>OZ023177.1:17922146-20322146 GCA_963678695.2 Diplodus puntazzo
TACTTTTTATTTAGTATTTTCAGAAATGAACAAGTTGACAACAGACTGTCAAGACAATAGAACAAAAACACACACAAAAATATGGGGGGCTCCTCAGTTGAAAGACCTATATATAATGTCCAGTGTCTTTACTTGATTAGTGTGTAGCGTCCTCAATTGTTTTGATAAAAGCAGTCCATTTCTCCCATTTCCTGGAAAAGGTTGCTCCTCTAGATCGGAGAGAGAAAGTCATCTTTTCCATTAAACACATTTCCTTCACTTTGTCCATCCATTGGTTAATGCTTGGTGATTCTGTTTTATACCAGCATTTTGTTATAACTTTTTTACAAGCCATCAACAATATTTTACACAGATACCAGTCATTTTTAATAACCACATTTTCATTTAGGACACAGAAATAGAGGACCGTCACATTGTTAGGGATTGTGTATCCCAGGATCTTTGCCACAGTAGTACATACATGACCCCAGAAGGTTTGAATTTTTGGGCATAGCCAAAATATATGGGAATGATCTGCGTTCATGTTTCCGCACTGCCTCCAGCACTGTTCTTGTGATTGAGAGAATTTGCTTTTTATAAGAGGTGTAATGAAAAAACGAATCAAGTTTTTCCAGCCAAATATTCTCCACTTCTTTGAACTTGTAGATGAATGCTGTGCACTCCACATAGAACGCCATTCCTCCTCTGATATTTCTATATTTAGTTCTTTCTCCCATTTTGCTTTAATGTATCCTGTGTTGATCCCATTCTGTTTCTGAAGGCCTTGATATATTTTAGATATTATTTTTTTATTCTTCTTTTTATAGGCTTCAGTCAGAGTATCTATCACTGTATTGCCCTCTCTGGACAATGTTGGTTTGATTCTTTTATCGAAAAAGTCTCTAATTTGCAGGTAACGAAAAAAATCTTTGTTTTCCAGCCCAAATTCTTTTTGTAACTCACTGAAACTTTTTAAGAGCCCTCTATGAGTTATTGTGCATACTGCTGTGATGCCTCTGTCCCACCATCGCCTGAATCCAGCATCACTGAATCCTGGTTCGAATCTGGGATCTAGAGCAGGCCAAATTAATAATTTGATGTCTCCCTCCATATTGTGTTCTTTTACCATCTTGTTCCATATTGTCAATGTCTGTTTAATAATTTCATTTTTGCTTTGTCGAGCCAATTTGTTTCCCATGTCCCCTAATATTGCCTGAATCTGGAAACCTTCCATCTGGGCCTCTATGTCTTTCCATCTTGCCTGATATAGAGGGCAGCATGTAGAAACCAGGAATTTTACTTGGGCTGCATAAAAGTATTGTTTCAGATTAGGCAAGGACAGCCCCCCCTCTTCTTTTGGTAATTGAAGTGTCTTATACCTGACCCTCGGTCTCTTACCGGCCCAGATAAATCTAGAAATAAGTTTATCCCACTGTCTGAATTGTGTTTCTGGAATCATCTGTGGGATGGATTGGAAAAGATATAACAGTCTCGGTACCACATTCATTTTTATTACCTCGATTCGTGCCTCAAAGTCCATGTTAAAAGCAGACCACCGCCCGATGTCTGTCTTGATATTATTGTTAATGTTTTTATAATTAATTTCAAATGTTTTAATGTGGTCTCTTGCCAATACCACACCCAGGTATTTAATTACTTTCGAATTCCATTTTATTTTATATTTTTCTCTAATTTCTCGGCCTGGGGAATAATTTAGTGTAAGAATTTGTGTTTTTGTTATGTTTAATTTATAGCCTGAGTATTTGCCGTAATCTTCTAATATCGACATCAAATTAGGAAATGTTCTATCTGGGTCTTGAAGAGCCACAATAACATCATCAGCGAAGAGCCCTATCCGATGCTCCTGCTGTCCTATATGGATTCCTTTTAGGTTGTTACTTTGTCTGATCAATTGTGCCAACGGCTCAATAAATATAGCAAACAAGGTAGGGCTAAAACAACATCCTTGGCGAGTTCCTCGCTGTAAAATAAATCTGTCAGTTAGGTATCCATTAATTTTTATCCTCGCTGTTGGTTCTTGGTAGAGGCCTTGGATACATTGTATAATTTGTTCATGAATCCCTAGTCTTCCCAAAACCTGATACAGAAACCTCCAATTGACACAGTCAAAGGCCTTTTCTGCGTCGAGGCTCACTAGTACTGCTCTCAGGCCTTGTCTTTGGATCTGATCTATCATGTGCAGAATACGTCTGATGTTATCCTGAGTCTGCCTACCTGTAATAAAACCTGACTGATCTTCGTCTATCAAGTCAGACATAAAATTTTCAAATCTTTTGGAAATTATTGAAGTAAAAATTTTATAATCCACATTTAGGATTGAAATAGGTCTGTAGGATTCGCAAAGTTCTTTATTTTTACCTTGCTTTGGAATAACTGAGATTATGGCCTCTTTCCAAGAGGGAGGCAGTTTGCCCTCTGTCAGAGTCTGGTTGAAGGAATTCAGAAGTAGCGGGGATAATTCCTCCCTAAATGTTTTATACCACTCGCTGGGGAATCCGTCACTACCTGGCGTTTTGTTTGATTTTAATCTACTAATTGCGGCATCTAGTTCTTTTTTTGTGATGCTGGAAATTAATTTTTTATTTTGCTCTTTTCCAATAGCAGGCAAGTCCAAGGAATCAAGGAATTCTTTCATTTCACACTCTCTTTTTGCTGTGGGTTGGGTGTATAGGTTTTCATAGTAATCTTTAAAAACGCTTTCTATTTCTTCAGGCTCAAACAGTAATTGTTTCGTAACAGGGTCTCTAATCTTATGTATTGTGTGAGAAGCTTGCTGGACCTTAAGTCTTCTTGCCAAATATTTAATTGCCTTAGATCCAGATTCATAATAGGTCTGTTTAATGAATCTTAGTTTTTTCTCGACCTCTTGACTTAGGATGTCATCTATCTGCCGTCTCACATTGATTATTTGTTGCAAAGCCGGATCATCTTTTTTATTTTTATGTTGCTGTTCCAGTATTGTTAATTGTTTAACCAATTTCTTATAGTCTTCCTCTCTAGTCTTTTTTTGGTAAGCTGCCCTCGCTATTAACCTCCCTCTCATTACAGCTTTTATCGTATCCCAAAGTATGGTAGGATCCACTGGGCTGTCTAGGTTGTCCTCAATGCAGCATTTAATTTCTTTCTTAACCTCCTCCTGTGTTTTCTGGTTATTCAGCATACCCACATTTAATCTCCAGAGTGTATTTTTATTTCTCCTAGTTAGATGGATATTGAGGTAAATAATACTGTGGTCAGATAAGTCAGTTACCCCTATTTTACATTCCTCTACTCTATATCTGTCTATTGTGTTCATAAAAAAATAATCTATTCTGGAGTACTCCGAATGTGGAGCAGAATAATGTGTGAAGTCCTTCTCTAACGGATGGAGTTCTCTCCAAACATCAAACATCCCCAATTCAGCTAGAGAGGTGTTGACGAGTTTCGATAGATGAGTCCTAGTTCTCTTGTTATTAGTTGTATCCAGTTTAGTATTCAGAATCATGTTGAAATCCCCCGCACATATTAGAATTCCTTCATTTTCCTGGGCTATGATCTCGAACAATAATTTCAAAAATGTTCTATCCGAGTTAGGTGGCACATAGACATTGACCAAAGTAACTAAATGATTATCCAATTTCCCTTTTGCTATTACATATCTCCCCTCTTTGTCATTTATTTCTTTAATGAGTTCAAAATTAACAGAGTTGGAAATTAATATGGCGACTCCTCTCTTAGGACCTTTCTTAAATGAACTGAAAAAGGTATTTTTAAATCCAAATTTCCTCAGTTTATCATGTTCTTGCTGAGTTAGATGCGTTTCTTGTAAATATATCACTTGAATTTTTTCTTTCCTAATTTTTGCCATTACTTTTCCTCTTTTAATCACATTGTTTAACCCATTCACATTTAAGGACGCTATTCTCACGCTGTTACTCTGCATCACTTATAGCAAAAAGACAAATGAAAACATCAGTAGCCCCACTAACAATGCCAAAACAGTGGCATGAAACAAACAGGTCAAACAGGTGAACTTCCACACAGAGGAGGATCTTTCCGTCCTCCCACGATCTGATCCCGTTGGTGGATCTAGGGAAAACCCCCTTAGAGGAAGAGGGGCCTAACTTAGAAATGACAGGACCTACAGTGAGGGCTATAGTCATTCTAAATGAGTCCAACGTTAGAACTTAAAGAGAAAATTAAGTAACCCAGACCTCCGATAGTCTCTTTTCTTTTAGCATGGGAATAGCATCGTAGCCATTATTCTGACAACTAAAAACACAGGTTTTATCAGGATGTTCCTACCGGTTTTACTTCCTTATATAATCAGTGATCTTTAGTCAAAGGATCTTTGGTACTCTTGCAGCTTTTCCTTGGCTCGTTCTGCTGCTGATGAGTAGCTCCTCCGGGATCCCTCGTTGCGCTGCCACTCCATGGCTGAGCGGAGCTGAGACTCCAGCCCGGCCGTCGCCGCCGCCGCGGTCGTCGGTGTCTTCTCTGCGAGTCCGCGTCTCTCTAGCTCCTGCTTGACCTCCCCGGCGCTGTTGTAGACTCGAGTTCCCGTCTCCCAGTGGATCCTCATCCTGGTGAACGGCGTCTGGAACCGGACGCCTTTCTCCTTCAAGATTCTTTTCGCAGCGTTATACTCCTTTCTCTTTTGCACAACCTCTGTCGCGTAATCGTGGTCGAAAGATAGGACTTTATTCCCCAGCTGTATTTTCTTTCTCCATGCCTCTCTCAGGACTTTCTCTTTAGTGGAGAATTCCAGAAAGTTCACAATGATGGGTCTCGGCTGGGCTCCGTCTGCAGGTTTCTGTGCAAGTGACCGATGCGCTCTTTGAATTTTGAAGTTAAAATCTTCCGGCAGGTGGAGTTCACGTCTGAGCAGGTCTTGAACAAACTTGGCCATAGACTCGCCCTCTTCTCCCTCCGTAACTCCGTAGATACGGAGATTATTTCTCCTCGATCTGGACTCCAGATCAGTTAACTTATCTTGCAGGGCTTTTTGTTCTTGCAGTGAAATGATAAGTGCGTTGTTAGCCTCCTGTGCCCAATGCTCCAGCTTATCAATCCGCGACTCAGCCTCGTTGATCTTACCGCTCCGTAGTTGCTGCTCAGTGGCGACTTTAGCAAGTTGTTGGTTTATGTCCTGTTTGAAATCGTCCAAGTCTTTTTTCACGTCGCTCCTCAGCGTTTCACCAAATGAGCGAAGGGCATCTTTTATTTCTGTTTTTAAATCCCTTATCTCCTTGCTGATGATTTCAAGGTCTGACCCCATGTCCGCCTTACTTGCAGTGAGGTGTGTTGTGTCGTGGCCGCCGTCTTCCTCCATTTCACGGTTAGCTAACGTTAGCGGTTCCTCCGTTTCGTCTGTCGTCGTGTTTTTAGTATCAGCTTGTCTTGTTTTCCTTCCCATTCCAGCTTTTCCCCGGTCACATTAAAGTCTGTGTGATTTCTAGCTTTAGTTATTCGAGTTTTCGGGGAGTTTTACACTTGACTATCGAGAGCTCTGATGCCACGCAGCCTACTACTCCATGTCCAAACCCGGAAGTCCCAAATGTTGTAGTTTTATTATGTGTGGTGTGTATTTTAGAGCTGAAACAGTTAATTAGCTCTGCAAAGGAGGTTTTGTTTTTTTTACCCGTGACTGTTTCTTGGTTAGTTGGTTGGTTTGTGATAAGGATTACACTAAAACTACTGTACGGATTTGCATGAAACTTGGATGGAGGATGGGTCTCTGTCCAGTATAGACCCCATTAACTTTTGATGTGGATGCGCATAAAAGGGACAAATCCAGAAACATTGTGAGGCTTTTTTCTAGATTTTTGTTATTTTCTCGAGGAATACCAAATGGATTTGTTGGACTTGATGAAAATAATCAGGCACATTAAGGTGGTTCGTGAGCTTAAATTATGATTCAGTAGTTATGGGTGGTTTAAAAAAAATGGAGTTTGATATTAAATTAGGCTTGACAGAATTAAAGGGGACTGTTATTTGATAGTTAATATGAAAATATTGCTCAGAGAAGCTTTCGTTTCCTTGCAGCTGCTTAATCTCTAGTTTGTGTCACGTTTCATACCGTTCGAGTCGATCCTGTGTGTCCATGAGCTGCTCCTCAGCAGCCAACCTCTGCCGCATCTCTTCATCCAGCCTGATGTGAAAGAGTTAAACATCAGTATGTATCCATAAGTTTTACCAAGCCAATTTTATTTCTGGACCTATTGAATACCTTCTCTGGAGCTCTTTAACTTGAGCTAAGTAGGCGTGGCTGTCCAGCTGGCTGCTTCGCTCTTGTGGGGCTCCAGGTGCGCTGTGCATTTCCTCTGTGCCCTGTGAGAACATAATAACATTATAGAAAAACAACATTATCAACAACATCCTTATCCAGTCCTGTCTGGTCGATTTTTGAGTTTTTATGATGCACTCTGTGAGCCAAACTTCTGAAAGATTCTGAACAGCTTTGGATCAAGGTAGAATATGTCCAACACCACTTCAGGCACAATTATTTATTCTCTATGAGGTGAGATGTGAAAATAAAAGAAAAAAGAAATCCCTCTTAGCTTACAACTCATGTCCACAACCCCTGACAAGGACTCATGAGGAGAGTCTGGTTCATTTGAAGAGGTAATAATCCAAAAACGTTTGAAACAAATGACTTAAAGCATGTGTTCAGACCCCTACCTCTCTCTGATAGTGTTCCTGTTCAAGTTTGGGCTTATGTGTGCGAGCTTCCTCCAGCATGGCGTTGAGCTGCCGCAGTTGTTGGTCCCTGTCTGAGAGCGTGGCGAGGGTCTGCTGCTTCAGCTGCTCTGCTTGAGCCATCCAATCTATACGCTCCAGTCTACCAAACACACAAGACACACCAAAATCTGTTTTTCTTCTTTTCTTTCTCCACACTGAGGACAACAGTGATGATAAAACACTGGCTCTGCGCCTCACCTGAGAGTTTCTATTTCCTGCTTGCCCATTTCCACCACGTTCTCCAGCTGCATTAAGACACTCAGCATGTCTTCGTTCTTCTTTTTCTCCTCAAACAGCTCCTGGCTGACTTTAATCAGCTCTCCTGCTCCCAGTCGAGCCAGCTCTGACTTCTGCTTGTTGAGCTCTGACGTCTGCGTTTGAAGCTGCTCCAGCTGCACACAAAAAGAAGGAAAGGCAAAGAATATGCTGAAATATGGCAGATATCGATGAAAATCCACCAGAATTGTTCAACAGTTCACATCGTCAATTGTATTTTTGTCAAGAGAGCTGTAATGTGTGTGTGCTCATGATGTAAATATGTACATTTCTTGTCAGCCACGTTACTCACCAGTCTCTCCCTGTCGTTCTGCAGGGCTTGCAGTGCGTTCTTCAGCCCCCACACTTCTCCGGTGGAGCCTCCGGGGCTGCTGTGCACTGCGTGGACACCTGCCTTGCTCATCTCTTCCAGCTTCAGACTCATTTCCTGGGCTTTGTTCACTGCCTCGTCCCTGCTGTCCTGGAGAGAGGCCATGGCTTTTGAGAACGACTGGTTCTCTGCTCTGAGCTGCGTCGTGACCTCTTTCTCCTCCAACAGCTTCTGTTCAACAGCCAGTAAGTCTCGAGCCAGCTCTGCCACCCTCTCCTGAGCGCTCTCTGACTCCGTCCTCATCACACCTCCCTCCCATCGCAGCTCAGCTAGCTCTTTGCCCCTGTTTTCCTGCTCTTGTCTGTCCTTCTGTAGGGTCTCCTCCAAAGCCTCCACCTGTTCCCTCGCTGCTTGCAGCTGCTCCCTCAGCTTCTCCACCTCTGCGCCAGGAGCATCAATTTCCTTTGCTGCGGTTGTAGACTCAACAGCCTGGCTAAGAGTCTCCCTTTCCACTCTGCCTGCTTCTACTTCTGTCTCCCTGGCTTTGCTAACACTCTGTAACTGACTCTCCAATTCCTCACGTTCCACTTCCAGAGTAGAGATACGTGCTCGCTGAGCTGCCAGGAGCTGTTTGTGTTGGGAGTCCTTCATGCTCAGGACTTGGTTAAGTTCATCGCGGTAGCCGTGAAGCTGAGCAGAGAGCTTGGCCTTTTCAGCGTACAGGTCGTCTCTCTGGACCAGCAGAGAGCGCAGCTCCTCCTTCAGGCTGTTGTTCTCACCTGCCGCCTCTTGGATCAGAGCGTCCTTCTCCATCATCACCTGGGACAAAACACAAATATTATACTGGATGCTAAAACAAACTCTATAAATATTAGAAGCTTTGGGTTTTTGAACATTACCTGCAGGTGTTTCTCCTCCAGTTGCTTGTACATGTTGAGGACTCTGTCTCTGTCGTCCTGCAGGGAGCCCATGGCCTTCATGAAAGAGTCCAGTTTGGCTTTTCTGTTGTTGCTCTCTTCCTCCGCCTTTCGCAGTTTTTCTTCCAGATCCCGAAGTTCCCCTCGTCTCTGCTCCAGCTCTTCCTCGGCTCCCTGTGCCCTGCTGTCAGCCTCCTTTCTCGCCTCCTCTGCAGCCTGAGAAATAAAGAACACATTTGTTAGGAATATCTTATATTTTCCAAATGATTTCTCAGTAAACATCAATGAGTAACATGCTTCTACCTCAGCAACAGCTTGCTCCTTCTCCCCCAGCATTTCCACTTCTCTCCGCTCCTTCTCATGTAACTCAGTCTGCAGACTCTCTGTCAAGGCTTTAGAGGATCGCAGGTCTGTCTCTAGTTGCTCTACGTTCAGACACAGCCGCCTCTCTTCTGCCTCCCTCTCTCTCAGCTCAGTCCTGGCCTGGTCGACTTCACCCTGCAGCCGACTCACGGCCTCCTCCACAGCTCTGGTCCTCCGAAGGAGACTCTCCACCTCATTTTTCAGGGCACGGGCTTCGTTTTGTGCGGTCTGCAGCTCGGTTGTAGTTTGCTGAAGTTTGCTCTTATCCTCCTCGAGGGCAGCTTGGCTCTCTGTTACTTTCTTTTCCTCTTCTTTTAGTCTCAGCTGCAAATCTTTGACTGTTTTCTCGAGTCTGCAAGAAAAAAAATAATCTAATAAGCTTCGTGAAATAAAAGAAAACACAGAAATAAGACAATAAAAGATGTTTTTTTTTACCTCTCGACTGAAAGCTGAAGCTCCTCTTTCAGTGTAGATTCTTTCTGAAGCTGTTCTGCCAGGTCCTTGGCTCGTGTTTCTGCCTCCCGAACTTCAGCCTCCTTACCCTGCAGAGCATCATTGAAGCGAGTCTCCCACTGCCGGGCCTCATCCAAGACTCTGTCCCGGTCGTCTTGCAATGAGGACATACAGCGAGAGAAGGCAGCTAGCCTGGCCAGAGACTCGTCCAGACGAGCTTGTGTCTCCTGAGCCCGTCTATCAGCTGCTTCTGCGACCTCTCTGGCCTCCAAAGTGGCTTCCTCTTCTTTGTCCCTGTCGCTGTAAGCTTCCTCCAGTCTCAGCTCCATGTCCTTGAGCTCGGCTCCCAGCCTGAATCTCACAGAGTCGAGCGTTTGCTCCGCTTCTGCTTTCATCGCAGCCTCTTTCTTTTGGGCATTCTGTTCGAGGTCTGCCTTCTCAGCTATAGCGTCGCTCGCCTGCTTCTGGGCTTCATCCAGCTGGGATTTGCAGCTCGCCAACTCTGCTTCAGTCTTTTTCAGGTCTTCTACAGTTTTGGAAGTCTCCACCTGGGATTGTTCAAGTTTCTTATGGAGCTCATCTTCGCTGAGCTGCAGCGCTTTAGCTTCTCTTCCTAATTCACTGATTCTCTCCTGGTACTTGATGCAGTCCCTCTGCAGCTGACGGACCTCCAGCTGCTTCTCCCTCAGCAGTTCCTCCAGCTGACGCGCTCTGCTCTGGCTGCCTTCTTTCACCCTCTGTGCAGACCTCAGTTGTTGCTCCAACTCCCTCTGCTTACCCGACTCTGCCTCAGCTTCGGCTCTTTCTCTCTGGGCTTGCCTCATGTCCTCCTCCAGCCTGGCAGCCCGATCACTTTCACTCTGAGCGGCGGCTTCGAGCTCGGCTCGCTCCCTTTCCAACCTCTCCACCTCTCGCTGCAGCTCAGCGAGGTGCTCCCGATTGTCTGTTGCCTCTTGCTGATAGCCAGCAATGCTCCCGTTGAGTTGAGCCAACTGGTTCATCAGACGCTCCTCCACGTTATCCTTCTCAGTTTCCAGGCTTCTGAGCAGCTCTTTAAACTGGACTTCCCTCTTTGAACCCTCTTCAATTAGACTCTTTTCTCTCTCTTTGCTCTCTTGGAGGCACTTCTCCAAAGAGGCCACAAGGCTCTCCTTCTCTTTGCCCTCCTGAAGGTCTCGCTCAAAAGAGGCCAGTTGAGCTTTGAGTTCAGCCTCCTGCTGCTGCCACAGCTCCCTCTCTGCACCGACAGCTGCCTCCATCGCCCTTATTTTATCCTCCAATAAAACTTGAGCAGTCATTTCTGCTTTTTCTTGTTCCTCGGGAGGTTGTAAATGTGTTTCCGGTGCATGCACTGCAACTATTTCATCAGCCGGTGTCTCCTCTCCCTTGTCTTCATTCTGACTCCCAACAGGCTCTGCGCTGGTCATGATTATGTCTGATTTCTGAGCGGTGACAACCTCTTCGACAACAGCTGCAGAGCCTAGAAGAGTAGCCTCAAATATATTGTCCTCTTTCTCTCCTGTCTGTGCAAGTTGTTCCTTCAACTCTTCAACCTGCTGCCCTAAAGTGTCTCTTTCTGCCACTGCAGCGTCCAACTCTGCTTTCAAACCTTCCAGCTCATCTCGAAGTCTCTCAACTTCAGCATTGAGAGCCCTGCTCTCTCGTTTTGTTCCAGTCCTTTCCTGCATCTCTTTCAGCCGCTCATTCTCCTCCTCTAGATCCAGTATTTTCTGCTGCTTCGTTTTCGCAAACTTTCTCATTTTGTCTTTCACTGAATCCACCTCTTTCTGCGCCTCTTCTGCCTGTCTTTCAGCTTCCTGTCTGGCGGCCTCGTGCGTCCTCACCTTGGCTGCGACCTCTTGCCTCTCCTGCCTGGCGGCCTCCAGGACTCGCCTCACTCGCTCTGCCTCGTCGCTCACGTTCTCGTACGACTTGAGCAGAGTCTCGTACTCGTCCTTCATGCTTTGAACCTTTTCCTCCCATTCTCTGCATCTTCTCGCGGCCTCTTCTTTTGCCAGGTCCACTTCTCTCTTACAGGCGTCTTTCTCGTTCAGTATGCCCTCCATGGCCAGTTTGAGGCTCTCGCAGGATGAGCCTAAGCTTTCGTTTTCCAGTAACGTCCGGTCGACCTCATCAATCAGTTTCATTTTTTCCGCTCTGAGCTTCTCCAGCTCATCCTCGGCTGACTCCATTTTCTGCTGCAGTTCAGCTATGAGCTTCTCAGTTGAAGCCAGTTGTTCCTTCTGGGTTTTGTTTTCTTTTAAAGCCTCTTTGCGGGAGATCAGAGCAGCCTGAAGCTTCCGCTGAAGCTGCTGGATCTTCGCCTCGCTGTCTTTTTCTTCCTCTTGCTTCTGTGGAACCTCAACCTCTAACCTTTGGGTTTTTTCTTGCTCAGCCTTCAGTTCTTCCTGTAAAGAAGATATTAGCTGATCCTTCTCAGACACTGTGTCCTGCATTGAGTGTATGAGAGAGTTCTGCTCGCTGAGCTGCTGACTCAGCTCCATGATTTCATGGTTCTTATTGTCGAGGAACTGCTTAAAGTCTTCCACTTCAGCCTGAAGAGTTGCAATGCAGGATGTAGAATCGGCAGATGCTTCGCTGGCTGCAGCTGCCATCTCTGATTTCAAGGATTCAGCGTAAGACTCTGCTTGGCGATGCTTTTCCCGAAGATCATCGATTTCCTCTGAGAGTGCATCGATCTGTCTTTCCTTTTCTCGTAGCGCTTTTAGCTCTTCACCCACTTCCAAAACTTCAGCCTCCTTCTGCGACAAACTAGCTTGGGTTTCCTGCAGCTGCTTCTCTAGCTCTGCGTTAGCAATCCGCACAGTTTGGATCTCTTCAGTGAGAGCTTTCAGAGATTCCTCCATTTGTGCAGACGGAACGTCAGACTTCTCCGCAGGAGGCGGAACTGGATCGCTGGATTGTGGTTGTGATGAATCCGTCTCAGATGCAGCAAAGTCCACCCAATCCTCCTGGACCCAGTCACCTGCTGCTTGCTTTTCCAACTTTTCAGCCAGTTGCTTGCTCTCGTGGTGAAGCACTTCACCCCCTTTTTCTTCGAACTCTCTCAGTTTAGTCAGAAGAACTTCTCGCTCGTCGCTCTGCAGCTCAAAACGCTCCATCAGATCGCTGTATTCTTCTTTCTGTTGTTTCAGCTGCTCACGGTGGTGCCTATCTTTCTCCTTTGCTTTGCGGATGGTCTCCTTGCGTGACTCTTGTGCCTCCTGAACTTTCTTCTGAAGGGTTTCACACTCAGCTTCAAGAGAAGTCACTTGGGATTGTAACACAGTTGTTTCAGATGAAACATCGGCCTGCTGAGAGTTTTCAGCTTCTTTACTTAGCTTTTCATTCAGAGCGAGCGCCTCAGTAAGAGCTTGATCCTGCTGGTTGATCCTCTGCTCAAGAGTCTCAACTGTCTCTTCTTTGGATCTTAGTGCTTGCTCCAGTTCGATGAGTTTAGCTTCCATTTCTTCAATCTCATGTCCTCTAGATTGTTCGACCTCTGGCGCTTCTACCTTTTGCTCTTTCCATTTCTTTGCTTCCGTCTCAAAATCAGCAACCTTCTTCATGAGCTCTTTGCGTTGCACAAGAGCAGCCTGCAGCTTCTTCTTTGCGGTCATCAGTTGGCTTTCCAGCACTCCCTTCTCTTTTCGCAAACTAGCAAGTTCATCGTCTTCAGGAGCAGCTGAGTCTTCACAACTAACGTTGTCTTTCTCATCTCTGACTTTCTCCAGTTCCACTATCTGCTCTTTCAGTTTATTAAATTCTCGGTCTGTCTGGAACTTCTCTTCTTCTGCCTGGAGGAGTTTAGCGGACATGCTGTCACTGAGCTCCATCACTTCTTGCTCCTTTTGGCTGAGACGAAGCTGCAGCTCGCTGATCTCCGAGTCCTTCTTGGACAAAGTGTCGTTGTTGATCTCTGACGTCTGAGAGTATTCCAACATACTGTTTTCCATTTCTCGAAGCCTCCTCTCAAGCTCAGTGGAGAGGAGCTCTCTGTCCTCCAGCTGAACACTCAGCATCCTGAACTGTCCCTGCTGCTCAGAGAAAGCTTCACGGGCCATTTCCAGATCTGCCTGCAGGGCCTGGATCTTCTCCTCCTTTGCGCTACTTTGAGTGGTTAAAATTTCTATCTGCTCTTCTAGAAGCTGCATTTCTACGCTGTGTTTCTCCACCACAGAGCTGCTCTGCTGGGAAAGCATGTCCACCTCCTCTCTGGCTGATTTAAGCTCCTCTGCAAAATTATTCACCTTGAACTCAGCCTCTTCTCTGGCAGCAGTGAGAGACTGTGTGTCTTCTTCCAGGCTCTTCATTTTCTCCTGTGACTCTGCTGCTGCGTCTCTGAGCCTCTGCAGCTCAGCCAAAAGCTCGCTGTACCTCTTCTGAAGCTCCTCAGCCAACACCTGAGCAAAGACCTGACCAGAGGGTTCGTTTCCATCTGTGGAGGAAGAACTCTGGTGAGTTACATGAACTTGTACCGTCTCTCGTATGACAACAGAGGAGGTTTCGACTTGAACTGTGGAGGTCTCCGACTCCATGCTGGTTGCCTCCCATGATGATTGCAGCTGCATCTGGCCTAAGTCCTGCATTAAGGACGGCCACTCCTGGCCTCCATCTTGATTCACAGCTTCCAGGAGGGTCCAGCTGCTGTGGGCCACCTCCGAATCTGAACTGGCGATCATCTCATCTGAGGAGGTTCCTTTGGATTCTTCTGGGGATTCAGACTGGTGTCCAATAAGCTCTGGGCTGCTCTCATTATCAGCAGGAATGGAGATGACCGAGGCGTCCTCAGCAACTAAAGTGGTCTCCTCTTCTTGTGTGTCCTCCATGAAGTCAGTGAGGGCTGCAGAGCTGTCACGTAAGGGCGTACTGGCGTCCTGGGCCTGATCTGGAGTCTGATCATCGTTCTCACATGAGGCAACCCCACTGGAGATCTGCTCTTTAGCCAGTCTGAGAGACTCCTGTAAGCCGGCTAACTCGTTGTCTTTTTCTAACAGCTGCTGCTCCAGTTCCACGATGCGAGCTGTAAGACAAGCAAGTAAGAAAAATTCATTTTTTTAAAGAGAAAAGTTGAAGGAAACAGTTTCTTTCTACGTAATGTACATTAAATCCAAGATAAGTTTATTTCATTGCAACCACATCATTTGCATAATAACAAAGGCGACACAAACAAAAGTCATTTTGCTGCAGAGCGCGGGAAGCTGGTTGATGAGAACTTTTTATCGCAAAGTAGAAGTATATATAGTTTTTTATGTATTTTATGTTTTGCTGCTTCCTCATGCTTGCTTTACGATCTCATGTTTACTATTATTGTGCATTACAGGACTTCCTGTTTGCTCGTAATGCAAAAGCCTCTCATGGTTTTCTGAATCCTGCACAATCTGTTTCTTTGATTTCGTTGTTGTGTTTCTGCTGTTTTGTTTTACTGTGAAAATTTAAAAAATCTAAATTAAATAAAATGTGTTTTTCTGTGTCCTGTGACTGCATCAGAAAGTTTCCTTCCAAGTGGGTTCAAGTGTTTTGGCACATGATCACATGTTTAATTCATAACCAATCAGAAATATCTCAAGGCAAGTGGAAGGTTGTAAGATGAGATGTTTTAAAAATTGATGCTGGGAGAAATGCTGTTGTCTTGCATTATGAATCCAAACCCTTCGTATTCCAGAATTGTAGTGTACTTTTCTGCAATCTGAAGAGAACAAATAAAATATTCTGAACAGTGGTAGGAGACAGTTTTGTTGTTCTTTGTCTCGCTGTTTGGGTCCTAAGAGCCTTTTAGTGGTTATCTGTTTGAAGTTGCTGCAGGCTGATCAAAGGAAGAAAACAAACCACCCCAACTCTAATCCAGTCTTAACAATTACTTTACGTAGCTTCAGAAGAGGACGTGTGCTGCAGATGCACAACAGATCAAAGTTCATTCTGAGAGCTTTTTGTTCAGAAAATTAATATTTAACTAAACAAAATCAATCCCGGAAACGGAACTGATTACTTTTATTATCTTGGTCAGTCTAGTTTAAGACCTCTGCACATAAAATAATAAAAATCAAACAAAGACAGGATGATGTCCTGAAGTATGACTGAGCAAACTTTTCCTCTTACACTGTTTCAAAGGTGAAAAACACCCAGAATGATTTAAAAGCAGAGCAGTGGTGCAGAAGTTGCAGCTGGTAAGAACTTTATACCGGCAGATAGCTTCACCTGTAAAAATGCATAACACGGCTGCAACTGATGGTTCATTTTATTAACAGATTAATTGTCTTTGACAAGCAGAGCAAAACTCCTTTTTACCGTCTGTGTGAACATTGGAGCGTCTGACTGTTTTGATGTAACGTATTAGTTTTATTTTGGGAGTGATATCCTGTTTTTGTACCTTTTTTAGCTTCAGATGAATCCTCTGCTGATGGTTCAGTCACGTCGTCTCTTTCAGACATCTGAAACAGACGGAAACAGAAAATGGGAACTGGCAGGATTGAAACTTTTTTGTATGATTTATTTAATCATCTACAAGAGGAAAGAGAGGAATGACACTTTTCAGAACTCGATACGGTTGCTCTTGCAATTTAAATCTCTACCAGCTGCATACACGGCTATAGTGTTAGGTGAAGGTCGGGTATGACAGCGGATCAGTGCAGAAGGGATTAGACATGCTTCCTCACAGCGAGTTGAAGTGTTACACTGTATTAATTACTGTCTATGACCCTGCTCCTGTCCTGTCTGGGACACCTGGCCAGACGCCAGTTGTGTCTCTGAACCACCAGGTGTGTCTCTGAACCACCAGGTGTGTCTCTGAACCACCAGGTGTGTCTCTGAACCACCAGGTGTAGAGGATGAGACCAGTCCGACTGCCCTGCTCTCAAAATAAAAGTTGACTCCGCAAACTTTATTTAAGAGAAAGACGAATAATGCTCATGAAAAGGCTGCCTGGCTTTGTAGACAGAACTACTTTGAATTAAATAATTAAAAATTCTTATTCTTGAGCTTACGCTAAGCTACATATCTTCTAATTCAATACCTTTTATTAATCATAAAAAACAGAGACAGAGAGGCGTTACAAAGGCACTGAGAGACTTTGAAGTTACAGCCTTGCAGAGATGATAAAACTTACAGAATATTTCAGAGCTGTTTACGAATTCCTTTTGAAGTTTATATCTCAGGAAAAATAAGCTGCTTTCATCCAGTGTCAAGCAGGTAATGATCCCCAAAACAACTTTAAGATTTCATTTGCACTGTGATCAGAATGTGAATCATCAAGACCTGTGTTTCTCCAACTTTTTACATCGTGTACCACCTTGAAAATGATCCGGCTGGCCATGTACCACAATTATGACTAACATTAAACTACAGCAGCGTTGATCTGCTCGTGCTTGGTTAACTGTGGTCATCTTCAGGTCAGTTCCTGTTTAAAGCCATGCTTGTAGTATTTCTGAACCTTTCATTTGACCTCAACTTGAGAATGCAGTCTGTACGGTACGACCACATTCTTTTAGCTAATAACTTCTTTACTCAAGGAAGTACAGCAAGAATCCATTTGTAGGGCATTTCTGTGCAAAGCCAACAGAGCCTCACATCATATTACTAATTTCAAGGACATGGTTTTATGTAAGAATATAGTTGTTAGAGTGAGTTAAGTTTATCTACATTTTGCCAACAGGTGCAAGTAAAGAGAAAAAAGACAGTGTTATGTTCAGCGTTAGGTTTAAAGTTTGTAACATTAGAAATGTTCAAACAGGAGAGCTTGTGCATTTTAGATTATCTATGACTTTGAAATCATAATAATTTAAATATTCAAAGTACATTACGTGACCGACAGCAGCCTCTGTTTCCTTTGACCTCAGTGCACCATGTTTGTTGACGAGTCCACTGCCTAACTTATTTACATAGTGTGATCTCATCACAGGCAGAATCAAGGTTTTAATCCTGACAGATAATACAGAGGCTCTTGGATAGGACGCCATAACCCAGATAATGCATCCAGAGACAGATCGTATGTTAATACCAGGTGTAAATGAGTTCTTCTTGGCACTGACCGTTACTATTTGCTGCTCCAGCTCTTGTATCTTGGCAGCGGTTTCCTGCTGTTCTGTGTTTTTTCTGTCTAGTTGCTCTGTAAATCAGATATTCATCATAAAATATCTCATCATATAATATATAATACTGAATGTTTGGGATTAACACACTGAATTTCATGAAAAAATAGAACCCAGGCATATTTTCTTACCCTGAAGGACTTCCATGTTGTGGGTGAGCTCGGCACAATTTTCATCAATCTCACTGCTTTCATCCCTCAGCTTAATCAAAAGTGTGTCCATCGACTGCACAGCGTCCAGGACCAGTGAGAGGTCAGCAGGGAAGGGGAGCTCCTCTGTTGATTGCACATCTTCTTGAGCCAGAGGACGGAGATATCTCCATATTTCAGCCAAGATCTCACCCTTCCTTTGAGAATCTTCCTCTGCCTCCTTCAGTGAAGCCAGCTCTCGCTCTAGTTTCTCCACTTCTGACTTCTCCGTCTCTGGGGCGTCCTGGCTGGCATGCTCGACTGCCTCCCTCATAGATGCAAGCTCACTTTCAAGTCGAACTATTTCCGCCCTGTCTCTCTCTGAAGCATCGTGGCTCACTTGGACGGCTCCAAGCTCGGCCTCTTTCATCACAGCCAGTTCGCTCTCCAACCTGGCAACCTCCATCCTCTCCTTCTCCAGAGCCTCCTGACTAACACGCTCTGCCTCTCTCAAGGAGGCCAGCTCGCTCTCCTGCCTCGCCACCTCCATGCTCTGCCTTTCCAAAGCTTCCAGACTGGTTCGGAGGGCCGAGAGTTCAGCATCGGCCCTGCTGGACTGTTCTGCCCACTGCTGCCTCTCTTCCTCCCGTTGCTTGCCAGCCTCGACCAACTCCTGCTCCATCTGCCGGAACTGAGCAGTCAAGATCTGTGCAGAAAGAGAACGAGGCAGAGAGGAGGAGGATGTTCGTGGGTGTGTGTTTTGTGGTTCAGCCAAACAATGCACACTAATGACGATGTAGGGTGTGTTTGTTTGAGCAGTAATCTTTTCATCAAGCAGGAGCAGGTTTCATTAGACGTGAAGCATATGTAAATATCTGCCAATCTGTGGAACAGTGTCTAAAGCAACATGCTTTCAGTAGCTGCAAATTGGCATCCAGAACAACAGGATCCGTACCTGTTTCTGCTGGTCTGCACTGCTCACTTCCTCCTGCAGCATCTCCAGCACTTGGGAGCGAGAGTTTAAGGACTCCTCGAGCTCTTCACAGCGCCTCTGTGCTGCGTTCAGGGCCTGGGAGGAAGAAAAAAGACCAAATGATGTATTCAGGGTAAACTTGTCTTTGAAATGAGGATTTCATCTGCTGAAAAGACTGAAACATTTTTGTGTTTATTCATCGAGAGATGAACAGAAGCAAATTCCAGTTATATGCTGGTTATAGTCAATTCAGCGGTTAGTCATTAGAAGGAAAACTGGTTGCAAACTATTTTCATTAAGGCAGCAAAAAATTACTTATTTTGTCGATTTGTCCGTTATTTTTTTATTTATCTATCAGTAGTTGCTTTGTGTATAAAATGCCAGAAAATTGTGAAAATTAAAGAAAAATGTTTGAGGGTGGAATCAGATAACTTTTACTTTTTTTACTCAAACTAATCTATTAATCATTGCAGCTCGAATTTTTGATGATCAATTATTCGTTTCCATCACTTTTCAAGCCATTAAAGATAAGTGTCGAAGGATAGAAGGTGATAAATATCATATAGATTTTAAGGCCCTTTGAGACTGAAACTAATTAATGAACTGACAGAAAGAAAATTTGTTTCTTTTTCGGGCAAAACTCCACAAGTTTCCGCTGTTCCATCTTCTCAAAAATGAATACTAGCTGGTTTTCTTCTTTTAGAAATACAGACAGATATTGTCCAAAACGCACTTAGACTAGGGGATTGAATTGATGAATTATGAATGAATTAACCACAAATTAGGAGTCAGTTATTGGATAAAACTGCTGGATGTACCTGCTGAAGCTCGCCATCGTTCTGAGTCTGTGCCGAGACCCTCAGCAGCTCTTCTTCATGTTTCTGGATCTGCTCCTGGAAACGCACATCCTTCTCACAGACTACAGCTTGCAGCTTCCTCAACTGAAGACAAAAAACACCAAATCATTCAGGAAGAGCTCTGTCATGAAATGTGAACATCATTAATTCATAACAAAGCACTGTCACCTGTTCAGCATGCGCGGACTCTTTCTCTTGAAGGAGCTGTTCCGTGGACTGGAGTCGTTCTTGAAGCCCTCTGCTGTTCGCCTCCTCCTCCCTCAGCTTGTTTTTAAGTTCTTGGAGCTCCTCCTCGACTGCAGCATCGGCTCCAGTGAAAGAACTGCCCGGACTCTGCTGCAGATAAAACAGATGTTCAAATCAGATTAAAAAAAGTGCTCTAGCTTTATTGTTTGTGGTTAGCAAGATGCAAAAGAGAGCTGGAGGAGGATCCTACGAGCATGAGTAAGATGATTCAGACTTACTGTTGCGCCTCCCTGTCCTTTCAGTTCAGTTATCTGTTTGGTGAGTGAGGCCATCTTCGCTTTGGCCTGAAGTTTGAGTTTAGTGAAGCGGGCCTCAGCTTCATCTTTCTCATTCTGCAGATAGGAAGCAAAAAAAGTGTATGTGCTCAGTCAGGACAGACTATAAAGAAAAGACTTTAAAGGACACTATAAAGAATATAGTGACTTTTAAAGACTTGATACCTTAAGCTGTGCATTTTTGTTGGACAGCTCAGTGTCCTTCTGGACCAGCTGGGTGTCTTTATCTCGGATGAGTTCCTTTAAGTGGACCACCAGTTGTTCCAGGTGAGCCAGCCTCTCCACGACCTCCTCAGGCGCCTCAGGCTCCACCGGAGACTGGCTCTCATCGGCGGGGAGCTGAGGCACCAGCGTGCCCTGGTTACGCAAACAGGTAAAGTCAGTTTGTTTGTAACAGTTGTATAACAACCCGTATAAAACAGCAACACAATGACTGAGTCAAGTCTGAGAAAACAACTCTGATGATGTGAATACGGACTACGATACAGCACCTAGATCTGGGTCAGAGTTATGCCAACATTTTGAGTCAGTGAGTGAACTTTTTTTTTATCTTACATTACATATTTAGATATCCTTGGAGCATGCAATACAAAATACAACTGTCTCTGACCTATTTCTGTTGAAAAAATAGCTAGCGGTGCACACTGCTACGACCTTGGACAATGAATCGGGTGCATGATAGGTGGAACATTCGAGACAAACAAATCTCCAGCAATCACAGATAATCAGTCTTCTTATTCTTATTCATTTCAAAACAAATGTGTTTCAGCTAGAAGCCCTCATCAGCAAATAAATGCACACAAACAATAAGTAAAAAAATACTTATTATCTGCAAGTGTTTCCTTTGTTTTGATCTATTTCTGTAAATATACGACGCCTAAAGAAATAATCTATTTTTGCTTCAAAACATGAGAGTCAAGCAGACACTTCCTGTCATCATCATCTTCAGAGGATAAAAAGCTCTTGAGGGTGTTAAAACTGGACCAGACACAAAATATACAACTACTTATTTTATCAGCTGGGGAAACATTACTCTTCATTTTAATGTATGTGTTGCTCTCTCACCTGTTGGTCTCCATCTGGGGCCTCCTCTCCAGAGAGCTCCTGGAGGACCGTGGCCAGACGGCTGAACATAAAGACGGCACTGCGAGCAGGGAAATAATAACAAACCTTTGAGGCTTCAGTGTAAACCAACAACAGCAATGTGGGTGACATACAAAATCATTCCTTTGCTGCAACTGCACACACCCTGCTTTGTTTGCTGTAGATAAAATGGTGGAAACAAAACACCTATTCATCAAAACCTTTCTGCCGTTGACACAGTCTACATTGCCCTCCGTCAATGTTAAGCCTCAATATTTTCTCAGCTGCGAGCATGAATTTTTTAGTTTATTCATGGTAGCATAATTGCAGCCTACAGTTAAACCTGTCTTGCGTTTATAATGCACTTGCCCTTCTTCGAAGGCGGTGCCAAGAACAGCTTGAAGTGCTGCCTGACGCTGATGCTGAATGACATGTCCTCTGAGGTGTGAATATAAACACAGTCCCATTTGGAGCATATTTACTGTATTACTCTGTTGTATGCACACAGTGTCTGCAGGCAGAGGCAGGAAACATTACACTAAAGCTGAACCTGTCAGTCGAGCAGTCAAAGGCTTGAAAAATAACTATTTGGACAATTGATTAGTTGATTTCAAAGTCTATTTCAGGGCTGCAACTACCAGGTATTTACCTATTGATTAATCGATTGTTTTCAAGATCAACTGTTTAGTTGTTTGCAGTGTAAACTGTGCAAAATAGTGAAAATGTCAGTCAGCCACTGTTTCCCAAAGCTCATGACATCCTCAAATATCTCATTTTGTCCACAACCCAAAGATATTCTCTTTACTGTCACAGGAATAAACAAACCAGTTCATTTGTTCTATTTAAGAAGCTTGAACCAGATAATTTTATCACTTGACTGTTTATTCTGCAACATATCTTATCTTTATTTTGTGCTTTGTGACTAGTTTTGGTCACCAAAAAATAATTTGTTGCAGATCTATACACATGCAAATCCCAATATCCATAACTCATTGTGTAATAAGCAGACTAACTTGTACATGAGATCATATGAATATATTACATATTATTTATTCATTTACTTATTAATTTGTTTACTTATGTATTAGGATATTTGCAGCTTTTTATTCACCAAAAACATCTGCACCACCATGCTTGCTCAAGTATATTTTGTATAATTCCTTACTTTTCCTCCTCTACATCAAAACAACACATTATCAGACAGCCCCAACCTGTTACCTCCCGAGACAGCCCGGAGAGACTCGACTACTCCCGAACCCGCCGGACACTCCACTGCGGCTGCGTCACTCTTTTTGTGAACAGCAAAGATTATAGCAAGCTAACGCGAAAATGGACGGCAAACTTTTCACACGGCTGGACGGCGACATTTTAAGAAAGAAGTAGAGACACAAGAAGATTAAGAAAGGGTGTCGTGAGCGGTATAGTCCGTGCAAAGCTCCAGTGTTTACTCTGGCTGTAGTTTCCACGGAACTGTAAGTTAGCTAAGGCTACTTAGCTAGCTAACGCTGATTACTCGTAAATAAGGACAGCTTCTTTAACGGCTGCCTCGCGGGGGTTTTTCTCCTCCGTGCGTGACAGCTCAGCTATGCAGCTCAGAAGAAGGTGTGTTTTTTCAAAAGAGATGACCCTCTAACTCACCTGTGCGAGTGCTTCCCAGGTAAATGTATCTGCTTTTTATCTGATATATTTCCTCGGATGGATGTCAGAGCATAGCCACATCACCAAACATTCCCGGAAACAAAGCTTCCTGAGCTCTGATTGGACAACCGCGTCTAAGGGACTGTCTGCAAGTTACCAAGCCTCTACTGCTTTCTAGGGAGCATCTGCAAGGAATATAATAAGAAAAAACGAAAAATGAGCCCCTAGGACAGAACACACATCAGTTATACACCTGGAAGCATACAGAAGACAAAATGAAGATGGCAGGACATGATCAAAGAGTCAACCTGATCATCAACCAGGGCAGGCAGCTGGGGAGGAGTCTGATGCTGCTGGCGCACTACACCACAGTGTTTGTGGCCTTCGTGGGGCGCACCGTGCAGTGGATGGTGGATGCGGTGAAGTGGACCAGCCTGTTTGCACGCTACACAGTGTCAGTGTTCGACTCCCTCTACAGACATCTGCACTGGGGGAAGAGGAAAGGCGCCAGAGAGATCTGCCCGAGCTCGGACATGGAACCACAGTGACTTGATGTTTATTGTGACTGTGTTGTCGAGACAGGAAGCCAAATCGACATGGCAAAGTATGTAAGAGGAAGCTGAAGGAAGAAAAAAGAAGACGGAACTTCTGATAGTGGATGAAGAATGAAAATGAGGCCTTAATGAAGTCAGAAAAAATATGGCTTTTTACTTTTTTAAGCTCTTAAAACATAGTCTTATTAGTGGTATATTTGTATATGTGGTAACATATATTCTGTATTTTGTTATTGTCATTGAAAAGCTCTTCCAAAGTGTTGGAAACAAAATGGGTCCCACTAACCTGCTGATATGACTGTTCATGCAAATGTGTCACAGGGTTATTCAAATTAAAGTAATGTATGCCTTTACCGTATAACATTATTGCACTTACAGCAGACGGGTTGGATTTTTAACTGACAGCAACGTGAACATCAAAACTATCGCAGCCAAATTATTTTATTTTTTACATCTGTGCCTGTCTGAAGGATAAAGAAGTATTTCATTTTGCTGTAACATCTGTTGATTTCATCGCAAATTGTAAGATAATGAGCTACCGAACTGACGATGCTGCTTCCTGTGGTTTTCCTGTGATGATCCCAAACATGTATTTTGAAACTTTAATGGCCAGAAAAGAAAACACTACAATTCTGCTGAATGTGATCCATGTAAACCTTCCCTGGAATGTTGATGTGAGAAAGTCAAATGTAACTTTAAGTTGCTGCATTTACTGATGAAGTTTTTACTTAAACCTTTTTTTATAACCAGTTATATTTTCATTAATAGTACGTTCAGACTTCATTTCAAGCACTGACATATATAAACATGTTGTTTTTCTTTATTTCTTGTTAGCAAGTTGTAAGAATGTTGGAAACATTAATCACGTTCATACTGCTTTAAAGTTGTACTAAAGTAAGGAAGTGGTTCTTAATGTCAATCAACCAGCACTAAAATATGGTTGTTTTATTATCATTGTTTCTTGTGTTGACACTAAGATCAAAAAGCTTTCTGCAGTGTTCTGATATTGATTTTACTGAATCAAACTGTAATGTTTAAGTTACTGTACCAATCAGCCATGGCTCACGCCCTCTTGTTATAAACTGTGGTATCCAAATAAAATTCTCAATCACATGGTGTAATTTTGGTTTATTTGCAGAATAACACTGATTACAAGTGAGGTGAATTCAAGAGTAAGTAAACTAAAAAATACAGAAATGTCAGTAAAATGTACTTAAGCTTTGTGTAAAATTGGTGCTGTCACTTTTTAAAGCTGCTACAGGTAACTTTCACTTCCTGTTGATTCTGGCGCCCCCTGTGGACAGAAGCAAAATAAACCTTGTGTTAGTGCCTCATCTCAGCACAATGCCAGAAAAAATACTTTAAACTGTTTGACTTATCCGACCTGGAGAAGTGGGAATCTGACGTGATGACAGGCTTTAAGAATGTTTATAATAACTATATAGAAATAGGCAGAGTTCTCGTTGATGGTCTCATATCAGAAGTTCCTTGTCGTCGGTTTACCTGAAGGATCAGAGTCATTTTTCCACCACTCACACTCTGATGTTTATGCTGAGTAAAGTGTATCCCATCAGCTGAGATGGCTGTGGTGGACGTCCCGTGTCTCCATGTGAGGGATGAAAGCTGTACTGTGTATGTCAGCAGTTCTCAGGGTAAACATAGAACCTTTTAATGTGGCGATTAAGTCGATCATCTGCAATGTCCGCCTGGATTACAGCCGGTGATTAGACCCAAGGAGAACGCAGAGGGGAGTGGACAGACGGCTACAAAAGGCCCCCACCTGCCGCCACCCTCAGCCTATGTCCCATTGTTGTGTGACTGTGAAGAGGGAGAACCTCCGCTTCACAGTAGACCAAGTGGGCTGAGAGGTTTGCGAAGCAGAAAAAAGGCTCAAGTTTTCTGACCTCCACACACTCAGGTTACGATATAGAAATGGGTAACTCAACAGGCAGCACTGTGGACGACCTGCAGGCGGTGGAGATGCACCTCTGGTACAAGAAGTTCATGACCGAGTGCCCGTCGGGTCAGCTCACCCTGCACGAGTTCAAGCAGTTCTTCGGCCTGCGAGGGCTGGACCCCGAGGCCACCGCGTACATCGAGCAGATGTTCCGGACGTTTGACATGAACAAGGTAAAATGCTGCTTTCTTGTTTGTTTTAAATTCAAGGTTTATATAAATATTGGCATCTGGGATTTCTTCCTTCAAACAGAAATCAATTTTTAAATGTTTAATTTAATTTTGAATCCATAATCAACCATAATTAAAAACTATCCACAACTGATTGCATGCTTGGGAGTCATAGTTCTTGTTTTATTTGTCAGTTTTGGGACTTGAAGATTTGTTTTTTGTGAGTATTGTAGGAAACAGTGAGTCCAAAGTGACATCTTCACCATTATTATGTCTGAAAGTCAGTCTAAAATACAGATAAAATGAAATTAAAGCTTCAAATCCTCATGTTGGAGAAGCTGGAACCAAAGATGTTTTAGCATTTTTGCTCAATACGTTTGATGAAAAGGTTAATCCATTAATAATTAATTTTCTGCAACTTTTTTCAGAAGCAGTATTTTGGGAAACAGATTAAGGTTGCAACTGATAACTTATCTAAATAAATTATAATTTATTGGGATAATCAATTAAAGTTGCGATAAGTTACAGCTTTAAATCCTCATATTTGAGGCTTTGAAAGCAGATAAGTCATAGCCTTTTTACTTTAAAAATACCTTGAATGATCACTTTACAATCGATTAATCACGATTGTTCAACTACTCGATTAATTGACAAACTGTTCGGGCACTTCGACCGATAAAACACGGCAGTAAAATGGCCGAAATGTTCCTCACGTGCTGCCCAACTTGAAGAACATCTGTATAAATCTGGGACACGAGGGATGCAGTGACCTCCTGGCAAGGCGCCTGCAAAACATCCTGACCCTCACAGATTAATTAAGATTGTCTCGGAGCGTGCGACAGGGTCATCGCAGGATGTGTCTGTCTAAGAAGCTGCGCGTCTATATTTAGTCTCCCCCTCTCCACCGTCAGCTGACAAAAAAGGCTGCGGTAATCTTTATGCATGATTTAAACTGTGAGATTATCTGAGAGACAATGCTTTGATGCTGAGATTGTTGCCTGTGTTCAGACGGTTCCCTGGAGATTATCCTCCATCCTGGCACGCTTCAGTTCCCACAGATAGCTTTTGGGGGTTTGAGATGGGGGGGGGGATCTCTCTCAACTGAAAATAGTTGTTGATCACGAATAATCATTTATTGACACGGCTCTGCTTGTTTTTTTCACAGGACGGCTACATAGACTTCATGGAGTACGTGGCAGCTCTCAGCCTGGTGATGCGAGGAAAGATGGAGCATAAGCTGCGCTGGTACTTCAAACTTTACGATGTGGACGGCAACGGCTGCATCGACCGACACGAGCTCCTCAACATCATAAAGGTACGGTATAAACTCTGGGCTTCATTACAAGCCCTTGTCCTCGACGTGACACTGATGGTATCCTTCTCCTTCAGGCCATCCGCGCAATCAACGGGAATGAGAATCAGGATGTAACTGCTGAGGATTTCACCAACCGCGTGTTTGACAGGATTGATATAAATGGAGATGGTGAGTGTGTGTGTGTGTGTGTGTGTTCTGGTGATTTAGGAAAGAAATCAATGGTGGGTGGACAGTGTTTAGACATTCATCAGCTCAGTGCTGTCAGGAAACACAACAGGCATGATAAGGAGAGATACTGCAGGTGGCTGCTGAGCACAATAACAATCTTTAAACCCTTTCGGAAAAGAGTCTGATTCAACTTTTGGCCCGTGTGAGACTTTAAAGGTGAGCTCCACCGATTTTTTTTTACATTACAAAGTCAGAGAAAGAAAAGTTGTGGCTCCAGAAGCAGCAGCATGATCAGTTAAGGTCTCACAAAAAAAAGTTGTGGGCGTAGAGAAGAAAAAGAAGTGAGCTCATTAGACCTCTGCAGCCCACTCCTCATCTCAGCTCCAGGCTGTGTGAGCCGTGACCAGCATACACTCCGCTAACTCCAGAGCTGCATGTTGAGTCCGTTAAAAGAAATCTACTGCAGAATATTTTGATAATCTTTTAATTGCTTCAGTCATTTTTCCAAGCAAAAGTGTCAAACGTACTAGTTCCAGCTTCTTTAGTGGAAGGATTTGCTGCTTTTCTTTTTCATTGATGCTAATAAATGAAGAATTATTGGGTTTGGGACTGCTGATTGGACAAAGGACGAGATTTAAAGATGTCACTTTGGACTCTGGGAAATTGTATAAATGATTAATTGAGTAATCATGAAAACATCTCAGATTAACAAATAAGAACAGGATACTAAATAGTTGCAGCTCTACATAACACATCTATATCTCTGTGTGAACTTAGCAGTTGAGTGGCATTATGGGTAATGTAGGTTTTTAAGGATTTTGAGCAGAATGCACAAATCAGCCAGAGATTGTTCACTATAACCAACAAACCTCCTGCATTATGTTTGAGGAGGATAATCTGGGTTAAATGAATAAAATAAACCTCAATCACATCTTCTGGATAGTAATTAAAGTTACTGGCCAGCTGAAATCTAAAAACATACTTCCTACTATTGTTGTTTTCTTGATTTACACATATAAAAATCTAAATTTATACAATGTATTATGGGAGAGAATGTCAAGAATTGCATAAAAATCCTCCAGGGGCTTCCAAAGTGTCATTCTCCAGGCAGTGATTATAAGAAATAGCAACAATAGCTAGCAAAAAGGTCAAGTGTTGTTTTACATGATGAGCGGGGTTATCATAAATTTGATTTTGCAAGATTAGATTTCGCTGTCTTTAAATTTGTGGCAACTAGGAGTCAGAATTTTATACGTAGAAGTTTAAAGCTAAATCTGTTGAGGGCTCTTTTAAAACTTTACTTAATTCAGAAGTCTCATCACACTTTCATGTCTTTAAATACAATCTTTCCCCTCCAAAGGTGAGCTTTCCCTGGAGGAGTTTGTGGCCGGCGCCCGCAGTGACGAAGACTTCATGGAGGTGATGATAAAAAGTCTGGACCTCTCCCACATTGTGGCCATGATCCACAACAGGCGGCACAGCGTTTAGATCCGCTCAGCCCGACTGCCTCATCCTCATTCATGATTCCACCCGAGCGCTTCAGTACGTTGCCTCTGGTAAAATAAGTCATTTATTGACTGAGATTTCTATTAAGATTGAATCCAGTTGAATATGATGCCAGTGTAGTGCAAACACTGACATTTCTTCTTTTTTTTTTTAAACCTCTAAAGACACACATGCACTTTAAAATGCACTTGGGTGACTCAGTGAACCAGTGCAGACTGGTCATTGTCCTTGTTTAACGACGCTGAGCTCTCCCAAGGCCACCTTGGCATGAGGGATGATCTCTCTGACGCTGCACTCACCCACTGATACCTCCGGGGATAAAAGAGGGAGATAGAGGAGCAGAGTGGCAATTATATGCACTCAATGCTTTCCAAATCTTTTTTTTTCCCTGGGTCTGGGTTCCTCTGCATCACATTACTCAACTCTCTGTTTACCCGCTCCTGCCTGAAGGCAAACAGGAGGAAGCTATGACTCTGTGCTTCACATCCAGCTAATTTGATCGAGCCAAAGGCTGAAATACAGAACAGGTAAAGGTTTCCTGAGGAGATTAAACAAGTGGGCACATCGATTGTCAAGTGTTTACCTTTTTATAACGTTTTTTTTTTTTTTTTTAAATTGATTCAAGTTGAAACAAAAGGTGAAAACACAGGCTCTGCATTCTGTTTGGTCCTGTGTGTGTGGGTGTTTCATTTGCTGCCTGACACACATGGATCACCTGTGATGTTGCTTGTTTGTACAATAAAAATCAATTCAAGCCGACTGTGTTATGTCTCAGTTTAATGTACAGGATATGAGTGTGTTGCAGCTTGTACACAGCAAATAATCAGCTTCAGTCCAGCTCACAAAACTGATGCAACCCATCGCACCTCAAGGCATTTTGGGAAGTCTGAGAATCCACAGGAACAAATACAAAGTCTTCAAAGTCAGAGGAAGGCCAGTCAAGCTTATTTTATACACCGTGCATTAACTCGATTTATGGCTCGATGATGGCACGGACTTCTCGACAGCCAAAAAAAATGAGGAAATTAAAGGTGAGTTTAATCATTTCCTAAATACAGCCCGATTAAAATGAGACAGCCTGTCAAAGAGCAGTTTTTTTCTCTAATGGCCAGGCCACATAACGGGCATGAGCGTACGTGGCGTAACGTCTTGCTTTTCAGTGCATCATCAAGAGATTCAGAGTCCTGCTTATGTTTCCTGACAAAAATAGACCAGAAAATCCCCTGTGGATACTTATTTCAACCAGCGTTTCACTACAGTGTTCATGTCTGTATCTGTAGAATATGAAGGGCGGTATGTTTCCTCTGCACTCTTTTTTATGTTTCTCCCTCTCTCTCTCTCTTTCAGCGAGGGTAAAGGAAAATCACGCTTTCATCTTTTTTGATCATTATCAAAGGCAAACTCCACCGTAACACGTTAACTCAACCTATTCAACCTTTATGAGCAGTATATAAACAGTAGTATATGGTTACTAAATAACAAGTCTTTGTTAAACTGGTCACAGCTTTTAAACAAATGCAGCTAAATACATGGATTCACAAACAGACCTGCAGGCAGTAAACTCTAGTTTACTGTTCAAAGGTTAAAAGAGGAGGAGTAAACCTGAGCCCAAATAAATGCTTTTAGACAGTAACTCTTCATAAAATATGTGTTTAGTACATTATAGTATCAGTATCTGTTGACTTCAGCATGCACAGTAACAACAGAGTAAACAAAGGTGACACATTACGGAAACAAAATTCTCCCTTTGAGCAAGGGCGATGATTCACCTGCATGCTGCCGAGGTTGATCTACGTCAGGCTAAAATGTTAAATCTGCGCTGTTTTTTTTCCTCCTTATTTGAAGCAGGATGAACTATTTATTATGTTCGAACTCTCCTACTACAACAAAGCTGGATGCTTCTTTTACATGCAAAGCAAATTTTGCAGAAATAAATTAAAACAAAATTAAGCAACTTGCCAATGTGGCATTTATTTTATACAAATACAAATATTTAACATGGTTAACAGACTTTAGAAGAAAAATATATAAGCTCATTGATCCACCACAAGGGGGCAGTGACATAATTGGATTAATTTTCCTCCACAAAATTCTCAGCAATAATCTGAGCGTCTCATTTTGCCATTTTCACTTCCTTATGTATGTAAATCCTCCTTTTGTCTTACTGTCACAGTTCGTCATCTGTACTTTATTCACAGCAGCTCACAGGAAGTCGTACAGGTACTTAATGATCTCAAAATTCACCGTCCTGGAAGATAAATCACACAAAGCACATTCTCAGTAAAATAAAAGGAACGGCCAAAGGTTAATTCCCTTGAATAATTCTCTATTAAGTCTCAGTCGTGTGTTAACAGACACACATACACACCTAGATATGGCACAGATGAAGTCCATAGACACGGCACATTTGTACTTTGGAGCGTCGAGCTGGTCATCGTGACTGACCTTAGTCAACAGCTGTAAGGTCACCAGAGAGGAGATCTGAATGGAGAATAAAGGGAAAGTAAAATGACTTTCTGTTCTGCTTCTTTTAACACAGCTTGATGCAGAAGCACTGAATGACAGGAGCCAGTTGCGCAGATATGGGTTGAGCCTAATTTCCTAAAACCATTTCATGCTCGAGCCATAAATAGATCAGCATTTGGCCACGGATCCTGAAATGCACGACCATATGGGTAGAAAACTCTCATCTGAGACACCGTGGTCATTCCGCTTGATTTAACATTGAATACTGTTCCACTTACACCCAGAAATGGGAACAATTATAATTTAAAATCCTCAGATTTTAATGGCTTATATTCTTTTTCATTTGCTGATCCGGCAAATGTGGAAAAAAGGAAATTAAATGATTTTCTGTAGTCAGTATGAACCAATTTACAGACTTCCTACAGCGAACTTTAGGAGGCACAGTGGCGGACAAAGATGACAAGCACCACAGGACTAAATGACGAGCAAAATTACATCAATATGGAGCTCAATTTAACTAAAAATTGTAGTGTTTAAAAAGGCAAGCAGAGAGGTTAATTAAACTATCTTTTTGGATGGATAATGTTGGTGTTCTGTTGACAAACACAAACATTTTATTTGTCCTTCACTAGATGTGTCAGATCATCACAGACTCCAAACCAACAGCAGATAACAGCCTCATCTACACGTAATTGTAACGGCCAAAACAGGCAGATTTAAACACGTTTGCTCTCTTGATTCCAGGCTTTTCCAAGATGTTTTGTCAGATATGTCTGGACATATGTTGGTTAGGCACTGTGGTGTGATGCTTTGAGCTAAATGTTAAACTAAAAACTAAAACTAAAACTAAACTCAGTCAAAGGACTACCATTAGCACAACAACACAACTTCTGCTGCACTAGAGGAGCCTCCTATAGTGTCTTCTGTCCGTGTGCAGGTGATTTTGACTTAATCTGGTCATTGTTTCCAGTGGAAATGTTAAAAATCAGTCAAGATGTAAATGTTAAGTGACACTGACCTGGGAGAAGATGCTGGCAGTGGGGGCGACTCTGCTGTCCACCACACTGTAAAAAATGGCGAGCAGGCGGTCAAGAGGGAAGGGCTTTGGTCCCAGAAGGTGGTTACTTGTCTAGAAACAAGGCAATTTATTGATTTTATATGAAAAACATGTCTTTAAAATTAATGGAAATCAAAGCCAGTGTTACATTGAATAATCACCTTTTCATTTTTCTTCAAGAAGTTTGTTTTTCTTATTTTACCGTGGTGCTGTTGGGAGAAAACAGAGGCTCATGACTCATAAATCATCAGTGTGCCTGAAAGGGCTTTACAATCTGTACATACAACAACCTCTACCCTCAGAAAACACAACTACAGAAGCATGACTGTGACAGAAGGTGTGTAATCATTTACAATAAAATTCCTCTACCTTCAGGAAGAAGCGTTTATCTGTGCGAGCAGGGTTGTAGGACGCCAGGTAGGCAGCAATCAGCAGGAACTTGGAGTAATAAGGCAGTTCAACGTGAGTGTGAGCAGATAAACCTGAGGGGGGCAAATGCAATGAGTCAGACGTGTTAAACTAAAACTGAAGAAGATGATTTATTTTTGGTGTGATGAGCTTACAAGTTATTAACAGCACAGGAAAAAAAATATCACAATTTCAGCATGTGTGACTGCACTCTATCAGCAGATTTACACTTCAACATCTGCTCTGCAATCGTATTACGTCGCTCAGTGTGTGTTGGTACCTCTCAAGGCTCCACACTCCCTCTCCTCCATTTGCTGCAGCTGCTCCCACTGAAGACTGAAGAGAGAGAAAAGAGAAGACGCACAATAATGAGAAGACACCACAACAAACAAGCAGGATCACTGGAGTGAGTCGTTAGGTGATGTGGTTCATGCGCAGATTGATGTTAAGATTAAAGAATACAGACCTTGACACTTCTCTCAGGTAAACAGTCTGCATTGCTTTTTTCAAATGAGGCTCGATGTTTCTCCACAGCTTGTGGGTGTCAGTTTCTTTTACTGAAGACAGAAAACAGAGCAGCATTGTTGAAAAAGCCAAAGTAGCATGTGAGGATGAAAACAAGAAAAAAACAGGAAAAACAATCTGCAGAAAAAACACTTAAACTAATTAAGTAAGTATCAATATCTTTACATTAACAACGCATCAAATGGCAATATCATCACTTGATTATGCAGGTCACCCTAACTATAGGTAACCTTTTAGCCTCTTTATGCTCGATGTTTTGGTTTAAACTCTGCACAACAGCCACTTGTTGTTGCTTTTAAGTCAGTGACCAGCCAAACATCCAGATAATGTTGTCAAACCAGACAAAGAAGAAATCAAAACGAAGCGACAATAACAGTGATTTCAGGTCTGCATTTAGGAATTATGCTCTACCGACAGATGTTATGTATTATTTCAAGGGAGGTAACATCAGATGGAAACAAATCTACAACGAGTTCCTTAAAGATAAATGTTGCAGCAGAGATGTATTGTATTAAATCAGATTGTACAGGTGTACCTGATAAAGTGGCTACTTAGTTAATCAAAACATAAAGCAGCTTATTCATTTACAATTCATCCGTCTAGTGCTGTGACGGTGCCATCAACGGGAGAAATCAATACCTGTGTCATGCTGAAGGCCAACTACATCATAAAATATATATAAAGCCTTCAACAGCTGAATACAAAACGCTGTGTGTGCAACCAGGCTATTTATCTACCAACATATTTACCACAACAACTTAACGTGGTGATAACATGTCGGTGTTGTTGTTTACAGCTAAAGAATTCTTTCTTTGAGTGTCAAAAAATCAATTAATGCAGCTTGAAAGAAATAAATATAAAAAAAAGTTATATAGCTGAAGGACATTTCAAGATGACAAAAAGATCCCTCTTTGAATGAACACAGAGAAAAGGGTAAAATAAGGTATTTTCAAATATTGATCAGCTGTCAGATGGATGAATACACCTCTTTATGCTTTACCTTTTCCTTCTGCCAGCGGCTCACAGAACTTTGAAAAGTTGAGGGCAGCCTAGTTAAAAAAAAAAAAATCGATGATGAAAGAATGAAGGAAAATCAAAACAAGGAAAAATCTGTGTGCATGTGTGTGTGTGTGTGTGTCTGACCAGGTGACGAAGCTCTCTGAGGTCCCGACAGACTGAATAAAACACTCCCAGCAGGATGTTGATGTAGGAGGAGTAAAACTCTGCCGAATATGACGGATGTTTGTCCTGGGACAAAATCTGCTGCAGCTCACCTACAAACAGATAAACAGACGCATACAGTCACTATCCTCAGACTCACACAGACATATTATGAAGCATAATGTGTCTCTAATACAAGCCAAACATTTCCTCACATATTAAGAACAATGACTCACTCCCTCTAAGAGCTGCATTTATACTGTGGTGCTTTATAATCCAATATTCCTCCTGCCGAACGTGTGAAAACAAAATCACAGGTACATCTCACGCTGCATCCACCAAGTGTGTGTCATCATTAAGCATGCAGTGTGGTGGGAGTTATTCATAACACGGGCTGAGGCAGCGTGTGCGCGAACAATGATACCTTTACTGTAGTCGGGGAAATGGAGCAGAAGGGGCTCGAAGCAGCCGGTGTTCGGTCTGAACTTGTCCCAGACGATTTCACTGAGCAGGATGACGGTGACGTTGTCGTTGACCTGAAAAGGACACAAAGTGTTCAAATATGTTATGTAACAGTGGTTTTGTCCAACAAGTGGACTCAACACCTGTTAGGTCAGTCAAAGTACGTCTCCATGGCTACACATGATGCCACCTTGAATTTACAGATTTTATTCAGAGAGAATCATTTAGGTCAATGATGAAGCAAAAATTCTTTCCCTTATTTCAGCTTCTCAAGTGTGACAACTTGGTGCCTTTTCTCTACTTAATATAATTTTTATTTGAATATTGTTCAACTGAAATCTGACAACATCATAATGTGCTCGAGGGACATTTGATAACTTTCATTTATAAAGTAAAGAAAACGTTGGATTCAAACAACATGAATTTAGTTACAAAACTGTTTAATAATTGCCTTCAGCCATGATGAGAGGCTTAGGCAATTAAAAAACTGATTTATATCTGTGCGTGCAGCCACAAAGTTATGACTAAATATCAAAAATAGATTGTAGCAATGATAAAAAAAAAAAACAAGCAAAAAAAAACAAGGTGCAGGCTGAATCCAGAGCTATTTATTAACTGTCTTCTTGCCATAGAAACTGTCATTAAATAGATATTCACTGTTAAACCAAAGACTGTAGTTTCTAATTAATGTTCAGTCCATCATCTTAACAATTAGTTGATTATTCTTTTAAGCTCTTGAGCCACATTAAATTAAAAAAATGTGATGAATGCCAAGGTTTCTGCCATCAGTTACATTCAGTCAGATCAGGCTCAGCTTTTACTTTAACAGCGATGCTTCATGTTACCTTCGATAAAAGTTATGCCCATGGGTTCACCCCAGTGAAGTAAAAAGATCTTACAATTTGAGAGCACCGGTATCAGATGCTGACAAATGAGGTAGCCTGGTAAGATCATAAAGAGGGAAGAAGCTGCAGAACATGTAAAGGCATCAGGGGTTCTGACACAACACATCCTGATCCAATTAGATCTGAAGTTTGGCAGACATCAAAAAGTAAAACACTTACAGAGCGAGAACACACTCTGACCTCCTGCCTCTCTGCCAGTATAATAGAATATACCCGAACACTAAACCACTAAATGTGTCATGTTAGTATTTGTGCTGACAGGGTTTAATAATTATATTTACAAGTATACTACACATTAGAGACGCAACAGCCTTTTATTATCCTGTCACACATACATGTAAACATGCATTGTAATTATCACCCTTTTCGGAAGCATTGTAGCAGCATGACATTGAATAGACAGGTTCCACTCTACACTCATAATCAACCAGAAAACAATTAACTTTCACCAGAACAAACCACATATAATCACACAAGTCTTTGTCCTCTTGATGTCCTTAATTAAAATGCTGCGAGTGGCTGCCATCCTTCCCTCCTAACTGCATCGTGAAAGAGATCCGCACACTCAGCTCAAGGTCATTCATTACAAAAGAAGCTCCTCCAGTCCCTCTCTATCATCAACAACAATAAAGTGGCTCACATGATAGATAACATTGCACTTAGTTTCTCACCAATTCCTGAAGACGCAGCAGAGCAGGGAGGAGATTGGCATCGGTGTCTCTCAGAAGCTCAGCTTTTTCCATCACCTGAAAAATACATTTGTGCATTTGAGCTTATTTTGTAACCTCCATACACAACAGAGGAGGTTGTGGATGGCTGTTTTATCACAACAAATTACTGTTTTATATGCTGCGAGCTCACTCTCAAACTTAAAGGAGGTGATGAAGCCAAAACACAAGATTATACCTGCTCCTGTGCACGCTGAGAATCCCACTTGTTTTCTTCAGGGTAATGCATCTGGAGCTTTGTTTAGCATCTATTTGCATATGTTATCACAACTAATCACATTATCTTACAAACATTTAAGTGACACATCCAGAGAATAGATAATTTGACACGCCATGGATTACACTGTAGCAATGTGGTGTGCCAAGTGAGAGTGATTTTCTGTTCGGGGCGTAAAGTGCACGGCACTCACAATGTATCGCGTCTGCTTGGCAGGAGTCTGGGAGCAGTGCTGTCTGTAGATGCGTACAAAGTCAGACAGGGAGGGACTGCGGGGGAGCAGCGAGGCGGCATCACAGCCAAAGAAGGACAGCAGCACTTGTTCAAACAGCAACGCGACAGAAACACATTCGACGCAGCTGACGGTGGCGTGACGAAGCTGCAGAGAGGAGAAGGAGGAGGAATGATGAATGACAACCAGTTTGATATCTGTGGAGTGAAATATGAATCTCTGCTTTTGTTGCACACTGAACATTACAATGAAGACAGTGAAGTTATAGGTTGTTAAATGAACACAAAAGTCAAGTTATTTATATAGCAGCAACCATTAGTCACGTAATTGATTAGTCGATTCAAAAACAAATTAATTTGTAACTATTTTCAGAGGCTTTTTTTTACCTTTACATTTTACAGACTAAATTTGGGCTGCATAAGATACCGCTTCAGGATTGACACCACAATGTGTTCAGTCTGCAGTGTAGTTTAATGATTGAATTGAACTGAATTGATTTATTTCTTAAGAAAGATTTGCTGTACACATTTTTGGTGACTACTGTATTACTTGTCTGTTGCGTCTCACTGATGATAAAGGATGAAAGTGTGGGAAGGATCTCTTTAGACACTGAAAAGCTTTCTTCTTTATATTTAGTCATACAAAAATGTTCAGAAAGAGAGGAGGGCATTTTTTTCTACATCAGACCCTCATACTGTACATACTTACATACTAAATAAATAAGGTTGATATAAGCCTGTGCACGCACTGCAAGTCCGCACAAAGTTTCGGAGCACTAAATGCAATAGAATTTACTGAAGGAATCGATATACCACTCTGAACTTTGTGTACTTTCAATGAAATGTAATATTTCCAAGGATGAAGCTCTCTTTCAACGGACTGATGAAGGAAGCTTACTATGATTGAAGTCCCTGTTTGTTTGTCCTATGACAGTTTTCTGCAGAACAAGAAATTATTTCTCATGTTGACAACAAACATGGATCCCCTAACATCCCCTAACCTCTGACATGTTCACACACAAACACCATCCAGCCCCGAGGGTCCCTGTGCTGACAGCAAACATCTCTTTCTCACCTCAAGCTCCTTCAGCATAACTTGCATCACATGACTCTTCCCTGAAGCCCGATGACCATAGATGAAGATTGATGGGTAGCTGCATTGCTGGGGCTGTGAAAAGAATTGAACACATTTGTACTCAATGTAACAATGACATTTTATTAAGATCAATAACAATCTTAACAAATAAGCTCTCTCTCTATCAGCTTTTGGTGCCATGCTAACAAATAACTTGATTCTGACTTTTATCATCAAATTAAACCAACGTCTGTTGTCTGTGTCCTTGACTGAAGACACCGTTAGCTCATTCAATTTTCTGAACAAATTCAATTAGTTGACTTAACTGAATAAAGCTAACTAATCTAAGTAATGAACTACTCTAAACATTCCTTTGTCAGCGAAGACCCTGATGCAAAATGGACAGATGTAACTGATTAAACGTTTATTTTTTGTCTTTTAATGCTGAACATGAACAAGTCTCATTTTAGTAAGTTAAATATAGCGAAATGTAAAGTAATCATCGTAATTATTTTGCTTAGGGGTCGATCAATACGGATAAGTATTATAAGAAGTCATGAGAGTTATGATGCTAGCTCCAGTAAACAGACAGGAGCTGTCACCAGCCTGAGCCCACATACCTGTCCCATGAGCGACAGCAGCATCCCCGCCTGGACCTCCCTGCAGGGCAGCAGCGCCACCACCCTCTGCAGCCTCTCCTCCTCGTACCCTGAATGCTGTAACATAGCCGTCATCTTCGCACTACCAGCCACAACACCGTCTGGATCTCTGTGACATGCGGCTACAAACGAGCAAGCTAACGTTAGCTTAAAGTTCAGTTACAGCACATTCACCGTACGACACTGTGGACGACGACTTCCAGAATTCCGTCAAAATGCGGGAAAAAGCGACGAATACTCCATTAACTATCCACTGTGATCACGATAGGGTGCTACTGGAATATCCATACCTAAAAATTAAATGTGTAAACAGCTTAAAATGCGGTAAAAAAGTGAGTTAAAGTTGGAAACAAACACACAAGCGAGTGTACTCACAGGAGTTTCGCGCGCGCCTTCAGTTTACGTCAAATGACGGTCGTGCATTGGCAGCCAATCACAGATCACCGACAGAATCATGGGTAATAGAGTTTTTCGCACTAAAACTGAATTTTGGGTAAATAAAGGGAAATAATCAATTAAACGCAAAATGTTAGGACATTTTCTATTAGATTTTGATTGGATTTGCCCTTTGAGATGGCAAATGCTGCCTCAACGTCATATTTTATATAGTTTTTAATATATAGGGCATTTAATTGACATATTAAGATAAATTATAGGCTATCTTGCAATTCCATGACAACTGGCTAAACATCTGCTGATGAGGAAGTCAGTGCGATAGGATCAAAAGCTCCACAAAAGCTTCAAGAGGTGCTGAGCTGACCTTGTAGTAAGATCATTTGTACAAAACAATTCACCACTATTACAACTTAAATCAAAATAAAGGCTAACAAATCAGAAAAAGTAAAATTAATATTCATTTAGTGAGAAAAAATGCGAATATAGACCTCATATAAATTTTTTTTTTTTTTTTCGCAGAGCAAGCTGCAAAAAATAACAGTCTGACAAATCAGTGTCATTAGCCTCATAAAGCCAATTGAAGTAGTATTCCAGTCATTTTATGTTGGTTCTATGTTATTATTATTATTATTATTATTATTATTATTATTATTATTATTATTATATAGTTGTTGAATGTTTACATGCTTTTAATCTAATATTTTTTATATCAAATTAAATTCCTTATACAATCAGGGTATTAGTGTGATTCGATATCAGTATGTGTGTTTAAGATTTCCCGCGTGCTACTGGAATAATACGTCAGCCTGGGATTAGAGGAAGTGGGCTGGCCCTGTGATATCCAAGGCTATCCTCCAACTCTGTCTCAATAGGACCTCAGCTGCGGTTGCTGGTGTGTCGTCGAGCGCAGAGACGAGAGCATTTCAGTGAGATCTGACACAGTGAACGACTGAGCCGGACCGGTTCTGTCGGAATAACAGTCTGTCTCCGGCTGTGGACGCGACACGGGAGCGCAGATGCGGGATAAATCTGCAGAAGAGAGGATGGATTTCTGAGGTTTGTGTGTGTTTTTTTTTTCTTCTTCTTCCTCTGTTTCATCTCTCCGGAGCGCTCATTTCGTGTTTTTTTTTTTTGGAGGAGAGTGACGAATGAAATACACACAAGAAGAAAAACAAAACCCGACCTTGCCATGGATGCGAGAGCGCAGTGATGCTGTGAGTGAATAAAGTCGGGCGAAATCAACATAAATAGATATAAAGAATAAAAATCAGATAAGTTGTGCTGGTCAGTGATTGAGCTTTTCCACCGGATCGGATGCGGCAGATGTTAGTTTGCTGAGGACGGGTTCACTGATCCTGAGGACCGAGCAGACCCACCTCCTCTGTACCCCGTTGGAGGATGGTCCCCGGGGCCCCCAGCACCACCATGCTCCCCGCCTCCGAGGCTGCCAAGATCTACCAGACCAACTACGTGCGCAACTCCCGCGCCATCGGCGTCCTGTGGGCCATCTTCACCATCCTCTTCGCCATCGTCAACGTGGTGTGCTTCATCCAGCCGTACTGGATCGGGGACGGCGTGGACACCCCGCAGGCGGGCTACTTCGGTCTGTTCCACTACTGCATCGGAAACGGGCTGTCCCGGGACTTGACCTGTCAGGGCAGCTTCACCGAGTTCAGCGCCATCCCCTCCGGTGCGTTCAAGGCCGCCTCCTTCTTCATCGGCATGTCCATGTTGCTGGTGCTCACCTGCATCGGCTGCTTCGCGCTCTTCTTCTTCTGCAGCACCGGCACCGTGTACAAGATCTGCGGCTGGATGCAGCTGGCGGCAGGTAGGAGACTGTCTGTCTGTCTGACTGTCTGACTGTCTGTCTGACTGTCTGTCTGACTGACTGACTGACTGTCTGTCTGACTGACTGTCTGACTGACTGACTGACTGTCTGTCTGACTGACTGTCTGACTGACTGACTACAGGTGGAAGTTCATCAAAGTGTTCAGTAGCTGTTGGTCCAAACTGATCCAGATGTTCTCCTCCTTTTTGAGGTCTTCATATTCTCACTTTAGCTAAGATGATGTCCAGGAAATTGTCTGTTTAACACTAGTTTCCTAACTCAATCTGTAAAAAAAAAAATATCAAGTTAAAACATTCAAAAAATCCTGTAAAATATCTAAAAATCCAGATGTTCCCCTCATTTTCAGCTCAAAGGTTATTTTAGTTCTAGAAAATTGTTTGTTCCACCCTCATTGCTTCACCCAGACTATAAAAAATATCAAGTTTAAGATTAAACATTAAAAAAATCCTATAAATTATCTTAAAATCCAGATGTTCCCTGCGTTTTCAGGTCAAGAATGAGAGTTTGTATCAAGGAAAAAGCTGTTTTTTTTTAGATCATGGAGCTCTTAATTCCAAAACCGTATAATTAATAGACAATTATCTGTTTAATTCTCATTTCCTCACCCACTCTGTAAAAAAATATCAAGTTTAGTGATGATAACATTTTTGAAAATCCTGTTAAATACCTTAAAATCCAGATGTTCCCCTGCTTTCTCAGGTCAGAGATGAAAGTGTGTATGAAACAACGATCTCTCCTGCCTCTCTAGATCCTGACGCTGATAAAACTGTAAAGACTCATCCGAAGATAACAACCGAACAGTAAAAATAAATTACGTCTTCTTTGAGCTCTAACGAGATTACTCAGAGCTCAAATGATCAAGAGATTAATTCCACAATCATATAATTCACTGGAAAATGTTCTACCGTCATCTCCTCAAGCAGACTGTAAGAAAAAAAATAATAAATAGAACAGCTGACAGTTTAACCTAAAAATACAGATGTTCTCGTCCTTTTAGAGGTTAATAAATACTCTCCATAGCTCAAATAATGCGTAGGAAATCGTTTGTTTAGCTCATTTCCTCACTCAGACTGTAAAAATATATAAGTTTAGGATTAAAACGTAAAAAAATTAGATGTTCGAGGATGAAAGTACGTATGAACGAAAGTATGAAACAGCTGTCTATCCTGCTTTTTTAGATAATGGACTCCAAAAGCTCGTGAGATTAACAATCCAGAGATTAATCTCACAATCATATCATTTACTGGTTTTTTACTGTCATTCTCTTGTAAAGAACAATCAAGTTTTAGGTTGGAAACATCTGACCACAGATTATATTTAGGTATCCAGATGTTGTCATGTCTTTTTTGGGGGGGTCAAATACACACAATGCTTTTGTCAGATCATGAACTCAATACTACACTGAAATCAAATGAGATTACTCAGAGCTTAAATGATTAAGAGTTTAATTAAACAATCATATAATTAACTGGAAATCGTCTGTTTTGCTCTCATTTCCCTGCCCAGACTGATCAAGTTTAGGAGGAAAACAATTGAACAGTCACATTTTACATTTTGCAGATTTGTTAAAGCACTAATGAGATTACTCAGAGCTCAAGTGATTAAGAGTTTAATTAAACAATCGTATAATTCACTGGAAATCGTATGTTTTACCCTCAGTTCCCCATTCAAACTGTGAAAAAAGTTGTAATGTTTAGGCTGAAAACACCTGATCAGTCTAAAGCTCACATGATTAAATTAAAACACATCATCAACCGGAAATTGTCTGATTTACATTTGTCTCGTCAGTCAGATTGAAAAATGCCAACTGAACAGAGCTTTAGTCTAAAACTCCAGATGTTCCCCTGCTTTACTCTCACAGTTTGAGCCCCGTTTCTGTAGATGTTATCCTGTGAAACCTCGTTTTTTTTTATAGAGCGCTCTCTGTGGCTGCCAGAGCCCTGATAAAACATTATGTAACGGTCTGAAGTGTAGGTGGAGTGACAACAGCCTTGAGGGAGCGGAAGACCTCAACATTGAAACTGTGGAAAGTACTCCGTGTGCTGACGCCTAAAGAGTTAAACAATGACAAACATTTTCATTCTATTTTTTTTTACAACTGCAGAACTGGATTTTGCAGACAGTGGCACAAAACTGTTCAAATATGCATTTTTTTATGTGTGTTTTTCATCCAAAAGCTTTAATATTCATGGTTTCAATCGCTTTGATGAACGTACATCCAGAATTTTGGCATATTTCAGCCAAAAAAACTGTAATTAATCGACTCTGCCGGTGTAAACCCTCATAGAAACAGGTAAGTCCTTCATTGTGCCTTTCAACAGGAGGCTCTCTCATCTTCAAACCAACTGTGCACCTTAAATAAAAACACAAACACATGTAAAAGTAAGTAGGAAGCCAAAATCACAGTCTCAGGGACATTTAGTGTGCGTTTCTTTCTGCCTTTAATTACTTTTTGTCAGATTTCCAGCCTCCTCGCCGAATGCAGACTGAATTTCTCTGCATGTGCACAGATCTTGATTTCCTTCCAAACTTATATTTTTCAACTAACTGGTGCAGCTCGGCTTTATTTCTCAGCCAACTATTTCAGCACACGAGGGGAGCGGCAGTGAATGTCAAGACGAGCAACTTTAGTTTTCTCTACATCTCTGCACGAATTATGGAGCAACAGAACCGGTGCTTGTTAAAGGGTCTTTAAGGGTCTCTCTCAACAGAACATTTCAACATTTGTAATTTTATTTAATCCTTGGGAATATGATGGTAATATTAATGTACGTTAAGATAATCTTACACTGATATCAGTTTGTTCTGGATGCGCAATGTCCTTTTTAAACTTGAATCTTTTCCAGGTGGTTTTTCATTCTTGCTGCCTTCTTAAACGCAGTCTTCAATCTCTCCGAGGTGTATCAAAATAACAAGAAAATCTTTAGATAGGAAGCTTTTTCATCACTTTTAAGAAAAGTTGGTAGTATGAGCAGCTCATGTCCATCAGCAAAAATCAAAGCTAGAACTGACCCGACGTTTCGTCCAAAAGATCCTTTTTTGTTGCCACTAACACGGTTTATAAATGTTAAGACATCTTGCTAACAATATCTTGTGCTTTCGGGCTTGGAATTGTTGAAACATGGTCTTGAACAGTGGTCACTGGCTTGGCAGCTGCCACAGTTGTCACATGGCCGACATCCCGCTCTCCACCTGACATGAACATCAGCTCATGAATGTACCTTATTGTAGAAATGTTGATATGAAATGTACATATTAAAACATATTAGTGCTGGCAAGTCTTTTGATATTCATGTGCCAGAATTTTACACTTAAGGTTGTGTCATCTGCAAACATACACACATTTTGTGTGTAATTTTAGCCTGTGAGTGATAAACAACACATTTACTGATGAGGGTGGTCGTCACGTTTACAAAAAGTGGACTCGAACTTAGTAGCTCCCCAAATTTTGTAGAAAAAAAGGCAGAGGACAAAACAGGAGAAGGAAAAGAAACAACAGCAAAACAAAGAACGTCCCAAAAGGCAAAGTAAAAAACAAGAAGGGCAAAAACAGAACAGACAAACTGACAAAGAAGGAGGGGAAGACAAGAACTTAAACACACAAGGGGGGGTTAACAATTGAACACAGGTGAGTGAAAAGGGCGAGAAAACAGACAAAGGGAGGAAATTAAAAGCAAAGCACTAGAGGACTGAACTCAAACTGCATTAGCAGTGAACCTCTTAACATGCTGTGATAAACAAAAAGGACTGTTAGTAGAAACAACCGGACGAGTATGTAAATGAAGGAGCTGTAATTAAAGCCAAGAACTAGATCATTTGATTTTTATTCCTGTGAGGAAATTAATGGCATCAGACCAATTTACACCCCTGCAGAGAAACATGACGAATAACGACCGATAAAAGAAGATTTCGTGCATAATTTATGGTTTCAAAATTCATATAAATCCAATTTGCGTGTATAAATAATAGCACGGCACCGTACTCTGCATCTTCATGCTTGTTCTCAGATAGGAATTAAACGTCACAACCAATAAAGATCACATTTATAGAGAGTGTGCTTCTGTTATTGCCTGCAGGAACACACAGCGGTTAAACATCCATCCGGGTTGAACATGTGTCCCAAAATTATACTGACCGCAGACCGCAATCTAACAAAACCATCGCTTAGCTTTAGAGGTCAGCAGAGCCATTGACCAGCTGTAAGGCCTCATCTAAACACTATGTTCCCTCCCCAAAAATCACCCCTCTGTCTCAGAAGCATCCTACGTATCAAACCCCAGCAGCTGTGAGCTGGATGATCTTGAAGAGAAGGCGCTACGAGGCGCCTGATCACAGTCTAATGAGTGGCACAGCCTTGCAGTCTCAGCCTTTGCAGTTTTTTTTTTTTCTTGTCGCAGATCAAAGCTGCTTCTTATTCCTCAGAGTCACATGTTGGCTTTCCCCAGTTTTCTTTTTTCCTCCCCATCGTGTCAGGGGAGCAGATTTCTAGAAACTAGCACAGTTGATTCAGCCGTCTCTGGTGGTTGTGTGCGAATAATTAGCAGCAGTGGAGAGTAACTGAGTACATTTACTCGTGTGCAGTACTTTAACTTTTTGAAGTGTTTCTGTATTTACATTTCCTGGCGCTTTACTCTTCTGCACTTCAGAGAGAAATATTGTACTTTTAACCCCACTATTACTGCATTTATCTAAAGAGTAGATGTCACAAGAAAACACACCAGTGCTGCAACTATTGATTATTTTCCCTATCAAACTGTTGATAAGTTGTTTAGTCCATAATATCTCAGAAAACAATAAAAATGTTGATCACAATTTCAAAAATCACAGACTGACGTATTGAAATTTCAGTTTCATATCATCGAACAGGACAAAGAAAGACAGCAAATCCTGACATTTGAGCATTTCTCTGGCGTTTCTGTTAAGACAATTACTCAATATGACAATCTTGTATACTATTCTTTTATAACAATTTCATGTTTCAGATGAGTCGTTAGCTTCGTGGAGAGATTTCTCTGGTTTTGCATCACACATTGATGCATATTTAAAAAGAGGATCAGAATCGATGGAGCAGAAACGGAGATGTGTCCGTTTTATTCCACACATTCTTATCTCTTGTTTAAAAACCTGGTGGCTACATTACCCACAATGCTGCTTGGTCTCAGACGGTTCAGTCGGATATCCAGCAAAGTTGAATCTCTCCTTCAGTTTGTGGACTATCTCTTTGAAGAGTTTGGCATTATTGCCGTCGCCATCTTGTTTTTTTTGGACATGCTGGGTAGCGACTTCCCTAAAATATACTCGCTCTGTCATCTATTTTACCCTAAATGGGACCTTTATCTAAGAAAATGAGCACCATGCTGAGTTGAAGAAGACTTTTAACTAGAGAATGAGACCAAAAACTCTTGTGGAAACTGTAAACTGAGGTAAGAAATCAAGTGAGAAGTAGGGTCATTTTCTCATAAGCTTATATAGAATCTAACTTCTTTTCGAAACCAGTGGAAATGCCCCCTGCTGGTCAGTAGAAAGAGCTTAAATTTAAGGTACCTCACATTGGATTCACTTCACACACCTGGGAGCTCCATTCATATTTTACAGTCAATGAGATTCAGGTGTGTTATGCTAGTAGTGGCTAATGTAGCTTCAAACTGCTAGCCACAAAAGGCTTTGTACCATTTTTTCCACTCATGCTGCACTCCTCAAGATCACACATTAGTGTATCCAATCATTGCAGCTGTCCTTTAACTAATTGGTTAAGGCCATTATCCAATAAATCACAGAAAGCAAAGTCCCAAAATAATATTTTAGGAGCATAAATTTGACTCTTTTGTTCTCTTCTACCACATTAATTACCTCACGGCCCGTCAAATTCATCTTGTGGCCCCGTGCCAAGATTACTGAACTGTGATTCATCAGGATTAACAATCTAATATCAGAATCTAGAAACCAAAGGTCAAATTTGTTTTGTAAAACAAAAACAAGCACTTTTACTTTGATGCTTTCAATTCATCTTGCTGCTCACAGTTCACAGCACTTCTTCAACTCACAGCCTCTCGTCCGTCTCACTCACACAGAAAACTCAGCCTCTGCGAAATCTGCCAATAAAAGATTTTATAGGCAATATGGAGGTGCTTTCAGTCACTAAGCCCACCGTGATTGTGAAAAAATCCTCCCCGGCAGATGTCATTTCAGGTGGTCTGATGTGCTATCAAAGGCAGCACACGCCGCTCAGAGGCAGCAGTCCTCTCCAGCGATGGGACGTCCTGAATGTTTGATGAGCACTTCTGGTAGATAAAGACATTTCAGGAAAAGAAGCTACCAGTTAATGATGATCGCTGTGACTATGTCGCCACTTTCTTTGTCTCTTTTTAGATGGTCTGTTTTATGGTTTTAAACAAGTGTTGTAATTTTGCAGAGGAAATCTAACTAACTTTTTGGCACAACTTAGATGTTGAGGTACTGGTTTCTAAAACGTTTTAATGGTCCATTTGTTGGTTGGTTTGTCAGAAGGATTACACAAAAACTGCTGAACGGATTTACACCAAACTTGGATGGAGGATGTGCTTCAGTCCAGAATAGACCCCATTAACTTGGTGTGAATCTGAACCTGGTGTGATTTTTCTCACTTTCTCAGGGCGTTTTTTTTTTTGCATTTGTGTTAATTTGTCAGGGAGTAATGCACGGAGCTTGATGAAGGCGTATTTAGGTGGCTGCTATCTACGAAGGGTAGATGGGATCATTGGGCTTTGTAGGTGGAGGTATGCGCTCCACTTCTAGTTTATTGATATGTTTTGATCAGTAACAAGCTTTTGCTGGATGTCATCTTCCTTTCCCTTTTTTTTATTGATACTAATGTTAAGAAAACATTTTTGTTTTCTTTCCAAACCGTCTTTTATTCCTCCAGTTAAGTTCCAGAGACGTGCTGAAACACACAAAGACCTTCTTTGTTGTCTTTTTCTTCCTATCTGTAGTTTTTCAGATGAATCAACCCTCCCTGTAAAAAGGCAATCTGATGATGATACACACAAAATGGATTTTCCACAACCTAACGACCTAAAAGGTCATTGATGGCCTGATTATTTATACATAAAGCTATAATAAGTGATATATTTGCCATTAACGAATCCATTAGTCACAACTTATAAACCCTGTTAAAAGCATTCCTGACTGCAGTGTGTCAGCGGTGATGGAAACAGGTGAGGTGCTCAGTCGGAGCAGCAGGCAGAGAGGCTCAGACGCGAGGCTGCACGTCGGCGCTCAATAACCTGGACGGCCTCCAGAGCGCCGGCGGCCATCTGGATCTCACACATATGAAGATTGCCGTGGCATGAACAGCTGTCCTTTTTTTTTTATTCTGTGGCTGTAAATCCATAGAAATCCATAGAAATGGAGGTGGATTTACCGGGAGTGCTGTTGAAGCGTTTCCAACTCGCGGTCCATTTCCTGGTTGTCTGACCAGCAGCTCCCCGAGCAGTAAGTGGCTTCCCTCGTGGTGCTCTCTGCCTACTAAGTGGTCCGGCGTTCGGGGCCAGAAATAAAAGGGTCCATTTGGTAGCTGGAGGTTTATTGATCCAAAATGTTGCTCTGCAGAAAGTCAGAAAACTCGGGGACGTCTGCATGTACTGCAGTTCAGGACAGAACAGCGGCGGCTGCCGTATGTTTGACACATGATAACACGGTTTGATAAAGCGCCTAACTGATATGATTATTTGACTGCTCGGTGCGTCGTGCAGTATTCAATTTACACCTCTTCAGAAAGATGTCAAGTGGAACTGGGGCATGCTGCTTATCACTGTCACATTGTGTTTTGGAGAGGAAACGCAGAGACACTATCGGACTGCGTCTGCGAGATAATGAGAACTGATCCAGGGAATATTTGAAAGCTGAAGTCTTCATGTTGAAATACTGCTTGAGTTATTTCTGTCCATATAATAATTAAATCAGCTGTCATGTTTAGTCCTTAACATAGGACACAATACGTTTAACATTCCCTCCTGACAGCAGACGCAATACAAATCAAAATTTTGGCTTTTTTTCACTTTATATTCTTTTATTTAGAGTCAGAAAGAACATGGACCCACCGTTATAACTCAAATGCTTTCAATTTCAGCTCAACAACACTATGAGCTTTGAGTTGATTGTGGTATTCATTAGGGCTGCTACATTAATCAAAATATGATGAAATGATGACAGTCCTGTGGAGCAAATATCAACAAATATTGCTCTGAAGATCGAAGAAAACACGTTAACGATCAGCGACAAAGGTGTTGCAACAATTGTAATCCCCACTAATCATATCACAATTGCTGTATTGGTCAAAATAAACGCAAAATGATTTTTCTTTTCTTTACCATATCATGCAAACCTCTATTCACTTTGTGCACTTTACATGCAAGCCACAGTTTCCATTTCTCCGAAGTGGAGCAAGTCTAACTCTCAGATCACAGCAGGGGGTTCATCGTTCATCGTGGTCTGGAAACTGTGTCCTTCTTGCAATTTATCTGAAATGTGAAATTTATTTTAAAAAATAGCTCTCTTTTGCAATTACTAATACTGAGCATACATTCATCATCACATATACATGTGCATTTAATACATGTGGCATCCTTTTCACATGTGAGGTGTTTCCATCTACAGGTGCACGTGTGATTATCAGATATGTAACATATAAAACGTAAAAACAAGAATCTTGCAGGCAAGGTTTAACGTTCAAGCTTGACTCTGGAAAACGCAGCTGAGAAAACAAACACACAATGAGGTCCATTTAGTAGCTGTTCCAAAGCTTTCGATGATGCCACATGTTCTTCCTCAGCAGATGGAGTTTGGACAGTTTTTGTGGAGCTGTAGTTGCTCAGTTTTTCGTTTTCCTTGCGTACTTCAAAAACTTCTCCTCTTGTCCTCTGCACAGTTTTATATTTTTGCTAGAGTATTTGCCTTACAACTTAAACTTTTGTTTTTGTTTTTGTGTACAATTTCCAAGTAAATCTCAGTTGCAACCATGTAATAGTGACATAATGGCACTATCTGCGTTTAGATTTGCGTCATACAATTTTGTCTGCCACCCACCTGCCTACGAAATCACCCGGGAAAATGGCGAGCCAGCCAGGCCTGCAGCCTGGCACCATTTCTATCTGTTTTCGTGTCTCCATTATAGACTAATTGATTGAATAAACTCCAGCTCTGTCCTGTGTTGTTAGTAGTTGTGACTCTAAGGAGAACGGAAACGATCCAGTTGTCTTCGCGCCAGCATTGAAATGCTAGTGGGTGGGAAAGTTGTCTGTTTCTACGATAAGTACATTTCGCATTGTTATACACTTGAGAACGGAATCCATATAAGTGCAAACGCTGAGGCTCAAAGTTGCTGATGAGCATGGAAACTGTTGAGAAACGATCAATACGAAGACGGGGAAGTCTTTAAAGTGCTTAGAAAACTAAGCAGCTTCATTTGCTGACAGAGATCATGTGAAGTGGTCAAAAGCACCAGAACAGCTATTAAATGGACCTCTTTTACCGCATTACTTTGTTGTTTTCACATGTCATTACTTAGATTTGATATGTGAGATATGGGTGCCGAATAAACCTCTGAAATCACTCGTCGGCTAGAAATACTGTGCTTGCCCTTATGAAAATAGACATTAAATAAATAAATAAATAAATAAAAGCTTGAATCTGCTGGCAATAATTGGCTGTTGATCAAAGCATCTCTAATTTAAGGGAAAAAAAGAACCCACGTCAATGTGAGCTGTGAGAACATTTTCAGTTCGGTTGGTCTGGATTTAAAGCAGAGCAGATAATGACATCAGCTCGGTCTTTATCCTCTCACACATATAATGAAGGACCGGAAGAATCTGAGAGGCTTTGCAGTGATGTAACAAAACCACACATGAGACTTAGACGCCGACATGAACACACACACAGAGGAAGCTATTAGCTGGGGGGGAAAAAAAGAAAAAGGAAATCTAAGTGATGTCTTCACCTGGTGGTTTTTAGATGAAACCCTCTGCCCTCTTTTCCTTTATCCTCCATCTAAAGTGCTCAGCTGGTTCAACCCCCCGGCTGCCGGCTTCTGGAGAGTAAAAACATTTCTTCTTTCACGCTCAGACAGGGCTCACCACGCACACACACACACACACACACACACAATAAAATGCCAAAGAAGCAGAAACAAAAAGCGAGATGGAGATGCATACGGAGTGAATCAGCCAAATTAAAAGGCAGCCGAGTCAGCTGAAGCTCACGGATCTAAACCACAGAGTCTGAGGATTAAGAAAGTGGATCACCTCCTTTGGCTGATGAGGCTGTTAAAGGGACAGTCAACGATCTGTGACCTCAATCAGTTCACTTGTAGGAACTGACACTTTTATAGCCTCGATGACCTCCTTTGACAGCTGCATTCGAGCAGCGTTGCAGAGAAAAACAGCCACGACGATGCAACAGAAACATTTCACGAGAGCTATGACTAGAAAGAAGTTAATATAACTGTATCATCATTAGTTTCTTGAGAATAACTCAATAAGTCCTCTAATCTATTGGCAATCCAATATTTTCATTACTTTGCCAGCCCAACAATTCTCCATGTAAGCACTTTCCTGATGATTTTGTCCAAAAGTGACCTGGAGGAGATGGGAACTCAACGTCCATGTACTGTCTGTTTGAGGGCGGACTTGCTCTAACACCTGACTTACACTCAACAACTTACATTAAAACTGATGTGAAAAAAAGGTTGTCTAAATAATGCCACTATCAGGTCCATTTAGTAGGTGTTCTGGAGCTTTTGATACAAACACACAATCTTCCTCAGCACATAAAGTTTGTCCCGCTAAATCTTGGCAAAGTTTCGGCAGACCAGCAGCTTTTCCTTTCTCTACTTTCAATGTTCAGTTTTCTGTTGTTGTGACAACCCTTTGCTTATGGTCTTGTTAGGTTCAGGAACAAAAGATACTTTCAGTAGGTGATTTGTTAATTTTTAACAGGGGGGACGGCCCAATGGGAGCACCAACCTGCCCCGACACACCTATGTACACCTCCCAAAGGACATTGTTACAGGACACCTTAACCATAACTGTGACCATAAATCTTGTTTAAAATATTCAGAGGATTCACGCTGACAAATGTTGGAGCGCAGTGTATTGCTAGCAGTAGTTTCCCCAGTAAACAAACTGAGTTTACTGCAGTTTTTCCAGAGAGGGCCTCCCTTCAATACAAATCGAGCCTTGACGCGGGACACCAATTGGTTTTACCAAGGCAGCGTTTGGCATTTCGGATTTTCAAATTTCTGTTTAAGCCAGCATCAATGACATGTCTTTAAAGTCTTGGAAAAATGTAACTTTAAAAATGTACAATTAAGATACTTATTTCAAATTCCATCTGCTCAAAGGAAGATTATCATCAGATGTAATATGACTGAAAGCTCCAGAGTAGTTACAAAATTGACCATTGACTTAAAACAAACTTTAAATTTTTAAATTGAATTTCAACTTCAATTAATATAATGAGCAACAAGTGTACAATACGCTGAATTCTTACATATCAATGCAGTGTATATAGAAAAAAAGCATTTTTAACAGACAAACTATTCCAGATTTCAGAATAATGTGAGCAAACCACAGTTTTTTGATAGCATATTTGCCAGTTTCTTGTTGTATTACATACACCTTACAATATGTTTGAGTCTGTCAGCCCTCCACTGATGAGTTAAGGTTGCTCTGTGCTTTGGATAAGAAAAACACGTCTCCCTTTTTGCCCCTTAAAACAAAAACATAAAAAATATAGACTTTATGATATCGAGTGCACAAAACTCCACCACCAAAAAAAGGTTAAAGTCTGCCACCCAGATGATCAGCGATCTCCTTAATAGAGCTGTCAGCCAGAGAATAAATCTAAACACGCCGTTGGTGAGGCGACGTAAAGGTGTCACAGAGGACGAGGTGTTTTATGGGGTGTGCGGTCTGGTGGAGAGGTGAGATTGAACATCGCGTCCAAGATGCTGCAATCGCGGCCAGACGTGAGATCGTCAAATCTGCCTGTCAGCTGCTCGCAAATCTGCTGCACCCAGGGGAGGCAGCTGACATTAACGTGCACTAACAATTTCATAGGTAACAGTGTAGTCAGTGCCGCGAGCTGTTGCAGCAGTTTGTCTTCTCTAACAAGGATTACGAGGTCTGTTATGGTTTATCTGCAGTGCTGACGTGGGCTACTACTGACCTTGATCTAAAAACAATATTATTAAAACTATTCGTTGACACTTTTATGAAGTATTTTAGAGATATAAAATCAGATAAATACCAATACCAAATGACGACAAGACTAGACAAGTTGTCTTACTGAGAGCTAAACCATCAACAGGCTAGCGTCATAAAATGATCGCGCTAACAAACTTACCGTCTTATCTTAGCATGTTAGCATGTTAATATTTGCGGGTGGATGAAACACAAAATATTGAATTTGTGGCTTAAGCTTGTGTTTAAATGTATTAAATAAGAATATGAGTGGATATTTAGCGGAAACTGTGAGTGTTTGTGCAACATTTTGCATGAAGCCAAAGTTAAGGTTGGATGTTGAGATACGTCACTGCATCCAGGAAAACTTTGACCCATTGGTGGCGCTAGAGGAAAAGCCATTAATGTATGCATAGAATTTAATGGCAATCCATCCAATAATTTTTTAGATATCTCAACCTGGACGTAACAGGTAGACCGACCAACCCGCCTGTTAGATTAACGAAGTCCACTACAATGAGATACAAATGAGTTTATAATCACATGAACACATGAAATACATGAGAAATACACAGTTTGCGAGATTAAAAGAAACAATTATTGTCAAGGTCACAATACACTGAGCCACCGACTGCAGCTTGTTGATGAATAAGATGTCATTCTGAGGTGATGATGAGGTTGTCTATAAAAATTAGCCGAAGCGTGATGGACAGGCGGGGCCGCGGCGGCGGCTGGAGCCAATTCAAGGTAAAGCGAGAGTGGTGTGTCTGATTGGGGAATGGCAAGGTATTTAGAGCCTTAAGTGTGACTGACAGTTTTGATTGCAGAGTAGTTAGGACGTGGAATGAGCAGAGAGATGGAGATTATGTGAGACGGGGGAGAAGGAGAAGAGACTGTCAGGGCTGCCAACCAGATGAAAATGACATCCAGAGTCAACGTTCCCTCAGAAGGCTCTGGGACTGTAATTATCCTCCGCGAGACAGACGCTCCTCTGTGCAGGTTTAACAAGAGAGAAATGAACAGCGGTGATAGGGGTGTTTATTGACATGTGGGGGGGGGGGGGGATTTGCATGCACAAACAAAAACATAATAGCTCCAAGGCCACTTTAAGCATGAGAACACTGAGTGATGTCGTTTGACTCGTATGGGGGAGCTACCTTCAGTGGGGAGACGTTCTTGGTATTGTTTGCTTATTTGTCTGTCAGCAGGACGTCTCAAGGATGTCGTCTAACGTGAAAGATGTGGCAGGTAGTGACAAATAATCACCCAACTCTACAGTTCCCCTCAGCTGCACAGAGCGTTTTAGCATTTTCAAGCGTATTGTTTTGGTTTTGGATTGCTCTCACCGCTTTGAACAACCTACGTTCAGCAAAAACACATTCATAAAGTGGCCAGAAACACCACAGTAAATGAATGCTGGTGCTGTAACAGTTTTTCATTTGGTTACCTGTTGCTATAACTACCAGGAGAGAGTCAGAGTGTGAGGAGGTAAAGTTGACGAATGAGAGTAAATGTAACGTGGATGAAACTTTGTAAGTGAATATTTGTGCCATTCAGGTCAACCCTCACTAGATTCAGCACTCACCAGAGACTCCAGTTCTCTCTTTTCTTTTCCCCCTCTCCTCTCCGTGACGTAACATTCATGAAGTAAAGTACATTTCTCCTCCAGCTCTGGTCAACATTACAGTAAATAAACACCAGACTATGGCGCTCACCTCTGTGGCTCACTGCTGCAGTCAGGTTGATAAACAGGAGTGAAGATAAATCCACTTATTTTAATCCTTAAAGTTTAAAAGTAATGATTCTGGTGCTTATTTCTCCAGAAGGTCCAGCTCTGCACCTTTTTTCCTCATTCGTCTCGGACATTTGATCTAAACTTCACCAAAGTTCGTAGATTAAATATTTCAATGATCTTTGGTTAAAGTTTCTTATTCTTTCGACATGCCTGATCTTTTTCCTATAATCGGCTGTCAATTTTCTGCAGTCTAGTTGACAGAAACGGCCGTAACTCTTGCAGAAATGGTGCAACTTTAGGCACCAGTGCTCAGATTCACTCACATTAAACATACAGATTTACTTTTAAGTTTGACCGACGTTCGTGCCACAGGATGTTGATAAATCTCAACGGTCATATTTGAGAAGCTTGGCATGATTCGCTCTTGTACAAAGGGTCATCCGTGTCCATCTCACAGTCTGTTTAGATGCACATGCAGATTAAAAACTTGCAAACACTCTCTCTTATGAGAATAATATGGCTTTTGCGGAAGTATGTGCTCTCTAAATGCCTTCCATTTGTCTGGAATGCCCTATTTAACACTAAATCGCGCCATTATTGCACTTTTCTGGACAGCTGCTTTATGGGAACAAACATCAGAGGCCTCGCAGGCTCCATTACCTCCTGATTACACCGGCCATGAGGAGACTCTGCTCTAACGCTCATGATGTTACAGGATTGCTGAGGGAAAATTCCTCGGCGGCGGCATTATTAAAGCTGTCAGAGTTGAACATCTAATTACACCCACAACTCGCCTGCGTGAGGCTACACGCTTCCTCAAGAGCGATGTTTCTGTCTGCGAGGCAACCTAGAGCCAGAAGGAAGGCTTCATACATGTTTCATGAGATCTGCCTGGTTTCCTCGTGTTTTTTATTGCTGAGGCCAGAGAAAGAAACTGTGCCGCTTTGGAGATCCGTTGGCATTTTCCAAAGCTGTGTTGCCCTTTAAATTGGTGGGATGACGATGGGATGGTGTCCAGTTGCCAGACAGGTAGAGAGACAGCATTGAAGCTGATGTGGAGATAACGAGGTCTTTCCAGGAAGTCGCTGCAGTACGAGGACGTGCTGAAGTTTATGGGGCTTAAAAACCCTCCTAATCAGGTGTTAGTTACGGAGCAGCGGGAGAGCTAACAGCCAAGGAGTTGGGCGGAAATGAGAGCGCTGAATGGCATCAGGAGAGGGAGAGGAGTGATTGGCAACTCTGAGGTTGACATCACCGGCGTGTTGCTGAACTGAGTCTATGAACGACAAGGAGAGATTAATTCATCTGAGTGTGTTTCAGACCGGCTGAGTGGGAGTATCACTGACGCGAGCAGCAGCAGCAGCGGCATGCCGTCGTTGTTGTGTTATTTCTCTCTCTGCAAAAAAAGAAAAATGTTCCCAATCTGCTGTTGTATTATCCTATTGTATTATGTGTCCCTGAGGGAGCGTCGCTAAATAGCCGGCTCCCCACTGCACGAGGGATCAGTGACAAATCCCCCAGCAGGGGAAAGTGATAATCTCAAGGAGCATAAGCTCGTCCCGGAGGAGAACAAAATACTGTCTGTTTTTTTTTTTTTCCCCGCTGCCTGTTAAATCTTATGGGAAACTCCAGAATAACACAAACTAACTTATTTCTCAGAGTTGTGGCTGTCAGTCTGTTCTGCTTATCAAAGGCTACCATAATGGTGGATTTAATTTTCTCACTTCTCACATTTATCCTCGAATTTGAATCATCGTCTGTTGATATACACTCATCGCATCTGCTTTATTAGGACATGTTTAAAAAGTCGTTTCAATTGAGTGGCTGAATTTAAAGTTGGTGTTTTGTTTTTTTTTGTTTTGTTTTTTCAAATCCATCCATCCCGTCATCCAGACAGTTTTGGACCAACTCCATCAAATTAATCACAGCTGGACTCCGGACCTGATTGATTTCTCTTATTAAGTAATTGCTGCAAACTTTCCAGTCAGACCAGTTTGCATAATGTGAACAGGAAAGCCTCCATTATTCATGGTCCTTTCACAAGATGTGTGTGTGTGTGTGTGTGTCTGTGTGATGCATTTAATATCTGGCTTGTTCTCCTCTATAAATTAATGCAGCTCTGAATCTCAAAGAGCACTGAGACGTTTAAATATGTGTTTACCATCACTCTTCTCAGTTAAACTTGGGTCTCAGTGCTGAAGTTTATCGACTTCATTTCATCAGATGGGCCATTTCACACTAAAATATCTAAATATCCAAACAAGTGTGGTGAAAAATGGGTTTCAGATTATTTTCCTCCAGTTTTAGTACGAACTAATCCGACTGTCTTGTGCAGATAAAAGGTTCAGCACCTCTGCTGGTAGGAACTGTCATCATGTCAAGCCCAGTCTTCCATGCTTCATTAAGGTTTGATTATCCCGTCTCCCCAGGAGTAATGTAATTAGTTTAAACAGGATGTTGGAGGAGGGGTGGAGCAGAGAGGCTGATGGTTGCCAGGCCCTGATACTGTGGCCTGTACCGATCATCCCTGCGAGCTTAGAGGCCGAAAGTTTAAGAGGATTCATTAGTCCACTAACCTCAGACAACTGAAAACTTCTCTAAAAGTTTCCCATCCGAGCTCACAAAAGGAAAAACAAGACGTAGCTTTGGGCCTCGCCTTGCTGTGATTGGATGCGACAGCCTGAATGTGAGAAACGAGACCCCGAACCAGCAGTTTGCCAATTTGACTGTCGAGTGACTTTGTTGCTTCTCGATCCCTCAGGCTTTTCAATCTCGGCTCTCAATTGAGATGTCCCGGACATGAAAGACATTTCAAACAACCTTGCAGATTAAACCGCCGCCGCTGTTGCTGTCATTGTTTCTCTCCGCTCGGGTCACTGTAACGTGAATTATGAATGCAAACACGGCTGCTTGTTTTGTGAATAAATCATGACGCTCGAAGACGTTGAACAGCGGCCTCGCAGTCTCGCATCTCTCTCGCGCTGCTGCTTTGTCTCAGAAATTCAGTCACGTATCGTGGTACAAAGGAAACATCCTCATTTAATCCACAGATAGCAACAGTAACGACTCTGATTATCCTCCGCGGCTCGAGAATCCAAATCCATCTGTAGCTTTTCTGGATTCACACGCGGTGGAAAAATGTGAACACGAAACCTACAAAATGTAAGCAGAAAAAAAGAGAAAAAACATCAAACTAACAACATCTCCCCATCCTCTCCGGACCCTGCCAGCTCTCCCTCCTCCTCCTCAATCTGTTTGTATATGTACTCGGTCCAGAGCGAGCCCCCCGTCTCTCCCCCCGGCTTCATAATTACGAGATGAAGCAAGTTGAATTCCTCTTAATTAGGACCTGAGGGCACGGAGAGAGAGAATAACGTCACACAATTAATGCCAGCCCAAGGGCAACGAGAGAATAGAGATTTTTTTAGGCAAAAATAAATTGGGAGATGTGGTGTTATTATTATTGTTGTTATTATTATTATTATTAACAAGACGTTATTCTTTTATGAACATGGTTGCTGTGCTGGGAAAAGACAACAAGTACACTATATTAAGAAACGCAACAAGAGCTTACTACTGTGAAGCTTTTAAACAGAAATAAAATGTTTTTCTCTTTTATCGAGACCTGCGGTTATTGCAGCAGAAAGACTTTAAATGCTGCTGCTGGTTGGAAACAGTCAACTAAAGGGAAACAGACAGTTTAGAAAGCATTAGCAACATTGCTACCGCTAACAGCCTAGCTACTGTCCTAACCGTAGTTATGAATCGAAGTTTGAGCTAAAAATCCTGATATCAGTGGAGATTGAAACACCTGGTTGTGTTAGGATGTTTACTTTTGATTTTATTTGGCCCCTTGGTGACGGTACAACAAGCTAAAAACACCAACATTGACATAGAAACCTGTTAGCAAACAGTTGCCGACTAACACATCCATTTTAATGCTGCATTTTGTTCCCCAGCTAGTCGCTAACTTTGTCCGTCTGTTGTTTTGGTGCTGGTTTTTTGTCGGGTTTGTGAAAAGACGCTTGATTAGAGCAGTGAGCAACATGGAGACAAAAACAAAACAGTGAGAGGCTGAAGAAGTGCTTTAAAGAACCGGGTCAGGTGTCAGGAGTACATCACCACTTTGAGCGAGTCTTCTCACAAAACATTGAATCATTAGATCCATTGTTAAGAGAAACGTGTGAAAAGGAAACTGGCGGATGAGGAAACAATTCCCCTGATGATGGCTTAAAACTGAAAGCCTGAAACACGGCTGTTCTGTTTTTTTAAATTAAATATTAGTGAATCTCTTCATTTAAACGTACAAGTGTTCTTAATTTGACAGAACTTGTGTGATTTAAAATGTTACTTTCTGTGTCACTGTAAAAAAAAAACATAAAGTAATCCAGTTAATCCATCAAACTGGAGATGGTTTTATTCCTTTTTTAAATTATTCACATATTTTTTTGTTCTCTGCATTTTAATTCACCAGCATGTCTGTGGGCTGGTTTCAGCTATTTCTGTTTTGGCAGGAAAAAGTACTTTGCAGAACTCCCTGATTCACAATTCGAATGCTGAGAGGAGATGGAAGCTTTTTAGTCTGTCGCCATCTGAAAACAGATAATCCACAGAAGTTTGAAAACTGTTTGAATATTAATGTCTGGGACGTGCTGTGAAGAAATATTGCACTGGGGAATAGTCAGCCTTCTTCTAAAGACATCATAGAGAAGAAACATGCCACTTAAAGCATTTTGAACATCGATCTAACAGTGAAAATGGAGGATTTTGGGATGGAAAAGTCATTAACACTAGAAATGGCGGTTGAGTGACGTGTCCCGCCCCTTTCCCTCTGGAAGCCAATTTGCGTGCTTTATCGCAGCGGAACTGGGAAAAGATATTAGCCGACCGCGTTTGTTGCAATGATGTGATCTTCGCGGCGACGTACGGTCCACAGAGTCATTGCAGCGTCTACGTAAACATGTGTATGGTGGCAGTCTGTAATGAGAAAAGTGTGTTTTAAGATGTATTTTGGGTCAGTTTTTACGTCCTGCTGATCATTAAAAGGGAAGTTATGGTTCTTTGCAGATTCATCTAGACAGAAATAACCACAAACAATGTTTGTTTGACCCACTGATGTCGTCTTGGGATCAGATGATGGCAAACACGCCGGGAGTTTATTTTCCAGAAGGAATGGCGTCCATGACAAACTGTTTTGGGGCAACTGGAATCCCACAAAGTATGAAGGAATTCAGAGCAGCTCAACAATATTCCGCCATCGTTGAGTATTTGTGTCGAGTGGTAAGACGCGTTGTTCCTTTTACTTTGTGTTTTGTGTCGCTACATAAGCAATGAGGGCCATAAAACAGCTAAAGAAATGGCTCCTCTCCTCCTCACTTGACACCGAAGCCATCTTTTATCCTTTTGTGGCTAAACAAATGAATGACCCGCAGACAGCAGCTATATCAAGCTCGCGTTTGATCCATTAGACTTCGTAGCTGTCGCCGCGTCCTCCACAGAGCGACGTCAATACGTCTCTCCCTCTGCTGCCAGCTTTCATGTGTGCCCAGACGAGGGGGGGAGGCTTTATAGATTTCCCATCGGGGGTTTATCTTCTTGATCACTGGGTCGGGGTGGAGAAGACAGCCACTTGATTTATTCTCCTCCTCCCGAGTTAGGCAGCGGGACAAGGACACGGTGACCCATTTGAAACTATCTGCCTCGGATGAGCCCGTGTGTGTCCGTCGCACATGCGTTTGAGTGATGTTCACTTCAGCCCGCGAGCGTTTGTGTTAATGAGTGATGCCAGCGTCTGCAGGTGTCGAGGAGACGGACGCTCGGGCGCAGGTCTTCCTCATCTATCAGGTTGTCTGAGGCCTGTTGTGACACCTGGCTGTCATTGTTTGAGGGTGAATGATGCTCAGATGCTCGTTGATTTATGTAAAAGACACCTCAGTGAAGGTTGCAGCACAACGGCAAGTTTGAAAAGTCTGAAAAACAGCCGTGAACTCTTTTTTCCAGTGACACCAGGAAGACATAGCTTTAAAATAGCTGCTTTTTTTCCCGTTTTAGGAGATAATATGAGTGAAGCTGCGAGTGACAAGCGGCTGATCCGTCATTCTGAGTGGAATATCTGTCGGTTTTTGATATTCTACCTCCCACAGGGACATTTTTACTCTTACTGATAGATACCACTGTTGATGATTCTGTGTGTGAACTAAAAACAGGTCATATGTCAATTCTTAGTGATCAATCAACCAGTCAAACTTTATTTATGTAGCAACGTTCAAACAAATGCAAACAGAAGTACTTCTACAAGTTACTGAAAAGAAAAACACGAGATATTAAGAAATACAAATGGATTTAGACACTAATTCTGACAAAAATACTTAAAATTGAGCCAACGAAATTGGAAAGAATAGAAAAAAATGATTTTGATAACCAGTAAAATGTTAATAAAAGTCAAATAAAAACAAATAAATACATTCAAATTAGGGGTAGATTGATTATCTGTTACTTAACTGATACTCAACATTTTTCCAATTATCAGCATCAGCGATCAGCGTATCAGATTGCCGATAAAATAAAAAATCCTCTCACACAATGTCCCGCCCACAACACTAGCTGATCGGTAACATGTCACAATTAATTACCTATAAATAATAAAATAATCTGACTTTTGCAAAGTAACCTATCAAATAAATGTAGTGGAGAGGAAGTGTAAGGTGGCAGAAAATGGAAATATTCAAGTGAAATACCTGAAAATCTCTGTTTATTTCATCACTGGTTCTCAGAAATCTGAAAATAAGATGTAAATCTGTACTGCAAATAAATATCGGTCCAATATATCAGTATTCAGTGTCCTTGTTTAATGCATCTGCGTCGGTATCGACCCTGAAACAGCCATATCGGTCAACCCCTGATTAAAACGAGTATAAACTGAGACAGACGTGGATTTAAAGTGCAGGAGAGGCTTGAAGCTGCTCAGAGCATCAGGCGCAGCTCCACCACCTCTCCCTCTCCTCTGCCGGTCGAGCCGCTGGATATAACTTTGCTCTTTACCATCTTCCGATAAACGGAAGCCAGGTATCAGATCTCTTAATACCATTTTCTCCTCTTTGCTTTTCTTCATCTCCTGGTTATCAAATTTTACTTCCTGCCAATCCCATTTTTTCCTCTTGTCCACATTTACCCCCTGAAAGAGCCGCACCAAAACTCAGACCCATTAGATCCACTTCCCCCCACCACACCTTCGCTCAGAGGGGCATTTCATTTCCACCATGCCATCCTCTCATCAATCAATACCTTCACATCGGACGAGGCTGTCTGATGAATGCAGCCTTTTTAGCAATCATACAGACATGACACCCAGAATATATTACCCTCCTCGAGCCCGCGTGTCAGACTGAAGGCAAACACGACGGCTGTTATTGAATAAAAAACGTCCGCCTGATGTTTTTCTTCCCCCCGACGTTTACCTGTTGAAATTACCTCCCGAATGCGTCATGAATCTTTTTTCCCTTTTTTTTCAAAGTAGCGAAGGCGTCGGCTCCCCCGCTGGCTTCCACTCCGAGGTGGACGCCTAATTACACTGATCATCCATCGACGATTAGAAGCAGTGGTATTGAGCTGCAAATGAGGAGGTGCGCCATGCTGTGTGGAAAACATGACTAACAATGTTAACACTGGAAAACATGTTGGGCTGGGTGTGGGGGGGGGTCGAATCAAAGTAAGCTCAGAGAAAACTGGGAGTGGAAGAAGAATACAAATGAGGTTTGAGCTCGAGAGGACATCAAACGGCTGCGGAGCCGGTGTAGCGGCGCAGCGAGGGGCTGTTATTTGATAAACTTGGCAGGGGGAGTTAGGAAGTGGGAGCTGTGGGAGTGTTTGCATCCCGGTGGACTCGCTGATTACTACACCTAGGAAACAGCACAGGAACAATAGTCCTCGCTGGAGGCTTTCGAGTGTTTTCTCAGGTGTGTGTGTGTGTGTGTGTGTGTGTTAGCGGTTGCTTCGGCTCTTCAGTTTGTTGACAGTCACTGTATTTCAAAGGTCACGGATCACAGAACAGGTCTCAGAGTGTGTGTGTGTGTGTGTGTGTGAGGAAGAGTTAGAGGGGACGTGTGCTGTTTCGCCGATGTTTCGCAGCCGCCTCAGCCGCCCATTAATGCTCCTCCATCCTCCCGAGCTTGCCGGTTGCCATGGATACGGCTCTCCGGCAGCATCCTCTCGCTCTCCTCCTGCGAGAGATAGCCGAGGTGCGCTGCTCGGGATCAGCCGGGGTCCTCCGGGAGCTGCAGGAGGAGGAAGGGGGGGCGGGGAGGCGCCACGGGGAGCCGATGCACCTCGATTGGTGGTTTGGAGGCGTCTCCGTGGGATCGGGGTGTTTTCCTGAAGGCAACCGCTTGCTTCAGGTCACAACCGCAGGTCAGCTGCATGATAAGTGGCTGGATGCTCGAGTGAGAAGCAGCCACACGACCGTTTCCACCTTTTACGTTTCCTTAAACATACGACAATTTAATACCGATGTCTCTATGTGACCTACATAAGCAAACAACACAATCAGCAAGAAGACTGGCTATTTCTATAGAGTTATTCTTAAAGGACGAGTTCACCCAAAAATGAAACTTCAGTTGTTACCCACTCAGCCTCATGCAGATGTAAAGTCGGGCGAAGATTCGTAGTCCACAAAACATTTCTGGCGTTTCACGGCAAAACAGCATCGCAGCGTTCTCCTAAACAACTGAGGTAGATGGGGACTTGTTTTAAAAACATAACAAAAACAACTGAACACAAATTTGAAATGGCTCTTATTACAAGTGATGTAGTTCAGATGACATCTATATGAGCTGGCTTTCTCATTCGGTGAAAGAGGGGTTGAAAGGTGGCTCGACAGGAAGCCATCAGGCAGCTGGACACTGTGAGACCATCTCGAGTTCACCGATTTTCGCCATTTTTCGAAGACAAAAGCCAGTGTTTTTTGCGAGACGTTGGGACGTTTTCAATCCGTCATTCTATCCACAAAACAGGGTGTTTTTAGCAAGAGTAACAGGCTTTTTCTTGCAAATGTTTTCCTGTTGACAAAAGTGGGTATTTTAGCAAAGATGGGTTTTTTGCCGAGACATTTGAAGATATTAAAGCCGTTTCTCCGTCGACAAAAGACCACATTTTTAGAAAGATTTAGGGACTTTCTTGCAACAGTTTTTTACGTTTACAAAACCATTTCTTGGCGGACAGACGCAGGTAATTTCAGTGAGGCATGCTTTTAGGGAGACATCCCTAAAATCCTTGTTTTTCTGCCGACAAAACAGAGTATTTAATCAAGACGTCTGCCATTTTTCTGTCGACAAAAACAGGATTTCTTTAACGGGACACCGGGCCATTTTGCAACCATTTTTCTTGCATCCAAATACTTTTTTTTTAACCCTAACCAAGTGTCAATTTTGCCTAAACCTAACCAGACCGTAACCATCTGTGGGTTGCGTTTACAGTCTCAACTTTTAAACCCAAATAGATGGAAAGGAAAGCTGAAGAAGATCGAGTAATGATCACAACAGCTCCTGAATAAACCTTTTGTCGGCGGGACGGTCTCGTTCCAGAGGTCTTCGTTCTCCCCAGCTTGCGTTTCCTCTTTTTATGCCAGGTGGATTTTCCCTCTGTAAGACAAGCGCTCCATATTTTTTTCTCCTCCCCTCACATAATCAGTCATCAGCGCTCAGCGGTGCAGAAAGTGAGAGGGGAGAAAATAAAAAAAAAGGAAGGAGAGTGTGTACTCGCTGCCATCACCACAGATCAGAGACACATTAGAAGTTACTGAAGCAATCCCCTCGGCTCGACTTCAAAGGCAGCCGGGGTATTTTTTTTTGGAGGAGAAAAATAAGGACAACCGTTAAAGATTCAGCGCTGCCAAAGTTTGTCTGACATTTCACGAAACGCTGTCACCGCATCAGAGACGGAGAGCGAGAGAGTGAGCGCTCAAACAAAAGCACGAACATGCAGCGCACCTGAGCTCATTAAGGGGACGAACCTGACCAGCGCAGGTTTTTATTCCTCGCCCTCCCACTATACTGTTGCTTTGACACTATTGAGCTCCACAAAACATTCTCACCGCTGTGGGGGATTTCGGCTTTGCTGACAGCGAGCACACAAGGATTGAACACATGTTAGTCTTCTGTCTGGGATCCTGCTTGGCACGCTCAGGTTCACCTGGTGGGAGCAGTTAATTAACGGGAACACCTGCTCCAAATCACCTCCAATCCCCTTCCTCCTCTGATAGGTTTGTAGGGTCCTCTTGTACATCCGGAGAATAAAAGCCGCTCCGGATTACGGTCATGTGTGAGCACATGTTGCTCATACGAGCGTCTCTGGAGGGTTCGGGGACATATGGTCGGGGTTTTTCCCCCAACACAAGAGAGGCTCTGAGGTGTCGCTGTAGAGAGCGGCCTCCCACCCGCCACCCCGGAAACATGTTTTGTGCTTTGATTAAACCCCTCGCTTGAAAAACTCGGAGGAAGACTCTTCCAACTAGGACCGACTTCAAACAAGACCCGGGGTACACAAATCTGAGGCGGCGTCAGAATGTTTGGATGCAACTTCTGAAGCCGTCTCCTGTGTACCGCGAGGCAGCAGCAGCAGCAGCAGCGGGAGCCTCGGCGCGTCTGAAGGAGGAAAAACAATGCCTCCACCCAGGAGGATTATCACAATAACTTTTTATGCAGATTATCACTAAAAGAAGAAGGCTTTGTTTATGCGGCGCTGAGGGGTTTAAAAAGAAAAAAAATAAGGGGCCACTGGAGGTGTCTTAAAATAATTTGCTAACACACTCGCGCGTCAGATTCGTGCTGAATTTATTCTCAAGGCGTCACCTGAAGAGGCTTTGAGCCATTTTCACTGCATTAGTGTACATTATTTTCTTTGAAGGAGTGGAACCTCCCACCCTACTTTACATACCTGCCTCCGTGTTTTTAACCCTCGGTCCCTGGTCATTTCACCCGTTAATCATCATGTTGGTACAAATCGAACGGTAATCTAGGTGCTGTGTCGTCGGCAACTTTGAGTTTCTTGAGGACGTTTTGCTTCTCATCCAAGAGGCTCATTCAGTTCTAACTAACTGGAGGGGAGCTGCAGGCTTTTACACTCTGTGTGGGAGCGTCCTTACAGAGTCGTTAGGGCCACCTGTGGGTCGTTGGTCAGGTAAGGACACTCCCACACAGTGTTTAAAAGCCTGCTGACTCCCATGTGTTGGAACAGTGTCGAAAGAGCTCGGAAAGAGGTTTCTTTTAAACCAAGAACACATGAGATAAAGTGTAAGGAGTGGATTAAACCACATGTTTAACTGCAAACGTTAGCATGTCTGGCCAGCTACCTTACTAGCTAGTAACTGCATGACTTCGGTTAAATAAATGTTATTTTTATCATAATTTAATTAATATAATTAATTAATCTTAATTTAAAATTTAAATTAATCCTAAAAGTAAAACTTCTAGCAGTATTGTTAGGAATTTAACAAGTTTGTCTTCACTAACACATTGTTAATCCTGAACAATATAACAATAATCAATAAATAGTCCAATTTTATGATTTATTTTTCTTACTGCTAGTAGACAGCAAGAAAATACTTGTTTAAAAAAGTGTGGATGGATTCATCCAGATATTTAGGGGGTCGTTTTATCCATGTTTTGAGTGTTGGTATGTTTCCAAAGCCTCATTTGTGATGCACAGTATTTAAAATTCAGTATCTGTTTCGGTGCTCAGTACTAGGAGGTGAAAAGAGATAATACACAGAATCAACTGCAGTCTACAGTTTTTCTTCTTTACCGAAGAAACAAGCTGTGTGAAACTGTCCACACTGAGGTCTGTTAAAATTAGCATTGTATTGGAAGAAGTGTCCCAGACCTCCCAACCACCCACCAGAAAATACAAAAAAAATACAAAAAAGAACAATATAATCTCACTCCAGCTGGTGGTTAGAAATTTGCCAATTCAAAACATGAAGAATAACTATCTCTGCATGGCAGGAACGATGCTGAATGTTTATTTCAGTAACTGGTGTATATTTAAGCCTTGTCTGGAAAACACTGAAGGATAAGTTCAGTCATTATCTTCTCACTCACATGCCGATAGAAAGTTTTGCAGGAGCTTCACCGTAAAACATTCTCCTAAACAACTGAAAGAAAACCATAAAATGGCTCCGCACAGCTCGCCTGGTGTAATCCAAGTGTCAAGAAGCAGCAACATCCCAAATTGATTTGTGAAAGATATTATTTACACCCTGGATGTGCAGTCAAGCTTGTGCAGCCACTTCAGACGTGGTATGTGTGCTAATGCTTTTAGCTTAGCGGCTGCGGGGAAGATTTTGTCTTGAAAAGGGTGTAAATAAAGTTTTAAAAATCAATCTGCGGCTTCCAGAGACGTGGAATGAAGCCATTTTTATCATTTTTCCAGATGATCTACTGAAGCTCCTCAAATCGTTTGTGGACTACAAACCTTCACCCAACTGCATTTTAATTTTTTGGGTGAGCTTAGTCGTTAAAAATGTCGGTCAGAAATTGTGCTTTCAATCAACTCGTAAAGCTAACGTTAGCCTTACTAACCCTTATAAGAAATAAGGGGGAAAAAGCAGTTTTTGTCCAGTTTATCTCAAATAAAAAGCCCATTATTTAAAGAATTACTGCAAATCTGTGAGTATTTTTTCATTACTGTTGTAAACTGTACGAACGGGAAGCTTCACGGGCGTAGCAACAGTCACGCCGGCGCTCTGCTGACTTTCTCCAATCACATTAAGGTTTGAATAGAGGTGTGTGTAACCTTGGACCAAGGTCAGCTGTTTCTGCTCTGACGAATGTCAAAGCACTAACAATATAATAACTCTCAGACTTCTGTTCGGCCGCCTGCAGCCTCTCTCCGCTCGGAAGATGATTAGATTGTAAATTTGAGTCTCAATCAATGTTATTGCACCCTCTCCTCCCCAAAACGAGCTCGTCTTTGACAGAGGGTAACATTTTATTTTGCCTTTCGATAAATCGGACGAAGACAGGGGGAGCTAACGTCCCAGGTCGATTACAAAAAAAAAGAGTGGACGAGCCAGGTTTCTTTCTTTCGCTTTGACTTGACTGAAGTGTGTGTGTGTGTGTGTGTGTGCTCCACGTCTTTGAAGCGTGTTCTCTGATGGAGGATTGTGGTCCGTCCGTCCGTCTGCAGCTGCATTTTTAAACAGCCACTTTCATTCCCTTCATGTCTCAAACGAGGTGCATTGGGATTCCAATCTTGTAACCCTTGTTCCTGCCGTTCCTCTCCGGTCTTCGCCTCCCTCCCTGCTCCGCCTTTGCATTTCAATCCACACCTGAACATGACACGTGAGACGACACACACACACACGCGCGCGCGCATGTACAGGTGTCTCGCACTATCAATCCGGTTCGTCCACGCTTGTGCGCTCGCTGTCGCTGTGTGCGTGTTATTTTGAGACGCTGCACAGATCGAGCTCCCTCTCTCCTCATTTCCTGTCCCCTTGTCTTTATTCCCTCTTCCTCTCCTCCTCCCCTCTTGTCTCTTCATCTTCACCCTCTGCATCCTCCTTCCCCTTCTCCCTCCTCACCATCCGCCAACAGAAACATGGTGTTAGCTGCTGCAGGGGCGTGCAAATGCTCTTTTGTTTCGGCCCCGTGTGCTGGCATGCACACAGAGCGGCCCGGAGTGACCCCCACAGTCGGCGTCTAAATCACGGGGAATTGTTGAGGCTGTGTCGAGCAGAATAGAGCAGCTGAGATCGGTTGAAAAACAGCTGCCTCCTCCTCCTCCTCCTCCTCGAGGTTTCAGCACTACAGCGCGCGGACAGCTCCTCGTGGGGATTATAACGGCAGCAGGGAAGTTCAGCTTGTTGCTAAATTGAATTCAGTCGTATTTTGGCAGCTTTAGCCGTTGTTTATGTTCGCAAATATAGAGATTAGAGGGAGATTATAGTTAAAGGGAGAGCAGCTGTCGAGCTATTTATCCATCTAGACTGCTTTTTTTTTTTGCGAAGTGTTGCACAGTTTGGGAGATACGTCTGCTTTCTTTTCAGATTTGTGCAACGAGATGGCACCCAAAAAAAAAAAAAACACATTTGAAAAATTTGGAGGAACTATTTTGTTCCTGGAAGCGAGAATCTAACGAACTAAGATGGCTAATGGGGATTTTCCATACACATGTGCTGGATAAGCTCCGGCTCGGGGATTTGCATTCCCATTACAACAGGGTTTCAGTGCTATCGTGGAAGAGCCGTTCAGCTAATTTGCCGATGAATGCATTTTATTTCCTATAAATTCTCCACAATAAAAGCCGTTTTTTTAAAGGTAATCAGAAGAAGACAGGGAAACAAAAGCTAAAAGCGATGTGTAGTGATCACTGAAGTCCAAAATACAAGCAGCAGAAGGCTGGCTAAAAGGTTAGCAACAAAACAGGAGTAATCCAGGAGCTTAAAATGAAACCAAGCACAATCCAGTGTAACGTGAGGACACAGGCAGCGGTCGTAGGTAAAACACGACGGGGAAAGACGGGACCAGGAAACAGACGAGAAACCTGGATGAAGCGATGAAATGTTGAGGGGAAAACCAGGATAATAAACAGGAATGATTGACTAATGGAACACAGGTGAGCAGGGAAACAGACAAAGACAGGATGTGAAAAGCCAAAAAGACACATGAGGATGTAATCTACAAAATAAAACCCAAACCATGACAGTTATTTACTTATATGAAGCTCCTGAAACTCTTTAAGGGAGCGAGGACACTTTCGTACAGCTCAGCCGCGGAGGACGCCATTAATATTTACATACGGCACTGTCACATGTTCGAGCCTCCCGTTCATGAGAAAGAAAGAAAGAAAGAAAGAAGGAAAGAAAACAGTTCCTACATGCACAGGAGACGGTCTGCGGATTATCTCGAGTAATCAGGTCATGATTTTCTGAAAAGAGAACGTAGCTGTTTGAGTTTATTGAATGCATTTTTTTGGACGCCACAAGCCGAGGCGAACATCTCTGCAGCTGAGAAAGAGGAAATACATTTTTATATCTGTTCGATTTTGAGACCAACTGTCCCTTTAATGGTGTTTTCCCCGTATTTATTACCTGCTTCATTCTATTCTCCTGTTTTATGAGCTACTGGCTCGTTGCATCTTCTCATGAAGTGCTGAACAAAGCATGTTGCTCCTGCCAGTGTTCATAAAAGATCCCCGATCATATGGATTTCTGTTTTTATGGACTGCTGAGCGCGCCATCAGGAACTCCAACGTTAGCGGTTTGTCTTTTCACGCTCTCTGGTTGTGTTTAGGCATAATCCTCAATCATATTAACATTTATAGGCCGTTTCACCTGCTACATACGTGTATTTTCGTTAACGTGTATATCGTCTAAATGATAAGAAATTGCATTGAAGCGTCTCGCAGAGTGGTCGTCCATATCATTTCTCCATTTTTGTCTAATTGTGTGTATCGTGCGACATGTAAACACGAGGCCGGGGGAGTTAATTGGCTGTGTCGGCGGTCGATGGCACACGAAACCCTGGTGAATCAGTGGAGCTGATACAAGAGGTGTTAATGAGGACGGGGGTATGCAGCAGACGGGACTCATGTTGCAAATCATGCCTCCCTTTCCTCCACCTTATCTCCACACACACACACACACAGACACATGCTCAGTCAGTCCTCTGTGGAGCAGAAGGGATCAGGGCAGGGGGCTGGAAACAGCGAGGAGAAGGTGTTTTGTCCTCATGCCTCGGTGCAGCTGCCAGTTTCTGCCCCAATTAACTCCCATTAATATCATTTCGCCGCGGTCCACCTTGATGCCGACGCAGAGCGCATACAGTATGAACCTCGTCACGCTCCGTATCTCCCAACACACACCTGCACGTCTGCTAACACCGCCTGGAAACAACCGTGACGTTTAGAGGAACACGAATCGCACAAAGTAGACGGCTGCAGCTGGGCCTGTGAAATGCACCGTGATGAGTGGCTTGGTGTGTGGGTGTGTGTGTGTGTGTGTGTGTTAGCATGTGGACATAGATTATCACACCTCCTCCTCCTCTGATCGTCTCCGGCGTCGCTGCCAGCAGCTGTCAGCTGGGAGGAAGTGTGTGTTTGTTTAAGAGAGAGAAGGTTTCAGGAAACTTTTTTTAAAAAGGCAAACTTTACTCTGGAGCTCCACGTGGAGAGATCCGTTTACCTGTGAGTATCAATAAACGATCAGATATTTGCTTAAGTGCTACAACAGTCAAGTGAAACGATCCAGATTCAAGTTCTTTAGGCAATAAAATGTCACAAAATACTGACAAATGTACTCAAAAACTACAGATATTCAATTAATTTTGAGAAAAAAGGAGGAAATCCTCACATTTTGAGAAGCTGGAGTCAGGAAGCGTTTGGCGTCTTCGCCTGATAAATGATTTAGAGATCTTATTCGTATGATTTCTGCGTTTAAAATGTCTCAAAACAACTTGACTCTGTTACATTTTTGGTTGTGTTGTGAACGTACCTAAATGTGACCAACACACCCAGATGAATGTACTCGTTTCATGTGGTCACGTATCGCTTTAATGAGCGGGAGAGAGTCGGAGTGTGAGGAGGGAAGTCTGCCAACGTGACCCAACGCAGCGTGAATGCAACCCAAACCTAAAATGTTTGCGAGACTCGTGTTTGTGCAGGAGACCAGAGACAAAGGTGATTTTTGAAAAGTCTCTGTGTTTGTTCGGCTCCCTGTGATTTTCTACCTTCTGACTGAATCTCTGAGCGTTTGAAGGAGAGTTGTTAGTTTCCCTCCTACGTCCCTGTTTTTACTTTCATCGTGTTTCGCTCTCGGCTGTTTCTCACTGGAGTCGAGTGAAAACCAAACTGACTTCCTGACTTTTGCAGCTTCATGACAAAAAGGTGGGGCTTTTACTGGGAGGAATTCAAGCATTTGACGGTGAAATAGGCTTTGTTAGCTGCGATTGACTTGTGCTCAAGTGCGTCATTAGTTAAAGACGCACCTTCAAGCCCCAGTGGACGGATCCTCTTCTGCAGCGACGTTTAACAACGAAGACAACAAATCTATTGATTGCCAGAGACCCTTTAAACCTTTTAGATTCCCTGAGAAATTGTCAAAAAGTCCTCCAGCATGTGTCAGCACACCTCAACGTCACTGTTGGGTTCAGTTCTCAGATCTGCTCCTTATTTCTGTCGAGGAATCCGGAATATTTCATCTATTCGATCCAGGCTTTGACCAAAAAGAAAAAAAACATGGCTTAAGTCTCTGTGGTGAGGACAGAGATGAGAGATGTCGTAACTGACCTCCTCTTCTTCGCTCTGTGAAGAGTTCTCAGGAGTCCCGTTTGAGTTTTAGCTCATTACGAGCGACCTCCTGCAGCATCAGAGCACCGGCCTGCTAAATGAAGCCTCTCAGAGCAGAGACACATCTCCCCCAGCCACGAGCTTCGACTCCTCCGTCGGCCTGAATAACCGGGGAGGAATGTTACGAACCCGCGTCCAAACGTTACCACGAGCTTTTAGGGTTGTACGATTTGAGAACATCACTCATCTGAAGTCTCGAAAACGAGCCCCCCCCGTCTGGGGATTTCACGATATCTTTCATTATTTATGGCAGGGATTGTGTGCAGGAGCTCCCTCTGCGGAGACGAACGGCTGCAGGGATGTGGAGATGGAAGAGAATTTATTTGTCAGGAAACAAAGAGGCTGACCCCGTCGGCGTCCCGCTTTATGTTACTGCACATTAATCTGCAGCTGCGAATCATCTGTCACGACACAACATTTTCGGCGCAAGCCTCAAAAACAAAACAGCGGCACACAGATAAAAGATTTACCCCCAGCCTAGTTCGGGAGACAATTGGATGCAGTTTTTGGGGGAAAGACACGATTTCTATCTGAGCTTTTATTTGTTTTTTTTCCTGCTTTGCTGATAACAGCAGGAAAAAAAGAAATGATACGTCTGCTGAAGCGGAAAGATCAGATTCAGTGCATTTTTTAAATCGTTTGTGTGTTGAAGACAGCCGCCAAACGAAGATGACTTACGTTTAATTCCTGTTGTACGTTCACGCGCAAGCATGAGTTTAGTACATTTAGCTTTAGGTAGAAAGACACAAATATATATCTACTGTACGAACCTGCGGCACACACAGAGGACGGACATGTTGAGGTTTCAGATGAGACTCAGAGAGACGAACCTCGGCGTCTCTCTGATCTCCTGCGTTTTCTCTTCGGCTCGAGCTCTGTGGGAGACTTCAGATTTTGCCGGTGAGACGGCGTGAAGTTCAACTCGTTCTATTAATATTACGGCTGAGACGCCTGCAGCAGCCGCTTGTTTGCACAGGAGAGAAGTGTGTGTGCACTGTACCGAGTCCTGTAATATGCAGAGAGGAAATCAACACCAACACACCGCGAGGCCACAAGTCGGAGTGTTTTGTGTGAGCGTGAAAAGACGTTTCGTAAAGAGCCGACATTGATTTTGACTCATATTTGTACTTTAAAAGAGAGTTTGTTGGTTTGTTGGAGCTTTAAAATCCCCCCAAAAACGTAACGGTGTGATCAGTTTTTCACCATTGGCGAGAAACAGCAAATGTTTCCTTGTGAATCTCAGAGATTTCCTTTCTTTCGAGCTTTGTTTTGGGGGTTTTTTAATCGTGAAAATGAAGTGTTCGTGTAGAAGCAGTTTTGTCGCTTTAGAGGCGCAGAGTTCGGTTGAGGCCGATTGAGGAGGTCGTGAAAAAAGTTTCGACCTGACGACGGTGAGAGATGAAAAGTTAAAGCATTTAGAAATTTATCCCGATTCATCCTCTGGGAAACTTTCCCATTAACTCCTCCAGTAGTTGTTGAGTTATTTCGGTCTGGACGGAGCGGTGGCTGACAGATGTGCAGCTAACGTGGCTAAAAAGCCTCTTTTGAGGGAAAATTAAGAAAAAAAACCTGTAAAGTTAAAGAGAAGCGACGAAGTTAAAGGTGCAGTTTTGGAAGACGCGGCCAGACGTCATCAACAGAACGTGAAGAAACAACAGCGATGATGTCACGGCTACTTAAGTTAGCATGCTAACCAGCTAGCTTCAGCCTGTCCTGTCTCTTTATATCATTTTACACGAGAGCGGTAAGTTTGCTATGTGTTAAAAACACTCTGAGCTTTTTTTAGTCTAATAAATTAACAACATAAGCTCAAAAACATGTCAAGAATGGAAATATTCTCACACCGATTTTCCTCATCAAGCAGAAAATTCTAGTTTCCTCTCCGGTTTGGCTGAAATGAATCCCTCGATGAGGACTTGAGTGAGGAAATCTCACGTCTGGCTCTGCTCTCGCTTTGACTAAACAGTCGCTGGATGAACTCCAACGTCTCTTTTCACTGTGACAACAGAGCAACACCAAATGTTTCCTTGTTGAATTTCACAGATTAGAAACTCGCTCGCCTCCTTTTTCCAGCTTTGTTTTGCTGGCGGGTGAATTTGGCAAACGTTCCGCTCTAAATTGTTGCCGCCGTCGTCGTCGTGATCACAGGCTGGAGCAGATTTTGGGGGAAATATTGTAAGTTAGTAACTGAACAAAGAAACTGGAACTTACAGCGATAAATACAGAAAAATACACAATAATCCAACGTGTGCTGAAGTTTCTCTGCAGTCTGGACCTGGATAGAAGTTTTTACAAAAACACATTTGTAACAGGGAGCGTGTTGCGTCTAATAAAAATAATATGTGAAGTGTTTTTGCAACAATCTGCCGCTGCTCTTTCCCTCTGCGCTGAGAATATTGATCTCCAAATTCGGGAAGGCGGCTGGAAAGTCGATAGACTCGGAACCTCCTGGGAAATGTAGGCGCGGGATATGGATCCAGAGCGCTTTGACATCAATACTGGTTATTATCACGGAGCCTTGTTGCCGCTGACATTGGCACAACTGTGGGAGGGATGACTGGACGGATTTGAGTCATGACTAACAGAAACACAAGACGTGAGGAGTTCTGACCCGCCGCAGACTGAACCAGACACCATGTGGTCTGGATTCGTCCTCCGTCTCTATCGTTTCTCATTAAGGCGGCCACAAAGACAGCCAGAGGGGGGAGAGTGTGGGGGGAGATAAGAGAGGGAAGTGGAGACATTTCCGATTATACTTTTTTTGCACCTGCGAGGACCCTGAATGCAGCGGAGGAGTGTAACTAAGTAGTCATACTTCCTGCTTCTTTTCCACTAGTTTTAAAAATAAGGAATAACATCACCATAATAGCTTTTCTTTCCACTTTTCTTCAATTTATTTGTAATACGTTTGAGGTTTAGACTGTTTTGTTGGATGATGCAAGCTTTGTGAAGCTGTCACTTTGGGTTCTGGGTAATTGTGATGGCATTTCTCACTATTTTCCTAATTTTTACAGAGATGCCGGTACATATCAGAGCGATAAATCATCAGGCCGATACTGGGAAATGTATTTTATCACCTATTATTGTATCTGAGAAATTCTAGTGGATAAATAGAGGAAATAAAATGAAGCCAAATTGCTTTCACTGCCGTAACAAGCACAACTTTTACAACTTAAGAGTCAGTTTGCGATCAACCAATAAACAAGATGAACAAGAAGAAGAAGAAGAACGTGAACAAAAAGAACAACAAGAAGAAGAAGAACGAGAAGAAGAAGAGAAAGAAGAACAAGAAGAAGAACGTCGACCCAAATGCAGGCGACAGCAGGCAGGAAGATCAATGAATGATGTTTTATCGGGGATCAATGTTTGGAACGGGCAAATACAACAGCTGACCGAACAAAGACTGAACTTAAATAGACTTACGTAGACTGGCGGGCTGATGAGGAGCAGGTGCAGAGAAGAGGAGAAACACAGGGGAGCAGGGCTGAGATAACGAAGGTGAAGCAGAGCAGGTGTGGAGGGGAAACACAGACCCCCCTCCCGCCTTTTATCACCTCTGTAAATGAAACTTCTCTCACAGCTTTAAGGTTTAAAGAACAATCTCCCCCCTCTGAAAAACACCCTCACTCTCATTAAAACTCATATCTGGGCCGCACAAAGACGGGAATCAGCCCACAGAGCATCCGACAGTCAGACTCTGGCAGCGCCGTCGACAAATAAACGCAGACCTTCTCAGACCCATAAATCATTTGACCGCGTGTGAGTGAGTGTGTGAATGTGGAAGCAGCTTCCCCGCTGCCAGCAGAAGTGTTGTTCGATGACTCCGCTCGCTAACAGCTCGGTCTGTCATTGTCAGCCGTGCAGCAGACGGCTAATGAAGGCAGGGCGACTCGCCACATGGCGGCCGTGACATGTGGTAACATATTCTGTCGCTTTCCCGCCTCCGTCCTCAACCTCTCTGTCCCGTTTCTGTACCGCCGTCACCTCATTCCGTCGCTTATTTCTTCTTCTCTTACTCTTTTCAGGGCCATCTCGAATTACCAGACGTACCTTTCTTACTTTCTATCTACTAAGAGCTGATATTGTCACACCACTTTGCTTTGTTTACGGCCATTTATCCGTTACTTTGCTACGCTAACTATTTCAACTATTTATTCCATACTGTAAGCTAATGTTTCAACAATTTAGGCTTTTTCTTTGCTACGTATTTGATGATTTACATTATTTATAATAATGTAAAGTAAACATTATTATCTACTAACATGATTGTATTCACTTTAGCCAACTAGGCTCTAATAACTGTTCATTTCATTAGGCTACTTTTAGCAAACTAGTCTAAAATTACTTGTTTTAGCTAACTAACGCTGTCAATTAGCCTCATTTCAGCAGTTTATTTCAGAAGTTTAGCCATTACTGTTAAAGTTTTTCAGCTACAACTACTACTAGCTTTTTCATAACTTAGCTAACTTAATTTCAACTATTAATTTCATAACTTTAAGATAGCTATGTAAACTGTTTATGCTAATCAATTACTTTTAGCTAGCTATAACTGTTTAGGCTAATCTATTACTTTTAGCTAGCTATGTCTGTTTGGGCTAATCAATTACTTTTAGCTAACTATAACTATTTATGCTAATTAATTACTTTTAACTAGCTATAACTGTTTATGCTAATCAATTGCTTTTAGCTAACTATATAAAGTGTTATGCTAATCTATTGCTTTTAGCTAACTATATAAAGTGTTATGCTAATCTATTGCTTTTAGCTAACTGTATAAAGTGTTATGCTAATCTATTGCTTTTAGCTAACTATAACTGTTTAGGCTAACCCATCACTTGAGGCTAACTAGTCTTTATGCTAATCCATTACTTTTAGCTAACTGCGTCAACTGTTCAAGCTATTCTATTATTTTTAGCTGTTTAGGCTAAGCTATTACTTTCAGATGGATTCGATCATAATTAAATTATAATATAACATAATTTTCAGTAAAATATTATTGTTCATCCACTAATTCAGATCCTCTGCTAATAGAGTCTGTATGAATTTGCATTTAATTGACTACACTTCAAATTTGAAGTCTAAATAAAAACCCTCCCGTAATCACTTCATAACTTGTGTATTTTTGATAGATTCAGGTTTACAGGTTGCCTTACATCCAGCATGAAGTCCTCCCTCGGTGCCCAATAAAGCCCCTTTACTCTAACACCTGTCTCTCTCTCTTCCTAATCCAGGTACGTGTCTGATTCTGGGCTGCATGATCTACCCGGACGGCTGGGACAGCGACGAGGTGAAGCGCATGTGTGGCGAGCAGACGGACAAATACACTCTGGGGGCCTGCTCGGTGCGCTGGGCCTACATCCTCGCCATCATGGGCATCATGGACGCTCTCATTCTGTCCTTCCTGGCCTTCGTCCTGGGGAACCGCCAGGACAGTCTGATGTCTGAGGAGCTGCTGGACAGTAAGACAATAAAACCTTCACAGCTGAAACAGGAAGTGCATGTTAGACAGCAGGCTGCACTCAGCCGGGTGTAATATTTAATATTTGGGCGATTTTCTCAAGTCTTTACTGGAGAAATACATTTTCAACTGTTCTTTATTAGTCCAATGATTGTTTTGTCTATAAATATATATTTATGTCAGATATATGTTGTTTCAAGCTCCCAAAGTGATCTTGGAACTGTATTTTCTTGGTCTGACGATAAATAATCTCAAATCTCAAATCTCAAGGTCCACGGTTTGATTAACACGACTGGACGGATGTGTTTTTGCTGTTTATTGTGAAATGCTGGACAGTTTTATCACTTTGGGCCTCTAAAAAAGTGTTCAAATGAATCAATCTGAGATATTTTCTTAGGTCCAATTTCAAGAGTGAACAAAAGAGCTTGGAAACCACCAGAATAATCAACTAACCAACTCAAATCTTGACACTCTGTTCACAAATTAAAGGGACAGTTCACGCCACAATCAGAAATATATATTTGTCCTGCCACATGTCGAGTTATTTATCCATCCAGGCTGTTTGGGTTGGAGTTGGAACAGTTTTGGTGCCTAAATCATCAAAAAATACAAAAACTCAACAGCAATTTCTCTTTTTGAAATCATGACCGGACTTCCTCCTGCACTGTGTTGGCAGGTTTTATCCGGTAGAAAGAAAATAGTTGAAATAGTTGCAGTTGTAGATATTAAAACAGTTTAGAGGAACAAATATCTATTGATTGAAGTGTCCCTTTAAATTCCTCTCCAGTTTTGCCCCTCCATTTAAAAAAAAAAAAAAAAAAAAAGGTGAACCACCTGAAGACTAATTGTGTGTTTTCTTACTGTCTTAAAAAAGTCCATTTCACAGTGATTCACTTGAACACAGATGGTTCGGTGTGAAGCAGCAAAATCAAAAGGCTGCGGCGCAAATTACACCTGAAATGAGATCCAGGCAAAAGAGCCTCCTAACTTATTAAAAAAGAAAGAATCAATATGGCTGTCTGCTCTGCGTTTCACTGGATTTGTATTCGTCTTATAAGTCATGAAGTGGAAGTGAACTACAAAGTCTTTCTCTCAGATTTACGACTTTTCTTAATTGACCTTTTTCCATTAAGTGCAGAGCAGAGACGACATCTGACTCCTGCTGGAATTTTTAAAAAAAAGTTATTTCCTCTTATAATAATAATCTGCACACAGCGGATGTTACGCAGCACCTGCTTCTCCTCCCGATGACGAGGGATCTTTTTTTCTTTTTCTGCCTTGATTGGTTGAGATGACACTCGGACCCCCGAACAGGCTGATTCGAACAGGAGGCAGAGGAGAATACAGATGATGGAGGACGGAGACGAGGAGAGAAAGCGATAGCAAAAAAGGGTTAATTGAAGCCTGGGGGATGCTGGACAGAGCCATGAATTACTAATGGCTGTTTACACAGCTTGCTGCCAGCCTGTTGAAATGAATCACAGCCCCCCCCTATCAGCCGGGACGCAGTCGCCTGCTAGCTCGCTTAAGCAAAAGAAAAAAAGACTGGGAGGAGAAAGAAAAAAGCCATTATCAAGCGAGAGAGGACGAGACAGAGGGAGGAAGAGAGAGAGAGAGAGAGGGAGGGATAATGAGGAGGAGGAGGAGGAGGAGAGGCAGATGTGTGTGAGATACGATGGGATGTTCTTCTCATCTCGTCAGTCAGGAGGATGGATAGTGACACCTGTCCGAGTTAGAAACAACATCAGACGCCACACAGCTGCTGGCTCACCTGGAGGAGAGCAGGTGTTGTTGTTGTGCGACGCTGCCACCTGCTGGTTAATACGCGCCACAACTCAGCTACTGTGTCTTTGTGTCTCTGTGTGTTTGTCTCCCTGCAGAGAGCGGCAACAACGCCATCTAACACCTGCAGCACGTTGAAGCAGTCACACACGCACACACAGGTGAGCATCACACCTGAGCGAGTCACCCATCGCTCTTTAACTCAATGCTGCTTCCAGAGCACGCAGAGGAGGAAGAAGTGCGGAGATCTGAAGTAAAAGTAGCAAAAGTACAGTTTGAAACACTGTTTTCAAACAACCGGCGATGAAATAAACGACAAATAAAGAACAATTTTCAGGCACCTTACATGAATATTTCCATTTCCTGGTACTTTATACTTCCTTCATTCTATCTATTTGATATATTTAGTCACTAGTTACTTTGCAGATTCAGATGAGTCAGAGTTTATAGGTGATTAATCGTGACATTGTGGGTGAGAGGATGTAGCACATTTTTTAATTAGTTTATTTTTATCTGCAGTCCGACAGAAAAATCACAGATAATGATAATCGGAAAAAATGCTGAATATTGGCTGCGATAATCGGTTTACATTACCGATATTGAAGCTGGTGAAGGAAGTTTAACTACTTTTTTATAGTTTACTTGCTGGGTAGCTTCTGAATTTCACCTCTTGGATTCAAATTATTATATTTTATTTGTTATATTTTGTATTATTTAAATAAATCTCAAAAGAAACCAGTAACTAAAGTTGTCAAGTAGATGTATTAGAGTAAAAAAGTACAATATTTGCCCTGAATTAAAGTAGAAGTATAGAAGTATAAAGTAGTAGAAAGTGGAAATACTCTAGTAAAGAACAAATACTGTACACAGTTACATATATTTTGGGGAAATTGCTCCTGTTACTATTGTTTCCATCTCCTGTTGTTCCCCTTTTATTTCCTGTTTTATTCCTGAAATCTGTTTCAGATCTTATGTATGTTTTTATTCCACTAATTTAAGGAAAGTTTGGGAAAACAAAACTTGAAAACATAGCTATTGTGCTAATCGAGGCATATATAAAACTCACTCATATAACTTATTAAAGAAGAAATATCACGTTCTTCTTCTTACAGATGAAATGTGACATCATCATCAGCAGTGAAACCTTCCTGTGCTCACTCCAGCGCTCTCAGTTTTCCTGTTAAAGCCTTAATTAGTCTCTTGTGGCGGCTAATGAGAGCAAACAATAGATATTTTGCTCTCAGGGTGAATCAGCTGACTTCGTTTTGTAGTCCTGTTCCACTCACTCTCAGTCAGGTCACCTAATTATGTCGTCTGTAGAGTAACTGAGTGAAGAGGCTCCTGGGAAATGTAGGAAAATCTAATAATCATGTGACAGTCAAGTTAACGTTGTCGTCCTGCTGTTGACCATCACACAATTAAGAGTTAGTTCCTTCTTCCCATGACGTCACATTTTAGCTGTTTAACTTCATTTTTCACTGTCTCACATAAAGATATCCAACGATGGAAGCAATAAAATGAGAGGAAACAAGAATAAAGGAGCTTTAAGGTGGAATAAATCTTTTAATTCATTGATTTTATCTTGATTTTAAGACGATCTTTGGTTGTTTGTCCGGTCGCTGATGTGTTTGGGACCGTTACTTGTCTTATGTGTCTTCCTTTTTGAAGATAACTTGAATCAATTGAATATAAAATGACGGGAAGAAATTAATTTGTATCATAATGTTTGCATAAAAAAAGCCAAATATGTTGTGAAACAAAATGTCCGAATTGGCTTTTAAAACCCCATCATGACTCATTTTTTGTGTGGAACTATAAACTCCTCATAGAACAATTTCACCCAGATATGTACCTTTAAATATTCACTGCCTCTGTAAAGTTTCCAGTCATGCCCAGAATTTGAAATAAAAAGTTATTTTCTTGTTTTTTGGACTGCAGATGCAGCCGAGGTTAATCACAAAGATGGCGTTCATCATCATCGTGTAATGACTTGTTTGTTTTGATTCTCACATATTTACATAAATCAGTGCGTAAAAAATGTGAAGACACCAAACAACAACAATCACTTCGGTAATTAGAATCGCTTAAAACGATGGTAGATTTAACAAACAACATATATTTATCTTTATTCACAAGCGCCCTCTGTAATCTGAATATGTTTGTGTTGTAAAATGCAGCTTAGTTAATTCAGCTGCCGTGCTAATGAATTTTAAATCAGCTGATTAGGAGCAGAGAGAAGTCTCAGAGTCAACATGTTGGTTTTTCAAATTAAAAGTACAAGATATCGTTGCTGTTTGTCTACCTTTTCTTTACTCTCACCTGCAGGTTCTTGCTGCCTGTGACTTCAGGATCCAGCCTCCTTCTCCTGGTCCAACCTGTGGTTGAGATGCAGAGCTGATGTGTGGGGAAAGAACCGATCAAAGAAGAAGAAGAGGAAGAGGAGGAGGAGGTCTTGAAGAGGCCTTACAGGAGATCAAGACGCCTCTTAATTGTTTCTCCCTCTGTAAAATAGCCTTCTCATTCACCTCAAACTGCTGATTTTTTCAGGATGAATCCCCCCCAAGACTCTCAATGTGTTGTCACTGCATCATCTTAAACCCCCCCCCGAACTGAAATGTGGATGTGAGGAAGAGGAAGTGCAAAGATTCAGCTGAAAATAAAGAAAATAAAGAGTCTTCTTGTGCTGATTCAGCTGCAGGACACTTGTTGGACAGCGACAGGCGCTCGAACCGAAATCGAATCAAGAACAAATTATCCAGACGTCGACTGACACAAATAAATGGACTGAACAAGACTTTGAGGTCGAAGCTGTCAGATCGTCTCTCTCATCAAGTCAACGAACTCCTCCTGCGATGGAGTTTGTCTTTGACGCCGTCTCGATCGGCGAAGTGACGACTGAAGAAGAAAGTGACAGAAAGTCAGCCACTGTTTTTGTTATAATTAAATGTTTGATGTGATTGAATCAAAAGGTAGTAATTAGAGGATTTTTCTGGTGACAACTTGAGATACTAAATATCAGTCGTACCGAGTCTATAAAATCTGTGTGTAGCTGTGTGTTGACTATGTCCGTGTACTGTGTCTTGACTTTGAAATGTGCACTTTTAAAACGTCAAGCTATTGGACCATTATTAGTGTGTGCCATACAGTATCTTGTAATCTGACAGTATTGTGGAGTACTAAAAGGGCTTATAAGAAAAAAAAAGCTGGGTAGATTTGACTCTTTGTTGTAGTTTTGTGTCATTCTTCACTTCCTATGAGCTAAAATAAAAGAGCTAGCTAGTTAAAGACATGAGCAGCGAGTGTAGCTAACATTATAAATGTTATTGTAACAAAAAGATCAACATTTTTATGGTAAAAAGTTTTGTGATTTGTTTTCTGGTGAGGTGAGATGACTAAAAGCCGCCGGTTAGCTTAATTCAAGCTAGCACTGAAACATAACTGGAAGCAGTGTAACAGCTAGCCTAGCCTTACCAAAATCCACATTCAGGCACCTCCAAAGCTCGCAAATGTGTGAAAAAAGTGTCAAGTAAATTAAAACCAAAAATTGTAATATATGGGGGTTATGTGTCTCGACAATCATGCTAATCAAGGATGTAGCTAACGGAATGCTAACCCCTATAAAAAAGGTGAATTTTAAACAAACTTGATATGACACAGTGTGCTGTAGAGGTGCTGGGATGTAGATTATGTTAGCATTTAGCAGAGACAACCTGGCTGGCGTCCCATATCTACATTTATTCTAGCTAAAGTTGCATTTCCATGGGGACTAGCCGCTTCTGGAAGGACTTCTGGCGCTTTTATCGCAGGGACCAGAGTCTAAATTATATTCCAGGGGAAATTCACCATCAGTCACCATTAAAGCTCACCAATGTGTGTAAAAAGTGGAAAAAATTAGCAATTCATAGGCAGTTGTGGCTACCGCTACACGTCATAGCTAACGTTATGCTATCCCCGGTGTCAAATTGTCCTATTTACACTGTGGAGTTTGTACCAAGGTACCTTATACAAGTACATAAACGTTGTGGGAGCAGCTCTGAACATGTCTGATTAATCAAGTACAGCTACATGCTTCATTTCAGCTACCATTTTTAAAATCTGCAGCTGCAAACCAGCTTGTTTGTTTTTGTTCATTGTGCTCCGACATATGAACAAGGAGTTACAGATGGAAGCATAGGACAGACGGATGATCTTATAGTAGCATCACTTAGCATAGCGAGTCCTAAAACCTGGAAATCAGTTAGCATTTTTGCACTTCTGCAAGCCAGTGGGTTTTTGGTAAGATGGCCGGAACAAGATTTTTCAACATAACATTTACAACATAAAATATGTCAGTAAATACACCACATGCAAAAACATAGGAACCGGGGCGTTGCTAACTTCCGTGTTAGTCTACAAATATACGTCATCCCTCTCCATAATAAAAAAGGCGGTGGAAACACGGTCAACGGGTTGAAGGAACCTTTTTAGTTCCTTGAGGACTAAAAGTAGTGAAAATGCGGCTTCAGCTAACCGGCTAACAGCGTTGTATGAGAGCAGTACGCTATCGTAATGCTTAGCTAGCAAGCTACAACTCTCAACCAGAAAATTGAGGCTGATATTTAAGAAAAAAAGTTAACCAAAAGTAAACTTTTCTGAGCCAAAATATTATCTTTTCCAACTTAAACCAAGTGTTGTTTTGTACCTAAACCTAACCAGAGCATAAACACAACGTTGTCAGACATAAAATATAAAATCCAACTTAAAGAAACACAAAGTTTCAGCATATCCGTGCTTTGCAGAAACACACAATGCCACAACATCTATTCTGGTCATGTTGGCGGAAGGTTGGAGCCGTGGCAAAGACTCCACAGGGGGGATTTTGTGATGCTTGTCCTCGTTACGGTGAAGGGCAGGAGCGGCATCATAATCATCAAGGACCCAGAGGAATGATTAACGCCGGCCAACATGGGGAAAAAAATAAAACTAAAAATGTGCTTTGACATGCACACAGGCTCCTGGATCAGAGGCGGAGGTGTACTTGGCCATCTGCTCACATGAATCCTCACGGCCTACAGGGGCGCAGAGCTCGTCTAACGGGAGACATCACAGTCGCTCTGCTAGATGAGGCTACAAGATGTCTGTCATTTTCACATGAACAGGATTAGAGCCGCTCTCTCGGCCCCGGGAGGCTGCGGCGCTCACATAACTAGACAACAAAACTAATGGATTTAAAAAGGAAGGAGACGACTTTGCTATTCTTTACACGATAACAGCAGAAAGTGATACCATTAGACTGAGGGTGGCAGCAGGGAAAAGGCCACGCTGTCATCTGAATCAGACGTTGCTTTCCTGTGTATGGTGGCCATTTTAGGACATCTCAGACCCTCAGTTAATGCCATTATAAGCTGCACTTTAAACTGAATACAAGTGTGCTAAAGTCAGCATTTAGCTCACTAACAGACACGGTCATTTAGGGCTGAAATGAACGATTGTTTGATCGTCGATTCATCAGATGAATGCTATATTTACTGAAGTACTGTTGTCAACGTAAGGTTGTCAAAAGTCTTGATATTTAGTTAATTATTATTGTTTGTTAGTATCCAAAGTACCCAAGCTATGAAATCAAACAGATATACAGTCAGGTTTTCAACTCAAGGCTGCACAGATATTCAAATTATTTAAAGAATGTGTTGTTTTAAGTGACTTTTTCAGTTCCAGCGCAGTTTGCAGGAAAAAACTTTATCCTATTTTGCAAAAGCATCAAAAGATGTATATCAAGTATTGTTTGTTTTACTAATATTGTATCCAATCTTCTTTCGTCCGACTAAAACCCAAAGATATTCAGCTTACAATCATATCAAATGGAGGATAGCAGCAAATCCTCACAACTGCAGAGCTGCAACCAGAGATTTTGGGGAGTTTTTGCTTAAAAGCATTTTAACTGTCCGGCTTATAAGTTATTCAAATCGAGCAACCGTTCCAGCACTGATGTGGTTGTTTGAATCTCCAGCTTCGACCCCGTTATGCTAAGTGTACTTCAGTGCATGAGGCAGATTTCCAACAGTAACTGTCAGCTGTTCAAAGGGTGATTCTTCTACTTTAATATCATTCCAAAATGCATTTTAAAGTTCACATGGATACAAAAAAGATCTTTCTTCATCAGGTCACGATATCAGTGAGCAACAACGGAACGACTGGATTGATAAAGCGGTGTGTGCGTGTGTTTCTGCTTTGCGTACATGTTAATGTTTTATGGATGTTGTTGCCAAACAAGACAAACCAAAGTTAGTTTGGTTATCATCTACGCTTTGCTGTTACTGAACACCATTTCTCACAGGTAGGTGTTAGGGATGAAATTAATGAGTACTTTCTTCATTTTTCATTGTGCTACCATCATTTTCTCATTTAATCAATAAGCTGCTGTTGTTGAATTGTTTTGTTTTATCCACAACTCAAAAGGTTTCCAGTTTACTGTCAGAGAGGAGCAAACACAACCAGATCATGTTCACTTTTAGGAAGCTGGAATCAGAGAATTTTGGACATTTTCTCTTTAAAAAATGCCTAAAAACAATTCTGAAGATATTTATGGATTTGGACTCTGTGTATTTCTGCAGTAAAAAGCTTTTTGGCGTCCTTGAATGTTTCCCCGTCTTCTCCCCGTGAAGCTGAGCGGACATTTGTCAAAAGAAGTTGGAAGCTGGAGACGGCGACACAAACGTTCCCAGAGACACATGTCACGACAAGTTGTATAAAACTGTCATTACAGTGATTTATTATAATGAACCATGAAAATAGCCAACCAGTGCAGTGTCTGTGAGTCTCTCCTCTCCACACAAACATACACTCACACACACAAATAATAAAAAAAGACAAAAGTTGAAGAGTCCAGAGAGAGAAGGGGGGAGGGGGGATAAAATAAAAATAATGCTACAGTCACAGAAACATTCAGCTTTGCCAAGAAGAGCGTTCGTATGTACAACCATATTTCAAAATGGGATGGGAGCGAATTGTACAAGCATAGAAAAGAAAAGAAGCGAATATTTACAACCTGTTCCTGGTGAAAGCTGGAGTAACCACCTATACATTAAATTACACTTTCTACAAATAACCATTGATATTCAAAAATAAACCGCTAACGTCCTACCTGCGGGCAAGACCACTCTGCCTACCTCAGAAGAATTACAAGCACTCGTTAGAACGCAATCACACTCGCGCACTTTTCCTACTCCTTCACACCCAATCACACACAGGCGTACACACAATCACACACAATCACACACACACACAATCACACCACGAGTGCGGCCTCCCGGGTCGGTGCGGCAGGCTCCCAGAAACGGGTCTTTTTTTTACTGAATCTGCAGCGGTGAACAGATATTTGTTGTTAGACAGAGGAATAAAAAAAATAATTGTGTTTTTTTTTCTCTATACAAAAAGCTTTTTCTCTTCGCTATAATGAGCCACTAGATTAAAACAAATAAATGGTGTAGAGAGCCGACAACAGACGAGAAAGAAGAGGAAGTAAAAAGGAATAACTGACAGAGGGGGAGGGAGGGAGGTGGGAGGAGGGGGAGAGGGGGATAGGCTGGAATGTCCATTGATAAACAAAGTGCGGGGCGTCACAACGGGGGTCCAAACAAGACACAGAACAGAGAGCTTTCGCCTCCGTCACAGGGAGGATATATAAAAACAAAAGGAGGCCAGAGAGAGAGAGGGCGATGAGCACCGGGGGGATCGTCCATCTTCATCTAATACAGTTTGTCGTGAAGATTATGTCACTGTCCTTTTGTCTAAAATTTTTCTGTCCTCGTTTTATTTTATTTTTTTAAAAAGCATCCTTTTATCCCACAATCAGCTGTTTTTCCACTGGCCATGTGTTCAGGTACATAGAAAACATATCTACAGCGTATGGTACACGCCCCTCTCAGGCTGAGTTCTCAGGGGCTGCTGGGTGGGGCCGTCAGTGCCACCCTGTGCTCAGGTACCCCGAGCTGTGAAAGGGCGTCGAGGACGCAGGAGCTCCACGAGTCCCAGAAGGCATCTGGGAGGCGGCGGCCTGGGCCTGGCCTTGTTGAGTCTGTTGGGGAGGAGGAGGGGGAGGTGGAGGCAGTCCGGTCTGCTGGAGGGGCGGGGGGTACGTGGTTGGGGGCACTGAAGGGTTGGCGGTAGCACCCGGGTGCAGCATCGTCGGCTGAAAACCCCCTAAGTTCTGAAAGTGGTGCGCCTGCATTGGGGCGTTGGTCGAGGGGGCGGGGGGAGGCGGAGGTGGAGGTGGTGGAGGGGTGAGCGACAGCAGGTTGCTGCCTGCAGGAGGCTGCTGCTGCTGCTGCTGGGAGGTCTGACCCTGCGGAGGAGGAGGCGGAGGAGGGGCCGTGGTCAGCAAGAGCTGGTGCTGCTGGATCGGAGGCGGCTGCAGGTTGACGTGCAGCAGGGTCGGCCCGGGCATCGGGTGTGGAGGTGGAGGAGGCGGCGGCGGTGGAGCGGCTGAGCTCTGATAGTGCACGCTGTGGGGAAGAGTCTGCATCAGGGGCTGAGAGCCGGGAGGGTACTGGGGCGTGACGGCAGGTTTAAACCCGGGGAAAGGTCCAGCAGGTGAGGGGCTCTGGGTGGGGAAATACGCCGTGGAGGCCGGTGGTGCTGGTGGAGGAGGGGGAGGTGGTGGTGGAGCACTCTGTGAGTTATACTGGGGGAAAGGAGCTGGGCCGGTCTGAGCCTGAGGCTGCGGTTGGCTCTGAGGCTGAGTGGTGAACAGTGCCCTCTGGCTGCGGTAGGGGGAGCCCTGAGGCTGAGGCTTGGGGGAGTGGAGGAGCGAGGGTCCGGGGTAGTGGACTGGAGAGGAGGGTAGCGGGGTGGGGTGCAGCTTCGTGGGGGTCAGAGGAGCCGGTTTAGGTCCTGCAGGCTTGCTCGACGGCTGGCTGGTCGGATTTGGAGTCCGAGGCCGGCCGTCGCCGTCTTCCTCCTTCGAAGGCCGACTGGGAGGCTGAGCGAGGGGACCAGGAGAGCACGGCTGAGAGAGAAGAAGAAACATAGAAGCGTTACACACTCGTTGATGAAGAGTTGACTCAGATCTCCTTCATGTGGGGAGGGTTGGCTTACTGTGTGGGTTGGGGTCTTCTGAAGACTTGGCGATGGGCAATCTCTCAGTGCAGGTGTATCTCCACCTTCTGTCTCACCATCTAAAAAAACGAAGGCAAAACTGTGTTATGAGGAAAAATGTTGATACAAAAACCAAAGCAGCCATTTTCCCCAACTTCCTTTAGTCTTTATGCTAAGCTAACTCTTTCCTGGCTGCAGCTTCATCTTAAACAGACAGATTTTAAAGTGGACTGTTTTCTCATCTCACTCTCGGCAAGAAAGTGGACAGTTCCCAAACTGTCCCTTTAATCTAAATGGTGGAGAGTCAGTGTGGTTGTTCTCACCTGTGTCTTTGTCTTTGCTGAGCAGCAGAGCTCTGTGGTAGCTGCGTTCTCGGGCCTGCTCTACAGAAGTCGACGACGTCCTAAAACAAAAAACAGGGCTCAAAATCTATTTCTAGCAGGAACACACTGACTGGTTAAGTACATATTAGCTAAACAATAAAAGGCTACTATTAATATAGTTTTGTTTCTTATCGTTGACAACACAAAATATCAGATCACTCGATGCTGACAAAGTGTCCTGAAGGTTTTCCGTAAGTTCTGATGATACGTACCACTGTCCTTCTCCTCCCTCCTTCTCCCCTTTCTCTCCCGCCGTCTCTGCCTCCTCACTCGTCTGCGGCTCTTTCACAGCGGCGGCGGCGGGGGTGGTGTTCGTGTTGGTGTTGCAGACAGCTGTGGGAGCAGGGGGTGGAGGAGGCTCACTGGTCGTCTCTAGCGCAACGGGGAAGGCTTCCACGGTCAGAGGGGGGACAGTGGAAACAGGAGAGCTGCACTCGGTCTTGGAGCCGCTGCGACGAGCTTCACGCTGACGTTTCCTGTATTCCAGCAGGGAAACCTGAAGAAAGAGCACGTCTTATGTTGAACCAGCAGAGGGCAGTGTGTGGACAGACTCAGTGCAGCGTGAGTCAATGCAACTCTCCAGGGCAGGAAATCTAGACAACCTACACAAATCTTGACGTTCTCACTTGTTATATATCCAATACTCTCCTCACACACACACATTCTGATTAAAGTATAAACTCTATTGTGTTCTTATTTTGTCCCAGTAACCGTTTCTTCCATCTTATTTTCTGCAAAAGTGATGGATACACTGCAACTACATGTCTCATGAGTTTCTGTATCAAGTGTTAAAATTAGAGCTTTGAAAACAACACAAAATTACCAAAATTCTCTATTTCTGGCTCCTAAATGTGAGGGTTTGTTGTGTTTTTAGTTTTTTTGAAGCTATGTGAGCTAAATATTTTTGGTTGTTGGTCAGACATACGGAGCAACTTGACTATGTTAAATATTCAGTTGGAATTTGTGGAATTATTTTTCCAATGTTCCGACATTTTGTGTGCCAAACAAATAATCAAGAAAATATCAATACATTGTATTTGTAGGGCTGCACGATTAATTATTAAACCATCTTCATTCATCAAAACCATCTTCTATTAAAATCACGATCATGTGACATTTGTTAAGGTCATATTGCAATTGGATAATTGATAACTGTGCTGCCCCTAATTAGATGAAAAGAGTTAAAATTGAATCTCAAACTTCTACATAGTTCCTACGTTAAGCTTTGAAGATTGAGAGGCAAAAGCCAGCTGTATAACAAGTTGGTTAAATACAAATAACAATGCTCACTCACCTTTTTCTTCTGTGGGGGATTCTGCGCCGACCCGCCTCCATCACCGCTTCCATCCCCATTCAGTGAGCGCGAGAAGCCGAGTGAGCTTCCCTCCTCAGAGCAGGGGTAAAACAGAGGCGCCTGGCCTTCACTGAAGGGCGCCTGAGAGACGGCTAACGAGACCGTCCCTGCTGTGGACCCCGCTGCAGCCCCAGCTGTAGCGTCGGGCCTGAAGGGAGCTACCAGAGGCTCCAGGGTGTGCGACGGGGTGAGGTCCCTTAAGTTTGAGTTGACTGGAGAGAAGTTCAGGCCAGCTGGTCCAGTCGGGCCTCTGTCTGGGCTTTTTATCCAGCCAGGAAAAGAGGAAGCACATGTTTCTGCCGATGAGGGCGCCTCACTAACGCTTTCTACAATCCCGCCATCGGCCCGGTCCTCTCCACAGTCCACAGAGTCAGCAGCTGGAGGCTGTGGACTATCAGGAACTGACACCTTGGCTTCTGTCGGGAGTCCGTCTGAGCTGGGAGCCCTGACGCACGGAGAGGAGACCAACGAAGGAGGGCGGTCGGCCTAGAAAAGGAGGGAGAAACAACATCAGTCACTCTGCCCTCTCGAGAACAGTCAACAATTTCTCTAAATAAAGTTGTCAAAGTTGTGTCCTTCACTCACCTCTTGTACACTGGGTTTCCGGCTGACCTCTGGAGAGCTCTCCACTGAGGATTCACTCTGTGGAACCAAGAACAGATTCAGTCACTCCAGATCATATTCTCATGTAAACCAATGTGTATACATAAAGACAGCCTAAATGTGTTTCCATAAAGACCGCCTTACCTCCAGAGGGGTGTTAAGTGTCTGTGTTGGGGTGCTGGGCGGGGGCTCTGTACTTTGCTCCTCTGTTCGAGGACGTGGCGGGGTAGCCAGTAAGATGGGGGTTGAGGGGGCCTCCGATTGGTCTGCCCTGGTGGGCGTGGCACAAGGCGAGCCGTAGGGCGTCGAGCTCTCAGACATACAGGCATCTAACGGACTCAACCGTCGCTTTTTCAACGGTGTGGGCAACTCTGTGGGAAGAAATATGGTTTATATTTAACCAGCAGAATTTGATGTAATCAATATGATGCTAAAAGCTCAGCAACATAAGCTTTTATGATGTGTATTTAGTTGTAAATGTTGAAAAGAGCATTGAGCGCTGGCTGTGCAGTTCTCATAAGGATGTACCTGGTAGTGAGCAGGTGCCGTTGTACGGTAGAGGGCTGTCAGAGTCTCCATTGATGGAGGGGCTGAGTGGACCCTCACAGGGCATGAGGAGGCTCGGTCGTCTGGCCGGACTGGTAGAGCCCTCCTCCTCGAGAGCCTGCTTCAACCATCGCTGTAGGAAAGAGAAGACATTAGCCTTGTTCCTCCTGATGCTGTTGAAAATTCCTTCATAGTTACACGAAAATTTAGAGGTGATAAAATTAGTTTAACGCACTGGAAACCATTAAATTTAGTGACAGATGAAAAAGAATTGTCGACCTGGGAGAGCTTCATCGTTTCTAATCTAGACAGATCTATATCGCCAACGAAAACTGCCTGGGTGTACATTTTTTCAGAACCAGTCAAGAATATTTCTTAGGCAGGATTTTGTACCTTCTTGCAGGAGCCGGTGGTCGGTGGCGTTTCTGGCAGTTCTCTTGAACGCCGTCTCCCAGTTGGGACTCCAGGAGTCGTGGGGCTGCGGTTTGCCAGGAATGGGGACGAGAAGCGGACGTAGTGTTTGGGCGTGCTGTACACCTGCGGCGAGCAGGCCATGCCTGGGAGGGCGTTGAGCTGCGTGGCGAGTACTTCGGGGTCGCTGCTTATTCTCAGCGGCCTCTCTGGGGCCGGCTCTGGGGTTCGTACTGCACTGCGGTCCTGCTGCTTCTCTCCCACCCACTCACTCACAAAGTGCTGTTAGAAAGAAGATTTATCAAATTAATCAGCTATATAATCTGCAGTGACACATTAAATATGTCTGATAAGTTAGCTTTTACTTGTTTCTTTGTTTCTCTTTAGAAGCACAATCAACACACACATTGCTGTTTGAGATGCAGAAATATTACCTTTTTAGTTTTGAAGTTCTTGCTCCCAGTGCGGTTTCTGTCGGGTGCAGGTGAGCTGCTGTGTGGAGGGCTGGAGTCCGGGGCTTGAGTCGAGATGGCCTCTGGCTCTGGTGCAGTGGGCATCTCTCCTTCGGGGGCTTCGTTGGTCAGAGGCTCCAAAGACTCGACTGGAGAGCCGGGGGGCAGGTCGGAGCAGGTGCTGATGGTGCGAGCTCGCCGCCGCTGTTGGCCAATGTGCGTTCTGTTCCTTGAGAAACTTTTCCTGTTCCTCGAGCCTTTGACCTTGGCCGGCTTTAATCCCGGCTCCTCTTTGACTTCCAAAAGTGGCTTTGAGAAAGAAGGCAGAGTATTTAAATTGATGGATTCTAGATAGTTTTGAATACTTGTACATATTACTGATATTTTGTGTTTATGTCTCCACTCTCTCACCTGCATGACAGCTGGAGAATCAGCCGTCTCCGGCGTGGCTGGAGGCTCCTCCTTGATGTCGCTGCGTCCGCCAATCTCTGTCTTAACGCTACCGATTCTCTCCAGTGCCTGCTCCCTGCGTTTCTCCCTCTTCTCCATTCGGGCAAAGGCTTGTAGGATGGCCTCCATCTTCCTCTCCTCTCGTGTCTGCAGAGGAATAAAGGTGGGGTTGGAAGAGGGAGCAGGAGCATTAGCCCATGGAGTACAACTCTCCCACAGAGCCCCAGAGGTAGCGATGCAACTGGTTAATGTGTGCTACACAGCGAAAGCCGATTTAGCTGAGTGCCGGGTGGAGAGAAAGGTGTAGACGTGACCCCTCGCTTTCACAATAAGACAAAACAAAAAGGAGAGAAGGTCAAACAGAAGCAACAGGAAAAATGTGGTGAGGATGTAAATGTACTGCAATTAAACCCTGACAAACCAGGACGCTGTAAAAGCTTATCTTAATGTTCCTGTGTGTATATTTGTGCCACAAATGTCCCCAGGTCTACCTCCACCACAAAAATCCAAACAAAGAGCTCCACCTAGAGTCAGATCACCACTTTGAAAAGATGTTTATACTGAAACAACAAACATGTTCTGACGGGACAGTTAGTACGCTTGTAAGTCAGTCACCTCAGTCAGATTTTGGGGTGGGGAGGCTGGTAGATGGGTGGATAGGGTTGGCTATGCATGGGTCAAGTTTACCTCCTTGTGATTCAGTCCCTTCCAGCTGGAAGCCGCCCCGACAGGGAGATGGGACTGCTCCGCTGGGCTGGCCTGAGTGTTCAATAAAGAGACAGCCCAGTTTAGAAGAGGCATGTCCCCCTAAACAAAGCTTAACAAACACTGGACAGAGCTACAGATGTGACTCCCTGATCTTCTGGCTATGAAATATAGACTTGTGTCAGGACCTGTATGTGCTGAAATATGCCACTAACTATGGGGCTACTTCAAGAATGCACATAACTGCTTGCCAATACTACGGTAATTTACTCCTGCAAAAGTCTTTTTCTCACATAGCTGTATTTAAACCTTTTTGCTTTACATCTTTACATCTATTTCTAACACAAGCTCGTGTAAATCTACTTTAAACAATTTTGCAATTTAATGGCTGAAACTGACCGATTTTGGTCTGCACTGTGCGCATAAACTTAAATAATTTTGTCAGTATTCGAAATATTAGGGCCAAATTCTCGAAATGTGACTACTGCTAGGGCCCATCAACCAATCAGAAATCGAGACGAAGTGTAGGAGGGACAATAAACAAAATATCACACGTGCAAATATGAAAAAAAAACTTTCCTCAGGTTAATTGTCAACTCTAAATCGCGTGTAAACTGCCTGTTTCTTCGTGTCTGAAGACACCTACCTATCTGCATTGGTTGATATGGCAACAATGTCAAGTCAATACATATACTGGTGATGCAGCTTTCCAACGTTGGGGGACAGGAAATATAGAGCAATCATCTCGCTCTGACAGGAATCATTCTGACGCATTTCTATGATGTTGTCGTTGTTTGTTACGCTGCAAGCGACCAAAAAAAGTCACTCTGAAATCTAATACGAGCTGCCAGGGCGTCTGGGTTGAGACACTTTGAAAAGGTGCAATATGTAAAAGTAAATCACCAGAGTAATCACTAACTGGTGCTAAATGCTAGCTAGTTAGCTCAGTTTGCTGCGCAGCTAGCAGCCTGGACCACCAGCTTGGAGCACCGGGGGAGCATTGGTGTTTACACTGCAAGGACATGAGCTTTGGACCAGGACCGGTCGGGGCTAGCTGGTTAGCATGCTAACTTCCTCGATATCTCTGCCACACAACATATAGATGTCAAAACGTCAGCACTGCTATTTCTTAACATTCTGTTGATAATTTTAACTCATTTTGAATGTTTTCAACCTAAATACTTTGATATTGCACCTTTTGGACCTCAAGGATAAGCACTGCAACGTAATATAACTTATTTTTATTGCCTTTGAGGAGAACATTCTTTTAGGATAAGCACAGACTTCAGGGACAAAATGCCACAAGTAAACTAAAATGTATCACTCAGTCAGGGGCACATTACACGTACAGCCAGTTGGCCTTTTCAAACAATAAGGGCTGTTATTTAAGTAGGCAGGATATGGTGCCAACGCACACCAGTGACGTCTCCCCCGCACCTTGTCGTGGAATGGATTTACAACACCCACTCGCATCTACTACGCTTTGTGATCGGCACTTTGTGAATGCACACTTTTGCACCGGCAGCACAGCTCTCTCCTGGGCCACACTCCATAGAAAGCAGCCTATTGGATCTCCTAAAGTCAATATGGCCCTGGCAACAAGGCTCTACCCTCTGCAGCCCCTCCTCTCCCTCTCTTCAACCATCCATCGCTCGCTGGACGATTAGCAGAGCTGTATGTTGGCCAAAGATGAGTCAGCACTTTGCACCTTGGGTCCACCGTGTGAAATGAAGCTGACTGCAGGGTAATTTCCACAGTGTGTGTGTGCCTCGGTGTGTAGTGTACCATGCTTGCCTGTGTGTGTTTGATCCCATCTCTCTGGGACATAAGGCTGTTTGGCAGGGGAAAGAGTGGTTGGGCCAGTAATTGGCAATTTCAAACGCCGCAATGACGGTGAGAAGAGAGCTATAGTCAAACTATAATGCACACTGGGGGACAGTTTCAGCTCGCATGACGACACAATATACTCGTTTCTTCCCTGGTGTTGTAATCGGGCATGTGTGGCACTGGAGGCCTACTAATGGTCTAATATGCTGGAGGGGGAAAAGAAGGCAACAAATGAGGAGAAAAATGTCAGACAAGCACAAAGCATCAGTACTGTGAAGAAGAGGGAAGTCAAAGCTGAAGGAGCAGGACTGAGAAGAAAAGCAACAGGGGGCACTGACAGTGGTGGGAGCTCAAGCAGCAGATGAGTGATGAAGAGAAGGATCGATTTATGGAAGGGAGGGAAGAGGACAGCTGCTCCTATCCAAGCCACAGCACCCTTAGCAGACAAATAGTTGACGTCCACACCCAAGACCAACAGGGGGTCGTTTTATTTTCGCCTTGTCTGCTGGGTGGCTGCATGGCAAAAAAAAAGGACAAAAAAAACAAAACTGTAGCCCCTAGCTTGGCACACTTACCATCTTCCTCCTCCTCTCTGCAATCTGCTCCTCTGACTCCATCTCTACTTCATTGCTAATGGAGGTTTTGTCTTCTAGATCCTCATATAACTCAGGATCCTGTAAGAGGAGGGGAGAGCGGGTATGGCGCTTTATCATCGCTGATCAAGTCAAGATAGTCTGGCTACAGACTAGAGGGAGACAGTTAAGAGTGGGGGAGAGGGGAGGTGAGGGAGGGTTGGGGGGGACTGAGGAAAGGAAGGATACGAGGGAAGGAACTCTGTTTTGAGTGATCAGTTTGTGCACAAAACACACCTGCTCAGAGCTCGTCCTTGATCTTTAATTAAGTTTAATGAATCTGTTCACCTCACTTTGACTGCACCAGCATCCTCTTACAAAATGAACGATTTAGCAGCCGAGATACTGTGAGCATTTCACTGTAATAGCAGTGTCTTCTTGACTTTTATCTTACGGTTCTTCCTTTCAACTCTTTTCTGAATGTCTACACCACAGTCTCACCTCATAGCCTAGAACTTGAGTTATGTGACACACTGGACTCATTCCTGAATGGTCAAGCACCAAATTGTCAAACCCAACTCTTCATTCAAGCTCCTACTGAATGAAAGAAAAAAAATTGGCAAATTTGGCTTTGGCCTAGCAAGTGAAAACCTCTTCTTTGGAGTAGACAACAGAGAATACCAGAAAATCTGTTGTTTTAACACATCCAAGAGAAGCACTGTTCTCTGGCTGCATAACAAGGTAATATGCTGAAACAAGAGTGGTAAAAAAGTATCTGAAAAAATCTGGACTGTATCAAGAAATTGTCAGTTGAGGGGGGGAACAGGTGAATGCGTAAAGGAATGATGGGAGAAAGAGGGAACTAAACAGGTTGTATAGAAACAAAGAGTGACAATGGAAAACATGCACATAACATTTCACAAAGGTCAAACAAAATTTCATGCATGGATAACATGGGTAAATGTATTCTTACAAAAATAATATGCTCTAATAGACAAAGTCTAACGAGAAACACATGAGCAGTAAAGAGTTAAAGAAGGGTGAAATCTGGTGTGATGTTCAGGAAAGTGTAATCTTGCCTGGTTGTTTGAGATGGAGAGGCGGAGAGGAGAGAGTTTCCTCTGTTTGCCGTCGCCTACGCTCTTTCCCTTCCCCTCGCCGTCAAGACCAACATTTTGGTTCTGGCCCAGGTCGTCCCGAACCATCTCCTTGTCTTTGCGACTCCCTCGGCGCCGGCCTCCAGAGCCCATGTTCTCTGTGGGCTCCAGGTTGTGCTTGAGCACCGGGCACTCCTGGTTCCCCTTCACGCAGGCACAGTCCACCTTGTATTTACTACAAGAGGCGCAGGAAAGTTAGTTTGAAAGTTGAAAGATCTTGCATTCATTGCAACATCCACTAACGTCTGTCTTTTGTCTTCGGTGTTATTGTGTAAAATCGTAATTCACGTCTTGGTTCATACAGTGGTTGAACATTGTTCAGTCGGTGCTGATTTTGGGGTAAAAACGGTATTACTTACCAGCTGCCATAGTCAAAATCAAAACCGATGGTGATCTCTGTGCCCTTGGTGATAGGCCTCAATGAGTAGATGTATAAATGCAGCATGCCATCCTCAATGACGTGCCTCACCTGAAGGAGGTTAAGACAACATATTCATTAATAAAGACAGCATTGTAGACTTAATTAATATGTGCTAGATTGGTCTGTTCATTCAGTTTTTTCGGGGATGATTACTTACTTCAGAATTAGGGGTGCAGGAGCGACGGATGAAGCGTGCTTCGTTGCCGAAACTGCGAGCGTCCACACACATCTCCAGTCCGTCAAATTTTGAATAAAATAACACAAATGGGTATGGCCTAAAGACGGGAAGCAGAAAAAAAACACAATGGTATTGAATACACCGCAAAACATTCCATCTCAAGTTACTCCAGTGCTTAATATTGCTTAAATTGGTTGAGCTGCCACAAAAACACAGTGATTCAATTTGCATTCATAGGAAACAAGTCCAAGGGGACTAGCACCCTGACCTCTTGAAGAAGTATCCGTTGGCCTCAAACTGCTGTCGAAGCATGAACTTTCCCCTGTACTCAATGATGAGGGAGTCTGGGGCCAAGTCTCGCACCGCCTTGAGGATCTTCTTGTTCTTTTGAACTTGACTCTGAAAGAGAGAGACATGAGTATAGATCCTCGACAGCCCACACATTCAATTACACTAAAATCAAAAGGGGAAGCGAGTGCGCTACAGTTATTATATCCTTAGGAGAACATGGTGTGTTTGCATGTGTGAGTACAGGTTTTTACCTCCACAGGGGGCTTGAAGGAGGCGGGGTGCGTGTTGTACGCCAGGCTCTTGCCGTCGCCTTGCTCTTTCACACGCAACAGGACCTGGACGTCCTCACTGTACTGATTGCTGCTGGCCTCCTCGTAACGCTCCATCCACGTCTTGATCTTGTTCTCCCACAGAGAAGGGTGCTCCGATGGCTCCTGCTCTGGAGCTGCACCCTGAGAAAGAAAATGGTACACTTGTTGGTACTTATGGTTGACATTCTGACAATAGGCGATCACAAGTCTCTTTTCACAGAATGCGTTAATTACCTTTACTCTGGAGGACTTTCTGGACCCCTCTCGGAAGGCCTGCCACAGAAGTAAAGAGGTTGAAACGTTAATCCAAGCTTTTAATACATAATGTGCTTTTATTGCCGACATTATAAATGACTGACCTTCTTTGCACGGGCAGCCGATGCTGGAGGCTCTTTATCACCGCTCTTTTTGCGTTTTTTATCAGCCTGCTTATTTCCAAGGCGCCCAGTTGTCAGGGTGATGGTGGTAGGCGTGTGTTGGAAGGTGGAGTAGAGCTCTAGCGGCACCTCATCTCCACTTTCTGTAGCACTGGTGTCCCCATCTGAGTAAGCAAACAAATGCATAGTTATAAGAAGAATTACTGATCAAAAAGCTTCTGCAGAGCTTGTCGATTACAATAACGTAAGACGATTCATGTGATACATCAGAAAAGGAGTCTGCTTCTTGTCCAGCAGGTGTCAGTGTGTCCCAGGCTCAGGTTGCGTGAATCAGCCTGGCCTGCAGGGGGAGGAGGCTGCACCCTGACACAGCCTCCAACCTGCTCTGTTAACTAACAAGCTGGCCATTTACTGCAGCAAGGAAGCCAGTAAAAGCAGAACTGAAAGAGCCGTCTCTCGTGTCTCTCAGAAAACTTTTAACGTCTCATAACTTGCACGTGGGGACACAGATCTCTAAAAAAAAACAAGCAACCCTCTGTATTTTATCCAGCTTTGTGTCAATATACCATGACTTTGATTGCATTTTCAGAAGGTACATGAGGTCTACAGCAACCGTCATGAAGACTAGGGGCTGTATATCCATGTTTGTGATCTTTCTCACCAGACAAACATTCCCGTTTCCTGGTCTGCAGCAGGATGGCCCTCTCTCGGTCCAGGTGACGTGGTTGGCAGCGCTCACACAGGTAGGTCTCAGGAATGTTCTGCCTGTCGATGCCCATACAGTCTATATGTTGCCAGGCACTAAAGTTAAAAAAGAAAAAAAGAAAAAAATCACAGAAGGCTTTTAATAAACTTTCACAGTTTGAGATGCTTCAATGTTGATGATAAGTTTTGCGCCACTGAATCATACAACAGATTTGCTAATGAACTGTTACCTGCACTTGTCACAACAGATCATGTAGCCGTCATCGTGGGTGAAGCCACAGATGCAGCGGGTGATGTCAGCCCCGTAGCTGCCATCCTCTGAGGTGCTGAGCGTGGTGCCCCTGGATGCTTCGTCCTGGCCCCCTGGAACAAACAGCCCCCCCTCTCCTTGTCGGATCAACATGGAGGGGGGAGGGGAGGCCGGTGGTGTAGGTGGGGGCCGCGCCCCATAGTTATGGTCCTGATGGATGGATGGAAAAAAAGAGGTCATGATGTTAATGTAATGTAAATGACAGTTTAGCATAATGATGCTAAGCTGTTTTAGAGGGAAAAGCCCAGATGAATAAAAACACCTAAACCTGAAGAGTAGAACTGCAATGATTAGAGGATTGAAAGAGAATTAATCACCAATATTTTGATAGCTGATTAATCGCATCTTATGAGTAGAGATTAGCTGCTATCATGAAAATAGAGCTGCTGGGTTTTGGAAAGAACTGATTTGAAGACTTTGATCTCTGGGAAATTGTGACAGAATTAATCATTTTTGATATTTAATAAACTACTTGATGAATTACTACTCGTGAAAATACTGAAGAGTTCAAATTGATATATACTGGTGATTCCCAGGTGATTGTATTTAGATAAAACCTGTGAGAAAGGACAACAATTTCTGACAAGGCCAACTGGTTATATTTTCTTCATCTGCCACTTTTTTGATTTATCATTTAAACATGTGGTCAATACAAAATCAGAAAAGTGTCTGGTCCAACACCAAAAATATTACATTTACTCCAACGTAAAACAAAAGGGGCAAAACATTCTCGCATTTGAGAGGTGATTCAAGGTTTGCCACGTTTGCTTAAACAATGACCTGACAAATAATTGATTAAAATAGTTGCTGATTCATTTCTGTTGATCAGTCAGATCTAATTTCCTCCAGGAAGCTAGTCCATTACATGTGAATGATCCGTTTTAACCTGAATGTGAGCCTGTCATTCTCCACTCAATGATTAACAGAGACGGAGGACTGGAGGTATGCGTGTTATTTGAAACAGGCTAAGAGAAAGCAGAGTGAGTGTACTCACAGCGTAAGGCAGGCCAATGTAACTGTGGGAATGGTGAGAACTGCTGCTGTAGATCTGGTGTGGGTAGCTGGACTTCTCCACCACCACAGGGCTGGCCTCCACCGACTCTGGTCTGCTGGGCGGCAACACGAACAAAGAACACACATCAGTATATCCTGAAAAACTTTGATAACAAGGTTACACACAGTAATTGTTTCCCTTAAACACAGTGAGGAAGTGTGTGTGCGTCAGGGAAGCAGGTTAACTGCTGCTGGTGACAAAGAAGAACATGGATACATGCTAAAAGTAGAAATTAAGTAGAAGGACAACACACTCCATTTCAGGGGTATTTCAAGCTACTTTTTACTTTGCACATCATTACATTTATCTCACAGATATAGTTAATAGATACTTCAGTAGATTTTACTTAAACATACATACACTAAGCTTATAAAATCCTGTGTATTAAAGATTAAACCCCTTTTCTCCAGTGTTTTTAGTGACTCCTCAGGAGAAAGTGTAGTTTGGGTCCCTTGTTCCATTTCAGATGTTTATGAAAAGTTATTCAAGAGAAAAGCAAAGATTAGGAGAGACCAGCCGGTATAAACCAGTTGATCGATCACAGCTATATTGGTAGCGTCGTATACGTTTCCTGATTTGCGCCGACATTTTAGAGATAATAATGCAGAAAAGCATGCTTGGGATGATTTAGACTCACTGCACACTTTTTATTTATCATTTGTAATATTTGTTTGAGGCATCATTTCTGTTTTGAAAGGCAGCAACTGTTAAAAATACAAAAGCCAACAAGCGAACACTGTGGGGACTAAAAACAAAAAACCCTGTACCTAAAAAGGCTAACGTGGTTTTACACATCCACAATTTTGTGGAACAAATTAGTGGATTTGAATTGTAAACAAAACTAACTTTTCCTAAGAATATAATCGTACAATATTGTGACCCTTTGGAGGGAGCTGAGCCATGAGTCTGGGAAACACCGGATTTAAACAAAAAAGTCTATTTAAGGTGTTCAAACGGCTTAACCACTGATGGAACAGTATTCACAATCTTTTACTGCCACACATCTGTCACACAGGTAATTCCCCTGCAGTATAAACACTTCAGCTTTTGATACGTTCAGTACGTTTTGCTGATAACACTATTACTTAAGTAGGATTTTGAATGCAGGACCGTGCCTGCTGTCCGCTTGGCTGGAAAACTGAGGCCCGAGAGCCAGACAATTAACAAACATTTCAAAATTAATTAAGAACCCTTATGTACAAGGAAGACAATCATTACAAAATGTGCCATCTCTCTCCAAGTCAAACATGTTTTCAAGCTCATTCACACCAAACCAGTAGAGCTGCTTTCCCCAGGATCACAATGCAGCTGTAGAGAGAGAGCCAGTTTGGCCGTTTGAGACCAACCCACCCTTATTATGACATGATTAAAATCTCTCCTTCAGTTGCTGCTGAGGGGGGTGGCTTTAGTAGAAGGGGGAAGTGGAACTGCCATCAGAAAAGACAGTCCAGATAGAAAGGGGGAGGAAAAGAGGAAGAGAGGGAAATTTGAGGAGACACTGCAAGCTACAGGACACGCATTAGCTCAAGGTACAGTAAGGTGCGGTAGCTGTTCATGCGATTGTCAGATATCCACGTGTGTTAAGGGCTCAGTCATGTGAAAACATCAGTTGATCCTCCTCTTTTCTCAGACTCGTCTCTCCTGTCTAGAAAACTGTTCCTAAGTCAGACACATAAACGCCATGAAAGAGCTGATGAGCTGGTTTCTTTCTCCGACCTCTCTCAACACGTATAGTCCACCTTACACAAACTAACTTTATGAGGGCTGCTGCCAATAAGTTTCCGCAAACATGGCAGAAAACACAGCGGAAAGTCTCTCAGTTATAAGATGAATGTAAGATGTGTCAGATGAGTACAAAAGACTGAAAGACTACGGGGAATCTGAACAAGCCATGCAACATTTCTATGTAATTTTCCATAACAGAAGCTCTAGTTGTGAACCATACGGTATTAATGACAAACGTGAAATTGAAAAAAAAAGATCTCCCTTTGTACCTCCTTTACCTTCTATCCCTATACCCTCACCCCCTTTCAAAGTGAGTCCCAAGGTAAAGTGGTGATACGGTACCTGCTTGAGCCCTTCTCAGCCCTACTGCTCTTGTTGCATGCCGTAAGAAAGCAATGTGCAACACTTCCTGTGTGTGTTGCCGCTCAAGTATTCGCTGTCAAAGTGAAAACGTAAGTGCAAGCATGAGGTCTGGAGGCGGACCCAAGGTAAGGTGTGTGCATTTATGAGTGTGTGTGCTCAACAGATTAACTGCCACATGGATGAATGTGTCTAAACGTTCAGGAGCCTGACTTAAAAGATATGGGCAGAATTTAAAATCATACTTGATAAAGTTCAGGTTCACTAACTTTTCTCCAATTAATGATTAACCAGATCAAAGTCTACACTTTATGGAACAGGGATCAAAGATATGGACAAGGAGTGTATTGTTTAGTTGTTCAAGGGGAATTTTTTTTTTTATAGGTTCAAGAGAACTACTCAAGCTGTTCTACTTGTTCAGTCTGACCTACCAGTGAATCAGTGAGAGAGGCAGAGACAGAAGGCAAACAAGTGAGCCGGCCTGTTCAGTGGAAAGGAAGTAAGCACATTTGAATGTATGTGTGCATGGCTGGAGGGTTTGTATCGTTCATGTCTCCTCTCCTGGGACGTGGAAAGGAGGGACTAGAGAGCTCGAGTACACATAAGTGGGAGGGCTGAAGATACACCGTCAGTCATGATCAGACTCAAGCATGGACAGCTACAGCTATGAAAAGATAATGAGCAAGAGAAATAGAGAATTTTGTTTGGCCTTGAGGTTCAAATTAAGGTGGCAGCTAGATATGTACTATTTTTAGCTGTGAATGTCATGAGTATTTAACAAGGAACAGATGTCATTCAAAATGCAAACACCTGCTGAGAGAGGGTGAAGAGGCAGAGTGGACAAGCGTGGAGAATGGAGAGATCAACAGCAGGAGAGGAAAAGAGTAACGCTCAACAGCCAGAGGCAACGCCTTCACTCCTAAAGAGCTCCCACTTGCTGCCATGGCAACACTACGTATTCTGTTGGCGTGTGCGCGCACGCCAGCTCTTTGTGTCACTGTGGACACACGCACTGCGTTAGCCAACAGCTGGTCACGCCGCTGCAGACTTCAGGGGGATGTGGAAAGGACGTGACGCTGTTTCGCTGGTGAGTAGCCAGCCCCGCTATTCCAGACTCGGCTGGCGCACTCACAATACTCCAAAGATAAATGTGTGTGTGTGTGCGTGCGTGTCCAGCTATGCTCTGTCCCTCTGGTCTGGATGGGACCAGGTGGTCGCCCCTTTCAAGCTTGTTATCTGCTTTTGAATAAATCTGCAGCAGGCGATCGGACGCAGAGCGTGGACGGACAAAGAGCGAGGGAGAGTCAAGGCAAGGGGGCTTACTGCTACCCTCTGTGGGGAGGAGGAGGAGGAGGAGGAGGGTGAAGGGTGGGGGGGTGACGCGGTGGGACTGTTTAAGACGACATGTCTATGAGAGGACCACCTGTCACTCAGGCCCGTGACCATGGAAACAGGCCCTGCGCAGTGCAGAGGGGAGGGAAGGGGAGCGAGGGGCAGATACCATGGCAACACAAGCTGTCACGGCAACAGCTCTGATGGGGGGGAGGGCGGGCTCTCGCTCTTTTAAAGAGACAGGAGCCCCCTCCATAAGTTGATGACGTGTGTTGTTCTTTAGTCATACGAGAACCTCTTGCTTCATTTATCTGACCAGAAAAAGCCACGACGGCGATGCCCTTGACAAGACTATAGGAAGCAGAGAGGAGGGGCAATAGGAGGCTTGTTGCCATGGCGCCATGCACCATTTCTACTTTACTACTCTGAGACAGTACTGAGGCTACGGCATTAGAGAAGGACCAAGGAAAATCATGTACACTTCACACAGTTTGTGTTATAATCATACATCTTGTAGGCGTACTACCAGTTTCACACGCGCAGACGTAGTTAATAGGTGAACATGGAGGATGTTTATGCGATGAGCAATAGTTAAGTGCAAGTAGAATCAATGGCAAGACTGAAATGTCCATTAGAGCACACTGGAGGGGCCCTGCTTCCATTGACTGCAAATTCCTTTCCCATTAACAGTAACTTTGTAAATGTAGGAGAGGAGATCTGTGTGGGGAGAGGGAGTTGAACCAAGTAGATGAAAGAGCTGCTTTAGACATTACAGAGGGCATGTTGTGGCATATACAGAGGGGGAAAAGGGAAATCATTTTCTATTAAGAAAGCGTGTCAAATGCCTCTAAAGACGGGTGAGAATCAAAAGGGTTAAACTGAGCATGAACTTCAGACAAGGCCATACATGGTATGTAAGAATGAATGAGGGTAAGAAAAGTGTAAGTGAGGGGAAACAAAAGGTGTGAACGGTGAAGACTTGCTGTGTTACTCACTCTGAGCCCGCAGCCATGTCCAGGTATGAGGTGTCTGCTGTGTCCACCCCTACTGGGATGACTATGCTCATGACGTTCTCTGCTGATCAGTTCTTGTCCTACTGAGTCCAGAGAATGGTAGTCCGAAACACTGAGGCATGCCAGCCACAGCAGTCATTGCAGACATCTAAGTGCATCCACAAGGCCTGAACATGGAGAAAAAAGTAGATAAAGAGAAAGGGAACAAAGAAAATATGTTAGTTTTGTGTAGAAGCATCATTTCCAGTACAAATGTATCAATACACGCTGAGAGCAAAGCACTTGCAAGGTTGTGGTATCTACCCAGAAATTCGAAATCATAGTGAAAATGGGGTATTTCCAGCACGAGTTCATGAATGATTCATACTTTCAGACCAAGAACGGTGTTTGACAGGAATTTCCCGTCAAACACAGCTGCGACACAGAGATATATTGACTGATGCAAAGCAAGAAGATATTGAAAGGTGAAGTCTGAGCTGCTGCTGAACTGCGCTAAAGCGACCTCTACACACTGTTTGCCAGGAATGCAAAAGGCTGCACTGTAAGAAAGCTCCCACAAAGGGGAGCAAGAGAACACAGCAGCCAGCTGCTATGAAAGTAGGGAGGAAAACGCAACAAACACACAGAGGCCATTTTTCCCCCCTTCGACTGAAGAGGACGGCTCTGTTCCGAGCACTCACAATCTTCCCAATAAAAGACACACAATATCTTTAACACTGTAGTTGCAAGTCAGGAAGGCTTACACTTTTATCAATGCGACTGTTAGGATATCTAGTTGTTCAGGTGGAAAAAGCTGCTGCAAGAAGTCATCAATAATTGACAACATTAGGTGTTGGGCAATGAGTGTAGTGTCCCTTTTTGCTCGGGCTAATACATTTTACACTGGCTGATGTGAATCCAGACGGGAGCATATGTGTCAGTGTGGCTGCCCTGATACGGAGAGCTTGGTTGATAAGCGGGATTAGTGGGGAGGGACAGATGCCGAGACAAAATAGGCTGGAGGTCACACCTCCGCCTGCTCGTGCACACTCGGGGCCAAACAAAGGCTGAGATCACGGCTCGGGGTGTATATGGGAGAGGGGTGATCGAGCAGAGAGATGTCATGTATCGACAGGGGCATCCTTCACGCACTTAGCAAGCAATAACACACCGCCGCGGCAAAACCTGTCCCTGCACGCCTGTGAGGTACCAGCCCATTCTGGCCTAAGCATGTCTTCTGAAGAACCATCCCACAAACACGTACCATCTCTCTCCAGGAAAACTGCAGGGCATTACCAGGTTAGCTGTCAAACCTGACTGCACGGCTTCCATCAAGGAAGCTCAGAGTTCACAATGAGAAACATGTGACAGAAGCAGTGTTGTCAAAAATAGTAATACATGAAATCCGATTAATAATACTCATTTACTTCAGTACTGATGCTCCAGTGCCAGTTGCACTTTCGCTCAGAAAATAAATGTGTAATGTTTCCTTGAGTTTTTCTGCTGTTCTCTGCTACATTACAAAGAAAAGTTGTGCCTCATTGTCATTCGATTGCCTTGTTATATTCATCTTTTAATAAAAATCTAAAAGTTGATGCCCTCAACCATGTCTCAATTTTTCCCTGTGGTATCAAAACTCAAAGTTAGACATTTCAGTACTGCCATCCTCAAATGTCTTATTTTGTCCACAACACAAAGAAAATCACTATTACTTTCAGGAGTGAAGAGGAACTGAAATCAAAGCTCTAACCAATTAATCGATTATTGAAATAGCTGGTGACAGAGATACAATGATTAACCATGCAGCTTTATCGCCTGAACAGTCTTAATTTCAGTTATTAATTTACCAAAATTCCCCATTTGAGCCAACAGGACTGGTGAGAGGCTCACAGACATGACAGCTGTGAACTCCAGGCCTAATTAATAGAAGGAAGAAGACCCCTGTGTGTCTGTGTGTCAGCCAAGGCTATTGATGGGATCACCTTCAAATTTCTCTTGTGATTCTGTGTGAACTTGACTCGGCTCAACAGCGTTTCTTTATCACAGTCGGGGGCATTCCATGATGGAAGCTGATGTAACCAGAACACTTTCTTTCAACAAGGACGGGACAGTTTGCCAAAAACACTGAAATGACATACTCCCCCCCTCCTTTGCAGTATCTGAGGGGCCCAGTATGTTTTTGCCCTGGTAAATAGCTTCCCTTCAAAGCAGCCTGTTTGTTCGTTCATCCACTAGGTTTGCCTCGTCTTCACCCAGGGAATCCTGCTGTCACTACTAAGGAATGCACACACAAGCTCACGTTCGCACATATACCCCCCCGTCCCGTCCCGCATACACACACAAACAGACAGATAACCCCTCGCCATGTCCCTTCAAACATTCCTCTCTACAAGGAGGTTCTCAGAGGCTTTGTGCAAACATACGTGCACTGTGCTGCAGCCAGACACAGTCAAGACCGACAAAAGGCGGGTGGAAAAAAGAAAAACGAGTACAGTACAGCAGCATTCCTGACTAAATCTGAGCTGCGCTGTGACTGCCTCTGCCTGCTCCTCCTACTTCCTCTAGAAGGGCTGCCCATCACGCTGGATAAACGCAGCCAAAGAAAGGAAAAGAAAAAAGAAAAAAAAACATACCACCCCCCCTTCCTGTGCCCAGTCACCCCGCCCAGCCGGATTTCTCTCCCTCCTCTGTGCATTTCCTAAATAAACCCGAGACAGTAACGCAGAGAGAGCAGAGGGGAAGGGGAGTGTCGCAGAAGCAGTTCCTAATTACAAGGAGGCAGGGAGAGACCATTTAAAGCCACCTTTGGCCAAATCCACTGCTGTTATGGAAACACATGAGAGGAGCAAGAGGGGTGGGGAAAATGGGGAGCATGCACAGGGGAGGGTGAGAGGCAGAGGGACGGAGAAAAACATACAGCGAAAGTGGACAATAGGAGAACAAGATATGGGATGGAAGTGGTTTAGGTTTGCAGTTAGGACGGTTCTCTGAACAGATTTCCTCGCACTGTAGGGAGCTTTAGAAATCATCCACAGCCCCTCCATTTCAGAGGGCAGCGGGGTGGGGGAGGTGTACGTAGGGTCTGTCTGACAGTGACGCTACACAGCCTAGACCTGGGTGGACTCTGGGTGGCGGAGTAGAGCACATAGCGTAACCCAGGCTCTCCTTTCTCCTCCTTCCCTTCCTCAGCAAGGGGACACAGTCACGTCATTGTGTGGGGAATAACTATCCTTTTAAGCCAGAACCGCACTGAAGTTAGTGAGGGAAAACCCACACCATCACACTCAAAAACCATGCCGCTTCACAGACAACAGCTTTCCTCTCTCCTCAGTTTATTACCACCGTGCTATGTGGAAGTGTTTTCATTCTTGCTTTTCGCAGCCAAGTCCCGGCAGATTATGTTTTTCGATAAGTAGGAGGAGCAAGGGAAAACGAGGGATTCCGACTGAATCCCACAGCCCCCCTGCCACGATGATGTGACTTCACACCATCCTCATAGCTGGCTGCAATGACTCAGCTCATAAACAAATGGATAAAACAAACTCATACAAATAGAGTCATGTACGCAGGAAGTGTGACCCAGATGGAATGTAGGCCTGGCCCTCTTTTTCGTGGTAACCACAGTGGGATACATCGCATATGCCCTGTCCTTCATAAATCAGTGTGCCCATGGCGGCCTGAGCTTCCTCTGCACTCGAACACTGAAGGTGAAGTCATACATCAATACAGCTGGGGATATGAATGTGAGCGTCCACACAAGCAGTTTTCATGGCTACAAAAGGAACTAAGTGCAAGCATATACCTCGAGCTGTAAAGATCAGCCCGCTTAGACGTGAACAGATGAAGAGGAGACAGCTGTGTTGCAGTGTTATATGTCCTGCAACTAGTAAACAAAGGGCTAACAGTGCGGCAGACTGAAAAAGAAACACAGTAAGTAAATTTAGGAGGTTTTCAGGGCTTCATTATATGTCTATTTCACAGCTGTCAGGCGCCACAACAGATTTGGTGACTCCATGGAGACTTTTTACATGGAAAAACTGTGATGTGATAAGATGTGAGACACGCAGAACTAAAAAAGCCTCTCAAGAGCAAAACAACATCCTCTGTGCTCAGTTCAAACAGCCAGGGAGAGAGTGAGTTAAAGTCAGTTGGAACAGGGTCTGGCAGCAAAGCTGGGGCAGCCCTCCTGTAGTCTGAGTAATGTCTGTTCAGGAGGAACCCCTGGGGCACAATCTCTCCATCTCCCTCTCGCTCCTGCTTACAGAGTATCACAGTCAGGCTCTGTGTGGTCAGGGGTTACTTCCTTTAAACATTTGCAAGTTAGACAGGTATACATTACAGTAAATCAAGCGGCATTCTCATATATGTGACTAAGCTTGGGTAGACTGCTATAATGTTGTCTAGAGCCATCCTGATTATCAGAGATTGACAAGCAGGCACGCATGCTGCCGGCAGCCAATTACAGCATTTGGAGAATGCATTCTGCAGCGAACTAAAAATGTGAGCTTTGCATGTGCATGTATGTCCATAAAAACGAGGGGAGGCTACTCGACATCTACAGGGCAAAATAACAGTAAGAGCCTCTCAGGTCCCATTACAGCAGTGTTCGAGGATCAATTTCACGCCTGGACCGCAGTGCTGTTACATCACCAAAATTGATGCCACATCCCCCTCTTTACTGGCCCATCCTGCCTTGTGCCAATGCATGAATGCTATTGTAACACAGGAAGAGGTTTAGGGAGGCAGAGTAGGGCTGCAGCCTCAGCAGCCCCAGCCCCAAAGCCACCTGTCAGGGAGGCAGCTTGCTAGTTTACAGAGGGATCTGTTACGGCCCAGCTAGCAGCACAAAAACAGGTCACCTGAGCCCCAGCTTTTCCTCCCAGCTGGGATACCATGTGACTGTGTCGGGCCCCAGAGCCGGGCAGCTTTGTGTCTGGGTCTCTCAGGGTCTGGGTACCACACAAGTGAGATCACTGGAGACCAGGGCACAGCCACACAGCTTAGCCCCACATGGTGAGGCGTGTATCTACAGAGACACACCAGCAACACAGAGGTGCAACTGTTTCAGAGATGAGAGTTTATTGTCTGGAGACGAGAAGGAGGACAACAACAAGGAGAGCTCTACCAAGTATAGGAAGAGAAAGCTGATGAGGCTGTGGCCTTCATTTGTCCTATCAATGTGTCAATACACCAATAAGTATCCCTCTTTGCTGATCACATGTGTGACTGAGAGTCTGTCTTGGGGTTAGGGTGAGCAGAAAGGTGTGTCATCTGAGACTGCCATGACTCCTTGCCGTCTGCCAGAGTGCTCTGTCCCTATGGAAGAGGGGGAGTGGCAGCTCTCTTCCCGTCACCATCTCTGTCAACACAGCAAGCAAACACACACTTGGCTGCAAGGCAACCAGGCACACATACAGCCAGTCAGGTATTTAACACTGTCAGCTCCAATATCGTGTAGGAAAAAAATGAAGGCGCAAGTATCAGGACAAAGGCTTCTGCTCCTTTACAAGGTAGAACAAGATGGCAGGGGATTTTGTGTATTATAGAGCAGAGACTGATTAAGTAGGGCCCTCTTACTCATCTAGTTGTAATAAAGCCTCCTCAGAAGAAAATACCCTTTTGCCTTCTGCACTCACAATGTGAAAAATATCCATAGGCAGCTGAACTTCATTAAGACGACATGGACACTCGCGGGCACGAACTAAGCCGACCATTCAAGTGCTTAGTGATGTTTATAATGATACAGTGACTTGAAACTGACCCTGTTTTGCCTGCTTGTTTCACTTGAAGGGGTTTAAAGGCCTGAAACTTGAATTACTCCTGCTACTGACAACATCCTCACACAACAACAACACTGCTGTTTAAAAACTCTAAATCAATCACATGCATGATGTTGGTAGTTTGAACCAGTATGTTGGTGTATTGGAGATTGGATGTGCTTCTAGGAGTTGGAAATTGCATTGTTCCTAACTCAACTGATGTGCAAATTATCAGGAGGAAAAGAGAGAGTGCAAGAGAGGAGAAAAAAACACTAGTTGGCAATATTCATGTACTGAACAAAGTGCCAAAGTTTGTCCCACAGGGTGCCAGAGAGGAGAGGACAGCTGTGCCACACCATTGTAGGACTTGTTTCCAAAGGCTCTGAAAAAGACTTGTTTTGATTTAGTTCCTCAATATTTTCGTTTATAATAAGTTAATATTTGATGGCAATATGGTTAAAAGCAATGTAATGTTAGCAATGATAAACTGCCCCAATACATTCAGTAAAAAGGAAACTTACAGGGAGCACTTTGGTGGCTGACAGTATTATTAAAGGATCAATTTTAAATGTATCCGTAAATACAGGCTAATACCTAACCTGCAAGCAAGTATCCAATGTGATTCAGAAAATGTTTTTAAAGTATGTGCTGTGGAGCTGTAGACTCAAGCATTACCTGTAAAATATAAATAGTATTAAAAAAACACAACACAGACCTGAAGATCCCTTGCATTTTACGATGTGTAATATAACTGGGTTGTCATGAATATAAAGTGTAAAAGCTGGGTTATCTTATGTAGTTAGGCAAATTAAATATTTAAAAGATTTCTCACTACAAGCATCAAATCACCCTTCTTTAGCAACATTGAAATTCGAAATACATCACTACTTCAAATTCTAATGAGTTTCAATAAATTATTGAGTGTATTTCTATCACACCAAAGGAGATAAATTGAGAGCAGTGAAGAGGAAATGCAGCCCATGGGTGTGGGGGACAAACTACTTCATATTAACCTTGTAAATATGACTTCATTGGAGGTGATGTAGCTGAAGGAGCAAATCTGCACTGGGTGTTATGTACGTTTTATGCTGTCAACAATAGCATAACATTTCACTCTTTGTCGCTACAAGTACTTGTGTCTAATTTTCTAACACAATAAACCTCATGTCCCAAGATCCAACATTACAACACGATACACAAGCAATAGCATAAGCCGTGACGCACGTTACAGGGATACTCTGCTGCTCGTTTTGGGAATAGGAACAACAGCATCAGTGATTATCACTGTGACAAGCCAAAAAACGCAGTATTATCGAGCCATGATCTACATCACTTAACGATACCGTTATGCCCAAGCTTAACGCTCAAGTAAAATAGAAAAAAAAAAAATCATGTGTTGTGTAGTTGCTTCTCAGTGAGTATGTCGGCGCTGCAGTCAGTCCTGCCGATAGGGGTGTGGAGGGTACAACGTTGCTATTATGTTACCACAACACCCTGGTGCTGTCGCCATTTTCATAGCGCTTTTCTCAGGACGGCGAGACAACCGTGTGGCCAGGGGAGCCTCGCCATGGGAGGAAAATCCCCAAGAATGCATTCAATCGCCTCTTTCATACACTCTACCTTAAGTATCACTCTGTCGGTACAATCTCTGTGTTGTTACTGTTAGGGTTTTTCGTGAATTCGTCGAAAGCAGCGCCAGTAAGCTAATCGGCTAGCAATTATGGCCAAGCAATGGCCTCTGGAAATGTAGCAGGCTGAGTGTAATGGCATTCGGAGTGGGGAGACAACCGAAGCACGAACCGCCTTATATTTGTGTTTTTTAAACCGTGAGGCAGAAAAGCGACAGAAGCAACTTTTAACACAGCGATGCCTGGAATATCTGTTAAATCTGAGCCGGAAATAAAGGCCAAAAATAACCGTGGAATGTAACGTACAAAGCTAGCAGTAACCCGCGGGGGCTAACGGTATAATGCGTAGTGGATTTAAGTTAGCAAAGCAAGCTAGCACCGACACGAAAGAAGTGGATTAATACTTGGCTCGTCACAGACAGGAAAGAGCGAGAATATCAGCGTTGAGAAATGGCTGCTTGTGGCAAAAGCGGTCGCTCACGCATACGGTAATTTGTGTAAGGGTCGGGTAAAACAACCAATTGCGACAGTACAGTTCAGCATGGCGAAGGGCTGCCAATCGAGATGGAGTTACAAATTGTATGACTGGGGCGAGATGCCCAAATGGAACATCCCCTCCCCCACGCTTGCTGCATTTGAACCCAATACACTCTCAATCTAAATTGAGTGATCGCGATATCTACTTTTTAAGTCCGTTTTGTTTTTTTGTTTTTTAAACAAAATAGCACCCACCAGCTCCTCGTTTGACATTGGCTCTGTTCTCGATTTCATCTCTCTATAAAGGCTCTATAGCCTATGAGATTACTGCGCAATGTAGCCAGGCACTTAGGCTATTTTAACAGCTGGTCTTGCTTTGACTGAGAGCTTGACTGGGACACAACAGACTAGACATCTTTATGTTCCTGTTTACATGCATGTTAAAAAAGCTCATTGTTCTTTGGCTTTGAACGGCGGCATTGTATGAAATTTCGCTGAACGGAAATAATGTCCCGTGCTCTGTGTGAGCAAGATGGGAGCCACCGCGACGAATTCAAGTTTGTAACTAATGCTAAATGTACTGTTTTCATGCTGGCTGACAGTGTTACAAACAATGTATTCAACTAACAGATGATGCCCCAAAAAGATCTGGCGCGTTTGCTGACAGCTGCAGTTGCGAGGACCTTAGCTAATGTATAGTAAATTAACTGGTTGGAAATAAAGCGGGTAGCGTGTATTAGGAGGTCAAATTATTTACACTAAAACAGACGAAACCCTGCGCAATATGGCCCGCAGTGTCACTGTGTCAAACTCAACATCAACCGAGTACCCCTCGGGGTCTAGTTATATGTGCAAATATTAGTATGCCATTATTTTTTTAGGACAAGTTCACTGCTGGCAATGCTAACTGTTGTTGACCTAGTCTGTATGCCTGAGCGAAGACGTTACACGTTAGGCATTAATCTAATTGCAGCGTTTTCGTCTTACGTTACCTTTAAAGTTAATGTGTATTTAGTATTGAGGCTTCTTTCACTGTGTGGCATAATAATGTTAGCCACAGCTACCTGTGAATAATATTTAGCCGATAACTTTGTATGACGTCTCGTTTATCCCACACGATCAACGAAAAGTCAGAGCCTGTTCGGTCTGAGTCAAGCTAATTTGAGCTAGTAGCATGCGCTAGCTAGTAAGTGGTCTCTTGGCGTTACGATTGCCAACTTGACACTTACAATGGTAAACTTACGTCATCTAGTAAGCGGTTTTCAAATTATGATTAATGTGAATCTGAACGACAATGGACTTCACACCTACAGACCCAGAACTAACGGTGTTGATCAGCTAGCTAGCAAGCTAACCACAGCTGATACTACAACTACGTTAGCCAGCATCAGCATGATGTGCCTAGCCAGCTAACTAAAGCCAACAATAGCCTTCCAGGTCGGATTTGTGCTCACCCAATAACTACCAGTTAATGCAGTTTACTTACCGTTTTATGTCCACTCTGGAGGACCTGAATAGCGAATAAGGGGACCTGGGTAAGACCCCCGTCGCTTTCCACACAGCTTCCACAACCAAAACAATACTTCTGTCCACACACTGCGGATCCCTAGCAAAGCTTTAAAATGTTTGTATTTAAGCGTGTCCTCTAAAGAGTCCTTTCCTGTAGAAAATCCCTTGACTCTTGTCCTATGCGGTGGCGCAAAATTGACTAGAAATTAATTCGAAACCGTTAAAACTGAGCCCTAGTCAACGGCGACTTTTAGAAATTAGATCCCCTCAAACCAGTCTCTTTCCCCTTTGCAAAAATGGCGGCCCTGCCAGGACTGCCGAGACTCCGCCTCCCCCACGAGCCCCCCTCCCTCCCCATCACTAAACCCGAGCCCCGCCTCCACATACTGCGGGGCTTCCCTCCCGCTCTCGCAGGGGCGACGTGACCGCGCCTCATGCGCGCTCCCAGCTCTGATTCTTAAAGTCTCTGCTATTTCTGTCGGCAACGCTCTGGATTTAACTTGTGCGGCACTCTTATGCCTCTCAGATGGACATCTGGTACAAAGAAACAACCTTAGGCTGTTTATTATTTTATAAGTGAAGATAAGTTTTGATACAGGTGTTTTCTTTCTTTTCTTAAAATAGCATTTCAAACAAATCTTGCAACATGCACTGCAGCAGATAGCCAACAAAACATGGTGTGCTGGTTGTTGCAGTGTTTGTCCTTGCTATCTTCTCACTCATCGTGAAATTGAAGTCAGCTGTGGGAATGTTTTTTATCAGGAGGTTTTGTTTAAGCTAACTGTTTCCTCTCCTGCTTCCTCTGAGGTGAAAGGGACCATGGCACAGCCTGGTGTTTTGCCTCAACGTGAACCCATGTTGCCCATTCAAATTACATTTAATTCTCCTCAGTGTTATTTGTGTTTTATTATGTGCTTTTGTAGATGATAACCGGGACACACGAACAAGCTTGAGGAGGCCAGTCCAGATGTCAATAAGCCATGCCAAACAATTCACAGGACCCTCACAGAGGTTACAAAAGCAAAATGTGGTTACTTTGAACCAAAATCCTTAATTTTAACGCTGGCATAGCTGAAAAGGAATACCTAAATCCGCTACCGAGCACAGTAGGAGGCAACTAAGCTGTTATGTAACCCCTTACACAAGAGCAGTGTTTTGTATATTGAACTGATGTCAGGAAGGGATAGCCTATGAAACACTGACCAATAAGATCAAAATAATGGACAAAGGAAACAGAACACAGAGGGCTTCAACCTCATTGAAGATGTCAGAAAATCACACACATGAAAGCCTACATGTCCCTACAAGTCCTGAAATCCTGAAAAACAAAATGCAAATTCAAACACGGCTTGAAGTGCAAACTATCTTTATAAATGTGGGGATTAGGTCACTCACATTGTTTATGCTTCCACACATTAAGGTTATAATCTCACCCACTATAATGAGTCCACTCAAGCTTTACCATTTTGTTTTCTAAAAAAGCTCCTGTAAAATATTTCTTTTGTGTCAGTTTTATGCCCCGTAATATTCACCTCAGCAGTGGCCACAATTTACAACCACTTTTGGATTTATCTAACAGCCATATAAGATGAGACGTGTTTGACACTGAGAAAATAATTCCAGCAATTTTCCCGACAGCTTTATTGTCGTGTTAAATCGTGATTGTCATCTCCCCAGAAATGTCTGTAGAAATCCCTTTGACATCATATGTTGAGAGAGGATGTTCTCATCGTTTCCATTTATTGACCCTCCCCCACCCCGCAACCGCATCCCCCCGCGCATGCGCACTCGGGGCGGACCGCTGCAACGGCTGGTGTACGGGCAGTCAGGTTGTTTGAAATAAACTTGGGGGAGGACGGAGGTAAAAGTTGGGCCGATCGAGCATCGAGCCGACCTCGTCTAAACGGAAATGTTGGAGGATGCAGCGATTAAAAAAAAGGTCACTCGATTTTTCTTTTTCCCCCCGGAGAGGATCACGTTTATCCACGACTGTTCGTCGTGCCCATCGCGTTTTTTCAACCCTGAAGACGACCTGACTTCCTTTATGTAAAGATAAAGACGCTGAGGGGGGGATTAATTAATTGTCCAACCAAAAAAAAAAAGCAATTGATGAAAATTGGTTATTTTTTGAGAAATGGTTGGTTTGCGATGACATCATGCAGCTAGTATTTGTGGGCGGGCTCTGAGCTGTGAGGGGAGAGGGGCGCAACCGGAGAGCAGCTAGGACCAGGCGCCATTAGGTAACAATGCAACGTGTGTGCGTTTAATTTATTAAAGAGGCTCCCCCTCGGGTCGAAGCTGGAAATGTCGACACGACAGCGAATCATCTGTTCGTGCGGTTAAAAGTTTGAATATTCGCGTAGGACGATAAAGAAACACGTCCTTTACTTCCTTTTGAAATTGCCTGAACGTTGTGTCGACTGGGAACAAGATGGCGTCGGGGGTTCTTTTCTCTCCGTGCACGGGACGAGCACTCATGGGCGGCGGCGCCGTGCGCGTTCCCGCCGCCATGTTTTTATTTCCTGTTTTCATACCCTGACAAGATGACGTGCGTGTTTTTAATTCACAGCCACAGCAGCAGACCGAGCGGTGGTCCGTGTGCACATGGTCTTACGTGGTTTTTGTGTGGTCGTGTGACATGTTCTGCCAGCCGAAAACCACATTTTTGCGCAATGTGAATGAATCAAACAGAAAACCCTCAACCGTCTCCACATTTCACACTGATTTTGAGGTCTGTGTAAATCACAGTTACAGAAGCACTTAATTTTCTTCTCCTTTGGCATTTTTCATACTATCATAAAAGTCTTATTTAAGGGGCTTCACCCTCAAATGCAACACTAAAACGTTACAGGCTCATTATGCCACGTTTGTTTAGCTTTTGACCCCATCTAGTGGGCCATTTGATAAATCCCTGTCCCCTTTCATTCAGGCTTTCTGTTGATTATTTGTGTTTTTCTTATATACAACTGAACAGTAGTCAGAGAAATTGTCATATTTAAGTGTTTTCACTATTGAGTCTGTATGTCTGAGTTTTATGTTGCGTTCTGTTAATATTATTGTTCCCAAAAATAATTTAATTTGACTTTTATTCAGGGCTGCCATTGAGGACACTGAGGCAAATTTATAGTTAATTAAACTTTAGTTAATAGTTATTTCACTGTTGACAAGCATTTCAATTCTTTATCAGCTATTTATTAGCTAGTGATGTTCATAATACGTTATAAATGGTTCATAAATACTGTGTAGTTTATGTTTCCCCTCAGGGATAAATAAAGTTATCTATCTATAAACATTATTTTAACGGCCACTAGAGAGTTGCAACTGATGTTTTTAACCTTTACAATTGCTTAATAAATGTTCTATTAACCATTTCACTTTCTTAAAAGTGAAAGACTTAACTAAATCTAAATAACAATAAATATACCATTTATTAATGAGGGTTATTAGAAAGTGTTACCCATGACAGTTCTTTTTAGCAAAGAAATTAGTTTAATACATTTAAATCAAAATTGCCTCTACTTGTCACTTTTCTTCTACTTTAATGTATTTGCTGGCGCTGACATGTTTCTAAAAGATAATTTTGTCCTGTCAAAATGCAGAGAAATGCATATTATTGTCTTCAAAATGTTTTCTATGGATGACTTGGGGGCATGACCTCAGTATTTCTAATATCCTGCCTATGACCCTGCTTGTTATTGCATATCCATGCGTATGCATTTATGCACCAATATCCCCCAGTAATTATCAGTAGGGTATTTCTATGTGTATTGTGTTCTACCCTGCACTTCAGTGTAATGACACGGATGTAATGAAATGTACTCGTTTGTGTTTTAATTCCAAATAAATACTATGCAAACACACTTTATATGAGTGTACTTGTACATCACTGTTGCTATCCCTTTATTGTGTGTTATTTTGGAGAAGAAATTCAAATCTGAATTTTAATATTTACAATATTAATGAGGTAATAGTGTCAGAAAATAGTGAAACATGTTGGTCAGCGTTTCTCAAAGCCCGAAGATGACGTCCTCAAATGTCTTGTTTCATCCACAACCCAAAGATATTCTGTTTATTGTGATACAACAGTAAAGAGACCAGGAAATATTACATCTACTTGTGCATCACTGACACTTCATTGTATGTTATTGCAAATTTGTAGTTTTGGAGAAGAAATCAAAACTCAGAATGTTAATATCTACAATATTACTGAGGTAAACAAATGTGTAACTTTCTGTAACTGAATAAACAAGCTGTTCTCGGAGGAAAATGAGGTCCTCAGAACACTGCTTGAAGCGAAAAACGTGGCAGGGTCCGCCACATATAAGCAAACATATGAAACAGTCTGAAATTGTGTTTATTTGGTCATTTAGTTTGTTTAGGCATAAAATAACAGTCAGCGAAGATCATTCTTTTCTGATTATAGAGTCTTTCCCAAAATTACAACTGCATCTCTTTTTTATTTGGTTTTAAACCAAATAAAGCATCCATAACCCTCAGCAGACTTAGTATGTCATGTTTAACTGTAGAATTTGCAGGTAAAAACTATAAAACAGAGAATTGACTGACCAACTTAAAGGGGAAGTCATATTCAGAGCAGACCAGAAGAGGGCGCTGTGTTTTTAAAATGTTGTTTTCCTTCAGCCAATCAGCACAAAGGAACACCGGAGCTCGCCACTCTTCGTCCAATCACAGTTGTCGTTGTTGGGAGGTCGTTTATTGACAAGGGGAGAAGGTGACTCCTCGGAAAGCAGGGCAGTAGTTCGCACAAATCTTACCATATAACCCAAAAGAAGAGGGTTGTTTTGTAGAAAAGCAGCCATGTCTTCTTTTGGAAGGGCGTTGGGAATCCTACGGGCGGGATCTCGGCTCGTCGGACGCGGTCCACAGAGGATAACGACCAGAAAGTAAGTATCGTCCAACCCGCTAGCATCGTAGCTAGTAGCTCAACCACTTGATAACACAACGCTACATTAAAACACACAATAGTCAGTAGAGTATCTTAAATGTTACCCAGTATTCCAAGATATTTGATGTTGACTCAAATTGAATTTTGATGTTAATTTTGAATGTTATTATTATTGTTTTAGGGCTGGCGGGGGGCCTCACATTGAGCCACAGTACAGGCAGTATCCACAGGTAACCAAGAACCAGAAGTTTCAGGCAGAACTACTGAGCAGTGCGATGTGGTTTTGGATCCTCTGGCACTGTTGGCACGACCCTGATGCAGTCCTGGTGAGTGAACATGTTGCATACAATGCCAGGATCCAAATGTTTAGTAGTGTTTCCTCTACATGCATTCAGGAGTGGTGGACCCCAAACAACTAGATGAAATGAAATATTGAACATTGAAATGTAGATAACCAAAGAACACAAACAGGCATAAGGCCTTGTGACCAGATGTAGCCCTTTAATCACGGCAAAGTAAGGAACTATTAACAATTCAAGAATTACAGAGGAAGCACTGATTTCTAAGTGTCGATTAATCTGTAGGTGATATTCTCAATTCATCGTTTAGTTGATCGTTTTGTTGATCAGTGTTTTCCCAACGCCCAAGATGACGTTCTCATATGTCTTGTTTTATATCCACAACCTAAAGATCTTCCGTTTACTGTCATATAACATTAAAGAGACCAGGAAATGATAACAGAAACTGGGATCAGAGAACTCTTAAAAAAAAAAAAAAAAGGAATCCACACACTCATTGGTCATTAAAATAGTATGTACTGTTTATTTATTATAGCACTTTTCATTTGAGCAAGGTCACGTAAAACCTAATAAATAAAATCAATGAAAACATTGTCCCATTTAAACAGTACAAACATAAGCAAAAACACATCACAAAAATACACAGATTGCAACACTAGATAGCAGTAGCAGAGTCTAAGGCCAGTTTGAATAAATTAGTTTTCAGTTGCCTCTTAAGTGCATCAGCAGAGGTCCCGTAACACAAGCCCCTGGGAGGGCAACTCATTTAGTAGTTAACAACTTAATCAATGAATTGCTGCAGCTCTGTGAGACTCCTGGGAATCTCTGATGAGGTGCAGATCCAAAGTAGGATCCATGGTGGAGCCTCAAATAAAGTATTCAATTTACAAGAATCGCGAAGCTGAGCATTGATGCACATGTGTGAAAAATGACTCAAGTACACAATACTAAGAAATGAAAAGGAGTGAGTATATTTTCTTCTTTGTCCGAAGTTCAACCCTAATGAATAAGTGAGAGTTCACCTGTCAGACTGTTTCTGCTGCCAAAGCGAGAGGAGAGGAAAAGTAGTTTACGTCTGATGAGGTCTTTCTGATTGAATGTTGTTATTCATGGGAGGTATTTAGCAGCACTTTGATCATTTTTTTTAATAAACCACAGCAGGGAGTGTACTTCCTGTTATCAGTCATCATCACAAACTGTACTTCGGTGCTGCAGTGAATAGAATAAGAATTTAGAAGCAATCTGCACTCAAGAATCCTGCTGGTAATGACATAATTGTCCTTATGTGTTCAGTGTTGTAAGCTATACCTCCATTAGGTAGAAGACTAGAAATGGAAAGTATCTCTACTGACCTATAAAAACATATATTACTCTTTATTGTTAAGTCAGTACTAGGGATATTAATGATTAATCAATAGTCGCTGTCTTAATCAACAGTAAGAGAAGGGTCCAATTGTATCAGAGTATTTTACAGTAACAGATTACAGACACTTGCTTTTCAGATCTGTCCAAATAAAAAACCCAGAGTACTGGTATGGTTTATTTATTTAGAATTCAAGTAATTTGTCATTTAAAAAAAATACAAAAAGACATTTTACACAGTCTGATATAATGAGATTTTGGCCATTTGGTCGCCTCAGTATGGGCTCAGTTTTTGTTGTGAGTGTTGAAAAGCGCCACATTAGAGCTCTGTGATTAAAATTAAGTATGATTTTGTGTTATTTAGTTCATCATTCAGGTAAATCCGTGTTAAATTCATTTGTTCTTTTATCTCCTAATGTAGCCGACTCTGATTTGACATCAAACACAGATCACGTCAGTGGTTAAAACAGTTTTCTGAAGGAAAAATATTCAACAGATTTCATGTGATATTAATGGTTAATTGATAATCGTACGTTAACGCAGCTGACCATCGAGTCAATACTTTTGTCCTCTTCAGGATCCTGTAGGAATTGTCTGTTTTCTGGTGAACTGATTGGTCAGTAGTCTGGCTGTTGACTGGTTTTGATCCGTCTTGCTCCAGCATTGATTAACCATGCAGAACAGTTTACCATGGTGATCTACCTCGGTTAAACGTGAGCCAGACTTGTGATACAGGAGAACCGATTTTATGAATCCTGCTCAGTGGCAAAGACTCCAGGCCATGTACGCAGTAGCTCCTGAAGTTAGATTGTTTATATTTGTAATGTGTAGGAGTTTCAATAGTCGTGTTTACCCACAGAATGCAGTAATGTAAAAACCTGATAGGTACACAATCAATAATGTAGGGATGTAAACTGAAGATGTCCGTCTTGTGCAGGGTCACTTCCCCTGGCCTGATGCTTCCCAGTGGACGGACGAGGAGCTTGGAATCCCAGCAGATGACGAAGAAGAATAAGGTAAGCTCACTGTCAAAACCTCAAAACACAGGATTGGAACCTGCTCTTCCACTAAATTTAACCCTGACATCTAAATCTACGTATTGTCAAGATCTCTTGTCTTTAATATGTAGAAACACCTGGATTATTTTAGTTCTGATTTTGTTCCAGTTGTTTTTATGAGTATCATTCATGTCAAAAGCTGTCACATATGGGACTTATTTTTCCAGTATTTAAAGATTCCTTATGGGTAATAGGTGCGCGTCTGTGGTGGAAATACATTAGGACATTAAAACCCTTTATTTCTTGGCAGAATAGGACCATTTTCTTTCTCCGCATATAAAACATTTTTGTGAAAGCTCCACAGACCCGTTTCTCTGCAGATCTCTGCACAATAGGCTCTATTCACACCAGAGGGTTTGAGCTGTCATGGTAAGAAAAGAACAGGTGTTGGTAATTACATTGATTAGGGTGTCATTCTATTCAATCGTCACGGTAACCCATGACAGTCAATTTAATTAGAATTAATTGTTCACACCTGTGTTCTTCCTGCTCTGAGATGTCAAATCTCCCGTGAAGATCGTCCTCTAAAAACATGCCTGTTCTCAACATTTTTTAAATCCTTGCGTTTCTTGATTGTGACATAATGTATTTCAACACACACACCTGATTGTTTGAATTTAAATGCACTTTTTGGTTTGAGTGCTATGTCTCGTTTCCAGGAATGTCTCTAAAATTTGTAGTTGAGTAAAATTGACAGCGAATCCACTTACATTATCCTGATAATTCATTTCTGCAGGTACAAACCAGGTTTCCAAAATATTTGGGAGGTTGTGTAAAATGTAAATAAAACCAGAATAAGATCGTTTGCTAACTAACAGTTGTACAAAGTGTTCCAGAGCCCGCGCAGTGACGTCCTTCATACAGTCAGCCCGAGCCTTTCAAAGATCCCTCTTTCTTAGCATAAAAGAGAGATCAGCTGTTACCAGTGAGCCTGTTTACCTGTGGAATGTTCCAACAGGTGTTTTTAGAGCGTTTCACAACTTCCCCAGTCTTTCGCTGCTCCTGTCTCAACTTGTTTCAAATGTGTTGCTGGCTTCAAATTCAGACTAAGCTGGTATTTACAAGATGACGTGAAATACAACATGTATTGGCTTCGTGCTATTTTTAGTTGGTTATATCAAAGAATTTGGAAATCGGCCCATTCTGTGTTTTTTTTTTTTGTTGCACACAGCACGCCAACTTGGAATCAGTGTATTTTGCCTTAATTTGCATCAAATTTGGCGAGAAATGAAATAATGCTAATGGCCTATTTTAAGTCCATTTAACTAACACTCCTGCTGTCTAATCACTAACAGTCCTGCATAAATGTTGCTTCATTAACATCACAGTGTTCAGTTTTTGCTGAATCTGTTGACTCAACTGTTTGATCATTTTGGAGGCTGTACTTTGTGGTGCTGTAGAACAGTATTGCATTAAAGGGGCAATATGTCAAAGCCACAACCAATCCTGGACCTTTTATAAAGAGAAGTGTTTGTTATCCGTTAATGTGACAAGATAACAAACATCTGTCAGTTTAACAATAGCCTCCAAAAAGATGTTTACTCAACACCTGGAAAGCAGAGACTTAAAGCCTTCATGATGTTTGGGTTTATTGCAGAGCAGTTGTTTTAGCTAGCTGAGTGTGTTGTATTTGTTCCCGTCCACTGTTGTAAACATTTCCTGTTGTCTTTATTTGTAGATCACCATGAAGGATCCAAGCTGCTGGGCAAATCTCTGTGGAAACCTTCAGGAAAGTCTGAAAGTCATTGTTGTACATAGACTAATAAAATTATCTTTAAATATTCTAAACTGTTGTCTTTTTTAAAAGTAAAACCAAAATTGAACAGCTATTTGTGAGTTAGACAATGAGACAAAAGCATGTTATTTCATTAGTTTTATTTACACGCAATTTTTTGAAATGCAGAAACAAAATGCAACGCATCAACAGTGTCACAGTTAGCCAGTGTTTGTATATTTAAAATCATAAGCCATTTAAATCTGGAGAGAAAAAATAAAAACATTGCAAGAACCAACGCACATAACACAAATGCCAAGGGAGCTGCGTAGAAAAGCAAAAGAGGGACAGATCCTGTACGATGAATACTAACAGCTTATAACAAACCCTGCCTGCGGGCCAGCTCGTGTGTTTTTGACATGCAAAGAGTTCAAAGGTTAAAGTGTAGTGTAAGAAAAAAGGGAGGAAGTCAGTCTGGCAATGTGATTAACGCTCGTGTTGTAGGTCAAGTGGAACACGTCATCAGGTCTGAATGATGGTCAACCTGAGCAAAGCTTTCAAAGTCTCGTGCTGTTCAGAGAGTCGTCTTAAAGCTACTTGGCAACATGTGTGAAGTGTCTTTATAGAGTAACAAGGGAGTTTTTCTACTTCAACACTGAGCTGAACGTGTGTTAAAGGGCGGCTCCACCAATTTTACACATTGAAACTGTGTTTTCAGGTCTTGAGGATTACTACTGCAGATGTGAACAAAGTAGTATGAAGCTTTGTGTAGCTCCAGAGGAAGCTGCATGTAATCTGATCATTATTCTCCAGTGATTTCACACTAAATATGACAATAAAGAGAAGTTGTTTTTGCAATTTTCAAAACATGTTGACTGCCTTGATTAAAAAAAAAAAAAACTCAAAGCGGAAAGCCGCCTTCCTTTTTGAAACCTGGCGCCTTCACAACCCACAGTGCAGTTGAGCCACTTATTGACATCACTTGATGCAAATTATCAGATTACATACAGTTTCCTCTGGAGCCACAAAAGGCTTCTTTTTTTCCTCCACAAGACCTGTAAACACACTTTTTAATGTGTAAAATTGGTGGAATGACCCTTTACGGAAGCAGTGGGGCGAGACAATACCAAACCCATGTGAACAGAAGTTGTAAAAGTGAGCCTAAAAGATACAATGATGACTGGTTAAAGCACAGCTTATCATCACAACTTGAAAACCACGGCCAGGAAATCATCTTTTTTTTTTTTTTTTAAACAATGAAAAACAAACGAACCTCAGCGACTGCAGAGCACGAGGTGAAACTTTTAAAGTCTTGAGCGAGTGCTGAGAGCATCCTGTCTGCATCCATGACGTGGCTGGTGGTTAATCGAAGGTTTATGTCCATGGCATCATTCCCTGAGAGTGAAGAACTGCACACCCCGAGCAAAACACACATCAGCACTGGTATTTTTTTTTTCTTTTCTTTTTTTTTTTTTACTAAAAAAAGGTAAAACCTCACTCATCCCATTGAAGTTCCTCAAATGTTCACTTCTTCTGAATGCATCGACTACTTTGGATCGACCACAGTGGCTCAGAATACTTTTTTGTTTTTTTGCTAAGTGAGAAGTGGCACTAGTTGAAAAAGCTCAGGTGTAGAAATGGAAGTTTCTCAACCTAACCTAGTTTACTATTCGCACATAGCCCCCGAACACCTCCGGCTACAGGGAGAAGAGGAAACCAGAACAGACAAGAATCAACACAGGATCTATTCAACTGGGGGAGAAAAGGGGAGTTGTGAAAAGGATTTGTAGGTAATGCTACTCAACAGATGGTGATCACATGAACTCTAAAACATCCACATTTACAAAAAGTATGTGTTAAAGATAAAAAAAAAAAAAGGAGCGAAAAAACCCTATAAAAAAGGGAAAAAAAACCCCTCAGAATAGCCGAGGTTTAAGGGTCCAAATATAATAAAATCATTATCTCTTTCAATTAATAAATACATCATTCAGAATCCATAAAAATAACACATTAAAAAAAAAACATCACAGATAAAACGAGAAATAAATTAAGCAGGATATCAAGCGAGTCGTTCGTCATCGGATCTGAGCGAACGACTCGCAATTCCCATTTGAAACAAATTCAGAGAGGCAGCACTTTGGCTCAGAAACACAGATCCCCAGTGCACATTTGAGAGGATACTTTCGCACGAACTTGTGCGAGTCTAACGCACCGTTTTTTGTTTTTTTTTTCAAACGGGGAAGAAACGTGTCAAAGTGCTGCCTCTCGCTCTGTCCTCTCCTCCAAGTCATTATTGCTGGTGTGATTGAGATAAAACTGGGGGGATCGAGGGAAGGGGAAGGGAGGGGCAAGCATGAGTGGAGAAAAGTACAAACAAATAAGCACCATTTTGAAATATCAGTTCTCCTCCGTTAGCACCTCGTTTCCTCCTCTCAGGGCCAGAGGGAAAAAAAAAAGAAAAAAAGAAAAAGGACCCTGCTGGAGCTTTTTCTTCGCTCCTCCATCCCGTTCAGATCGTCAGCCATGAAGCGAGTAAAGGTTGAAGGGAGGGAGGCAGGAAGGGAGGAAATCTTAGTAAATGTGATGCAGCTGATGTTGGCATCACAAGCAGTAGAGATCGTGCTGCTCCCCGGCGAAGCGAGCATTCCTGTTGTTTCTGTTTATTAGACCTCCTACATCTTTGTCCGTTTGAATGCCCGCAGGAGCTTCAGTCCACCTTCTCCCTGCGGCAGCATTTCATAACCTGCTCGTCGTCTCCTCTTCCCGTCGCTCCTTTTTTTTGTTGTCTTTTTTTGTTCTGCGTGTGCTTGTAGTGAAGTCGTGCACTTGCTTATTTCAAATCCAATACCCTGTCTCCTAAGCATGCACAGTGAGCGTGTTGTTGTTGTTTTTTTTTTTTTTTTAAACGTGTAAAAGGTTTTCGTTTAGTCGTCTCCAGGCGCTGAGTTCTGTCTTTTTTTTCCTTCTCATTTCTACGGCACAGAAGTGTCTGGAAACAAAAAACGCAAATTGTTTTTTTTTCTTTTTTCTCATCCCCGTGTTTTCATTTTCCCGATGAAGATTTGGAGTGTTAGACGAAGACGCGACTGTGTCTGTTGAGTTTCAGGATCTTCCCCAGTCTCTGCTTGGCTGTCGCCATTCCTTTTTTGGGCCGTTTGCCTGAAGAAAGAAAAACAAAAGGAGACTGAATGTTAATGGAAATGATTAATTAGAAGAGAACTAAGCATAATGCTGCACCGCCTAATCCAGTTAACATCAGTATTGGCTGATATTCGCCTCGTTGACTGTTGTCGACCTGTCAGCAATAAGTTACTAATATTTATCTTCATGCTGTGACATATGCAAGTACTGAAAAATTATCAGCGGACGAAAAAGGATTTTGAAGCAGCTACTGACATTTTTTGTTAGATACTGATTTTTTAAATTTTTTCCCCAAACAAAGAAAACTTGATTACTAAACAAAAAAATATGTTTTAAAGTCGTTTTTCAAAAAGTAAAAACTGTAATCAAGTTTTCTTTGGGGAATAAAAACAAAAAATCAGTATCTGGCAAAAATTTGCCAATCGTAAGTCATCAATTACACATAAATGATAATAAATATTTAGAGCTGTAACTCAGGGACTATTCCCTATAATAATATATATTAGTTTATAATTATTTTCAGCTGTCCAGTATTTCTATAAAATGGCAGTCTTTGGAACATCAGAAGACCACAAGTTGACATAATTAAGAAATTAAATGTTTTGATTAACAGTCCAAAACCCCCAGAACAAGGTAAATTATTATCTATTTATAATCTATTTCAATATTTTTTCACATTTGAGAAACTTTCCCTCTTCAGCTGGTGAGCATGAACACATTCGTCTCTTCGCAGTAAGAAGAAGTAAAAATACTCTGCAAACCTTTCGTGGCCTGATTGCTGATAGGTGGGGGGTTGGGGGCGTGCCTCTTGGAGGGGTGCAGCGGCAGAGACATTGAGGGGTCACAGTACTGGTAGTCCGTCTCGGGGCTGCTGCCGTGGCTCCGGTTGAGAGGGCTGGGCAGCCCCTGATTGTCCCAGGCCTCGCTGCTGTTGCCCTGGCTGTCCATCGGGCTCTTGTCCCCCTGCAGTCGGTGCTGATGCTGCGCCGCCTCCCTCTGCTCCAGCGGCGAGCACTGGCCGGGGCTGGACCACCAGGGTTTCTGGGGCGAGGCTACCTTCTCCGGCTTGGAGGAGCACAGCAGACCAGCCATAGACAGCATCCCCTGAATGGCCTCTTCTGTGCTGGGTGAGGTAGGACGTTCTCTGCAGGGAGAACACAGGACTTGTTTACATCTCAGTGCGCTTAATAAAAAAAACAAGTGACGTGACTATTTTCAGGCATTTCTTACCGTTTGAGTGGTTTGTGTTTGTGCCTGAGTTTCTGGCCAGACTGGTCCAGCTCTATGGTGTGCCCTGAGCCTTTCTGGTGAGACGAGCCCTTCTCCTCCTCGTCCTCCTGGGAGCTGTCTGAATCCTCGTCAGAAGAGGATGACGATGACGAAGACGACGATGACGATTTATGCTGCATTAACAGAGAGATTTCATGTGATTGAGCCGCATGTACTTCGGTGTAAAAAATAAAGGTGTCAGGGCAGCTGAGGGTTTTAGACAGCTCAGTATTGATTGTGGTTTTCCTTCCTTTCAATCAGTGTGACACATGATCCTGAGGTTCTTACCTCTGTGGGAGAATCACTGTCTGACTCCATGTCTGACACCCCGGAGTGTCCTGAGACTTCTTCCCTGAGTTCAGTCTTCACCCTCTCCAGACCCCCTGGCAAACAAACAAACACACTTTGAGTTTAAAATGTTCATAATGATTTAAACTACTCTGCTTATATACATCGGATTAAGGATAATAGGAGCTCAAAGTAGTGACTTACTGAGGACTGTGGGTTGGTCGACCGTGCTGTGCTGCTCTTGACCGTCGTGTGTCCTCTCCAACTTCACATCCACACAACTCTTTGGTGGGCCCTGGCCAACAGGTGACCGTTCACCCTCCGTCTTCACCGGGCTGCTGCCTGGCCGCCTCAAGTCTCTGCACGCACAAAGACACATGTTTAAATGATGAAACACGATGTAACCTTGCTATGAAATACAGAGAATCCTGACTGCAGAATAATAATAAAAGTCCCCCGTTATTTGAATTTTTAAAAAGGCATTTGTTATGAAGCTGCAGAATCAAGAAAAGCTTGTGTTTCAACAGCAGTAACTTATCACAAATGACCTCCGAGCCTTCATTAATAAGAAGACCGAAGTGAAGTGAGCTCTCACCTGATGATTCTGCCGTTGACCAGCATTAGCCGGAGGTGGTTGTCGTCTAAAGACTCTGCAGCAGCAGCCGATGCAGTCGACACTTTGTTGAGCTTCCCATGAACCTTGGCACAGAACGCCTCATCCTGAATGGAACAGGACATCAGTCAATAAACATAAGCTGTTCTATTATTTTCTGTTTCATGGAATAAAAGCAATAAAGCTAAATTATTTTGCGAATAATGAAGCAGATTTTGTGATCTGCCTTCTCACCTCCTCCAGCGGTCCCACCTCCAGCCGCCTCAGCACCTCCCTGGTGTGCCGCTCCAAGATGTCCAGGTTCGAGGGCACTTTGGGGGCCTGTCGCTGCTGCTCCCTCAGCCGCCTGGCCGCCCTTCTCGCCTGCCGGGCCTGGCACAGCTTCTCCAGTGTGGAGCGAGTGGCCGGGCAACCGTTTGATCCAGATGCGACTCCACACCCACTTCCCTGAGATTTCACTGGCTTGCTACCGCTGACCGGTTCCTCCTAAGCAGCAAACACATCATGGAGTCAAGTTACTGAAGAAGTCAGTAGAAATTCCTGAAAAAATGTTTGAAAGTTTTCTGTTCACGTAGCCTCTTAATCAGCTGTCAGTTTAGCTTTTGGCTTCCTGTGGGTGGGATATGAAGCTGGGCCAAACTTTTAAGTTACGAAGAGTAACAAAGTCCATCAAACAAAACAGAACAACAGATCACAGCGGAACAAAATTAGTGCTAAATATAGCACCAGAGTGCTCCTCAAAAGCACATCAACAAGGCAAAATGAATCCGGTAAGAGCTGCGTATAAAAGAGGGAGAAGGGTCTGAGGACTGACTGAAAGATGCTACAAAAACTGAGGCCGTTACTTGTTTTCAGGACAATTTATTATCATTAAAACCAGCACTAATGCATCTATTCAGAACCTAAGCTCCTCTCAGGGGTAACAAAAACAGCTGCATATATCGTATATCCTTTCCTCTTCTTCCTTTCTTACCTCCAGGTAGCGGATTTCCTTAGTCAGCTCTTTAATGAGATGGTTTGGCCTGATATGATCCGGTACCTCACTGGTGGGCTCAGTCACCTGCGAAGCAACAGCAGAGCACATTGAGAACAGAAAGCAGTCTGTTGTTGATCACTCACACACATCCAGCAGATAAGAACAAAAGGCGGTGATGTCTCCGACTGTGTAACAATAACAATCTGGACTGTTGAGGTGACTGTGAGAACTCTCACCTCTCGTTTCAACCAGGTCCTCAGTGCACTGATTAAAGCCTTCACCCCCTCCACTAGGTAGGTCGATGGCGGACAGTTGTCCTCTCGTAGCTCTGAGGTGAGAAATAAAAAAGAAATAATACAAGAGTTAAATCTGTTAAAAAAAAACTAAAAAAAACAGCAGAGAGAAAACTGCAAAATGTTAAAAGGAGAATCATTTTGTACTCAAACGTCCCAAGATACATAATATTTAGACCTTGGTGGGAAGACTTAACCTGACCACCATTTTCTACATGGATCATGCTCATATCGTCTCTCAACCAGTAGGAAGTTTAAAATGTTCATATACACAAAAGTATTAACTCTATGACAACCGATCTCCCGCAGGCGATCATTCTTTATATAATCCTGTTTAAATCAATCTAAACATAAATAACCGTTATAACCAGGACACTCATTCTTTCTGCTGCAGAAAGCCGAGGCTTCTGTCTTCTGCTTCATCACGTTGTACCGCCGTGACGATGCCATTATGTTATATAATGTGCGTTACACAATGTCAGGACAACAAGCAGTGATGCCAACAAATGGCAGGAGAGGAGCAGAGAAGCAGGTTGATAATTGTCAGAAAGCGATTGAGAGAAATTAATCAAAGTATATGTATTGGTATCGTTATTGATTTAATTCTTTGTGTCAAAAACTGAAATATGTAAATAGAGTGTTAAGATGTATTTTGTTCATGTTTCTACATTATTCTACAATGTTCTGGATCACAACATTTTGTATTCTTTAAATATAATGTGATTACTTTAATCATCTCTTATGCTTCAGTGACTTAGATAGCCTTTATAGCTTAAGTTGTACAGATTTCAGGGATATGAATCATTTGGAGATATTCCAAGAAATGACATCACTGAAAGCAAAAACACCGATGCAAGCATTTCTTTTTAGGTTGCCAAAATTGCTTCGGTTTTATTCTCTTGGTATTGGAGCGCATTAATACTTTTGCCAGTGGAGATAAAATGTATCCACAGCACAGCAGTTTTGGAGCCACTCTGGGTTTGAGCCTGGACTGTTATCATAACTAATATTGTCTCTGATGGTAGCAATTTTAATGCCATCAATTAGACCACACACATTTGAACAGATGCTCCTACAAAATCAACCACCTGCTCTACATTTACAGCCTTTTATCCATTTTTATTCATTGTTATAGTTCTGACAGATCCGATATGTAAAAAATCCTACTTCTATATAATAATGTGTGTTCTCGTCTCCGTGTTTGTACATATTAGCATTTGTCTCTCACCTTTTAGCATTTCCAAGAGGTTCTTGGCCACATACCAACAGATGGCCTCAAAGTACGGAAACTTAAAGAGGTCTGGGGTTTTCAGACGACGCTCCATTTCATAACACCTGCAAACCAACAGATGGAGCACAAAATGGTTTAGTGATAAACGTAAAGCCGATTAACATAAATCGAGCCATCCTTGTATTTGATGTGCTGTTTACCTGAGCTGCATGCCAATATTGAGGTTGTGAAGGAAGTTCCCTCCAAACGCCATGCAATCCTGAGAGGTGAGAACAGCATGGATCCAGCCTGCAGGGGGCGCCAGAGCACAGCGGTTTAGACAACGCACCCACGGACTGACAACAGTAACACACTTACAGAGATGACAGCTAAATAAACTTAATAAAGGGTACTTCAGCGTTTGTAAGAGTAAAATTCAAGAACATTCAAGGTGCATAGACTGACAATTTGCATGTTGTTAAAGCCTTTATCATCACATCTAAATTGTTACTATAAAGGCCAATTTTGAAATATCGAAAATGACTGTTATACCCACTGCACAAACAACTTCAAGCGTAATCCTAACGTTGAAAACATAATGGTTAAAATTAAGCATTTAGAAAACTTGTTGGGACTTTGTATGAACAGATATTTATGGCACTTCTATGTCTGATCGTGCACAAGAAACTCCCATGTCAGGACAAAAACAAACTTCTTTCCCTCCCACAGTCCGCCTTTAAAAAGATAAGGTTGTCCGTTAAATGACGGGTTCTCCCTCCGATAAACATTCCTCTTTCTACAACATAAAGTGAGAGAAAGCAGAGTCTAAGGGGGTTTTCTTTAAGTCTGATAGACAGGCCTGATAATTCACTGGTTGACTGACCTACTGTGCTCTCTGACCCCCACTTAATTCCCACCTCTCCACACCCTCTCTGCCAAAAAAGCTCTTCTTTACAATGCTGCTTCAGCCTGCTGAGAAAGCATCGCTAGAAGACTGATTGTCCAGCAGTTGACGGACTGAACTGAGCTTTGTGCGTCCGAATGTGCGGGGACAGCAAAGGAACTCGATCGGCTTAAAAAACTCTTTTGAGAGGCTGATGGATGGTTAATTGTATGACAGGAGACGTTAGCGTCACTTTTGTAAGAGAAAGCTTGTCATATTCTGTTAGTGACACGTAACACAAACATCTTTTTTACCCTGCTGGTTAAAGTAATGTCAGCTTACAAAGTCGTGTGCAGGGAAAGCTGTGATCTGCAGCATCACTGCTACTTTCATCATATTACATAATAGCACTGTTTCTCCTCATTTTTCCATTGTAATCATGATCATTAAGAACTGTTTGGGTTGTTGCTCAGGAAGAAATTCCCTCTCTGTTATTTTCCCCTGGCAATGACAGAGGACCTTCAGGAGGCTTGTATTTTCCTGGCAGCAGCCCTGGGAAGCATGATTATTTTCACTTTTGAACGCATGTGAAAAGACAAACAAATCCCGACAACAGGTCAGCTGGGTTGGCACTCAAGAGTTATTCAGACGATAGCTACACCGACTACGTTTACACATGCGAAATATTCTGTGTTTATCCATAAAAGAAAATACTCCAACTAAGCTGCTTTCATGGCTACAGAAATAGGAATATCTCCTGATATTCCTGTTCCTGACATTTATGCATATCCAAAATAAACCTGTTGACATCCAAGTCGTGATGCTTAAAAGTAGGTGCGTCTCTCCTTCCAAACAGAAATGTGGGTTTGTCCTTAATCTGGCATCTCTACGTTGGATGTATCAAGAAAAAAAGAGATCTCTACCCCAGCCTCCATGCACAGAGATCGCAACATAATCCGGCAACAGTGCATCGCAAATTCACCTCAAGTGAGAAACATATTCTAATTCTACATGTCCAAAGAATGCTCCTAAAACCTGAGTAGTATCGGCATATTGAGCATGTCTCAATCAGGAAATGCTACGTCCAAATTCAGAATATCTAAACAGAATATGCTGTTTACATGACACCGTACAAAACCAAGAAATTTGACATATTCAGTAAATAGAGTAATATGAGGTGCATGTAAATGTAACCACTGATACAACACTAGTGAAACCGATGTGTACTGCATGTCCAAAATGTATTGTGCTCAGAAACCAGGGTGCTTTCATGTTCTGAGCAATCGAGGCCAGGTACGTCTTTTCATTAGACCTCAGTGGTGCTTTCAGCACACTCAACCACAGCGTATTCTCGACAGACCAGAAACAAGGTGGAACTTTCTCGCACAGTCCTAAAACTGGTTTGAGTCCTACTTGAAGGATGTGGAAACTACTTTGTGTTGATTGGTAGGAACACATCAGTCTGAATAGCTACGTTTCCACCCTGGAAATGTGTTAAAGCATGACCGAGTAAAAGAAAACTGGTGTATGGCTTTAGACTTTTTAAAATGGTGGCTATAATTAAAAGCTTACATACCGATCAGAAATGTTCAGTGCTGCAAACCCCACACCCACAGTTCCTGTACTTTTGGTAAGTACTACCCCTTGAGCAGGACATTTTTAGGAGGTAAAATAATGTCACCAGGGCTAAATTTAGACCCTGACCCCTGCAGTTGGAAATCCAAGTTCCTACTAAGGTTCCTAGACGCTGGGGTAAGTTCCTGCGGTGGAAGTGTGGCTAATGTCTTCCTGTTTTTCAGTACTTGGTGCATTTATAAAAAGTCAGTGTGAACACAAGACCAGATCGGAACCTTTTCTTGGTCCGGGTGAAAGTAACATCAAATTCAGCAGTAGAGGAACATTGGCCTTCATCATCAACAGAAACTTCACACAAGCATAAACAAAGTCACAAACCTGTAGGGATGAGCAGGGTGGTTCCTTGGGGCACAACACACTTGTAACACTTCTCCACTTTATCCCCAAAGAACACTTCACTCTGATTGGGCGAGGAGCTCCATGCCTCATATAGTGCAAGGTTGGTGGGAGTGGGTTTGATCAAGTAGAAGACCTTTTCACCCTGAAGAGCAGAAGAAGAGAGATTTTTCAGTAAATGATCAGCACACTTCAGTGAAACTGAGATGTCGTGTGTCAGATCGAAGCAGCTGTGGCGATGCTGCCATTATAAACACCCACGAACACCTTCAAATTAAGGTCAGCTTTAGTTCGTGGAAGAGGCAGGGAAAGATCATCACAACGGGCACAGCAGTGCTGCCCCCGGAGCTGCCTGATGAATAGATGAGATGTGAGAAGCAGTGTGACCTTTCAGCAAGTGGTAGCCAATCAGCCGTGACTGCCTGCCCTAAATACCTCCGTATTAACAAACACACTGAAAATCACCGAGCTTGACAAATGAAAGGGCAGCGTGGTCTCAGATTAAACAACAAACAAGTAGCTAATTTAGCCTGAAATGTGTCATTGTCAATTCATGCCTGATTTCATGCACACACACACTCACCCAGAGAACATGGTACCAGACCGAGGTGCCCCCGAAGTCTATGTGGAAATCTGTGTAGCTGTCCTTGACTCCCATAAGGCAGTACTTCTGGACAAAGGGCTTGGGGAAGAAGGAGTCATCTGGCCAGTAGTTCTCTACCCAGGACATCTTCTGAGCCACGTCAGGCACCTCCACCAACTCTGACATCCTTAATGGGCGAAACAGAAGTGTGGTTAGTCTTTAAAACAGTTATTTACACTCAGTAGTTATCTTAACTCAAAGTTAACGATTCCCCTTAGTGTCATTTTAAGTCTGTTTCCAGTCAGATATTAAGGAGTTCATAATTGGCTTTCTGTCATAAATATTACTGTTCCAATAAACAACAGAACTTATTCAATTGTATCAGTATCGATTTAATCCTAACAAAATCCATGTCTACCTGGCATACTGAAAACCCAAACATGTAACTGGTTTCAGCTATGTAACTGAAATTCAAAGACCATGAAGTTGATAAGTGGTCCAGGCTAATGAAAGCTTATTGCAGATGTATTTGTATTGGTATTTATGCAAACAGAAAAGTAAGAGGCTTATTGCAATACAGAAAATAAACATAACTGTCAAAATTTACCACAACACCGTCTAATTCAAAAAGGAAACTGTTAATAGTTAATTCCTGACTTTGGAAACTGTAGTTTTGTTTTGTTTGTTGTTGTTATTGTGATTTGTTTGTATGTGTTTGAAGCAAAATGATTTTAAAAAGTTGATCATAAAATAAAGGGAAAGTTTGACAAAGTGAAACTACTTAAGATTTACTTGGTAAGACTGGACGCTCAAACAAGTTTGCAAACATAAACTCTAAAAATTGTTTGACATTTTTGTTACACAGCCAGTGTGTGACATGCCTTGACTGATTTGCACTGCTTGCGTTAATTAGGACTCTGTGCTTCCTGAAGCTCTTCCTTGAGCCAACAGAACGATCAGATCGGAATATAGCTTACTTAGTGTCAGAGAACTCCAGGCTGATGAGGTTGAGGACCTTCGGTCGATGCAGCGTGGTGAAATACTTGATGAACTCGCTGAGCTTCATCTTACTGTCCGCCTGCCGTGCCACATCTATCACATCGATGACTTTGTCGCCACCTACATGGGAGATAAGCACCACTTAGTCCATATTACATCAGATGGAGAAGTTCTGCAGTGTTGAATTAGAAATATCTTCAACTTTTTAATTGGCTGCTGAGTAGGCGTTGGGTTCACTGGGGTCAGTGGCCTGCTGGCATCTCCATGTGCTTTTAGAGATCAAGCCCTGAGGGAAACTGGCACCAATATGGCAGCGTGGGGAAGGGTTGTACAAGCGAGACAATCTGTCAATCTGTCCAGACCGGCAGTCCCTGAGGAGGGGGCGTGGGTGGAGGTGAGAGGGCTGCTGCTTTTAACGCCTATGTGTGCGTGGGAGACCTCAAACACAGCGGCGAATGCGTCTATAGATGTGAGAAAGAGTGTACACGTACAGGCTTCATGTGGCGCATTTTTGAGCGTAAGAGACAGAAAACAGATGCTTAAAAAGGAAAAAGAAAAAAACAAGTCAAAGCAGAGAATACACAGCTAACAGTTGGGACACTACAAATCACACTCGGGTGACAACTGGGGCCGGAAGTAGGACCGAGCTGCAGTGTGTGCAGCAAGACAGCTGGTTGTTGTATTTTCCCCACACCCCTCCCACTCACCTTTTTTATTGCCCCTTTGCGTGTTCTCCCTCCCTCCCCCTCACACACACACACACACACACACACACACACACACACACATACATACGTACTCGCATACACCTCTGAAGGCCCAGCTGGCCAGCGTCTGATGACAGAGAACAGCTGGAGTAAAGGCAGTCAGTCACACTGTGAAAGACAAAGCTGCATGGAAACCGCAGAGCTCAAACACCAGCTTCACAAAGCCGACAGCAAGAAGCTTTTTATCTTGTCCAAAAGCTACAGTACTGAATCGGCTTGAGAGGCACTTCAGCTACTTCATGTCCTATTGCTACCACCATGATATATCACTACAGCCGGTAATGTTAAAGAGCTCGTTAATTAGGGTAATAGCAGCAAATATGTCTTTGTCAACCAGAAACTCTTCTTACTGCAATACAGAGCGGCAACATGAATCGATTAATTTGGGAACAACCTCACGGAAAATAATCTTTAGCTTGTTCAAAAGGTAGTTTTGTGATCTCACAGATGTGTACTGTCTGTTTGGAAAGATAAAGCACCTGCCCAGGGTCAAATGAAAGTTTAAATCCGGAGACGCTCTGATCTTCTTCACTGGAAGAATGTCAAGTCAGCCGCACAGGCCTGAGGAAATGTTAGATTTAAATGTTGGCTTTGGCCTGAGCATACATTTCATCATTCTGGGAAGAAAGTTGATTTCTATAAAAGATCTCAAATATGAATTTAAAGACAAAGCGTGCTGTGGGAATGCAGGCAATAAAGTTCAATTCTGACGTCTCCTTGAGGTCTGCGTCAGGAACGCTGTATAAACGTCACAGATTTATATTTTCTTCAATGTGTGTATCTCTATCAAACCTTTGTTACAAGCTATATTTCTGGACCCTCCGTCATAAGATGCTCTACCACTGGGCTCAATCGTGGGCCACACACGAAGTTGGCTACACAACTGCTTACACATTAGTGAGTCACAGAAGACATCAGCGTCCACTCCTGTTCTCTCATTGTCTTCTAACTGTAAGAAACGTAAGCCGACACTCAGTCCCTCGGTCACAACACCTGTGCCTTGGCTTAATGCTCAATAGGGCATGGGAGAGCGAGATAAAGTGAGAGGGGGAGTCTGTAATCTGAACTTAATGATAAAAACACCAGTGGGCTTGGTAATGCTCTTGTAATAGGAGCCGGGAAGTGGCAGGCTGTTTCACTAAGGAAGCGTAGTGGTCACAGAGAGGGTAGTGAAAGCTTAGACGTCACTCATTTAGGACTCATTCAGCCATCGCCTGATGCCCGATAAGTGGGTTAAAACCCCATGAACCTGGAAACCTGTTCATATTGACACACAGATGGCGTCTGCTCAGCAATGGCCACTTAGCTGGCTGCCGTTGGGTGGTTCATAAGCTTTTAAGCAAACTTGAGGATGCTGTGTATTCCAATCCACATTCTTCCCAAAGGATAAACATTAATAAGTTATGGTTAATTTGATACAGCTGACGACACCACAGATACAGTATGTAACATATCAATGTTTAAATGTCGATTACATATACATATTTTCTTGGGTTGTGTACTTATTACATCATCCTAAACGTTTCCAACATGGTTCAAACTCAGATAATCAACAAGTTTACTCAGGTTAGTGGTGCATTTAATTTAGTCATCAGAGTGAAGAAGGAAGTTCACAGACAGCTACATTACTTTACTTTACATCAGCTGGAAACTAGCTAGCAACACTACACAACAAGCATGTCTGTGGGTTTGAATTCAGGTCAACTCTCACACAACTCAGCACTAACCAGAGACTTGTTTCTCTTGATTCTTTTCCCTTCATCTCTCTGTAACAATCTGGGTGTTTATTCCTAAAGAAATGTTCGGCTCTGCACCCGACTCTCTCCTCCAGAGGTCCTTTCAGATTTGAGGAACCCCCATATAGGCAGAAATTTGACTTTTTTTTGCATTTAACTTACCCACATACTGCTCGACATCTTTGACAGAGAAAGTAGGAGGAGGTAGCTTGAGTCCCAGGCCCTCCATCTCCGTGACCCCTATGGGGTAGTTGAAGCCGTGTCTCTCCAGGTACCTGGGTGTCACCTGCTCGCCCTTCATCCGCCTCATTATCTCCTCACCACTGAAACAAGATAATACAAAGTTAAGTAAACTTGATCTGTTAACATTTTATTGGCTTTTTCTTTTAAAAAAAAGGCAACATTTTGAGTGATTTGAGTGCTTCACGAGATGACCTATATGTTAGTTTTCGAATTAACAGGTTGACATGTGTCCAAATTAATATCTACCTGGCGAAGGTCCTGTTCTGGAGCTCCTTGATAAATACTGAGGTTCCAGCCTGCACTGGCTTCGATCCATCGTCTGGCTCCGTGTAGTCATGCCTGTGCCAGTTGTTGCGCTTTTTCACTGCAACAAACAGAGACAGCAGAGGTTCACAGGGCTGATTCATTCTAATTTTATCATTTCCCTCTTGAAGCTCCCAAAAGTGGTGAATTATGCACGTTGCCACCACTTTTTGTAAGGACATGAATTCTCCACTCAACCCATGTGCTCAGATTGAAATGGAGATGGAGGGGGGGGTTGTCCAATCAAAGCAGAGGGCTTACAACACCATTCAATTAGCCGGTTAATGTCTGCCCTCTGGGCTCCTCGAGGTTGACCCATCCCCCCCATTTGAAGAAGAAAAAAATCAGACTTGCAGAGAATGACCCTTTCCCCCTGGGACCAGTCCAACATACAGAGACAGGGGTGGGAGGGAAAAGGCTGAATGGAACAAGGGTAAGACATGTAAATGTGAGGCAGAGAATGAGAGGACAGAGTTTGATGAATGAGACATATACATGTTATGACTGAGACGAGCGAGAGACGGAGAAACAAAAAGAAAAAGCCACTAATGACCAATAGCTGTACTCACTCAGGGAGGGTCCTTGTAGGACATCACAGTTGGGACAGTGGTAAACATCGATATCCACAGCCTGATGCTCTTCTACCTGCACACAGCTGGAGATGGACAGGAGACAGAGTAAGAACAAGTTCACACGCTTTCAAACACATTTAAACCTGATGCGAGCTCTTCTGTCACACACGCCAACCTCATGTGAAGCATCTTTGTGGCAGTGTGTTTCTTGAGAGCTAGGCTACAATTAACAATTGCTACAATTAACAAGTGAAACTTTTTGAAACTCAGTAAAATACCGGGCAGTTGACGGTCATAAAAGATTAAGAAATCCATAAACCTGTCACATCACCTCAAAATGATTTCTTGGCTCTCATTAGTGAGACATTTTGAGCGAACAGAGGTTTGAACTGTTTCACTAAAGCAGATGTGCAAATACATGTATCATCTCCAGTGTTGACTAAATGTGCACTGTTGAGTTCATGGTCTGACTTGGCCAAGTTGAAACAATTAAATCACACCCAAGCAAATGTCAAACTCTGTCAAGCACCGTTTGTGTTACCGGAGGAGACGTCAGGGGTTACACATTCAGGATAAACAAACACTGAGGAACTGCAAAGTACAGTTTGAGTCTAGAAAATGACCTTTGCTCTTATCCATTTTTCCAAACAAATGTACAAGTTGTTATCCAGAGTCAAAGATATAGGGCTTTGAGAAGTGTATGTTCAGCACAGTGGTAGTTACATCTAAGAATCTATTGATAACACGAGTGCTATGTGACAGTGTAAAACAAAACAAATCGTAATGTGATTATTTTTGACAGATACTTTGATTTCGATATGATTCTCAAAGAGGTGATGATCATTTTTGCTTCACAATTTCCATTTTCACCAAATAAAACTATTAAAATCCTGATGATGTGACATTTGTTGGATCTGTATCAAACAAAACGTTTTCTAACATCTGGAGAACAAGACTGGTATGTCAGAACATCTATGCAGCACTACACTACTTCATTATAATTTTGTCATAATTTGTTTGTTGGTTTAGATTCAGATTTTTTTTGTTGTTGCACGATTTACCCACATCAAAACATCGCAACTTCAACAATTTCTGTATTGTACTTTGCCACATTGCAATTCGGATTTTTTTTAATAACTGTGCAGCTGTAATTTATACTTATGCATATTTTAAAAGGAACTATACACAATCTGTTTTCACTCCGATGTTGAAATAATGGGAGGTTTCCTGTTCTTCCCATTCTGCTGTCATTATGTGACATCAGCATAAAGTCAAAAACTTGGCTGTGCATCAACCGCTTGCACAGATAATGACATTTTCTGCAGCCTCGCCGTTTTCTCCCTTGGATTTGCAATGGTGCTAACTCTACCCCCGACCTCTCTGCAACAGCCGAACCACAGGCACCAACACACATGCATTCCTCTCTTGCATACCAGAGCCTCATTCCAAAGCAGCATGAGTTGAGCAGCAACCCAGTTGCCATTCAGCCTGAATGGACACCAATGGCTATTTAGAGGTATAATGACCTGCAAGGTGCATGTTTGTGTGACTCAAGCATGTGCGCAAGTCATTTTTATGGTTAAGTGATGTACACTAAGTGGCGAAGAGGTCACACACAAAGGACCCTCTGTACTTGTAGGCTGCCATTATGCTTTTCGTTTTAAAGTGATTTTTGAGCTCTGAAGACAGTGAGCGCGTTTTATGAGATCATATGGCATGTCCCCACTTGACCTGGAAAACCATTAAACATCATCTGGCTGTATCTTTTTTAGATGTCTGTTTCTAATACTCCTCTGGCAACCCATGGGCATTTATTTACTTTGCTTGAACGCTAAAAAATAAAAAAAACATTTGGATAACTTGGACAACATATAGTCTGGAAAATCTGATTTAACGCAAGTTAAGAGCCACATACAAGAGAACTGACACCGGTCACTCGCTTCAGTTTGACAGTGAGTGACATATAAATGACGGATTTGTTGCTGGTGTATCCTCTGCTTTTAAAGGGCGGACGCCTGCAGGAGGGATGGAGCTTCTCGCAGTCTGCTATCAGCTTTGATCTACAAGAAATTGCAGGAAACTGTAAAGGAAATAAAGCTGAGGGCCATTAACTCATCAGGAAGTGGTGAGCTCGTGTGAATGCTGGCCCCAATCACCCCGGTGAATTAACAGGATATAAACAGTAGCTCCTGCACCCCCGCTCATCACGTATGCAATCTTGTGCTATTATTGGCTGCACTGCAAACACCCATTTGTTGAAAAACCAGACTTGCAAAGCAGACAAGCATATACAGTATAACTTTCAAGACAATGCCACCATGAGTAGAATATAGAAATATACAAAATGCAATCAATAAAACACAGTTAGAAAGCTGCCATCAGTAAATGTCACAACTCATAAAATACATATAGTAGGGCCAAGAAGTCTAAGACCACCAGTCAAACACCTCTACCGTGCACCCTGGAAGAGCCAAATCCCTAAAAAATGCATGTGAATGAATTATAGAATATCTCAGCACCCGGTATGTCCACCTCCTGTTTCCACAATAGCATGCACCCAAGCCGTACTGTAAGCATGGACCCCACAAGTCCACGCAAAACCTGATGATCCATGACACTGCATCATGAACCGACAGCAGCCCTCAGAGAACATTGCGATTCCACAAAAGCCTGGCAAACCGTATTCCCCAACCCCCTAACAATTGTAAAAGCAGCTTTCTAAACAAATGCATCATCAGCTCTGCTGTTACTGATGGAATATCTCTACTTGTCGTATTTGCCATTAAAAAGACCCGTTTATATCAGAGTTATCTTTTTCACAAGTTGCCTTCAACTTCAATAGAAGAAGAAAAAGCAATCCTGGGAAGAAAATCAAAAGAGGAAATGCCAGAAAGAGGCTTAAGAAACACTCCTGCTCCTGCACGTGAGCAAGCGGATGACCAACAATAACACAGTGCAGTGCTTGGCTGTAGTATTAAAACTAGCTCATGTATCAGGAATCTTGGTTCAAACATGTGCCTGTTCGCTGGGGGAAAGCATGAGTCACACACAGCCTTTGCCATCGGCTTCGTCCTGGTGTGAGAGCAGCGAGGTGACTTAGTTGTCCTCAGCTCACTTTCCTTTATGTAATGCCACAGCAGGGGAAATCAGGGCACTGTGCCACATATGCTGGCCTGACTCGGTTTATGCGTCACCTGTAATGATTATTGCTTAACAAGGCTTGTGAAACTGTGTGGACTTGAGACAGGAATGTAAAAAACGGGGTGAGGAAGCTCAGCTGAAAGGGAAAGAGGGCCAAGTATTTTCTTCCTGCCTTGCTGAGGCTTTATGATGTGTTGCATCATCGCAGAGCTGGTGAGTGTGCAAACAGCTCTTGAACCAATGTGAACCTCAGTTGCTTCGAAAGCACTCAGAGCGAGGATCAGATTGGCGAGGAGAGAACTTGCGTCATCTTCATACTTAATGAGATAGTGTTATCAAATGTTGTGGGACAACAACGGAGCGTATTGTTAGAGAAGGTGAAAGAGAGTACAGTTAATGTGTCATAGAGATTAAAACAAAACCTCGCCTTATTCACACTGGAGGCTTATTGTGTGACGGCATTGCAGCAGATTACCAAGCAAAACATCCCTTCCTGAATGAGGAGATGTGTGTGTACTTGGCTAAACCCCTGCCATCAACAGCCCCTCTCCCTCCACTTCCTCTCATCAAGGGCCTCCTTCCTGTGTGACTGAGAGGGCTTATTCATTAGTCCATGCACTGTGAGGGGTTCATTGTCCTCCATGATCGGTGCAGAAACACAAAAGCTGGAGGCGGGCATCTCCATTATTTTAAGCTCTAAATAACTGCTCTGCATGGGGCAGTGACACGCCCATATTAGGGATCTGGCAGATCCCTAATGGATGGGTGGTAAGAGATAGAGATAGAGGGGAGATGAGGGCAGTTAAACACACCTGGCTATCTTTATCTCCCACAGAGGAGCACCTGACTCCTCCGGCCCTTCTCCCTAATGCACTCAGCCAAAGCTTACATAAACAGCACAGGACTTGGACAGCGGTAAGAGCCACTGAGCACTGACAGATGGATAGGGATCTGTCATTTTGGCCTTCCTGGTTAAATCATTTTAGCAAGCAATGTGCAAAAAGCAACCCAACATCCCTGCAGTGGTTACAGCTTGAAGGAGGCCAGGGGCTTCTCTGTAGTCAGCTGGTAAACAACAAAAGAGGATCACTTTGTTGTTTATGGGGCATCAAGGGAGCCCCGGGGAGTTTTAACAACTTAATTGTTTTTGGTGCAGGTTGAGTTGCCTTGAGGCTCCGAGCACTGAGGCTCTGTTTTCACACATGTCTTCAGCGTGGTTGTCTTAAGGGCCCCCAGCGCCCCTGTAAAACCTACAAAGTCATCAGTCTTGTGACTGTCTGCTGCTAAAAAACATCAGAGGACAAACTCGGTCTGACTGACTGGTTTGTGGACGCAATCCTCTGTCTACGCTTGTTGTAAAGCATCTTCATGACTTCCTGAATCCAAAACACAATTAATAACTAAGCTGTCCATTTATATTTTGGCCAGTCTTGACAGTTTTCCATTGAATTTGGATCCAATACGATAAAGAGATCCAAAACCACTCGCACTTCAAAAGGTCTGGTGTTTAGGATTTAGGGGAAGAAAAGAAATCCAACATTCATCATCATTTTTTCATTAGTTTGTTATCATCTGAAAATAAGAATCGACAGGGTCCACCACATTTCCAGAATGAACAAAACAAACACTGGCATGTCTTCTAACTGCGTCTCTTATCCAACCAACAGTCCAAGACCCGAAAACCCTTAATTTTGTTGTCATAAATGACAAATAAAAGCAGCAAATCCTCATAATTAGGAAGCTAAAACCAGCAAATGTTTGACCATATTACTTGAAAAATGACAAAAACAAAAAATACATTTCAAAATAGTTGGTGATTAATTTTCTTTCGATCAACTTATCATTGCAGCTCTATTCCAGAGTGATATATCTTAAGCCAGAAGTGATATATCTTTAATATCATAATTCAATCTGACTGCTGATCAATACATGAGTCCGTTGACCCCTAATCAACATTGATTAAACTAAGAGTGATGCAGTTTACCTGCGCCCATGAGACAGCCTTGTTGATGAATGTAAACACTGCTTTTAACAGAGCTACGCTGTCGCTCTTTACTCTGGCTAATTAACCTAACACACATCCAAACAGACGATTTGAAATGTCTTTCTTGGAAAACACCGGTTTTAAAAAAAGAGAAGAATCTTTCCACTCGTCCATCCATTCACTTAGCGTAAACATTAAAAAGGCACTCTGAGAGGCTATCCATCTCTCTTTAGTGTGCTCACATTCTGTGCGACAGTGACGGATCGTGCATTGAACTTGGCTAGCCAGAGCGCCCATCAATCTTTCCTTCTGTCCCCATTGCACCCTACTGGTCTATCGTCACCCCCCCACACCCATACCTAAATCAGACAATGGGCGGACCGGAGTGCCTGACACCTACGCCGGGGTAAACCCTGTGATCTCACTTGACCCAGTGAGGATTTCCAGCATGCCAACATCCAGAGTGTTGACGTAAATTGGCATCAAGGAAGCCCTGGAAACAATCCACCTACAGAAGCAGGTCTTGTAATTAGGCAAGTCTCTAAATGGTAAATAACAGAGTTCAAACTAACATTTGTAATCCAAACCACAGGACCTCGTAGTGGGTTTCAGTGACTGCCTAGATGATTCTGTCAGAGCAGTGGCATTCAAGATAAATCTGGGTCACGAGAGAATGTAATTTTCTTGTGAAATGGTGGATAGTTTTAGCCCTGCGGGGTTTTTCAGATTAAACTATTTAAGCAGGGAAATAAGTCTTAAGTTGATCAGATCAATGAATGGCGTGCCTTCACACATAAGCCAAAAGGTTTAAGAAGCACTGCAACTAGGGATCCAGATATCTAAAACACAACATGAAGAATGCTAGAATTTGACCATAAGAAATTTCCACTACTATTAGGTCGCCACAAGAAAGTTTTATAAACTACTGGCATTGACAGAATGTGGCCCAGATATTTACTGATGGCTGCCCCGCCTCAACCAGTCACAATGGGACGTATATCACCAATTTATTCACAATATTTATTACTTTGACTAAGATGTTCAGTTGAACAGGAATCCAGTTACTAAGTTGAATAAAACTTAGTAACTGGAATGCTACATAATAGTGAACATTTCTTTCTGAGTCATGCAGATAGATTTTCATTGGCAAAGGTGGCCATTTAATGATGATGCCAACAACTCCCATGATCCCACCCTACACATGTCTTTTGTTTGTTTTGATTGAAGGACCTCTACTGCCAGAAATTACATACAAAAGTCCACTCCTAATCGACTGATCTAATAATAGGCTGCGTTAACACTGGACCACAGCAGTGAAGTATACAGATTTTAAATGTGGGGTAATCAGATATTGGCAAATACTCTGAGCTGAATCAGTATCAGGGGATGAAAATATTGGTTCAACTCCAACAACAAAAATTACTTCACTGATCACACCTCCCAAACAGATAAACCACACAGGGTCCTGTTTACCAGACCCAAGTCCTCCCCTCATTAGAGTCCAGGGCTGTATTGTGCACTGAGACACTGAGAGATACAGGTGATGGAAAACAGGACACTTTCCAGAAACTGAGGCAGCGAAACAAAGTCCCCCACACAAACAACAACCCAGCTAGCACATTGACAACCGGGCACCAGGAGGTTGAGCTCCTATCCTTTCCACTCCATCGGCGTGCCACCATCCACAGCCAGAGAATATCCCTTTCCTTCTGGCCAGCCTCGTGGGAAAGAGGCAGGAAATGTGGACGTTTTTGGAGCTCTGCGCTGTGTGTGTGTGAGTGTCTGCTTATTAGTCATCAATGGGGGAAGCTCCAACATTTGTTCCTTTTCTTGCTGGCGCATGACACACAGCCAGTCTTTTTTGGCTCTGATTCGCCACAATCGCTGGCCGCCAAGTTTTCTGGCAGAATGCTGAATGTGGTTACGCAATGGCTTCCGTCATTTCAACACGAGCAAATACAGATTATTGTATTCATAAACAGTTGCCGTGGAGATGCGCCCACACAGGCTGATTCAAAGAACGGGGCATGTGTAACTCTTGTCCAAGTCGGCCTATGGACTTAGAGCAACGTACATAAAAAGTGACAATTATACAGTCAGGTCAGGTCTTGCTGACTACGTCTGACACACCAAATATAATTTGTCTGACTGCAAATAAAGACTTCTTTCATTGTTGATTACTTTCTCGATTAATTGATAACTTATTTAATCTGTAAAACGTTAGAAAAATGGGAAAATGTCTGTGTTGACCAGAGCCCAAGATAGTGTCCTATTCTATCCACAAGCCAAAGATATTAGGTTTAAAGTCATGAGGGAGTTTCTTTTTTTTTTTTAACTGACATTTAAGAATAGTGACTCATGAGTTTGACTCCCTTCTAAACTGAACTAATCAAATCTTACCTGTCAAAGTAGTTGACAACTAAGCGATGAATTGCTTCAGCTCTCATAAAATCGACAAAAGTTATAGCACAAGTTCTTGATAGCTATGAAGAAATCTTGCAATCCTGCTTCTCTAAGGATCAGAGCAGATGGTGAGCCAACAAAAACCCTGTCTTGTCTCTTTGGCAGGTTTTACAGTACCTGACACAATATGTACAATTAACTCCGTCACCCCGAAACCGTAAAGAATAATCTTAACCGCAGAGCTTAGGGTGTTTGTCTTACTATCCCGTGTGGACTAGAACATGTATGGCTGAAATCAGACATTTTATTCCCTACATGCTCAGACACAAAAGGGTTTGATTACACAACAACACATTTCCCATTTTGATTTTGACATCACCCACCCACACACACAGCGTGAATCACACAGCACATCTGTAACACCACTGGCCTGCTTGCCACATGAAATGAGGAGAAGACACGTGAAAATAAGAAAATAGGACAAAACATATCCATAAAGCAATTCAGGGATATATTCCAGTCTGGTCCCCTTTAAGAAGTCCCCCTGCTCACCACTAGGGGTCCCCTGCCATGTGCCTCCTCTGCTTGAAAGGGGGATTTAAATTTCTCAAGCTGTCAATCAAAAGCCCGACCATAACAAGCTCCTTGTTCTCTACCATTTGCTTTCTTATAATATAAAACACACCAAACGCAAGTTACACACACAGCTTGAACTGTATATGTTATAAAGAAAATGTATATTAATTAGTCTGATGTAACAATAACCTGGAGATGGAGTCCTAACAAATGGAAGTTGTTTATAAAATAGATCTCATGTGGATAAGTTTAAAGTACATTGGTTTGGCTGCGGTTGCCATTACCTTGAATAACCCAACTTGGTGAGCCAGGTTCCGAGGTTTTGGTCCTCACAGCGGTACACAACAACCGGTCCAGCTGCATTTCGATCTCATAAATCAAACATTTAACTTATCTCTGAAGCGATAACACGAAACAGGCAGACATGCAGCGCCTGTATGTCACGATGACCCCGGCAAAGCTTTTGATCACTCAGGTTTGACTGACACAGCTCGGCGATCCTAATAGATCCGCGTATTAGTGGATAAAAACTACTTGCTTTGGGCTATATTTGAGTCAATAATGTTCCATATCGGCATACTTACAAAGAGCCGATACATGTCGTGTGTTTTGGTGTCATTAGCAGAACAAATTACAGGATTTTTCAGAGAAGGAAGCCCCACTTTCTTTCGTAAAGTCGTGTCAATAGACGGTTTAAAACCCCCGTCGCCCACCGCTAGCGTTAGCAAGCTAAGTTAGCTACCAGTCTACACCGCTTACAGAACCGTCGCTTTTCTCTGAGAAACAACCAGTGTTTGTCGCTTCCCATGAGCCACATCCATAGAAGACATTATAACCGACGTACCTGCCGTGAAACCAGTCTTTACAGATGTCGCACTCGATCATAAACCGGCTCACATCGTAGGGCTGCCGGCAGACACAGTACAGCGGGGCCGCCGCCATCTTCCTACTGTCCCCAAACAACGCAGGAATGGAGCGGGGCGGGGATTTAACCCAACGTCCGGAAATACCCGAGGGCCGAGCCGAGCGCGCACGAGATCCTCCAGTCTCGGCAATCCCACCTCTGACGTCAGTTTCCAAATTATTCATTTCCATCTGGTTGTGTGGGCACACCAACAATAGACACAAACTTTTTTCCAACAAAGGAATGACATAACGGGACTGTTTGGGGGATTTTGTCAATCTTTATTATGGTTGATTATTTATCATTACATATTATTATTCAATATGGGGGCTTATTCTCAGCTACATCTGCTAATTTGTTAGGCTAAATAAAACATTTGTGAGCCTCACATGTTATAGATAGTATATTATTATATCAGCTAACATTATGTGGGGTGAAAGGTGAATTTGAAGATATGTTACTCTTGATAAACATCAGTGGATGTATTAATTTAACCCATTCAACCTACTTTTATCATTACAAACTCATGAAGACCCTCCAAGAAGTCTGTCTTTAATTGATGTCCGTTCAAAAAAATATGATGATACTACCAGAATGCAAGAATGAGCATGAATCAAATATATTCATATACGATCTGGAAGTCACATTAAGATCAAGATCTCAGGTAGGCAGTCTGTTAAGAACACATGAAGTTCTTTAAGTTAGTTTTACACTTGCACCTTAGGGCTTCCGTAGCTAGAATCCCAAGTTCGCTTAATTGATTGACTTTTGCACTCACTCACAAATCATGAATAGTAATTAATAAGTAGGGATCCTACATGTTTGATGGACATTTTTATCTCATCGTAAACAGTGATTTATATTCTAATTTTCAAAAATGTACTTTATTTTTTACTTCTTGCTAGAAACATCTGACGAGCCAAATTAAACGTTATGATGGGCCAACTTTGGACCACAGGCCTCATTTTGGGTGGCCTTGCTGTAGACCATAACATACATGAACATAGACTACAACTTGACAATATAACTAGATTAATAATAAATAAATGCATTCTAAAATGTCCTGTACATAGGTATAAAAAAGAATAAAAAATGTTACACAAAATAGTCGCAAAAAAATCAATGAAACCTTTTGTTCAACTGCCCCATTGATAACAGTGTCGAATTTCAGTCTAGGCTACATAATTCCAAATATTGATTTGTGTAATAATGAAGCCATAGAAATCAATGCCTTAAATATTCACATTCATTTTTCTTCCATAATGCTGTAACTTAAGCTGACAAAAATTAACAATGCATTAAATGCTGTGAGACCAGCTGCCTGAAATAACTTCCAAATGTGCAGCATCAGCACCGACTTATCAGTGACCTATAAAAGCGGCTGATAAGCCATAAAGAAATAAAAGCATAATTATGTCACACAATCAAAAGCTGCACCCTCAGCAGAATATCTGCACAGTAGCAGAGTTTATCTCCCTTCTGTTCTCACTGAAGAGCTGGTTCCTCTGTGCATGTTCCCGGACACAAGCATAAGAACACAATATCCACCCCTGGTATGTCTCCGTGGAACGTGTCTGACATGCTCTACGTGCTTGTGTGGTGAATAGCAATGGGACCACCGACCCACAGCTTGATCTGTGAGCTGACAGCACCCATCCCCCCACACGCCCATCTGTGCTGCTCTGCATAGGCAAGCAGGCCTGGTGCATGCAGACGCTCATGAAGACACATGTGATTCACCCGGTTCATGTGCACGTCTCACGTCTGATTTTGTGTTGTTGCTGTCTTTGGCGCATTCTCAGCCAACAGCCAAGATGTAAGCATCTCCTTTTGTTTGTCCTCAGGGTGATAATAGCAGCCTGCAGCACTCGTTTGTAGTAGATCATTATCATGTCTTCACTTCAGGTTTTCTCTCCTGTCAGCTCAGTCTGAGCAGTGCAGCTTCGTGTCTGCAGTGCAGACGCAGATCCACCACATGCCGACTGCTGGAAGTTAATTATCTCTTGTAAGTGGAGGTCAGTGCTTCTTAAGATGTGTTAGTGTCACTGCTGATGAATGGCTTCAGACAACTTCTCCACTCCTGACATGAATCCTGTGATCACTAAGTGTTAACAGGCCGGTTTACTCCACCTGAAAACGAACATCATCAGTGCTTTATTACCATTAATAAAACAGTATGTGGTTATTTTATGGGCTGATGTCACAAAATGCAACACCCCTATATGCAAACAAACAGACTATAACATTTACGTATATTGAAATATTGAAAGTAAGCTCTAAGTAATCAGAAACTGATTTTGTGTTGGCTTTGGATTTCTCTGCAAATGTTCATCTGTATCAGTCAGATCATTTTAAAACTAGACTGTTAACTGAGAAAAAAGTGTTACAGATAAAATGCAAAATAAAAAGTGAGAAAATATGTAGGTGTGCTGTATATATTTTTTATAGTATCATCAGATGATGCAAACTCAGTATATGAGTATAATCAAGTGCATTTTGCTGATCATAATCATGTACTAATTTTTTTTTCTAAATAAAATGTTCACTGTTCACCAGGTTCCACATCTTTTCCTAAATGTATCTTAGTTTTTATGTATTCTTATTCTCTTAGGCACTGATGTCAGCATGTACTCCTTTCACATGTTTTTTAATATTATTAGTCTATTATGTTTTTTGTACTTTAACCCGATGAGCATTTTCTGGTGCAACAATTTCCTTCAGGATTGAAAAAACTTCTATTTTATTTTGTCTCATCTTATTTGATAACATTTTTTATTTTTTTTTTTACAGTGTAGTAAATGATGTGAGAACTTCCTCCACCACTGCTCACAACTCGTGTTTTGTAGTTTTTAAAATCAAGTGTAAAATCAACAGGATGTCTTTTCTTATTCATATCTCTAACTAGACAAAGATCATCACTGACTGTTTTTATTTTTTATGCCTAGAAAATAAACAAACTCTCTTTGTTGTCTTGGCTGAATAGAAAGGAATAAAGAAAATTAGTTTAAAGAACAACATCATTTTATGCTGTCTAACTTTGTTACTATTTGGAGGACCCTGCAACCTATTCAGCGTCCTGGAGACCTTATTTTCCTCTGAAAACATTGTTTATTGTTTATTATTTATTCAGAAATACTCTGACTTTGTTTTATAACCTCATCAATACTATAAATATATCTCTAAAAACGACATATTGCCCCTTTAATTCAGACATGGCTCTGTAAAGAGGGGGGCAGCTGTCAGTATTAAAGCGCCACCTCCTGTCTGAAGAGCGTCAGTGTTCGCTGCGCGTTCACGCCGTCACGCTGCGGACGCGCTGACGTCACGCCTTACCCAAACAAGGAAGAAGCGAGCCCCGCCCCCCTGCTAGCATGGAGGCATCAAGGTGCAGCAACATCCAGGTATCATCCAGACAGCTGTCATAACATGAGGACAGTGGCTTCAATGGACACTTTACCGCGAGGTAACACCTGAGTACATGATACGAGAGGTAAGATAAAGATAAATAAAAGGTTTTAAATGCTTTAGTGAGACGGTCAGTAGATTAATATCTTCATTTTATTAAACAATTCCAGTGTTAATACTGTTTTCAGAGGTTTAGCTTATCTGGCATAATCAGTACTGACTGTATAGTTACCTTACTCCATATTCTCCTGTCGTGTCTGATGATGACACGATGGAATATTATTATTTTATTAATATTATTATGTCGTACAGGGGTATTTCAAGTGCATGATGTATTCAGCATAGTTGGTTTTGGAACCAATATCAAGTGTGTTAAGTCAAGTTTGATATATATGGGTGCGATTTTGATAATCCAGCGTGTTTAAATGTCACAATTTTGGGTCATTTTTAATGAAAAACATTTTGTTTTATTTAAAAAACATACATGTATTCAAACATAGAGGCGTCAATATTTGGAGGATAAATATTATTTTACTAATTGTTATTTATTGTTATCTTAAAACTAAATTATATCTTCAGTTCAGTAGAATTATTACTATTTTTTATATTTTATACATGAATATACTAAATAATAAATGAACAGTATAAGCATACTGTTCATTTCATCTAAGTTAAAGTAATTTGAGCTAATTTCTCTCAGTGATTTGAAACAATGTGGCGTTATTATTAAATCAAGAAGGCTGCTAATGAAGAGTGTTTTATGACGCCTGCAATCTGTAATATTAATGTCAGTGTTGTCTGTAATTGTTCAGCTCCACTGCTAGACAGTAGACACATGGGGGTGTTTTCTTGAGAAGACATAATATCATTATTAGTTTCTGATAAAATGTTCAGAATCAGAAATACTTAATTGATCCGTGAGTGGAAGCAGCTACCGATATATTTAGAGAGGGTGCAGCTTAAATAAGTTAGAAATAAAAGTAAATGGTATGAAGTCTGCTGAAAGAAGAAAGCTAAAAAGTTAATAATAGAAAATAGAAAAGCTAGCAGGAGAAAATGCAACAGACTGTAAGCTCTTTAACTCAGTAATTGAATGTTGCATTGTTTATATATTTGCATCCTTAATAGCAGAAGTATAAAGCTGTTTGGTTGCAGACTGGAGTCCTGAATGTAATTATAATGTTCTACATTTTTAATTGAGGAGCTGGAGATCAGCCCAGAACCTGAAGATGAGGCGTCTGTCACGTAAGAAAGCCCTGAGCCTGGTGAAGGAGCTGGACGCCTTCCCTAAAGTGTCTGAGAGCTACGTGGAGACGTCAGCCTCCGGAGGAACAGGTGAGTCACTCGTCTCACTGTGAACGTATCAGACATTTTCTGATAAACCTGGTTTGACACAACGTTAGCGACCCTGTCTGTCTCATCCACAGTGTCCCTGATAGCTTTCAGTGCCATGGCTCTCCTGGCTATCTTAGAGTTCTTTGTTTATAGAGACACTTGGATGAAATACGAATATGAAGTTGACAAGGATTTTTCCAGGTAAGCGTCCTACTTTCAAAGAGAGAGAGACTTTCTTACATGCTCAAAATCACAGCATATTGCAGGAAATGACTGTGAGACTTAAATTATTCTCCTATCTTTTCAGTAAATTGAGAATAAACATTGACATTACAGTCGCCATGAAATGCCAGCGTGAGTACGCCATCACTCACATAGTTAATTTACTCATTAAAGTGCGTTACAGGTGTAAATATGCGCCAGTTACTGCAGAAAACGTGTGTTTTCTATCTGTGTTTGCAGACGTTGGAGCAGATATTCTGGACCTGGCTGAGACCATGATCACCTCCAACGGCCTCCAGTACGAGCCCGTGAGTGAAACGTGTCTCCGCACTTTAAGTCATGTTTGTTTCTGTGTTAAATAGTTTTGTTTAAGAAGACAAAAGGCATTCAAATCGTTTGCATCGCTTCTATTTCATGTTTTTTTCAGGCAATTTTTGAACTGACCCCCAATCAGAGACTGTGGCAAAGGTAAGCAAACACACTTAAATATGGTGTTTTTATTACTTAGATTCAGGTTGTTTTTCTTTCATTCCTAATTGTTTTTGTCATTCATTTTTTATAACGACGACAATACGGCACTGACAGGATATACAATGAAAATATTCTGTCCCGTCATTTGGTGTCTAATTCTTGGAGAGATATACACTCAATGACAAAATTTCAAGTGTATGTACCGATGATCTGGGTTTTATGAAGCATTTAAAACATTACTCCAAATTACATTCCAATTTAGTTCATCTCCTACTTCAACTCTGTCTCTTTTCATTCTTAATTCTATTTTTTGCGATTGTATTTGTCATTTTTACGACCTTAAAAAGTGCATTAAAAGCATTCAAACTTGCAGTCACACTGAAGAAGAAACTATTTTTTTTGGTGGCCATGGAAAGCAGAAAACTGTGTATAATATATATATTTGTATATATATATATATATAGTAGAAAAACTGGAATAGACATTTCATCTATTGAGATTATTTGTCCTTTCATTTACTGTATTTGAAGCCGTTCCTTGAAGCGCTCAGCTTTTGTCTGTTATGATGTTATTTTTTTTTTGTCCTCAGCACGTTGACGGTCATTCAGAGCCGGCTGAGAGAGGAACACGCGCTTCAGGAAGTCCTTTACAAAACCCTGCTCAAAGGAGGTCCAACTGCCCTGCCGCCACGGTCAGTTTCAGATGTGATCAATCCTTCATTGATTTTACGAAAACAAATACAAGAATTAACAATTAAAGAGTCAATTAACAGTCAGCGGTCATTGTGCAATCTAATGCAATTCAGTACAACACATCTGGCATCAATCCTACTTCTTTTGAAGATTATATCATTCAGTTTAGTCGTAAATATGTCAATTTGATAATATGTTCGTCACTGATGTCATAATTAAGAATACAGTTGGACTGAATTTCATGAAACTGAGCGAATTTACTAGTTTTTTGTGCTGCTTGAAAGGGGCAGAAGATCTCACTGCTGAAACATATAATTAACACCACTGGGACAGTGTAAGAAAACCTCGAATCATTATTATAGACAACATAAAAGATTTAATGTCTGAGCTGTATATATTCTGCGTGTGCGTGCAGGGAGGATGCCTCCATGGAGCCGCTCAACGCCTGCAGGATACACGGGCACGCCTACGTCAACAAGGTGGCTGGAAACCTTCACATCACTGTTGGAAAGTAAGAAGCTGAATCTGTTGAAAAAGGAGCTGTCAGGCAGAACTAGAGGTCGCTCAGCTCCAAATTTGTGAGCCTCGTGGGCATTTTTTGTTGCCGGTATGATGAAATTAATCACATATTCAAGAGCGGCATCATCGAGGTTATATGGGTAATTCCCTCAGGAAGAGTCTGCAGAAATGCAGACTTCTGGAAAATGGTTATAAAGGGATTAAAATGTCTGCGAGAGAGCTCCTCATGCACCTGATGATTTGCATGTGGAAAAGCCCTTAAACCCTCTCAGACTTTACTAGGAGCATGACCCAACATCTGTGAGTCTGCGAGTGTGGACATTTGGATGTCCTGTGTGTGATCCCTTCATCCACTGTGACAGGCTCCCTATGTGGACCTCCACAATACTTCCTAAAAGTAGACATTTACTATAACCGCCCAGGCTTACAAGGTGGACAGTCACTTTCCATCTCACTTCATATACTGCAGGTGCGAAACCAAATATTCAAATTATAGGAAAACAAGGTGACCTCAGAGCTTAGATTGGGGCTGAAACGGTCATGGAGCTCACTTAAATCTTATCCATCTGGAAGAAATATCTAGCTTTTCGGGGGTCTAGCAGTGAATTCCTAAAACTGACATTACTACGTCGACCTGATGGAACTCTTTCGTCTTTTTCAGGCCCATTCACCACCCTCAGGGTCATGCCCACATTGCAGCTTTTGTGAGCCACGACAGTACGTAACAGGTTTTCTGTTTATGCTTGCATTGAAGTCTTACTTTCCTTGGCTTGCTTAATAGCAAAGTACTGCATTTTAAATCTTTTTCTTCTATTAATAATGCTGCCACAAGTAATAACTTAAAAAAGCATTCTCCATGACTCCCCTGCGTCCTTGACTGAACCTGCGCTTTCCTCTCATCTTTGCGCTCCAGCGTACAACTTCTCTCATCGAATAGACCATTTATCTTTCGGGGAGGAGATACCAGGAATCATCAATCCTCTGGACGGCACCGAGAAAATCACCTACAACAGTAAGCTACCGCGGTTTCTCAGGAGGTAGGACAGGATAAAACACATGATGGAGCGGTTTCCTATATTCAAACTGCGTTTTCAGCAGAATTTATGACGTGTGGAGACATTTATTGCATCGTGAATTAACCGAAACTGTCCTTAGCTCACCTCGGATGATCACTGCTAAGTAGGTCTTATTGGAAAGAGGTTTTTTAACAGATAGCTGTGGTTTAACATTCTTCACTAAATCCATGTAAAAGCCTAAAATATTGGGACTTTTCACACATTACTCCATGTGTCCATACGTTTTACTCCAGATAACCAGATGTTCCAGTATTTCATCACAGTGGTTCCGACCAGGCTGAACACATACAAGATAACTGCAGACACACACCAGTTCTCTGTGACCGAGCGGGTGAGTAAGAAGTATTCAAAACCCAATTATATCGACAAGCTACAGGAGGGATGCACAGGGGGATGAAGAGTTAGACAGAAACCTGGGACCTAACTGTCTTATGTCTTTTTTCCAGGAGCGGGTGATAAACCACGCAGCGGGCAGTCACGGCGTCTCCGGCATCTTTGTGAAGTACGACACCAGCTCTCTGATGGTGACGGTCAGCGAGCAGCACATGCCGCTGTGGCAGTTCCTGGTGCGACTGTGCGGCATCATCGGGGGAATATTCTCCACCACAGGCAAGTCTGGTGTTCAACTTCAGATAAAGATAATTTGATAGATTCTGAGATCTTACATTCAAAGCAAAAACAAGTTTAGTTTTCATCGCTGCGTTCCTCCGTTAAAGGAATGCTCCATGGGCTTGTTGGCTTCTGTTTCGATGTTGTCTGCTGCCGCTTCAAACTTGGAGTCTATCGGCCCAGAGAGGTGAGTCTCTACCACATCCAAAATACAGGTGTCCTCTTTCCCAATTAACAGGCCGTCTCCTTTATTGTAAACAATACTTTTGCTAAATATCAGAAGAAATTGTGTCTCTGTATCAAAGAGGCAATTTCTAAGATAAGGGCAGAATTTTAGTTTCACTGATTTTTCACCTTGAAGCAGCTCTATCAGACGTACCCGTGCTGAATCTGTTGCAGGATGTGCAGCTGCACCACCACATGAACAATCTCAACAATCACCAGACTCCTTTGTTGGCTGACAACGTCCCTCAGGAGTAGCGGCCATCGTCAGACTGCTGATTCTGCCTTCTGTCCCGACAAATCAGTTATTATTTCCCTGCTTTCTCATCCCAGTAGGAGATGATTGTTTTTAAATATTCCACATTACCATACCTCATGATATTGTTTTTCTACTGAAAAATTAAAGGGACCTGTTAGACAGTGTACTGTTAACTTAAAAAATATTAAAAGTTCACATTAGGAAAATGTTTACCCTGTGAATGCAGTCATTCATGTGTTTTTACAGACTTCTGTTCTGTCCACCACTTTGTATTTATCGTGTTTGAAAGTGTGTGCTTTTCTTAACCTTTTACATGCCTTTTAAAACATTTCCTTTTTAACACCTGTGATTTTGTTTCTTCAGAGATGTTGTCAGGCTTTATGTTCCATCTGCTGTAAGAGCACAGAATACACATTGTTTGGTTTGTTATTCTGACTCCATTAAAGTTTAAACATCCCTGAATTAAAAAAAAAAAGTGTGTCTGTGATTTGAATCGGTGGAAAGCATTTCAATCTTCAAAAGAACATACGGATGGTCTTCAAATACATGGATCTCTTCATTGGGTTTGGTTATAAAATCGCTAAAACACTTTGTTACTGCATAAAAGCTTAAAGGGCATGCCTGTTATTTACCACTGTGCTTTGGAGCCTGAACTATATATCAGTTGGCCTTTATTGGATATGATTTAAAATTACATTTATAGTGAAGTTTGATGCTTCAGTCTTTTTAGACAGTAAAATGTATTGTGAAAGATACATGTATAGTTTTGTCACAAGTTTTTGGTAACTATGTTTGACAGATCATTGCAAAAAATGTGTGTATATCGGCCAATAAATGATTTATCAGACATTTCAACTCCACAATGTCAGCATAAGCAATGGTCCAAAAACTTGAGTATCAGTCACGCACTGTTCTACTTGTATTGAAAAGGTTATTAATCGATGACTCGTGACTTTTAGGTCCCTAGTGTGAATGAAGCTCCAAACCCTAAAAACTACATTTCCCATAATGCAACTAAGCAGCTTTTGCTTTAGAGCCGCTGCATAGTAAATGTCTGTGACCTTCAAACTCCATGTGCTCAGTTTGTAAAGCCTTTTAACCGAAGCTGAGATAATGCTGATGACATCGCTCAGATATTTTTCTTCAAACAAATAAAAAGAAAAAGAAAAAAGAAACAAGACATTAAACATTTACTGTTTTCACTAGCTGTGCGCTCCTCTCAGCCGAAATGCCAGAAATAAAAAAAACAAACATTATTTATCAAAAAGCCAAATGTCTCAGTTGAAAGAAGCTGGCAATGTTTTTTTTTTATGAAGAAACTACAAGCTGAGGTAGAAGGTGAGTTCAATGGACTGCAGCACACTTTCACTTTTTCTCTTTTTTATTTTATTTCAGTTTTGCCAAGCAGACTTGAATGAAGTGTTGTCAGAGCAGAAGGGAATGAAGGTGCTCAAACATTTTGCAAATGACACCAGAAAGTATAAGATGAAGTAACCGGTTCCCTTTTTTTTTTTTTTTTTTTTTTTTTAAACGAGCAGTGCTCTGCATTTGGTTTGCAAATTCGGTCAAACAGGACACACAGAAGAGCAAAAACGACAGCATTGCAAAAGCCCCGCAAGCTCTGTAAGAACAAATCTGACGAAACCACTTCATCATACAGGCCTCGTACGACTCTGAAAGTCAGAGGACAGTTACCATGACTACACCACAGACACGGGCTTTGCATAAACATTTATTTAGTTTTGTCCCTTTTCTCCCATAAAGGCTCATAACTGTTATGTATTTGTATTCTGTCAAGAGTCAATACATACAATACTGTACACAGTTTTTTCCTCGTTTGTTTAGTAAAAATCAGACTTGCTTGTCACATTTAACACTTTTGGTAGACTCTGTGGGAAGCTCTGTGGTGGAATCCTGTGAAGACGCTCACCAAGCAAAAATCAACAGTCAAATACAATTTTTTGGTACTCTATAAGAATAATATGTAGTTCAACTATTTACAGATCTTCAAAACTCAGGTAAAGGATGGAACACCAGGACTCCCTCGCTAATAACCTCGCATTTTTGTGATTTGAGTCCAGACTAACAGGTCACAGGTCAAGAATAGTAGTCCATCTCTCCATCAGATAAGGCGTGGTGTCCCTCAGGGTTCTAGACTTGGTCCACTACCTTTCACAATATTCTTTTGTTTGGAAGAATCGTGTACAGCTGCAGCATGGATCTCTGCTTCAACAGACCATATTCACACAGTGGCCATTTTCATCTGAGGTCACACTCAGGGTGGGAAGCTCAAATGTACTAAATCAAGGAACTAAAGGTTTGATAAACGATTATCTTCCATTTAGACAACAGCTAATGTAGCTAACGTTAATGTTTTGATGTGATATAAGGAAATATCAACACACATCTTAGAGACATTTGTCTAAACCTGGAGGTGACTAAACAGTTATACTAACTAGATGCCAAAATCAGCAAACAAGTTTTCATACATGATGTTTTACCGTGAAAAAAATGGTAAATGTGCTACCAGGTATTCAGTATCTGTCATCTTTTCAGTTGCTCATATATTGGAAAACTGTAAAATAATTTGTCAGATTACCTATCTTTATTCGACTTGTAACCTGGAACACATAGCATTATATTATCCTAGAATTCAAGTTTCCCACCCTGGAGGAAAATGTCCGTTGTGTGAATACACTCTATGCAGATGATGCTGAATTCTACATTACAATCAGCTGTAATGATCGCTTCACCCTCTGCCATGTTTACTAGCTGTCTGAGAAAGATCTTGCTTTTCTTACATATAGAAATGGGGCTATATGTCAGATAATTATCAAAAAGAATTATCAATTGAATTGTGAATAACTAGCAATTTTGATATTATGATGTTTATGTATTGTGTTGCAGAGATACCTACTGAAGTATGTTAGCAAGCTAGCCCCATCCCCGCCTGGTCCCAAACTCTTGTGCACGTGCTGTAAACACAGGCTTACTGAGCTAACTAGCTTAGGGCAGCTACAGTTAGCAGCAGTTAACAGTTACTCTGATGATATGCTGCCAGCTTTTCACCCCCAGCCCTGCTTTGGCTTCTGTTTCATGCTAGGCCAGATTTTTATGATCTATCCTAACAAATAAAAACATGATCTTTCTCAGACATATCTAATGAACCTAATGGCCTTTTCAGTATCCAGAGGCCTGCCTCAAGAACTAAAATAAATATTCTTAGGAGCCTGAGCTTGTCTAGAAATACTTCAAAACAACGCTTAGTGTTGTTAAACAACCTCCTGGGATTTTCTGAGCTCTCCAGGTAATTATGTAATGGAGAAATGGATGGTTAAATGTAACGGTGAGAGGCACGACCTGGGGCGAGGACTCCATCATCTTAGCTTGGTCCCCCAAAACACCACATACCTACAATTCTGATATGGATCATTGATTTTGGACTTCTTTAACTGGACCCATTCTTTGGACTCCTTAATTTTGGATTCACAACATTAGCATTGGACCTTGTAGAATCCAATTGGTACATCTAACTTCATGTTTCAATTTTCCCACTTCTGGCTCCGTCTTCAACCCCAATTTCTTTTGGGCTTTGAGCGAGTTTGTCCTAGAAAACTTGGGCTCGGTCAGGAGACATTGTACAGGATGTGATACTGGGCTATACAAATAAACTCGACTCTGATGTACTCTTATTTATATATATAATACACTGCCAAGGTCTACCACATATATCAGACTAGCCTTTGACGCAAGTATAAAGATGTAAAAGTAGTAAACTTAGTTTCAGTACAAACTGCTGTACAAACAGGCAAAAAGTGGATGAGCATTCAAACAAACAAGGTTTACGTTCAAAGTGATAGTTAAAAGTGACAACTTCAAACGCAGGGACGATGGCAGATCTGTATGTTTTGGTTTAAATAGTGATAAGTTGTCTTGTGTGGTCATAATCAGCTTTAATACTTATCTCAATAATCTGTGGATTGGCCTTGAGACAGAACCACCACTTAGTTTTTTTGGGGTGTAATCTTAGAAAGGCGGTAGATACACCTAACGCAAGACATACAGATATCCAAATCACCTGCGTATTAAAGAGAGGAGTTGGATATCTCCACAGTAGAAAACAAAAAATCGTATAGAAATCGCCCTCCACTGAAGCGCTGCCATATTTCAAGTATGAAAAAAAATTATCACAAGGCAAGGCGATGTACCGAGATTCAAGAGGATGGAAATGATGACGTGGGAAAGAAAAATGGAAGTCACACAAAAGGCTTGTTGTTGCATATATAATTGGCCACTTTGAGAGGAAAACAGTAGGTACAAAATGATAACAACACTTTTTTTCTGGACGGGGTCTGATGACTGAACACTGCATGTACTGATGACAGGAACTAAACAAATAATTCATGGCTAGTAGACCTCTTTTTTTCCCTTCTGAGTGCTTCACTCAACTGCAGCCCCCACCTGTAGAGAGCTTCCTTTATAATCCACACTCAAAGGAGGATTTAGAGTGTCCTTTGTAGATGGGTCAGAGTCTCGGATGTGAAGGTGAGCGCTGCTGTCTCTGGCATGAGGTGGCGAGGAAGACTCAGTTGGTTAAGGTGCTGGATGCGCGGAAGTAGGACAGAAACTTGAAACAGAGGCTGACCACAAAGTACCAGATGTTTCTGGCCATCTGGGAGCGGGCGATAAACACCCTCCAGATGAAAACCACCAGCAGGGTGTTGAATGTGTAGCGGATGTTCCTCAGTCTGAGAAAGAGGAAAAGGAGAGGAGGAAGAAGGAAGGGTTTAACTCTAACATTTAATATTGTATTTGTATATTGTGCCGAAATTGTAGTTAAATCATGGATCCTGGATACACTTTATCTTTTGATTGACTGAATTTCGAGAGGTTGAAGATTTAATTTCACTTGTTTCTTGTCAACAATGTCGTCATCATTGTTGCCTTAACAACACTCTCAGAAAAAAAACAGTTTTTTTGTGTTTTATTCCATCAAAACTACTTTTTCTAATGTAAAAGTTGACTGTTGTGCCTCTTAACACAGTACATAGAAAGGATTAATCATGAAACCACTCAGTGTTGCATTAAAATGTCCCATTTAATCATTTTAAGAGAAGTATGGCTGAAATACTTAAAGATAACTGACATTGTTTGCTGAATAAAACACAGACTGACCCCGTCCCACTCCTGGTATATTCATGTTGTTTTCTTTTGTCCACTTACTTCCTCAGGTGCTGCCTGGCAGCAGGAATGTCGGACATGTCTTCATTCAGGACGTACTTCTTGGTGCCAATGCAGTAATTCTCAATGTACTCAGGCCAGTTCAGCTGGCGCACGTCGAAGTTAAACGTCTGCAGGATGGAGAAGATGGTCAGTAGGTCGTTTAGATGAAAGGCTGTAGGTTTGTAATTGAAAATGAATGATATCCCACTTTCACTCACTAGATGGTGCAACTGACTCCAGAACACAATTAAATGTAGTTTGTTCCCAGAGAGAACTACTTGCTCTCTCAACCATGAGGGTTAAATTACTTTAACTTAGGTAAACATACAGTTTTGATTAATTAAAATGATCAAAAGTAAAGTTGAGACCGCTCAACGTATCGTTATATCTATATTATTGCAATGCTATGAAGCAGCAATTACATTACGGTGTATTTTGTCAACACAGGGCCAATTTGAACTACTTCTAATAGTGGTGGGTCGTTTGATTTATATAAATTAATCAGATTTTACAAGCTGATAACAGTACAGTAAAATGTACACTATTTCCCTCTGGACTAAATATAAGTATGAAGTGACTAAGGCTGCAACTAATAATTATGTTCATCGTCGATTAATATTCCTGATTAATCGATTAGTTGTTTTGTTTTTGTTTTTTGTTGTACATTGTTTCCTCAAGTTCCAAGATGACGTCCTCAAATGTTGTGTTTTGTCTTCAACCCAAAGACATTCAGTTTACTGAAATAGAGGAGTAAAGAAACCAGAAAATATTCACATTTAAGAAGCTGGAATCAGAGAATTCTTACTTTTATTTCTAAAGAAATTACTCAAACCGACTATTTAAATAATCAACAGCTAATTGCTGCAGCTTTAAAAGTGGACCATTCAGTTGAGAATCATGAGAATCATGTCTTTTGCGATGATCTGCACCCTAACTCAGATCAGAAAGTAGAACATTTGGCCCAAACTGGCAGCTTGTACGGGGATGAACCGACCTTCCTGTCCTCCGGGGTGAGCTGACTCATCAGCATGTTCAAGTTCTCAGAGTTCCACTCCCAGTCCTGACTGCTGAAATACTCCAGCAGGCTGATGGCCTTGTGCAGACGGTTAAAGATGCGCATCATCCTAGAGGGAGACAGATGGAGGTCAGAGGCTGCAACACTGTCGACCTCCTCATGAGATTACAAGTGTTTGACAGATCGCTGTGAGTCTTACTGCGGCTTCTGTCCAGAGAGTCGAAGGAAGAGGTCGTAGATGAGGGCGGGGAACTTGTGGCTGACCAGGATCCAGTACTGGTTGATCAGGTAGTTGGAGGTGATGTTGGCGTTTGGCCTGCGGAACGCCTGCTCCAGAGGGTTCCTCTTGAAGGACGACATCACATGGTGCTCTGGAAAGGGCGCAGAAGAAAGAAGTTAATTAACATTAAAATTAAGTATTTTTCTCTGAAATATGGGAAAACAGCAATTAAAATTACTTTTGAATCACCGAGCTAAGATGTAGCTAATGATAAGGATGCACGATTATAACAGCATGTCACTGTTAACGGCCGATAAAAGCTTTAAAATGAGATCTCTGCTCAAAATAAACATTTCTGACAAGATGCCGCTTTTGTGTGCATGCTACGTGACCTGTTGACAAAGTAGTTTTCTTACAGTGTGTTGCCCAGTGAATGTGCACATTTCTAAAAGCATTGTGTCTGCATCTGCCGGTGGACCATCGTGATAAGAGTTGGCATAAGAGGCTCGATGTTCTCTGCAGTTAGGTGAGAAACAAAATGTACATAAATCGTTATCAGCGTCAGCAGACGGCCAACATATTGGCATAACGGATATCTGCAAAAATCCCTAAAATAATATTTTCTATTAATATGTATATGATATTGGAGATAAACATCAGTTAATGTCAATATAAATCAATACCGTCTTTGTTTAGTTGAATAATCATAGTTAAAATTATTCTTGTAGCAGCGGAGAGAATATTTATTTTATCCAGATGTTTAGAGGAGACTTTGAGGGTATTTAGGAAAAACTGGGTAGCATTGTGAAACAACAAATGTCTAGTTTTGTCAGAAATCATTTGCTTAGCTCTACGGCTGGGCAATATAGATAGAGGGATAGATAGATACTTTATAGATCCTTCACAGGAAATCACTTTGTTGTTACAGCAGCTACGTTTGCAGTCAAGACAACAACCACACAAGACGTCCGACGCTCAAATATTAAAACATCTACACACATTTAGACTAGAATTAAGTTACTAAACTACCAGAAAGCTAAAAACTCTATAGGTAAAAACATATTAGAAAATATCCAGTGTGCAATCTACAAAAATGATACCTATATTATCAAAAAACTTCAAATATGTATATAAAAATATACATATAAAACACATAAAAGTACATGTATGTGTAGCAAGCACATTGCACATTAAAACAGTATATCGACTAATAAGGTGATATGAAACTATGGTAACACTTTATAACAACCATCATTATTAAATTGTAAATTTACTGTTAATTAAACTTCAGTTAACTGTTATTTGACTGTTTACAATAAAATGCTTTATAAACTATTTGTAAAGCTATTGTTAGCTAATCTAATTGACTATAAATGTAGTACTGATTCATGATAGTTATTATAAAGTGTTAATGAAACTTTATATCATCTTAGATTTCGAAATGTTTTTAGGTTTTGAAATGTTATGTTGTCTTTTCCTTGTTTTTAAAGGCTTTGTTACAGAACACTAACATCATTTTCTGAACTTCTCAGACGGTTCCTCTTGTTCTAATCCTTAGCTTTACTCACGTAGTCTTTATATCCACATTACTGATGATTATTTATCGTAAATCTCATTTTGACAGTACCAATAGTCATAAAAACAATATCAATATTGAGGTATTTGGTCAAAAATATTGTGTTATTTGATTTTATTGCCCAGTCTTTACATTTATGAAGTGTTTCTGAGGAGATTTCAAATAGAAATATGTACCATGACATCGACCGGCCTTACTTTGCTCTGTGGCCTGAATGTAATGATAATAAATTCAGTGGCGAAGTGTGGATTTCATGATGTAATGCAGGGAAATAACTGTCCTTTAAAGCTTTTTCTTGTAGTCCAGGTTGTCAGCACTCACTGACCCGAAACTTAAAAAAAAATGGTTAAACGAACGGACAGATTGCGGTTTCAACGTAAAGATCATGACTTCCAGGAAACATGGCTGCCCTAAATCATAACATGGTTTCTCAGCTCTGGTTCTCGGGGGAATATGAGGCGGAAAAAGCAGCCACACAATGACTCCCCCCCCGCTGGGCAGAACCTCCTCCTCCTCCTCCTCTTCCTCCCCCCTTCTCCCAGAATCCAGAAGCAGCCATCCACAGCCCCGGAGAGCAGCCATGTGACTACAGACATTACATCACACACGGCACGCAAACTAGGCCTCTGCAACTGTTTGTTTCCATGGCAACAGATGTGCGGCGGTTGCAGGGGCCGGGATGACCAGATCCGAGGTGACAGCCAGCTGTGGCTCGGCCCCCCTCGCGGCCCGAGTATCGCCGCTAACCTTGAGCTGGCCTCCGAGGTGTGGGAGCAGAGACGAAAGGGGGGCTGGATCCTCCTGCTTCACTTGTCACAACGCATCATTTTTCCCAACATCATCTATTGTTTTTTTCGGCCTCTTCTAATCCCCCGTGTTTTCAGATTAGCTTCATTCCTTCGTCTCACTCGGTGAGAGTGAGATTAGAGCGCACGGCTCCCTCTTTCATAACAGTGAGTTGCAGCGATGAGACCTAATCCTGCTACGAGCCATCTGGTAGCAATTTCCTCAGTGAAGGGAGCGTGTTTGCTAATCTGAGAGGAAACAGGGGAAGAGAGGGTGCTTTGTCATCCTTCCAGCCTGACATCTACACAGCCCTCTAATCTCACTGTATCTGATGACCACTGGGACGGAAACAATGAGAGTTTTCAGTCTTCGTGCGCGACGTCAACGCTGCTATCGTGACCTCAGAACGAGAACAGCTATCGCAGAACTACACAGGCTCAGATTCGTATCGACTGCGCCTGAATACATCACAAATCTGCTTAAAATTCAGAGAGAACTTAATAATAATTATGAGTGATTCAACTTGTAGTTTGCTCTTGTTTATTATTATGAGCAAAAGGCATCACAATCAGTGCCAGATGCATGGACAGATTACGAGACACAGCCCGAGGGCACAGACATGTTACAGGCCTCCACTTCTCCTTTCTAGGAAAACACCCAGACTGAGAGTCACTGTGTAGTCACTGTGTGTCTCTTTGTGTCACTGTTGTGTCTCTTTGTAGTCGCATGATTGCCTTTCGTGTCATTTTTTAAGAACATCACGTGTCTGCAGTCGTGCTAGTGCTAGCTATGTGAGGCTAAGCCTACACATGGTGGGGCTTTGAGCTCAATGCTAACGTCAGCATGCTAACACTCACAAAAGGACAATATGCAAATGTGAATCTGTTTACATTGTAGAGAGAAAGAGGAACGAGCTGAATCCACCAGCTTATATAACTGAGGAGAAGCAGTCACAGGTGGTAATTAGTGGTGCACTTCCTGCTTCCCTCCAAGGAACCTGAACAAGATCTCGCTTTGGTGCCTGACTGTGGTATCAGCTGTATTGAAGTCTACGGGAGATGCGTGGGTAAACACGACAGATCTACGTCGTCTGACTCCTGATGAAGAAACGCCTCCAGAGAATTAAAGAACAAACTTCAGGGAGGAGGTTAAAGACTGATTTTCTCCCCAAATGATTGACAGGGCCCAAAGAGGGCATATCGCTGATGAGACTGCAATTACACTGCGAACAAACAAAATAAAGGGATGAAAATCAGTGTTTTCTGGAGTCATATAAGGTAGAGATGTTGTGTTTTAGTGAGTTTCTCCATGCGTCTCTCTTTGACTTCACTACAGCCGACACCACAGTCTGGCCCCAAAGCGAGATTCAGTGACATAACGACCCTTCCTTCTTTTTTTAGCGTTTCTTGCCTCCCTCCGACCGAGGAAGTCAAGAGTGCTGAGGGCTGTCACACATGCTAATGTTCAGCAGGTGGAACTTTTAAAGCGTTTGTTCACCAGCTTAGTTCAGCAAAGTAGCACAACATTGTTGAGGCTGATGGGAATGAGACCCCTGGTTTTCACCTGAAGACAGCGACTGAGTTTAATCAAAAGTTAATCTTCAACTCTCTTCGGTGGTGACTTTTCTAAAAAATATCATAGATTTAACATGCAGAATTTGTGGGTTAAAGTTGAATAAACTAAGATAATTCAGGGGCATAGCGTTGAGATGTTCCAAAACAGGGCTTCAAAGCAAAAACATTTGAACGTAATTGAGATTGTCTTATAAAACAGTTTTAACCTTGCACTCAAGAACAAGCCAAAACATCCAGCAGTCTTGAGTCTCCCTCTAACACCCTCAAAAATATTAATTCCATCTCCTGTTTCCTTCCAGCAGGTGGCACACACTCCCCACGAGAACCCCGACCACAAACACCTCGACTTAACTACATCACAGGGACATTATGTCACAACACTGGGGTATTGATTTGTGATGATGAACATGAACCGGGACAACAATACTGCGGGATGCCAGCGGGCGCAGACGAAAACAGCTCTATAAATATCCTTGTGCGGCGGCAGGTTTCCCATTACCTTTTGAGCAAGACAACAAACAGTGTACCTACCGATCTCTCCCCAGTGGAACGGGTTGATGCCGCCGGTCGTGCAGTTGTATACCAGAGCTGATTTGGGTCTGCGGGGTGCGGGAGAAGAAGGTTGTTGTCATGCCAGTCTGTACTCCTGCTTAAACCACAATGCATTCAGGTGCATGAACGCTGCTACAGTCACATAACAGGTGGTGACGCTGATGCATTTATTACATTTGTGAGATATGAGCCGTTTCCCCCTTTATGAAAAATGTCTGTCTGGATCTAATTTGGGTCTGAAACTCAGTGGTTTCAGGTTTATTGGATTTTTCTATCTTATATCATACGGGAGGGGTCAGCTCAGCTTTTTCCTGCACTTTCTCTCCAGCATGAAGAATCTGACCCACTCAGTTTTGGCCCGAGAAGTGAGTCAGAAGTTTTTTTTTGGTGAGTAAGACATTTTCCAAGGAAAACTTTTGTCATGACTAAGTGGATCTGGATTTCCCCCCACTTATTCTCTCTGGCTGAGGAAACTTGAAGCAACTTAACTTGCTGCTTGCTGCCATAATAGGTTCAATAATGGAAATACAAATTCTACCAGAAAATATCTTTAATATGTTAAATCTCATTTGTTCATTTTAAATCTTTGTGAAACTCTGAAGTAAACTGCAGACAGCTCCAACAGTTTCTTGTGTGACCTTTTCTTTCCTATATTACTCTATTGCTTCAGACTTTAAAGGGCCATTCCAGTATTTTTAAACCCAGTCTCTATTTCTAAACATGTTGCGGTCTAAATGACTAATAAGTACAAGAAGTTCCCTTCGACAATTTTAGCTCACAGAACACAAGGTGCTGGTCTGTCTTGATCAATTTGTTTGAGTTGTTGTAAGACTAAATAAATAAATGAAAGGTCCATTAATTTCATCATCCAATATTCCAGGTATTCCTCCATTAACTTGTTTTTTGATCATCACATATCCTTGTTTTCTCATTATTAGTTGTTCCGGCACTCACTTGTGTACGGCGGTGTACCAGCCGGCAGACAGGGTGAGGTTGATGACCACGTCCACGGGGATCAGGTCGGCCACGGCGTCGTTGTTGGCTCTCATGGTGCGCAAGATCCCCTTTCCAGCCTGAAAACAGACGAATGGTGTCTTAGTATCATTGTCTTGGTTTTCAGTTTCGATGTTTCCTGTTTTATTTTGTAGAATTCATCCTCATCTGAGTTTCCACTTCCTGTCTTTGTCTCTTTACGGCCTCTTTCCGTGTACGTCTTTACATTAGTTTATGCCAGCTTTGTTCCTGGCGTCACTGTGTTTGCTCCTCTTATTCAGCCAACTTAAAGATCGCTTTATGTTTCATAACCTGCCTGCTCTGGTGTTTTGCCTTTGGGTCTTCACCATGTTGTAAACTGTGACACTGAGGAGCTCTTTATAATGTTTTTATATGTTTTAGAAGATTTACGAGTAACTATTTTACTTACAGCTATAAAGACTCCACTTGGTCCATTGAAGTTGTCGATCCAACCCTGAAGAGCAACAAGAGAGAACATGAAAATCATTAGAGACGTACGACAAATTAGACAAAGAATGATACAGATATTTGTTTTTAGTGAGGTAAGATAGAGGTTGTTGTTTAAATTTAGAGCGAGCACACATGAAACCTGAAAGAAACACATCTCTAGTTACTCATTAAACGTCTGTTTTGTGCCATGAAAGTGACAAAAGTTGTGTTATTCAACAAAACAGTGTGATGAATTGAGGAAATCGGGTGGAAAATTAACGATTTTCAGTAAGAAATACCAACTGTGCAGCTAATCTGCTGTTAATGAAGCAGATATTTTATCTCTTCAGTGGGCAGACAATATGCCGGCTCTGCGACAAGGCAGGGCAACCTGACACAATATTTCCATACAAAGAAAGGAATAACTTAATATATTACATATGCCGAATTTACAAGAGGGGACAAATAACTAAGAATTTGTCAAAGGAACCAGTCGACAGACTAATAAAGTTTAGATAATAAAGAGGACAGAGATCTAAGCATTTTTTAACCGGATAACATCGGATCCCTTTTCAACATAATCCATGTGTGAACAGGATGTCAGCTATTGATCCGAACAGAAACACATCTGTGGTCGTGTACGTGCTGCTGAATCAGCTGGTCAGACTCATGTAGCTTCCTGTGGTGGGAGAACCGGGGAGGCTGGGTAGCACTGATTGTCGACTTCAATTAGAGGCCATTAAAAATGGATGAAACCACTGGTTACAGACTGCTGCATTTTCCAGCGTGTCCGACTGGAGTCCTATTATGTGGTCTGGTCCTGTGTCTAATAATACGTTTTGCTGCAGATAGAGTGCAAAGAAGAGCAGGCCACTGAGGCCAGCGGCGATTTTAGCACCGCAATCTGTTGGTGGCTTCCTGCCAGGCTAAAGCAGCACGCACATCTTTGAATCTGCACCGTATATGTTGGTTAAACAAGGGTGTAGTGATGAAATGACCAAACTAGATGCACACTGTGGTTGTAAACACACCACACATCAACACAAACATACAAACAGGCAGTCCCATCCCCCCCTTCTGCCTCACAGCGCCTACTGGCACGAGCTGCCAAGGCGATTGCATGGCCAAGCGTGAGCGAGGCCTCTTTGAAGAGCCGCTGCCAGGCCGAGCTTACAACTGAAGGCTGAGCACAGAGCCAGGAGCTGCCGTCACAGTCCCAGCACGCACACACACACACACATACACACACACACACACACACGACCGACATTTCCTGACACCACATAAACAAGGACTTTCCTGTGTTGTTCTGCTATTTTATCTAAGCAGCATCATTTCTGAATCTCTCGGAGAGGCTTTGATTATTTCACAGGAAGGTTCTGAACGACTGTAAGCGGCAAAAGAGCAGCTTTCATCTGACTGCACACAACAAGCTAAAAATAATGACCTTCAAAAGGCAGAATCAACCACCACCATCCAAAATAATATGCGACTTGATTTTTTTTTTTAGAATAAAGGGATGTTTAGAGCTGTGACTGTTAATTAATTGATCAGTTGCCAAACATTAAAATCACTGTTTTGATAATCAATTAATCAGTTTGAGCAATTTGTTAATAAAAACAAAGTCAAAATTCTCTGATTCACGTGTCTTTAAAATGTACATTTCTGCAAGTTGTCATCATTAAAAATGAGCAGAATTATCTTTTAGCAGTTACAGTTCACAATGCATTCATGAGTATACAGACTGATACTGCAGAAACTGTAAAAATGTGATGTTTCTTAAGCAAGTTCTGCAGTTATATGAAGCGTTTTTTCTTTTTCTATAAGCTTTAAGGGGATTTATGGGTGTTTATTTGCAGTGGATAAGGGAATAATGATTTCCTCTTTACGTGTAGAGAGAAGAAGGACCTCACTCTGCGAGGGAGAGTAATATTTCTGTACATCCTCACGGTTTTAAAAAAGTGAGGATGTCAGGACGCCTGCAGCACCAGCAGCTTGACAGAAAGCAGCTTAATCATGGAAATTCTCCACTTTCAAGTTAAACTGTGCTGGATCTCTCAGTGTAGCCTTTACACAAACTTCTCTGCTCGCTCCAACTTTCCCGCCCTCAATGTGACATTCAGTTTTGCCAGCGTATCTCCGCCCTCGGTGTCACATTTCTCGCCTCTCTCCGCCACCCTGAACTCCATCCCAGCAGCTGCTGTTGAGCACTCGGTTGAAAACGCTCTTCAGCTCAAGATATCAACCAATTTGTTTTAATCCTGCGCCACTTAAGATGTAACCCACAGGGGAGCGGCGTTGACCTGCGCAGGATTACATCGATTGATATCTTATTTCCATTCATTTCACTGACACGTAATGAGCTCAGGATCAAGACAACGCGACCGGAAGTCGTTTTAGAAAATGTTGATTAACATTTACGAGCAGTGATGAGAAGATATGAGTCATGCTTGATAACAGCAGACATATATATCACAGTCAAATACTGAGTGGGCTCACGGGGAAAGGCTCCTGCCAGCTGGCTCCCACGATGGAGGGTCTGATGATGGCGATGTTGAGCTTGTCCTGCTCCTGCTGCACCACGAACTCGGCCAGGGCTTTGGTGTAGGTGTACGTGTTGGGCCTGTCGCCGATGAGCCGCGGTGTGATGTCACGCACGATGCCATCGTCCATCCACCTGAAGACAGGAATGTATCATTATGGTTCATAATTATCACATAAGGGCTAAAATACCACCTGTAAATGTCTATCAAGACAGTAGATACACAACTTGGCCATTTTTCATGCAGAAGTCCACATTGTTTTTAAGGTATTCTATGATTTACTTCAATAGATTAAGACAGATGTTTGGAGAAGCTGATATACTTTCTGTATCTCCATGTTTTTAATTAAACAGAAGTTTCCTTTGTGCTTCATATAGAGGCTATATTTCTTATGTCGCCCTCGTTTGGTACAGTGAATGTCAGGACGAGGTTTGGTCTGATGATGAGGCTGAATGTCTTCATTACTTCTGTCCACTCTGTGTGGGATCAGCGATCAAATCAGAAGATGTGAGCTGGAGCTGGATATCAAACTCAGTGCAGATGGAGACGTGTCACCAAGTCCTGGAAATGTTAATTATCTGAAGTCGTAGCTCAAAAGATGTTTGAGTAAGAAATCTTTGCTTTTTTATCTCCATATCCCCCGTGTTTGATTTGTCAGCAGGATTACCCAAAAACTGCTTAACAGATTTCCACGAAACTTGGATGGAGGATGGGTCTCGGCCCAGAACAGACCTCATTATCTTTTGGTGTGGCTCCAGATAAAGAGACAGATCCAGGAATTTTTATCTCGCTTCCTTTAACACTGAAAGATGTTTTGTTTTTTGTTGACATTTTGGGTAATTTCAGTTGGAAAAAAACAGGCATATTTAGACGGCTGTGAGTAAAATATGATGCATATCCAAATAAAAATCCATATGTGGTGGATTTAAATATGTTTTGTTTGATATTGGACTTGGCTTGATTGTACTGTTGGGCCTTGGCAGAGGTATATACTCTATTGAGTACCTTTCTAGTTTTGTTTTGTTTTGTTTTTTTACTCCACTACATCTATTTTACAGTTAGAGATCGCAACTAATGATTATTTTCTTTGTCGATTATTTTCCTGATTAATTAAACAGTTGCTCTGGTCAATAAAAATGTCCAAAAATAGTAAAAAACATTGATCAGTGTTTTCCAAAATCCAAGGTGACGTCCTTAAACATCTTGTTTTGTTCACAACCCAAAGATACTCAGTTTACTGTCATGAGGGAGGAAAGAATGCGGAACATATTCACATTTAAGAGGCTGAAATCGAATTTGCTGTTGATGATGATGATTTAAAACTACTAATCAATTAATTGCTGCCGATCTGTTACTGTTTCTAGTTGCTTTTGAGGGGAGGGACTTCTGGTAATAAGTCTGGTGAAAGCCTGATTTCTTCTTCCTCTGTGCCACAGAGCTCCATTATTTTCCAAAAAGCTATTATAAACACATCAGTGAGCCACACTGTTGCACTGGCCGACATTTTCCTTCATCACCATGAAGGCACACACACACACACACACACACACACACACACACACACACACACACACACACACACACACACACACACACACACACACACACACACACACACACACACACACACACACACACACACACACACTGTTGTTTACTTTAACTCAATCCTACAAACACTGTGTCGCTGCTGTAAACACTCACGTGAGCAACAAATGTGGATTAATCTGCCACTGGAAATAGTCCCCAATCGTGGTTAATATATTAAAAGTAAATACTTTTTAAATTATATTTCGTTTGATGTGGATCAAAACAGGACTAGAATCGATCCCACGTCCTCGGGGCACAACAAGCGTTTCCATCCACTCACTCGAGGGACTCGATGAGCTTCTTGGGCTCGACAGGCGGCGGGTAGATGACCTCGTCGATGTGCTTGCGGTTGCAGTTTGCATAGGCGGTGGAGATGTGAATGAAGGCCTCGAGGTGGTGCATCTGCTTGGCCAGGCTGAGGAGCTGCTGCGTGGCGATCACGTTCAGCTGCAGGGCGTGTCTGCCGGAGAGAAGAGAGATAAGCCGTCAAACACTGCGCATCCTCGTGTGAGTGTGTAGGAGTTAAACATTTGTGTGTGCTGGATATTAAATGTGTGTGTGTGTGTGGGGAAGAGGCTTCGAGGGTGTATTTGCCAGACTGTTAATATCTCTGTTTGAGCATTTGCATGCGAGAAGATTTGTATTCGCCGACTCCCGAGCGCTCCATTCAAATGAGAATGTGCAGATGAGCAGGAAACATGATTAGAAGTCGGAGCAGAACGACACGACAGGACGGTGAGACATGAAACCAAACAGGAGGGAAGACAAGAAAGAAATCTGTTGCTCTTCCTGAAGTTTCTCTCTGGCTTTTTTTTTCCCCCTTCATCTCGCATCAAACCAAGCATCTCTAATCTCTTTGTAGATTGCAATCAATAAATGACAAGATTGCATCGGACCATGTGATGATGCACAAGCGGAGGAGGCAGGAATAAAAACAAATCAAAAGCTGTTTGTGAGAGAGAGAAACAAAAAGCTTCTGAGGAACATAAAAAGAGAATAATCAAAAGTGAGTCACAACAGAGCGGGAACCAATAATTACTATAATTCTAATAATTTATAGTTGTGCTGTATCATTTGTTCTTTTTAACAATAATTGCTTCGCCTAGAAATGTCAGAATACCCGTCACAATTCCCCAAGAGCCCATTTGATGTAACATTTGATGTGGAAACTCAACGATATGTAATTTAAAATGACCGAAAGAAAGAGAAAAGCAGAAAATCATCACATCTAAGAAGCTGCAACCGGCTGATGTTTGGATGTTTTGCTCCATAAATGACCGACAGTGTTCACAAAATATGTTTACCACATTAAAATGTAAAAAACAGATGCAAAACAAGACCGTAAAACAAACATCAGCCACCACCGAAGGGCAGGGGAGGCCTGTATGTGTGATCCTAATGATAAATCCATTATCAGGATTGTTATCGATTCACACAAAGTAGACGGACAGAGTGGTGGAGGGAAGTGGGATGCATCATGAATAAACGTCCATTAATCCACTTAGAAATCATAAAATGAAATTTCCTTATAACTGCAGAACTCCCTCTGAGAATATCACGTTTTTAAGTTTCCGTAAGCATCAAAGTTCAGCAGTGATATCCGTCTGTACGTTCATGAGTCCACTGCAAACAGCAGCTGTTAGAAGCTAATTCGGCTAACTTTTCAGTGGCGCCGCCTAAATATTTTATCAAAGCTCGAGGGAAACTGCAGCGTTACGGCGGCCAAATCACATGAATCACAAAACATAAATAAACCCTAAAAAGTCAAGGAACTAGAAACTTCACACACACTTAGAGCTAGGAACAAATTCTAAACAGAAACAACAATAGATGTCTGTTAACTTCTGGAAACATTTTCTCAGGGAAGTTACGCCCAGATTTTTTTTTTCACATCTTCAATATAAATTTTTTCCCTTTTTCGCCACTTCATCAGCAGTGCACTCTATTCCATGTGCAGATGGAATAGAAATGCTTCATATGCAGAATACAGAGCCACCAAATGAAAGGCACCAGGGTGGCTGCGGCTCAGGAGGCGGAGCGGGTCGTTCAGTAATTGGAAGGTCGCTGGTACGACTCTCAAGCTCCCCTGGCTGCACGTTGAAGCATCCTCGAGCAAGATACTGAAACCAAAATTGCTCCTGACGAGCTGGTCGGCAGAATGTGACAAGTGTTGTCAGGTGCTTTGAGGGGTCAGTAGACTGGAAAGGCACTGTCTGTTTGCCATTAACTTGAATAAAGTGATGGAGTTTGGACATTTTGGATAATTTAAGTACACAATGCAACAAAACATTTGCAGTGTTCTCGTTATTTTTAGATATTTAATGTAGAAATATTACATATTTTTCAAAAACCCAGTGAAGAGGAACCACATTTATCAACTCTGGTCCTGTTGTGCATCGCGGATCTGGTTTTATTCTTCAGCTTTAACCTCCTTCGGGCCTCAAACCAGAACAATCCGAGTTTCTCTCCATCGCTCCGTAAACCTTTTGCATTCAGCAGTGGATCTGTGTCCACTGCTGAGTCCGCTGAGCCCCGAGGCGACAGAGAGGAAAAACCGAGGATCAGTTGAAACAGACACTCTGAGATACGAGAGCTTCTCTGGCTCTGTGTGGGCGGTGCAGCTCGAGAGGTATACGTGTGTCTGTGTGTGTGACAGGGAGAGTATGAGCGACGGACAGTGTGTGGCGGTGTGTGTGGGCGGTGGGTTCAATCTCGAATCAGGTGGTGCCAGCTTGTTAGCGGCAGCAAAGTGGTGACAGTTGCGTCGATGAGGGAGGGCGGTGGTGGTCATTAGAGGACGAGCTGAGAGCGCGGGCACGCCGTCTTCCCTCCACCTTCTGGGACCATGTGCAGGGCGCCACGGCAACAGGACGGTCAGGAAAGGACCGACGCACCGCTGTGTGTCTTCCTGCGTCTGACTCAACACCCGTCTGCTTTTTCTATCATCATTTGGATGTAAGAAAACTGCCGGGTGCTACCTCAAAGGATCATTTTCTAACACCTATACACAGATCTCAGGTCTCATTTTTCTAGTTGTGCCGACACTTCTTCTGGTAATACTGTTCCCATCAGATCAATTACAGGGATCTGGGACTTTATTTGAATCAGTCTGTAGTCACAGAGAACAGATTTGAGGAACAAGTTAGCAAATATTGAAAAACAAATGTCTGCCGGGTGAAATTGCTTTTCTCAGAGCCTATAAAACTTGAAACAATTGCTTTGGTTGATGAACTTTTACAATTTAACATATAGCTGCAAAGATTAAACGATATTTAATGCACATAATTTGATAATCGATTGATCGTCCCAAGCATTTCCCTGTTCCAGCTCCGGACTGAGAGGATTCGCTGCCTTTCTTTGTCTGATGTGACTGTAAACTGGATCTCTTTGAGTTTATGACTGTTGTTGGGTACAAATAAGCAACTTAATGACATCATCTTTGGCTTTAGGAGGAGGATTATTCCCATTATGGATTAATCATTGAGTCACTAAAATGTAAAAACAAAAGGTGCGAGAAATGATAAATCAATATTTTTCAGAGTTTAGTTTGTCCAAATCCAAGAGACTCTTCATTTTCTATCATTAATAACAAAGAAGCAAATGTTTTCATTTAAGAAGCTGGAGCAGCAGATGTTTGACATTTTTGCTTGAAAAATGACTGAAGAGTGTCAGCAACCGTCAAAATTGCTGGTGACTAACATTCTTTGGATCCATTAAGAGATTAACAGACTAATTGTTGCTGCTCTCGGATGTTGTGAAGGGCATTTTAACGGCTGTGGTCGGATCGATCGATAACACTGAGAGCCCTGATTTCACTGTTAACTGCTGTCTTCTCTTGGATAACCTCGGACTGGTCGTTTTTCTCGCCCCGCTGGACTCCAAGTAAAACATTATTATAACGTTTATGAATTATAGACAAAACTAAATAAACAGGAATTATCCTTTAAGTGCGGATAAAGACCTGCAGAAGATAAAGAGCAGCTGCGGTGTCAGCGTGAAAAGAACCGACTGTGAAACAGACTCGTGTGATTTATGCCTCTGCACTGCTTACAAGGCCGCGACACAAGAGCAATGACTCAGAGACATGACAGAAACAGGGAGGGGGGAGGAGAGAGACGGAGAGAGAGAGAGTGAAGATGGGGGTGAAAGCAAAGATAAGGTGAAGGCCAATTTAGAGAGAAAGATGGAAGGTGAAGCAACAGCGAGAGGAGAGCCGGTCAGTCTTTGAGCCGCGGCGGGACGGAGCGAGACGTGACGGCAGTAAGAGATCAATGTGAAGCTGCTTCATCCAAACCGAGCCGTCACTCAAAGCCAACAAGCGTCCCCGCCTCCAAAACACCTCAGACGTGAGTAAACTCCCTCGGCACACGCAGGAGAGAGACGTCAGACGCAACACTGACTCCTCAACATGTTAACAAATCAATCCTCCATGTTGGATTAAACAGAACATGCATGTTGTGCTCCACCAAGTGAGCTCAGCGCCTACAGGATGGACTGACGCTGGTTCACTGACTTAAAACTACTGATGAGCTGGAGCAGAGCACCAGCACATCATCCACACAAGAACAAGTAACTGGGTCACTATTATATATAGTTAAATGCACCGTCCCCACACCGATAACAGCACAGCGGCCTGAGGCTGCGGCAGACTAGTGATGTCGCTCCATCGTCATCAGTGGGTTCAGGCCGTATAGAAATCAATTCTCACCAATGATTTGATCCGAAATGACTTCGGGTGGATGGTGATACGATTGTGACAACTGAACATGTGATTCACCTCCAACACCGTTTCCACCTGGGAGATTAAAAAAACCCCTGAACGTACCGCAGGACAACGATTACTGTGCACATCACTCGCCACGGCTGTCGATGCAGCAATCAGAAGCATTCCTGTGTTTCTGCATTTCTGTTTCTGCATCAAATTTGACTGACTATGTTTGCAAAGCTCTGATGTGTTCTATAATGAATTTATCAGTGACAGGACATTGATTATTGTACACATAACACGCCGCGAGGGACGGCGATCACATGATAACCGCAGTTTGTCTTCTACATTCAATATCTTCTGGTTTGATCACGTAGGCTTCTTGTGATTAAAGAAGGAACCATCTATTGTTTAAAGTGTTGTCACACTCTGCTCTGGGTGACTTTGTGTTTTTAACCAACAGCTGGTTTCTCCACATCCTCATCCTTCAGTAATGAACAGTTGTACTTCCTCTTTGCTGTAAATTACTAAAACAGTGCAGCCTGTTCAGTGAGCCGCTTGTCAGGACCGATTTACCAAACAATAACCAGATGTGCATGTTTCTGATAATACTGTTCTCGATTGTTTTTAGACGACAAACAGCGGCGGAGTGTGTTCAGTGTGCAGGTGAGAGGGCTTCCGGTTGACGTGACCCTCACTTGAGCGGCTCGTCGAAGCGGATGGTGGCGGCGCAGTGGAAGACGATGTCGATGCAGCCGGTGAGCTTCTCCACGTCCTCCGGGCTGATGGCGAGGCCCGGCTGCGTCAGCTCGCTGCTGATGGGGATGATCTTCCGGTGGAAGTCGGGGTTGTCCTCCCGCACGCGGTCGAAAAGCTGCCAGAGACAGAAAACACACACGGAAAAAAAAAAAGATGAGTTTAAACAACTTACTCAGCAGCAGCAGTCAACAGAAGAATAAAGAGTGACAGACTTAAATGGCACTAATAATGAAGCCCATAGTGTTCAGCAGCTGGAGGGCACATCCACTATATAAACTGTCTCGAGCGCTGACAGCTAAAACACTAAAATAGCATGACAAGGAATGCAAATGATCTCACGTCAGCAAATGTGTTATTTTGCATAAAACCCCCTCAGGCAACAATCACACATACACGTGCCGGTAAAGATTCACTGCCAGATTTGTTTCTGATCTTGATGTGTGTGTCCTGTTTCATTTCAAGGAAACAATAACAGCGAACATGGTGTCGTGAGACCGGGTCAGACGGGAGGGATCAGTGGTCGGCTGTGATCCTCGCGCTGCAGGCCGAGTGTCTGTCAGAGACACAGTAATGAGAATGTGACCTTCCCTCGTAGAACACCGTGTCAAACTTGTACACCTTCAAACTGACAGCTATTAATAACTGCTCGTGGCGCTGAAATTATTCACCAAGCTTCAGTGTTGGAGTTAAAAATAGTTGTTAACAGTGGAGAGCAGGTGTTGCAGCCCAACGATTGGCTTTTGTGTCTGCGTTACATACAATTCTTAACTTCTTTGTGGGGCTCTTTACTGTTATTCTGACACAATATACAATTTTAACTGCTAATATTTGACATTTGGTAGATCATACAATTCATCTATACACTAGACTGGGCTGAAAGATTGTCGGAAAAGCTTTTGCGGCCTGCGTCGGAAAGTAAAGAAGAAGAAATTCAACCTCAGGATTTGGTTTTTTGCTTATTGGCAGCAACTAAAACACACCAATGTGGAAACACAAAATGTTCCCTCTTATAGAAGAAGAGGAAAGAGGCTTGAGTTAAGAAAAGAACTTGACCTTTACTGCCAAGACATGCATTAATCAAAGTCATCTGATTTGGGAGCTAAATAGCCGCCCTATTATTCAACCTATAGGAAATGTGACCGAGTCAATATTTGCTTTTGTATATGAGGTGCTAGTTCAGCCCTCGGCGGGTGTGACATGGAGTTCAAGAGAATCCTTTCTGCTGCGGAAGACTGGGTTTCATTTGTCGGAGCTATGAGTCAGACTAAGGCGTGTTTCCTGACGAACGTCCAAGTCTGAACACACACACACACACACACACACACACACACACACACACACACACACACACACACACACACACACACACACACACACTGAAGGAATGGACTCTCTGTTGTATACATAAGACTATCAGTGCTTTGCAAACAAACCCTATATCAAACAATGTAAGACTGAACATACACGCCTCTGTACAGTGGGATCTGAGTAGAATGGCAGCGTTAAGCTTCTTTGTGCGGGGTTGTAAGGCTGCAAGAATGATTATTTTCTCAGTCCAAACAGTCCAGAACTCAAAGATGGATCAATTTCCAAAGAGCTGGAGGCGGTGAACGTCTGGCATCTGGATGACAAATGATAGCTGATGAACAAAACTGCGGAGGTAAAGAGTTCCTCCCTTGGGCCAAACACGCCTGTCTGGGAGCGTCTGATTGACGGACGACAAGTGTGTGAGCGCATGTGCTCGTTGTGCTTCATATTCTGCATGTAGCGCCACACAAAGCCCCGCTTGTGTGATATTATTCCACCTGTTTACACTGCTGTTTGCTCGCAGAGGGCTGCGGACGACATTCCAACATGGAGGGCGGATAAGTGAACCCTCGTCTACGCTTACCGGCTCATGAATCGCGCGACCCCTGTGCAGCCCGACACCCTCGCATCAGAGTCTCCTCCCCGCAGAGAGAGTCGGTCTCATGTCAAGCATTTCTCTGCACAGATGCATTTTACAGAGAGATATTTAGGGTTGGCATGACATGAAGAGGGTGAATGAGGGAGGAAGCGAAGGGATTGGCATCAGAGTGCGTCCTCTCTGTTATGAAATTGCCGCTCTGTGCGTATTCAGCTGCCCCTGTGAGCAGAGCTCTCTTGCTGAAGAGGACAGATGTTGAATTAAACAGCGTCGAACAGCTGTTTATACTCATGTTCTGTATCCACATCGGTCTTCTGCTTTGCAATGCTCTCCCAGCGCTGCCCATATTAGGCACAACTCCTGTCGTACAGTATGTAATGTCATAACCCAGAGCTATTCCCAACTGGGGGGGGAGAGAGAGAGGGAAGAGGCGGATGCATGCGGTATTTTCTGCATGATAGTGTAGCTCTGCTATCATTATGTAAGGCAAGAATAATAGTGATTCCCCTCCCTCTGCTGCAGGCCAACAGCTGGCAGCAAACAGAGAGCTACAGTCTGCAGAAGAGGGGAGATTCAGAAAAAAAAAAAAATCTTTCCAAAAACACCAAATCGGTGTTTTTAACCACACAAACTGTTTCCCTCTTTATGGTATGATTTACAGAGCAGTTGATGTCATGTTATGACCTCAGCTCAACTTCCTTTGGAGGGTGTGTAGCCTGGCAACAACAACAAACCACCCAGATTCTGGCAGTCGCACTTTGCCCGGTGATGAGGAAGTTTATAAGAAAGTTAAAACAAATGTGAAATCCTCTTACAGGGCTGACACATTCCGCACCTGTCAGGAGTTCAGTGTGACGAGGTAAACAGAACGCCGTCAGTCAAAGAGACGAAGAGCTGGCAAAAAACAGCAAAAACAGGGTTTGATGCGCCTCGCCCGCCCTGTTTTATAGCTGCTTCTTTTTTTTTGAATAAAGAAACACATTCGATTCCACGCTTCGCTCCGGAACATCGATTGCCATTCATGAGGTTTGCAACCGAGACAAAAACCACTTGAGAACATTGACACCAAGAGCAGCACAAAGAAGAAGAAGAAGAAAAAAAGAAGAAGAGGAGAGCTGCCTTCACTGAGGAGGAACTCGTAACCACAACTGTGTTTCTCGGAAGGTGTTTGTAGTTTCGTTAAATCGCGGAAAGGACCTGCAAATACCAGGATGTCTCGAAGATCAAGGTCTTGATCTGATACTAACGTTGGTCTATAATAAGATGAGTAAAAGCAGTCTGACTGTGATGCCAAATATCACAATATATACCGCGTTATAATCAGGGATCGCTCTCCTGTTTTCCTTATCTTGAATAGAAGCGTTTCTTTCTCGATTAGGTGATGCTGAGAGTTTTATTAAAGCATCCTTCTTACAGATGGATGATTCTCTAAACTTCTCATCATCCAGAGCGGGTTATATAAATGATTGTAAACAGGAATGAAGGTGCTAATACAACAGCAAATCTGACAGGAAATGGCAATAACCTCAAACTGATCAGTGGCGGTAAAGGTTCACAACATGACATCGCACAAATAATCCACGGACTGATGCTGCCACACCGGGTTCTGTCTGAACGCGTTCCTTAATCCGGACCCCAGACCTTTAATCTGCACCAGAAGTTAATGGGGTCTATTCTGAACGGAGACCCATCCTCAATCCAAGTTTCGTGGAAATCTGTTCAGTAGTTTTCGTGTCATCCTGCTGACAAACCAACGGACACACGCAGGTTACAAACGACGAGGAGAGAAAATGCTGCTTTTTCATGCAAAACCCAGCGAAAGAGAAGAGAGCCGTGTACTTATTTTAGACCTGAAGCTTCAGATTTGAGAAGTCTTTTTAAAGTGGATTTATTTGCAGCCAATAAATGTGGGATTGCCAAAGTTTATATCTCTCATCAAACATCCATCACGACGGTAACTCCTGACACGCTTCAGGAAATGTTTGAAGCAAATTTAAAGTTTTGCACAAAAACAAAAAAACCCACACTGCTTTTTTGTGGGCCGTGACGGCAGTGAGAGGAGGACTGAGGACAGATTCTCCTCAAGGTCTCTGAATTTTTAAAAAAAAATAGTGGAATCGTCAATGATGGAAACTTCTAGCGGCTGCCCTGTGCTGCTTTCAGGCAGACATACGAATAAGTCTGATGGCTGGCGGTTTCGGAGATGATATCCATCATAGTCGGTTAGTCATAAATACATGAATGCGTCCTATCAAACATGCAGACGAAGAGCAGCACCACAGACTTTAAATATATTAATCAGCCTTCAATTATAAATGGTCTGCACAAGTCTAGCCGGCGGTGCCGGCGTGGCAGCAGCTGCAGCACCAACATGCATCAGCAGCTCCGTATTTCAACTGTCGCTGGTTTTGATTCTGTTTGTGACGCAGTGAAACACTTTTGTTATATTTTAATAAAGACACAGGATGTCGTGGGACAGGATACTACATGAAACAAAAGGAGGCGGTGACGCAGTCTAAAGAATGTGTCTCACCCGCCAAGATCAGCAGCAGGTGTTTGTGACGGGGCTGGTCGGTTTGCCGGTTCTGTCACATTTTGTGCCACAACATGGATTGTCCAGCACCGTAATTACTGTGATAATGGTTTTAACGTGTGCTTTACTGTGGCTCCAATAACTTTCTCTGGTAGAACTGGAGTTACATCCGTTAAGTAGAATCTTCCTCACTAATAGGACAAAGATATGGATGGTACGAGCAAGTCGAGTAAACTCTTGGTACAGCGTCACGAAAATGACACCGACACAGGAATGTTGCTGTTCAACGTAAAACAGAAAAACCCAACTTTCCAGTGCCCACTCTCACTCTGTGAGCTACTATACAGCAGAAATAGCAGCACGAGTATCCACCAGGCAATACTTGGCACTAAAAAAAAAGATATTTGTGAAGCACCTCTAAGCCAAAGTTAAATTATAGAAAGACCCGGAATGGAGAGAGTGCAACGGGGTCAGCAGGGTGAGCGAGGCTGCTCCAATGTGGGCTTCAGAGGGCTCTTTGTTACGGGCGCAGGCAGAGAATGGCATCGCGGGGCCGTGGCCGTTGTTTTGTGAAAGGGCTCTTTTCTTGTGCCAGCCTTCGATCCGCTCGCATTTACCATCACACCCTTCCCCGACCCACGGGCATCAATGAGCAAACTGCCTTGTACAAGAATACAATGGCCTACCAGTTTCCTCCAACTCACCGAGGAGAAAAAAAACCCATCACCGCAGCCGTCCCTGTAGGGCAGCCACAAGTGTTTTTATGGTGCATCTTATGGAACAGCGATGTAAGAGTCGGCTCTGTAAGTCACTTTCCTTTGTGAACTCCTAGAGGTGGCTCGCACTGGACGTTTATCCTTTACTCTGACCTGGACACTTCCATTTTTAATACCCCGAGGGCAACAAATCTTCCAACAAGAGTGCTTGAAGCAGCCGCTGCTCTGTGGACTTTCACAGAAACCCAACACTAATGGCACTTTGCTTTCAGCCCGGCAACCCGAGATGCCATTCACACAGCCCCGCTTCTCACTAACTGCCCTTTAAATGGGCTCCACTCTCTCACAGGCCCCTTCATGCCGACCTTTCCCCCGGAGCACAGGGACGACAAAGAGCAAAAGAGCAAGAAAAAAGAAAGTAGAAAAGTGGCGAGGAAAGTGTTTTCTTTTTGTGCATTGTGCAAAAAAAACAAGTTTATGGCAGCAAAATGTCACATCAGCCAGGTCTTCTGGAGGGTCAGCGTGTACGAGGGGGGTCACGGTAAGACACAGTGTGAAGCTGAGCTAATGATGGCCGAGCGCTTCACACTTTCAGAGGTGTGGGATAACTCACTGACGGACTGAAGGTCACGGCTGCAGACTCAGAAAGCAAATTATCAATGTCGCTTTTTTTAAGAAACCGTGCCAAACATTTGGTAGATCCAGCTTCTCAAATCAGAGAATTTGTGGCTTTTTCTTGTTTTTATTGGGTGTCATGAGTCTCCAGATCCAAGGATGGATTCAACTTTTATAACCTGACAACCAAACCATCAGGTTCATAAGTTATCAGACACACAGACACAGTTTCCAGGTAGTTTCTGGGTCCATATCTTCAGTAACTAAATGTTTTGAGGTCCACTTTGTAAAGACGTTGATTACAGCTTGTAAAATACAGAGTGTCCCTGACCAGGAGGTTTAGTATCTTGCTAAAGGACTTTGATATCTGGACAGGTGGCGCAGGGGATGACCCACTCTACCCCTCACAATAAGTTTTGAACACCCAAAACTGTCAGTTCCCCCCCATTTTTGTTCCTGTCCGAGTCAGCTGGTTCGTTCCCTGCTGAGTAAGCTGGATACGACCGATTGGAAACGAACAAGCTGGAAAACGTACTGTAGCTCCGGACGGTCTGCCAAACTGTGTCAGACAGAAGCAATTAACGGCTGCACCCTCAGCGATGACCTCCATTTCCTGACACGCACCGTCTAAATTAGTCGAGTGATAAGATTGTGAGCAGGATCACTGACAAGAGAGGTTTTTTTTCCGCAAAAAGTTATTATCAATGCCCAAAAATCTCCAGCTACTCGACAATGGGGCACGCAAGCTCAAGCACGAAGGAGGATGTGGGCAGCCGTCATTATTTCTCAGACACCAGAGAGTTTCTTCTTTGTCATCTGCCAAGCTGACGAGGCCTCATAGTACGGATATAAAACCTCGGAGGGGGAAAACAGAAATGTGAGGAATCTCATGGGAAGCTGTGACGGAAGACAGACGCGACTAACCCCTGGAGCAGGAAAAAGGGTTCATCTTTAATCTCATCCTCGCCGCTGTCATTTCAACACGACTCCTGAGCAAAAACACACCGAAACCTTCAGCCCGAGTCTCGATTGCGCATTCCTGAAAGCCGAGGAAACTCTGATTAATGTCGGAGGAATAGTCTACAAAGTGTGTTTTAGGTCCACTTGAGAGAAACCGCGCCGGCTGCATCTCTTTGTTCAACTCCACGACCCCGAATCTCACAGCTTCTTAAGAGCTTAGGGGGGAGTGATCAAGGATTGCAGTGAGCAGCTCATCACAGCAAACTAATGAAAATGGAGACTTTTCTCATGTCTGGCTCGGGGCTATCACTGTACACAACTCAATTGAAAAGATCAATACGAGCAGAGTAATAAGGTTTACAGTGACAGCAAATGTAGAGTTTGCTGGACTTGGCGTTCGGTATGCAGGTGGCGTCGCATTCCGGTCTTTCAGACGGCGACCTGATGCTGAGCCAAGGAGAATTTTATTAGCCTCCAAGAGCAAAGGGACAGAAATAAGAGAGTTAATGATGTTTTCAGTGAGCCTGTGAGCCTTTGTATCTCCACTAAAAAGGCAAAAGGAATTAGCTTTAGAGATTGAGAGGTGAAATCAGCATGAAACGGAGAAAAAGCCAAAATATTAGTCTTCTTAACTCATCTGAGGGAAGTCGAATCTCAAGTCTTTGTGGGTGGAAGAAGGCGATCCGGCCAAAAAATAATAATCTCATGACTGTAGACAGACTTAACTTTGTCTGGGCCACGGGAAACTTTGTACATCCTTTAAAAGTAGTCATGCATTATGGTTGTGCAAGCCTGTCTGATGCTGTCCTTTTGATTTTGATTGTCAATGTTTTTTGCCCTCTCAAGTCACAAGCTGAACTTTTGTAGGGTCAAGCATCAGAGAAGTCGAGTCCTAGTGTTTTACTAAAATCTTTCTTTCAGATTCATGTAAGATGAGGATAAAAATAACTCTTGCATAAAACTTTGCTGTCTATGCAGGCAAAACAGAGATATGTTCACCGCTGTTGGGTCGCATATGCCACCAACACTCTGGTGATATAAAGCTACTTGAAAAAGTTCCGGTTTATGTGTCACCAACGAGTCCGGCTCTCAGGAAAGAGCTCTGCAGGGCCAAAATAAAAACACAAGAGCCTTAGATACTGAGCTGCAGATTACACAACAAGCTGTGATGACATCTTTCTCACCCTGCAGCAACCACACAGGAACATGTGGTATTGTTCCAAAAAACACTTCCTGTTCACCCCCGTGAACCGCTTTACCGTAACGTTGACTGTTCTGACGAGAGCGAACATGTTTCACAGGCACCGCTATAGAAGCAGACATCAGATTGGTTTCAGACGTCATTGAAAACACAGAAGTTCTGCGGGTTGTAATCTTGATAAACGGGATCCTCATCTGTCCTGCCACAGGCCGCAGAGCCTCTACCAACCTTCTGCCACAATTCTCAGACAAAAAAAAAACAGGGTTTTGGTTCCCTGGACCTGATCGATAACACTCACAAACACACAAACACATAACAAATAAAGATGTGGGAGCAAGGACACCATGAACAATGTTTTCTATACTTCAGAGCTTGGCTCCAGGGTTAGTTTGAGCTTTAATGGCCATCCTTTAAAGTAAATCCAATAACACAATGACCAAAAGACAACAAAAAAAAGCACTTTAAAGTGGCCTCGCTCTTTAAAATTGCATGCTTTACTGAAATTTCCTGTACAGATGAGTACGTGTCCTCTTCATAAGGACACTGTGGCCTTAATGAAGTGGCAAAACCCATTACATCACATCTCGGAGGGCCTCCTGCCATACGAGCCATATGGATGTGGGGAGAGGAGGCTGGTTGGCAGATTCTCCGCATGCTGTGGAGGCACTGGGCTACAATTGTCCCCTGAAGAACTGAGTCTGCACTACGCATGTGTGCCCCGCCGTAACGACTTCACCAGCCACGTTTAATGTGCTAATTTGTTTCATAAACTGAAGTTAATTTGCGGCCTAATTATACGCAAAAGCATTGGTTCCCCGTCGCCCCGACACCCGTCTCTGGGGAGGAGTTGTCGAGCTATTGGTTGTCTCTCTCTCCGTCTGCTCGCCTGTTTCAATGCATGCCAGCCAACCACAGATGAGCAGCAAATGCCTCGCAAATGTTCCAGTCTGGCAGCCACAGCACTCTCCCCCATCAGAGTCCCTGACGCAACACAGCCAATGCCCCAAGTCGACCCGCTCTAAGAGTGGCTGTTTTTACAGAGCTCGACACGCCTTAAGAACACACACTATCAGCGGGTTTTCGGCTCATGAGGCCCGACTGAATGGCGAGGAGGCGTGTTAGAAATGGTCCGTTCTCGCTCTGGGATCGAGAGATAAATGCTTCAGGTGTGCCTGTGCTGACAGCCGGCATTAAAAATTCAGAATTTCATCAGCTCCACAAGTGGAAACACAGGGCCGCCTGTCTGAGCCGGCGGGAACCGATAAATCTTGAATAATAATGCTGCTGAAAAGATCACTTGGCTGTGGATGCAAACAAGAGGAGATCAATACAACAATGGAGTCATGTTGGATCAAAGTGTGTTAACAGGAAAAACGACTGGAAACCACAGAGCAGGTGGCTGCACCTGAACGCAGAGTCAGAGGAGCAAACACGACCCAATCACCAGAATAAATGTTGGGAATGTACCTTTATGCAAACCATGGCTATGTTCAAACTTTAGACTTCTTTAGGTGACAACTTCGTGTTTCTTTCGGTCTCATTTGTAAGTTTTAGGCTCTGAGAACGCTGTGATTAGCGTCTCACAATGTCCGTTTTTTTGTTGGCACAAACGCTGCAGGAGTTTCGCAGACTTCTCGTGAAAAATGTGAGGTTTCTGTTGGCCCAAATGTGGCTGGAAATACCCCGGGGTCACCTTCAAAATATCCTGTGGTTTCACGCTGACAAATGTCTAAACACAGCCAGCGGTCACTGGCTTGGCAGCCTTCTCGCTTGTAGCTCCACCACCTCCCCTCTACACCTCCTGACATGAAAGTCAGGTCATAAGCATGTAATACGAATGTGATATGACACAGAAACGTATCTGTGGAGTGCAGAAAGTGCCAACATCTTGTCCTGAAGACTGGGCCTGCAAAAATCCCCTGTGAAGCCGAATGATAGCGACTCTGAGGAGGGAGGGCTGCGCTCAGTGTAGGATTTACTTCTGAGCTCCTTGTTTTGCAGCGACAACAGCAGAAAATCAGACAGAATCCGAGGGTGAGTAAATGTGCTTGTGCTGTTCATGCACAAACCTCCATGCTCTCTATGTTACTGTGCATCCAAGTGTCTCTAAGATGCAACACGATTAATATTTTAGCAGTTGCGAGTAGTTACCAAAGCCTCAGAGAAACATGCGCGAGTCTCTTGCAGCGAGAGCGAAGACATTGCTCAACTCGAAGATCGAGATCCCTCAAGATACTGACGACATCCGTTTCTTTAAGAGCGCAAACTATTTGTCATCAGAGCTCGTGACAACATTAATCATCAGTGTGGTTCTGCAAGTACAAGCGCCTGACAACAATCACCAACACGCCCTACTTTTTAAACTCATCCCAACCCTTCATTAGTACATGAAAAGGTGTTCAGGTGTGGCTTATTTCCTTTGCAGTGACGTCCACGTGAAGCCACGTCACGGCTTCAGGCATGTTAGCAGCTCTTGTATTACTGGAACACAGACTCTGAATGTGGCTGCAGAATACTCACTGTAAACACAGTAATCAGCAGACATCTCTCGGGATCATGAATCAGTTCAGGGTGTGCTGACATCACGCCAACATGAGAGGATGAGAGAGGAAGGATCAAGGTCACACCGACGTGAGTCAACACCAACAAAGAAAATACTAGTAAACTTGTGCTGAAGCGAGAAGGGCAAAGCAGAAACGAGACATCATCTGCTCCGCCGTGGAGGTTATATTTTCACTCTTGTCCGTTCGGGTGTTGGTTTGTTGGTTAACTTTTGGTGTGGATCCAGGAGCTTCTTCACACCTAAAAGTTGCCTGGTCAAACAGCTCTGGTTTGGTTAGGGTTAGGAAAAGATCATACTTTGGAATAAAATAACTGCATTCAGTTTCGTAATGTGAGTTTAAGTAACTAAACGTACGTGACATTAGTTAAATCATTTACATACGTTAACTTATTTAGATTACATAAGTTAAAAACAAATCCCTGTTGACTCTTGGTCATAGATGGGATATGAACCACTGTCTCCGAGGGTAAAGTCCTGTGAGAATCCACACAGCCACCTCTTGACTCAGACTTCTGTTGCTCTCTGTTCCACCGCACTCGAGAGAAGACTTCAGCATTAAACTTACAGGCGTAGGGCCACTGAAAACATATTTCGGTGACATGTTCATCTGTAACAGGAGATCGTTTGCCACCGTATCGTTTCCCATTTCAAAAACAATTGGCCAAAACCCGCCAATCGAAGAGTTTACTGGTGTTTTTGGTGCGCCGCAGTGCATTCTGGTTGTTATAGACTCCTCTACCTTTTTTGGGAATACCACAGCCCTAATCTAAATTTCAAAGATATTTCTTTTTACAAGCTTGATGAAAAGACCATCTTTCTAGCTATGAAATAGTTCTTGAAGTCCGTTGCTGTGTTCAGCAGCTCGCTGGTGGGCGAGAGAGGCATGCCACAGAGCAGGAGAGCGGCCCTGTGTACCCACCGGCCTTGTTCCATCAGGTGCCTGACATACCATTCAGTGCCTGGCAGCGCAGCCAGAGCTGCAGGCGTCTAAACATTTCCACTGGATCAAAGAAGGCTCTGCACAGACAGACAGACAGACAGACAGCGCTTAAATGTCAAAGTTGGTGCAGTGGCGGAGAGAGATGCACACAGACAATGAGATTCCTATCGGTTTGTTCCTTTCCTGCTCGGGGCAGCTCCTCCTGATTTCATCCTTTCAAACGCCGCCGCGGGACAGATCTCTCGGTCGTTACCTAGCAACAGGTGGTAAGAAAGATACTGGCCTGGCTTGAAGGATGAGAGGAGAGGCTACTCGAGAGACACGACCACTGCTCTCCTCATAAATTATCCTGGGGCTGAATAGAATAACAGTGACCCGAGGACTTGCATGAATAGCAATTAGTACTTGAGGCTTTGGTCATGGAAATTTAATGACATCACTTGTGAGTGCGGGCCGAGCGCGAGCGAAGTCTGTACTCGGGCCGAGCGTCAAGCTGTGTCCTGACAGCAGACACTATTAGTCTGATGCCAAATCCAATGGAAAATTGCTGGGGGGCAAACAGTGCAAACACAGACAGGAGATAAATTACATGTCAATATCTGGGAAAACGAAGTGGGCTAAATACCTTCTCACTGAAATGCAACAGGAATTTATACATTTTACACGTTTGATACTTGACGCATGTCAGATTTATGGACTTTAGATATTCTACACGACACAGTTGACGCATTTTATCTTCTCTCTCTTCAGTTATAGCTTTGCAAAGCTGACAAGTGTGCCAAATACAGACCCACCTGGAAAGAATAGTTCATTTTGGGAAATACCAAGGTCGTTTAAGGCAAGTCTTTCCACTCAGCGGCCATCTTGGCAACGCCCCCAGGCAGTTAATTTGGGCTAACGAGACCCTTATTTAAAATGAATGGGAAGAGAGCCAGAACTTTACTTTCATTGGTTTAAAATGATTTCCTTCCAGAGTTATACTTCTAATACACATGTCAAAGGTTTCAGGACACCAGCTTCTTTAATGATTCAATCCAGAAAGCAACGACAGGACCGAGTTTAATATCTAATGTTTGAATAATGTCACCTTTCTTGGTAATCCTGCACATTTGCCTGATATCCTCCTCCCTTCATGCTTATTGGAGATCCGTCTGCAGCCGCACCGAACTGGTCGAAGCTTCTGTGAATCTCTAAAGCAACAACATAATTGCCGGTCCGGCTGTGATAACACACTTTTATTTCCAATATGCTTTAAGCGGCTTATCTCCTCTCTGACATCGTCTCTGGGAATAATGCTTTTAAGCAGATTTAGATGAGACAATGGATGCTTTTCTTAGCTTAGCTTAGCATAAAGACTGGAGACAACCTAGCCTGGCACTGTAAGAAGGTAAAAGAGATACTACCTGCAATCACCTCTCAGCTCAATAATTACACGTTACATTGGATTCTAATAAGACAGAAACAAAAAATAACTCATGGTTTCTATTTTTTGACTGTCGGTTTATCCACCACTTCGGTCCAGTCTTTAATATGCCCTCAACTACTGCATGTTCAGAGCATGAATCATAATGAGGTCATTGATCCTTTTGACTTTTCACATTCCCAGCAGCTTCAGATGCACTTTGTGTTTATTGCAGGTTAGTGAATGCTGGTGTGCTAATGCGCTAAAGTAAGTTGGTGAACTTTGAACTCGCTAAACATCGACATCTTCACATTGTTACTGTCAGCATGTTGCTGTAGCTTAAAGTCTGTCCATTGTTCTGGTCATTTGCACTGGTTTCAAAAAGAAGTCAGATTGTATGTAAGCTCATGAGAAAACGACCCTGCTCCTCACTTGAATTATTGCCTCAAAAAACAGTTTCATAATGAGTTTATGGTCTCGATCGCTAGTTTAAAGTCTTCTCCAACACAGCGTGATGCTCAGTTTGTAAATTAACTTCCCATTTAGAATGAAACAGACGATAAAGCAGGGTGCGCTCTCAGCCGTGCTACTTTATGATTGATACGTCGCTATAACATGTGCAGTGGGTTCTTCTCCGTCAGATCCAATCAGCAACAGAAGCTTAGAAAATGGTAGTCCAGGAACTTCATGGTGGGTTTATGCTCTGTTGCTAATACGACAGCGAATGCAGATGCAGGTCGCTTATTCCTGCTTTTTTTCCCTTCTTCCTTAAAAAGCAATAACAAGAGAGGAACACACATTTAAAATGGTGTTCACATATATAAAATCATCTCTCCGTCGCCCACTCTCCACCAATTTACGCCGAAATTACAGGCTGCTGTTAACTGCCACTTCTACAGTACTGTTGTGTCGGAGTGAAATAATTACATGGTATGAGGTGAATCCTGGACGGCCAAGGCATCACGCTCGCCTTGACAAAAGAAGGGAGAAATAAAAGAGAGAAGGCGAAAAGACACATCAGTGTGAGGCTACATTAAGAGACAAATTGTCAAACTGCTGCTGCGGCGCTATTACAGCAGCGAGTGGAGTAATGAATGCAGTAGCAAGGTTCAATGGGAGCAGTAAAAATAGATGCTATTAGAGGGAGAGAGAGAGAGAACGAGAAAGGGGAATACAGCGAAAGTGTGATTTTCTTAGGTGTGCTGACAGTTTGAGGCCAACAACAGCCGAGCAGAGCAGCAGCTGCTTCCGAGCACATCAATACAGAGCCAGCGCCGATCCTTCGGCCCTCATTAGGTCCAACATATGGAGGTTTGGAGGTTTTTGTTGAGTCATGCTTTCGCTACTTGGCTTGAAACAGCTGACGACTCATATTTGGAGCTCCCCCTCTTTCCTCTTACCTCTCTCCTCTTCCTCCCTCTGCTATTGTCTCCTCCTCCTCCTCTTCCTTCCTCCCTCTGATCTCTCTGGCCTCTGCTCCTTTCTTCACCTCCTCATTATCCACCTACCTCGTTCTCACCGTCTGCTCCAACACACCAGATATTCTCAGTGAGGTCGCTTCAAGTTCAAATTACCTTTTAGTATTCTTCGTCAGACTCCATGTTGGTCTCTCTGACTCTCTGTCCCTCTCGGATGAAATGCAAAACTGAACTGTTGGAACTCTTTTGGGGGTCATTAGGCTCGCTGCGCCATGGCAACAGCAGATGCTGCTATAATTTGCAGGCAAATCTTTATTGCTCTGCAAACGCAGAACGACTGAAAACGTCAATTGAACAACCCTGGGTTTGAATGATGATTTGAATCAACAGCCCACTAGTCAAAATGTCCACGTGCAGTGAATGTCACCGGGCTGAATGGCCTCAGAAGTGCTGCTCTGATGGTTTAACAGGAGCGCTTTCTCAACAAGTGGTTCTCTTTATGCTGCTTTTTTCCTGATTAATTGCCCCGCTGTGTTTCAAATGACTGCGAGACCATTAGCTGAGAAGTGCCAGAGCGCTTTAGCTATTAGAATCTGTCATTTTCAACAGTCGCAAAGTTAAAATGTAGTATCACCAACATATTAAGGGGATAGTCCGAGCTTAATAAGGTACTTATCCATCGTGTATCCATCCAAGTACATGAAAGTCATCATCCACTTTTTTAAAGGGTTAGTTTGGACTCAGGGAAGACGCACAATAACGAAAACACCTTGCAGAAAGCAGATGTTGGTAATTAATCGCTGTATGAATTAGTTAAAATTACAGTTTTTTCAATGGAGTCTGGTGGCTTTGGAGACAGCGATATAATGGCTCAAGTTTTCTGTCAGACAGCACGGGTAATACTTTAAATACATCGCACACTTAAACTGATATGGATACTTATTAGGTTGCCATCATATGTCTTGGTGTTGCTGCCGCCGTCCTCAGCAGTACATTTATATCTACTGTAGATAAAACACTCATAAAACCCCACTTATTAAAAAAATAATGGGGTGATTAAAAAAAGACACCTCACGCAGTCAACCTTGAGTTTGGGAGTTAAAGGTTCAATCACACACAGAAAGTCAAACTCTTTCACACTACTCATCTGTTACCTTGCACGTCATCATGTCGCTGACCCTCTGCTGCATCGACTGACCAGCCTTGGGTCTGACCAGCAGGTAGAGAGCCTTGACCTCGGGACATGACCTCAGCAGCTTCTCCACCAGCACTTTCCCCATGAAGCCCGTGGCTCCCGTGATCAGCACGTTCTTGCCGGCGTAGTATTCAGCGATGGATGCCATCCTGCCGCCTGCTGTGCCGCTGCAGATGTCGGTCAGCGTGGTGTGTCCGTCTGTCGCCTGTTCTCCCAACCCGGCGAGGTCCCGGTCTCCTGACAGCTCCTGCAGAGAGGAGGAGGAGGAGGGGGAGGATGTGAGTGAGGGATGGCAGCCACATACTTTAAATACTGTATCAGGAAGTGGTTTCTATTTGTGAACACATGAGTTTAAGTAATGAAGCGTTTCATAGAGAAGCCACATCTGGGTTTTTCATGAATTTAAAGACCTTAAATTTCTTCAGTTCGACGTGTTTTGGGAGAAAAAACACATTCAAAACAGACGACCGGCGGTGTTATCTCTCTCTCTGACCTTCAGACTGCCAGGAGAAACATGCGACTACAATGCAAATCAGATGAATATTCATACAGGCGGATGGAGAGAGGGCAACGTTCAGGGGCAATTTGTCATATGCAACTAAGTGTGTGTCCACAGGAAAAGGCCGTGCTCCAGAGGAGAAGTGAAAGTTGTGGGCTGCAACCACATATTATTTTCACAAGTAGCTGTTTGAGGAATTAGTGATGGGCGTTTTTCACTATTATTTAAATTAAAAACATTCAGGTCAGTCTGAATCCGTCCAAACACTCAATTTGTTGCTCTCTCTTCCTAAGTTGCTGCCATCTTTCTAACATCTGTGTGCTCAAAAATACTAAATATCCAAATATGATGTATTGAAACAGTTCGTTTGTTTAACCACCAGTCCGAAACCCAAAAATATTCCCTTTACTATCAAGGAGGTACAAAAACATTCAGCAAACATCCACTGCAGAGGTCCTCAAACAAGTGACTTTTAGGCATTCTTGCTTAAAATGACTGTAAATAGTATGTTGATCAACCAATTTGCAATTTGTTTGATCCATTTGCAATAAATAATCATTTTCATTATTGACTGTGGATACAAATAGAGAAACTGTCTACTTTAATATCCCACAGAAACGTCTTGTTTAGTCCGACCAACATAAAAAATCCCCCAAAGTATTAAATTTAAAATGATATTCAACAGAGAAGAGCTGAAAAATCCTCCCTTCTGAGAGCGTGAAACAAGTGAATGCTGCTCATAAGTCAAATATTTGCCGGTTCAAGCTTCTCAAATGTAAGGATTTTGCTGCTTTTCTTTGTCATTTATCATAATAAATCATAATAAATGAAGAATATTTGAGTTTTTAACTGTTGTTTGGACAAAAGAAGACATCTGAAGACGTCACTCTGAGAAATTGTGATGAGCATTTTTCAGTTTTTCAGACATTTTATAGATTAAACTATCAATACGAAGAACGTAAAACAATTGGAGGATTAATCACGAATGACAATAATCGTTATGTTTGTCATATTTCATGATGTACAATGCACACACACACACACACACACACACACACACACACACACACACACACACACAGCTGTGACCTCATGACTCTACGATATCTGCAACTCAATCAAACAACTTGAATCACGGCAGCTCAGGATTTACAACTGCAATCACAATATATGACAATATTCTGCTGGATTATCTCCCACAAACTCTTTAACCTTGTTTGGGTGACGTTGCGCGACCTCACCAGCCATCCCTGCATATGCTTTTATTCCTGTGATCGCTCTATCGCGCCGCAAGGTCTTTAGTTTTTATGCGAGCGAGGGGAGTTTTCTGTGAGGACTCGAGGGTTACCCTGGCGCGGTGAGGTTGTGCACGGCGACAGCTCTGACTCCGCAGCGGCTGTAGGCGCTGCTGGTTAGCCACAACATTTACACAACAATCTCAGCCCATTGAATCGTGGTCAGAATGAAGAACGCACTTGCTTTGCCCTGCGAAGACACACATTTACTCAAGATTAAGCGACCCAGAGTTGCCCTCCTCGTCATTCTTTCACTTATTTTTGACGTGTTCCTGGACGTCCCGTCGCCCTCATTCCATGGCAACTTAATTGGATCAATTGCGCTCTAATGGCGGCGGTGTAATGGACTGTGTCTGCTTATTTGGGCCAACCCAATACAATAAATCAGGAGCTGCGTCTGCTGCTTTAGCAGTGGCAGGCGGCCAGGTCCAACAGGGTCTCTGATTAGGACCGAGGCGCCGGATAGAGGCTGATGTGGCTTCTGATACTGGTCATTAGCTCTGGTCCTGACTCTGCTCCCAGTGTCAGGAACTGGTCTCTTATTATCTTGAGGCAACAGTTGGCTCTTTAATGAGCAGATTTCTTTTTCCCATGTCGTCTGCTGCTGCCAAACTGGTCACAATTTGGAGCATTTATATGTTGGAAAACACATGTTTATTAGATTTTGGCATTTTTGTACGAAAAAAACCACCAAATTCTGGATATTTTAGAAACATATGTCCGATCGTCTCCTTTTCAGTGTGGCTGTTATCTCAGATTCACTTCAGGCCGCTACAATCGAAATGTATTTCATCATCTCCCCGCAACTTCGGAGGGAGAGGTCGCCCTTCGAGACAGCAACACTACAGGAGGCACTTACAGGCACTTGAGGAAATGAGCGAGTGCATTGGGAAAGTTTATGGCCGCAGAAAAGCCTCGTGGAGATGATGGATGTGGTGTAAACACGAGTGCTAATAAAACTGTGCTTCAAAGTGAGACAAGAATCTTTCCAATTAAATCTTAAAAGCAGTTCATCATTGCACTTATCGATGCCATTACGCTGGTTACAGCCGGAATATCTAAATAAATCATAACGCATGATTTCAGATACAGGTTGAGTGAACTGTGAACAAGCAAGCGACCACCTCGTTAAAAGCACCGGTGTCGCTTTATGGGAGCAGCTCAGGTAATCTGTAACCATCTGTCTTTTTACCTACATGACCAGAACAAGGTGATTGTGGACTCTTTGTGTTTTATGAGACGAGACTTTGCCCCCTTTATTTTTCTCCTTAGACAATAACTGACAGCAATCTGAGCCGCCGCGTGACTTCAGCTGTGTTTTCTGCGTGACTCTCCGATCAAAGTGATGACAGCTTTCTGTCTCTGCTTGAGCATCACTCACCAACCGGCCTGTAAAGACAAACAGGGGGCTGATTGGATGCCTGCTTGTGAGATGTTTGCATCTGGCAACATTAGCACTCCGTTTAGCCAAGACAGACGCTCGATCAGCACTTTTTTTTTTAGTGATTCACTCGAGCTGTGATTTGTACTCGAGATGAGTTTTTTTTCCTCCCCCCTCCTCCCCCTCCTCCTCCTCCTCCTCCCTTCTCCCGCTTATTTCATCCTCTCTCCTGGGCTGCAGATTCCCGGCATGTCTGCCCAAAGACTGAAGACGGAAACCAAATCCTCCTGAGCCAAACGTGGCCCAGATAACAAAACAATCTTGTATTTACTTGCTTTCCTTCCATTCTGCCTTCTGTGCATGCAATATTGAATTACACTCACACACACACACACACACACACACACACACACACACACACACACACACACACACACACACACACACACACACACACACACACACACACACACACACACACACACACACACACACAGAAAGGAGAGAGCATGTGTGTGTGTATTTGATTCATTCTTCCACTTGTTTGCAGTGGAAAAGAGGCATCACAGAAACTAAACCCAGGCTTTCGAGAAAAAAGGAGCCAAGCTGAGGGCGAGATCTAGAACTTACAGACAAAGTAATATCTGCAAATGTTTTCTACTGTATGCACAGACACTAAACAACGGGTCAGACGAGGTCCTCCTCCAAGGCCTCTGACATTCCAGCTTTGTGCTTCAATGGAGATTCCCTGTGGACACAAGGACAAGGGCAGAGGGGCTGAAAGTCACTACGGATTAACGCCCGACAATGGAAATGTTCCTGCAGCTGGAAAAGTGCTGGAATGGACGCGCACATCCCAGATTCATGGCACACACACACACACACACACACACACACACACACACACACACACACACACACACACACACACACACACACACACACACACACACACACACACACACACACACACACACACACACACACACACACACACACACACACACACACACACACACACACACACACACACACACACACACACGGTGATGACAAGCCAACATGGAGGCAGGAGCTACACTCACTTTCTCTTTCTTTGTACAGAATTTCTACAAGGATCAAAAGAAATGTGGCAGCAGGTGAACATTAATGTTGTTACGGATTATTTTCACAATTATAAAATGTCAAAAAAAGTGAAGCTTGTCTATCACAGTCTCTACAATAAAAGGAAAAAATGGGAGGATTTGTCCAACAAGACGCCAAAATGACTGAATCTTCTTTAAAATGTTACTAACTTGAGTATTTAAAACTGTACAGATGAATCTAACTCAACAAACCGACCGTATACTCCGATGTAAGTGGCTGTTATGATCTAAATAAGAAAATATCGACCAAAATAATCGCAGCCTGGAGCCTGTTCACAACACGGATAACTTTAGAGCTGCAATGATTTATTGATTAGTTGTCTAGATACAGTAAATATAGCAGCAACTGTTCTGCCTCTTGAATAATTGGTTTGATGTGAGATCTGATTGTTAAATGCGAACATGTTCTGGTTTCTTTACTCCTCTGTGACAGTGAATTGAACGTCTTCAGGTTGTGGACAGAACAACACATTAGAGGATGCAGTTTTACACACCAAACAATTAATTGATTAATCAAGAAAAAAATCCACAGATGAAGAGATGATTGGAAGCTTCAGCCCGAAACGACTTCACAGACTTCTGACAAATCGATGCTTTTATTCTCACCGTTCAGAAGAGACGAAGAAGACTCGGAGACGCCGATGACTTACGCCGAGATAGTTTACAAAAACAAGATCTTGGAGGAGCGAACAAATGCACGTCTGCCTGCAGAGAGTGATGTCGTGATAATCCTGACAAGTCTTCCCAAATGCCTAAATTGTTTCGTACAGCTTGAGGAAGCGTCTCCTCCCATTCATGGTTATCTGTTTAACAACATAGCGAGGGGGGTGATGCAGAGTCTCTCCCCCGCAGCCGGAGGACTAGAAGGTAAAATAGGTCAGAGACACTTAGTCTGATAACACAGATAGATCGAAGGCTTCCTTACAGCTTTGCCTTGGCAGACATCTGTTCTCTAGTCATATCTACAGTAGCTTTGAACATCTCGCTGCAGAGACCATGAGATATAAAGTTCAGTCTTCGCTATCCTTATCAAGACTTTAACTTCTGTACAGGATACGTATGACTTCCTATCGTATGAGGACGGAATGACCTCATAAGATGAACGAGTAGACAAACACATCCTTCGATGAGGCGCAACCATGAAGGGGACAGTCGTTTAAAAAAGGTCTCAAGACGAAAAGATTGGGAATTAACACTATATTTAATACAAGAGAAGTCTTGTAATTCCTGAACTCTGTTCCGATCCACCTCGTCAATCACACTAACAGTAAAGAGACAAGCGGAATAAAGCTTGTACGGCGTCCGTCTGTCAGCATTAACCTTGTTGTGTTGATGCTGATGAATGAGACAGCAGCCTTTTGAGAGTCTGCGCTGCGTGACTTGAAAGGAAAAGTACTGGGCAGCAAGGACGAGCGCCAAAACCTTCAGGGACCAGCTTCTCAGGTTATGATGCCATCTTGACAAAGTAGCACGTCATGTTCAAAGTCAATCAGGGTCATTTCGAGAATAAAGTCTGAAGACGCTCGGGGGGGGCGTAAGAACACGGCTCGTCTGCAGAGATTTACTGTCGTCTGCGGATAACGCTGCTGCACTCTGGCCTTATTTCATGCGTCCTTTTCTCCTGACTGAGGAGTTTTCTGTGGTTTTTTTTTTCCTCAAAGCTCCTCTCTCCGGGAGGTCTGCGCTGTTTGTTGGAGGCGGGTTGTTTTAAAGCCGCGGCTCTGCAGTCCTTCTGCTGCCTCCGGCCTTTTCCTCACACAAACCTTCTATTAGTGGGTCAGCTGAGTGCTGCTGGAGACACCGGCTCCACAGCTGCACGCTGGCAAAGACCATTATAAAACGGACAAAAGCCGACAGAGGCGGGAGCGGAGGGATGGAGGGAGGGAGTGTGGGAAAAATAGAAAGTGCAAAACGCAGCCAATAATTAAAGCAGCATTAGTCAAGTTGAATGCCAGTGCCGGGCAACACACAGGAGAAGTCAGCCCCTTTCACTGAATAACACAGTGCCAACATTGTAAAAAAAAAACACACAAACCCTGAAAAGCTGAGTTAAGTGTACAACCACTGCGGGCAGTCGCTCTAACATCCCTCTGCCAACATGAACACTTCTGAAAAGAAGAGGTCCAACTTGTAATTTTCAAAGCCAGGAGACGGGATTGTTTCAGGGGCCAAACAAGCCTCATCTCATCCAGGATCCAAGACCAAAAACCACCGCACACACACACACACACACACACCGTGTCGACACAGCGGCAGAGCTCGGTCTAACACAGGATGTGTTCAGGCACAGTTTGAATTGTAGGTCACCCTGGATTTGGCAGTGCTCAAAGCCAAATACACTGTACCTAAGCACATGAAATAGGGGAAAATAGAGCTGAAAGAAATCTACAAAGCAGTGATGCTGCCTTTGTAGACAGCTGGACTGACTGAACTAAGTGCAGGTTGGTCAAAAATGCAGCTGAGATGCTTCCTGTGTACGGTCAGCATGTCCTGCATGTACAATTAAGGACATAAGCCGTCCACAGCGCGCCATAACCAGCAAAGAAGGCATGACGATCTTGCTCCACAAACAATAAAGTTTCAAGTTTTGACCATGTTTAAAAGCATTTTCTGGTTCTTGTCTCTGTGACAATCTCAAGTAGAGAGGAAATGAGTCCCAGTCTCTCTTTACCCGGAGGGAGAGGATGAGGCTGGGCGAGTGACCGGATCATGAGATTAGATTAATAAAATGTATTAGGTCCTGGAAAAAATATTGTGCTGAAAAAAAGTGAGTACTTGTCACAATGACGGTTAGCTCACTGTGCTCCCCTTACTTACTGTTCCTACAGCTCTCTGTTTTAGCATGAATGTAGCATTTAGCGTGAAAACAGAGGAAGATTTAATATCAAAATCTTTACTGAGTTTGGAAACAATCCACACTTGATTTCAGATGAAGGCTGACAAACATAGCTTCTCATTTATAGCCAGCAAATGTTGATGCTGTCTACTGTTGTAAAGCAGTTAGCTAATTGAGCTAACCTAGCTTCATTAGCTGAATTAGCCTAAACTCTGCTAGCATCAGCTTCCACAGTGGGGAAATAGGCCTTTATTGAACATAACCTGTAATCCCACAAACTTAACTAACTCTAACGAGTAACTCTCGGTTAGCTTACGACTGTATGTGTTCAGCTAGTTAGCCGAACATGCTAGAAGTTGCAGCTTAGAGCGGAGAAACACACACGTCTCATTTTTAGTTAAAGGACGAGCACAAACTAGCTCCTTGTTGAGCACACATTATCTCTAAATGTAGTTTCTTGAGTATAAACTTACAAAAATTCCCCCAAAAAGAACAGAATAGAGCTGATGACATTAGGTTCAAATCTGTTAGCATTGGCGTGGTGAGGCAGTTAGCCCAACATGCTAGCAGCTGCAGCTGAGAGCAGATAAAAACACTGTTAAATTCATTTTTTAGCTTGATGAGGCTGCCTAAGTTTAGCGTTAGCATGCAATCGACGCAACACTCTTCAAAAGCAAAAGGTTAAGGAAACTTCTGTATTCTGGTCGTGTCGCTGCAACACTATTAAACATTTCCAGCATCCTCTGTCTTGACTCCCTCCACTCCAGTATATGAGGTTGTGACATTGGCCCTTACACAAACCCACATAATTGAACAGCACTTTTACACACAGCACTCTTCATCCAAGATTGCATTACTACACAAAAAACCTGCAGGTCCTCTCCTCCACTTCATTTTTGTCCCGAAGCAGCTAAAGGCTAATCTAATTAGAATTAATTATATTGGCCATGGACATCAAGGATTTAAGCAATGTCTCTTTAATTTAATCTTTTTTTTTTTTTTAAGCCAAGAACCAGTTTCCAATCTACACATGAAGGTCGTTGCTCACGATCAGATATCTGGCCACCGGGGATTGAGTGTGTGTGAGTGTTGGAGCTTATGTTTCTGTGTTCACGTACGCGTGCATCAGAGCATTGTGTCCGCATCGTGTCTGATCGCAGAGGGATTCTGTAATTACACCAGCCGTCTCTGAGTGACAGAGCCTCTGGGTGCCATGGTGTCAGTTAACGCCTGGCTCAGACCCAGGCTGGCAATCGTACTCCGAGTGCGGCGTCCGAGCCAACAGGTCACAAACTCACGCTGTGGTGATCGTGGTGGTGTGGATCCCACGCACCTCTCTCAAGTAACACATCCACATCTCTCTCAATAATTAGGGATCAAGAAGCCTGTAATTTTGTCTGTTATGTATGAGATTCTGAACCGAGAGAATCAACAGTTGGTCTTAACTAAAAACATCACTTAAATGTTATGTTGTCTCTATGGCACTCTGTGAGAAAGATGGTAAAATAAACATATTTCAAAATAAAATTAAGCAATAAATTGTCACTTGGCGAAAGATGAATGGTCAGCTGTCTCCTAAAGTCAAGGCCGTCGCCGTCTGTGGCCCTACTGTTGTGTGTCCTGCACTGTTGGCACTAGTCGGCTCTTTTTCACGCCAGTAGACAATATTCAGTTGGCAGTGGCCCGTCGATGATTGAAATCGCTCTGATTGGCTCTGAAGAGTGCATGAGAAGAGAATTTGGAAAAAGAAGGTAAATCTGCTCGAGCCTGTCGCTTTAAGATCCATAACCCCGACCCTGTCTGCTGGTTATCGATCGTGGATGTTGTTGCTAAGTATAAAATGCTACAATGGATCATGAAATATACCTGGAAGGTGGTTTATATACCTGTGTTGACCACCCCGGTGTACTATATGTGTGGGAAACACCAACAGTCAGCCTCTGTCGCCATTCGCTCCTTGATGTTGGCTTGTTGTGTCTGGGCCCTTAAATGTACTTTCTCCCGCTTTGAAAAACCCCATAAAATAACACACAACCTGCATTTATATAGCGTATACAAAACAGACAAATCAAAAAAGTGCTGCTGTGTCAGTGCAAAAAAATCCAGTATCATCAGGCTGCAGCATGCACACTCGCTCCTGTTGAAAGAAAACCCCCAGAATGCAATGCTTTTCCTGTACTAGATGAGTAAATTTCCACTATGCAACACCACGCCTGTTAGCGGTGGTTGCAAAAAGGATGATTCATCTGTCAAATATCTCACAATCTCAATTCACTTTTGACTACTGAGCATTTAACAGTCAGAAAATATGAGTGCAGGAGAGTTTTAGGACACATGCCTTCTGATTGGTTTCATCTTCACCCAGCGTGCACTGAAGAGCCGTGTGCTTTCCAATTTTTTAGGAAATGACACAAAAAAACCCACCCACAGCTGCAGAGAGAGCCTGCTGGTCTTTTTATGATTCACTCGAGGCAGCCGGGCCGACAAAAAGGCCCGGCGCTATCTGCAGCCTGACGAGCTCACATATGTAGACGATGATGGGAACGCGCCGCAATTGGCGGGGCGCTTTCAAGTCCTTATCAGAGAAACAGAAGAGAGAGAGAGAGAGAGAGAGAGAGAGAGAGAGAGAGAGAGAGAGAGAGAGAGAGAGAGAGAGAGAGAGAGAGAGAGAGAGAGAGAGAGAGAGAGAGAGAGAGAGAGAGAGAGAGAGAGAGAGAGAGAGAGAGAGAGAGAGAGAGAGAGAGAGAGAGAGAGAGAGAGAGACTGGGTCACAGGCCACAGCTGCCCCGTCACTTATCTTAGCAGGCTCATTTTCCTAATGTGGGAAGAGGCAGACGCAAGATATCAGAGCGGCTCTGCAGGCGGTTCCTCGAAGCTGCATGCACTGATCCATACAACGCGTCCGTGCCGGGCGTAGGGCTGATGATTATACATTATTAATTCCAAACATTCTGGTCTCAGTTGGACAGAAGCCTTACACATGATTTGCATTGATAAATATAACAAAAACTGCTTTTTGGTAACATTCGTTAAAAGTCTGTCATTTCAAGGAAGTTTCCTGGAAAGATCTTTGTAATTTGGCACTGATAGAACATTTTCTTGAGATAAAACTCAATTCAATTTAAATTAATACATTTGTAATTGGAAATCTAATTCTTTTTTCTTATCTTTAGACTATAAACTTGCTTGTAGACACATTTCACACTTTTGCGTGGTAAACTGATCTGATTAAAGTCTCTTGCTTGCACTGCCAATTAGTTGGAATTCATTAATTGGAAGCACACCAATTGATTTCCACTTCCATTTAATTAGAACCAAATTAGACTTCTAGGAATCCTGCTGGGACACGATGAACCCTGAAAATAAAGTGTTACCTTTTGATATTCTCATGTGTACTGATTTGTATTGCCAATGTCACAATATATATTATATTGTTTCACCTGTTTGTTAGTTGTCAGCAGGATCACACAAAAACTACTGAACAGTTTTCGCCGACACTTGGATGGAGGACGACACTCGGCCCATAACAGGAGAAAAATGTCCTTAAAAGACAAACTACACTTAAACTGAACGAAATAATCATCCAACAATCTATTATTGGAAACTTTATTCTTCATATTTTTGTTGAACTAAACTCGCTACGCTTGCTTGTAGACAGATTTCATATTACTTCATGGTTAAGATGATCTGATTAAAGACTCTCGCTCGTTCTGGCAGTTAGAATTAATTTATTGGAAGCACAAAAATTGATTTCCACTTAACTTGAATTAGCAACAAATTTAATTTGAAGGAAAGCCCCTGGGAATCATCACACTATGAGCAGTTACAGATGCGGATGTTAGTCGTCTGTTTGATTTAACTTTGTATAAGATGTCGTTTGGTTTTGTAACTTTGGTCGTTTCATTAAAAAACTAAGTTATGAGTTAATTTATGTTGATAATTTGTTCGATTTGGTTTACTGGCATGCTCTAATGTTAAGTCTGATGTTGGAGTGGACACTTGTTACACCTCAGAATAGAATTTCCAGTCATACGAGTCAAAAATGACAGAAAAACCTGTCGGGATAATAAGGTCGAATGGAAGTTTATGTGTGAAATCTCTCGACAGCACAAAACTACATTTAAAACAAAAGTTAGAACGAATGCTTCAAAGCTTTTTGATACTTTTAATACTCTGATGGGTCAATTACATGCATTTTAAATAGATTTACCATGGCAGGACATATACATGCACCACACATCAGGATGATTGACTGCATGATATTGGAGGACGATTTCCTCTTAGCCCGAGAGTTTCACATGTAACAGTCACATTTATATGCATGAACATAAAGCCGAAGCCTCGACAGCTTTGATATATTGGAGCGATACTCCATCTCGTACTCGATGACTTGTCTGTGCCTTTGAACAACAATCAGCTCGCTTTCATGGAAGCCAATATGTGTGACCGAGTCATTTAATCAAGTATCCGGTGAGAATAATGTACTACTTTATACACACACACGCACACACACTGCTGCCAGCCGAGGTTTATTATTAATGACAAAGGATCTCTGGCATCAGTTGGAGAGTATCTCCCCCATCCATCCATCCATCCATCCATCCATCCATCCATCCATCCATCCAGTATGCAAATTAGAGGCAAGGTGGAAAAGACAACCACGGACACGAGCAGCATGAACATCCACAGATTATTTCAGATTTACGCTGCTAGTGAACAGATTAGGACGGAGTCATGCAACGGGATCCAAACTCTGTACCATCGTAATCTTTTTATCGTCCGGTGAGTGTGACCCAAAACATTTGGGTGGCTCGGTGCAGGAGAGTTGTGATAGTTGTCTGAAGCGTATGACGAGATGAACAACCTTTAAAAACAAGCAAACACAGCAGAGTGGTCGTTGCCAGTTTCTGTGAATGGAAGACGAGTAAATCTGGGCCAGAAGGACGGGGATGTTGTTGATGTAGGAGTGTGTGTGTGTGTGTGTGTGTGTGTGTGTGTGTGTTTGTGTGTTTCAGGGAAAAGAGGATGCAATCAGCTTTGGCTGTCTGCTGGGTACAAGGCTCGGCAGAGAGATTAAAAGAAAAGGCTGCTCTCTTCCTGGGATCGCAGCGAGGATGAGGTCCACTTAGAGCTGTACTTTGCTTCCAGGGTGACCGAAGAGGTCTAAAACGATTCATCTTTTTATTGGGTCGACGTGCTGCCTTTCAAGATTTAAGGCGCTTTTAGGCTTAATTTGAACAGGTGGTAAGAACACACTCTGGAATTAGTAATAAGGGGATGACCACATGAGTCTCATTACTGTAGTAAGTTTTCAAATAATGCTGTGACTACAAATTAGTCAGTCCAAAACTGTTTCTATTATTTAGTTTTTCAAATTTTTACAAAATAATGAACCCACAGCCCGAGTTCAAGGCTTTGTTCTAAAACCCGAAGAGATTCAATTCAAAAGAATACAAAAAACCAAGAAAATCATCAAATCTGCTCATTTGAGGAGCAAAAATGTGACTTAAATCATTAACAGGTTATCGAAAACTGTCAGTAATTACTGTAGTTTGCTGTTGATCAATTGCCTAATCATTTTAGCGCTGTTGATTAATCAAAAGCTTCAACCCATAAAGCTTTTGTGGAATCTTATTTCAATCCACACTGTTGCGACGCCTTCAAACCTCAAGATGTCAAAATTACGGATGATGATATAAAGACGGAGAAAAGAAGCAAATTCTGACATTTGAGAGGCTGAAAACTGTCAAACATGTAGTATTTTTCTTGAAGAATCACTTAAAGATGCAAAGTGTTGAAATTTTATCTACTCAGTTAGTAACTAGCTGGAGAACACAGTGGAGCATTTAGCAGCTAAAGAGCCAGACGGTTGGTGGAGACCAAACCTGAGCTAAAAGTGAGAGAATATTGGACTCAAACGTGACAAGTGGCCAGAAACGTGACTCCCAAATAAATGCTAATGTTGCTGCACGTCTGTTTAATGTGTAAATAAGCAACTCTTTGCTGACACGTCAGCCATAACTTTTCATGATGATGTCAATCTTATGTTCATTATCAAAACCAAGAGCATGAAGTAATGGCTTTGATGCGTACGGTAAATACATGGGGAGAATAAAAAGGCCACAAAGTCAATAACAGCTTGCTTCAGGGCTTTATTAAATACCAGATAAACCAGGATTTACCGTCTTTGATCCACCTGGTTTCTTTCTTTACTGACTGCTTGGTTCACTTCAAAGCAGCGCTGGGAGTTTCTGCCTTTATCTCCGCTGCACTGGACCGATACGGTGATGCATTGTGTTGCCTGTGTGGAGGATGCGATCACAATGAGCTTTGTTGGACTAATCAGTGGGCGAGTGAGAGGAAACACCATGCGAGACGATTATGCTCAGGTCTGTAAAGAGACTGTAAAGTATATTGAGATATGCATTGACTTGGCCGCCGGCCATATTGTCCGTGCATGGAGGAGCCGGGCGTTCGTCCAAGATGCCCCAGACACAGACAGCGAGGTTGGGCCACCCGGCCACAGACGTCTCTAATGGAGTCCGAGACGTACATCACTTCAAATTAGCCCTAGAGGCTTATTCCTTTTAATCCTCTAAAAAAAACAAGCTCTCCTTGAGAAATAGGACATATAGCATTTGAAGAGAACGGTAAACTTTTCCCTCTTAAAGCAACGAAACTTCAGGATCGCCTCAGACATCCAGCTGCAGCCTCGTGTGATGGAGAAAGCTGTTCGTGTCGGGGAGGATGCACTTGTTTGACAAACAGTCAGAGTTCCAACTTCCCAACGGCTCAGAATGAGGAACTTTGTGTTCCGGTGATTCAACTCTTGGTGTTTTATTTACTGAGTGTCCACTATAGATCCTGCAACAGCCAATAAAACTGCCAAATGTCCAACCGTAACAATGTCAACACCATAGGAGACTGTGACAACATGTCAGGTCTCTATTAACATGAGTTATGACCTCTACAAGATTATGTAGTACGTTACTAAAGGGACATTTTTGCTGCTTTAATCTTTTAGTTTTACTTTTAAACAGCCATCAAAAGCAGGTGCATGTGACACAATCACAGCCAATGAATGCTGGGCGTGTTTTTCCTGATGACGATTTAAAGTAAAACTGAAAGCATGACACGCACAATAAGTGCTCGAAAGGTTATAATTTATGTCAAACTGTGAGCTAATGGTTGTTTAGGAGGGCAAATAAAGGTTTGGCGGCTGTAAACTAGTCTGCTTTTCCATCCCGGGCGGTGGATTACTCATCTTCTCCTCATATTCAGTCAGCGTGTATTTAAGATTCTTTGGACTTGCGTGAACACAAACCACAGTCCTGAGGCCACACCCTCTGGATTTATCTGTGTGCCGAGTTGCATTAATTTCTTGTAAATGTGCAATCTTGGAACACCACACACCACCTGCACCATCATGTTTCTCGGGAGGCAACAACGCCCCTGACAACAGATCAACGTAATCCAGGAAGGTGATGTTGCAACAACCGCCCGCTTACTTCACATTTTGCTTTCACTGAAGCTTTCCACACACAACGAAGTTTGTAATTACCTGAAGCTGAATCTTTAGTTGAAACACATTTCAGACTTCTCTTCTCTCTCCTCTTCCTAAACCACTTTGCAATCATTTTTGATTGCTCCGTTATTATGAATTGAACCGGCGATGATCTCATAAGACATCTTAGTGGGGTTGTTCAGAAAGCCTGATCCATGTAGAGATCATTGGCTCTGTTAATCAACACTCGGGGTGACTCACTGCGAGAAAGTGCCTGTAAATCCTCTCCATTACCCTCCTGTGACATGCTGTTAAAAGAGCATCCATGTCACACGGGGGTCAATGTCATACGACTGACTGGAATATCCTCTCGTGGTTATTAACAGCCAGGAACGCAAGATGGAGGGAGCGCTGCAAGGTGACCGATGCTAATTTACAACACGTGTTCGAGCAGTCAAATTAAAAACAATGTTCATGCACTTTTCAGCCCTTCACAGATTTTTACATGAATCAGAATGCGAGGAGCTTTAAAATCCCTCTTAAACTTGCTCACACGCCCACATATTTCACATTACAGTCCTCCTCACAAGATAGTCCTGACGTTGATCTACACGCTCCCTCCCTCCAACAGCCCCGGCTCTTTTTCTTGTGCTCATTTTCCATCAACATTCGCACCAGATGCTGATTCAAGCCGATCTGGATCCTCCCATGAGAAGCCACAGGTGCAGGGACGCCGTTCCTTCATCACCCCCCGGCCCGGCTCTGAAGAGGAGACACAGCCGACAGCTACACTGTGCGCTACTTTCAGCTGATCTAGTAAAAGCATTTATTTCTTTTCCATTAAACACCCAAATAATCTGTTTCACTGTTCACCTTACGAGGCTTTCCATTGTTTTCTTTCTCCACTTGACTTGCATCTTGTTTGACCGGCGTGACTTCAAGGTAAACACAGAACCACCCTGCGGTTAGAAGAACAATGAAGGAGGAACAATGTGGATCGACCGATCCCTCCACACAGTCACGTGACAGGAAAGATGAAAACATCTCGAGTCGCTCGTCAAGTTGCCTCACCATGTTGGTGGAAAAGCAATTTCACAAGTCAAATGGTTGAGACCACATCTTTCAAATTCACGCAGCATGTCGGTTTACGACCAAACAGCTGCCAACACATTAATGGTCTGATTAGCGTCAGATGAACTTCGGGTTTAGTGTCATTACCACATGCTAGCATGCTAACAAGCTAACGTTAGCATGTTAGCATTCTGTTCTGACTGCCCTTCTAGATCTAAAAATGTTGATCCATAACCTTAAATAAAAAAAAAAAAATCAGTGAAATTTCAGGTTATGGATCTAGTTGTACTTCCTCTATGACAAGTAAACCATAGAGTGAGTGAATTATGGTCACAAGCATCTAGAGTGTTCTCCTGAGGGAGGGAATCGATCCTAAAGACTTTTTAAAGTACGTCATCAAATGTCCAAAACGAGGCGCCTGAATCATCCATCATAGTTTAACCAACAGATAACATCTGAGGCTGAAAGATAAGGTGGCGGTGCAGCGTGCGGCTTCCTCTCCTCCATCGTCCACTCGCACTGTCTGGCAGCGCCGACGATATAAAAAGAGAGTTACATCCCTGCAGTGGCGCTTTATCTGCTGACTGCTGAAGAGGTGGCATGCTTGCAATCCCCCCCGAAACCTCTACATCACAGCCCTCTCAAAACTGCCCAAAACTGTCGACGCAGTTCCGAAGAAGCAGCATCTCCGACACCGCCTCCCATAATCAGTGAACCAGTCTAGAGGAAAGAGCAGCAACACGTCGACTTGGAATACAGATTTATGGAGACGTGCAACAGGAGGAAGAGGAAGCACTTTAGGTGAAAGGATGGTGGAAGAAGAAGAGAGCTGTCGGGGGGTTTGTAGGAACAGTTGTGGCTTGAGGTCAGAGATCACAGGAGGATGTAAACAAGGCTGGTTACGAACCGCAAGACAAAAGAGGGACTTTCTAAGTCTCGCCTTGCAGCATTCTTGTGAAATGAAATGAAATCTCACATCTGTAAACTCCTCAGACATGTTGAAGGAGCCGCATGTGTGAAATAACATGCCTGCTGGCAGCTTCCACGTGGCTATAAATACATAAATGAGCACACACACACACACACGCACGCACACTTACCTAACACTTATCTGAGAAAAAAATATAGGTCATCTCGTGACGATAATTAGAGCTCCGTTTGTGATCTCGATTTAGAAATCAGCCCAAGACACTTTTCTCATTTTGCTCTCGGATGGCGACGAGCTAAATTTAACGACCGCACATCAAAACACCTTTTTGAAAAGGAGACCTGTTCACAGCCGACTTACCGACGGAGATATTTATCCCTCGCTGAAGCGTCACGTATCCATAACACATGAACTTGACCTCCGTCTTTGTTTGACCTCATCAAAATCAATTCATTACACAAGATAAAGTATTGACCTGTGTTTAGGCTTCATTGGCTTAATGTGGGAAACTGGAAAAATACACTGCGGCAGACTTAAAAACAATTTAAAACTTTAGTAAAGATTTAGAGAGGATTCATCGATCAATAGATACTTAATCTGCAACTGTTTTGATAATCAAAGTCATTATTCATGCCCAAAACGTTGCAAGTTTTCTCAGTTTTATATCAATGTAAACTGATTTTGTGGTTTTGGACCGTTAGTAAAAAATGGTAAATCTAAAGATGTCACTTTGGCCTGTGTGGGAAATTATAACAGCCATTTTCTTTTGCTATTTGACAAACAACTACATTTAAAAAATATGCAGTTTAATCAATAAGTAACATAATCTGTAGTCAGAGTCCTGGAAAAACTTAAAGGGGCAGTGCGTCGTTTCAGAGAATAAATTCAAACTCAAATACTGACGAGGAAACAATACAAACTCTGAAACATTCATGAATAAACAAGCTGTTCTCAGGTCCCCAGAACACTGTTTTATAAGCTGGAAAGGTGGCAGGGTCCGCCACATATATAAAGAAATAAAATAAAACATTATGACATCGTGTTGTCCTTTAAAGCCAGTTTGTTTATGAATCGTTTGTTTAAGCATAAAAACAATCCGTCAGTAAAAGATCTCTCTCATCTGATAAAAAGTTCTTCCGCAGAACTACGTAATGCACCTTTAACCGCTTCCTGAAGCCAATAACAAAAATAAAAGCTCAGCCAATGACAGCCTCACACTGCCGTCTGTAATCTGTTAACCACCGTGACTGTAAAAATATATATGTAAAATAAGAGATTGAAGACATCTAATCTGCTTTTTGGGGCCTTGACTGTCGCCTAAAAAGGAGAATAAGTGCGACAGTGCAACAACAAGTTGTCATGATAACACACGCACACACACACACACACACACACACACACACACACACACACACACACACACACACAGATAAGAGAGGCATGCAGTAGCTGAGGATGCAGAGCCGGCTGGTCCAGTAGTTATCATGTCTCCTCTCCCTGTTTAAAAATGTAAACATAACACTGATCCAAAAAAATTCACATGTAGCACCACATCTGCTCTGATCTGGGGTCAGTCAGGACGTTTTCCGTTACAGTTATGGTCTGTGGTGTGATGCGAGGGGAGCTGATCTGCCTCAAGAGCCACAGGATGAGATGTGAGCTCAGTCTGCTGCTGGATCCAGGACCAGGACCAGGACCGTCAGCTGGGCTCTGTGTCAGCTCAGCCAGACCGCTGAGCAGAGAGCTCCACAGAGAGGAGGTGATTCAAGCAGCTCGCCTCCACATGGCAAACCACACACACACACACACACACACACACACACACACACACACCACACACACACACACACACACACACAGACAGACACACACACACACACACAGAGGGAGAACGACAGGGCGGTGAGAGCTTCAGTGGTTCCTTTTCTTACACAAACACTGTTTTAATTATTCTGACAGCCACAAAATAATGTAACGACGATATCAACGTTTTCATTATGACGTGCCAACAGTCTCCACGCGATACAGCCAAGGTAGATATGTTTATATAATATCACTTCCGGTGATTATTTTCAAAATAAAACAAAACTGAAAGTTTTTTTTTAATTTTTTAACATCTAAATGAGTTGCCTTGTCTACAAAATGTAAGAATTTTTTTTTTTTTTTTTAATTTTACAATCTGATTTCATAAGCGGCCAGGATGTCCAACAAACAGCAAAATACATTCATAAATCAATATACGCACACTTGGTCGGTTATACGATATAGATATACACGAACCAGAAAGACATATTATGTCGCTTTAAGTTTTGGAAAGTAGCAGCCTCCTTTTGGATTAAATTGAAATCTAATAGCAGCAGATAGTCGGCTACTTAAAAACCTCTTCTGCTGCCCATGCTGTGAAACATCATTTTAAAATCCAGCATTGCTTTTAAGTCACATTTCAATCACTTTAATAGCTTGTAAACTATTAAACTTCATCAAGCTCTTACATATCTATATGTAAAATATACTAGAGTAGTAGTTTTCAATTATCGGTCGTAGGATGATTTAATACACGGTCCTTTTAACACAATCTTAACAGCTCGCTAAAAGCATCTCACAGGTGGTTAAATTTACTTTTTGCATTTTCTTTTCATTTGTAATTCAGTGAATGCTTTTCTTTTGAAAGTCCCTGTCCCTACTTCCTGTCTGGTCGGTGCTAACAGCCGTTAGCTTGCGACTCCCGGCGGCTCCACGCTGATCGCGGCTCGAGCTCCCACAGCTGCCCGCCGCCCTGCTGTCGGAGGCGGCCACAACTTACAGGAATGGAGCCTGTTCTATCTCCACACAACTCAAGCGTTTAGTCCGAACAAAGACAAGCTGTTAAAAAGCCACAAACACTCAACAAACATTTTGTTTTACCAACTGCTCGGAGACATTTTCAGCCCCGGCGTGATGATGCTGCTCACTCCCGCTGCTCCTCCGACCACACAGCCGACCAAACCAGGGAAAGATGCTCCGGCAGCGGCGTGCCACGACAACATCCCCGCCCCACCACATCCACCATCAAACCCTGACTAACAAAAAAAATTAAATAATAAAAATAAATCTAGCGCTTCTTACCGTGGACATCGTTTGGTGCGGGCGGCTCCTTCCTCTTGCGGGTTTCAAAGAGGCTGTGCGGTGCGGCAGCTGCGGACTCTCTGCCTCCTCCCACCGGCCGCCCCTGGGCTCTGGCTGCTCCGATACTTCCACCGTTATAAAAGCCCGGTCCGGCCCCGCCGACTGCCTGTCTGTCTGCGGACTGCTGCAGCCAGACAGACTGCTACACACACACACACACACACACACACACGAGATAGTGGGTGGGCAGGGCGCGTCACCCCGCCCGTGGGCCCTCCCCTAGTCCCGCCGGTGCACGCCGGTCTGTCGTGCGCGCACCGGCGTCACACCAAACTTCATTCAAAAATCCGCGAAGTTAACGCGGCTGGCTCAAACGTTGAACTTCGAGAAGCGGGAAGCGGCACTTTGTCTCTGAGTCATCACAGTGTCAAGTTCGGCATACCTGAAACTCAAACATAAACACATTTTTTTTCACTTAAATATAAAGTTTAAAGGTGCACTGTGTAGTTTTTGGGGAAAGCTCAACATTGCCTGATTATTTATAATCAAAACAAAAATAAATAAACAAACTATCTTAATTTGTATGACTGAATAAATAAAATACACAAACTGACCTTAAAGGACAACACAGTTTCATATTGTTTTACTCTGTTTATATGTGGCGGACCCTGCCACCGTTTCTAGCATCCTGAGAGAACAGCTTGTTTATTCAGTTATGGAAAAAAGAGTTTGTATTTTTACTTCATTAATATTATTCAAATATTTAAATTTCTTCTCTAAGACGACATAATGCCCCTTTAAATAGTTTTTTATGAAAAAATTCTGTTTATTTGGACAATCAGGCTACTTTCAGAGGGGAACGAGGGCTTTAAGACTTCAGGACACTGTTTACAGCTGAAACCACCTGAGAGAATATATGAGGATGAGTTTGACATTCTTAATGTCGTATCTCTGTTCACTCTAATCAGTAGCTGTACTGCCTGTACTGTACTTGTGATGAACACTACGATCCAAGAAAAATGGCTGCAGCCTGCGAATAATCTCGTCCGCTCTTGAAACGTGACCTGAACCGCTCCCAAGTTGACCATTTATTTCTGGGAAGGGCATCAAATCTGGCCATAAACAATCACTCTAATGAGATGAGATCAAATTAATTTCATCATCCCAAACCCCCGAACATTATCCGTGTCCACTCAATGATGCCTCTAAATCATCTGCAGCAGTACACGACTTATCTCCCACCATAAAATGATCCATTGATCCCTCTTAAACTGAGCTTCATTGTTCATCGTGCAGCGAAACGCAGCGTGCTGGAACAACTTCCCCCCCTCTTTTTCTATCGACGCCCACGTAAAAAACATTCAAAAGTAGATAATTCGCCTCCCTCGTTGCAAAACACTGATGTGTAATCAAAGTAATCAAGTGCCAGGCATCAAATACCTCCACACGTGTCATTAGAGCCCGCCTGTTACCTGCTGGAGGACACTTAAACCTCCAGTCGGTGCAGTTATTCCACATCTTACTGCTTTGATTATGACTCACAGTCTGTCATATTTTCGGTGCACTCAGCTGAAGGGTTTGCCTTATTTTTCGCCTCAGCTGCGTAACAACAGTAATACAATCGGCAAATAAAATCTCTATTCAGCCGTGAAATTATGAAAACAGGATGACAAAACTTCTCTGGGCTCAGCAGACAGTTCTGAATAACTGTTTTTCTCCCGACAATCTGAAGGCGATGCGGCTGTAAAGAGCAGGCTCCACTCCGGGCTTTGACCCACAAACCTCAGAGTGGCAGCATGAACAGGGCCCCCTTTGCCTTTTCTTTTTTTTTCTGCATGTAATCCCTGTTGTGCAACAAATTATTTGCCGTCCCTCTAATTTTAGTTTTTTCGTCAGAGGCCTCCCACCACGATCCAGGTCTACATTTCTCGCTGATCGTGGGGATGCTTGTTCGAAAACACTGCATGCATTATTCAGTTTAGCCAAAGGTGCCTGGCTGTGTTTAAAATGTGTTTCAAGATTAAAGAGCACGGAGCTGTGCACGCTCAGGGCTTTCTAGAGCCTGTGCTGCTCCCAAATGAGTAGATTTATTGCCTCCAACCTGACTTTGTTACTTGGTTGGTTGGTTTGTCAGCAGGATTACACAAAAACTACTAAACAACTTTCCATGAAACTTGGATGGAGGACGGCTCCCGGCCCAGAAAAGACCACATTCAGTTCTAGTGGGGATGAATCCAGGAACTCTATCTCGCTTTCTGTAACATGGTGAGATGAGAACATTGACTGCTGCTCACTGTAGCTGCCCTTAGCTAGTTAGCTCAGTTAGCCGTGCAGCCAGTGGTTCAGGCTGGGGCTAGCCGATTAGCATGCTAACTCTAGTAGATATCTCTGCAGCACAGTACACAGATATCAGAATGTCAAAGTGTCTGTTTATTCATCATTCTGTCGATCAGTTTTGAATGTTTTCAACAGAAACTCGTACATTTAAATGAAAACTCTGCAGAATATCGCTAAAGATTTGAGCCCAGCAATGTATAAAATATTAGTCACTGCCACTTGATGCACATTTCGAAGAGGGTACTTCAATTGTAGCTGCTGTTAGCTAGTTAGCTCAGTTAGCGGTGCAGCTGGATCGGAGCTCGGGGGCCCAGGGGCCCAGGGGAGTGTTGGTGCACAGAAGCTTCGGACCAGGCTGGGCTAGCTGGTTATCGTGCTAACTGTAATAGACACCTCGCTCACAACACATACAGTCAAAATTGCTGTATATTCACAGGATATTATTAAAGATTTGAACACGACAGAAGTTTTTTTTTTTGCCCTAGTTGCCATTTGATGAACATGTAAGACTGCTCAGAGAGAGCAGAGCAGGCTGATGAGTTCTGCACTCGGCTCGTCGTTCTCCCAGTGGAGACATGTGCACAGCTCTGGATTGATTCGCCCCTGTGGAGACTACAGGCACCAGCCAGCAGCTTCCAGCTGGCAGCAGGCGGCCCCGACCAGCGCCGCCGCCGTAGGAGAGCTCGTCATGCTGCTGCTGCAGGGCTTCATCTCTCGCCCTCTGACTCTTCTGTGTCTCTTTCCTGTTGGTCTGATGCACAGACGCCTGCACACATCCAGCATGAAGACACCTTCTCATGTTGTCAAATAAAGATGAAATCATCAGCATCACATGTAGGAGACATTACATCAAGTTTATGTTGTGCTAAAATGTAACATCCTATCCTGAGTGAATCAGGACGTGACCTGCAGCGTGTGTTTCATGTGTTTTTCATGCATACTGCTGCAGGATGTACCTGTGAAAAACCACAACTCCAACTGGAGGAAGCGTGCACGCTCATTTATTGTCATACATTATTCAAACGTGGACGTGCATGCTTAAAAAATACGGTGTAATATTCTCCATCGTCACATTAGGATTATAAACTCCCCATAACATTTTGTCAGAGGAAATGTCTGACTAATAACTTTATGTAAGTTAAACAATTATGAAACCAAGCCAGCACAGAAATAAAAGCCTGGTCTGCACTGACCTCTAGTGGAGACATGGAGGACATGCACACAGGACATTAAAACACACTTATTATCTGTTCGACCTGCATGAGGAAGCTATCAGTGATTACATATATTTATTATATATTTAAATCTAATATTCCCCAGTGTTACTCAACCCATTGGGATGAATTCCTTAGATTTAAAGTCTACCTTATTTGACCCGGTTCATCAGACGCCCCCATGTGGCCAAATACTGACAGTACAGTCTACAGATTTGAGGAGCTCACTCAGGTTTTCTTCCAGCACTGGTTACACTTTGTTTCAACCCTCTCTGCCTATTAAAAATGTATTTGCAGAATTTAAACAATGCATAAGAAGCTTATAACTGTAGTGTTATTGTGATTATTCATGTGTCTTTAAAGAACTTCTCCTATATCGTATCTGTAACTGGTGGATAAAAGATGATCATTTATGTAACGCTAGCTGTGAACATTTGAAATCTGATGGTAGCTGCGCCTCATGTATGTTACGTGCGACCTACATGAGACGCATTTAAAAGAGCTCAGTGAGATCTTGTAAGTAAGTAGTTTGGTTCCTTTTTGGGATGATGATGTCGTAGTGACGTCATCAAAATCTATGGAAAACACGTTTTACAAAGAGATTAAGTGATTCTAGGAAATGTGAAAGTCAGGATATCTCGGCCAATTAGAGACTCCTTCTCTCGCGAGCCCTCAGACTTTATGGAAGAGTGATACTGAATAGCTGAGACGACCCGTTCAACCAAAAAGATTAACATTAAATCATTATCTACTTTCTCCCATGGTGATGGAAGTTTGGTGAAGTTTATGAAACATTTCTGGAGCATCACAGCAAAATAGTGCTGCAGCGTTCTCCTAAACCACAAGAAGAGACGTGGATAACATCGGTGGAGCTGTTCGGAAGCATTTTATGTTTTCTTCCAGGTGTTTTTTTAACTTCTTAACACAAGTCATCATCTTTCTTCAGTTGTTTGTCTGAATGCTGCAACACTGTTGTTGCTGTGAAGCTCCAGAAATGTTTTGTGGATTACAAAACTTCACCTGACTTTCCATCAGCGTGAGTAGAAAATGTTTTCATTTTTTTGATGAATTTATCATTCAAATATGATTACAGCAGTGTTATACTGTGAGTTATAGTTGAAATACATCCATAGATACTTGAAATCTGTTCACAACTACATTATATTGTGGTATAAAACAGTAGATACTGCTTTAAAGGGCTGAACAGAGCAGTGAAGTGTCTCACCGGCTCTTCTTCTGTATGAACCGCACGCTTTAATAAAACCAGACACACCCGCAATAAATCACACAGCAGCGCCTCCTCCATAAATCTGTCATGTGTCAAGATTTTCTTTTATTTTGACAGTTTCAGAATATCATACAGGTAAACAAGATTTCTGCAAAAGTTAATATATCCATAGTGTTGCATTTCATAAAAATAGTTGCTCCACGTACAGTCTGTGTGACCATCAATAGTACACTGAGTCATATTTATAGAGATATTGGTTCAGGATCTACACACTGCTAGAACACTACACAGTGATGCTGAGCCGCTTTGGGTGGGGTGTTTATGGTGGAGCGCGTGCTGTTGCTTCAACACACACACACACTCTTTTTTTTTTCTTTTTTTTTGTTCTTTATGGTTTCTGTAGAAAACTACTTACAGTTTGGCTCAATGGAAACAGCTCAGATGTGGAGAAAGCAGTGAGTTGTGCAAAGGCTGAGCAAAAAATACGCACGTCTTTTTTTTTTCTTTTTTACATTTTTCTTTTTAGTTTCTGCTTCAAACAGAAGTCTCAAAAATAAAGGAGCAACGAGCGGAGTGATTCTGTATGTAGGCAGCGCACTAACCGTCAGTCTGACAGATGTAGAATTTTTTAGTTTTGGGGCTTCATTTTCTTTGTGTCGTACCGTCCCCGCGCACCATCGACGAGTGATTGAGGGGCTAAGCCGCTTGTGCCTGGCTGACGATTCCCTCCGACATAATAATTCACATCCCAGACCCCTCCGTGTGAGATTCTGCCTCAAAGTCAGGCTGCTTATTCCTTGAGTAATTACAGATCACAATGGCAAACATAATGGCTTTAAACACTGATTGCACTCCCCTCGGCAGAGAGAGAGGAGGGGGGGAACTTTTGTTCTGGTGTGATGACTCGAGGAGAAACTACCACTCTGAGTTTTCTACGTCTGCAGATGCCGTGAAAAGATTTGTCGATCTGAAAATTGACCTTTTTGTGTAATCCTCTGTTCTACTCTGAGCAGCGAGTGTGCAGTAACAGCTTAAACACTGTGAGCACTGCGGGGCCTGTCAAACCCTGATTTCCCCCTACAAGTTTGAAGACGTGTGAGTCAGGGAGCCGTACGAGCAACTCCGAACATTTAAAAGAGCCTGAAAGATGAATTAAATCACAAGAGCAAGAGTGTTAGGAATCAGTTAACCTGTGCGATCACCTGCTGTGGAGCTGCAGTCGTTAGCATGTCTGGCTAACTGGTTTTCTAACGTGTGTACTGGACGAGATTATCATTACAGCTGTTAGCCAACATTAGCAGTTCTTTCTTGCTCTTTATTGGATTGGAGTATTTTTTACACTTCAGCCAGCAAATGTTAATCAAGACAGTCATGTCTGCCACCTTCATCAGTCAGTCCTCATCCTCAAAGACACAGTTTAAGTGAAAAACAGCTAAACTGTAAGCTTAATGGTGTCGTTAGAATGAAATAACAGTCTGATCTAATGTTTTTTATTAGCTGATGAAGTCAAAATCAGTCAGCCGGCAGCTAGAAGTGAGAAGCTGCTTTCGTTTACTTCTGTCTGAAACAAAAGGAACCACTTTTTCATAAGTTATAAAGAATTTTGAGTTGTAAATCTGCAACTGTTATTACTGGAATGGAGCAAACATATCAACAGTATCTAAGAGAGAGCCAGACGAAGTGAACTGTCAGTTATCAGGTTGTATAAAGATGTACACCTGTACATTGATGCTGCACATTTGCCTTCAAACAGAGTCAGATTCTGGGGCAGGTACGTGTAAAGAGAAGCAAATGAAAATCCACGGGGAGCTTTGGCACAGAGACGTACTTCTTAAAATCACACAGTGTCGAACAAAATCCCCCCAAAAAACAAATCAGATTGAGCAGCTGTGAGCGGCTGTGACAGGTGCAACTTCATCTCAGCCGGTCTGGAAAAAATTGAAAGAAATGTTTCATCTTCAGGTAACAAGATCGTCAGACGAGCGAGCTCCTGACGCGCGGGACTGATTCCATATCAACATGTTGCCGGTTGAGTTTGGTTTGGCCGCTCTGAGCCGACGTCTGATGATCTCATGCGAGCAATTCATGGAAATGATTAAGAATCAGTAGTGAAAACTATCATGACCCAGAATGAACCACTTTTTCACAAACCATCAAACCGCTCTGGTAATGGACTCATTTTCATACATCAGCTTGTGAAATAAATCATATATTTCACCATAATCACACTCTGAAAAAATACTGTTTATTATTTGTATCTGTAAAGTTGATGTGGTATAGCAGCCTGTTTGGAACCCTCTCAGGTGTTGTGGAGTTGAACCTCTGACATAAAAGCCTTCCTCTCCGTCAGTCTAAGGCACTCTGCCCCTCGGTCGGTATCATGCCAGCTCCTTCTCCAGTCTCGGCGTCCCGGCTTGGACGCCGCCGTCGCGGAATTGCTTTGTTCGTTAAGCACAGAAATGAGAGAAAATGGATTGACACGACACCCCCGCTGAACTTGGGGATGATTTCGAAGCGCAAATAGACCGTGCAGTCGACCGCAGCCGGGGCCCGACGAGACCTCCAGCTGCAGTCACAGGGCTGAACGGGAGTGTAGAAGAGAGGAGGGAAGTCGGCGCGGCGGAAGCTTTCGTCCACATCGCGCCGCCTCTTGGGAGCGGACCAGAATTTCCAATCGGCGCAACTAAAGGTTCTGTTCACTTAAAAGATTATCTTATTTACAAAAAAAAGATCCCACATATTCATATTCATTATAATATATCCATGTCTATAATCATCTGATAGATTCTTCAAGACAGATTCAGGTCCACACAGTCTCCGTTAAGGCAAAGTTCTGCTGATTTCATCCTCGCTGTCACTCGTTATTCCATTCGCTTTTCGTCAAAAACAGGCAAACCTTTTTTTTTTTTTTTTTAACATTCCAGTTCATAAAACAGACTCCACTGTGAAGATATATTTATATATATATATATATAAAAAAATCCAATGGCAACCAGCAGGTGCTTCCTGTCGGCTGTTTTATATTTGCATGTTCTGTTTGGGGAACTCGACCAGTTTTTCAAAATAAAAGTTTGTACCCCGCGAATGATTCCCCTCCACGCTACACACACACACACACATTCTAGTTGCTCTTCTCAAAAAGTGGATGATTTTCCAGTTCTTAAGGTGGTGGGTGTAAAATATCTCTCAAAATAATTTAGAGTACAGTATCATAAATAAAACTCTAAAAACACGTGGTCCAGATCACCCTGCCCCCCCTTGGTTTTGACTCTGTGGTCTATGGGAGAATGGAGGGGGGGGATTAAAAGGAGCGCAGGAAGGTGTGAGGACGGTGGTTTTAATCCAGATGTTTGGGTCCAGATGTCCACTGTGTTCTGGCGGAGCCGCGCTGTTATCTGCTCAGCGTGGACGTGGACGTTCCTGTGCGCAGCGTGCTGGGCAGCTTGTCTGATCCGGGGATCTTCCAAGGCCCAGGAGAGACCGTGGCCTTCCTCCCTGCTGCGCCGCCGCTGGTGCTCTTGTTGGGCAGGCTGGGTCGGCTCTCTCCCAGGCCCGACTCCGCCTGCTGCTGCTGCTGCCCGCCACCGTAACGTTCCACATCCTCCCTGCTGTTCCCGTTGGTGTGTGGGAGCTTGGAGGTGCTGGATTCTCTGTTGTCCCCAGTCTGTCTCTCCTTGGACCTCCCTCTGGTGCTCCTGGAAGATTTGGGCTCCAGCCCCTCCTTGCCCCCGTCCCCCTCAGTAGTGGGCTGCACCCTGTGCCCCTTGTGGGTGGACCTGCCACCCTCCTTCTTGGCTCTGCCGCTCCCGCCGGTTGTAGCCGCTCTCCTCCCGTGGCTGTTCGGATCTGGGCTCAGCAGCTTGGCCTTCTGGGGGCTCTTCGAACGCTCCTTCCTGCTGTCTCCTGCCACCGCGTCTCGAGGGATGTCCAGAGGCGGCAGGAGAGGTGGGTCGGGGGCCGGGGCCAGATGGGATGAGGGCGATGACATGGAAAGGCTGTCGATGGGAGGGGCTACTTCCGACAGGCTTGGGGAGGCTGAAGGGCGAGCATCCCATGGGGCGGCATTATCTGGAGCGCGAGGACACAGTCAGTAACATCAAAATCACACACACACACACACACAACACACTCTGCTTTAAAGCTTGCAAACATGCCACTGCACAACCACACAGTGCATCAAAAAAAACAAAACAAAAAGCAATAAACACAGCAATCATTCCTATTCTACAAGCTGAAAGCATTAAAGTAAAGATCCGAGCAGGACTACAACCTACTTCCGAACGTGTCTACTTTTAGACGGCATCAATCAGCCTCCCATAGCTCTCTTTAAAGCCTCGGCCAATCTTAAACCTTGGCGGAAAATCGAAAACAGGTTTAATGAAATGGATGATGTGCCCAATAGGGTGGTGCTTTAGCGCGAAGGGAAACCTCAGGGGCCGGGTGCCTCCGTCTCTCTCTCTCTCTCTAAAGCCTGAAGAAGTCCGTATCGAGTGCAGCAGCTGCAGTGAATCTGCAGCGTGCTCCTCCACAACTCTCCACTCTCACGGACTGTTAGCTCCTGTTACTGCACCGATGAGTCTCGGTCCCTCGGCCATCAGTCATTTTCAGCCGGCCTAGGCAGGGGGGCAGAGGCTAGGCGGGCTACACCGGCGCCATGAGGCCCAATTATAAGAAGCTGTAATGCTGCGCTGGAGCATATTAGATCCTGGACTAAAAGAGGGAGCCGAGAGTAACTGGTCATGTCTAAGTACGCCGGGACTTCACAGGCTCTTACCTGCAGTATGTGAGGCACGACGTGTGTTCATTGAACTCTGTGATTATCTCATGTTGCGTTAATGCATCAGCTGTCAGCGTACGTTTCTGCTGACACAAACTGCATATGTACATTTGTCCTATAAGAGCGAGATGTATAATAACTGGACCTGTGCTCATAAAATTTGGGATTTTCGCTCCTTAGACCTGCAGGAAGTGATTATTTGGGCACTTTGGGGTCAAAACACTGACATATCTTCACCTTACTGAGTCCTAAAACCTTGAAGTAAGTTAGCATTGTTTAACAAATCCCTCGTCTCGAAGGTCGATGGGTTTGTGGGTCTGTTTCTGTTCACACATTTTGTTCTACGACATATGAAAGTGTTTATGAGTCCTTGAAAGCGGCGGTTGCTAACAAGAGGCTAAATGAGACTACAGAGGCTGTCAGGGATATTAAACGCCATCAGGCCGAACACAGAGAACTGTGTACACAGGCAAACTTAAGTTACAAACTATTCTAACTGTAACTTTACAACTCGTACGTTGATCAGATTATAGTAAAGTTGTGTAGTAGGAAGCTTAGTGTTGGTGATTTTGACGTCCTGCGACCACGATGTAGTTCGTTTATAGCCTAACGTTAACTGCTGATTACATTTATTGCTCTGTTTTCGGTCTCCTAGGGGAACTATCTTGCTTTTAGCTCCTGAATGCTCCACTATGTTCACCAGCTAGTCGCTGACTGTGTCTGTCTGCTCTTTGTGGCTGTTCAGGTAGGGTTCTTAATATCTTATGTGTAAGTTTTAGGATTTTTTGTTAAATATATACCTTTGAGGTGCTGACTTTGGCACTTAGAGGCACAAAAACACACACAGTGCTACACAGAAAACAGCCACACAATATTATACATGCACATGCTCATTATCAAGCTCTTATGCAAACATCACACTCCTTATATGCTTATTTTATTTATTTTTTTTACTTCTTTGTGTTCAGCTGTTCCCTAAAAAAGTGCGCACGAACCTGACACAAAAATAACTTCGCTCCTTTTGAACATCATTATGCTAATGTTTTAAATAGCCAAATTAATCACTGTAGATGATTTGCATAACCTTCCAGTATGCAAATAAAGTGCCTGCAAACTACAAGTGATGAAATGCTGAATCGAAGCCCACACAGAGGAGAACACGTGGGTTAAAAAAAAAAACTGCAGCTTCCACTGAAAACAAAAGATCTCTAATGATGGAGAACTGCGTCTTCTGGCAGACCACAGTAAGACTCCCTGCGTGGATTATTTCAAGGCTGGAGAACAACCTCGAGGCGAGCATGACAAAAGCTCTCCACACAGAGAGATTAAGGAAAAAAAGGGGGCTGACAACATCACATCAGCCTCTGTTTCCTGTGTTTAAGGGCTGGAGGACGACCGACGAGGCCTGATGAATGTGCACCACTGCCGGCTTTTTTGTTTTTAGTGTCGTGGCGTTCCCCCCCGTCTTTTCTCTTTTAGAGGGAGGATGCAGAAAAAAGTGAGCGTCAGGCTGGTGCAGAAGCCACAGACGTGAGTGACGCATTGGAGTTTCATTACCCGCGGTGTCACGGGAATGAATGTCCCCTCCCAGGCTGGATTCACGCTGCGTTGGGTAAATAATCTGCAGAAATATTTCACGTTCATCTCCCGTGGCTGACCCGGGGTGAACGCTCATAACGCTATATCTCTGGGCCTGTAGGAAGCTGCTGCTGCTGATTCATCTTTCAGTCAGGGGAAAGGAGCTGTGTTCTCTAATTTTTTCAGCCTCCTGCAGCTCGAAGCCAGATTTGTTGATTACTTTAGGAGCCAAAATGCTTCATGAAAGAGTGTCTGGAACAGGTGGTTACAACGAAACACAACACACAGAACCACAGCACAGAAAGCCCGGGTTAAGTGAAGAGAAAAACATTCGTATGGTCACAAACCGTGTCTTTAGAGTGGCCCGTTAGGAAGAAATAGGGGGAGCCATGCTTGTCACTTTTCATGCACATGGAGAGACTGGAAGATACCATTCCTATAGAAGGGGAAGTAACAACCTAGACCAATCAATTAGTGATAGGTCACTGAAATGGACAGAAGATAAACTAATGTTAGTCAAGATAGAAGAGACAAACAATTAGTCTTTTTTTTTTTTTTTTACAGAAAGAAATACAGAATACAGCGAGTTTATAAAAGATATAACATGAATATAGATGCATGCTGGAACAGTATTATCAAGAGTTAAAGTGATATTAAGACAGTGAAGAGAGAACAGTCTCAGTGTTAGAAATGATTCTGAAGACAGGAGTCTGTTGTGGGTATTTACCGTACTCGGGGACCTGCCCTGTTCCCCTCTTCAGGAGGAGACGAACGCGCCGGCCTCCGGACTTGATCAGCTCGATGGCTCTGGCGTGGGTCATGTCCCGGGTGCTCTCTCCGTTGATCTCGATGATTTGGTCCCCGACCTGGGTGTCAGGGAAGGAAATGAAGTCATCAACAGAGAGAAGAAAATGTGTGTGTACTACTTTGTTCACAGGGCGGTTTCTCTCATGGTCTGGACCCCAAATAATGATATTTCAGACAAAGTTGTGCTTCTGGCGTTCTGGCAGTCGTTTGGATAAAGGCCCTGTTCTGTTTCAAGAGAGAGAGAGAGAGTCCTGGCCAAGACAGGCAGCAGCACATTTACGACTGCTGCAGACATCAAAAAAAGCATATAACTATAAAAGGGGAGTGAAATAACGACATAATGTTTTTTCTGGGCGCCGGCGTTCCTTTTTTGAATCGTTCTCAATGAGGAGAGCGTATGTGGCAGCATGTGGCCGGAGGGCGACCAGACGTCCTGGAGAATTTGTGACTGTCTATAATAACTTTCCTGAAAATGAGACTAAACCAGAGTTTGGATGATAACCAAATAAAACATTAACTACTGATCGTGATCTGACAAGAATCATGACTGTAGTTTTTTTTAGCTGTGTAGAGTCGTGCCTCAAATTAAAAAAACAACTGCGAGGGCGATATTAGGACGTTGGTGAATTAAAGCCAAAATCACAAAGGGAGATGAAACATCCATCGTGTTAAAAATACACACAAAGTCCAGTAAGGAAAAGTTTTCAAGAGTTTGCAGTTGAAGAACTTGCTCAGAGCCTCGACTCTCGACCCTCCCGAGCACCTTTGGGATGAACATCAATGCTCGACCTGGAAAAAACGCTCTTATGGCCGATTGGGAGCAAATCTCTGCAGCCAGGGTCAAAGAGTCCGACATATTGATCCATGATGTTGCCATAACTGGGCTCAGTGACCTCAGGTGCGGCTCACCTCGAACTAATATCCTAACTGTCCTCGTAGACTTCTGAGATACAAACTTCTGTACTGATTTGATATCAGTCAGTACAAATATGAAGGAAACATGATCAGACAGATAATAAATGGTAATCTGACACTTAATAATGGCTTTATAGCTGCTGACAAGTAAATTACAGTGTGTTATGAACAGATTATTAAATATTTAAATATATTTATATATACTAAATGCGAAATTTGACAAGTTTCCTGCCTTTTAAAAGAGTTTCGCTCCTGATGACTCGTCGATGAAACAAAGGATTTTCATACCGCTTTCAGATATAATTATATAAACGCTAAAATGGCTTTGTCGTTATGTTTTGTCGACTACGAATCTTCAGTTAAGCGCGATGACATCGTCTCGAAGAAAGAAGCTGCTGAAAACTTCAAGAACTTAAAGCACGGACGCCGTTTTTATAGACTTTAGAGTTCCAGTGAAGCTGATTTGAAAAATTTGTCTTTTACACAACAAACGCTTAAATTATTGACTGACGTGTTTGTGTGTTTACAGCGTTTGAGGATCCCTTCCAAAGTGTGTACTGTCGAAAATGATTGATAGAAACCTGATATCATCCATCATCTCGCCAGTCACAGTTCACAAAGGCGAAAATAAAGAGGAGCAAATTAATGAATGTGTTGGCATGCCTGAGACTGAGCCGATTACGATGTGGCAGGTTTGTTAGTGAGCACACTACATATGAAATTGAATATTAACAAGCTTCTGTTAGTCTGGACGACGGTGATTTATAAGGATCAATATGGATCTATAATTCACCGGCTTCCCTGTGAGCTCCTGTAAGCGTTAATAAGCATTACCCATCATGAACCGCTGTAATTAAGTTTGGCAGTAATTTCGACATGTCGTGAGGATGGAATTATGGCAGACCGGTTCTCACGGCGCTGCTGAGGAACATATCAGAACGCCACGATGAATACCAATAACCTGAACGTTTAAAACAACTGCAGCAGCTGACGTGTTGAACTATTAACTGGACTTTCTCCTTGTGTTGTGGAAACTTCCTTACAGGTTAAACTTCAGTCCTCCCTTTCGGTCAAGACTCTCACCTCACAGCCCGTCAAGAGACGAGGGTTGACTAATGGGAAGGATTCACGGGGAAAGGGGACAAAACATGCCGCCTAATTACGCTTACAAATGGAGAAGTCCTCCAGTAATGGCTGGGGTAATTTGAAAGTCAGGAGCGGACTGGAGCCTGGAGAAGGGGGGGGGGAGTCATTAGGTGTCATTAAGATGGTCTGAAGAGAGGTGGAAGGCAAGACGGGTCGCTCATTAATCCTCACCTCCTCACAGCAGAGGACAGCGATCTCCATTTTCATCTTTAATAAAGAGGGAGCTGAATTTTTTTTGATGGCGAAACAGGAGCCCCCGCACAACTCCCTCTGTTTGACTGTTTAAAGCTCGGCGAGGTGATTAAATGAGCTGAATGATTATCTGTAATAACCAATCAATTCTTAAAAGCCTCTGAGCTGACACTTGAACCTAAAAACGAGCTTTCTAGAATAAGTTAACGCTGCTTGTTACTGATTATTTTGTGGCAACCAGGACTGAAAATAAATCTTTTCTTTTTGTTTTTTAAAGATGTGACAAAGATGTGACAAAGAGGACCGGCTCGGTGAAAACTCGGCAGGTCGCAGCACAAGTGGGCTTTTGGCTTCAGCACCTCAAAACGTGTCAAAGCGCTGCTTAAATCCAAAGTGACAGGCATGCCAAAAGCTTTTTAAGCAGATGCTCACATTTACTTAAGTGAAATGCAGATTGATTCCTCTCCGCGCTCGGCAGTATAGATCGAGGATGATTGGACGGGGGATCAAAGTGTTCTCTGCACCTTGTTCTCTGAAATCTATTCACCAGCACAGCGTCGGCTGATTTTCAATATCCGACCAGCGGTGTGACTCTGTGGCCGTTCATCTAAAACAATTCAGACTCAGTGGGGCAGATTAACTCTTGTGAGTGTTTATACTTCCACTTCACTGCACTTCAGAGGGTAATTTGGACTCTACTTGGTTTATTTGACAGCTTCAGTTACTTTTCAGTTCAAGATTTTAGAAAAAACATGAGATTTATGAATTATACACATGATTGCTAAAGATTAAACCAACATTTTTGGTCTGTCTAGTTGGGAAAGAAGTGAGCTGACCACACTGCTCTTTATATTAGCTACTTCTAGCATAAGACGCCTGAATCTCCAACCAAACTGTCAGAGGCCGAGTTGCATTGTGAGTAATGTAGGTGCCAGATTTTGGTGTAGAAACAGAAAATATGAACAAAGAACAAAGTACAGGATATCTCTTGGTTTTCTGTGATGTTTTTGATCCTTTAAAAAGAAACAGAATAAAGAAACATGACTGTCATGACTCTGACGATGTTTAAGAAGCGTTGCAGGGTACTTGCAAAGAAAAAAATCCTTTTACGTTGTTTTTGTCGACCACAAAAGTGGTGAAATAAAAAAATAACACATTTGTCTAGCAAACTTTCCTTTGCAAACGTCAGTGATCATCTCATTTCCTCTCAGAGTTTCCCTCTGGAGGCTCCTGACCCTCTGGTTTGGAACCACTGCACTAAAAGTAGTTGATAAATCTGATGTATAAAGAAGTTAAACCAGCTCCACCTCGACCAGCTACAGTGAAATAGTACTAACACATTGATGCGTCAGTATTAACAGTCTAATATTAAAACACAGAGTAATTTATCAATCACAGGGGACATTTTCTTGTAGTACTTTAATTCTGTTTTGTTGAAAATAATAACATTGGTACTTTATTAAAATTAATTACCTGAACTGAACTTTCCTTCATTCCTTGTGCTCTTAAACTTTATTATAAATTACATTTTTATTTAGCGTTCATGCTCTTAACTCTACGGAGCCCCAGACATGACATGGTCAAAAAAAAGTTAAATTGAGACATGTCATGTCTGGGGCTCCGTATAATTCCCCCCAAATCTTTTAGATCCTTGTTTCAGTATCAGTACTTCTTCCACCACTCATCAGACTTCACTGCAGCTTGTACGCTGTCTTTAGATTAAGCTCAGGAGAAATTCCATCCTCCTCCACCTGCGCCTCGGCCCACCGGCCTCCATCGACTACACCTACAAGAAAAGTAATACCTCCCCCGGGGGCATTTTGAACCAATTATCTTTGACAGGTTCATTACAGATAAAGAATGTACAGCAGACTGAAGCCATCAGCTCCAGATGTAAAGATCGGAGAAACTTTCAGGGAAGAGAAAAAGAGAAGGAGGACGTCAGAAATCAAGAAGAGGTATTGGCTGATATTCTGCATCGACAAACAGAGAAAAGATTCTTTAGAAGTTCAGATTTATGTTGCTAGGAGAAAAGGACATGGAGGCAAAGAAGGGGAAATTAGATGTAAAGTTCTAAATTTTAATTTTTTATATCTTTATAATTTCAGGGAATATGTGTCCGCTTTCTCCGGCCTGATAGTACAGTAGCAACTGTAGCTGGAGGGAGAATTGTACAGTTATGAAAACATTGAAGTACAGTCTAAGCTGGCCCACTTAAATCTTTTATCCATTTTTATCTTCATGAATATTATCTGTTACTAAATGCAGCGGAGAGTTTTAGAAACTTTGGGAGGAGACAAATGTCTGAAAAAAAAAAACTCTCTGCCACAAAAGGACGAAACCATCTCTGGGTTATTTTGACAGATTATTTCTTAACCGGCTCTGAAAAAGTTGCTGTTGCAGCTTTGATAACATCAGACAATTACAGTGAGCGTCTGCCATGTAATCCACAAAGATATAAAGCAGCTTAACCTTTAAAGCGGGTGTAGTGGCTTCCTTAAAAGAAAAATGACACCATCAAACTTACCCTCATCCTCCCGTTGCGGATGGCCGGTCCGTCCTCTGCCAGTCGTAGGACAAACAGGTCCATCTTGTACTCGCGCCCTCCGCGGATGCTGAATCCGAAGCCCTTCACGCTTTTCTCCAGCTCCACTGTGAAGAAGTCGAAGTCCTGTGTGAGCTGAGACAAGCACAGATCAGATGTGATTAGTGTTATCTGAGGAGGAAGTGGGCCACTACAGCAGAACAATAATCTCAGGACTCAGCAAAGACAAGTGAATAAGAACTAGGCAAAGGCAAGGTAAACAAAGCACAACCAAGAATTATATTACACCTCACCTTATATTATAAAAGGTAAATAAGGGAGCTGTTCAGGAGGTAATAAAGTGTTGAAAAAACTATGTATATTCAAAATGCAGCTTTACATGCAAACAGTTTGTGTATCACTGACTTCCCTTGAGGAAATAATGTATTTTCTTCTTTTAAACTGTCAATGTCGGCTTGAAGTAAAAATATTAAAAACCTGAATTAGAGTATATATGAAGGTCTATGGATTGAAGAATGAGTGTCGCCTAGTCTGAGGTATAGAAGATATATGGTTTAAAATAAATAACTTGATAACTTTATGTAGGCTTTATGCATTAATCTTTCCTTCCGTCCTTCCCTTCTTTGGAAATAAGGCTGATGAGAGTCATGACAGTCAACCAAAACAGTAAACTTGTGGGCTGCAATAAACAAAACAACGAGCTGAAAGACACAAACATTCTCTGATGACCTGAAGTGAACTGTAGAAGGGGTCGATAATGTTAATATAAAACGCTGATTAACGCAGCTTTATCTCTTCAGTCATCAGCCTCACATGTTCAGTTACACTGTTGTAATGTCAGGAACTAAGAACGACTTTTCCATCCTTACTTGAACCGGTGGCATCCTGTACTCTGGGATTGTGAACTGCCTGGTGTCGGGAGCTAGCTGTCTGTAGTCCAGCAGCGGCGGGTGTCTGTAGTCCAACGTGGGCGGCTGCCTGTAGTCCGCCACAGGAGGGTGCCGGTAGTCCACCGGCGGCTGTCTGTAATCGGTGAACGGCGGCTGTCTGATGTCCGGTTTAACATCCTGCCTCGCCTTCACCTCTGACCTGTAACTAACAGACCAATCAGCATGAAGAAAGGACTTCCAGGAGGAGTACTATGACTATCATCAATACCTTTGGACATGTTTATCAACTCGTATTGTTTCGGCCGTTAACGTGCTGTGAAAATAATGCTTCTTGACACGCTGCAGGCTCACCCAGTGCCAATAGAGATGACTTGTTTTGGTTCGCACTGACAACCATTAAACAAGACTTCAGTGAGCAAATTAAACAGTTTTTTCTTGCACATCACATGAAATGTTAATAATAAAAACAAGTTCTCTCAGAGGCTGGTGATGTAGAGTAAAAAAAGAAATGTGGATTCTGTGGAAAAAGCAGAGGGGGGAGGCAATGACACTGTAGATTTTGGACCCCTCTAGTTCTTGCTAAAATATTCAACAGATCTCTATAAAGAAGCAATTTGTGTAAATAATTTAGCGGTCCATAAGAGTTAAGTGATGTTATACAACAAACCGGGTAGAAGGAGAGGGAGGGTGAGAGGTGAATGAAGAGAGCAGTGATAGAGAAAAAGACAATGTTGCGAATGCGAAGGGAAAAGGTGGAAGTAAGAGGAAGAATCTGTAAGACAAAGAGAATAAAAAAGTTAGAGAAAGTGAGAGAGAATGAGGACGAGGGGATGAAAGTACCAGACTCACTCATATACCTGTATTCTCAGAGGAGCAGTGCTCGTGCCCCAGAGACAGATAGAGGGGCTAGTCTATAAAAATGCTTCACTGCATCAGAAAATCGAGACAGCTGCAGATCTGACGCCGTAACGGCTTTCATTAAAACGGTTTGTTGTGCTCTGTAACGTGAAATCCTTCTAAATGGTGTCTTACCTGCTCTCGTGGGTGTAGGTCTGAGGTGGCGGGGCGGGCAGCTGGGTCACAGGGCTCTGGTGGGGAATGGGATTGGGCTGGCTAACAGACGGGTTCGGCTGGCTAACAGAGGCGTTGGGTTCTGTCACCGCTGGGTTGGGCTGTGGGGCGGTGCAGCTCGGCTGGATCTTGGGGCTGTGCTGGTGGGCCATGGGGCTCTGCTTCTCTGAGCTGGGGGCTGACGGGGGGTTGCTGATCTCTGGAGGACAAATCGAATCACAGCATGTACTTTTTTAGCTTTATCTAACCAAGTCACGCCTTTTTTGTGGGATTAAATCTACATGAATTGACTTTTTGCCTCCTTGGAAGCAGCTAGCAACACTGAACACTTGCATTCATTGGGAGCAATGGTGAATCCAAGCCCATTATTTTTAGTCTACTCTCCTTTTAGCTATGTTTTTGGTCTCTACCAACTTAAAAAGAATCATCTGGTTCTTTAGCTGTTAAATCCTCCACCAGGTTCAGCAGCTAGGTTCAGCAGCACTTTGTACATCTGCCGTTTGGTGCTGCAGGTAGTTTTATCTCAGCTGCCTGCCGTGACCAAAATGACAAAATGTGAGCACTGAGAGCGAACCAAAACTGAAAAGTTGATAGAAAATTTGGAGCTGCAGATTCAGCGGGCTGCTCTCTGTGGGTTCATCACTGAGAGCAACATTTTCCGCCAAATTTTGATTGGATGTGATTTTGAGGTGAAATGTCGTCTTTGGTAGCACATTTGTTGGTGTGTCACTGCCACGTGTCACTCAGACGAATATTATGTAACCGGCAGCAAGGCCCAGTAGTCCCCTTTAGTTTAATCCCGCTGAATCAAATATCAAATTAATCAGCCACCTAAATACACCTAATTTTCTTTTATCAAGATCCTTGGATTCTTTCCAGAGAAATTAATGAAAATGTTGACAAATGCAAAGTTAAAGGAAGTTAGAAAAGAATCTTGGATCCGTTAATTCGGTCTATTCTGGACGGAGACTTATCCTCCATCCAAGATAAAGAAATCTGCTTGGTAGTTTTTGTGTAATCCTGCCGACAAACCAACCAACAAATTGACAGTTAAAATCCTCGGCAGAAGTACAGCACAGTAGGTGAAGGTAAGGAGGCAAACCAAGCGTCATTATCACAGTAACAAGACAAAAATGATGTGAATGACTGAAAATCATTCTTCTGTCAGTCCTATTTGCTCTATCTTTCTGTTGTGGGGGTATAAAACTGATTGGGATTAAAATCTTAAAATCTACATGCAGCATATAAGAAGAAATCAAGAGGAAACTGAAGTCACAACACATTGTTCAGCATTAGAGTCACTGTGAAGAGAGACAGAAGCTCTGTTCAAGCATCTGCATGCAAAAGTGTGATGGAGCGAAGAAGATGTGCAGACCAGAGAAACACAACTCATGAATATGTGACAGTAAATCCTAAAAAGAATCACTTTGGTATTACAGCTTTCATTTAATGGAGTGAAATCAATTTCTGTCATAAATCAAGTGCTGCAGTTTCAAGTCCTCATCCATCTTGTGTACGTGTTGCGTGTGTCCACGTGTTCTCTCACCTTCCTGTGGTATGATCCTCAGGGTGACGCTGAGGCCCGCGTCCTTGATCAGCTTAACGATGTCGGCGTGCGGCATGTTGACGATGGACTGGCTGTTCACCGCCAGTATCCTGTCTCCCACCTTCAGCTTCCCGCAGCGGTCGGCCGGGCTGCCCTCGATGATGCGGCCAATTTTATGTGGCACAGCTGTTGAAGATTCGTGCACAGCACACTGCAGGTTAGACGCGCTCAGCAGCAGCAGATTGGAGGATTACGCCTGTCTGTGCTCATACACCACTCCCTCACTGACTGACTGAATATGTCTCTGTCTCTCACATTTTGCTATTCACCCCAGGCTTATGTAAGGCATCCAAGTTTTTTTTTTAATGTGTGTGGGCGATGCACTGATGCTCACGGCCGCTTACTGGAGATGTGTGACTGACGTATCGTGGGAGGGCATATATAATTGAAGAGAGGGAATGAGAGGTGCTTCACGTTTTATTGAGCCATTACCCCTTCTTATACTTAAGTTTGACTCTAATCTTGACACTATATTAAGCTGACCCGGTGGTTTATATGTGTAAAGAGCCTCCACATGAGGTTCAGCACTTGTTATGCAGTATAGAGGATGACTGAGCATGTACTCGACTCTATAAAACACCCTTAAAACAATCAACGGACTCACTGTTGGTGGCAGCCGCCTCGGGCCGGTTGAGCGAGCTGATGATGACGAAGCCGAAGCCTTCGCTCTCCTTACGATTGATGATGACGTCACTGGGCTGCGTGTTGGGCGTCGTCCTGTCAGCGGCGTTGGGTGCCTGGGTGGTGATGGTGCTGTTGGCATATGTGAAGTCGCTGCGGGGGGAGCTGTGCTGCGTGGAGACGGAGCCGGGGCTACGTCCGTTCTCCGGACAGGACTCACCTGTAGGGGGAGGCAGAGAGCTGAGCAGACAAAAACACAGCAGAGGAAGAAGCATTTTCTCAGTCCTAACCATCCATCCATCCATCTTTTTCCTCTTTACCAAGTCTGGTTAGCGGTAGCAGCAGTACTAAGCAGGTTTTCCAGCTCCTCTCTGGGGACCCAAAGCTTTGACAGGCCAGATGAGAGATATAATCCCTCCAGCGTGTTCTGAATCTAGCCCGGTGTCTCCTGCCAGTTGGATGTGCTCGGAAACCCTCTGAAGGAGGCCGCCCAGCAGCATCCTGACCAGATGCCCAAACCACTTCAAATAGCTCCGTTTGATGTGAAGGAGCAGTGAACATCTACAAGTATCCAGGGGAGGTGACTGTAGAAATGGTAATGGGTGACACTCCCGGTGCTCGTAGGAACAAATGTACCAAACAAAGTATCATAATAACTAATGAACTGATGGCACTTTTAAGGCTTTAGGAGCGTTAGCTATGCGGCTGCCCTCATCCTTAAGGGTGAGTCTAGCCACTCAATGGAAGAAGCTCACTTGTATCATTGACCTCATTCTTTTGGTCACACTCCAAAGCTAATGAGCTGAGGGTTGGAACATAGATCGACTGGTAAATCCAAAGCGTTTGCCTCTCCACCACAACTGTCCTGTACAATACCAGTATATTCTACATTTGGGGCCTTGCTGTGTGTTCTTGCGGTGTCGGAATTACTGATACCCTCTCAACTCGCAAAGCTGGAGGAAATTTTGGTACACAAGCAGTCAAATTGATGTCATATAACACCGAAACATGGCAGATGAAAGTAAACGTTGGGTTAATGGTAAGACATTTTTACCAAAGTCATGTATTGTATCGTTTCCTTTGCTCTTCCTTGTCACTCAAATAGCTTGAAACATCATTTTTGGCGTCCATGCTGTCCCCACAGAAGTTGTTAAAATGAATCTATGCTTTAATCTTTAACTACGTGCTGTATTTTGTTAGATTAATATATTATGACTTCTGCCAAGGAGTCTACAGAGTGTATTTCCACGAAACTTGGATGGAGGATCGGTCCCAGCCCAGAATAGACCCCATTAACTTTTGGTGTGGAGTATTTCTCAAGGAGTACTATAATGATGTTGAAAAAAAAAATGCGTATTTAGGTGGCTGGTGTCTGTGAGCGAGTTCAAAAGGGGTTCTGGCAGGTTACAAGTACGACAACCATTAAAATAAAGTATAAAGTAGCAGAAAAGTTGCATGTAATAATCAAGAACCACAGATTTAAATAGAGCACTTGAATAAATTCACTCTGAAACACTGTGTTAGATATAATTGGTGGACAAACATGAGCAACGTTTGCTGGAGATCAAAAGCAGCCTGTCAATCACTACATCTTCCTTATTGATTAAGGCAATTTAAGATTTCTGACACTCTCTCTTTTCACTGAGAGAAATTACCAGTGTGCTGCATAATTGCCTTGGAAGAATCGAAGGATAATTCTTGCATGTGCAAACACAATTAATTTTACAGGCACGAGGACTTTCTTTTTTTGTGTCTTTCCCCTTAAAATTAGACGAGCCGGAGCTGAATCTCATCCTTGTGAACGATCAAGACAAGCAAAACAAAACAGAGAAGCAAAGGCAACTGTCACACAACGTGGTAGAACACATCATTAAAATGCAGCACAAGCCGGAGCGAAAAAGCATCTTCTTCTGCATCTTCTTACACTTCGTCTGTCATGCTGCGGGATCAAACCCTGTGCTGTTCTTTTGATAGCTCACCGGGAAGCAGCGCCGCGGTTTATTGTAGTTAAATTGAATTGAAACTGTAATGTCAGCTTACTCTTATGTCGCACTTCTTTACGCAGAGCAGTGCACAAATCTTATTTTATGAGCAGAAAAGTAGTCAGAAAAAGGATAATGAATCGTGTAAAATCAGGGTCATGAGGTGCAGGCAGAAGTGTGAGCTCAGAGCAAGGAGCAGAGTCAGACATCTTGCAAAGTGCCAGTGGGAGTCAGACAATTAGGATGGAAGTAAGGGCTGCAGGAAAGGCCAGTCGTGAGTCAGACAGGAGGGCTTTGGTGAGAAGGAATTGACAGAGAGGGAGGAAAAGAGTGGGAAGAAGTGGATTGGTGAGAAGAGTGTGTGTGATCGCGTGTGGGGAGGCGGTAATAATGAGAAAAGGGAAGGCCGGAGTTCACAGAAGTGGGTCGAAGAAATCTGCCAACGTCCAGAGAGCAACAGTATGTGTGTGTGTGAGTGTGAGAGCAAGAGTGTGTGAATGTGTGTTTTTGTGGCTCTTTCAGCGTAATTACACAGAGAGATTAGCGCTTCAGTTTTACGACTGATTAATTTCCTGAATCGGTACAGGATGGGAATCATGGGAGAGAGAGAGAGACGGGAGAGAAAGAACGAGGACGGACAGAGATGTGAGTTTTAAGCTTGTTGGATCAATTCACTTTATAAAAACAGTGTCCTAAAGCTGCTCTGTGCAGGATTAACTACGTTTAAAGTCCAACAAAAATGACTTTTTTCAGCGAGCGAGCTTCAACCACTGACCATTTAAAGGGTTAGTCTGAAAGTCTGACTATGATTTATATTTTCCTAATCATCTAAGTACGTGTTAGTTCGTCTGCTGCATTCAGCAACTTCTGACAGTTTAGAACAGCTCATAAATATTTAATTTTTGTGACAATCTATCTCAATCACACCTGGACGCTGTGGCTTTGAGTAAACTCCGGCTTCAGCACTATTTACTCCAGCAGGAGTAAGTAGTGCATTTATTGGGACTATTTGCAGCTATGGATTATTACACATTTTGTGCTCTGGTGAGTATTTACCGCAGCAGGACGGTGTATGTGGCCTTAATTCAAAATGGGCTTCTCTGTGTGTGAAAGATAATGAAAGAATGTGTCACCCGGTGCAACAGTGCGGCCCCTTGATGCATTTTTAAATAGTTTTTGGATAAAAGCTGGTAATAAACAGACATTACTTTTTACACATTTATTGCTGGTTTTGGTCTTTTTTTATGAGAAAAAAAATATTATGTCACAGGTGTTATCATTTAAGGGCAAATATGTAAGAATTTTAGTTGAAAACCTTCAAAAATGAACTAAAATTATTAACAGAATGTGAATAAAAGGACAGTTTTGACATCATTTCTCTGTTTTGTGTTGCAGAGATGACGACTGACCTTTTCAAATAAAATGTCTTAACTTTATCATTTTACAATATTCTACATTTATGTCAATTTTTCTGTCATTATTACCATACGAATTGTCGAGTAATGGGCAAAAATGAGTTGTATGAAGTCACTGTGACCTTTGACCACCAAATACTGGTACTATTCTAAATACTAATATAAGAATTTGAAGAATTTCCCTCGAGGCATTCTTAAGATATCTCGATCACATGGCTTCGACAGATGTACAACCTTTGAACATCAAAACCTGAAAACATAATGCCGTCAGCCACGACAACTGCTGCCCCAGAGGCATAAAAATAGAGGAAAGCACCACATCGTTACGAGAAGCTAGAAGATGTAAATGTTTGGTCTTAAATAAAATAGTAAACATCTAATCTTTAGGAAACATCTGTGTAATCTCACGATAATGCTGCACACCAACAACACCTGCAGGTCAACCGCATCAACGTGTCCTCACCTGTCTGTACCCTCCTCCTGATGACCAGATTCACCTGGCCGTTTCGTGCCGCCCCGTGCATCAAGTCGATCACGTATCTGTGTGGCTTCCCCACCACTGGGATCCCGTCCACAAACAGCAGCTCATCACCGGGCCGTAAGCGTCCGTCTAGGTCGGCTGGACTCTTCTCGATGATCGCGCCGATCAAGATCTGTTATTACATGTAGACTGTTATAATCAGGAAGTGGAGGACCAAAGAAGTGGCTTCAGATGCTGAACTGAGTGTCACATGCAGTGTTTGTTAAGTTGGTTGTTATACTGATACACAAATAGCTCAATGAGGTGACTGAATTTTTTGTTTTTTGTTACTTTAACAGACAGCAAAAGACACAAAGGCAGCCAGAGCCAGCACTCTCTCAGGGGTCAAAGGTCAGGGTTAGGTGTACAAAGTGTGTGTGTAGTAGGTTAGAGAGGAGAAAATGACAGGGTTCCACGCCCATCGCCATACGAGCCTTCTCACGCGTCTCCGGACTCACAGGCTGCCCGGCCTCGTCCCCGCCCAGCACCCGGAAACCGAAGCCGGACTTCTGTCTGCGCAGGTGCACCTCGATGTCCTGGTACTCCGCTGCTGAGGTGACACCACCACAGATCATGTTAGAGTCCAGGAAATCACAGAACATGTCTTAACCACCTGTCCTTCCTCAACTTAAGTTTTAGCTTGCTAATGATGGACAAGACAAGATAAAGCGTTTCAATTTTACTGTAGCTTTGAATCAAAATGTGTTGGCTTCTCCAACAGTTTTAAAATGATGTTAGCTCCAAAAACAACTTCAGTGTTGCTTTTGCCAACAGGCTAATGTAGGCGTCAGCTTCTCGAAACAGATTATCATCAATGTTAACATGTTAATTCTTCTTCATTGTGCTGCTTCTCTAACAACTTCGAGAAGCCTTGCAATCACAACATTTTGACATTTTGTGTTCATCTTGTTTTGAATTTAGGACAGCATCTATTCCATCGTGACTTTCAAACTCAGAAAATTGTCAGATAGCACAGCTCTGTGAAAGACAAATTCCTCTTCAAAGATGAGATGGTTTTTTTTTCTCTAAATGCAGTGAGAAAACATGTTTTTAAAACATCAAAGATCTTAAATGTCATCTTAAAATAAGACAAGATAGGATTTCAGGCTTTTCTGTAATGATGCCCCTGATATCTTGTATGTTTTAAGGTCAGAAGGGTTTGTTTTTTAACAGTATCCCTGCAGAGATGACGTTCTTACCTGAGGAGTCCACAGGAAAAACAGTCCTTGGCTGGCCAGGTTCTAAAAAAAAAAACAAAGAATGCAGAAGCACACATTAACACACAGTCACCCACAAATACACACATCGTCAGTCGCCACACCAGCATAAACACATTCTCCCATAAAGGCTAGAACAAGGCAGAAAGTCCCTGCTTCAGCATTAATGTCACCGCGGAATTTCAGCATCATCCATAAAAGTCAGGAAGTGCTTACAGCGTGTAATATACCCGTCCTTTATTTACAGTGTGAGGTGGGATGCAAGCGCTGATCTGCAATCAGCTGCTTCACACAACGACACGATTTTGCGAAATGAACTCAACCACAGACGAGTGGCAGCGAATGAAAAATTGATTCCAATTGTTACTGTTTTAATCACACTAAGCGCTCTGCTGGGACTCAGCAGGAATTATGGGAGAGAGAAAGATCATGACGACAGACACGAGGAGTGACACAGCTGTTACCACAGAAACCTCATGCAGTGCTTCTTCCTGTATTTAAAAAAAAAAATAATCAATTTGTAGCCTTCCTTTGCTTTCAAATAACTCGATCTTCATCCATCGATCTGGGTTAATTGTGTCTGGCAGGTATTTCAGAGGAAAGCACAAACTTTGGTTTACTCTGTTACTTGCATGTTTATCCTTTAATTTAAATCCAAGTTAAGCTGTTGTCTACATATCCTGACACCGTTGTGAATAAGGAAACATTTTTTTGAGTTAGGATGAATCAGTAAATAAACATCAGATGATTTTCAGACCTCCCTGCTGTTCCATAAACTATAATACAATCAGAGGATCACACAAATGAGGTCAACGTTGGTTAATAACACACTCAGCTAATTAAGTACAAAAGGCATTTTGTCTTATAAAAACATGCTGTCGAGAGATTAAAACAGATGACAAGGATACATGAGGGATGCAATTTAGTATAAACTGCAAGGTTTACCTGATTTGTGTGGGCTTCTCATTGGATCATTTACACAACATTTACAGAACACAACATTGATGCTTGCCCACACTGTACCTGATGAAGGTTGTGTAAACGGAGATGTTGTTCATAAACACACCAGCAGTAGGTCAAACAGTAATTTTGTGTCTATGATGAGAACTTCATCTGCTGATGGAGATCATGTCATGTCATATAAAGCTGCAGAACAGCTGCTCAAAGAGTCGTAAAATTTCTTCTTCTTTCCACATGTTTTGAAAAAACATCCATTCAGGAATCCATCGAAAAAACAACCTCTCCATAAAACAGGGTTGATACAATATGAAGTGGCCGACGTGAGACTGACGTCAGCTCGCTCTCGTGCCTTTCTCTGCATTAGTGAGGGATCGTTTAAAGGATTTGTTAACCCAAACAAAACAACACTGATTATACATACTCTCACAATTAGTTTTTTTTTTTTTTTTGCTTTTGCTTGCTGTGAAAATCTGCCTCCCAAAATATCAACATCTCTTTCCATAAATCAGTGTCCTGATATTCTGGATAACCCCCAAAAAACACTGTGAGCATTCTTTAAAAGAAGTTCCACTACGAACTGGAATATCGGCCTCTACCACTAGAGGCTGTGGGTGTAGTTTGGGTGAACTTTTAACCCAGTCTGGTTACATAAACTCTGACATTGATATATTAAGGCTCAGAGAAGATGACGATAAACCAACATTAGCAGCTCCACCAGCAGCCCGGGGTCGTGTTACTGCCAAAAAAAGGTCACAACCTGCTTCACCCACACCAGCTAGCGGAGCAAATGGAGCAGTCCTAAAAATCTGTCTGAGCCTATTCCCCCTCTAGGCCTCACCCGACTTCACCCCTGACCTTTACTGAGAGCAAGACAAGAGTGAATGCTACGCCGTTCACTGTATCCACGGCTGAAGAGGAGGGAGGAGGGATCCAGGAAGAGGTTTGATGAGGTCTGACAGCCGTGTCCTCTTCAGTAGCAGGTGTCTTACAGAAGAATAAACACCTGTGCTCTCTATGACAACTCACGATGTCAGATTAAAGACAACAAGAGGAACCAACGAGAAAGTGCCACTCTCACGCAAAACAAGTCTTTGTCTCTATGATTTCTGCCATTAATCTAAAAAGGTGCAATAAGCAGGATTTGGGCACCTGTCGAATTCATACTCAGCATGTCACCAGAGTAACAGCTAACTGCTGCTTACTGTAGCGGCATTTAGTTAGTTAGCTCAGTTAGCTGTGCCTCTAGTGGTTTGGACATGGAGCTGAGGGACCAGGGGAGTGCTGCTTGCGCAGGAGTTTTGGGCTAGCTTGTTAGCATGCTAGCTTCAGTAGACATCTTTGCAAAACTATATATAGACATCATAATGTTTTTACACAATTCTGTTGATCATTTTAGTCAATTTTTGATACAACAAAAAGTCTTTCATGGAGCCCCTTTAAATGAAGCTTATGTATGATATATGATTATTTTTAAAATCAATTAAGGCTTCAGTTTGTCTACTTTTAAGCCACTGTGGACAATTCGGAGGAGTTTTCTGGGCGATTGGAGTTTTGACAGCTTGTGCAAAGCAATTACAATTTTACACATGGTCAGGATTGAATTCCTCTCCACTTTTAGGTCAATAAATAAAAGATTACAGTATTTATTCCAGGAAATGTGGAGAAGACAATTAAAGGAGGATACAATTTGGGAGACAGCTAACTCAATTAAATGAACTAATTTGAATAAAAAACAACATCATAAAAAATTCCAATTAAGTGAAAAATGTAAAGACCTACTTGTGTAAAACATCTGTTCCTGATATAATCCGGCCCTGAATTGTAAACACCCATATATACGTGTTTGTTCTGCCTGTGGCATTAAACTCAGGATGTATTCTGATGATATCATAACAAGATGAAATTGCTTCTCCCACATTTTACAAGTCACAAGATGGTAATATAGCTGGCAACAAAGCACTATGTTTATTATCTCTGCATATGAAGTGAACTGGCCGCATGCCAGCGTCTTGAGACTTCCAGTGAGTGAAAAGACCGAGCTGACGGGCAGGTTTTGTTTGTTTATCTGTGTGTGTTGACTTGTGTGTGTGTTCAACAAGTGAAGATCAAGCGAGATAATATGAGGAATTAGCAGCTGCAAATGCATAAATCAGCAAATCGTCAGATGAGACGGTAAAGCTGAGGAGTTTGTGCTGAGGATTCATCAACAGATATTTCTGTTTGATTGAAAGAGGTCAGCGCGGAACAAGCTTTTCAAATTTTTCTGTGGACCAGCGAAGCAGGACAACAAAGAAGTTGTGGGTGTTTGTGAGAGAGACAGAGAGAGAGAGAGAGAGAGAGAGAGAGATGAATCTTCAGTACTCCACCTTTCAATCAGGAGGCCATCTTTCTTCAGTGCATGAAAGGAGTGATTGTCACAATGCTAACACCTGCAGTTTCAGCTCTGGTACTTACGCCTACTCTCAAAGATAGCCCTGGACTTCTCATAAAGGTCATAGGGGTCTGGTTTAGCCAGGGCTAAGACCTCGGAGGCTGAGTCTGGGACCGAGGCCCTGTGGAGATGGTGGGTTGGGAAGGGGGCGCTGTGAGGGATAATGGGGGCTGAGAGGCTGGTCTGAGCGGGGCTGCCCTGGCCCTGTTGGGACTCCCACTGCTCCAGCACCTGTGAAGCACATCGGCAGGATGGGTCAGCATTTCAGTTCCACCTTTCCCACCTGTGACACTCGATTTTACCCCTGTCACCATGACAACAACAACACTGAAAAAACTGAAGCATGGTTATGGTTTTCGACCGTTTGCTAATCCCCAGTTTAGCACTCCTGTCAAGCTTCTGTTCTGGCAAAGCACACATGCGGTTTATGATGAGAGAAGTGGCAGTTTAACCATCCAAGATTTGCTGCAAGTTTTGAAAAAGTAGGTCTAATGTTACAAAGGTCGACAGAGAGGTTTGTCATTTATTGTTGGTTGAAAACTGGTCCTAGCTGGGCAGTAGCTAGCTCCAAAAACTAATGCCAGTACTAAATGTTCGTTAGCTAGTCAGTTGAAAAAACTCAATTTCTAATACTTCTAGAGGATTTAATAAAAAATAAAAAAGTTCCTAGCTTTTTTTCTCTGCTGGGCTGCAGCTAGCATCACTGCTAATTCTACTGCTAAAATGCCTGTTGAAAAAGATGCATTTTTAATGCTTCTAGAGGATTAGTTTAAAATAAAAGCCTGTTAAAGGACCTACGTTACGCAACTTATGGCTACATACATGTGTGCCATACAGTTTAGACTTTTACACTATTCAACATCCTCACCAGATAGTAGCTAATGGTTGCACGTTCACACGCTAGGCTACAAGTCCGTTAGCTAAGCGGTTGAGAACTCTCTTTAACTGTCTGAATTTTTAATGACTCCTGCACATTTGTTTAAAAATGAAAAGCCTCTAAAAGGACTTAATCTATGCACATGCTGGCTACATAAATGATAAACTGTTGAATAATTGAGGCTAAAACTTCCTGGCTAAGATCCTCACCATCTGATGATCCATAGAGGATGGAAATAAAGGAGCAGTGTTGCTCTTTCATTGTGGTTAGCCTGAGGATTATGGTATGTTGCAGTATTATTTATGAGTGGTGGAAGAACTTGAAGTTCTGATGAGTTGAAACTTCCCAGAAGCAAATATATAGTAGGACAGAGTTGGTAATGTTACTCTGCTGACTATATCCTAAACACAGAATGTTCTTATGTAACTTGAAACCTCACGTAGTAACGAAATAAAGTTAAAGTTAGCTTTCACCTTAAAAAATAACGCTGGATAACTCCTGTCTGAAGTAAGCTAGTTAGCTTGTTATGCTAACATCTATAGCTCCTGTTAGAGCTGATTTTTTGTCTTTTTGGTTTTAAACAGGTGATTTAAAAAAAACTTCTCATCTGGCATGTGAAGAAATCAGAAGCTTGACAGGCCTTTCCTAGTTACTGTTGCTATGCTATGATTGGTCAATTGCCGTTCAGGGGCCGGGTTTAGCAAACGATCAATTCATGCTGGTCGACAGACAGGAAGCCAGAGAGTTAGTGAGGTTAGTAGCTGAAACAAGTAAAACAATTCCAGGCTTGAATTAGATCGCAGTGAGATGGAAAACACAGAGACAGAAACATTTAGAAGAATATGATAAACAGATAAATATGGTCTTATTTTGGAGGATGACAGCAAATCTGGTACTTTATTATTCCCACTGGAATTTGCATAAGGTATGTATTTTACCCGATTCTCATAGGTTTCATCCAAAAACACACTCAGAAATGTGCTGTCAACTGTCTGAGGTGACACCAGCAGTTTTGACAACACCAGTCAGTCAGAGTGTCAGCCTTGATGTGTCAGATAAGCATGGCAGCTCAAGTCTCAGCACGACACTAAGCAGATAGCCACGATGACACGCTGACATGTCAGAAAGTGTGAGGGACGGATCCGGAGGGAGTGACAAGTCTTTTTGAAACTGAGACGGTGAGATTGGCTGCATATGGCACGCTTTAATATTGAGAATTACGGGGCATCTGGTTCAAGACGTACCGAGAATAAATATCAGCTTCATAAAAAGCTCAGAGACTGAATCAAAAGTGTTTCCACCCTTTGTAGTTTTACTCCTGTCTGCCATTGAAGTAAAGCACGTCTGTTTGGGGCAGGCTGCTGAGACTGGGGACCTTGTTAAGGCTGGGATTAGACTGCTGCATCCTGATCTCTCTTTTGCTCTGTCTCTGTTTGATTAAGACCGCTGAAGCGAGTACACTCTGGCTATAATCTAGTTGGTCAGATGGATAGAGGACAGCGCAGGCAGACTTAGGGAATAAAGACACCTGCACGTGTTCCAGCTGTTGCCTACAGTATTAGATGGATTTGACGGACAAATCTTGATAAGCTCATTTGCAAATGAAACTCTCGGGAGCTGCAGGCTGAGCTCGACTGTAAGTCCATATGACAATTAGGCGATTCCCCCGTTCTTGCCTTATTAGTCAAATTCCTCCATATTTCATTTTCCAGAGCAGCACAAGTCTTCCTGTAACAAATGATACCCAATTAAACTGAGACTGAACTCTGGTGTGTGGGGGGGGTTCAGGAGCAGGGGGAGATGGGGCAGGCGGGGCGGGGCAGCCAACAAATGAACACTGCGGGGTGAGGAGAGAGAGACTTGAACAGACGAGACAAGAGAGGGAGGCTCAGCGTGCTGCCTGCTATTTTGTAACGTTCAAAGCTTTTCCCCTCAGAGCTCAGAATTACAATTATCCAGAGGGAGATGGAGGCGATTGATTAAAATTGAGAGAGAGACAGATAGAGTTGAAATGAAGAACAATGACGGGGGCAAGCGTCTTAAAAAGCTGCACAATGGTGGTTTGCCGTGATGCTATTTGTGATCTGGGAACGAGGACAACAGGAGTCGGGGTCAGTCGCTGGTCAGAGCAGCGCTGGGAGGACGTCCAGGCATGAAATGGATTACACACATAGTCGCACAAAGAGAAACAGGCAAAAAAAAAAAACACTTGCGTGTGGGCATGTGAGTGTGACAAATACACAAAAAGACAATGTGAATTTGATCTAAAAGGATGTTTTGAGTTTCTTTTTTTTTCAGAGGGCCTTGGGACAGCAGATGATACTACAGTAGAGTATTAATAGTGGCGGAGAAGGCAGAGAAGAGATACCACATGCAGGCTTGTGCTTAATGTGACAAATGGAAATAAAGGCAAGGTAGACCAGGGTGGAAATGTGGAGGTGTAAGAAAGTGCAAAAAAGGCTTTTAAAGTATCTGGAAAATGTTGTAAAATGAAGATAAAAGAGGGATGGAAATGTGTCTGAACCTTGCCAAGGCAGTTAGAACAGAGACTCAGCAGCTCTATCGCTGTAGCATAATTCAAATGCCCTGAGTGTGGATAACCCTGATGGCACCGAGTCAGGTTATGAATTAACTCAGACTTGCAGGATCAAGAGTTTAGTAGCTTGATGAGCGGGCTACTTGACCTTTTTTTTGTCATCCTGATACCATAAAGAAGGGCTGCGAATCAAGGTGCTGTGAAAGGTACGGACATATTGTGAAGTATCAGTAGAGTTAGTGCGGTGAAAAGATGGGTTGAAAAGTCATCTATATATCTTACAAACGCTGTTAAAAAAGAAGATCTGAGAGTATGCACACTGCAGCCATCGGCACTAGAGTGAAAATCTGCTGTATATTAATGACTGAGAAGCAGAAATGGGGACAGTTTAAGAGGCTGGCACGTGTTACCTGCTTAGGGGTCTTCCAGGGTGAATAGTGACCTGCAATGTTGAGAGAACAAAAAATGCTTTAGACTGAAAAAAGATGGTAAAAACAGATTGTGAGATGAAAGGTTTAATTTCAGCTGTGAGAGCTGATTGCAGGGGATTTTTGTGGAAATTAAAGTGAAGATAGAAAAAACATTGTCAACAAAATACAGATAAACTAAATGAAAATAGGAATGTGACATGAATATAATGTGTTTGTGAATGGCTGAAAGAAAAGCACAGACTCCAACAGCATAAAGGCACAATGCAGACGATGGCAAATACATTTCTATGAAATGCTGAGGTATTATGAAGGCAGAGAGATTAAAATAAGACCCTAGAAAAAGGCAGAGCTGAGACGCACGCTCTAATATAATATGAGATGTCGTGATATTGAAATGATGGAGATGAAAAAACATGACGGACGGTGATCAACAGGTGTCAGAAAGGATATTCTGAAAGGCAGCAATGAATTCTTCCTTTCCAGTAGGTATTAGATTGATTTACATGACTCTACATTTCTGTTTTGGGGATTTTAGGAGAATCTACAATGAGAAAAATGTTTATCTAAACTGCATTAAACCCTATACATTAATTTATTTGTGACCACAATATCAAAATTGGCTGCCATGTATTGATTTCCTTTCAGAAAAATCTCTCCCTCTCACATAAACACTGCATAGTGTTTCCCACACATAGACTTTACTTGGATGGCCGCCCCGGTTTATTAACGGCCACTTACGTATATTTAGTGACACATTTTAGCATTTCTTATTTTCATTTTTATCTGAAAGAACGTAAACACAAAACTACGGTGAAGAATTAAGTACAATTACAATACTGAATCGAGAAATGACCTACAAACAACAGCGATACAAAATCTTCCACAGACACAGCCTTGAGTGACATCATTTGAGGCAAATGATCAGACAACCCTCTGAAGAACCTCTCTTAGCTGATATAGTGAACACAAATGAATGCTAACCTACAACATTAGCATTCATTGGCACCTGGTGTCCAAGATTTACTGTCTTTTTCCTCTGTTTTTGGTCTCCACCACCAAATGTCTGCCTCTTAAGCTGCTACTATGAACTACGTTCACCAGTTAGTTAGTAACTTTGTCTGTCTGCTGTTTGATATTGAGTACTAACATTACATTGGGTTCATCAGTACTTTCTTGATAAAATAAACGAAGATGGATGAGACTGAATCAAAACAGTAAAATAAGTGTAGTTATGTGATCCATTGTTAGTTAAAAAAATATTTATCAAAGCTTTTAAGTGCAACTTAAAAAATCTTCCATCTATCTTCAACTAATATCTCATCAAATATCAGCGTTTATATGACTGTTTTCTTTTCTCATTCCAAAAAGGGGCTTTTATGAGTCTATAATAGTTCTGTCCGGGGCCTCGGCAGTGACATTGAAAAGGCAGTGGGATTTCAGAATGCTTCACTTAAGTGGGTTCAGGATGACTGCCTCGCACAATAAAGTGTTTTCAGTTTGTAAGGCAGTGCAGAAAGGTAAAGGCCACATGTTTTCCTTTGACTTCCCCATTCATCTTGTTTTGACCTTTAGAAAGGTACGCCACGCAGTTTTGATATTTGTTCAAGCGCAACACCCAGAAATCTATCTTGGATGATGAAAGAAAACAATCAGTGAAAAGCAAAACATAAGTAATGAAACATACTGTATGCTCCAGCACTAAAAAAGGTGCATGCTCTATCTTCCTGATTTACTTCCTGTCCTTCTTGTCTTTCAAGTGCTGCCATACTCCCCCATCTGGGATGCCACAGGCATATGCAAATGGCGCGATAGAGTTATGAGGGGACAGCTTGAATGATGCCATCAGCCTTCCCTGTCTTGGCCTGGCGAGGCTCCAGTCACACTGTAAAACATTTGTTTCACTGGAACGGTGACAATATGTAAAATCATCAAAAGCTACACAAAGACTGTCAGAATAAGCAAATATAGAAACAAATGCAGTTTTTATAAAACTCAATGCACCGTTTTCATTCTCAATGCACCTGGGGATATTTTGCCAGCACCAAACAAGAAAGAATATTTAGAAAAAGTATGCTACCATCAAAGAAGGAGCAGATTTTTTTTTCTTTTTCTTGCCAAAGAAGCTCAATCAATGGACGGCTTTCCCTCCAGAACACCTACATCTAAGTGAGTGCAAAGGACACGGCGAACAAAGAGAGACAGAGCATTTCCTCAGAGTGGGTGACTGAACCTGAGCTGAACTGGACGGACAGAAGAGAGGGGCACTACCAGGCAACAGTGACTGAGGTGCTCCACAGGGTAGAGTCGCTGTTCACTCAGGCGCACCAGACATTTAGTGCGAAGGGGGTGTCAGCGTGCCCCGTGGCTAAAAGTTAAGAAGGGCTGAGAGACTGGGACAAAGACTGGGAGAAAGAGAGAGAGAGAGAGAGAGAGAGAGAGAGAGAGAGAGAGAGAGAGAGAGAGAGAGTGTGTGAACGGAGCTGTCCATGGTGCTGAAAGCCTTTAGACTAAGCGCTAACCAGACCTGTCAGCTTGGCTGCTGGAACCTACATGAACTGCGGTGTCAAACTTGCTCCTCGGTTCTATGCTAACCGGTGTGTTGTCCTTCTGTGAGCTCCCTATTTGTGACACACGCAAGTCCAGTGTAACGGCAGGATATCTCAGTTGTTCATTCTGCGTAACGAAAGGAGAAAAGTCCCTAAATCCCCGCCCCCCTTCTCAGCCCCTGGCACGGCTTCAGATGGTGGAAGTTGTGGCTCGCTTTCCGTTTCTGGCCAAAACTGCAATTAAAGAGTTCTGAACTGGGAAGTGTTTCCAAGGAGCCTTTTTCCTCCTCCAAGGGTGCTGAGTCGTCTACTTCCTCCAGCGATAATAGTGCCTTTTTGATCAGACTCAGTGCCAGCGAATCAAACAGGGAAACTGGGGGAAAAGGTTCATGTGGAACGATTGTGTGTTCATGGAGACGTTAATGTGATGTATTGAATTAGTTCAAGATTAAAGGTGAAATATGGAATATGAGCTGAATGCCGCCATCTAGTGTCTCAAGATCGTAGTCGCGACAATAAAAAAGTAATTCCAGCGGTCGGGTTGCCAGGTTGAAAGTGAACCAGCAATACTGGACAGGGCAGGAGGATTGAGCCGCCTCCGTTTCTTCCGTTTACTGGGTGTGGAGGTCGATGGGTCACGATCAGTATTCTCATATCTAGGATCAACGTGACATAATGAAAATAAGTATAGCAGAGGAGTTTGACCGACAGCTAACGTTAGCTAAGTTAGCAAGCGAGTTAGCTTACCGATCCAGGAGAAAGTTCGCCATTTCCGCGTGTGTTTTGATGCCGTGGAAATCCTTTACCTGAGTCCATCGAGCGTATGCTTCACCGATATTTAATCTGGTTTTTGCTCTTCTCCGGTCACTCAGCTGCTGGGACAGATAACGCACCATTCGCTGGGGCTCTGAAGAGCTTGCAGACTCCGCCATTTTACCCAGTGTCAGCCTAGCTGTGCCAAGCTTTGCCGAGCATTGCAGAGGTTGCGAAATTGGTAACCCGAAATGCCGGCCGCTATTTGGCTGGTACGATGTAAACAGGAAGTCATTGTCGAACCCGTCAAAATTTCTTCAATTATTTGTTTCAGACTAAATGTAATTTTTCAAGGAAACGCATTACTTTTAATCTGCGCCCCTCTAAACGCCCCGTGGATGTATTATTTTTGAAAAAATATAGCTTTTAATAAGCATATTACATATTCAACCTTTAAAGAATTAAGTTGTAAAAATATTCATGTTTTCTCATCATCATATTCATCCTAAGTTTGTTTAAAGCCACCTGTGATTAGAATTTAGTCAAATATGAATAAATCAAAACACTGTGTGGGCGCCATGTTAAACGAAAACCGCTGAAGGTGGACACACATCCGACCACTTAACACACATAAAGCCACATTCTTCCACCCACAAAAAAACACATATCTCTCTTTAATTGCACAACAAGAGGCTAATACTAGCCCTTCAATTATTTAAATGAGCCTGTGATGACACTACAATGGGTTGCAGCGTGTGTGAATCTTTCAGCCCTTTATGAATATGTATCTCCTTCTCACGAGCAAGGCTGGCGGCGTCACATTAACATCCACGGCACAAAACTGATTCTATCCACCTCCATTCAGATGTCCGCTCCGTGTTCTCGAAAAACCAGCTGTCTGTGTGCAAAACAAAAATTATTTGAGAGGTGCACGGTTGAATATGCATGATATTAAGGCTCAAAACAGCACAATTTATTTAACCACGCTTGTGCAATCACTGTGTAATCACTCCATCTCATTAAAGCTCAAATAGGAGCGCTTGATTTGTTTAAGAGGCACTGGTGTTGGTAATTCTTCTCCCCCCACACAGAGGGAGGAGATGTTGAGCAAACTTTTGCATCTATGATCTAATTTTGACACACAAGACTAAACTCCATCAGCTTCGTTTAACCCTTTCTGCTCTGATCTAATCTCTCCCTTGGTTGTCTTCCAGAGGCCGACTGGACGGGATATTGATCCCTGGCGGGCAGCTCCTCTGGGTCTGGGGCTGGTGGGGACAGAGCTTTAAGTGTGAACATGGCCGACAGTCTGTGTTCTCCTGGCAGAGAGCCGAAGTCATCACTCCTCGGCTCTCTCCTCCCTTTCCCTTCCTCTCTTTTGTTTCCAACTTCGTGCTCACACACATCCAATGAATCACTGTCTAGTTACACACCGATTCCCTTGGAGGCAGGAGGAGGCTCAGTGAATCAAACCTTCCTTCTTTTCTTTGTCTACAAAGCGGACCTTCAGCATGATCCTCAGAGTGGCCCTGAGGTCATCCGTGTGCACACGACCAATCTCAGGTGAAAGGTCAAACCAGACAGCTGAGTCATAATGTGCAATTTACCCAGGGTGCTACTAGGGAGAGGGGTTTATGTAAGCGTGCGTGGGCGTGTGTGCAGAAGGATGCCTTGGGATGTGTGCGTATAAGACGAGGAAAGAGTGTGCCTGGCTGCCATGTAGGTGTGCGTGCAAACCTGTGTGAATCAAACCATGTGGCTCGGCGTTTGTGTGTGAGCGCGTGTGGGCGTGCGGCAGCGAGGGGGAATGCGGCAAGTTGGAGGAAGCAAAATGGGCGAGCGTACATGTGAACGAGCTGAAAAGTCTCTGCTGCTAATTACAGCCCCGCGCCTCTGCTGGTGTGGCAACGAGGACACAGCCTGTTAATGGTCCAGATAGCCGCTAATGAGGCTGTCTGCCATGCACACACGCGCGCGCTGGCACACACACCAATAGGCACAATAATTACGGGTGATGAGAGCCCATTTGTTGGGCGAAAATCAGCTCTGGAGTCAAAGTGAAAATTTAAAGGATGGCTAAATATCATAACTGTATTACGAGCGTGGGCTTTTTCAAGGTGATGGGGCTTAATTGACTGGATGGTTCGATCATAAATGGCTCCATATTTAGATGGTGAACCGGCGGTCACGTTAGCTCTGATTTGTGAGCGTTGTGACACATGGCAGTGGGAATGTTAAAAAAATGAAAAGTAAAAGTAAGTCATGTTCCCATGAAATTGAAATCATAGATAATGGTATTTTAGAGTGTGTTATTTCCTGGTAAGCAATAACAACCCATCCTGCACTACAGCGTTTTCTCAAATAAGTATGATGTGTTTTTTGGCTTGGGTTTCATTGATTACAGGACAAAAATACATATTTACTTTACTATTACTTTATAAGCTGATTTAGGGGAAAGTGGGTCATATTTTTGGAGAAACATCTGCAGTTATTCCCTCCGATTTCGATCACTCAACTCATTCACACAGTTTCCTGATTTATTTGACGCTGTAGTTAGCGTTTTAGCTCAGTTAGTGGCGCAGCTAGTGTTGTGAGCCACACGTTCAGTGCTATTGGCTACCATTAACACCAATCAATATCCACGACAAGCCCCTCCCTAGCTTCCTGTTTTTTTAAGGAAACAGGAATCAAACAGCACTCTGCCAGCTGTTTCACAAGAACTTTTAAAAAACATTTTGTGATTTTTGGACATACACTTACTTACTTATTAGATTGACTACTCTCAGGTCTGTTGGCTAAATATGAAGTTACATGAGCAGTTCATTAGCTTAGCACAAAGACTGGAAACAGGGAAATTGCTAGCCTAGCTCTCTCAGAAGACCACAAATTTGCCAAAAAGCACCTTTAAAGCGCAATAGTTAACATATTAGACAAAAACTGTGTGTAAATTCAAGACACGGCTTTACTCAGGGCTGTGAGCTGGAATATTTCTTTCTGAAATCTCTGCTGGTTCCTTGGCAGCCACACAGTGACAACATGCTCCTCAGCACATATTGCTAGCTTGGTGTAATTTAGCCTGTTTCCAGATATCTGAATCTGAATCACTGCCTAGGTCTCGATTTACTCAGTGATTCAGAAATGACTTGTTGCAAATGATGTCTGTTTCTGCCAATCAACCGATCAGAGCTTTATGGGCAGGAATAGGAATGGTGATGTCAATGATCTGGCAGCCACAACACAGATGCCCACTACGTATGTAGGAACAGACCAGACCTGGACCACCTGTGGCCGTAATTCATTGTTGTATGATGGCCGAGTGCAAGTGACTGTGTGACCTGTCACTGGACCAGGACAACTTAGTTACTGTTAACTGCTTCCAACTGCAGAAATTAAAATGAATCAGCAGGACGGATAGTCAAAATAACCCTCATTGCAAACAGGAAGTCAGCTTCACATGACGACAATGCTGGGCTGAATAAATGAAGTGAAACGAAGTGGCAATTCATTTTGATTATTAGGCTAAGTGTAATTATTTCAGCGCTGAAATAATTAGTTGATTACTTCACTAGCTGTCTGACATTATTGCGAACGGGAGGAAGATTTTATTTTTCAGCTTTCGAACTCAGCCAACAATCTTCTCGTACACAAACTCTAAAGCTTCTGCTCTATTTGCACTGAAACTGTCTAGTGAAAAGAGCAAATCTCCAGTTTTCTGTCTGCACTCTGACGCAGTGACGAAGAATGTGAGAAAACTGCCACTTTTCCACATGATTGTCTCTTTTGTTCATGATGATTATACCTACTGCATGTCTCTAAATGATAGTGGTAATGACTTGTTGATGCTAAAAAGCTACATGTGCTCGTTGGATTGTAATTCCACAAATGTGTGGGAGGGGAGGCGTTCATGCTCGTCTATGTGTTTGTGTTCTCCCTCGGACCAGATAGTGAGAGGTGGTAGGTCTGTCCGCGGGATAAACATGCAGTCGTTCCAACAAAATTCAGTCATGCAGAAATATGCACACTCACACTCTTTTAAACTTTAGTCAGCTCCCGGCGCTTCTCCAGTCCCCCGCTTCAGATTGTGTTTTCGGTAAAAGTGATGAGCTGTTTGCTCGTCCCTGAACTGGCAAACATTTGGAGAGAGGCAGGAGCGTAACAGTTGTTTGGTGACGGATATCAGTTGGTCGACTCTTTCTCCCTACTACACCAGCTAGTGGCACAAGTCCTTAACGAGAGAAACAGCCAGTTCCATTAGATTGTGTGGCTGGTGTCCAGTAGTCCAAACAAGCGGGCCAAATTGTGGTGTGTTAAGAGGTGGAACATCATTCCAGCAGCATGGTGACAGTTTTATTAGGATGGGTAATAGCTTGGCTGAACGCTTGGAGATGGCCTTTCTGAGAGAATGAGCTGCAACTCAAATCTCACAGTCTGGCGCATTTATGTTGCTGATAATTGAGTGCAGAAACACAAATATTCGCCACAACAATCTCAACACTTCAAATGTCACGACATGAAAGTAATAGATTTTCGTATCAGGGTACAGTCAGTCAGCAAACAGGACAGAGCAGAACTAAAATATATAAATAAGACATCTCGGACACTTTGCAGCTCAGATCTCATGAAATAAAAGTGACCCATTTTTTTTACTGTTGATTTACTTGCAAAACTTTCACTGAGGGTCAAAACTTTACTGAGATGGACTTCACTGGAAACCAACACATTCAAGACATTAATCCAAATCCTGCTGAGAGTGAATATCAATGAGGCTGCTGGCACAGATAATGTACCTATACCATCAGCTCTCACACCCAATCCTGATGAAGAAAGACAACTTCCCTGCCAGCCTGGACCCTCACCAGTAAACCTACAGACCCAATAGGTCCACTGATGGTGCCATGTGCACTGCCCTACATTTAGTCGTCACATGCTCAGTTCCACCTTCCATAAAGACGTTTCTTTAATTTGCAAGTTAATGGTTGTATAGATTTCTCTTATGTCACAATGCTGTGCTTATGCTCTGGAAAGGTTTAGGCACAAAAACACTTGGTCAGGGTTAGGAAAGCATCATGGGTTTGGCCTCAAGTAACTGCTTTGGTCGCCACGCACATGGTTGTGAATGGTCCAGCTTCCCATGAATATTAACTGGTTTGGGTCCCCACCAACACCACTTTCCGCTTTCCTTAAAAAAACCAGGTTTTCACACCACAAAACACAGGTGAACATGTCTCCACAGCTCCTTGAAAAAACACCAGGCTTTGTCTGCATAAAATTAACTAAAAGTTAAAAACATCCAGTGGTGTGATTCAAACTGCGGTCGCCTGTCGGTTTGTAATAATGCCACCACATCCCCCTACACCTCCTGCTGCGACAGGTGGCTAATAAGCATATAATGTGAACAAGATATGCCACGTTGGGTACAAATGTCAACCTTGGACATTAGTGTAGACTGCAGACACATTAACTGCTAGCATAATATCCTGCCGACTGGGCTGCATTGCGAGAGTTCATATCGGGAGGCAATCAACAATCTTGTAGAGTGGTGCAGAGAGAACAATCTGCGGCTCAATGTTGTTGTTATTTTAGGAAAAAGAAGGCAAAGACACCCTTGTCTAAATTGTTGAACATCGAGCATCTGCAACTGTGCTGGATCAGACGCTCGTATGCAGTTAGCCCACCGTGAGGTCGACTGGGATAATCATCTCAGGACCCACTGGGTTCCTCGTCTACTCCCATGCTGGGAGCCAAAGCTCGAATTTCTGCCTGTGATAGCATAACAACATCATCCTAACCCTTTATTACCATTTTAAAGTGTGTGGAAAAGCAAGACTAAAGAGGTAAAAGTCAACAAAGCCAACATCACAAGACTTTAAAAAGAATAACAGATCATTAGCTTTGCCACATGAAAAATCGAGATATGTGGTTTTCTTCTTAGTCCCGATCTCCTTGTTTATCTCCATCATCAAGAGTTTACAGACAAAAATTATAAATACTTTATTGTGACTGTTTTCTCTCAGGAGGGTCTAAAGACTCTGATCTTAATGAGTTTAAAATCTGACAGAGTTTTTCTGTTTAAATCACAAAAACACTCTCAAGAGATGCCTTAAAAACCCACAAGGATTGGGATTACGTTGGCATCTTTTCTTAGCTGTACTCATTTCTACACATATGTGCCACAAGCAGTCAAGCTAGCGTCGGAGCAGACTGGGTGGCACGGACGTTTTTTCCACCTCTAGCGCCCACAGCTTGTCATGTCACAGAGAATCAACACAAGCAGATGTGACACGGCACCCTAGCGTATTGTTGCGGAGCAGAGCCGAGCCATATCCACATTTGGAATAATGAGATGAAATATAGCATGTAAATAAGGTTGCCGTTGTCTCCACGGGCCAGCGGGCTGCTTTTTTAGACGGGAGCGCATGTTCCGACCTTCTAAAGCTCCTCCGTTGAGTGAAGAACCCGGACAGATGGCGGGAGCGCTTCACCGTTGGCTTCCCGCGCAGATGGGAGACTGTGCGTTATATTTTTTTATGTTTGTGTGTGTGGGGAGCGTGTCGACAGATTGAGGATTTTTTGAGATGGCGGCACAAAACTTTTAACCTCTCCCATGCGTGTGTGTGTGTTTATGTTCTGGCAGATGACATAGAGGCTTTAAAATATTTATTCATCTCCCTTTTCTGGGTGAGAAAATGACCACATTTTCCACTCCTGCAAGACTTCACACTGCGTCTCCTCTTCCTCTTTGTTGGCTCCCTGCTCACTGGCAGAAACATGGCCGGCCTAATACAGAAATAAATGGCAATAAATCTATTCAGAGGACGCTGCTGACCTTTGTGGGTGATTCTCAGTGGTGTCTGTGGCACCAGGCAGCTGGCATTATGATTGGTATGTGACATTACACGATACAAAAAGGCAAAATGCATAACTAGGAATTGGTTCCACACAAAATGGCAAAATCAGTATTGCTTTCCCAATCCGTTTGGCTTCAAGCTCGCCCTACAAATGAGTGCTTAAGTTCACATGTTGTCACTTCTCGATTGCCAAGATAAATCGAGGACAGGTAGTCTGAAAGAGCAGAATCATTTAACAACATTTAACAACAAGGACTCAAGACAGATCGTATCTGTTTGGATGATGAAACGCCGATGTTGCTGTTTCTAGATTTAATTAAAACGCTTTAATCTTCAACATCGGAGCTTTGGCTGACTCATCCCTGGCAGATGCACTACACTTCTATAATTCAATGAGAGGGCAAACTCAGTCTGTAGGCACAGCAGGCTCACACACAACTTATGTTCTGTCATTTGAGCCGTATACAAATTCAGAGGGGACGTGAGAGCGAACCTTCCTTTTGTTTCAATGTCAGAAATGTCAGCATTAGAAGTTAGCTGTCTGAAGGTTTCAGGCTCTTAGGGGACGTTATTACACACACTCAACAAACAGCCCCTGCAACGTACCACACACACTCACTGAGCTGAAAGCAGCAACCTGTTGATTCTGCAAATCACAACCTTTGTGTGAGTCACGACAGACTGCAGTGCATAATTATGACTGTCAAGGGGCCACACATTCTGAAAAACACAGGGTAGAAAGCACTTCAGAGCCATTTGCAGTATTTTTTGTACAAAAACTCTGCTACTTCTGACACACTTTAATTTGGGGTCTTATACTTGAGGCTGAAAAGAAGGTAAACCATACCATATATATGAAAACTGACATGACAGTAAAAATCTTAAAAGAGCCTCAGAAAATAACTCAGCCCTGCAAAAAGAATGCACTTCAATCAGTGGATATTTGTTGACCACTAGGAGGTACGGCTCAGTGAGCAGAGCAGAGAAGGGTCTACTTAGGTAGAGTGGAGCAAAGCTGTTTTTCTCCCTGGGTAAAGAAAAGAGGACTAGGAAGGGCACTTGAGAGGAGCTGTGCATCAGTCAGCCATTGTTGAGCGCTGCAGGACTGCATAATAGGTTTCTGTGGCCACACATACAGAAGATGACAGAGATGAATAGGCAGACAGATATGCGGCGAGAAAGCCAGAAATCTTCTGCACCATCCCTACCTGCCGCCACTGATCCTACCTGTTCCGCCTCTCTGAACCACCAGACAGGTCTCGACTCCGACGCCACACTCCTTGAGGAGCTCCACCACCTGCGTGTGTGTGAATCCCTGCACTGGTTGCTTGTTAATTTCCACAATCAGGTCACCCTCGCACAGGCCCGGGCAGCCCAGAGGCTCCAGCACTTGTTTGACCCGCTGGCCCGTAGCGCTGTCCGCGATAGTGAAGCCAAAACCATCAACGCCCTTCACCATGGTCAGGGTGAGTAGTTCCCCTTGGGTTGCACCTGACGACGCCATGGAGACGCTGTCAGGAGGTGTGGTGCCAGTGGTGGGGGGAAGCGAGCCGTCCAGGTGGGTGTCACCCGGGTGAGGGGTGAGCAGCGATTGCTGGACGTTGGCCTGATCCTGATTGGGGTCAGTGACGAAACGCGTTGTGCGGGATAGATAGTCCAGGTAGTTGTCGTAGCCCGTCCTGCCGTTCACCATGATGGGCCGCTGCTCCATGATGCCCAGTGGGGAGATGATAGTGGTGGTGGTGTTGTTGTTGGTGTTGGCAGCATCCTCTGGGTCGTAGGGCAGAGGGTAGCCACGGCACAAGACGAGGGTGACGCTTTGGCCGATAGGCACCGACTGGAAGAGTTTGACCACGTCGGCGTGGGTAGTTCCCAGGACACACACATCGTTGATGTAGACAATAACATCGCCTGCAAACCAAAGGATGGACAGCGAGAAACTTAGTGGTCAAGTATAATGAAGAAGATAATACAGAAGATACAGATACATTGTTTGAGAGGCATAAAACATCCATTTACCAACAGTATGTCTTAATGTAAGCTACCAGGGATGAGCGAGTACACGACTAAGGCCCAGCCCACATGGACATGGGTTTTTTTGGAAACAAGGTGTTTAAACAAAATTGTCTCCTTCCAGTTGAGTGTTTTGGCACAGTTTTGGAAATAATCTCAGTCAACACCAGCACAAGAAGCAGACTTATTACTCTGGTTGGTTGCTTAGTTACAGTAAATATCATGAAAAGGCATGAAAAACATGGTATCTCTTCAAAGAACAATCCTGAATGATGCTATTTTTAGTGACAGCACTGTGAGCAGCTGTTGTTGTCCCTATTTTCCCTCATTGCATTATCAAGTTTGATTGTGTCCCTCTATATATAGACAATATGACATCCATTCAATTAATGCACAAACTCAAATACTCAGATACCATAACAGTTCAACTCCACATTTGCCAATGATGCAGCATATCTTCATTTTACTGTCCACACAAAAAGGTCCTCTTAACGTCACCTAAAATGCTTTCCATGTGTGTACAAAAGGCCAAAATGCACAAAAAGAGCTTTGTTTTAAGAAATACGTCTATACGTGTGGACAGTCAATTACCGAAAGTAATAAGTTTGTCCCTGAATTTGACATTGGTGGGTCAGAATTTGCTCTATTTATTTGAAAACTACTTTACAGAACAGCCTCAGGAACTACTTACAGAAAAGTTTTTCAGAAACTTGAATGAATGAACATTTTCCTTCATCACGACAAAGATATTTACATATTTGACTCCAATGATACTCAGACTGGTAAAAAAGGACATTATCTGTACCGGAAACCCGGTAGAGGTCATCACTCAAACCGACAGATTACTAAAAATACTGCCCTACAATATAACCTTGCTCTACAGTATGTTGTGTGATTGATTATAGGAAAGGAAACAACTGGAAAAAGGTGAATCACACTGCCCATAATCACACATGGATCCATACTCTTCACTTTTGCAATGTTTTTGTTGATTTATTGGATCTCCTCTGCTGCTCTTCCTTAAGTTTTTTCCATTTTTGCCCATTAAAGGGAGTTTTTACCAGCTGAGGGTCTAAGGATAGAGGGTGTTGAATGCTGTATGAACTGTGACGCTCTATGAGGCAAATTATGATTTGTGATGTTAGGCTCTGAAGAAAAAACTGACTTGGGGACATTGCAATTATATGGTATGAGCTTTAACCACACTAGGCTACCAAGATGCCCCTAGACAGGCATGCAAACTGTGTAAAAGCACTGTTAATTTAATATTTCTGCTATTAGTAGCCTTTAACAAACATCATTTCCCACAAACCTGAGATTGTCTCGAGTTAACGGCACAAGCTTGATGGACTGAGACCGGAGCCGGTTTAATTGTCGCTCGCAAATTGCAGATTAAGTCCTGCAGTGATCTCGCATGCTCAGGCATGAGCCGCAAGTATGGCTTTTGTTTTGATTAGTGAGACGTGTCCAAGTTAAGAGGAAGGGAAATCAAATCCCAGGAAAGCGAGACAGGACTGTGAGGACAATTTTTGGGGGCTGGGGACAAAGTTGAAGGGTTATGGATAAAGAAGAAACAGTTACGGTGATGTATAACACCTCCACTTCACGAGAGCTGTAGTTGTACGAATGCCAACAAATTAATTGGCATTCATACAAGGTTTGGATTTTAATAGCAGCTCCTCAAATGAGGCAATCACTTATCTTAAGATTAGAATATGCACAGTGAACCTCGGGTACAGACCGGTAAAAGAAAACCTCGATTAAAAAACTGCACTGTGCTGAAACTTTGGCTCTCTACATCTTTTCTCGTAATCAATCAGCTGTGCAGTACATCAACACTGTCATAAACAATTTCTGCAGCTAAAAAAATGACCACATTCAATTTCTTTATCTGCGTGCAGGTGTAAAACAGTGCTGATGACAAGTGGCTAAAATGTGTGCCTGTTATGGGGCCAAGTGCTTTTACCTGCTCGCTGCAATAAACTGCAATGTAGATAAAAACCTAGGTGACAATTAAATGTCCCCACACAGAAGCGCTCCACATCGGGCTTATCTTTGTCTCAACCACATCACTAAATATAGACTTCTGTGCTCCAGTGAGCAGGCGCCGTGCAGGTTTTTTTAAAAAACATGGGTAAGTGGTGACACTAGTTACGATCCATTCTAAAGTCTGACGAACAGCATTACCTGGGTTGATAATGAAAACAATTATTTTGTAATTGCAGCCGTAATTGTTGTGCTCTTTTCAGAGTAGGCAGGTTGAGAGTGTGAGTGTGTGTTGCAGGGAGACAAAATGGAAAAACAAAGATCTCTCGTGATTAATAAGCAAAGAGTGTGCTTTCGTGATTGACCCTCACGGTACTAATCACCGGCTCCATGTGAGCAGGCGACTATAACAGCACTAATGGCTGGGTCAGCGGCACTTCTTATAAAACAACACGGCAGTTCATGATGATCTTTTTCTAGGCTGTTGAAGTGAAGCCCAATGGCTGACTGATCTGAGGGACAGCAGCCGAGGTTAAGATATCAGCGGAACGTGTTGTAAAAGTTTTTAATGGCCGTATTGACAGAGAGAGCTCACACCTCCAGGCAACGTGACGTGAGGGACTTTTTAATTAATCTGGGTAAACGCTGAGGACATTTGGCTTGAGCGCTGGTGTCAGAATCAATAGCTGAGCACACGGGCAGAAAACAAATGATGGTGCTGTGACCTCGCTGTTTCCACAGATCTCATTCTTCATGACCACGGAGGAAACGCAGCCAGATGGGGCAAAAGACAAAGATATGGAGTCACATACAGACATATATTCTACCGTGCATGCTTATACATGAAGAGTCTGAGAGATATCTTCCACCACAACAGTCCAATGGATGTGGCTTGTGACCCTTTAAAGCAACTTTATGTAACGACTCTACCTTATAATATCAGTTCAGAGATGAACCAACTGGCCGGTCAGTGTCAGATATAAGATAAGATTCTAAGCCAACAGGCCATTAAAATAGTTTAAAACTTGTTATTTCTAATAGTTATTCAATAGTCAGTGTGTTATTACAAACATACAATTAAACTTTCTAAATTCACTTTTTTTAAAAAAGGTGCTAAAAAGTAATGGGGTTAAATATAGTTCCAAAGAAGACAGAAAATCAGAATCAGGTTTGTGTAGACAGCTGAAGCTAAAAAGTCAGTCAGACGGTGTTTTCAGCTAACTCAAGTAGATAATTAGAGCTTTTTAGCTACCGACAAGAAATGAGAAGTCTACCTTTCTCTATGTCGAACTGAAATCAACAACTGTTTCATAATTATCTCCACCAAGGAGGTTATGTTGTAAGAATGTATTGTGAATGACAGAGATGAATTTTCAGGGGGTTAATTAATGCCAGGAGTTAATGACTTTCTCTGAATACTCAGATACAATCAGGGCTCAGGAGAAAAACGTGTTGTATAATAACTTGGGTAAGATGACCCCTAATAAAGAAGATATGTGTTCATAAACGAAGAAAGCCAGGACAAAAATACACTCATGGCCACAAAATAACTCTCTCTGCATCCATTATTAAACCTCCTGTAGGTCCGTTGTATATTCTAAATCACACTGACCTTAACTGTACACACCGCACTTGCTGGCACCAAGGCCGACGCTGCTACTTCATCTTTCATCGTCCCATCCTTGCATAGTCTTTATGACATATTCATCTCCCTATAATAGTGTGTTCAAGAGTCTGCCTACGTAACGAGAGGTCTCTGTGGCCCTGCCGAGACGAGGCCGCGACAACAGAGCAGTTTAGACTCTCAGCGGGGCGCACGCGTTTGTTAGCGCCTGCAGTGTTTTGTGTGTGATTATGGGTTTGTGTGTGTCAGGCTGAAGAGGGTGACACAAAGTCCTGAGTGAATTTTAGCTCTGTCAGAACAATAATATGACTGACTGAAGACTTTGTAGACTTACGAACACATTTAATAATTGATATTGTGATAAGTTAACTGACTGCTAGACTGTACGAAGACCCAGCAGGCTTGTTGAGTTTTGGCTTTTTGAACACGCTGAAGCAGCAGGAATGATGTCTGGCATAGTTTCAATGAACAAGACAGTTATCTGCTCTAATGTAAGCCTCATTTGTTAGAATGAACAGCTAAATAGCTGTTATACAACAGTAAGAGGTCCCTTTTTTCTAAAAGGTCAAGCAGCATATCATTAACCTTCAGGCATCAGTTTAATGTTTCATGTAAATGTGAACACTGGTGCTTTATTTGTCTCCTAAATGAATCGTCAAGCCGTGTTAAGTGTAGCCTATATCTAAAAAGACTTTGACACTGTTCTTGTTTTAAAATACGCTGTAAAAAATGTGAAAATCAAAAATCCAGGCGACAACAGTGTCTTCCACCAACTGATGGAGCTACTGTTAGCTTAGTTATCTGACTGGAGCTGACAAAACCTGCTAACAACAGCTAATTACGATAATTATCATTATAATTTTAGTGACACCATCAAGTCAAACCGCCAGGAATCTGTACAGTTTCCTGTCTAGATCATTTCAGCTGTGTATTTATCATTTAATATCTATAACAAATTGTGATACTGAATAAATTCCAAATGCCAAATGTGGTGCATATTTTTCGTGTCTTATCTTGAAAATAGAAAACACATGGAAACAGTTCAGTCGAACAACTCCGCTGCTGAACGAGTGTTGAGGCTGTAATCGCTCCAGTTTGAAACACACTGTACCAACAAACCCACTTGATTTTTGCATTAAACGCTGCCTCTGGCATCTGAACTAAGCATCTCCACTTCAAGCTAACGCAACTCCTAACTCTGTTGTTCCACAGAAACAGAACAGCTAATACACCCAAAATACACAAAATATCTTGCCTGCACTGAAACTGCTCTGAATGTGGTCTTGCAAGAAATACATCTTACACAAAAGAAAACTTTTGTCAGAAATGCTCAAACATATTCTCCTTGGTCGTGGAGAAGGCGAGGAGGGGTCACGAAGAGAAAAGCGGCACAAATATTTTGGAATTGTGAATTTCACACCCCCGCGGGCCCCTGGGTTTGTGTCCGTGTGAGCGCTGAGTTGCTGTGATCAGTTAGTGATGTTAGTGCAGAAGTAGGACAGAACATCTGGGGAGGCAAGGTGTGGGGATGGAGGACGGATGGTGAGATAGATGGAGATGAGCTGAAGGTAGGACGAAGTGGAGAGGAGGGTAGAAACATGAGATTCAAGAGTTATTTCTGCGGGAAGAATATATGAATAGAGAGAAAGGGGATATTTAAAAGGTTGAGAAGACAGAGACCCAAAATGTTTATATAAAGGTATTGTGAATGAGAATACTGGCTTTACTACAGAGCAAACTCCCTGACCAGCTCACTTTTTGTATGATACATGACCACTATAACCTCTGTATTTGCTCCAGTGTATACAACTAGAAGCATCATTGCATGCTGAGAGCACTGACAAGCCTGCTAGCTCTATCCCCCTGACCTTTAAGTACAGCTGGTCCGTCTTAGTGTCTCCGTTTGTGTCTATCTGTGCATATGTGCTGCAGCTCCACCCCCATGTGGCCACAGCCAGGAGTTATGGTGCTCATAAAGTCCCCGTTATGATTAATGGGAGAAGGAAAAGTCTGCAGTCGGAGCACACACATACACCCACAAACAGAACTTACACAGTGCTAGCTTTGCAAGTTGCACCTGCAGGACGCTCATGCACACCAGGGAGGGGAGGTTGATATCGCAGATTGGGATAAAAACACTCGGGATGATCGTAAATATCCTCATGAGTGACTTGAAAAAAGATGTATTGATTTCATGATACATCTTAAATTACCACAAGGTCAGTCGTTCTGTAATCCTCAGCCTGTCACCGGGCTGAAGGCTCAACTTTCCCATCATATCCCCACAAAGAAAGCTAAATCAGATGTGAGGATAAACTTTGACTTCCCAACTGAAAAATGCCATGAAGATGAGTCGCCGCCCATTTATTACGTTTTCACTCGTGTCTATGGTTTGTCAGCAAGATTTCACAAAAACTGCTGAACGGATTTCAGCGAAACTTGGATGGAGGAAGGATCTCAACCCAAAATAGACCCCAGTTAATCTGTTGGTACAGATCTGGATAAAGAGACAGATCCAAGGTGTATGTCTGTGGCTGGGAGCTGATTAATTATGTTGTATTTGATTGACTGCTGGGCCTTGGCAGAGTTAGGCACTCTACTGAGTGCCATTCTAGTTTATCCATTATTTGGCCGGGGAAACTGATATTATTCAAGGAACATGTCAGGTAAAGTGATTCCAGAATGTTTTAGAGGAATTTTAAGAGTTTTAATCATATTCTGACAGCATTTATAATCATGACAACACATTTTTATATCGTCAGACAAATGAGAAATGAAAAGTGTGCATATTTTTGAGATGTAACTCACCCTGGTTGCTCTTTATGATGATGTGGTGTAACTGTTTTGTGGGTTGGGGCTCAGACTTGATTCTAATCTGTGAATGTTCCTTTACATACACCACCTGTATTATTCTATGTAGTTTGTTGTTTGTTTCTTTCTGCTTTCTTGTTCATTTTTGTATCTGATGAAAATACTGCAATGCTGCTGTATCCCGTTTTACATTGGAAATACAGAAAAGTGTGTATATTTTTGCAATTGTGCTTGATGATGGAACTTTACTTTGTTCTGTACTTGAACTTGCGGCACTGCTTAAAAAATGTGAACGTGGAAAAAATGAGGGCCTTGAAAACTTAACCCCAGTTCCTTGGGTGGTCTTTGGTAAATGGAGCAATTATTGCAGGAATAAAACTTTTAAGAATTGTAGGAATGTTTTAATTTAAAGTAAGCAAGGAGGAGTTTCTTTTGTGCCTTTGTGGTCCTGCTTGATTTATCTACATGCGAAGGTTGTTCACTGACTGAGAGAGTTCCTGGTTAAATGAAGGTTCAGGTTTGTTGTTTTGTCAAGTCTCTTGTATTTCAGCCATGCCTGAGGCTTACCTGTGGCCATCTTTCCATCAGCTGCAGCAGGCCCATCGGGGATGACGCTCTTGACCTGGAGGAATTCGTCCGGCTCGTCGCCTCCGATAATAGTGAAGCCGAAGCCCATGTTGCTCTTTTGGAGTGATGTGGACAAGAAACTGCCTTTCAGCTGAGTCGGGTCCCGCGTGAACAGCGGCTTCTCTATGAAGAACACAAAAAGAAACAAATCAACCAAATACACACCGTAATACTGTGAAGCAAAGATTGAAAAGACCTTAAAGCCGGTGCAGGGCAGTGCTCACAGGGTGGGGGGGCATGGGTAAAGCTTATCCAGAAAGAGATGGGTGTAGCCACAGGAAAACTGGCAGGGTATGATCTTAGCGAGTTTGGACAGAGGTGGGTCTGTGGTGCTGAAAGATGCAGGTGTGGTTCAATGGCTCCCGTGCAAGTTACACCCAAATATAGTAATCTTATATCCGTTCCTCTCCTCCCATGCTGGGAAACGGTGGGAAGAAAAGGTGCAGAGAGCATCAGTGGTTCAGGTCTTCAATCCCTTCCCAAGGCTACCAAGAGAGCAGCGCACAAATTCAGCGAATGACATGCTGTCAATCAGGGATCAGTTCCAAGAGAAGATGCTTGAGAGGGTTACAGGAGGACTGGGAAATTTCTGCAGGAGGGAGAGCTGGGAGATTTCTGCAGGAAGGGCGCCTCGTGGAGGAATGAGAGGATCTCAGCCAACAAGCTTAGTCACACTCAACCAAGTCTCCAATCTCTTCCACCTCTGAGGGAGACATGGCTAGCGCGCTAGTTTACATACATTGTTTGCCGTCACTGGTCCAGACATAGACTGAGTGATTACACTCTCCTGCCTGCTTATGCCAGGCGATAAGACATGTCATGGTACACGCTCGTCACACAAATCCTTCAACTGCCTCAAGGGGGGAAGCTTGCTTGCGAGCTAGCATGCTTACAGTAAGTCAAACGAGCGCAGGCAGCCATGTGAACGACAGTCAGCCTCCTTTGCTTCTCTCTTGGCCTACTTACTGACAAAGTGCCACAGGGAGTAGGGGCTACAGACAGGCTGCTCTAGCACCACAGTGCAGGCGGAGGTGCGAAGTGGCTGCTGCTGTTTATGCTGGTGATGTGGGCACATGTTCATCCGCCGGGTGAGAACGCGCCGGAGAGGGGACACGTCGGCGGAGGAGGACGTAGCGTACACGGCCCCCCTGCGACCCAGAGTTGGCGAGCGGCGGAGGTCGCCCAGGCTATGGCAGCGCTCGGGTAGCGGGCCCACCTGAACGAGGGGGGGTCTGGGGAGGGTGGCACAGGGGCTGGCATCCTCCACTGGCATCATAGTTTGGAGGGAGACAGAGGAGGAGGAGGAAGGAGGTGGAGGTGGGGGGAGAGGGAGGAGAGAGAGCCTCACTGGAGCGACTCAGAGCGGTGGACTACTATGTTACTATGGAAACAAACCTCCACTTCACCAGTCCAGACAGTTTTTTTTTCTAGCAGTACATCCTACTGCTATGGCTGGCGGAGAGTTAGCGCTGGAATCAGGTAGCAACAAACCGGTCATTAAACAAAACAGTGAATCACATTACAGCCCACACGTCCACCTGGGAGGAAGACTATTTATAAACTACTACCAGTCTGAAGGGAGAGCGAGCAAGCTGTTGTCTCCTACTGCCAATCAACATGTAGTAGTCCTGCTCCTTATGAGCGAAATGAGCCTCTTTACAAGTAATGGTGATTTAGACAACATGTGTACATCTAGTTTCCTCCTGAAGTTGAGAAAGTAAATAAACAACATTGTTAACATTGTCTCACAAGCCTGGAAAAGATGGCAAGATGGTTTATACACTTGGTTTTGTCGTTCAGAAGCGCAGCACATATATATCTTTGATGTTTTTGTCCTGTTTTGATAGTTTCATATTTATCTATAACTCAATCACTTTTCTCAGCTGCGTCTGTGTCTCTTGCTGCTGTGTCGAGTGAATTTCCTCGGTGCGTGATCATTAAAATCTTAAATTTATCTTATCTTAATACAAGACGGATCATCAGAGTTTCATTAAGGCAGGAGCTGCTGCTGACTGTGACAAGTGGGACAGAAAATGAAAAGGAGTTTGTTTTCTCCTTGCGGTTTATCTTTTTTATTAGTAGAGCTGTCTAATGTTTTTAACTGATTTAGTCTGGATTTAATATCTGTTATTGGCTTTTTTTTATCTTTTATTGTGAAGTAATTTGTGACGTCTGATCTTTATTTTTGCATGTGGAGCGTTCTGAATCCATCTTATATAAATCTATGGTGTCTGGTCAGCCTGTAGTTGTCGGCATGACACATTAAAAACGGAATTCATAGAGAGAACTCAATTTTCCCTGTTATACTTATGAAGTCAGAGAGGTTTGAGACATGATTTTACTTGAGTAAAAGATCTTCTTCCTGAAATCTGTTGCACTTTTGCAACTTTTTTCCATATTATTTATCAGTCATGATGCCATGAAAAGGTCGAAAGTTGCTGTTTGATTTCACTGATTAGTTGGATTACTGCTCTGAAATGAATTTTCCAATTAGACATGGTCTTATTTGTCATATTTAACTTGTTGAACGATACGTATTTCATGACAAACAATCCAGTTTTGGTGCATTAATGGTACGTTAATATTTGAAGTTAACGTGACGCTGATAAAAGGAGGAACAGAAAACAGTTTTTTGGCAGAAAACTTAATAAGTTAGCAACATAATAAAAACACTAGACTACATTGACAGAGATAGAATCATTATAAACATACAGACAGATAATGAGTGCGACTTTATTCCCTGTTAATGAGAAAAGAATGGAGTTTATTCAAGATGTCAGCGTAGTGGTCTTACCTCTGTAGATGGTGGGAAGGGGCAGTGAGGACAGACCCTGGCTTTGCATCTGCTGCTGCTGCTGGAGTCTCCGTTTAGCCTCCAGGACTGGGTTCTCAAACTGGGTCCTTCTGTTTATATGGCTACAAAGATAAAAAAAACAAAAACAAAAAACAAACAGCAAAGACTTCAGACTTCACACTATCCTGCTTCACTTGACTCAGCCGCCCTCTTGGCAAAGATCAGATCTAAAAATCCTGGCGCAAAAAGCAGCTATGGCTATGATGATTAATTAAATGGCCGGTTCCCCCCCGATTATATAACAGAGCTGCAGAATGGCTGAATAAAAAAGAACAAACGACCGATTCTGGGCTTTTCTTCCAGCATTCGGGCGGCCTTACAAGGAGAATTATGTGAATCAGTGACTCTGAGGGAACCTACACATGAAACAAGAGACTTTCTTTAACGTCCCATGTCAGTCTTAATTTATTTTGCAAAGGGGGAAGATAGTCAATGACTACAAATACTGTAATTTGCCAGTGAGAAATAATTAGTCGTCATTAGATACTCCCCTCACTCTTTCAGGCTGCATTGTGCTCTCACATGAACACACACCATCTTCTCCTCCTCTCCTTATCTTTTAATGAACACCCCAGGATCACGGCGCTAATTACAGAAGAAGCTTGACTATATTTTTTACATAGTTACATAATCTCAGGGTCTGGTGACTTCTTTCATGATATTTTACATGACGAGAAGGCAGGACAATGAGATTATCTGGAGAGGATGAGTGCAGCGGAGCAGTCAAGTGTCGTTCTGGAGGTTTTCTTAAGCAAAGTCAAGCCAAATGACTCCCCCTGCCTGTCTAAAAATAGAGCCCCGTCCCCCGTCGCCTGGGAGTAGAGAGCATCCAGCCAAAGAAATGACACCTCCGAACGAGGAGGGGACGTGAGCTTCAATCGAGAGGACAGGCGACTGCAGCAGTGGATATGGACGAACAGACTCACAGAAAGATCTCTGCTCACGAGCTAATCTACAGATGTAGATGCGTCGCGAGTGGTTCGGACTGAAATTTGGAACGGCACACACGGGCAAATAAAACTTCCCCCCCGCTGCAAACAAACAGTCTGCAGACAAAAGGGAGCGACTGCTTCCTGGCTGCAGCGCCAGTCTGCTCCCAATAAATATGATTAATACAGCACCACCGGGCTGCGCTGGAAATCAAAAGCAAAGCCATTACATATTAAAGATGTACCCGACTTACTCGACATAGTAGCTGCCGTAAATGGGGTCATCGATTTTCTCCCAGCCGTACGGAAGCTCTGTAAAAAAACACAAAACACAGACAACCATAATGAAGGGCTTGTTTATTCGATGAACTTGCAGCAGCGTATTGATCTTGCATAAAAACATTTTTTTTTTTACTGTTGGTAATTATCCTGGTTTCTCAAGTATTTTACACAGAACATGTTTTATCTTGTACGCATGACACAATAATAAACTGGTTTTCATTGAATTGTATTCAGGGCCCTGTGTCATATTGTGTTTCTTTATAGTGTTGGTGAGGACAGAGGGTGTCGAAGCATGCAGCCACCAAGAAACAAGAAAAAGCACTGCACCCAGCATCTTTTATCAGAGCGCTCAGACTTCTTTTATGGCTGCTTTGAGAACTTCTGGAAAAGGTGCTGGTGTTGGTCACCCAGGTTACCAAGAAAATGGAGGAGAAGCCTGTTTTGTTTTCTGTGTTTGTCTTCCAATTTGACACCTTCTGATTCACAATAAATACATTTTGAAACTGGATTTTTCAGCAAGACAACAATGACGAAGGGCTTAGTTCTGAAAAACAAAGCCGTTGTTGTATGAAAACATCTTTGTGCAGAATTAGTTCACAGCATTATTTTACAGTTGATAATTACCAGGATCGATCAATAACATGCTAACTGGAGGGACTGATGTTCTTTCTGAGCAGGCTTAGGAATATTCTGAAATCATATAATTTATAAAAAAAAAACTGGATGTTGATAAGAAACGAGATAAAAACCGTTCTGTGTTTTTTTTCTCCGCAGCTTGTCACGCCGATTCATTTAAAGAGGCTCTCTAAAGCTGCGCATCAAATACGTCGCTCTCCAAGAGGAAGTTGGAAAATAACACCAAATATTGATAGATCTAGTGGCTGAGTTTATATCAGTGAAATATTTATGCTCTGCATCTTCTCCAGCGCTGTAAATATTGTGTTTTGATGTGGGAACTCTGCATAGATGAACAGCGTCAACTAGAACGAGCACAAAAACCCTGTGGGTGTTGAACTTTCACAGCATCAAGTGGTACATATTTATATTGGTGTTAAACAGTTGGGCTCTAAATGTTACAAGCTAAAGGCTGAATGCAATAAATGGCACATGACAGGCAATTACTCATAACTGACTGATGGATCAAACACCACGAGCGCTGTGAGAAGAATTCAAATGACCCGTAACAAAGTATGAATGTCACTGATCACACTATGGATTAACTGCCTTAAAAGGACAAAGTTATGAAGTGTCTGACAAGAAACACTTCACTACGACCTGTGAGGCAAGTTGAGTTCAACAACTTGGTCATCATCACTGGTCGCATACTGCCATTAAATTAACATGATTCTCAATCCAAGAGTAACGAGGGGTCGTGGTTGAAAACGCCCCCTATGAAATGGGACAGCCCTTCAGTTATCGTCGATGGCTTTGATGCGAATAGACGTAACAGGACATTTTCAATATCATGTCTTCAGATGTGCGGATGCAATCCTGTTATTACCACAATGCCATTTATCCTTTGATCTGACGGAGACTGAAAAGCATGGATGTTTGGAAATTGTTCACATCTTCACGCTGTCAGTCAAGTCATCAAACAAAGAGGAACACTACTTCATTACCTTGACACTACCAGTGCCTTACAGGCTAACATTAGCAACCTGTGATCCTTCTCAGCCAGTCGGCACTGATAGAATATATTACAGCAGTGGCACCAAGTGCTGGATTTTGGTGAAATTCCGGGCGTCATATGTCATCAAATTTTGGGAGTGCAACATTAAAAAACATCAAAATATGAGACTGTCATGCAGAAGTCAGCAGGAACAATGTAATGTAAGCTAGTGAGCAAGTGAGCTACCAAGACATCAGCACATTAGTAGTAATTGTTTGATACTTCTTATAAAGAAAAGGACCCTATTACATTAAAATAAAGGAGTTCTCATAACCTGCCACTGGAATTCCATTGTTTGAAGATCTCCGGTTACAAACCGAAGAACTGACTGAAATTTGGACCTGATCTGGACTGGTTAAAAATGAGAAATGTCTGGGATCACAACAGGCATCAGGCTTCATCCTCCGGGAACCATGAATTAGTTTTTGACCAATACTGCCTTCCAAGTTAGTTGCTCCTAACTTTTTAGAAGCACTGCAGAGTCATAGATACTTCTGCTCTCTCAGCCTCTTTCTGCGTGTGGATTGTGCAGCAGAACATGCTGCCTTTGTTCCCAGTGATCAAAGCTGATCGTGCTCAAACCCCTGGCAGCCATCCGTCATACAGGACAGGACTTTCAAAGTTGCCCCCCTCCTCTTTTCCTTTTGCCCACAACTCACTGACAGAGCACAGCTCTTGTCTAGAAGGAGTCCCCCGTTGGCTTTCCAGGAATACAAGCAATTAGCATTTAAAGCAAATTCCCAAATGAAGACTGTAGTGCTTTAACATAATAGCATGATCATTCATAACTGAGTGGGGAAACACAGTGCGAGGGGTTTTTTTTCCTGCTGAAAACGCATCTAAGCTGAATCTAGCACGGAGCTCTGGGACAGTGTGTTCCAGCGCAGCCCGGCTTAGAATCAGACCAGCTTTGATTAGTGACAATGTGAAGTTAATCAGGATGAGAGCGGAGATAGCAGCCGAGGAAATGCTTCCTAATCAGAAAGGGAAGCGACCAGAGGGAGTGCTCCGAAGGGCCGAAGGGATCGGCTGCAGCTTGTGAGAGAAACACAGGATATAAAATACCGTGTGGTCACTGCAATACATTTCCTATGACTGCGTGGCCTAGATTACACACTCTGTAGATTGCTGTGCACACCCCCACCTCCTCCTAGTCCATCGCATACAGAGTGGAAAAGTCAAAACAATGCTGGTGCAGTGCTCGCTGCTGGTGCCATATGCTTCTCCCGACCCCTGCCCCATCCCCTCAAAACAAATTATTAAACTTTCAGTAGGATGCACTATTTTTTTCCCTGTATGTTCACTAAAATGCATACTAACCACACACATACACACACCACACACACACACACACACACACACACACACACGATAGTGAGTGATATAACAGAGGGCTGGGAACAGGTTGACAGCCCCGGGGAATACCTTCTGTGAACGCTGCAACGTTCCTCAGACCCATCTTCACTCATTAAATATGAAAGGGAGTGTTCCACCTTTACTTTGTGCCACACACATACCGTTACTTACACACATACACACACACACACACTTACCCTCTTATATGCACACACACACAAATACTGGAGATCAAAGGGCCGTCGTGTAGCTCAGCAGTCTTCCTGCGAAAAGCTTTTCTATTAAAAACGTCCACAGGAGGAGCTGCAGGAAGCCGGAGCTCACTCTGCTCTCAGGAGCAGGGAGGAGGCGAGGTCGACTCCACAAACCGAGCTGCACGCCAGAACTTAAAGGACCATTCTGGTTTATTACAACTCAGTGCTTGTTTAGGCTATGATTTCGGTCAATTACGATAAGACTACGATAAGACTACTCATCAATTTGAATGCTAAAATCTGGGTTCTGGTCTGATCTAAGCAAAAATGAGTGCTAAGTATGAAACATTATGAACTGCCTGATTGCCATCTTATGTGTGTGCTAACTAAAGTAGCCTAAACATTTTACCAATCACTTATATCTTGTACAATTTAAATGTAAAAGTCTACTTCACTTGGTTACTCTGAGGTGATCGGTTTCCTGGCTTTTTTAAGTAAAGCCAACTATTAAAATGTACTGCATGTTGCAAAATGTGCTTTCCGTGTCTGTGTGTTCAGGTGTGAAGCTAAAGCCAGGAGGTGATTAGCTTAGCTTAGCGATAACACTGCTTGCTAAAACATCTAGCCTGTGAAAAATATGCCTATCAGCACCTCTAATCGTGTTAATTAGTGAAAATCAGAAGTTAGTTATAATCCTTTCATAAATTCTTATTTTGTCTGTGACAACATTCAGACAAATACAACCCCAACAGAAAAGACAATCCGTGGTGTCAACATTAAGCTAATCGGCTCATGTCTCTTTATCCACAAGCTTTAAGTCAGAACATTTAACTCTTGATGAGATTGTATTTACGAAGTGTCAAATAAAAGCTACATGCTTAAAAAAACACCACAATTAGCTCGTGAGTGCAGGGTTTCAAACTTGTCTAAAATAGGTAAGTGATTCCTTTCACACTGCCAGGAGAGAAAACATTAAAGACAAAAGACAAACATTAGTGGGTGTTGGTGGGGTTTTTTGATTGAAAGGCGTAATTGAGCAGTGAAGTAGTGAATAGTCAGTGGTGTGACTCAGAGCCGTATCTTGTTGGAGTTGTGAGTGAATTGAGATGAGAAATGATGTGTGGGTTATGAATTCAACTTTGTATTCACGAGTGAAAGCATGTGCTTCTTCTTAATGTACTCTTGTTGAGAAATTGTTGAATAAAGAGTTATTATGGCCGAAAGAATCATTTCAAGGATTTGTTCGCCATATCTTTCATGGCAGATTCTTTTTGTAACATTTTATACATGTTCTTGACTCTTGTAGGACCTTGTTTTTCTTTTTCTTCTCCTTCGCTGTTTACTGTTATGCATCAAAACACTGAGGCAAAGTCCTCGTAGGTGCAAACCATTGTGATCGCAGTGACTACAAAAATAAGATTTTGTTTATCTTTCTTTATCTTTAATTTTCTGCAGCTGTTTCAAACTGTGCCAATTTCACTTTTAAGGGAACAAGTATGGTATTTGTTCTCTCGTAAACAAAAGGCTGAATTCATGAGAAATCAGACGCTTAATTCAACAGCCTGCCCTGACCTGACTTGTAAGCTTATGGTGTGCTAATGTTAGCTTGCGGCAGCGAACTTGGCATAGATCTTTCGCACGTACGTACGCACACGCACGCACGCGCACACACACACACACAAAAATGCTTTCACTTTTACGGCGCAGCGTGCTGATAAATGCTGAACTTCGGTGGATTGTCTCTTTGCTCGCTCTCTTTTGTTTGGCACCACTGAGTGTTGTATATAACCTCTCTGTCAGCAACCTGCAATGGAGTGCTTACTCCCTGGGACAAGACGAGAGGGAAAGTGTGTGTGTGTGTGTGTGTGCGTGTGTGTGTGTGTGTGTGTGTGTGTGTGTGTGTGTGTGTGTGTGTGTGCGTGCGCGCGCGCGTGCGTGTGTACCATATAAAGCCAGCACTGCTTATCACTGCCATGCTGTATGCGTCCAGGAAGCAAATGTCAAGCTGGTGTGAAATTCTTAGGCAGGCGCTCTTATGATGGAGCCCTGAAGCGAGGGGGAAAAATGTTTGCAATCTCCAGTCATGCCACGACATCCGTCTCCATCCTGCAGTCGCAGGTGGAGCTCTGCTTACAACCAGCAGAAGGCAACCTGGCATCTACTTAATAATCTCTCTCTCTCTCCTCGTCACCTTATTTCCCCTACTTCTTCTTCTTCTTCTTCTTCCTCCTCCATCCCTACTTATTCCTCCCTCAAGTATCCTCTCATCTCATGTCGAGGCATGCAGCTTTACAGAAAAGGTCTTATTCTTTCATGCTCACAAGCGCTGCATTTTTTATTTTGCTGTTTCCAATTTGGTCTGAGGAACAGGGCGGCAAACCACACAGCCCACAGACACTGTAGGGATTTACCCGTGGTCCTGTTTCCTTTTTTCCTCTTTCTCTCTTTTCTTCAATCTTTTCAGGAGCAAAGCGGCTGAACCAAAATCATTTTCAGCTCTTTGAGCCTTTGTAGTCTCCAAAATTAAAGTCCAATCCTGTTGGACACAGCACGCCGTGCTGAGCTTCATTTATCATGTCACCTTTGAATGCAGCACACATTCAGGAGAGTGAGTTTACTGAGAAAAACTTTTTCTCCACGAAAAAACTTCCACGACTGATTAATCGAACTTCCTGCTGGTCAATATGTGCACAATGTCCTCTGGATGAGGACTGAAAATACAGGATCGGCTTCACGCTCCGGTGAAATATACAATGTATAGGCTTCTGAACACAAAAATGGAGTTTAGTTGCTGTGAGCATTAGTTCATGTGGATTCACCTACTGCAGAGAGTGCGATCCAACCTCAATTATCTAAACCTCAAACTGGAAGCTGAGCTGCAAAGTCTCTGAAATGCCACCGAAGGCAGAGAAATTGAGATAAAGTTGTAACACCGGCCCTAATTATCTGAGTTTGCTTCCCGAAATGTCACTGAATTCACAGATATATAATTAAATATCTATGATAAATAACTATGATAGCTATATCCCATAACATAAAATGACCTCAAGGATTAAATCAGTGCTAAACTTCAAACTTTCAAAACCAGAATTACTGTATTTTTTAATTTCATGTGCTCTTCATCCTTGTCAAAGCCTGGTGCCTACATTACCCACAATTCAATCAAATCAAATGACTGCCAACAGAGTGCTGCAGGGATGGCACATTCAGCCTGAAAGTTGGCATCATCCTGATTCCCTCAACAAAATAAGCCACAGGAATTTATACGTTTATGATGCGTTGGGGTGATGGCGTTTAATGTCCCTGACAACATTTGTAGTCTCATTTGGTACAAACACCTTTTTAAAGACTTGTAAATGCTATAACCTTCTACTGTGTTCACCAAAGATGTTATTTCATGCACCTAATCTGAAACCCATTCAAAGAACCCACTGACTTCAAGACGAGAGAACAGAAAGTGCAAAAAGGCTTACTAATTTGCAGGTTTTAGGACTCTTCTGGGCAGATTTGGGTGCGTTATGCTCATAGCAGCTAACGTATCCTTGATGTGTATCGGGCTGTAGAGGTCTGCTCAGCTCAGTTTCTTTCTCACTCCACACCAACAGATTTTTTCCTGTTTTCAAACTTGTAGTCTTCAAACTAGAAGAGGGCATTTTTGAGACTTCACACAACTCCATCTGGAGCCACAAATGCCTTTAGAAAACTTTTTTTTTTTACTTGCAGCAGCACTGCCCAAGACCTGTACACACACTTTGATTCTTAAAATCACTGGTGTTTCCCTTTCAGCCAGTATTGAGTAAATGCTAACATGAGCATGGTAGCATGCTACAACATGCTAATATTAAGTAGACACAGAGTGCAATTGTGGCTAAATGTTATTATTTTAGGTATCTGTTTACTTTATTTACTTATTTAGTTAGCTTCAGCTTCCAAGCTGTACCAGAGTTAGCTAAAAGCTAATTTACATTTGAAGTCTCTGGGACAGGAGACAGAGACGCCTGCCAAGGTATTTGACGATCTAATAATCTTGAGACAGGATGTGATGAATTGCATCAGATTTCATGATCATCCGTCCGAAGGTGATGTCAGTGGTGGAGCCTCGCTGCTAGCATGAAAATCTCAAGGCCTTTGGTGAATGTAATCCAATGTCATCTTGTTCTGTTTCTCAAAGCCAAAAAGACTTTAATCAGGTAGGTAATTGGGCCTTTTGCATGTAGTTTAATATCCCAAGTTGATTATGTATCATATTGTATTTACTTATTTCAGTTTTTTTCAAGTATAGTGCTATACTACACACGTATATTGCAATTATAGGTGCATCATTATCCATCATGCTCACATCTGTATAGGCAGAAGGTGTATATAGATTTTACATTCTATTTTTATATTCTTTTATTTCTTTATCTTGTTTCATCTCTATTCGCCACTCAGTCACGTTTTCCTTTGCCTCTGGACTCAGCAGCTGTGACGTGAATTTCCACAGCGCAGGATCGATGAACTTTATCCCATCTCATCTTATCTAATCTTATCTTATCAGTGTGGAGCTGCTACAGAGGCCGAGCTCGCAGACCTCACTAGCTGAAATAAGATATTAAATGTTGGCCACTGTGAGCTTCTGTAGCAGGGACAGAACCTGCTGTCTGCCTGACCAACCGAACATTAATACACTCGGACCACCTGTGAATTCAATTCCCACCATGTTCAAAGTGATAAATAGTGGTGTTTGTAGCAAAAATGACGCCATTTATTTTAAGATTATCCAGGGTTCCAGGTCCATGTTTGAGGATCAGCAGGAATTTTTACAGGTGAAAACCTCGAGCCTTCTGATAAATCGGAAAGTAGACCCAAAACGAGCTTGACGAGCTCCATTTGTGTCTTCTGTCTTTATCATTCTTGTCAGTGTTGTTTTCTTTCTCAGTATAACACAATAACAGAGCTGAAACAACCTCTTATCTCTACATTTATGATCTCAGATGACCCGACAGTATGGATGAACAAACTCAATATTTTTCTTAACCAGTATAACCTGTGATTCACAAACAGCTCTCTTAGTTTGGATGCTTATAATCACTATCCTGCCTGTCACAATCAAAAGCACAATCAACAGAGTCGTGAAGGACGCTGTGTGCTTTGTGGGACGCTAACTGGACCTGTCAGATTCAATTTTTTCTTGCTGGGAGTGTTGATGGATAGACATGATTTGGCGGATGAAAAATCTCACCTGGAATAAGTAGCGAATTAGGGGGAAATAAAAGGGTTGTTGTTGTCTTGTGTACAGACTAAAGACTTGACTGGAGAGACACACACACACACACACACACACACACAAAAAGACAAGTGTTTGACCACTAGTAGTGCCACGCATGGGAATGCAGGTAAGGTGACATACATTCAAACCATTAACACCAGAAAACCACTGAACATAGAGGTGGAAAATAGCTAGCTGGTTCATAACTGTCTCATTTGTGGCGTGATTAAACAGTAAAATTATAGCCCACTGACCTCCTCTCCCTCCCTCTGGTTGTCCAGGGCATCCAGAGGTGTGTGGACACAGGAGGACAGCTGTCTCGGCTCGTGTGATTAACCCTTCTAGTAGTGTGCATGCCAATTAGATGTGTGATCCTCTGATTGGTTCTCCTGCTGTGGTGGCTGACCTTCTCAGCGCGCCTCTCTTTATGCTGACTATGATGTCAATTAGTGCGTTTTGAGAGATAGCAGTCAACTTGCTGTGGCGATTCGAGTGATATTCTGCACTTGTTCAGTTAGTTATTTTATGTTTTGGGTTTGGGGGTGAATTTATTTGGTTACCATGTTGACTAGGACACGGTTGTGAGGTTTTCATATTTGGTTAACTTTTAAGAATATTTAGCTCTTGTTTTTCTAAGATCCTGCAAATACATAACTTTGCTTTAAACATTAACACCTGGTTTTTATGTGGCTTTATTTCCATAATTTGGGGCTCATCCGGGATAAGAATCCAGAACCTCTCGCACCCGAAGTGGGAGTCATATTCCAAGACAGGCACTCGGCTGTGGGCAAGGTCGCCCTCAGACCACCAGGGCCATGAAAATCTCTGTCAGATTTTGATGTTGAGGACCACAAAGCTGTCAAAGCTTTCCTCATACGAAAATTGCGGTTCTTCCGAGAAAAGCACTGGGATCCATAATAACATCGAAAGTATATGTCATTTCTGCTCGTACATGTTGGATGTCTTTGGATGCTTACAATCCTGCGTTGACCACAGTACGATCTAGGAGCTCAGTTTTGGAAAGATGACCATTCGGTTCTCATGGAACAAAAGAAAATAAGCAAGGGCAGGCAGACTATGTGCAGGTTTTCTAGGCCTGTGCAGTGAATCTACTGTGCAAAATTCACTTGTTTACTTACAACTTGCCCTAAAAAGTTTGGCAACAGCTCTGTTAAATGCATTAGATTTGACATGAGGTACACACGCACAGTGTGAGCACGTGTTTCTGTCACAGCATAATCAACATGCTAAGGATCTCGAAGGACGAGCGCACGGGCTCATCCTCACTAATAGCTGTCAGCGCGCCATGCGGTAGAATATTTGCTTGGAGTCAGATGAAGCTGCGCCGGCTGCGACAGCGTCTGACGTAGATTGATGCGCTTAGATTTTTTCCTGACATATTTTCACATCAGAAACCAACTGACATTAACCATGAGAATGTTTTTATTCCCCCCCATTAGGAAACGATTCCTCATTCAAGTCTTTTGGAAGATGATTAACAAACCAATAAATCTCTGCCGTGACAGGGAAAGTCAATGCAACAGCCGCGGCTTTCACAACAAGTCGGTTAATTGCGTCAGTTGCTGGCGACGGCGACCCCCCTCTGGGGTGTGGTGTTCCATTTCAATGAGCTACAGTTTTTGCCACAACTTGTTTTTCCTGCTTAAAGCACCTGCGCTGTGGAGAGATGTACGTCCTCACATCCCCTCTACTGCAGAGTCCCACCGGTCTCTGTCTCACGGCGAGCAGACAATAGCTCAGCGGCGGAAAACGAGAAAAGCTTGTAGCTTATCAGGACATTCCAGCGACAGAAGGAGACGTACTGAACTGTGACCTGGCACTTATTCTCTCTTCTCTTTTTGCCTCCAAAGTTCTGGTTTGTTTGGCGAGCTTCACGTGAAAAACACTTACAGCTGCGCGCACACACACACACACACACACACACACACACACACACACACACACACACACACACACACACACACACACACACACACACACACACACACACACACACACACACACACACTGTCTCGTCTTCTACTTTCCATCTGCAGTTTTACTCTGCTGAGCGGCGTCGTCATCCCTGTGGGGTCAGGAGTTGATAAGAGACGGGGCTATTGTGTGAGCACCTTTTGTTAGGTGTTAAATGGGATAATTATGTAAAGTAGTTTGTTTTATAATAGCCTCCTGATTGCTGTTGATTGGATAGAATTATGTATTAAGGTTAATTAGAGTCAACTAATTTTATAACTCAATTAGAGTCCAAACAGACAAACAGAAATTGGAAAGACACAAAATAAATTGACCCAGCGTTGTAAAATAGGACATGAATTATTCTGTTTTGTTCAAAAATTGGTTAATATAAGATTTTCTTGTAAAATATGGATGCAGTCTTGTCTCATAGAGTGAAGTTATAGTAATTAAATCAGAATATCCTGACGGGAGTCGAAGGTCAAAGCTAAGAGGATATGTGGCTGTGGTTTTGGGCTCGTAACTGAATTTGCTTTGATTTGATTTTAGTTTAAACAGTTGATTCATTAGAAACTAATCTGCAACAATTCTGATGATCAAGAGAAAATCAGCTTCCAGCTTCTCGGACGTGAATATTTACAGCTCACGGTACAATGAGCATTTTTGTGTTGGACATGTTTGAACACTTCCACTTGTGCTTCAGCAGATTATAATGAGCCTATTTCAATATATACTGTGATGCATTTTATGGATTTAGTTGAGTAACAGGCTGTGAATAAAATAACCAGATGGAAATTTGCGCAAAAGATTTTATTTCATGCCAGTTATTCTACATTTTGACTTTGAACAAAACAAACAAACCATTCGTTCATCTCATAACTCTTTGCCTCACTCATTGCTACTAAAGTTACAATAAATCTAACAGCCCAAATACATATTGTAGATAATATAGTCTCATTTTCTTAGAACGGCTCAGGGATTTCCTATAACAGCTGCGCCTTGTAGTTTACAGCGAACATGACTTACCAGAAACTATTTTCATCCGTGGATTTATTGGTGCTCTGGCGAGTATTTCCAGCAGCAGGACTGTATGAGTGCGATCGACTCAAAATAAACTTAAGCGCCTGTGTTAATGGTAATGAAGGAACATGTCACACAGTTCATGTTCAATGTGTTTTTAATAGTTTGTGTAAGAAGCTTTCGCTACATGAGCAATATTTCCAGCCTTGAGCCTCAAAAAGCCTTAAAAGACCTGAAAAAGATCACATTTGAGAAATAACCTCATATATCTTGATGTGGCGATAACGTAATTGCACCAATTCTGAATCTTGCATCACTGATTTATTGCCCCAACTTCCAGTTTTGCTTGGATGCAGTAAAAAATACACTGCAGCACACACACACGGCTAATTCAGCATGTGCATGTCACACACACGCACACCTGCCACACAGTCTTTTTGAATCCTCCCCCCAATCTCCAGGCCTCAGGCATGCTCTGCTGGGGATGTTCTCTAAATACACCCATCAATCATTTTACAGACAGCTTCGCCCCGGCCCTCCCCGTTACTCCGCTCGCGACTAGTGCAGGAGTCTCAAGGTGAAGGAGGGCGCTGCGTCTCTCCGTCTATAATAACTCACCTGTAGGACTAAATGTCCGCGTGGGGAGAGTGTGTGCGCTCACATACAGTGTCCCCTGGAAAAACTTCCTGCGTGCGACAAAAATCCCAAAAACTACTTCTATGTTCGAGCACAGGAGCGGACGGGAGATTGGCAAAAGCACACGTTCAGAATGGCTTTTTATAACTGCAGGCGTGAGAAAAAAGAAAGCAGAAAGTAAATCACGAGCCCTGCTATTTCCCCTGGAGAGAGGACAAGAAAGCCGTAAAGCCAGCGAGAGACGATTATAACTTAGTCTCTTTGCCCGTGAAGCTCCTCACATGACCAGAATGTAATTACATGTCTAGATTTGGTGCTCTCTTTTCTCACACGAGGGCCGTCTGCTGGGATACACGGAGGAGGAAGACAAAGAGAAAGCGCTCTAATACGATTAAAATCCTTCAAACCTGAGCATCATCAAAGTTATAATCCCTCTCTGCTTCTACGCTCAATCATATACTGTACATGCCATCGTATGTAGCTTGGCTTTCATTCCGGATACGTCTGATGAAACATGCTGAAAGAGTGACGGAAAAAACATCGTACAGTCTTGTCTGATTTGAATTTACTTATCGAGAGGGATTCTCACTACCTGCTTTGGCATACCTGAGGTGAAAAACAGGCCGGATAAGTAAAGAACGAGACAACAGAGGGACCGCTCTCATTCCTTATTTACCAGCCAACAAATATTTGGCAGGACAAGGGGGAAAAAAAACAAAAAAATAACTTTAAGAGGGTTCTGCAATGAGCCTGTCCTAGTTCTTTTCGTCTACTAAAACAAAAAGAGGAGACAGGAGGACGAGGGGGGAGGGGGGGACAAAGATGGATATGGAGGTAGAGAGAGGAGGTGAGAAAGATGGCGGCAGAACAAGAGAGAGGGGAGAGAAAATATAGAGTGAGTTATGTAACTACAAGGCGCCTGTGATGTCAACTGCTCTGTCTTCAGTGGAGCCGACGCCTCTTTGAACATGCAGGGATGAGAGCGCTAAAGCGAACACGCGTTTCCCTGCATATTTTGACAGAAATGTGGTTGTATGTGTTTGCAGCTGACGTTCAACATGAGAGGGAACAAGTTGTGTTTACCAGCGGTGAAAGCATTGACTCAAGCATTGCACTTAAATACATACTTTTATTCTACATGTCAGAGGGAGGTATTGTACTTTTTTACTGCACTACATCTGCTACAGTTACCACCTGTTATGCAGATTAAGATATTGCACAGAAAACATTTGACAGCTTAACATCTCAACAGCGTCTTTGGCCTATATAAATTGTCTCATTTGAAAAACATTGTGCAAGCTACCTATGTACCTGCCTGCCTGCTGCACATGGCAAGAGTCTTCCTCAAGGTTAGCTGGATATAATGCTAAAGCTATTAGCGAGCTAGAATGGAAGAGAAAGTGCAGACAAAAATTCGATAATGTCAGATGTTGAGACATGAGATACCTGGGTATGGTACTGGGCTATCGCTTCACGGTCCGTGAGCCTGTTGTTAGCAGCTAGCTAACTCAGTAGCACAAAGCACACAGCCCCTAAACCAAAGAACAGAGTCAAACCTCCAGGTTTGCCACACAGTCAAATTATGACCCAATCAATGTGCTATAAACATCCTCCACAGTTGGTAGATCAGCTTCTTTGTCAGCAACATTTTGGGGTAGATGAGATCATCTGACCACTCGTTTCTTGACCCGCCTCACTTTGTTATAGCAACACTGCCATATTCCGAAATCACAGTCATTACTTTTTTTAGCGCATTATTGTAACTGATGGAAGCCTTACAGACACAGATAACAACATAACTTCCTTGGCTGACGTAGTACGTAAATCTAGATCATGGAACATTAAATGTCACATTAAAAGTAATAAATACCTTGACCTGACGTATGGATCCTTTATGCGGTGATGTATATCCCCCGTGTGACCGATGGATGCTGCGTACCCACTGGCCACTTTCGGAACCAGATTCTGCCAATATTGAACAAGCTGATCCCCTTAGTGTGAATAAATCGTTCAACCTTTAATTGCTAATCGAAAGACCTGAATGCTTTTTCCCCACATCTGTTCTTTAAAGTGTGTGTTTCCCCTCCAAACTACAAGTCCCACTTAATGCTCTTACCCTCCTCATCCTCTTCCTCCTCCTCTCAAGTCTGTTGTCCCGTCACAGCTCACAGACTCCACCCTGCGATCCTGTTAGCACTTATCAGAGCATGGCTCGGGTCCAAACACAGACACGTCTACCTTTTCCACCAATCAATACCAAATTTACAGAGGCAGCTTTTCTCCCCCTAACTGAGCTCAGCTCTCAGGGGTGGCGTGTACCACCAGGCTGCTGGAGTGAACAACATACCTCTCATATGGCTGCTTACACAAACTCTTTAAACTGGGAACACACTTTAAGATACTGGCACACTTATATCATTTTTCCCCCAGACATACACATATTTTAGTCCTGACAGTGAACAACTGAATCAACACAGAGGAAACACACTGGGTGATTAGTTACATCACCCCCAAACCCTCAACATCCCTCGACAAACAAAGAGTCACAGCAGCAGCTCTGCGAGGCTGAACCGAGGCACAGTGGTGCTTTGAGCTTAATGCTAACATCAGCATGCGAACATGTTCACAGTATCATGCTGATTTTAGCATTTATCCACAAGTTTCCAGGGGTGGTTACTTGGAAAACAATTTATTGGTGACTCCTCTGCTGCTTAGCGTAACTAATATAAGCAACAAAGTATTGTTATACTTATAACTGACGCACCAGCAGCACTTTCAAGGCTTCCCAGATAAGTGGGCTAAGCTACAATGATCAGCTGTGTCTCAATTTGGCGGCTGCATCCGAAGACTGGATGTCTACTTCAAATGTGGCCTTCCTTTTCTGTGCTGTGAAGGATACAACCGCTTGCATCCCACCATATCCCAAGATTCTTTTACTTAACACTTTGTTTGGCAATTACCGCAAGAAATACAAAGAATCAGAGCAAAGCAATTACTAGAATCCTGAGACACCATTGAACAATTCTATCTCCAGGCTGTCAATATCAGAGTGTGATGGACTCTGTCCAATGCGGGCAACTAATAAGGCTTTACCATACATATGTTGGCACGGCTCGACTCGATTATACTTGATTCTTCAGTCCATCGCAGCTGGGTTTTGCATTTCCACAACTACCAGCTTGAGGTGTGTCTTTAATTAATGACACCCTTGTCTTGAATAGCTGTCAACAGAATGGCTGTACTGTACTTTCTTTCTGCAGTATTAATGAAGAATCTCTGCAAACAAAGGTCTGCCAATTCAGTGTCAAACACGTTTGATTTTCTATACACTTTTCATGATAAAAATCTCCTGTCATGTAGTAATTTGGAAGATTCAGCAAAATCAGGAAATGTTGGGTTATCACCAGCGGTAACTTAGCACGATTCCCAAAACAGCTGAATATGAACATGATGAAACAGTAAAGTAAAGCTGTTATCTGGAAGTACAAACGGGCACACAGGAGGGAAACTAAACGTCAAACCACAGAGATGTAGAGCGAAGCTACAAACGTTCTGAGAGCTGAACACACAGACACTTTTAAAAAATGCCAGTAGAAAAGCCCCATAAGTCATGACAACCACATTATACCCATCTGTTGGTCCAAAAATCGTAACGTCTGCTCACTCACAGCTACCATAAAGCACTACATTCCCCTCAGCTGGGACTAACTGGATTAGTCGCCCAACCAGATCAATAACAGTGCTCACAAATCTCTGCACATCTCCTCTTGTGGAGGGTCCTTGGTGGCTAAATGGGATTGGAAGTGCTGGAGATAAAAGCGCAATCACATTTTGACTAATTCCTCACAGGCGTCTCTGTCTTTGTTTCTGTGTCATTTCATCATCTCAGGGATCTTTCTCCCCTTTAATGACTGAAGAGGGAGAGAAAGGGGAGATTGAGCGTCGAAACTGGAAGTCTTGTGGATGAAATGCAAGATTCTTTCATAGATGTCATTTACCAAACAACGAGGCGAAGAGTAGAGTGTGATTCGGCACGCTGGTGCATTGAGCTGAGTGCTAAAGTCAGCATGCCAACATGCTCACAATTACAATGCTTACATGTTGATGTTTAGCAGGTAACATGTTGTTTGCCATCTGGTGTGCTGGCATGCTAACATTTGCTAATTGGCACTAAACACAAAGTACAGCTGAGTCTGATGGGAACATGGTATCCTAACCCTTAGTTTTGGTGACTAGTTGGTAGAAGTGATTTGCTGAAGTACTCTTGGTAACTTTAAAGGGTAACTCCACTGATTTTGCACATCAAAGTGTTTTAACAGGTCTTGGGAGTATTATGAGAAGTCGTATAAAGCCTTGTCGTTCCCTACCACTTATTTTGCCTCCCCCTTTTCTCCTGTTTTGTTCTTGTTTATTCTTTGTCCCGAATTTCTCCACTAGCTGTTGGATGTGACACAGCTGCTGCCATGAGGAACATAATGAGGGTCCATGAATGACAGCAGCACTACAGTCCATCATGTCAACTGTGACACATCGCCTGAACAGGTCTCACAACAATACAGCTTCCCTTTTCTTATTCTAAAGTTTACCATCAAAATGATGAATAAAATATGACTTCAGGTAGGTGAAACTGCAAAACCGATGACGGAAGCGACAGTTCAAGTAGCCCAGGCACTTGAATGAAGGGTTTCTTTCCATTGAAACACGAGAGGGCTTTTAATTTTGAAACAGATACAGAAAGTATTTAATTTGTTTTTACGGCATAATGCAGTATCTTTAACAGGGCAAACAGAAGTAACAGATCAAAATTAGGCTTTGCACAGCAGCTACAAAACAGCGTTACACCTTACAAATGTCAGCCAGTCAGTTGACACAAAACCAAACTGGCTGAAGCTCGTACATCAGACCAAAAAAGACCAGCAAATCTGTAAACCCACCCAACCTCATTGTTGAGCAGTTGAGTTTATTTTGTTTTTTTTTTAGTAGTTTTAACTCTGTGAATCATTTTCCTACTGTGTCAGCAGCCTTTCCGTCCCCTTTGTAAAAGGTCTTAAGGTAAACTTGTTATATTGCCCTGTTTTCCCCTTCACATTTAATAAAGGTCATAACAGAGCCCTACTCACCGCACACTGTCCTGAGGTCCCACACAGGTGACACACAAGGCAGGTCTGAGGCAAAGAAGAGCAGTTTGAAAACACTGTTTGACTCAGGAGTGCTCGTCTGTCTCTCTGTCTGCACACCAGTGCCAAATGTATTTTTAGAGAAACTCTATCCTTGCGTTTACCAGGAATACGCAGGCAAACACACCCTCCCGAACAAATCGCACACACGGACGCACACTCAAAAAAAAAAAAAAAAAAAAGCAACAGTCATTTCTCATTCGTTATATCTGTCCATCTCCAAATCCAGTCCTTCTCCTCAGCTCCTCAACCTCCCTGTCTATAACTCGGGCGATAAATCTCCTCTCGGTTGCACACATAAAGAGAAGACGAATGGGGAAGGTGGGGAGGGAAGGTGAGGGCGAAAAGAGATAGATGGCACACTCGTATACATGTATGCTCGTCTATAAACGCTCGCTCCGCATTGACATTCATCCTTCTCCTTTCTTTTGTGTGTGTGTGTTTGTCGTGTGTGTGTGGGTGGGTGAAGGACACCCCACATCTCTCTCAGTTGAGAATAAAGAAGTCTTTGTAACCTCCAGTCTCTTTGGACCTGGGCTTTAAACACGCATATCACGGGGCTTCCTATTCACAGCCGCACACACAGCACAACACTGTCACCGTACAACTCTTAAAAAAATAAAATTCCTGAACAAAAAATTTGTGTTCCTTCCATGAACTGCATCTCCTCGGATCAACAGGCAAGGTTTAATCTTGTAAGATTAATGCTGTGGGGAAGTTGTGTAATTAAATGAAGGAACATGAGGAGCAAAAAAAAAAAAAAAAAAAAATTCTGGAGGAAAGGAAAAATGTAAGATAAGAGATGGGGTACTTACCATCCTCTTTGCATTCCTCGGGCGGCTTCGCCTTCTTGGCTAGCCTCGGGTCCAGCCACGATGTTGTCTTGGTGTTGTGGCTGTGAAGAGACGACAGAGAGAGAGTGAGAGGGAGTGTGATAGATGGCGAGAGAGAGGAGACTTGGCAGAAAGAGAGAAGGAGGTTGGTAGATTCTTAATTCAGCCGAGAGAATCATTTCACAGAGGAAAGATGAGACTACCCTTGTACGCCTGCCTCGGAAAAAAAAGATGACGAGAGAGAGGAAGGGGAAGGAAAGAAAAAGCTTTAGGTTAACAAAACGGCAATCGATACTTTTAATTTGCTTAGTTAGCAGGCAGAGGAGGTGGAGGAGGAGGAGGAGGGTGAAGGGGCAGATAGAGGGGTGACTGAGGGAGTGATGGAGGGGAACAGCTGTGGGTTTGGCAGATTCATCCAGGGCCTCGGGCAGGGAGCTGGATCTAGATCAGATATGATGTGGTGCCAGGGAAACTCGATGCATCTCCACAGTTCGTCTGAAGCTCTGGAGCCACAATGGCCTCCCTTCATGGTGACAGTAGGGAGGAGGGGGAGGGCAGGGGAGGTGTACACAAAGTGTCTACACCTACAAAAAATGAGGTGTGAAGGTGAAGTAAGAGGATGCAGTAAAGAGGCCTCCTTGCATCTTTGTACTTTGCGATACTTATTTCCCGAAGGAGATACTGTTTGCAAGTAAGTATTAAGGACATAGATCACGGGATGCACCAGCGACAGGAATAAATAAGTTCATAAATAAAACATTAAAGCTACGCATGTAAAATATTAATCCATATAGACTTTAAAGCTGCATGAATGTGATTTTTTTTCTAGCCAGTGGAAAGCAGAGGATCAAGCTGAAACCATCTCAGCTATGATCATTTAACTTGTCATGGTGAGGGTGCAAACAGTCTGACACATCCAACAGACACGCAGCAACATTAACATTTCATTTAGCCTCCTTTTAGCTCTGCAATGGTCTCCACAAACTCCAGAGTTGATAACTTTGGATTTCTGCAATGGACAGGTAGCGTAGAGTCGATTTATCTGAGCTTTTTAAAAAAAAAAGAAATTCTCTCAATAAGTTCCTGACACATGACGTTCACAAAATGGGATGGACAAACAGACAGCCAAAACATAATGATGCCAGCTACAGCTATCACTGGCGTGGAGGCATTAAAATGTCGCGCTCATGGCGGCACCATAGTTTTGAGACAACATTGACTGTTGGTGGCACTGCAGGAAAAGTTGAGATATCCCAATCTGGACCAAAGCGATGGACCGACTGACCGACAGATGGAAATCGCCATCCCTAAAGATAGAGGCAGATGTACTGTCCTGAATAAAAGAGGGAGATTAAGGTCCACGCCAAAAATGGAGCCAAATGAAGTGCAGTTCAAGGTAAATTAAAGTCTGTTTCGCTCTGCTTTTGATTCTGTTCCACCAGCCCTCCTTTCTTCATCTAATGCATTTAACTCCCTTACTTCTTCTCTTCTCTTCTGTTGCCATCTATTACTATTTATAGTGTAATTACCCAATACTACTTCGCCTTATTTCTTGTCCTCCCTCTCACCTTTTTTCCAATCTTGACTATTTTCAATCACTATCACTTTTCCTTCCATCTCCACCCCCCTGCCTCAGCCGCCTCACTTCAAGGGCTGAAGGTAAATGAATTGATCTCGCATGGAGGCCAATCAAAGGGAAGCATCCTCTTGGCAACCGCTATCACTTTGGCACAGAATCACTTACTCCGGGGCACAAAAAAAACAAACTTAAAGCTACAAATTGTGGTGGTCTAACTGCATAAGTTGTGTGATGTGCTTGACTGATGTGGGAGCGTGAGGTTTCTCTGTTTTGGAGGAGGAGACGTATGGGGAGTTGTCTGCGGCGGAGAGAGAATTTAAAGTCTGTTTCTGTGAGAGGCAACATGTGCCTGGCTGGATGACAACTGCACCACCGCCTCATCTCATCTCTACGTCTGGTGCTGCTGTGCAGCTCCTAGCAATTTATGATGCGTTCAAGCGCGCTGGGATTCAATCAATGCTGCAGAGAAATTTAGCCTAATGACTCAAATGATCTATCGATGCAATAAAGGCTTTAATAATAGCAGAATAATTTCCTGTTATGGCTACATTAGTTGATGCTATTCAAGGAACTCCATGTCCACATGTGTGCACACACGCAATCCCCCCACCGCCATCTGAAAAACACACAGCACCTCCATTATTCTGGTGTGAGAAAGGCTCACCACTGTGGTTTTACTGCAGCCGTAAAAAGCTAACAACTCCAATGAATTAAACTTTAGAGCTTGTATAACAGAGTTCCTGGTAGCAAGGTGTTTCCGGGGACCTCTAAATCTCATTAAACCACCAGGCATCCATTATGGCCTGTGTGCGTGTGTTTCAGTGGGGAATATACAGAAGTAAATTCAGATGCTGCCCAACTCTAATCTAGTCATTCAGGCTCAATTAAATGTTACATGAGAGTGAAAATACGAACTCACTGGATGGTAGTGAATTATCTCTAAAGGCTGGATTGTGTATTGTCTAATACCTTAATGTGTTTATTTTTTCTCCAGCAACCAAACACCTGGCAGGAGTCAGACATGTTTTATTTATGGGTAACCTGTGGAGTGTCTGAGCACTAGACGCTCCGTGGACAAATGTTGTTGAAACCCTTCTGCAGCAGTCGGCTGGTTCAAGATCAGCCAGTCCTGCACAGAATTGATTTGTGTCCGACTTGCTGTGATGTCGTGCACTTGGGCACGTTAATGGACAGCTGCACTTTCTCCTGATGTGTTAGATGTTAACTCATTGATATGATGTTTTATAAAAACATTTTATTCCTGCTGAATTGGAGAGATTGTTGTTTTATTTGTCTGATTTTAAAGGTTTAGGCTATTTTGCTAACAGAAGACATGCTGTGTGGCTGATGTGGAGACTAAATGACCTCCATTCATATTATAAACTGCACACAATAAATAGCTGCTCTCACAAAAACAGCACGAAAACATTCGCTGTGAAGCCCCGACTATATAAATACCTGTCAGATCAAAAATGAAAACTATTGTCGTGTATTTCTGACCTGTGTGTTTGACTGTTAAAGGGCACTATTTAGTTTTGAAGAAGAAATTCAAACTCTGAATTTTAATATTTACACAATTAATGAGGTAATAATACAAACTGTGAATTGTTCTTTTCCATAACTGAATAAACAAATTGTTCTCAGAGAAAAATAAGTTCCCAGAACACTGTTTGAAGCTGGAAAGGTGGCAGGGTCCGCCAATTGTAACATAAGTACAACAGTATGACACAGTATTGTCCTTTAAGGTCATTTACATAAAATGTAGGTTGATCCATGAGCAGAAATCACAGATCGCCTGCTCCCGAGTGTCAGGCATCATTGTAGTGTCTTCTAGCATATTGTTTTGGTTTTAAACCATGCAACTCCATTGTTCTGCTCACTATAACTGCAATGTTTCCAGATGCAACAACAAACAGCCACATGTACCCATGAGGAGTTAAAACCATAAAATAAAGTTAAAACGAGTGTTAAAACAGGGGTGACTGGGATTTACACCCATCAGATGGCCTTCAATGAATGTTAATGTTGCACTGTCTTCTGGGTATGTAATTGAGCTGGAGTCTGCTTACAAGTTCACCATATAAAATTTATAAGATGATGATATACTTCATTCTGTGTTTTTATAGCTTGTTCTGCTGCCTTCAAGTGGCCATAAAGATCAATAAAAACTTTGCTAGAAGAGTTGCTAAGTAGCCTGACGACCATCTGGTGGGGTTTGTGTTTTGCTCCATTGAGTTTTAAGAACACCTGAGTGACTGAAATGCACAGGTTTCATCAGCGATACAAAGACTAACCTTCATGGATCAGATTTATATGCAACCATGACACTTACTCTATAAAGTAGACCTCTCCTTTCTCGGTGTACGCCATCTCCCAGTTGTCTGGAAGTGGTCCTAGCTCGTCGTTCTCCTCTGGTTTGGTTGCTGTGATTTTTGGGGACAGTCCGTCGTCTTTGAGCGTTTCGGTTGGGGCCTCCACTGGGTTGCTCTGCGGGGCGATGTCGCCCGAAGCGTCCGTGCTCTTGTCCTCATGTTCACTCGACTCTGAGGTGACAACAGGGTAGGATGAGTCAGACACGACATTATTGCTCAGGGAGAAGAGTGAAAGACACGGGAGGTGAAGCGCGGAAAAAGGAGACATGGGAGGCAGGGGGGTGAGATTGATTGAGAGTCGGGGTTAAGGGAGGGAGAGGGAGAAAAAAAAAAAGAGAATGATTAGAAAAAGGTGCGGAGAACTGGTGACTCAGGGGGAAAAAGGAGGCGAGGTGGAGGCGGGGGAGGGAATGATTGAGGTTAACAAGACAGAAAGACGAATAAAGCAGAAGAGACAATAGAGATTGAGTGTGAATCTGGCTGTGATGCCCTAGTTGGAGTTGAGACAGTGTGCGAATGTGTTAGAGAGAGAGAGAGAGAGAGAGAGAGAGAGAGAGAGAGAGAGAGAGAGAGAGAGAGACAGAGAGAGAGAGAGAGAGAGAGAGAGAGAGAGAGAGAGAGAGAGAGAGAGAGAGAGAGAGAGATGGTGTGTATGGAAGAAAGAGAAATAGATGGCAAGTGTGTGTGTGCTTCCTCCCAGGGAAGTGGTGAGGGGGACAAATGAGAGCCGGGGAATCAGAGATAATCTAAGGGAGGGAGAGAGCGAGGTAGCTATCTGCTTAGATCACAGGGCCTGCTGTGCTCTATTGATTCCCCTTCAGCTCCCCTGGTCAGCCCACACTCTGTCCATCCACAGAGACAAAACTCCTCCTGAGCTGAGCGCTGCAGCCCCACTTTAACATCCAACATGGCTCAGTGCACAGCCGAGAGCCCGGAGTTATCGAGCATCTCAACACAGCCGATAGGAATCAGTTAGAAATGTTTCCTGTCCCTGAATTTAGTCTCAGCTCACAGGGGTACATTCAGTGTCTGCATCAGTTAGAATAAATATAGATAACAACAAGACAGGGATGTTGTTTCACTGTTTAGAACTTTTAACCCGCTATAAAGCAGCGTGTGAGCTGAGATCGCTGATAAAGGCCACTGATAACTTCGTCAAAAAGACCACTGAGGGGAAGTCAGGTGGGTTAAAACAATCTAATTATATCAAATGGTTTTAGTTTTTGTTGTTGTTGCTGTGCTTGAAAAGCTTTTGTGTCTTTTATTTCAAATATACAGTAAAACTTGTCTAGTTTGCCACATTTCAATGAACATATAAAGCAACTTATAAACATTAAGAAAGTTGTAATATACTGTACAAAATTTTATAACACACATTTTATTAGGCATATGTCTTCTTATACTAAGGAAAAGGTTTGATATACTGTACATAAAGTTTTGTAATTGATACATGTCTATCATTACGTGTTGTTTTATGTTTTACTTAGAAATTGACGTCCTATTTTATTTTACATATTTTATTTAGCATTCCGTCTTCTTCCTATCACGTAAACACAGACTAAAAGACGAGTGTCATATATTGTGTATAGAGTCATATATTCTTATGTGCCATTTTATGTGCTATCTGAAGTATTATCTTGATTTCATATAATTTCTTGCATTTTAAATGTTAATTTCAGCTTCTATTGCTCTTTTCTTTCTTTACATTATATTTAACACTGTAAACATTCAAAAAGATGCCATACAACTTCATTTTTATCACCATAATTATTGTACAGTATACATTCGGACATTGTGAAATATATCTTCATGTATGCGTTCCTCTCATAAATGAAGAGCCCTACCTTGTTTGAGCTCCTTGCGATAAGGAAACCAAAATCTCATCCTTTTGCCAAAGCTTTCTTTCTTGAAAGGCTACCTTTAGCACTTCCCTTACGGTTGTACATAGCTATAAAAAGTTGCAGTCATATCTAAAAGTAAGTGCTGGCACAGTCCGGGATAAGTGCCCTAACACTGAGTTTTTCGTGCCGCTCTGACTGCTTAGAGTGTCTTGGCTGTCCTGAGGCCATAAAACCAGCTTAGAAAGTCACAGGACTGAAGCGTGGTTTTGGATTTAGAATCACAAAAATCAAAATTATAAAAGGCTCTTTTATGATGGTCTTATCATGTGATCATGGGATGCATTCAAAGGGTTTCTGTGTGTGTTAGCATGAGTGTGTGTATGTGTGTGTGCGCGGATGTGAGTGCACGCAGTTCTGATGTGTCTCACTTAGCACCTCAAAAAACAAATATCTGCACAAAGAAATATCTGTCTCTATCACCTCATGAATAAGAACAACCTCCAGAGGTCTGACCTTGATGTGAGCCATGTTAGATGTCACCTTCGGCCTACATTCAGAATATACAAGGAGCATTACAATGGTTTGGACAGGGCTGATTTACAAGTGAGAGGAATCACATAATGTTGATTTTTAAAGAGCCTGCAGGCCCCTGTTGAATTGGGTGAAGATATACAGTGTGTGTGTGTGCGTGTGTGTGCCCGCCCTCTGGTTATCTGCGCCGAGACAGCACTCAATAATGATACCTAATGAATTATATCATATCCCTGAGAGCTACGGCACTAATGCGTTAATCATAAACAGTTTGGACTGCAGAAGTAATCACACACTGTGAGAGTGAATTATAATTCACACTTTACATTTCAGGTCATTACACTGCACATAAAGATATTTGTGTAACCAATTAAAAGTGATAATCCGCCATAAAATCATTCTCCAGGAAATCCATGTAAAAGCAATCTGTTACTGTCTCTGTTGCTAAGCAACCGCCGGGGGCCTATTGCTGCGACATAAACACGAGCATCGCCTCATGCACATCAGCCCGACCTGGGGCGGGACCTTGAACCCAGCTGTCACGCCGGGGCTGTGGAGGTCGTTGTCGGGGCTCACCTGGGGTGACAGCAACACCGTTGCCATTGACGATGGGTCTCTCCTCCTCCTCCTCCTCGGGGGGCTCGATGCTGGCTTTTTCCATGTTGCTGACCGACTTGTTACGCTTCCTCTTGCCCTCAGAGGTGGGTCTGGCGCCCGGCAGCAGCTGGTCCGTTACATTTAGCAGCAGAGCGCTGGGCTCGGCCGGAGGCTTCGGGGTACCGTAAAAGTTATCTGCAAGAAGGAGGAAGAAGAGCTGTGAGATATTTAGACCAAAGGTTTGCTAAAAGCGTACATCTTGTACAACTGTTGGGTTGATTGTCATAACATTTGCTACCGATATTCAAAGTCCCAGAGGATGATCTTTAACTTTGGTCATCATAAACTCAGTGTTGTCCTCTAAATTGTCCTCCAAGTACTTGCAAAACTAAAGACATAAAAAGAGTAAAAAGTAAATAATCCCCAAAAGGTGACAAGCACTGAAATCTGAATTTCTTTTAAATCTTAATCAAGAAAAACATAGCAATGAAAGATACATTTAATGCAGAACGAGTGAAATTGTTAAGAAACAAAGAGCAACAATTCAGCAAAAAGGCCAAGAGAGTGAGAGAGTAAGGATGAGAAAAGTGGGAGCAGTACGTTGAAGGGTGTTTGTGACACCACTGCTCCGGCTACAGGGAGGATGAGGTGTTGTTGAAGCCAACTGAGCCATGAACATACAAGCTTCAGGGGCTCAAATCACATCAAGTCTATAATAAAGCTGTTCTGAGCAAAAAAGCATCACAAACACAGACAATCTGTCATGCATGAGGTAATTTCACCCATTATTGGGGATATTTGTTTTCTATAATCCCTCTCCACATCAGTCAGTTATCAGACCATGCAGGGACTTCCCCTCACCACAGCATGACCGTGCCTCTGTATGGCTTAGACGGAATAATCAGCATATTTCTAAGTTTCGGTCCTTGGTCAGAGTCAACTACCCGACTCTGAAAACTGTTTTTTTTTTTACTTGGCTCTGACCCAACAGCTCCTTCGACTCTTCTGTGTTGATTTTATATTTTACTGTCCTTCAGTTTTTCTGCTGACAGCAGCCCAGTCCCTCCGGCAGTTCTCCATCAGTCATTGTTAAAGCCTCATAACTTCATGTTTACTTTGAGGGTCACTGTAAAGATTCTCCTTTTGTGAACTTTAGTTGTCTGAAGGTAGAAACATGCTGAGTAGTACTGGAGAGACATTTGAGTGTTGAGTTTTTAAATGTCATTTTTAATGCTTTAAGAAGGACAAACCGAATTGCGTTCCTATCTTTTGTAATACGGTCGCAGCAGAAGTCTCACAGAGGAAGTATAAAGTTCAAGTTTAACGAGCCACTGGACTGACCCCCATCCCCTCCGAGCTCACTTCTCTCCACATCAAGAGTTCGAGTCTCATGCAGAGCCAACTGACTGTTTTAATAAAGCAGATATTTCAATAAAAGCACAACCTTGTCCAAAACTTAACCAAGTAGCGATGGCGGTTTTAAGGAAGAAGTTATTTTAAGCATAACTATCATCAGATTCTTAACCTAACCTACTAGTTCTAGGTGCTTTTATTTTAAAAGAGTAACCAGACGTTGCATGTTCGTTATTACTAACTTGAGCACCTAATAAGACCTTGTTGTGTTCAGGGGTAGGCATTGCCTGGTAGGTCTATGACATGGTTTTGGCGTGATACTGGCATTGTTTTTCACTGGTTCAGGAGATTCACAAGTTACAGCTTGTTAATTCATAAGATGTCCAGGGATCGAGTCCCATGTGAAGCCAAAAGTCAACGGAAGTAGGAATCTTTCCCTAAACCTTACCAGGTAGTTTTTGTGCTTTCATATTGAAGGCGAAACTGGATGTTGCATGTCCGTTACTGCCAACCTAACCACAGTGTGAGATCTTTTGTTTTCAGGGGAAGGTGATGCCCAATGCAAATGGTTTTTGTGTGACACTGGGTTTTTGTGTGATACCTATTTAGCCTGTTTTTCACTGGTGTCTGGAGATTCACAAAGCTTGTAATGGCTTGACTTGCTGCATAGTAGATGTCATCTTGTTCCAAGTGTCTGGACAAAATATTAGTCTCATTTCTTGAGCTCAATACACATGTTACTTCGCACTTCCAAACTTTTCTAAAGTAAATTTTTGATATCAAATCCCCTGTGGCTTCACGACATTCCAAAACTCGCAGACTTGTAAAACATCTCAATACCCAGTGAAATAACTGCAGAACACATCATTGTCAAGCTGAACACTAGACTGTCATTTCAACTTCTTCAAATGTGACATTTTTGAGCTCTTCACACAACAAAAGTAAGGTTTTATGCTTGAGAAACAGATGCTGGAGTGAGATGTCAGATCATATTGGTCCAAAGCCTGAAAGATGTTCTTTGCTTCAAGAAGTTCAGAATTGCCTTTGAGGCTATTTTAAATCCGAGAGCATGAAAGAAAGTTGAAGAGATTGTCTTCACAGGATCAGTTCAGAGGACATCAGCCACAGTTGGGTCTGCCATAGTTCTCGCTAGGTTTGGTGTTAAGATTAGCCCACAGTGGCTTCAGCTCCACTCAAGTGTCCCTGGCAGAAATATCAGACATGAGATGACGATGTGTTTGAAAATCTGTAGAGATTATTCTCCTGCATTGGGCATCGAGCATTAGACAGCTACTGCTGACAGTTTTGGGAACAGGAAGAATTGCCAGAGAGATTTTTAAAAAATTCTCACTCAGTGTCTCCCTCTGTGTTGGAAGGATCTATTGAAACATCATGTTCACGTTTTAGAAAACATGAAGGAAGCGATGAAAAATGGAGGGAAGCCACTGTAAAAAGATTACAAGGACAGTCTGGATGAGAAGCTCCGAACCACATACACAAATCCTGCAGCGTTAACGAGCTGAAGATTTGCCTCTGAGAGGAAAGAAGAAGTGGTCCAAGTGCTCCCTGTGTAAACTTAAATAACCCGCAGCATCACAGAGACCTGCACTTTGATGTTCAAGTAAGTGGTGGAATTGCTGTCACATCTGACAGCGGCACTGATCTCACCTACGCGCTGATGAAACTGAGGAAAAGAAATGAAAGCCTCTATTAACAAAATCCCTAAACTGATTCTTGGAAAGACGAAACATTCGAGTAAAATGCCAAAGCATGATTAAAATCACAACTCTAAAGCATTTAAAACCCAGCTCATCAAGTTTGTTTGATGTTTTTTTTTTTATATTTCACGATAGTTAAGAAATGAAAGGCTTCATTTGGACCTTTTTTTCTGAGAATTGGGCAAACAAGATTTTACACAAAAATGGTGTACTGGGTCAAGCTGTGTGAGCTCCTACAGCTTTCCAGGTGGAAATATACAAGGATTTACTTTTCATATTTGACAGTTACGACAAATAATTGTTTTTCCTCATAAATGCATGACAGAAAACATCACTTTTGATAAGAATACTTATATATAATACTAATATAAACCTTGAAGTGGAGTACGTGTATATCAGTTACCTCAAACATACCTTTGACAAATGTCTTGTGACTAATTGGCCAACATATGCACAGATATTGATACATTGGCAATGAAAGAATATCTGTTAATAAATGAGTTGAGTATTTAGTTTAGCTCTACAATCTCGAAGAACATCCAATCAGAATGCTTTAAATTCTGTTGTTTGTACAGCAAACACAGAGATTAAACTGAGGATCCACTTTTGGATTTATGGGTCAATGTCAAACATATTCAGCAGCGTTGGTGCTGTGTGTTGTTCTCACCTGCAACAATGACATGTTCTTAATTTGCTGCAATTGTAAAGCCTTTGAGTTGCATTGTGTCTGAATGGTGTGATATAATTAAACTTGCCCCAAAGCTTGGAATGATGTTCTAACTGGCTTTCTATAGACCAAGTCACTGTGACATCAGACTAACAACAGTCACTTCTGGGGGGACAACTGGCTGATTTGCATTGCAGAGTCGTTCTGAATTGTATTTCTGTAGTGTTTAAAAGGATATATTTATAACACAATGGTCTGACCGATCTGATGTTCCTGCTTCGCTTATTTTAACAGCGACACCTTGGACTAACTGTTGGTGTTGCATTTTAGATCAATTCGATGTAAACACTTTAAAATAACATAATGAAAAACAACTAATTCATGATGCAGGGGTTTCCTGCTCAGAGGTTATTATAAACCAACATAGTGATTGGTTCTACAGCACCCGTAGCTGAGGCTCATGGGTGCTGTAATATGTGCGGCTGAATTCTGTAAGATATATTCGGCCCAAAAGACAACATCATAAGGCCCCTCACGTGTGTTTACATTTAAGATTACATTTAAGATAAACAGAAGCACATATGAGCTGAAGCAGACAGATTCAAGAGAGGAGGACAATTGATATGTATCTGTATATTTGTATTTGTATTGTATTTTTCTTCTTTCAGAGCTGTGTTTGACATGTTGACATGGAACAAGAAAATCATTGTTAAAAGTGTCCTGGGTCCTGGGTCCTGGGTTTATATGTTAAAAAAACATTGAAGGCAATTGAAAAAACAATTTAAAATGGGAAGAAAGCAACTTCCTGCACTTGGAGTTCAGCCTACTTTGTGACTCAATGTATATTTTATACTTCACTGAAGTACTTCCTTTAACACAGGGTGACAAACAGTGATTTAATTGTCTTTCTTAAGGACACTTGTGGCAGGAACTGAACCTGAAAGCTTCCTGTTCTTTGTAATAACAACACAAGCCTTTCTTCTGCTCCAGCCTTCCTTTTAAATGTCACCCCTTCTCCCTTTCTTCAGCATCTAATTGGCCATTAAATTATTAAAATATATAAAACGCTGAATCATGGCCGAGTGACCAGGCAGAAGAAACTCAGTCTCCCCCCCCCTCCCTGTGGAAGGCAGCTCACATCTCCGTCAGGATCTAACACGGCTTCTGGCAACGGACCGTTAAATTGGCCATCTGCAATTTTTTTTCCCCCTCTCTCCTGCAGTGGTAGCAGGCCGAGAGAGACTGGGGTCAGGTGGGAGAAGAAGAAAGTTAGCTGCTATGTGTTATCTATATAATAGCAGGGGTCTCCTGAGAGTTGGACGAGCCCAGGCAGACCAGGAGCTGCATTTTTCGAGCGCTTAATAATCCAAGCCTCAGGCCTGTCTGTACACAGGAGAGAGGATAGATGGTGTCTGCTTGTTTTGATTAGACAACTGAAGAGCCACTGTAGCTCTGGCTAAAGGACTTAGCAAAGAGAGAGTCAGCATGAAGGTACTGCATGCATACGTGTGTGTGTGCATAGGTTTCTCTTCATTCAGAGGACTCCTTTCAGTGTCATACATGACTGATGAGATGGATGGATTGTGGGTGCAGTGCGTGGACGCAGAGTGATGAGCCTGTTTCAGCATCCATTCAATCCGCTGTCACTAGCGTGAGAAGAAAAATGCCTGAGTTGCCACATTGCAGCACAAACTCAGTAAGAAATTAGGAATATCACAAAGAGGACTGACTGCATTCACAAGCGTGACTTAACTAAATCCTTACCTTCATATGTTCCGCTCTCTAGAAGGGCTCCACTTTTCTCCAATTCCATAAACCGGTCAACGGTCACGAAATTATAATCCACCCCGGGGACTTCTCCTTCCTTGGGCTGCCTGGTTGTGCCTGCAGGAGATAAGCGAGGAAGAGTTAGAGCCGCCGGAGCTTTGAACGCCTCATCACTGCTGAATGAAGGAGACTTTAAGTAAGAGTGTGTCTTTGTCAAGTGTTTTAGAAGAGATCAGAACAGACCAGAGCTGAAACATGCTGACCCTGACCCAGCTCTATTCATTAAGTGCCCTCTTTATTCCTTTTTGTCCTATTGCTCAGCCAAGGCTGAATATTTGATCAGTGTGCTGTCATAGTGGGGGGTGGGAGTGGCAAGGTACCATTCCAGGAGCTAAGTGATGCAATTTGGACACCAGGAGGGGAAATCAAGTCAATTTGCATGGAGCTGACAGCACATCAAGGACTCCCTGACAGGGAGCTGCGCTCCTGCCCGCTGACTACAACACCTCAGTGATGAAAACGTTTTTAATAGCAGCAATTTAAGTCAACTTTACTGACAAAAAAAAACAATGTGTGTCAAAGTATTTATGATGTTAAACTGAGGTACAAACGACTTGCTAAATATCTCATCGCCGTGTGCTAATTAGACATGTTAAACCTGATCCCAGCTGTGAGGACCCGCAGGCACTCTACCCCTGAGGTGCTGAATGGGTTTTTGTATCTTAGCAAGGGTTGTTCACACCACAAGAGGAGCCTGTAAAACACATTAGTTAGACCCTAACTGCGGCATATAAAGCATCCATCTGTGTGTTTTAAGGTTAGCAGGGGAGCAACTGTGTTACTGATCACCTCTGGTAGGTGGTGTCGGGGTGATTTGACTTTAAAAAGTCCACCTGACATTGCTCCTGCATCGCTAAACACGGTTGGACCAACGCCCGGGTTTAATTTCTTCCAAACACTGAATGCCAAACTTTACTTTTACACAAAGAGAGCTAATCACGACAATGTACTGTTCATGAGACAATGCTTTGAGAGAAAATAGGTACTCTTAGACACAATTTATGTCATTTCTGACGCTAGGGGTCCCTCAGTCTAACAATGAAAACAAAGCTGGTGATGATGGTGACATCTTGAAGCAGAGTGTGATGTTTGGATGAAAGTTTTACTCATGTTACTCATTTGTAATTAAGTTTAAGACATTGTCAGCTTTAGAAAGTTACAAAAATGGTGAGACTCTGGGAGGAGGTTTCAGACTTCCTTCGACAAGCATTTCGGCGGAACCATGTTGAACTTTTAAGAGTCAACAGATGACACCTTTTAGTTTTTTCTGGTCAGAAAAAGGGATGTGATCACCAACACCCTCGTCATCTCGTGGTCCGCCACCCTCATCACCCATCATGTTATCATCATTCATAAAATGGGAATCCCTTTCTTTTCCAACAAAGCTGCCGTCGCCACTACTTCTGACCAGCCCAGTTTTGAGAAGTATCTCTCAGGAGATTCATGTCCAAACATCTGGGCGGTACGACGTCTGAAGAGAGTTGAAAAAGTGTTATTGGTTTGAAGACAGATCTTTTCAACCGAAGACTCTTTTCACGCGAACAGCACATTTTCAGCCAAAACCCTTGTCCGGAGATATGGATTCAACTTTCTCCAGGCGGCATCAAACAATGTAATGAACAGACAATTAATCTAAATGAGGCCATTAAGCAGCTCGCCAAGTCTTTCCCAAGTTGTCTCGTTAATATGCTGAATAATTAGTCCTTCAACAGAGAAACTAAAGCCACAAAAGACTGTACAATCAGCTCATCTGATGGGAACCACAGCGGTCTGATTTTTGTTTACGGAAACTTCCGCTAGAATACTTGCAATCAAGCTGTCAAACATGACTGTCATATGGAATTAAGTGGCACCCCGTACGCACTTTTTCAAGCCTTCGAGTGGAAGTGTACTGTCGACGACCTTTGAAGCTTAAACATCAAACTGGAACCTGCTGATTGAGTAATTTGTAAGAGCTTATAAGAGCAAATGAGCAGCAGGGAACGCCGCGATGTGTCGGAAAAACTGTCGTGTGAAAATGTACGCATGTGAGTGTGTGCATAGAGAGCTTCTTGATTGTGTTTGTCTGCATGGGGGCTTGTGTATACCCGTCAGATTTGTCTCCCTCACAGGCAGAGCTACTGACTGAGCAACACACACACACACACACACACACACACACACACACACATTTCAAAGAGGACCTTTGATGTTTTAGAACTATATTTAGCAGCATCTTCTGGTGGGGACTTCTCTCGGGTGACAATTTCTAAAAGGAGGCAACCACAATGCCTCTCAGTTTTCAGTCCTTTCTATGTGGGTCAGGGTCCTAGAGTGCAAATTGGTGATTCACACACTCCAATAATGATATTAGCTATTTTTATGATGGCACAGTATATAATGATTATTTACAATGCTTTGATTACAGAAAATTGGGACACTCATTAAGGTTAAATACAGCACCCATCATTTTGTCGGCCAGCGGGAGCTTGGATTCCCAAATCCCCTCAGGTGTGTTCTGGATTTGGGCCATTTCAGGAGTGTGGAAAGCTCTGTCTAAAAATAAGTATTGTTTTTTTTCTGCACAGGCATCCTTCTAATCTGTCAGGTTCCTGTATTATTAGGAAACCAAATGAGACAGAGAAATAAAGACGGAGATTTAGATCCCAAAAGATAAACCAGAGCGTACTTATTTCTGATGTCAGTGGAGACTGATGATAGAGAAGGAAAATATCAGTTACTTAAAAATCTGCTCAGTAACACTAGACATACAGGACTTTGATGTAAACATCAAAGCATGAAAACCTGACTGCATGAAAAACCAGGAGATTCACTGATGTTTAGAACAGAGTTACTCCAAAAAGGGTCAGCAGTTTTAAACTTATGGTTTTATGGACATGACAGCTCATGAGTCCAAAGTGTCACCTGCCTGAGCTCTTTGTCAGACAAACATGAACACACACAGCTATTCCATGCCTATGCAAGAGGAATGCACCAGCAATAAGACATCCACACACTGAGCAACATTTGGAAGACAAGAAACATCTCATCTGCACATTGCATGTAATTTGCGCACATGCACATATGTTACTCAATGACATAACCCAGCTGGGCATAACAGTTGGTCTCAGGCATTTAGAAGAGGAAACATATTTGTGTCGGAATAAGTAAAACTGCATGGCTGAACATTGAGGGGGAAGGAAGTGGCTGCCTTTAAACTGCGACCACCGGGACACATGCAGGTTTCACCAAATCAACCAGAACTGTACTGAAAGATAGAGATAATTTAATACAGCAAACAATAATTCATCTGATTTCTTAAAGAAGTGTGCTTTCTTTCATTTTGCAGCAACCTCTCTCTGCTCCTGATAAAGGTTTTAAGTGAGCAAATATGCCCATCTGTCTATTAATGATTCCATGGCAATAGTTTAGTTTTTAGTAGATTTCCTGAAAGCAAAATTCACTTGGTGCTGTGTTCTATAATCTCAATAAAAGAATGTCAACAAAAGTTTGGAAAAATGTCAGACGAGGTGTCCATTATCACCCGTATTCATTCCTAATTTTAGACACCTTGAAGGGCGCTTATTCCACGGTCACTTGCCAAAGAAATTAAGACGATTACGTAAGATTTTCATGCAATCAAAATATCCAAGTAATAACTCTTTGGCTCTTTGGAATTTGGCTAATAGCTGCAACCATCCCATAAGGTTCTAATCCAATGGAAACATTGGTGACTATTCCAGTAAAATTCAGATCGACAAGTCTGCTCAGCTCATAGAACCCTTTCACTTAGCTGTAAGCCACAAAGCTAACATCATGCTAGCAAGATTCAAAGTCAGTAACTTTGCGTACGATTGATAAACAATAAATCTAATTTGACATTACGTTTAACAACAAGACCAGCAAGTCCTAGCGTCGAGATGCCGTTATTTTAGACAAAGGCTTCACCGCATTAAGACTAGAGACCTACTAGAGTAGGTCTATAGGTGTCCTTTTATCAGAAGTTATTTGACACCCTGCAGCCAATCAGAATGAGGTGGTGTATTGGGACTAACTTCACGATTAAAGCACGATGGGTATGGTAATGCATGACAACACAATTTATACCCCAGAGGCATCATCAGCCGTGCAGCATTTAACAGAAGTATAAATCCTTCTTTAAACTTTACTGCCTCTCCAATGACAATAAACAAATCGAGACTATAAATAGCGGATTAGTGAATAGCAGCTCATCTGTCTGTCTCTTGCAGGAAATAGTAAAAGGAATGTAAGCTGGGATGTAAGCCAACAAACCCGACAGAAGCAGGGCACATAAAGATAGAGAGGAAGCAATGGCTATTGAGATTGTGGTAGTAGGAGTAAGATTCAAGTATAGGCAGAAGCAGGGGTGTATGAAGAGAGGCAGAATGGATGCTGTAGTGTGGGATAAGGCTCTCATAACCGACAGCTACCCTGCTGTTCTGGAGCCACGTTCAACTCCACAACCTCAGGCCATAAGTCCAACTCTCACTCGTGCAGGTGAGCACCATTACCAGACGCCCCGATCACAGCCAGCACCTGAAGTGATTTCATACCGGAACTTTGTGCTAATACAGAGCACATTAACATCGCTCTAAGCTATCCCTGCGTTAATAAAACACACTGTATTAAACGCATGACCTCGGCTATATTCGGCGTCACATTTGCACACTGCACAGTAAAAACTGTAAAAGCTGAACACAGTTTGAACCTGAGATAACTGTAGGCAATATAAAAAGGCTCAACGGGGACCCAGACAGTCTCTGGAAAGCGGAAACATTGGCCTCCATTTGAAACAAAGGATTTATATCCAGAGAATATCCCGAGGCGTCACAGAGTCAGTTTGTGCTGTGTATTCATGACGGGGAGTCAAAGCGCGTGTGAAGACCCTGGGGAAATGATTATACCATGACCATTTAAACTAAACATTTCCATACAGCTAAAAACAATGGAAACAAAAAAAAAATTATCAGAAGTGACATATACTTTTGTCATGAATGTATTTGTTTTAAGCTGAATGTGAACCATAGCTCATGTGGTGTAATGTGCTTTTACTAAATATAGACAGAAGCATAAAATAAGGAACACAATGCATGTCAGATGACCAGAGACGTGATGGCAATGGACAGTGTTGTGAAACGCCCTTTCACAACTGTAGTGCAGCATATTTGGTTGTACGAACAATCCAAGAGGAATAAACATGAAGTTAATCAGACTGAAAGGTAATTCAGGACCCACATGTGCAGATCAAACTTTACACCAGTCCAAATAAACCATACGAACTGGGCAATGGACCTCAGTCAGTTTAACCAAACCAAACAGGTTTAGTGTGAAAACACCCAAAGAAAGTGAGATGGTCTGTAGCAGCTTGTCCTGTCAGCTTGTCTGCAAAAACATGGCACCTCATTTCTTGTGAGAACTTTCAGCAGCTGAATCTGACCAAAACAGCCTTTTTTGTTAATTATGTCAGCACAGAGAGAGAAAAAAGTTGATTGGGATTACCAACCCTTGAATGTTTTTCTCATCTTCATGAGGTTGACATTTGTGGTTTCAATTAAACTAATGAATGAATTGCTTTTAAATTAATTAAAAAAACATTCATGTCACCCTCAGGATGAATTGTAATAACTCTGTGGATGTCTTCAAGTTAGGGTAGGAATTGTATTGCAGAAGTATTTTCTGTTTCATTTGTTTAACTCCCAAAAACAATCTCTAAATGAAATGCTCGGGCAAAAATACGGCGGGGGGGGGGAATCAACCTCACTGAGTTGTAGATTTTCCGTTATATCGTCACAGTTTCCAAGTTCAAACACTTCTGGAAAGTTGAGAAGTGTTTCGTCACACACTTTAAATATGGAAAACTGGTCTTTCCTGGCTGTCGTCTTTGATGTATGTGATAGGGGAATCAGTTAGCTAGACTTGAGAAAATGGTGACTTGTTGAACTCCTGTTAGGATTCAACTCTGGCAGTGGATATGTCGGAGGAAGCCTCTTATTTGGACGATGTTTTCATCATGAAATACACGCCTGATAAAAACACGTGTTAGCAAGACATCTTGGTTATGCTGATAGCACTTAGCGGAGCTCAGCAACAGATGAATGTTTTCCCTAATGTAGTGACAATTGGTCGCAGTGACCGTACACTTAAATGAATTAACTACAGCACTGCACATATTTTACTGTTATTGCTTTAGCTTTGAGTGGACATTAACTTTAAGCAACCTGTTAGCATCACCAAATGAATGTGTTAATTAAATCACCTCCCTCCTCCTCTTTAAATACACACCAACACAGCTAAACACATTCATTGAGTCCTTGTCTTAATCTATAGAGAGATGGATATCTGAATGCTGAGTTTGTTTCTGAGAGAAAATCTGTATTCTGGATGATGAGTACAATGCGGTGAGCGGCTTCGATACAGAAGTCCGTGTTCATCCATCTACTGCATCATCCTCGCAAAAGATGATTCAGTCTTGTTCTTTATACCTTGCCTCTTTCATCTTCTACTCTACGCGCATTTCAAACGTACACATTAAAAGATATTTCATCCAGCGGCTGAGTGGAAGTCGCCCTCCGCACAGTCTCAGTCGTGACAAAGCTCGAAAATCATTCTCTGACTCATCTGGTTGGATTCATGTTTGACTTTTAAGAAGAAGAAAAAAAAGTGAGTGCCCTTCACATTTTCCTGCATTGGGTGTTATTACAGCAGCTGCCATATGACCAGAGGGAGAGGTCCGGCTTTATTATTCTGCCGGTAAAGTTCAGGTGCATCAGACCAGGTCATGTTTTGTGTGTCATACAGCTTTAAAGCCTCACTCCAGCGACTGTTACTTACTTTTTAACGATTAATGTTCTTTTTCAAACAGGAAATAGAAGAACGGTTAACAGCCTGATTAGCATGGGTATAGATAGATAGTAAGATATTAACATGGATAGCAATAACATGGATATTAATATGGGCAGCAACAGCAAGGATGTTAGCATGGATAGCCTTAGCTGGGTCATATTATTGATAGCAAAAGCATGGATATAAACAAGGGTAGCAAAAGAATAGCATGGATATTAATATGGATAGCAATAGTATGGATATTAGCATGGACAGCAGTTAATTGATTGGCAAACTGTAACTTGTAATGTACATTTAACTCACAAAAATATGAATAAAAATGCCAAAATACACTTGAATGGGGACTTAAGCCAAATATACTGTAGTAAAATATATATCTATATATGTACTGTGTACTGTAACAAAGGGAAACAGGGGTCAGGGGTGAGACAGAGGTGTCTAGCCTCTGGCAGTGTTCACCCTCCCTTTCTGTGCTGTCCTAACAGCCTAGTGTTGTAGACAAATGCCTCAGGCTGGACGCTAAAGACGGGTCCTGCCCTTTTTACGCCCTAAATCCTCTGTTATGACTGGCCAGGACAGTGTCAGCACTGCCCATTGTAACCACCCTAATCTAGCCATTAGCCAATTAGGAAGTGACGGGCAGCTGTAATGCCCTTGCATTAGAGGGATGGATTAGTTTTCCATTCAGCGCCTGGCTGCTGCCTGTGGGCAAATGGACTGATGGAGGACAGCGGACCGCTGCAGCGTGCCACCAAAAAGCTGCTTTCACTGCACTTTGCCTCTGTAGACGGCGAGCGTGGCGATGTGCTTATTCTCTGTTTTCACCGATGATGCAGTGCAGGTTCTTAATCAACCGTGATTACATATCATTTAAGCGGTAATAAAGTCTATTGAGCAGTCAGTGCGGAGGCGGCTGCTGTTTTTGCTGGGCTGATGATGAAAGCCAATGCTTTGCAGTCTATTCATATTGGCTGCGAGTGTTTTTGGTTCCCTGGCAAAGCACAGATGCAGAACTTCACTCTTGGTTCTTGACCAAACAACAGTCATTTTTTCTCTTCTGCGCCGCTTAATGAGATTTTAGGCTCGTTCGAGTTCAGTCAAGTTCAGCGAGAATGACTCTGTGTTGCTCCCCCAGCTTATTGACAGCCAGTAATGTGGGATAGATTGGAGAAAGCCAGCCAGTGAACCACATTCCCCTGCCTGCTGGACCTCTGCCGCCCTCCCCTGAATTCCATTAATAGCTCTGCCCTCCAGGAGGTGTTGGGTGGACCGCCTGTAACTCAGCCAGAGATATTGATGACTGCATCCTCCCCCAAGGAGAGAAGAGAGTAAGGGAGAGCTGAGTGCAGAGGGCTGATAACGTGATAAAAAGGTGGTAAAAGGGGGAATGTAAAGGGTGGTTCATCACTGAGGTCAGTATTTTAAAAGTGAAGGGTATTAATCTCTTGGCTGGTTCACATTTCCTACAATGTATTGCACCCGCTCTGGGAGGAGATATATCACAGTGTTAAAACCGCAATTTTCGTTCTACATCATCTAAGTAACTCATTTTAATGTGTATTAAAGAGACAAACAAGCAGAAGAAATAAGAGAACTTCTTCCATCTTTCCTAGGATTAAAGAAATCATTTCTCTTGGTAAATGATTCTTGTTATTCCTCAAAAATACCCTACATGAACTTTATTGTAAGTACAGAACATTCACATACAGATAGCTAATAGTTTGAAAAATCACAGCGACACGGTTACTGCGAGCTTGTGTAAGAAGATTAAAGAGGGCTGCTTGAAGTCTAATTTATTCAAACACACGTGTCAGTTTAAAGCTGGAGCCTCAGATCCTGCCAAACTACATCAAGTAAGGACAGGTTGTAGCATCTGATAATGTGATACGCTGTCAAAATGATAAGCCTTCTCTGTAAATGGGCTGAAAAAAACAGTTATATCATGTGATACACTAATGCACTTGTAGACATTCACATATTTTCAGTTTAATAACTTGTATGAATAACTAAAAATACTCATTTAATTCATTCTCAGCCCCTCTTTAAGTTGGAAATGATCTATATCACCGCAAGTTAACATGTTAAAATATAGTAATATGATACTGTATATTAAAGGCACCCTATGGAGTTACGTGTATTTATATTCAGTGTTGAATTAATTTACTTCTTCATAAAATATCTAAGAGTTAATATTTTTTAAAAAGTCTTTACATCCGCGTCCAGTCTTGCAGTCTTCTTCTTCCCTGCCTTTGTTAGCACAATAGCGTTACTGAATGTAAATCATTGAAGAAGCAAGAAACCATAGCAGAAATGTGTATCAAAGTGCTATATGCTGGTGATGCAACTAAACGATAACATACCAAAACACATCAATCTATAGAAGTGCTGAAGTGGATCGATACAGACCCTCCCTGACAGTTCAGCACACAGAGAAACACGGATTGACAGCAAAATGTTATCATTATAGATTGAAATTTTATTAAATCAAACTACTTAATTGTAACGAAAAGACAGACAAGACGAATGTGTCCTGTCTTTATCTCTGAAGCGTAAAGAACACGTAATGGGACAACAAAAGTTTCCCTATAAGCTAACATTGTGGAAGAAGCAGCTGTAAAATACTGGATGTATTTGAGCATCACAGCCCCGGCAGATTTGATCAGTGTGGAATGGTAACATTTGGAAAGTCTATATGAGCGAGCAGAGAGCTAAACCGGAAGTTAGCCACTCTGCTGGTGGTCTCTAGTGTGTACGCTCCATGGGCTGTACAATGCCTTAGCTATCCTTAGCGGATAAATGGGGTCATTTTAAACATAAGCAGTCAAACTTTTTTGGCATCATGCGCCACTGAGCACCTCTCATTGGAATGAACGGGGCTCCTCTGATACTCTATCCAGAGTTCCCTCACTAGATCCGTGGCTTTAACATTTTCAGTAGTCATCATAGAAATAGATAGAAATAGAGAAGATTGCAATGTTTTCTGTAACTTCAGCAATATGATACAACTATAACACTTGTAACACATCTATGGTTGTAACGTCATAAAGAGAGAAAGACGGCTACATCAGAGCCAAAGCAGCAAGTTTGTCTATGTCTGTAACCCCAACCAATAAAAGATCATCCAATCTATGACTCAGACCTGTGATAAGATCCAAACCGTGGGTTTTGCAATCTTAATCCATAGCACTGCTAACGGTGAGAAACTCCACAGAGTGCCTCTAATGAGCAAGTCACTACATAATCAGAATACACGGACAGCTGAAGTGTCAAATCATGCAAAAAAAATGACCAGAGAGAATTTCACCCTTCACCTCCGGCTGAGTGATGCATCATTATGAGTTCACACCAGAAAGTGAGCTTGTGACAAAAAATAAACAGAAAGTTTTAAAGCCACTGGAAAACTGAATTACTTTAATCATTAAGGCTGATGAGTTGACTCCAGATTAGAGCCAAAATGGTTCGTCAATCGACAGAAAATTAATCAGAAACTAATTGGTTAAGCCTCGAAATTGGCTTTCAAACAAAACTGTCAATCATTTATTCTGATGACTTCCTCTTCTTTTTACTTTTATGTGATGGTGAACTGAATATTTTCAAGCTTTTGGACTGTTGGACACAGACTGAGCAATCTGATGTCATCACCTTCAGTTTTTATAGAACAAATTCTTTTTAATTAATTGAGAAATTAAATGCAACATTAAAAAAATGATTAGTTAATGCAGTGCTAAAACAACGTCCCCAGCTCAGTGCAGAAGTCTGTGACAGTGACAGATCAGCTTCCAAGAGCTCTCTAGTATTGATAACATGCCATATTTTGGGAAAGACGTGTTGGTGAATCCCAAAAGCAGTCAGCAACAAGTAAGCCTGACATTCAGGATGTAGCTCAAGTATCTGCAGGCCTATCCCACACATGAGATCCAGAAGACAAATATAGACGGTGTAAAAACAACCTACCCCTACACAGGGATGTCATCATGATATCTGTTATCATTGAAAATTGAATCAGAGCTCCTCTATCCTCGTTTCTGTGTCTCTCGTGGGAAGATGTGAATGGCTCCTTTCATCGCATCTCAACCTCCCTTCTATCTCTTCTTGCTCCTCCAGCATGCCACTAAAAAAGATCGCCTTTGGTCTTGCTCTGCGTCTCAACTTCCACGGGAATCAAAGCCATCACGTTTGCAAAAAAAAAAAAAAAGAGGAGGAAGAAGAAAAAAGGCGAACGCACTAATTATTCAGAGCTGGGGAGGAGCCTGGAGTGTTAACGCCAACCAACTTTAATCTGAAGAGATCCGTGAAAAAAGATATTCGAGAAAACACAAGAAGGAAGTGTCATTTTCTCAGCAGCTAGTCCAATCTTTCTGTGAATCCATGGAGCATTGTACTACACATTCACGCACGCACACGGCCGACAACTGGCAGGTACAAAAAGAAGAGACGAAGAAGAGGGAGGAGAAAGAGAGGGCAGAGATATAGAGAGATTAAGGGAAAGCTGATGTCATCCGTTTGGATATGTACGCCCCGGGGTGGGTGCTTTTCAGGGTGTGTGTGTGTGTGTGTGTGTGTTCAGTGATCAGGGATGTGAACGTGCTGCTTTGTCAGCCTAATCCCCCCCAGCCAGGGCCACGCTGGCTCGAGCACATTACCACCCAATGACACAATCTGTTTGTCAGGACACCCCACACCACTATTATACATCTATAACACCCTGTCACGACCGGCCCGTTCTACCAGAGCAACAACCTTACACGTATCCCCATCAACCCCTGTTCCATCGCTGCTCTCTATCCAACATCCAGTGTCAACAGCTGCAGTGTCAGGAGGGCCAATTTGTGTGTTTCCAGTGACCGCTTCGGATCAAGCGAGGGGATTTGAACCAACAGCCCGTTGGGTCAGAGAGGCAGGAATAATCATCACACCCTGCATGGTGGTAATCATCTCATGCTGAAACCTCTTGACCCTTTAATACCAGAAGCTAAGCTATCTCATACTGTCATCACCTCTGCCCCTTTTCTGTTATTGGACCTCCAGTGTGTGTGTATGTGTGTGTGTGTGTGAAATGAAGCTCTTTTAAAAGCTTTACCTCTTACAGACAGGAGACGTGTTTATGAGCGCAGGAATATGCCATTACTCTGGGGTTGTTTACTGTTCCTCTGTTTGCTAGTACTCAGCACTCAGTAGAGTGCATACCTCCGACAGGGCCCGACAGCTCTTTAATCAATCAAGGCTAATCCAATTTCAAACTCCACGGTCCTGCATCACTCTAAATATTAACTGTACTCGCTCATGGATACCAGCCACCTAAATACACCTGATTTTTTTCATCAAGATCCACGCATTATTCCATTAAATGTTGAACAATCTCACAATGTTAAAGAAGTTGAGAAAAAAAAAATCCTGGATCTGTCTTGTTAAACCTGACACTGTGTTCATATTAGCTAAATTTGGTTTTGGAGGGTTTTTTTGTTTTGCTCAAACCAACCCACAGCAAGTGATTTCCATCCTGCATTAATGAATTCCAGTTGATCGTTAAATAAATATGTAGATTTAAGAGTTGTTAACAAACAACATGTACAGTATCCAACCCCTGCTTGTGACCATTTTTTGTGGGCATTATTCATGAATATAGCTATGTAGGAAGATGTTCCTGCTCTTTATCCATCCTGCTAATTGGTTGTTTCCCTATAACTAGATTTGTTTGAATCGCTGGACAAATTGGAGACGGTAATTCCAGTGCAAGTGTTATGATAATAAAAGCTTTGTGTACAACAGAATATGCGTTTCACTGCGTATGAAGTATAACTCAAAGAAGAGAGGGTGCGATGTGTTGACGCAAATAGCACCAATCAGATAGTCAACTAAACGGTGACTCCAATCAAGGGCACATAAATCAGAGTAGGAGTCATGAGTAAAAGTACAAAGAGCCTGTATTTCCCCCTCAAGCCCTGTTGTGTTGAAGCTTCCCCTGCATTGCAATTAAACTGACATTGAAGGAGTGTGACCTCAGCCGACGAGAAAGACTTTCCTTTCTTTTGAAAAGTGTTTTTTGTGTACCAGAGTTAATTACAGTTCAGTATTTTTTTTATTAGTTTTATTTTTATTTTCTTATTTTAGTTTTCAGTTCAGTTCAGTTCGTTTCCAGGTGTGGGCTGCTTGTTTCAGTGTCGTTTTTTTATTGTTTAAAAATGTTTAGTTATTGTTTTTGTTAAATATTAAGAGAGGAATTTGTCAGGGTGGAGATTTATGATGTTAAGAAAAGCTTTTACAAACAACATTTGTGTCATGTAGCAGAGTTAATTTTGTTAACAACAACCTTTCTTTATGACTAAGATGAGAAGTTGACAGCATCAAAATAGATCTTTGATAATAAAATCTGTGACAAAACATATGCTTTGTTTTCACTGATGAGACAGGACTAAAATGTTAGTGGTTGGGCCTTGGGACATTTTAAAAGATGAATAATATTATCACACCACTGTGCTTCTAGTCTGTACGCAAAAACATACACATCCATGTTCAACTACTTAACAGAAAAAGCTTCATGGTAGCCTAGAAGATGGCATCCATTACAATTACTATCTATTCAAACTGTTTTTTCTAAGGTTACAGAACAATTCATTTGTAAGATATTTGTGTAGGATTATTAGCTCCAAGGCCACATAGGCATATTAACCTACTAATTGTTTCAGCACTAGTGTAATTTTAATGGTAGTATTTATATTGTATAAGTACAACTACACAAAATCTTGATCAAACTGAAAAGAAATCTGCCAACATGGAGCTGCTGATAATGTGGAAACTTATCAAATTGAATAAGATATAAATTAGAGAAAGAGAGAAATCAATTTAACCAACATGTTATGACTTTTAGTTGAATAAGACTGGATCAAAATGATAAAAACGAAGACATATTGCTGATTTTATCCACCTTAAGTTCTAGTTTTGAATGAAAAGAGCTCTAATGATGATGATGATGATGATGATGATGATGATGATGATGATGATGATGATGATGTGATGAGTGAATGAATTAAAACTTATTATGTAGTTTACGGAGAACGGTGAGAAAGTTGACAGGACAAGTGTTGGTTCTGTGTTCAGTGTTGCATTCAAGGTATCAGGTTTTTTTCATGCCTCAACTAAAATTTCCTCTGAAAGTATATGAGCTAATACAAGTTCAGGCGAGTTATCTCCATTATCCTCTATCTCCAGCGTCCATTAATTCAAGATCCAATTACTTCTGATCGCTCTGTGGCCCCTCCCACTCTCCATCCATCTCTGACAGCTCAGCCAATGGACGACTCTCGGCGCGACAGATCAAATTTCCACCTCCACAAATAATCCCTCACCAGAACGCCGCTGCTAACGTTGCAAAAAGTTTAATTGGATCCTTTTAATAGTGTTCACTGTGGCCACTTTCAGCCATGTAATTAGGTTTCTCTTCCTATAGATTTAATGGTGGTGGGTCGGATGAGTCGAATGACAGAGAGAGAGAGAATGGGAGGGAAAAGGTTAAAAAAAAAAAAAGCTTCCGTTTTACACTAGACTTCATCCAATTTCACTCACAGAAAAATCATCTCATGCCGTATATACTTTTTCAATGGGGTTTTATGGGCCACCATAAAAACCATAGACTAGTGTCAAATATCCAGCCTCATTGATTTTTTGGCTGTGAGCAAAAGTGTCTCTCCCTGCTTTACTCAGTCTCTTTCTTTTTGGCTTCCACCTTTTCCAACTGGTTTCCCCGAAACTCAACCGTGGGAAAAAAATTCTCTGAACGATGCCACCGAAGGCCCCCACCCCTCCCGAACACGATGCAAATGACGGGATTTCTGGAATGATTAATTTCTGCCACTTGTGTGCAGATTAGGGCGAGTCAATCAAATGAATAATATATGTAAAAGCGCTCTATCAAAAGGCAGTGGCACAGTCGCAGGGATGAATGGATCAATGGATGGTGGGGGAACGGTAAGCAGCTTAATAACAACAATTACATAGAGACACACCCCTAAAGAGACGAAGAGAGGACTGAAGGAGACGAGAAAAGAGGTGCAGTGACATTATAGGCCTTCAGCAGATGGATGGGTCGCTCACCTGTCCAGGAGAGAGAGGACATTCAGTAATTTGAGGTGACTGTTTTGACAGTTCATAACTCAGCAGCGGAAAAAAGTGTATTTGTTTACACCGGAAAGTCGATTTGAAACTGTGCTCATCATGAAGACTGATCATCTTGCCCTTAAAAATGGCCTGTGCTAAAAAAAAAAACAGCAGGACAGTCCATCAACGCCCACAAGGCCGAGTGATTAGACATAATTTTCCGAAAGACGTCTGATGCATTTATCTAGTCGACCAACCACTCAAAGTGCCACATTCTCCTTTTGATACACTGAGGTTTGCACAGAATAACTGACTAGTTGAAACTCTGCATTGTTGTGGACTTTTATTCATTTGAGATTTTGGCGCAGGGCAGTTTGACATCGTAATGCATCACAGGAAGCTGTTCAGAGCTTTTGAGATGACCTCGAACAACAGAAGGCGGACCTAACTTTACCTGAATATCATTCTCTTTCAGTATGCCACATTAAATAATCCGGATTTAAGTTATTTGTTCCTACATACATCCTAATTTGATTCACTTTACTCGCATCAGTAAGACCAGTTTATCTGAAATATACCAGACCTGCCTATCCACCAACAACACAGTCTATTCTGCACCGAAAACTACTTGATTATGTTTAAACTACTTGATTATGGGTTTGCTTCAAATTACTACCTGCTCAATACAGCCACCACTGACTGTTTGTCTCAGATGGGACTTGAACTCTTGTTGCCATGGTGACAGTCCTATGAATCAACCACCTAACCATCCACGACTTCCTCCTGACACAGACTTTCTGGCTCTTTGAATCGCTCCCATCCGATATTCCCATTATTTTTTACCTAGTGGAGGTATTGGACATTATACACAAGTTTTTGCACACAGGAGATCCAAACCGTCACCCTCACACACTGATGTGTAGTGGATCGGTAGGTCTATTATAACCTTTAGCGCAAGGCTGCTGGTAACATACGGTCATACACGGATGTTGGACTGCCATGATCTGACAAAAATGTCTATAATTTACCAAAAAATAACTGATTAATCAGGAAAATAATCGAGAAAGAGAACTGGTAGTCACAGTGATGTTCTGTTCCAAGCATCAGAAAACACTTCAAAGCAGCAGTTGCAGCATGTTTTATATAACTGAGGGGAAAGCAGTCTGTGTGGTGGCTCCATGAGAACATATGTGTCTCTCTGGGAGTTAGACTGGCAAACTCTCCGTCACATGTGTATTTCTGCTCCCTCAGGGATGCCAAATTGCAGCTGTAGAAGAGAGGAGGCAAGAAATCAGGAAGAACGGGACGGAAGAAGAGAAGAAGCGGACGGATGAAGTCAATCAAAAGGAAAAATGGCAGCAGGAAAACGGACTCGACATACAGCATTCACATTCGCCTCACAGCCACGACACTGAAGAGCATTGTAAGGTTATAATGTAAACTATAAAACATACGGCAGCGTAAATTCACCAGCAGGACCATCTGGCTGCAGCTTAATTAAATACACTTAATCACATTGGAACATATGCAACACATTCATACGCCACAGCAGTGAATCAGGCAGGGTGAGATGAAAATAAAAATCCATTTTGATTACAACCAATGGACAATCTCTGAGTGGCACAAAACGTCGTCGCACACGGGTTGTTATGAAACGCCGCAGCTCCAAGTAATTCATTTACCTCTCCTGTTGTGTTAACCTTTCTCCTGCTCCCACCTGATGCAAACCTCAAGCATTTATCTAGCTTCTTCAGTTGACACTAATGACGACTGAATGGAGAGTATAGGCTGCAAACGTGTCAAGGCCGTGAATCACACACACTTGTGAGTAACAGGCAGGTGAGTGCACAGCTGATGGAAGTTACGCATATGATCGTGTCTGTTTGCTGGTGGGACGAAATTCTTAGCTTATGGATAAATAAGTACATGCAGGGGGACAAAAACAAGTGCTTCAGTGGAAAAAAACAGCCGATAGAAGGGTAAAATTGCAGAAAATAACTTAAAATTATATATGAAGGGATTTGAAATCTCATTGGATACATGCTGCGTCAATCATCTGGAGGCTGGCGTGTAAGTGTCTCAGGAGAGGGGATGGAACAAGGAGTGGTGTCCTGTCTATGAAATCACTCGCTGGCTGTTGCGAGGCGGGCACTGAAGTTCCAGTTCAGAGGTCGGCAGACATTATTCCTAACTCTGTATTGCATTTTAATGGAATTTTGCTTTGGCGTTTGCTGCTATTTAGTTGCCATTTATGCATGCAATACTGAGTTTTAGACTAAGTATTTTTTACTGAAATGGAAAAAACTGGACATTTGGGAATAAAAGAAGACAGTGTTTGTTTTGTTGGATACATTACTGAAACACCCAAATGATCCATCAGTGAGTTGCCAAAACTTCATACGCGCTTGTTTGTAGAGTGTAACTTGCTGATGCGGTTTTCTCTTGAAATGTGTAACTTGTAAACAGATTCACGAAACATGACCAAACACATTATTTTACCATGTTTGTAATGTGCACGAACACCTGCCTGTGGTTCCCGAGTTGCAGCCATTGTGAATTTGCGCTTGCTCTATGTCGTAAAAACTGTTTTGACAAAGATTCTTGAAAATGAAAAGCGTGTTTACATGACTTTTTTCCCCATGCACAGTATGTGAAGTCCCCTCAGTTATTTTAGCTTTGTGATCGTGGCATTGTCTTTGCTTGGTTGTATGAGACGATCATTAAACCTATCCAAGAATCATTACAAAATTATCCTATATTAGCATTAATCATAGAGGCCTTATCAGCATTGCATATAAAATGTACTGATTGTTGATTGCATTGAGAGACTTTTGTCATGTCCACTTCATGTATTATTGTTCGTCATATGATTATTTAAACTGTTACACTATTGAGACCAATGTTCTTAATTTTGCACGAGTTCTGTACGAATGATTATATGAAATTTAAGCTGTGAGGGGAACTCTTCGTGGCTGATTTTATTAAAATTTTAGACAAATAAAATATTGAATGTTGTGCGTTTCAATAGTGAATGTGTGCATGAAAACTAGGTCTGCGTGTGTTTATGTGTGTGTGCTGCTGACAGATAACCATACAGCGAGCAGCTTAGTGTTTACTTATCTAGCCTGTCCCTGCATGAAGCCAATGGAAGCCCCTTATCACTGACCGTCAGAGCCCTGCAACCCTTAACTCAACCTGCCTGAAGAAAAGTAAGCCAGAAGAATAAAATACACGGGAATGGAAGAAAAAATATGATATTTCTTCCCAGGAGATGTGGCGTCTGTGTCTGCCGAGACCTTAATGTCCTGAATGGGTTAGAATGAATGATGGTCAGGACTTAAGAGGATGAAGGAGTGAAGTCAAATTATCTTTCTAGTTTTTTTTAAACAGAACGAAGTTATCATCAGCTGGTGATAGAAAGGGAAGCCAAGGAAGAGAGACTTGAAAATGCACAGACTAACACATTTCTTATGAAAATAGAGGAAATGGAGAAAGAAGGATCATAAATCCCAGCGGTGGCACGGTTTTATATAAGAATGGCATCTGAACATAATCACTGCAATGTGTAACTGTGGGTCAGCTGGGCATCTTATTTATCACTCATAATCCCATGAGGGTACGGAGTACAGAGCTGAGCATCATGGGACATGTTCTCCCCGAGTCCCCAGAGACCAAACAGCTCATTCCCCCTCAGAGCTGATAAGACTTGAAGAAGAAAGAAGGAGAAAAGAAAAGAAAGAGGATCGATTTCACTCTTATGTCTGTGGGCTAGATATGAAGCCAGAGGAAGCAGCTCAGTTTAGCATGAGGACTGGAAGCACAGGGAAACGGCCAAGTTGACACAAACAACACATAATGTGTTCACTTTGAACGTCTTTGGTGGCGCTGAAAGGTGGCTTCTTATTTTTTACTATTGGACAGAGACAGGCTGGCTCCACCCATTGTTTCAAGTTTTTATGCTAAGCTTACCTAAGAAATAAAGCAAATAACTGTATTCCCCCCCCCGAAAAGCAAACACGCCAAACATTAGTTGTTCCAGCATCTCAAAGTGAGAAAAATCTTTGTTTTAATCGCGATTTATGTTTCTTTCAATAAAAAAATCAGATTGACTCTTAAACAACAATATCGATATACTATTTTTCAATTCTTTTAAATAATATTTTTTATTATTTTTCTTTTCATCATCTTGTTTTTCTCTTTTTTTTCTCATTTATTTGTTTCAATACATTTTGAAATTTGATCTGAGTTTTTTAATACATCAACATGTTCTTAATTCAAACTCATGTATTTTGAATCTCAGTATGCATGTCTATTTTTCTAATCTATTTTCTTTTTTTTCTGTTTTGTATTGGATATTTAATAATTATATTTCACACACTTTTTCTAATATTATCCACTCACTAGTGGGCATATAAATCAAAAATCTACTAAATGATGTCGGAGTGAGAATTAACCAAACTACGATGACATCACTCATGTAGATGCTCTTCCTGCCTGACTAATGTTTCATAACGACTGAAGGGAAGTGATGGAGCGGTGGGGGCTCGGCGTGAATATATAACATCCTGCACACCTGGCCTGATTATCCGGGAAATATAAACCAGGTCTGAAGTGTTTGACAGCACGTCATGATGGGTGGTTGTCTGCTGTGGTGACAGATGGGTATGGCCCTGAAAAAAGTGATGGATGGGTGGGATAAAATATCTGAACTGTCATCCCCGGAGAGCGTGCAGGCTGACGGGCACAGAGACACTACTGGTTAAACTGCAAGCTTGGAGATGAAGTGAAAACATAAGCTACAGTTAAATATAAGTTAATGGCATGCATGCATTAACATTTCTTTGAGACATGGTGTGGGAGAACACTTAAGTGTGAACTTCTAGAAATAATTGCCACTGACTGACATGTATGACGTCCCTGAACTGTCGGTATGTCCTGATGAGTGTTGGACCTGTTAGATACAAATGTCTGTGTTAATAATTTACGATGTTGGGAGCTGGTACTTTCTCCTCATTATAACCTGAAGCAGAACTTGTCTAATATATCTCAAGAACCTACTAAAGGCCTTATTATATAATCATTTAATTATAAGTGAAGCCAAGCATGCTATAAAAAAATACATAGCATGTGCATGTTATTTAAGTGTATGCATGGTTGGATTTGTACAAAACAAAGTAAATGAGGGGGTGAATAAACTAAACCGAGGCAACACTATGCATGATGAGCCCTCAAATTAATGAAAACATGCACGTGGGGCCTATTTTGTACTCACGCTGATAGCATGTTGTGCCCTTGATGTTTTTAAATCTTGGCCTTGATGTTTTTTTTATGTTTTTTTTGTCCCTGTGGCGACTCTTAGTCTCTCTGTGCTGCACTGATCTCTTTCCAACACAAAAAGTCAGACAAAAGGCCAGAATAACAGTGAAGCCTAATTAGAACAAATTCTGGGAACCAATGAGGGGATGAAAGGGAGGAGGAAAGACGTGAGAGATGCAGAGAGGCTGAAGGGGACATTTAGTCTGATCCTATTCAATTCAAATAAATCGGAACGGTAACTTATACAAGTGCCCAGTGAATCAACAACTTAAATCAAAACAGAACAGATAAACACCTGCAGCTGATTCTGATTATCATCTAGAGTTTTGTGCAGCTGACTTGAAGTCTTTGAGTAATGATTAGAATAATTGACAAGCTGAAAGTGTTTGCACGTCCACATTTTTAGGGCTGCAGCCAACTGGCTGATTTGTCATTTTGTATTTGTATGTCCAAAAACACTTCCCAGACCTTCAGGATGACATCTTCAAATTGCTTGTTTTTGATAACAGTTGCACCATCTTTTAAAAAAAACAACCACATTTTGTTTTCAAATAAAAATGTCTTCTATAAGCCAAGTATTTGAAACGTGTCTCCTTGGAATTATTTTCATTTTCAGAATCAGTATAAGCGTCTCTGAATGTCGGTTGTGGTCTTGCTTAAATACTGAAAATGTCACCACTGACTTAAAGACAAGAAGAGCTTACTTTTTTAAATGAAATGAAATCAAGATTTCTCCTCAATCTTATCTAAAGAGCTTTGATGCCTTGACTTAATTACATGCAGGACTCAGGATGTGCGGTGCAGTCTCCTGTGTTAAAGTTTTGCCCCTTATGTCCTCAGGAGAATGCACTGAACAGAGTTACTTAATTAGGCTACAAAAAAGGTAACTGTGCAACAAAAAAAAGATGTAATCTGTCTCTGTAAACGCACTGACCCTTACAGAGACAGTTCCTGTTGCTCCGACACTTTCTTTCATGCAATTCACGAAAAAGACTAGGATTGGTCTCCTGATTTAGGCGATGATGTTTAGAGTGCAAACATGATTATGACTCTGACCTCTGCAGCTGATAATGTCACAGAAGGCCTACTCAAAAACTGCACAGACTTCATCGATACTGAATCTGACTCCAAAGTAAATTAAAATACATTTAATCATAAGGTCAATACACTGCCTGGCACGTGCACACATAACAACACTTCAGAAGTCTCACAGCCAATTAAACCATAGCTAATCTTACAGCTGCCAGCTCATTACCACGGCCTCATGGTGAATTTTCACTCTATGGGGGTTTTGCCGAAACATCAAAAATATCACATTGCAGCAAGTGATCTTCTCTTGTCTATATTTGCAAATTTGCTATTCGAAGGAACTAATCTAAAAGTACAGAGTATAATCTAGTTACATTAAATATAGTGATACTCGGATTAGGATACCGACTACATTTTTCGGAATTGGACAGTGGTGACCTTTCAACGTAGAGTTCCTTTATTCAGCTGTCAACCGTCACAGCTGTAGTATCGACCGCACAGATTTAAAAAGAGTGCGTGTTGAGCAGAAAATATTTTAAATAGCGCTGTTTTTTTCCCCCAACCAACAGACCAAACCCCTAAAGTATTTGATAAAACTGTCGTCACATCTAAGGAGACTTCAACAGTTAATTGAACACTGTCGCCAATTACTCTACAGAAATCAATCATCTTATTGTCTCAGCATAAGCGTTGAGTGTGCATGTCATTACTGTATGTGTGTCTAAATGAAGCGAGAAGCCATTATGTTTATCCCAACATGATGGCAATGCATATTTATGCCCCATTTTCTCATTATTTTCCATGAATCTACATGGGGCTAAAGGCTTTGTAACAGACATCGTGTGTCATGGGAGAGGCTGCTTGCAAACACTGCCAGGGAGGGAGACACGCAAACAACCTTGGAGATGGGGGAGAGAGGGGGAGACAAAGAGGGGAGGAGACTGGTTTTATCATCGCTTCGCCTCCTTTTGATGTCTTATTGAGCAGAAGATGTGAATTTTGAGTGCAGAAAAATGGGAAGAAGAATATATAAAGACAGGAATAGAAAGAGAGTAAGACATATCTGTCCCAAACCTATCACACATCCCACCCCGACCCAATTTCATTACAGTCTAATCCGTCCTACAACCATGATAAAGCTCTCTTTCTCCCCCAGCATCCTCCACATGCAGGACCATCGCTGAGCTTTTTACACTACGCTGGTCTTCATTTGCACTGTAGCGTACTGTCTGCTCCTGGGTGAGCGTCTGTCACCACTACTTTAACATTTTGTGACAGCGCGGGCCTGCCTCTGCCTTGATAATTGTGTGCATGTGTGAAAGCATATGCGTCGAGCGCGTGTGTTTCCTGTTTTGGCGTGATACGACGACTGTTCTGACATGCTGCGAGGCTTCATGAGCGAAGTTAAACAAGTCCGCTATCGAGTATGCCAGCGCGGTCGGGCGAGGCTCCGGCTTTGGAAGAAGGCGGTTAAGTGTGTGTGTTTTTGTGTGCTTTCATATGAGTGTTAAAGAGCTGGTGAGACAGAAAACAACAGAATGCAGAGGATGCCATTGGGAACGTCTTGGCATCTGTGAACAACAGTTGATTCTTCAAAACGGAAAGCTTCATATTTGGCAGCGCTGACAGAAAAAAATTAAACAAAGTGCATCCAGTCTGAAGAAACCCAGGAATGTTTTCATTTCACTTTCATTAAATATGGTAGATAAATATTTACCGAGAATAATTTATTGATCAGAAATGAAAAATATCTGCTGCTTTCTTCTTTCAAAAAGAAAAGTGCAGTTTTTCTCCGATGATATCATTTTAAATTGATTATCTTTGATTTACAGACCATTGGGGAGATGAAGCAAACAGTCTGAATGTGTCAAATTGGGTTCTGATGCGTAATTTACACTGTTTTCTAGCATTTTACGGACTGTGATTTTGCCTGTTTTATCTTTTTAATTCCTTTTACTTTTAATAACTCAGACTGACTTTTTTAGTTTTATACACTTTTGGCTCTGCCTTCTTGTTTGAACTCACTTTAGACGAGGCTGCTTTGTGTTTGGTTTGTCTGTTGAGTATGTACTCTATAATGCTGTCTTCCTATGGTCTTAAAGATGCTATACACATAAAGTTTATATCAAATTATTATCAAAAAAATTGCTAATTTCAAAATCAGACTTAGAGTCTACAGCCATGCTAGCAGGCTGTACTTAGGCACAACAGTGCTGTCTTGGTAATATCAGACCCCGATCAATCCATCGGTTTCCCATTATTTGCTCATTCGCTGTATACCAAGTTTAACTCAACCTAGGGGGTTAGTTTCGCAGGAATTTTGGTCACTTATCTGGGTAAATTAAGGGATTACTAAAGTCATCACAAATGAAGCGACGCCTGCGAGCTAGTTCAGGCAGTCAACTCAAGCTGCACTGACACACACATGTGACATGCTTCCCTCTCCAGACCATCTTACAAGCGCACCCTCTCTATTGGACGGGCTATTTAGGCTGCAGAATGTCCCTTCTGACTGACTGAACTAATCTTTAAACAGGAACATTTTTGCCAAATTTCATGGAAACCCATCCCATACTGTAAACCTCAAGGATAAGACTATGGGTCACCAAAGTCGTCATGATTCATCCTCTGGAGAACATGAACATGTAGAAAATTAACAGCAAACTGAGATATTCTACTCTGGTCAAAATTATGAAATTAAAAGAATCACCTGAATCTTTAATGCCTATTTCTAATCCGTCTCTTCACAGCCTTTGTGTCACCAAGTCCTTCACTCGTCTGGGCGGTGACTGTCCGCTTTGCTCTTCTCAGTGAGGACGTTGAAATATGGTGGCATTTCACAGGCAGCCATTGTGTGAAATAAATCATCCACAGGTCGAGGGGAATGTGTGAGTGAAGGTTAACTACCTCTCTTCTCAAGCCCACATGAATGTACTCTCTGCTGTAGTCAGGACTTTAGGTCCAGAGTCAAAATTCGAGTCAATCATGTAAGACAAGGAAAAGCAGGATATCTTCAATTTTGGGGGATTATTTTCCTCAAGAAATGATTTTAATTAACAATAATTATTGAAACTGTTGCCTTAGTTGTCTCATCTTTTCAGCTATAGTCATTTTTGTGTAACTGTAAAATGCAAACACCTCCTCAGGTTGTTAAAACTCCCAAAGTCCCATAAAAATTAGTGAAGACAAAACCTCAGCATCCTCAAAGGTAAACACAGCCCAGCATGCGCTACACAGGAGTCGACATATGGAGACACACAGTGTCTTAAAATATACAGGATGTAGTGAAGAGAGCCAGGTGGGGAGAAGGAGATAGAGACATTGTTCCTTCCTTGCAGCACCTCCACCCTGCTGTGCTGTGTTTAATAAGAAATAAAAATCAAAGTGAAGGGTGGGGCTTGGGCTCTTCGGTTGACAAGGCCATCACTCGTTATCTGCTTCACTTACTTTGAAGGGTATCTGCCTTCAAAGAAAATAGCAAGGTAAGAATCACACAGCAAATTATGCACAAGCACTCCAGGAGAGATTTTGTGGAGGGCCTGAGTTTTGAGATGCGTGACCCCAAACACCAGTGGAGAGGGGGGGGTGAAGAGTTTTGCTCAAAGTCGAGCAGAGAGTGGACTGGTGAAGTGTCCGCTATTTGTGATCGGTCCCCAACGACGTAACACCTTAAATGTCCTGATGGGCCATCTTTGATGCTCCATTGAGTAGCGATTATGACGCACCCTCCCCATTCAGCCCACATGGGTCAAACTATCCAGACAAAAGGAAGGGGGGGACAGAGAGAGATGTGTGACATTAGATGCTAAAAGAGAAAAATGGGCCCTGGAGGCAAATGGATCCATATCAGCCAATTAGCTTCCGTCTCTTGACTACAGGGGACAATGACGTCTCGGGTTATTTTCTAAGGCGTGGTGTTTAACCTTATTACAGCCCTCTAGGTTGTAATGCAGAGTGGTCATTGCCTTAGTGCGAGCTGACAGATGGATCACCATTATCTGTTATTTGGCTTCGTCTGTGAGGGGTAATTTCATGCAGTTGCAGGTACATCATAAACCCCCCCGACCTACCACTGGTGTGAATAAATAGATTTTATACCGATGGGACAACACATAAAAACAGACATGTGAGAAAAACAGTGTGAATGAAGTAAAAAGAACCTGAATTTTATTTTGTTTTGGTCTTTATTGGCTCTATCTGACTGCAGCCAGGTGTCAGATAATGAGTGGAATGAGAGCTGTGGAACGCCATGCAGCAAAGGTTCCTGGCTGAACTCGACCTGAGGACACTGCGGCTGAGCCCACAGAGCGACACTTAATTTAGATTTTAATTACGGTTAACAACAGACAATACAACTTGTGAGGAGGAAAAACCAACTGTGTGAGCGGTGTGCGTCGAGTGAATTGAGTTTGTACAACACAAATTATAATAATAATGGTTTAGGAGAGTTAATTTTCCCTGAAATGGTATAACAAAACCTTGAAATATTGGTGTGCAGACGAACAAAAAAACTGGAACGGCTGTTTTATTTCTGACGCGTTTAGATTTGCCAAATCTGTTTCAGAAGCCTGGAAAAGAAGGCAGGATGGATTATTTATCTATTCTGTTGCCTCCAGTGCCATATTATAAATGTTTCTGTTAGTGATTTTTGACTTTCTTGTGCACATGCAGCACTGTGGACCTGCGAATGAATTTATGGAGTGCAAATATAGTTAATAATATATAGAATTTCATAGGTGCAAATACAATAGTACTGAACTGAAAGGGTAACTGCAGCAACTCCTCATCTTAAAGTGTGTTTACAGGTCTTGAGGAGTACTATTGCATATGGGATAAAAGATGTATGAAGTCTTTTGTGTCTCCAGAGGAAGTTGCATGTAATCTACAGAAGGCCTTGTACTACTTTTAGTAGTCCCTAAGACCTGTAAACACACTCTAATGTGTAAATTGGTGGAGCTACCCTTTGACTTAGAAAACACAAATGTGTTCTCAAATACACTAAACTCAATCTTCAGTTAGCCTTTGATTTGCTTTAGTTGCCATGTGATAACTTGGTCGTATACATACGTAGGGGTTTCATAGCCAGTCCCTCTTCAAGTCAAGAAGACAGTGAGGTACAGCTGAAATCAAAACTAGTTGAGTAAATGAGGAGTCCTTTTCAAGCTGTACTATTGCTCCAACCAGCTCAATCAGTGTGTGCACGTGGCGTGTTCATGACATGTCCAAGTGTATTTTCTTCATTCTCATTCATAGAAGCAGAGCACACAGCCGTCGCGGTTACCATAACGGAGAGTGTGGTGATGAATTTGTCTTATCTCAATCCTCATCTTCTCAGCGAGTCACATTATTCATGTCATATCTTTTATACATCTAAGTCGATCACAATAGCACATGATGAAAACGTCTTGCCAAATGAAGATAAGAGTCCAGTCTGGCTTCTCCTCGAGGGAATATGCAAAGGGATCGATGTAAATATTAATAAATATACTGAAGGGAAACGATGTGCATCCTCAAGTTGAATTTAAATGTGTGGCTCTATTGAAAATCCAGCTCACCGTGGCTATCAATGTGTGTTTCAAGGTCATGAAATTATCAGCTTGATGCCGGGAAGGAAAGAAAGCAATACAAAAACATGAGATCATTTTGTACAGCTTCATTTTATCATTCTCTGCACCAATCTCACTTAGGCCAACATTTCAACAGACTTGCCTTGAGAAAACAGGACAATATGAACATACATTACAGTGCAATGTGTGTATAATTTCACATCTAGCTTCATCCAACTTGTGAGTGAAAGTCTTGGAGGATTAACTTTTAGGTTTACTTTTGATGTTCTCCCAATTTGGACAGAAACAAGAGAGGTAGCATGTCATTGCAACACCTGCTTTGTAACGCTGTAAATACACAGCTATCTGGACGGCTGAGGCTGAATAGAGTAGAAGATTATGTCCTAGATTACACAAAGAATGAATAACGCTTGGAGGACGGAATCAACAAAGCACAAACTGCTGCTCAGCCTGCTTTTACTCGGCCTGTTTCTTCTAAACCCAATGCTCCTTTTTCTTTCATTTCGTTTGTTGTGAATGAGTTCAGGGAAAGCTTGTGAAAGCCTCAAAGCTTCCTTTCTACACAAACACACACATTTTCCACTCTCTCTCAACCAAATGAGCAAACTTGAGGTCTCTGAGAGCAGCATCTCCATAAAAAGCAATGTTGACTGGTTGCTATTTTGCCAGCCTACGATGGGGGCGAGTTCACTGTCAGCTATGGAAGTAAAGCACTTTGAGAGTCTGGGGAACGGTCCTACTGAGGATGTAAATGAAGACAGAGAAGTCCCTTTAACTATGCATGCACACACACACATTAAACAGCATCTCTCTGTCAACAAGAGAGGGTCGAGTAATAGACCATGAAGAAGAGAGAGCTGGAGAACAAGCACGGCTTTGATGTGGAGTGATGGACGGGGGCCAAGGCGAGACGGCATATTACCATCGACTTCGAATTGACAGGAAAAGGAAAGAAAACAGGAGGAAGGAAGTGAAATCAAGAAAATAAATACTGCAGAGTTAATTGCCAAAAGGGGAATGACGAGGCACAACAAAGTTAAGAGGATGATGGGGGAACGCTGGTTGCTTTCAGTGCTTTTATGTCTTGCTTTCACCCTCAAAATGATTCAGCACAGTGAGCATACGGATGTGAATTACAGCTCTTTGAAGGGAGCCAAATTTTAAGGCTTCCTTCCTTTAGTCATCTGTCTTATTTCTTTTTTAGGGGGACGGGGTTACTATAGGTGTATCTGTGAAATAATCAGAAGGAAAACTAGAATGGTAGTAGAATGCAGACCTCCGCCAAGGCCCAACAGTCCCTTTTTATTTAATCACGCCTAATCGATTATCAAACTTGACAGTCACTCTTTTAAACCACCCATAACTGCTTAACATGATTTAAGATCACTAGATCTAGGATCCACATAAAATTGTACTAACTAGATACCAGCCACGTATATACATGTAATTTTTTTCAAGATCCATGCATTATTCTCTGAGAAAGGGAACACCACCCTCTTACAATGTTAAAGAGAGTAAGTGGGGTCTATTCTGGACCAAGACCTCCATCCAAGTTTAATGGAAATCCGTTGAGTAGTTTTTATTTAATCCTGGTAACCAACCAACCAACCAACCCACCAACCAACCAACCAACCAACCAACCAACCAACCAACCATCAACCAACCAAACTGTTTGTGAAAGTAACACAACTGGAGCAGGTGGATGTTGACGATGTCTATAGGAAAGAGTTTGACGCTTGTGAACTATTAACTTTAAATATAAATCATTCATAGGTGCGGTTGCAAACATAGCACTCATACATAAGCCATGGCCGAAACAGCATCATGTGAATATTTCATGGGTTACATCCATGCACAAATCAAGGACTACACCACTTGAAGCCCACTTGAGGCTCGTGATTCACCATAAGAAAAACACACAGTCATGTTGAATTAATGAGAGGACCCAATGGAAGTGACAAAACGGCAGGGGTTAAAAGGGGGCTTAGCGCTTCCTGCTGGGTCTTGTCGACACAGTGTTCGCACTGGCTGCCGAGAGCGCCAGATCCTCATCTGCTTTGACAGCGCTCGTAAAGAAACTATTACACAAACATCTCCTATGGGGCTGACCACACAGCGAGAGCCGTAGATCAATCTGAGCTTCTTCACAATCCCTGCAGGAATATATGTCAGAGAGAAGACAGGGGGAGATGCAGCGGATGAAAAACACAAAGAAGGAGACTTGTAAAGTTGAGATTCAGCGGGAGACGACTGCATATGAGAATCTGACGGATGGCTTGCTTTTCACACAGTACTGCAGTAGATGTATAGAGGATTTGTTTTAGTCACATCTGAAAGAGTTTTTCGTAAACAAGGGTGATTCAGGTGTATTGAGAAGTACTTTGAAACCAGCTACAAGATGAGAAGAATTTAGGCAAGACTAATCACTTTGGTCAACTTACTTCTTACTACTTATTCCTTAGAACAGTTTCAGTTTAATGTACTGATTTTGTTTTCATTTGGTCTATAACAGTCTGATCATGTAAAAAAAAAAAGAAATTGAGAAAAAATGTGATTTATGTTTTTTGTACCGCCTCTTGATATTCTTCGCTTACATTTCGGGGATAATCAAACTTTAAGTTTTTGAACTGCATTTCCTCCAATTTGGGGTAAATAAACAAGAAGTGTGATGTTGCTCAAGCTGTAGCCTACTACTTTACCCCCTTCTTTGACCTATGTGTCTTTTGGCACTGAAATACTCTGATTCTGATAAAAAGCTTATATGATGATTCTCAGGCAAGTTCAAAACATATCCAAAAGACAAGTTTAAAAGACTTCTATTGAGGAGCCAGATTGAACGTTTTTGTGATGTCTCTTTCAGACGTCTTTTTAAATGTTCACCGCTGTTGTCGAAGTGACATTCTTACAGGGTTCAAAATGAAAGTTTTACAACTTCTTTTCAGCCTCTACAGATGTCTAACAGACGTCTTCTTTTGCTTCAAAATTAAACTTTTGATGACATCATTCTCTGACTCCAACAAGGTTGAATTGAACCTTCAACCTCAGAATATGGGACAGATGCTTTACCAAGTAAGCTACAAAAGCACCTTTCATTCAGCTTCAGTTCTTCAATCAGTCCCTCTAGTAAGTTGTGGTGTTGGGATTTGCAATTCCTGTGAATTCAGCATGACAGTGATTTTTTTTGGCTCTCTTTGGTATCAGCATTGGCCCCAAATATATGTTGGGCTCTACAAAATCCAAAACAATAAAAAATTGGACAGGGACAACATTATCCTTGAAAGTGAATATGGCTCTGTGATATGTTTTGATTTATTTATCAACGTTTTCATCTTCTTTAAATGTCAGATTAAAAAACATGACCTCTATGTCCTATCGGAGAGAGAAAAGAACATCACAGTGAGCACTAGGGGTGGGAGAAATAATTGATTCTTATATGCACTGCGACGCAGATGTGGATGATTCTGAATCGATTTACAAAAGTCAAAAATCTATTTTCTAAATGTTAACTGACAACATAATGTTGACGGAACACAGGAGGCGGAACTCGTAATTGCGGAAGTGCAGCGCCCGGACAGTCGATGCTGCGGACATAACAAAAAAACATGAGATGGCTGAGCGCAACATTCAACCAGCAGCCTCTGCTTTAACAGCAAGTGTGTGGAAGCATGATTGCAGTTGCTTCCAGCTAGAGGACCATTGAGCAAGCGATATCAAATTTCCCACCCAACTTGGAAAGAGCGAAGCGAATTACGAACTCTATCGCAACTCTGATTGCCAAGGACTTGCGTCTGTATTCAGTCTGTTGCGGACCACTTGCATTTCAGCACGTTGCGCAAAAAGTTGTTGCACAATGTGTTGAAATGCAAGCGGCATAAAGTAGCATAGCATTGGGATATGCAGCCTATCACCCATAACAGGAGGATTTTGTGATAAAAGTCTTTTTCTTATCTTTAACTGAGAGCAGCTTTTTCTTTAATGATACATAGAGAAGAAGAAAAAATCTGTGTTTTTTTTTTTATTATCAATGACCCAAAGTAGCCATGTGTTTAGTATGAGAGCTGATACGTAGGTCTATAATGTGTTGAAATGAAAGCTGCATTGATTATTACATTGAAAGCTTTTTTATTTTTATATAGGCTACAGTATACTTATTTTTCTCTTAGGCATATGCTCATTGCCTGTAACAGGAGGATTCTGAGTTCAATTCAAATTTATTTGTGACAAAGAAAAGCCATTGAGGTGCCAAAAGATTCCCACCCCTTCCCACTCCACAAGCTGCTCCATGTCATTTTTATTTTCTGCCTTGATTCCCGTTTTGTCAAAGCCAACATGTTTGGTAAATAACCAAACAGCTATAGTTGTTTTGAGACCTTGAAAAACATATTTGTGAGTTAAACATGACATTTAACCACACATTGTCAACTTATCATTTATGATACAGTGGCTTACATTAACTGTAAGTTTTGAATGGCTTTTACGGAAATGTTACCAGCCTGTAATTATGAAAACATCTCAGCAAACATATTGGCACGCTATTGTTCAATACAATTTCACTCTGAAGGGATTTCCAAACCAAAGACTCACTGATTTCATTAGGCAGATTTGGTTACCTGCTGCACCTGCAGATCATGGTGATTAATTTTCCAAACTTCTGACCTCCTGCAGCATTGAACCAGATGCTTTGAAATATCAAGCCGTGCACCTGTTCTTGTCTCTTTTCCCATCAAAGAAAGGGTAAAAACTCTTGAGGCTTTCTTCTTTTCAGTCACCATTTTATAGCCAGAAATAGGGCAAAAGTGGACAGACTGTACAGCAAATATGATTCAAACTTCCTGCTGAGCTTTTCCTTCAGTTGCAGTGAGAATTACACTGAAAGACTTTTAGCTAATTTTCAAGCATTAGAAGCACCTGACATGAACAGTTATGCAGTTCAAATGGTTAAAACTTGAGTAAAAAAGAATTTGGCAAGGAGACGCATTCTGTTAATGTGGTTAACTGACAACCAGCAACACTGTGTGTTAATGGTGTTTATTTTAAGCTCTATGAAAATGGTAATAGATATAACCTGAGGCTACAGGGAAGAATATAAGCTGACGACTTGTGCATCTTGATCATCCATCAAATTGCAGTCCAAGCCCAATTTACAGTGAAAAACACAGGGGGAAAGACTGGTGGTTTCTACAATACACTTCTTGGAGAGTGTGAGAGACACAATAGAGGATCAGAGGGATAGAAGGCATAAAATAACAATTTAATAAGCTCATACACCTGAAAGAATGCAGCAAAAGGAGGCAGGGAGCAGCTTGTGAGAGCGCTGCACAGCTGAATAGACTCTGACAGGTCTAAATGAATGTTAGCCTTGGCCAGGTCTCAGAGCTGAAGGTCTACATCTCATCACCTGAATAATTCACCTGCTGGGGCGACTGATCCACCCTTCGGCCTCAGCATGATATAACCTGACTCTGTTGCGCCTCTGCGACAGTCTCATCATCGTCAGAATTGGGGTTGTTGGTCAGAAAAATAAAAGTCCCCCTGGGAAGGAATATGACTTTTCAAAGCTCAAACAGTGCTGACATCCTGACATACACTGGGATTTCTGGCTGCTGAGAAAACACTAAAACATTAGAGGGGTTGACTACGATTAATGACCAGTCCTGATTTATGGGATACATTCAATAGTATTAATCATTAATGGAGGATAGATTACATGATTAACATCACAACATGAATAATGTCCAGTGGCTGGAGAGCCTGCTGATCGATGGGTGTTTAGGTCAATATTGAGCTGTTATTACAAATCCATAATGAACCTGTCACTGGGCCCCTGCACTATGATGCAGTGTAAGTCTCTTAGTATAGATCTGATCTCTAATACACTGGCTGTCTATGGCTAGATCTTTAAATGAAGTCGATTGAAATCTTCAATTCAGGTTCGATGTTAACAAGTTGATCATAAAACTGCTTATTTTAGTTTTTCATGTCAGCAGGCCCTTTTACACAGCCTGGTCAATGCTGGACCTTTTTTCCGCATCACTGTTCAGTATAAACAAACTGTTTTCACTCCCAGTGCCTCAAATACAGCAGCCTGGTGAGTGGCCTTACGCCTCTAAGTTTGATGCTGTCAGAAAGAAGAGTCTAAGTCGGATAGCTCTGGCCCGTACAACGCTATGATGATGAAAGCGCCACGCTAGGCGGCCGAAACGACCTCACAAACTTCATTACATTTACATTTAGCAGATGCTTTTGTCCAAAGTGACGTGCAATAAGTACATTTTTCACAAGACACTTCATAAAATCTCAACTTATTGCAGGTTGTTGTATCAGATTGTATAAGAATGTAGAGGTACACCTAATAAAGTATTCACGCTCAGTATTCCTGTGATGAGCAAACAGCTGCAGAGCCAAAAGGGCGGCACGTTTCGTTGAAAAGAAAACAGTGGATGAAAACAGTGGGCGAAGACACAATATTCAGTTCAAAGAGAAACAAAACAATCAGTGTATCAGGCCTATAAAAAAACCTAAACAAAGAAGTGTTTCTTTTGATGCAGTCTCCGTAGACTATTTCCCTCTCCATTAGCCCTTCACTTTTCTATCCTTCAGAAACTGAGGTTAAAATGGATGAAAGCCAAAAGTGCTTGTTAAACTAATGCCACAATTACTCTTCTGTAGACAGTTTTGTTTCCGTGCGAGCGAACGTTAAAAGCTGCACGAGCTGAAGCGGTGGGCTTGTGTGTATCGCTTCACTCGCCGGCTACAGTGTTGATCAAACAAGCCATGTTTCCAGAACTGTTATGCGACGCTCCGTCGAACATGGCTGCCATGTACATCATCACGGCTTCAGATGAAAGAGCTCCGAAATCTCTTCAGAAGGACAGAGTCACAGGAAGGCTATAGCACTTCTGATTAAAGGACTTTAAAAAAGAACAAACAGTACATGGCAGCATTTATCACATGTGTTGAAATAAAAAAAAAATAAAACAGACATGAGGTCAGTTGTATCAATTTATGCATATTAATAAGGCTCAGTTCTTGCAAGATTCCACATCATGCATTTACATAACTTTTCCCAACTAACATCAAATAAATCAGAGCAGAATTCACAAAAGGAAAATAGCATCAGAAAATAAGAAAAATTGGTTTGGCCTTAGAGTTGAAAACAAATTAATGGTTTGAAGGCAAAACAATACAGCACAGGAGGAGGCTCCATAACAGAGCACTGGAACTCATTCACAACAGATGAGCGTATCGTTGTCCATTCTAACCCGTCACCATGTCACTTGACTGAAGAGCACGACCACATTTATTAAATTAGTATAATTTTGCTTATTAATACATTTACTTAAATTCCACTTCAGGGTTGGAGTTGCAAGTGCAAGGCTGTACTTTATTCTTTGGCATTTATTCAAATCCCAAAAATCCTTACGAATGCAGTTATGAAAAGCATGAAGTGACTCAGATGGCTTAGAATGCAAGAGTATACACGTCTGAAGGAATATTCATCATGTCATTCATCAGACATAAATATGGGACTTTTTATTTAAAGGATCATGAGCAGTATTACTCTTTACTTGAGCTGCCATTGATGATTAGATTAATTAAAGGGGGCCTATTATGCTCTGTTGGTTTCTCCTTTCCTTCGGTGTTTAATAATTGTTCTGGAAAGACCTTGAAAATTAAAAAGGTCAAAGTCTTCTCAACAACAGAAGCTCCCTTCTCGCTCAGAAAACACTGTTCCTGAAACACCTCATCAGTAGTCCAGCCTTTAATCCTGTGACTGTGTGACATCACATTTTGTCACCGTGTCACACATTTGCATTACTAAATACCCACCACTGAATTTACCACGCTAGAATTACTTCTAGCACAGCTGCTCTGTTGTTGATAGCGGTGCAGGCTCAGGCATGTACAAACTGACCAATTAGAGCAGACTGGATTTTCGCAAGTGGGAGTCTTACAGAGACAGGAGCTGAAATAGGCTTAATTCGTCCCCTTTAATCAATTTGTTGTTGTTCTAAGTAGTGAAAAGTGCCCAGTATCATTTCCCGCTGATCAAACATGACGTGTGCAAATTGCTTATATTTATTACCCTAACAGAATAAAAGAATCAGGGCATTTTGGCCTGAAAAGTGACGTAAACAGTGAATTATCAGTCGATCAACTCATCGCTTCATCAACAACAGATCACAGCTGACTGAAGAACACCTCACAGATCCAAAAATACAATGTGAGCTGCTGCGAGGATAATTCTCCTCCCATGAGTTTCCGAATCATCAATGTGTTCATTCATGTCAAGCACCTGATTTTCAGGCGCTCTCAGTTTGCCCCTCGACTAGAACAGCAGAACCTTCCAGTGTTGAATTCTGCTCTCTTTTTCCAGATCAAGCTCTCCAAGTTGCACTTGTGACAATTGTGACAGTGGCCCAAGCTTTATATAGATGACTTTGGAAATGTTAGCCGTCATCTCACAGGCCACCTCCCGAGGTGCTTTTTCAAGTGTCTTAGCATTAGCGCCATTTAGCTTTACTAGCTTGTTGGCTAAGATCCTGGCGTTTGTTCGATGTCTCAAAATGTAAAGTTCGTAGGTTATACTGTAGAAAATTAGCGTTGTGGTACATCTTCAAGATGCCGTGAACTCTCTTCAAACTCTTCTGCCTTTCTTTGTAGAAAGAAAGTATTCAATGTATCTATGCTAAATGCCTATTAAAAACTTTTCAGTGCTATCGTCCTCAAGACCTCATTGTCTCTACTAGTATTTTTGGTTACCGGTTTTTCCATCTTTTTTTCCGTGTGACTTCCACTCCGACAGTGTTTCAGCGCATTTAGTACAGAAAGTTTACCCGGCCTGGGCTTCTGCTGTCACAGGCGAAGCAAAAGAGAGTGTGAGTCACAGAGTGTTAGGGAGTAGCGGATTCAATTGTCAAGAGACATAACTGAGACCAATGTTAAGGCTGCATTCAGCAGAGACAAGGCTCGACATGCATTTTTCACAGAAGCACAAACTACTTGACATTTGGATGGACCTTTCCTCCTTGCTGCACCCCCCCTCCCCGATGTGGGCTGAAAAGGAAAGAGTTTGGGTGCGAGGAAGCAAGTCGGGATTGCGGTGGCAGAGAGAAATGGAGGGCTGTTGCGTGGAAGCAGGGGCGAGGACGTGTGCAGCCCAGCCTAAATGATCCCATCCTGGGCGCAATCAGAGCATAGCATCAGGCGGTGGAGGCTCAGGCGGCATGATAATGAAGGCTCCCTCTCTGTTTATCACTACTTCTAATGAAAAGGCTAATTTTACCTCAGACGTCTGCACCGACTTCAGCCAAAAACATGTTGTTTAGATGTAGTGATACCGAGAGTTCAGCCGCCAGTTACTCTTTCCTCTCGCTCCCGCTATCATCAATCATCTATCTGACTGACTATCTTTTAATGGATTCAGATGGGCCAAGCAGCCATGTGAAAAAAACTTTCCTCTCTCTTTTTCTCTCTTTCACTCACTTTTTCACCTCTTTTCCCTATTTTATGTCCCTTTCAATTCTCTGATTCTCACTTCAGCGACCCGCCTCCCTCCCTGCTGATGGAAATGTTCAGATACTGGGTCATACGGTGCTTGTAAGGACTTCACAGACCTTTTCATCACAATAGATCTGCTCAGCAAAGCACCGACTTGAGAAAACCTGCTTCACTGCACCAAATGTGAGAATAACCTGCAGGTAACCAACAAAGCAGTCATTAAACAGGCAGGGATCATTGCGTACAATGTGGAGAGGGACTAGACTGGGGGAAAAGAGGGTCACAGTTGCCGCAATGTTTCCAGTGAGAACTCTGAAACTCTTAAACTCACCAAGTCTGTAGGGAGCAAGTCCAAAAAGATGCATAAGGGTGTTTTCATACCTCGCTTGTTTGGATCAGATGTTGTTTAAAAACCTCAAGCATTTCACACCCAGAGTCAGTTCATCGGGAAATATGTGAACACAGCAGTCACTTTCAGATGCTGAGTAAAACAAGTGGGCTGATATCACCTAGAGCAGGGGGTCTCAGCTTGCCTTCTCTCAAACTCGCGAAGGGTTTGTTCACAGCCAGAACGCAGTTGATGATTAAAGATAATCTAAACAAGTTTACCCGTCTGAAAAACAGTTCCTGTGGTATTGTGTGGTGGTTTGCACCAGTTTCCAGCTCCTCCAGGGGGGTCCTAAGGCAATCCAGGCCAGACAGGATAAACAATCCCTCCAGCGAGATCTGTGTCTTACCCTGAGGATCGCCCAAGTTGGTCGTGCCCAGAAAGCTATGTCTTTTCTCTTTATATAGATTAGATCTATTTAAGGCTGCACTATCTCTGGTGGAAAAAGAATGACATTACTTAAGACTCAACTTGACACAGTCTGTGATTTGCCTTGAATTGCCCATGAAAAAAATGACTTGGGACTTGATTGTCAACCATCCAACCATCCAACCATTCAACCATTCAACCGACAGTCATGGCCATGTGACATAATCTCCTTAGTGGAGGTATCAATTAGCAATAATGAAGCACTCTGCAATGAATGAAGATGAAGAGAAAAAGGAAAAGGAGGACATGTTTTGAAGCATATCCTCCGCTTCCTTCACTTGGTGCATCTGGAGAGAATTAGCACACTACTTTGCTTTCTGCAGTTGATCTGAGCTGTCACCATATGCTAATCTTCCACCTTCATCTGGGACAATCACTAGGCTGGACTCATTTATAGTATGGAAGGTCTAGACATCGTTTCACACACACTGTTCGCTCTTCCCGTGGCTCTCGCAATAAATAATGCAAGGACTGCTGTCCTATTCTGTTTAAGGCCTTTTATTTCTCTTCATAAAGCACATACTACAAATATACTAGCATCTAGACTGCTAAATGGACACAGTTGTGTGCCTTTAGGTGGCTGTAATTGCAAGTGTGACATATATAATGCCCTTTTTTACTTTGGGAATAACAACTGGAAAACTGTAAAAGTTCTGATTCTGTTTGATCCACTACGAGTCGCAGATGAAAGATACGAATGAACATGAACCTTCAAGGATGAGCCTCTCACTGTAGTTTCCCTGTAACTAATACTTAGACTGCGTAGTTTATACATTTCTGCCACTTTTCTACTACTTTTTGCTCCTAGAAGCATTTTCCTTTTCCTTTTTCCACCTCTTCAATGGACATCTGGCCTTTTACTTCCCTCTGCTGCCAACTAACCTACCTCCTCACCGGCTTCATTTGCCATCAGGACACACAAACACATCCTTCTCAGCCCTCCAGTCAGTTACACTATTCAAGTGGTGATCTGACTAGTCAATGTGATGTTGACGTTAGAGGAAACAAGCAGGTGCCGAGAATACATAAAAACACACAATCTCATTTATAACCTTTCAAAAACAAATGAGCTGTTTTTGGTTCGTAAAAAAACAGTTGCAAACATGAATAACAACCAGCACACATAAAGTACACAGAATAAATAAGCATCTTTGGTGGAGACAAGTCAGCACACATTCAGATAAACACCTCCAAACATTTTACAACCTCCTCTTCCTCGGTGTAACGTCTGTGTTGAATGTATCTGCTTACATCCAACAGAAAATGTCAAACTTCAAGCAACTAAAGCACAATTAAAGGTGAAAAACACAATAGATATATTACTATTTACAGAATGTAAAGTTTTGACATTAGACAGCATTCCATCATCGGCCTGAAAATCAGCATCTCCCAGCTGTCCACAGCTCCTTTGTTAGCAGCGTGAACAACACCAAAACTTGCCCGTCGCTCTGAGCTCCCAGTCTGGACCATGGACGTATAATGAGACCTGAATACAGCATTAGACCATAGAGCGTGCACACTGGAGACTTCTACTGTTTTAGCGCGTGGCTAACTTGAATGAGGATAAAATCATTTAATTGTTTTTCCAAATTGTACTGGACAAAACGGCTCAAATAATGATAGACGAGTCATTTCGTGTGGGCTGTGATGCTCAAAAAACTGTGTCCAGCTTTTTTACGGCAGCTTCTTTCACAATGTTAGCTCGTGTGAAGAAAAGTCTATATGGACTGCAGTACATCATGTGGAAATGTAAATACAGGGTTTTGCCACAATGAAAGTTGGCTTCAAAGCCTGGTGCTCTTCCTGGGGGCTTGGTCCGGACCACTGTCTACTTAAACATCTAGCAGTCAGGGACTAACATGACCAATCATTTAGATTTGTGTTTTTTAGTCCAACTTTCACTCTTGTTTCTTGTCCCCTTTAACTCCCGGGGGAAATGGCTGTGTCGCTGCTAAATGCTCCAGTATGTTCAACAGCTTGCCACTAACGTTGTCCGTTATCAAGTGAGCAGGTAGCATACAGTGAGTTTTTCAGAGCTTTAATACTGATACAGCTGCAACAACACTGAAATGATGGGCCCTCAGAGACATGTAACGGAAATTAAAGGAATTCTGCTATCCTACAGTATTGTTGTTTCTATTCTTATTTGTTATTGAATAAAATTACAATTTTCCAAAAGGTCTGGTGTGTTTTATGCATGTTTGTAAGCCTGAGCAGTTTGAACAGATAACATGTGAGACACAAGATACTGATTCCTGTGGTTAAAGTCTTAAGTATGTTCGCATTTCCACCCCAAGCTCTTCCTCATGACTTCTATGAAACATAAACACATCATACTTCTTGGACTGGTAACATTACCATTTTACCCCAAAAAATGCATTTGTTAACCAAACTAGAAGCAGAGACAGTATTTTCTACCCAGGACACTATTTGCAAGCTGCTTTTTCTCATTAAGGGGCCTCTTCTGAATGTTTTAAGGTGATTTTAGGTGAACAAAAGTCATCATTTAGACCATTGTTTGCCATAATCCGTTTCTGCAATGTGGATAAAGATCCCTCCTGTCAATTATCAAGCATTGCTGCAGAGATTAGCATACTAATACACCTCTCCTTTCAATCACATTCGCAAATATTGTTTGCCATCAGAAACTGTCAGCAGTGTAACAAAGATAAAATGCCATTTTCATATTTATGCACCAAACAAGCTGAATGAGCTACACTAAACTATCAAATAAAGCGTGTTTGTTTAATTTTCACAGTTCGCAGCAGCAGTAGCTGAAGGAGTGCCACATAAATGCTCCCATTTATGGTAAATGTGTCACCTCCTCTCTCAACTCCTTTAGATTGATATGACAAGTCAATTTTTTGCTTGTTTTTCCGTCTCTTTCTCCTTCTCGCTGACAGCCACTTTGCATTATGTAGCATTATTCCCTTTTCATGAATACAAAACTATTGTTAGCTTGGGAATATCCTTGTCAAAATAAAGGAGATTAATCAAAGAATCTAACACACAAAAAATACATTTAATAACAGAATTAGATACAAAAACACACAGACACACTTGCTCAAACAAACAAACTGAGCTCGTTTGCTTCGCCCGAATGCGGCTGTAATGCTCCCATACATCTTGAGCAGCAGCTTATTGGCTCTGAGCCTCAGCAGGTAATCAGGACGGCGTTCCAGTCTCTGTTCTGTTCATCCCTTTTCACAGACGGCATCGGTTTACTCACAACAGCCGACCTTGAGGGAACCGACTTGGGCATCAGACAAATGAGTCACGGCACCGAGTTCCTATTGGGAGCTGCTATTAAACAGATCTGTTTACCAGGTGCTGAGGTAGAGAGACCGCATACGTGTCTGTCTTTGCAGGACAGGAACACATGTTCGTGTTGCATTTTAAAAAAGTCTCTGATGGCTGCCGAGCTCTTTTCATTTGAATCTGACAGTGAGAGATGAGGAGATGAGGAGGAGGAAGCAGAGAAAATAAGGTTTCAAAGAACTCCTATGACAGTCATCCAGATTGAGGTATTTATAGTCCTCACAGTGGTGTCCCTTTACATCGCCGCTCCAACCTTGAGAGTCATTGAGCAAAGTCTGAATGCCTCTGAGCAGAATATTTAATGATGAGAGGAAGCAAAACAACAGCAAAGCTCAATCTTCCATCACCGCTATTACCTGCTCCAGCAGCCCACCGTCGCCGCTTTTCCCTACGAGTGGCTCTCAACCACAAAACAGACGTGAGAAACAAAATGCAGCAAGGACTCCACTTCAAAGCATGCAGTCCCATTTAAAACTTCCAAAAACATGAACGCAAGTAGTATGTCTACCCTCTTAAAAACCAAAACAGAAAACAGGAAAGTTTATTGACCAACTCAAAGCTGCATTCACTGATTTTTTTCAGCAGTTATCAACACAGAAACAAACTCCAAACAACATATTTCCACATATTTATTTTTCATTTATTTATTTTTTCTAGCATTCATTTAGTCTAAGAAAAGTTCATTTTTTCTTAATTAATAATAACAAATTATAAAAAAAATTAACAATACAAGTGATTAACTGATAATAAAGCAGTCATTAGTTGCAGCTTTAATGCCTTGTGACCTGAACTTCTCTGTGAGAAAATGACGAACACCATCATCACCTGGAGTTATTTTTCCAGATAAAGACCTCAACTCAACAACTATATCTGGATCATTTAAAAGATTGTGTTTCACATTTCCAGTCGAGGGTTTTCCATGTTGCTGTGTGAGTCATTTAATTCTTTTTCCTGATTAAGACTTCAGGACTGTGGGGTTTTCTGGCAGGTGAGGGTGAGCAGTTGCTTCTCATTTTGCTCAATATTCTTGCAAACCTGCCATTTGAACTCAACCTTGAACCAGGAATGGGAAAAAAACACTCACAGAGTGTATGTTAGTGTCTGAAATTGCTGTCTTTTTGCTTGGAAATCCATCAAGGCATGTGTCATTTGTGTTTGCTCCCTGGTCCCTTATGTCTAGTTCACATGCAGTCGAACAAAAAGTGACAAAAAGTGGGAAATATTTGATTACACCAATTACATTACCAATGCTATTAAGCAAGCAAATTAGGCTTCTGTTGGCATAACATTGTGTTTCATCTTAATATATAATCCTAGTTTAAATCAACATTAAACAGCATTATATTTAAGTGTCAGTTAGCAAGCAACAGCACGGGTATGCTACCAGCAACAGCATGTTAATACCAACAAAAAGCCAGCGACAGCAAGATAACAGCACCAGTAAGTTAATAACAGCAAGATTAGCACCAGTAAGATAACAACAATGGCAAGGTAACTGCACTATACACTGACAACTAATGGTAACCTAAGCAAACAAGAATAGCAAGATAATGACACCAATAAGCTAACAACAACAGCCAGATAGTAGCAGTGGTAAGCTAACAATAACTGTAACCTAATGTCAGTTTTGCCACTTGGTGCCACTGGTTCAGTTTTTTACGCAAAAGTTAGAGCTACACTTCACAAACCTAACACTACCTTGGAGTTACTATGCATAAATATTTACTATCAACTAATCTCTATAATAAATTGCGTAGTGCTAACAGTTTCAATTAAACCACAGGAAATTTTCCATTTGAACACGTTTCATTTTTGCTGGACTCAACCACAGCACAGCAAACATAAACAATACCTCCACTGATGGATACATGTGCAAAAGAGAAAAATAGGAAATGATAACGTTTCACTACTCATATATCCAATCCAGGGTTTTGTTTGTAGCACACACAAGCCACAGCTAATATAAACAGTTTAAACAAGGTTTCCTTTTCTTATAAATATTGGAGTAGGCAGTGTAAACAGAGGAGATTTGGATGCTGGTTGACAGACGCATGACTGTTGGCAGAGCTTCAGTGGCTTGGCAGGAGAACAGGCCACATATCACTGGTCTGCATCAGGATATGTTGCTCTTACTGGCAAACACGGACATTAGAAATGAAGCACACACTTGACCAACACCTCTGCACAACCTACATACGCTCACACAGACAGGTAAGACACCGCTAGAGGTCTCTCTGTGTGAAGGAGGCTTTGCTCTGTCGAGAGCTCATTTCTCTCAAGTCGACCCCGGGGAGAGGGAGTGGATAGAGGAGATGTGAGGACAGGGCCACTCTCTGGAAGTGGAGCTCTCTGACAGAGAAACAAGGACAGCAAACGTGATCTGAGCCTCTAATGCCCACCAGACCAAGACTTCCTTTAAGGTTTTCTCTAACGCTGCGAGGTGTGGCGAAGTCAAACGGCTCTGTGAAGTGCAGCTGGAATGGGGTTTACTGATTATTTCAATCTCGTTTCCTGTTCAAAGAGGACTTTTCCACCACCAAAGAAGTGGCTAGGTTGGTTTCAAAACGCTCGAAATTAGTGTTTCCTGAGTGTGAATGATAGCTACTGAACGTAAAAGTCAAAATCTGAGGGAGGTGTGCTGTTTTCAGATGAGGATCCAGATTGAAGCCATTATCCAGTCCTGCTTTTTTCCTTAAAAACTGCTTCCAAATAATGTGAAACGCATACAAATACAGGAAAAGAAAAATGGGACAGCTGATTTCATGATTAAATGAAAGGAGTCTTGAACTTCGTTTGTTTTCCACATTACAAACACAGGTACTGTTGATACTCTGTATAACAGGCGTTGATGAAAACACAGGAACACTGACGGAGTCTCGGGTTTCACGACCGCTCATGACACAGCGAGACATCTGTGCCAGCAATCCCGTCAAACAGTGCAGCTCTCCGTTTCATCTGCATTGTGTTACATAATGACCGGGCCAGGCCGTTATGCAATCTCTGTTACTGTGGGGCTAGCCTGGTTTTTAATTGGAGACTGATTTAAGGACCATCCAGGGCATAAGACTCGACTCTGCGAAGGAAAGCAACGGGAATTGAATAAGTTTTAATCAAATGAGAAGGAAACTCTACAGCATGAATTATGCAGAATATGTTGCCTGTGGGGGGGTTTAGTTTCAGTCCTGAGGCAATCATTTACATGACCATAATGGATATGACAACGGACAAATTACTGTTTTAAGGAGTGAAATTACAGCTATCAATCATCCCCTCAAAACTTCTAAATGGAGCCTAGTTGTCCAGATATTATATTATTCCATCGTCCACTCTGATTGCTGAATTTTCTTTCTCCTCTCCGGTGTGTGCACGATGGCTTAGACGAGGTAGAAAAACCTTGTTTCTTCTGAGTGGATGTGTTCGCACTACTTTGATGTTATCAAGCAAACGACGGGCGAGAACACTGCACATCAAGGTCATGCTTGTTTTTCTGGATTCGACAAGAAAACAGAGAATTTCTGATGGTGAGAGAAGACGCAGTGCCAACTTTGAGGAGCGGGGGTGAAAAATAAACTGATGTGAGTAACAAAGAACACTTCATGTGTTTATTTGCAACTCCTGCTTAAGATTTCTACTATTTCAAAGTCCCCTGACGTGTTTTGCTGGTTCCCTATCACTATTACTTGATCTTTTATATGTCACATTATGAGTTTAAATTTGGATCAACATATCATCAGATTCAATGGTGCAATTTGTAAAATATGGCCAAAATTCAAAGGTAGTTCCAAAAACATGGGGGGCATCATATCACCAGAGTAACTGAATACTGCTGCTCTTTGTTAGCTATCCTTTGCTGTCGCTAGCTATTGATAGCTTATTAGCCCATGGCTTGGTAAGCCATGGAGCCAGTGAGGTAGCTCAACTAGAATGTAGTTTGAAGATATAGCATAAAGTAAGGAGGTGATTTACAGTGGCCCTGACAGGACTATGAAGTGTTATTATATGACAGAAGGGGACAGGCTAGCTGGTGAGCACGCTAACTTCAGTAGACATCTCTGCAACATGGTGGTGCACATACGTCTTAGGCATAACTTCAACAATGTAAGTTCATTTTTTTTAATGTTTTAAACTGAAACTATGGTCACATTTTACAAATTGCTCTAAACATAAATGCATTGCGATATAACATGATTCATCATTTCGTTAGACAGGCTAGCTCTTTCCCCTGTTTCTGGTCTTTGTGCTAAGCTAAGCTAATTATCCTCTAGCTACATGGAATTAATCTTCCCATCTTACTCTCAACAAGACAGCAAGTAAGCACACCTCACAAAATGTCAAATTAATTTAAAGTTCAGTCACATAAAGGCGACGACACAGCAGTGTTCACATGTAATCTTTTTATGTAGCGTGTAAGGGTTTAAACACCTGTCATATCCACCTGTCTGCATTCACCTTTACTTTGTGCTTGAAAATCCGCCAAAGTGTAATGCCCGAGTGTGCTGCAAGGTGTCGAAAATAACAGAGAGAGACAAACAATGAGAGTGTGCGAGTGTGTGTGGGCTCATCAAAGGACAGCAGCGGGTTGAATCAACTCACAGGAGCCGTGAAGAGCATCGTATATTCATCATTACCTTCTAAGCTGTAGCACACATGCACACACACACAAACGCAAACACACTGCAAGCCCCCCCCCAACCCTCCTTTCCACACTGTCATCAGTGAAACCTTCTCTGAGCTGTAATCCTCACGGACCCTCATCTTCAGTCAGTCAGCAGTCTACATCACTATGGCAATGGCCTAAATTCCTCCTCAGTGTGTGTGTATGTACGTATGTATGCTGCGTGTGCCGCTTTGAGGATATAATCAGTGCATATGACTTGTGTACAAAAGTAGGCGTATGTCTGTGTATAGTTGCCTTTTTTCAATATGTCTCCCATGCAGTGTGGGTTGGTGTACTTTCCAATGAATCATATCGGTGTCTGGGTAATCCGGTGCCACAGCTGGTCAGAGAAAGATGTGTCAGAAAAGATTGCGGTCATGTTGAGCAAAGGTTAAGCTTAAGGTTAGATCATCTTCTTGATAAAAAGAGACCAAACTTGGCTGTTGGCAATCTTAGAAAAGCTCAAAAGGTCGTTCCCAAATATTTACTTCTTTTTTTAAGACACATTTTTTGAATCCTCTGCATCATACCGCTTTGAAAACGGATATATTCTGACTGTACCACTGAGAACTGGTTTTAAATTGAGCTTGTTGTGCACTGTAATGCAATGATCTTCAAACTCTGCTGGAGACTTGCAACCAGAAACAGTTGTGGCAGAAAAGGAAGAAAAGCTAAGAAAACCGTCTTGAAAAATCTCTCATAACATCCATTTTGGATGATGACAGAGTTTCCACAACTAGCTCTCAGGCTAAAGCCAGCTTGACTAAAACTGATCAAGAATATATAAAGTCATCTTCAAAGATGTGGACTCGAGTCGGACTTGAGTGTCTGTTTTGATGACTTGCCACTTAACATGACAAAAAATAAATGGACTTGGACAAAACAACTTGAGTCACATAAAAATCCCTTGCTGTCAATGCTTTACTTTTTGTGAAAACATAACATAATAGGAACTAAATGCAACTAAGACAAATATAACTGGCTTCGATTCACACTGAACATCTTGATCAAAATATGCAAGATGTAATTTCCAGCCACAAACTCATCGGAGAGTCACAACTTGGGAGAAATGGGTTAAAAATTGTTTTCGTTGTGCAGCAAACTACTGTTTTTTTCCGATTCAAGTGATTAGGGGAGTCTTTGAAGATTCTGAACACACCACCAGTAAGTGGCCTTGTGGGTTTGCTCTGTGATTCAATTGTATAATAGTATCAGATGAGAGGCACAAACTGGGGCTCTGCCACTGCGCGTAAACACAGGTCATTATAAGCCTTTAAACAAGCTACCGATGTAATTTCTACAGAAAGTCCATTATTTGTGTGCAGTACAAATGCATACGCTGTTCTGTAGCATCAGAGTGTATGGTCTCGTTGTGTTAACAATGCTGCTGCTGCTGCTGCTTTGATCCTGTGATCCCATTAAACAAGCACAACTAACAACAGCCTCTTTCACACTTCATGGCTGAGGGATCTGCGCACGTTAGCGGCGTTAATATTGATTTAAACTGCGATGCACGTAGAAAATTATGCACATTTTAAGCGTGTCTTGGAGGGGTATTTACAATTCCAATATGCATTCCTCAGCAGTGGAAATGCCACTTGTTGTTTAATTAATTTGCCCCAGAAATGTTTACAGGCTGCTCTGAAAGGTTACATGGAGCTTGATCTTAAAGTACTCTGACACAAAGCAGACTGAGGACAATTTCATACTGCACAGAGGCATGTGTAGGATAAATATTATCTCAGAGAGCTACGCTTGAGTTCAGAACGAGTTATTGAGAAACTGCTCCATTCAGCTGGGGTTAGTGTGTTGAATGTAACCTTAACGGATGCGTCTGACAAGACATAGATGAAAAGAAAGCACTTGGTGTAACATCAGCATCCAAAATACATTAACTGCATCTCAATTTATTTTTTTATTCAAGTATCAGCTTAAGAAGTCCTTCTTTTCCTAAGATAGCAGGCTCCTAATTTAGTCTTGAGTGCAGCGGATAACATCTTTACCTCGTCTCCACCAGAAACCCAGCGACAGTCTGCAATTACCATCTCTAAGGCTGGGGAAACATTAAATGACATTTAGGCTGATTATATCCACTATGTGGCCATCATGACTAATTTTAAAGATCAGACCGAGGTGGTGGCGGTCAGGGGGCAGGCACATGGATTAAACCAAAGGCCAAAATCACTTGCTCTCTAAGCCAGATGTGACCGTGACAATTTGCATTGCACATGATGGGTTTGTATGACTCACAACATGTGCTGCTCTTCTAGAAGCTAGTCAATAGCTCAGAATAAGGGAAGAATGAAGAGAGTCAGCATTTCAAGGTAAATGCTTCACTGCTATGGTTCGAGATGCATCTGCTCATATAAAAAAAAAAAAGTAAGCCAGTGGGATACAGAAAACAAAAAGAGATCAGGCTTCTATGAAACATGACATGAGCTTAAAGTCAGAAAAAGGAATCCGCAAATCTGGGATGACAGTTCTTTAAAAACCTGAGAATGTGTCTTTTAATTAAGGAATTTAAGATCAGACTCTTTTTCTTCTCTTCACTTGGTGGCAAAGAGTTCTCCAGATAAGCTTCGAGCCACGCTCAATCCCCCCAAACAGCCCGTGGTCAATTTAGAAAGCACCTTTTTATGATGCATTTTCATGTCTTACTGGCTGTAGTAATTAATATTACACATTTAAAAGACTGTGTGAGGAAGTGGTGCAAAGAGCTAAAAGTCTGAAAGTCAGAAACGGCCTAAACCAAACCAAACTGTGGGAGTACGACAAAAGTCTGGTACACCTGTTACTGGCAATGGATCTATTCAGTCAGTTTCGTTCATTATTTGCTGTACAGGTCAGCTGACAACTGGGCCTTTCTAGGAAGCCACTTTCATACCCAATAATGACACTATCACCTGTTACCATCTAACCTGTTTACTTGTGTTTCAAACCCCAACTTTCCCAGTCTTTTGTTGCCTCCGTCATGATTTCCTTGAAACGTACTGCTGGCATCAAATTCAGAATATGAGAGTTCATATGGGGATGAGATCAACAATCTTGCAGAGAACAAATAAACTGCTCGTAAGGATAAGCAGATCATCACATTCAGTGCTATTCATGTTTAGAAATAGTACAGAATTGTTCATGTTTGCAGATTTTTCCTTGACTGACACAACAAAAGGACAAAAAATGCTGTGTTGTGTAGTTTTGACATTCATTTAATTCTTGAGCCAAGCAAAGCCATTGAAATTTGGCTTTAAAAACATACTTTTAAGATGTTTCCCAAGTTTTCTCAACAAATCTCATACCTCTGAGAGAAACATGATGTGGTTCTTTTCTTGTAGCGTTCTTTGCAGAGCAGCAACAGAAAGAAATCATGCCGATCTCCTTCCATGTGAATCCTGTGGTAACCATGGTGGTATTCACTCATTATCAGGCTTGTAATCTCCAAACGCAGCTTCTCATCAGGTGTGTGTAGCTTAACAAAAGTACAATGAAAGAATGAAAGGAGCATGTTCAGTTGTTGTGTGCCTCTCTCGCCTTCTGTGCCTCAGAAACGAACATAATTGCGCTCTGACACCTGGGCTTGTTGCAAATCATCCTTTTCCACTATATCTCTAAATAACAAGCGACCGACGCCTGGCTCCCCTCGCCGCTAAAAGGTAGCCAAATAAGACGTCTCGTTCCATCTGGGGATTTATCGATCGCGGGTCCTCAAGAAAACATTTGATTTTTGCGCCAGGTGGTCCAGGCAGGTAATGTGCACTTTAATAATGTTTAGGGTGATGAAGCTGAGCGAATGAGTTTATAGCCTGACAAAAAAACCCTCCACACACCGGTGCTGACATCACGTCTGTCTCCATGGCGATGTGGGAGAAAACGTAGGCTGCTGGTGTCTGGATGCAGGCCGTGTGAGGAGAGGAAGGGATAGAGAGAGACAGACAGAGAAAGAGAGTGTCGGAAATCCTCTAGGAGAGGCGTGAAGGAACATAGTGTCAGGAAGCTACCAGCTCTGAATACTAATATCAGAGGCTGGAGATGGACGGGTGAGCACGTGCACACACACACACACACAAACGCACACACCAGTTAGTGGCGTGCTTGCTACCACTGTGTGTCTCTTTCTGTTTTGTCAACAGTCAGTCGGTATCAAGTGAAAAATAGCCTTTGAGCACAAATGTCAGGAGCCTACGGTGACATTAAAGCCTGTTGGACTGAAGCATGCACAGAGAGCACAGAGGGAATGGAGGGACGGAGGGCCAGAAAAAGGTAAAAAAAAACAACAACAGATAAATACGATAACCTCTGCTCAGGTCTGACATACACTATATTGCCAAAAATATTCGCTCACCTGCCTTGACTCGCATATGAACTTAAGGGACAACCCATTCAATATGACGTCGGTCCACCCTTTGCAGCTATAACAGCTTCAACTCTTCTGGGAAGGTTTTCCACAAGGTTTAGGAGTGTGTTTATGGGAATTTTTGACCATTCTTCCAGAAGCACATTTGTGAGGTCACACACTGATGTTGGACGGGAAGGCCTGGCTCTCAGTCTCCGCTCGAATTCATCTCAAAGTCAGGACTCTGTGCAGGCCAGTCAAGTTTATCCAGACCAAATTCTCTCATCCATGCCTTTATGGAACTTGCTTTGTGCAGTGCTGCACAGTCATGTTGTAACAGGAAGGGGCCATCCCCGAACTGTTGCCACAAAGTTGGGAGCATGGAATTGCCCAACATCTCATCCTGCCACCACCATCCCAGTGGTAGCGTGCTTTACACCACTGCATCTGGCGCTTTGCATTGCACTGATGTATGGATTAGATGCAGCTGCTCGGCCATGGAAACCCATTCCATGAAGCTCTCTACACACCGTTCTTGAGCTAATCTGAAGGCCACATTAAGTTTGGAGGTCTGTAGCGACTGACTCTGCAGAAAGTTAGCGACCTCTGCGCACTTTGCACATCAGCATCCGCTGACCCCGCTCAGTCATTTTACGTGGCCTACCACTTTGTGGCTGAGCTGCTGTCGTTCCCAATCGCTTCCACTGTGTTATAATACCACTGGAAGTTGACTGTGGAATATTTAGGAGTGAGGGAATTTCACGACTGGACTTGTTGCACAGGTGGCATCCTATCACAGTACCACTCTGAAATTCGCTTAGCTCCTGAGAGTGACCCATTCTTTCACAAATGTTTGTAGAAACAGACTGCATGCCCAGGTGCTTGCTTCTATACACCTGTGGCCATGGAAGTGATTAGAACACCTGATTTGAATTATTTGGATGGGTAAGTGAGTTCTTTGGCAATATAGTGTATGTCACTGTGTGTCATTTTTACATTTTGGAAAAAAAGATGCACTGGCAGCCTGTGTTCACTTTATTTGAGCTTTAAAAACTCTTCAAAACACTCATTTTTACTGGCCTCAGGTATCATATTAATTAATGAGAAAAACTTACTTTCCCATTGAGTAGAAAAGGCCACAAGTTTCTGTTTGCGTAAGTGGGCACACTATTCAGTCGGTGCTCTGCAAAAAACTCATTTTCTAGCTTCCAGTTATCAATGTCAACAGTATCCGGTTGGTGCAACGTTCATATATTATTGAGGAACTTAATCTCGGCCTGATGACTGGCTGACTCACAGAGTCAGGTTGACAGGTGGGTGGACACCGAGAAACACAAACACAAATAAACAGCGGATATGAAGCCACAGCTACTCTTTTTTTTTTTCTTTTTACAGGACACCCTCAAGAGCATGCTGGAGTGACAACAGCGGTCAATTTACAGCAGCATTACCACATGATTACAGAACAGTTCACCGCGGATAAATCTGTCTACTCAAATCCAATAGAAAACATACAATATGAATGCAGCACACAGCGATATTACATAAAACACACAGAGCCATAAATGTCTAGAATTTATATTATGTTACATGTGACACTGACAGATGATACAGTGAGCCAACAGATCAGTGCACAGTAACTGGGGTGCCGGATGATTAATTTGCCTCGTATCCTGTCAGCTTCTTCTCTATCAACTATTCAATCAGGGTAAAAAAAAGAGAAAACTAAAAATCAGCAGACCGAGGACAGGACTGTGTGATATTAAGCTACTTCTATCTGAGAACTGCATCTCCGGATTTTTATGAGTCATACACATATGAGTCGTAGCTTTTTTTCTTTTAATACAAGGTCATTTAGTAGCTATACTAATAGGGCTGCAACGAACAAATATTTTGGTTGTCTACTAATCTATCCATTATTTTTTCGATTAGTCGATTAGTCACGATTATTTTGGCAGCATCTGTTTCGACTTCGGTTTTACCTTCAAATTCTCAGAGCTAATTAAAAACACATGTAATATGCATTTGAAAACATCATATTTTGAAACACAACTGGATTTTAATATATCAACTGAACTTATTAATACTAATTATTACAGTTTTAGTTGATTACCTCTTACAAATGAATTAACTCAAAATAATGACTGTATTTTCAGCTACAAAACGCAAATCTCTCTTCTCCCACCTTTGCTGTTTGTTTGTGTCGCTGTGTGGCGTTACACATGTCCTCATGCTGAAAACGTGACTTGTCGCACACGTGACGTCACTCCCAGAGACAAGAAGAAAGCAAAAATATATATTTTTACTAAGGAAAATGACAAAAATAATAGTAAGTAACTTTAATCTGATTACTGGTTTGGAAATATTAACGCAGTAGATTACTCGTTACTGAGAAAAGTGGTCAGCTCATAATTACAGCTGCTAGAACTCAACGTGCTCTGTTCGGGTCGGGCTTGATTTAGCTCTACTACAGAGGCCACGTAATCGATTATGTCGACTAATCGTTGCAGCCCTATATGGTAACATCTATGTGCATCAACATTTTCCTTGTCTGAGGTGCTTTGTCCAAATCCAGGTAATTCAGCTTCTTCCCAACTACACAGCACAACCCAGTTGCCAGAATAAATGAAATCGGCATTACATGTTCCTTTAGTTTCCGTTTTTAATTTTCATGTTGTGACCACGCTGTTCGTTGTGCTAGCTGGCTTGGTTAACATCATGTTTTGGCTGAAGATACTTGTTTTTGTCGCCACAAAAACACATCTGGAAATTGGCTCCAGGTATGTAACTCCGTCACCATCTACTCCACAGCCCGATGTGAAAGTAAGGTTATTATCATGCAATGTGAACGTCTACACGTTTTGTAGAAATGTCAATATGACATATGAGAGGTTTGCAGAAACATTAACTTCCAACATTTAATCCTGGCAACTGGGCTGCACGGTAACTTTGCTTCTGTAATAAACATGGTTGTCAGGAATGTTTTATGGATAACTGTTGATTATTTCATATTTCTACATATGACTTTTGTTTTCCTCCTTGTATCCAAACTCTTCCAACTTCCATTTCAGCCTTTTCTTTGTCTCAGTGGTGACACGGGGGTCTGCAACAGGTGTAAACCGACATCAGTGTTTCTCTTCTATAAAAATACCCATTCCAATTTTTTTCCTTGACCCTAGTTATTTAGTGCCCTCTTGCCCCTCAAAACAGAGTTACAATGAACAATGGTTGAAATCACTCACTATGAAATGGGACAACCCTTCTCGACCCTCATACGTCATCACTCGTTGTTGGTGGCGATTATGTAAACAGACATGATCGGACATTTCCAACATGCCGTCTCCAGCTGAGGTGATTTTCCTTGCATTACTGTAATCTTGTATCACCACAACACCATTAGCCATTTATTTGATGGAGATAAAAAAAAAAAAAAAACCTGGAGGCTCCCAGTTGATTCACAACTTCACACTACATTGCTTCATTACCTGGCCACTAGCAGTGTTTTACAGGCTAACATTAACAACATGTGCTCCTGCCCTGCCAGCCTGCACTGATATCAGAGGTGCGGTACCAAGTACAGCAACTTCACTGCTGGATTTAATTCAATTTCAGGCATCATAAGCCATCAAAGGGGGAAATGCAGCATTGAAATACATCAAAATGCGGGACTGTCATGCACAAATCAGTGTAACAATATAACGGTTTGTAAGTTAGATGGCTACTAAGCTACCACCTACTACTATGCGCAAACTGATAGTGATTGTTTCATGTTTGTTTTAAAGAAAAGGACTATCATACAGTTAGAGAACACCTTCCACTTTGCACTACCCATCTTTACCAACAAGAATAGGGACACCCTGACCCTTAGCAAGCAAAATGCCGGGGGGCCAAAACATAGGGAGCTTCACGCAGCGAATCTAACCACACCACAAGATAAACATAAGTGGACAACATTCAAGAAACAGCACAGAGGTAAATGTTTCCTAGAATTACAGAGGGTACATATGAGAGCGCTGCGGCAAAGTGACGGATTTTCCTACAGGATTAAGGTCCGGGGCCGTTCCAGGATACTGATTTTCCTTTTGTCAGTCGTTTCCGGCTGGATTTGCCTGTGCATCTTGGCAGCTGTTAAGCAATGAGGATTTAATGACAGATTGGACTGACGATACAGTAAGAATCAACAGAGATTTATGTTTGAACCCTGGATACAACCTGAATCTCTCCACACAAGAGCTGTGACACACGCTGCGCAGAAAAGGAAAAAAAAAGAGGTCAACCATTCAGGCTTAGCTTAAGCTTCCAGAGGAGTCGTGAGGAATCCCGCACGATGTGATCCTTTTGTGTATTTCTCAACAGCTTTGACCTAATTGTTTAGTAAAGTCACCCATCTAAATATAGACAGAGAAGAAGAGGAAGAGGCAGAATTATCAAAGCACTTTCTGGTTGGAATCAGTTTGAATTAATTCCAGGAAAAAAAAAGAAAAGAAAAGGAAAGGGGCGGAGAAGGAAGGAGACAAGGAGAAAAGCAAGACAAAGGCATAAAGGAACATAATTAGCTGAGACACCGATCAAGCCGAGGAAGCAAAGCAAACGGAAAACGGCGGCGTCACGTTCTATTTGACTGCGGCGCTCCCCCCCCCCCTCGCCGCTTCCAGCTCTTTCTACCTGCTCTCTCCTCTTTTTTGCTCCAAATATCAGCAGGTTGCTAACAGTCTCTGAAGTACGGGAGCATTATGTTTACAATTCTGGGAGGGGATGATGAATTCAGCAGATGGAGGCTGTATTGTAACGTGTTTACTGCACCATCCACTTCAGTCGGTCCATCAAAGTGTCCTCCGAAGGCTGTCTCTTCTCGTTCACTTCAAGGTGCATTGATTTTGAGGCTTTGTTAGCCTTTCTTTATAAAAAACAACACCTCCTTGGCTTCAGAGTCGTTGCACTTCAGGCAGTTTTATGCATTGTTTTTTATTTTTTTTTTGGAGGTGTGAATTTGTATGTGTGGGTGCATAAATATGTTATGCTGCTTACATATTTTCTGCAGTGAGACTTTTTTTTTTTTGCATGCCTCTTCTATCAGTGTTGTTCCTTCCCAGACAACAATGCTTGTCCACCTAATCCAGTCCCAGCGCTCTAATTGGCTAACTGCAGCCATTTTCTCTGCTCTGGGGAGCGTGGAGATTAAGGGGAGTGTGTGCTCTGAGCTGCCCGGCGCCTAAATGAGTCACGCTGTGGGTACAACATCTCTCAGGGGGAATAGATGGAGCACGCCCACACACACAAAATTAAATGTTTCTTTAGACCGACAAGACGTCTGCGCCAGATCGACAGGCGCAGGTGTAGATTCAGATGTTTCCCCGTCCGCCTGATGTCATACGCTGAAACATATCTGAGCGGCTGAGGCCAGAGTTACACTCGCTCACCTGAGATTACCTGACTCCTGCCGAGCGGTGTCCTGCCCTCATGTAAGCATCAATAATAAATGTAGCCTGCAGCTAAACACCCTGTTACGCGGTTGACAATGCTCATGGCCCCAGCGCTCTTCTCCACACACTACTGTACTATGCTCTGATGCTGTAGGCTCATAATGAACTATTAAATATGAATTAAATCAGTCACTCCTGCTACGGTTTCAACTGGAGGATAAAAAAGTGTATTTTTAGCTTTAATTTGATCTATTACACAATGACTGATCTAATAATCAAGAGACTAAAAATGCACTGTAGCATCATGGTGCTATTAGTGATGCACCAGTGATGATTCTGACCTTAATAAACAAATTAGGTATCAGCCAAATGTCTTCGTAAAATGCTGTGACATAAGTTACCCTAAAATAAAAATAGAGCTTGTGTACGCCAAGACCACTAGTCTTGGTAGTCAATTAATTCATTGGGTCATTATTTAAGCCCAAAAATGCCAAACGGTTGCTGCCTTCACCTTCCCAAATGAATACTTGACATGCACAAAATATTCATCTTTTTGCCCTTATTGCAATAATCCTACTAAGCCGTTTGCGTGGCTAATGAAAATTTAATATTCTAGTTTGCATGCAACGTTGCATGCCCCGATAAACGAACACAGCCTCCCCCTTTCATCCGTTTAACCATCTTTTTGAAAAGGTCAGCCTTGCGATATTTGTGAGTGTTTCATAGTGTTTAATAGAAGGTGCGTTTCTCCTTCTGACCTGAAATCCAGGCTTTTCCTTTTTCAGCCTTACAAACTGTTGGCTAGGCAACGCACAGAGCTGATGGTACACAGTGTGTTGCAAACAGTGGTAACTACCCAACTTAGACGCCTATTCCAATGAAAAACAAAACGCTCCTAAAACCTGAACAATATTGGCATATCTCACATGTCTTGATTTGCTGCTGAGTATCTTTGGGTTTCTGAATGTTACTTGACAAATAACAAAACAAGCGATGTGAAGATGTCGCCTTGTGCTCTGGGAAATTAACTACTCAATCAACTTTCAACACATTCTTGGCCATCTTGTCAGGTATGTCATCTTGGTAAGTGGCCTTCTGCCTCAAACTATTTACTACTATGAAGCTCCATCTGCCACCTACCACTGGTTTTGCATGTAAAGGACTTTGCAGTCAAGTTAGCATTAATACGCAACTTCTCGTTTTCTGTTACAATAACATACAGCCACATCATTTGTACAACTTGCGCGATATTTTACGTATGTTGACTCTTGAGTACACACGGCACGCAAACCTCCGGTCTCCTGGGGGAACGTCGTGTGCATGTGGACCTTTCCGAAATGGCACTAGAGGGAAAATCACAGTGTCAAATTTGTAGCTTGTAGCTGCAGGGCTTAAGTATGAACTAATGTACAGTATTTGTCAACATTTGTAACATTTATATTACAACTGTGTTTTACTATATTGTCATTCATTGTGTGTTTATACACCAGCATCCAATTACTGTTGCCAACAGGAGGAGCTACTGCATATTTTCACAAAGGCATTGATAAGCACTTTATCTGTAGCAACACTTATTGCTAAACCACCATTAATACATGGTACATTCATATTCAATTAAACTTTCGTTAAAAGTTTTTTTACCACTTACAAACAATAAAACTCTCTATTCTCTTTATAAGCAGATCTTCTTAACATCAGTTGCAACTTTAAATGGCCAAATATCAGATATAAAGAGTATTTATTAACAATTCATGAAGTATTAGACAAATAAGGTTCTACTTTATATATAATATATAACTGCTTAGCGTGTTATATAACATTTAATCAATGTAGTATACTGCTTAATAAAAGGACTTAAAGTAAGGTGAAACTGATAAGAATGATTATCTTTAGTTGGGGCCCTAAAATACAGTCTTGGCACACAGTTCAAGTCACTAACGCTCGCCTATAAACCAGCCACGAGCGCGAACATACTTCTACTTTCTGCCTTCTGACACCTGCTCCTGCTGTCAGTGTGAGGCAGGATATCTAAACCCCTCTGTCTTAAGAATTCATCCGAACGCCTCCTCTGAGCGTATCTCTTTTTACTCTTACTATTACAGGCTGTCTCATTTGCTCTGCACTTATGTCTTACTTCACACACCTGCAATATTGTGGCACTCGTGTGAGGTGGATAGCGGAACTGATCGTCAAGGCACTTATTCGCGACTCGACTTCTCCTTGATCTGCCATGGCTTGGATTGTGCCTCATTTGCATGTTGCTTTGGGTAAAAAAGGCCCGCCGGATAAATACACATAAACCTGACAGGACTTTCCACACAAAGTGAGTTTGCAATATCTAAATACTTTATAGATGAAATTTTGTACCTGCCTGAGCAGTTGAAATGTTTGGGTTGCCTCTGATAAGAGGCAAGACTGTGATATGACAGTCCTGGATCAGGTCTATAAGCAGCGGTGTACATCGCTAGTGTCAAAACGATAGGATATTATACTGATTCATAAGACAACAACGATATTTGCTGGTGTCACGAAGTCTGCGATTTCAACTCGATTCAATTCAGGCGCCTGCGATACAAAACAATATCATACAGCCATTTTTAACAGTTTTAGAAGCTGCTGCCACCACTTTCTTTTCTGCTTCAGGCCATAAAAGAAAGACAGAACCACAAATAATAGTAGCTGTTTAAGTGCTGTGAAGACCTATTTAACCTGACTCAACTAAAACACTTAAAACATGGGCACAGCAACAAGAAAGCTTAAGAAAAATATACAATTCTTCACGAAATTTAGTTTCAAGGAGACAAAACATTTGTAGTTTGTTAGTCACCATTATTAGCTTAGGCTTATGGCTTTTTGTATTGCATAATTACATATGCACATACATACACAGTTTGTCTTAGTCACCATTGGTTTAAATCCAGGCATCTCCTAACAGAACCCAACGGTTGAATTTCAACCTGCATGCACGTTAGTTTTAGCCTAACATTGTTGAAACAGAGCAGCTAATATTGCCGTAGCGAGAGCAACGAGTTAATATCTTTGTTTTTTGTCTACTGAACAGAAAAGGTGACACAGATGCCCCATGGAAACTTCAAAATAAAGGTGTGTCTTCGTGATGATGACATGCATCAATGTTTTCATTTTGATGATATTGGATGATTAAATCTTTATATTAATCTGGAATGTTGGATTAATTAGTGCATGAGCATCTCCATTTCTAGTCAAAAAGAACTTATAAAGTGCAGGTATTGTCATGTGAGGAATGATCTTGATCAGTTCAACATAGTGAAATACACAGATGCTAAACAGAGAGAGAATAGGGAGCTCTGGTGTTGGATCAGAGATGAGCGCGTGTGGATAAACCAAGCCTCACATAAATGCTCACACACTTTGATCAAGTTGCCGTCCCCTACCCATTTATACATCTTTTCCTGTATTTTTTAAGTCATAAATATTGGAGTGGGCAGTGCCAGCGGAAGAGATTTGGATGCTGGTTGACAGACGCATGACTGTTGGCAGAGCTTCAGTGGCTTGGCAGCAGAACAGGCCACATATCACTGGTCTGTATCAGGATATGTTGCTCTCACTGGCAAACACAGACATTACGAATGAAGCACACACTTGACCAACACGTCTGCGCACACACACTCACACAGACAGACAGGTAAAATGCTGCCAGACATCTCTCTGTATGAAGACTGGAGGCTTTGCTCTATCGAGAGCTCATTTCTCTCAAGCAGACCCCAGGGAGAGGGAGTGGATTGAGAAGAAGCGAGGACAGGGCCACTTCTCCGCTGTCCTTGTTCCTCTGTCAGAGAGCTCCGCTGCCAAACGTGAGCTGAGCGACTAATGCCCGCCAGACTGATACTGTTTTTAAGGTTTCTGCGACACTCTGAGGAGAGGCAAAGTCAAACCGCTCAGTGGAAAACAGCCAGAAGTCTCTTATTGATCATTTCAACATTCCTGTTCCAAGGAATGGGGGAAAAAAAGGTAGCAACTCTGCTTCAAAATCAACAGAAATCATTCACAAAGCATCTGTTCTCAATTAGCAGAGCATGTGTTGTTGAGCAGTGAGGGAAATATGAGTGAAATTGCATTAATCTGCTGCTGTTTGACAAGGAAAGGATCTATTTAAATGTGTGGGGATCTACCAGGAGAGGTGCTCGCTATAATCCCATTAATCAGCATAATTGGACCATAATTGGCCCTCATCAAGTCCCTACAGTTGCCATCACTCAAAGCTCGACATCATTGCCAAGCGTCTCAAACACTGGCTCACTTTTCCCTGCAGAGATGATACAGGTTCGGTCTGATCCCTGCTGTTCCAGCGGAGAAACAGGTCGGTCTGTCTGCAGCGGGTCACACATGCGCCGCAGTGCGGCCGTCAACACACACATGAAACAGTTCAACACGCTATGTCTCACTCAAAGTCATGCTGTTATCCAGTAAACATGCCGTGAGTAAATATCCTGCTGAGGCGCTGCAAACTCAAGACACAAACACCGTGCCCACGTACCCAAAAATAAAGACTCGGGAAACAAAAGAGCAGACAAAATTCAGTGTCTTTCTGGCAGCATGTGTGTGTTTCAAAGTGTGTGAGCAGGTGGGCCTGGCAGACAAAAGACTGCCACGGAACCAGACATGTACACCACGTTCCCCTGACAGATGTGTGTCGCCTCAGGGAATCAGCCTTTTTCGCTCCTGTGCTCCAACACTGCCGCCAAAGACAAGACATGTTGGCCACTTAAGACGAACGCTGGGATTCTACGGTTATCATCTAAATCCACGATCAACGCCAATTATTTTAAATTCCTTATAAAATATGTTTAGGTTTGTCTCTTCACATTTATGTCAAAACAAGTTGACATCAGAGATTGATGGACGAGATTTGTAATCATCGTTTTGGGCTGAGAGAGTAGAAAACACGACAGTTTTGAGTGTTCACCACCTATTTAAAGATCTGTCATGATGATTTAATATGCATCTGTCATCATGTTAAAATAATAGGCGTAGCTGTCCGCTCACTTTTACATTCATTGATCACTGATTCAGGCTATTACATTGAAAAGATTAAAGCTACACTGATCAATATTTTTCATTTAACGTAGATGTGAAGGGAAGTGAGCATTTTGCAGCTTAAAGGAACACTTCACCAAAAACATCTAATCTAGTCGACATCTAATCACCCTCATGCCGATGGGGAAGTCCAGCGATGTTTCGTAATCCACAAAACATTTCAGTGTTTCACAGCAAAGCATCTTTGCACCATTCTCCTCAAAGAAAAAAGCAACCAAATAAACATTAAATGTCTGAATACAGCTTGTCAGGTGTAATCAAAGTCCCTTTTATAACCTGAGAACTTCACTGTAGCTGCTGAGCTAAAACATGTTAGCGCTGACAACGTCTGGAGTGGGTCATGAGTTAATGGCTGAATTCGTATTCTTGGGTGAACTGTTCCCTTAAGAGCAGCTGAGTATTCTAATTGATATTGACCAACCAATTAGTGCAGCTTCAAAATGTTGACAGTGTTTCACATGGACATTGAAACGACTGAAGATGATATTATGATGAGTTAGATTGTCTGAGTCTCTCAAAAATACAGATAATTCACGAGTGTCGAGTGAGGATAGTGTTGTATTAATTTGTTTTTACGTTGTTGGAATCAGTGTTATATAATCTTCAGCCAGTGGTGTTATCTATCATTGTCCAGTGATGATTAGTGAATAACCTCATTGATCTTTTGTACTGTTCATCGCCAGTACAAACGAACAAGGAGAGATTTTAAACCATGAGAAAGTTGTTGTATCAATGAATCCGTGTATCTATATTTCATATTTATGTGTCCTTCCAGCCCTTCACCTCCCAGCCCTGCAGTACAAAAAACTGTCTGCCTTTGATGCACATTGTGTTTGAGTGTACAGTATGTTTGTCTGGGGAGGTGTGCTGCTCATGTCAAACAAAAGGAAACATGCACTTGCTCTCTGTTGATCAGTATAACAATCTAACCTTGAGCAACCAAAGCATCTTCCTGTGCACTGGAGCGCATGGCAAAAACAAAGCAAACACAACTGAGTGAGGAGAGGAGAGAGGGGGGATACGCTGAGGGAGGGAGAGCTGAGGCAAATAAACTGACACTCTTTCTTTTCCTGATAGGTAGAGGTGGAAAATATTACGTTTTTCTGTGGCGCTGTTTATCAAAACAACCAAGGGGGGAAAAAATGACACTGCAAAAAATTCTTGTGTGTGTCGAGGAATCAAACAAGTGCTGGCATGCATTTTGGGGGGAATCAGGGTGAAAATGCAACTACAGTCTGTTTTTTTCAGTTTAATATTGTACAGTGGGGGAGATTCTGGGGCATGGCGGGATTAAAGTGAAACACAGCAAAGCCCAGAAAAACAAGGTGAGCAAAAGAACTTTGGGGGGATAATTTGTCGTACGCAGTGAGAAAAGCTGATCCATCAGCTCCTGCTTCTCGTTGGTGTTCGATGCTCAAATTCGTCACTGGCACGGTGGATTGGAAACTGTGAAATGACTATGATGTATTTGACTGCATGACCCTGAATCCGAGCACTTTGGATTTGTAACTCCTGCTAGTACAGCCAAACAGCAGGGTTGCCAGGTTGGAAGAAATTCACCAAAATTGGTATATAAACATATCCACCCTATGAAAAACTGTGTAGTATAAGTTTAATTCATTCATAAAGAAAAATCCCAAATATTACTGTAGATGTCTGAAAATACATTTCAAGGAGATATTTCTCCCTCAACCTGAGTGCTTGCTTGAAACTTCCCGTGGCTTTTACACACTTTTATTTACAGTAAAAATTCACAAATATACTCATTTTATGTTATATTATATAAATCAATTAGAGGGCAGGATCCATGCTGTGACTTGAAATTGTCTCATAGTTGAATGTTTCCTTATTGTTGAGTGATTTAATTACATTTTTAGAAAATTTTAGGATGAGTCACAGATTATAAAAAGGCAGGTCAGAATTGATGAAGCAGGTAAGATATCCTGAAATGTATTCACTATTGTAGGTGAAGCGGCAAGGAACCTTGAAACTCAATGAAAATCCAGGAGTTCACTCACATGAGGTCACTTGAGTGAATTTAATAAGATTTTTAAAAAGCTCCAGAAGACATTGTACAGGGCTCACACACCTTCTTACACATAAAATGTAATAAAAGGGTTTTACAGGCCCATTTCCCTCATGTTCAGCGACCTATCGCAACAAAGTTTGAGACACGGCTGAAGGTCATTACTGTTACAACACTGAGACTTGTTATAATGAGAACTAGCAGCTTTACAGAAGCTCACAGATCACATTTAAATAGAAAGAGAAAGGCTTGAACGTGTGAACACTTCTCAACTGTGCTACGGTGTTACAGCGATGGCAGAACCCAAGAAACACTGACAGACAGCTGAAAGTAGCCTTTTTACTGACATGAGGTTGAAAAAAAGATCAAAAAGAACTTCAATTTCTATTCTTGCACAAAATATATCAGGTGCTTTAAATGACCCATGTCTATTTGTGACAATCAATTCTATTTACAGCCAGTTTTCAAGGATTTTATCGACCCATGTGAACCCTGATTAGACGTCTCTGATTCTGACATGCTAAATCAATTAAATGGCTCAGAGATTATTTTAGCTATTGCTCACTGTTACTCGTTCGTGAAGTTCGTGAAGAACATCCACAGCAGGATCACTGCTTACACTGTCCTTTTGTTACAGTTGACACAGCCTAAATTAGTTTTTCAACCTTGGAGAAAAGCTTCTGCATGTTGTCGTCTTGTTTAAAGTTACTGGTGGGGCAAAAATCTAGAAATGCACCAACTGCAGTTTTCTTGTGGAGCAAAGACAAAAAGCCAATACTGATTTTGGCCGACAACAATTTTCTTTCAAAATGCTCTGTAATTGACAGTATACACAAACACTTTTGTCACCTTCCATACTTTAATGCAAAAATTAAATTGCATACTCATAGTCAAACATCCACTACTGAATAATTCACAGGACTTTCTCTCTCTCTCACTCAAACTAAACTGAAAAAAAAAAGTGTTCCAGGTTACCAGACAAAGCTTTCTACAAAAAAGCTCATGTAGTCCATGTTGTCATGTAGTTTAATGACAGATTCTTAGCTCCCCCTGTTAAGCATTAACACAGTATACCGGTGCATATTGTGTATGCTTTTATTGTGAAAGGTATAAAGGTAAGGAGTCTGTCTGTAATAACCTGCAACTCCAGGGTCAGACCTATGTGTGTAGATGTGACCGGCATAGAATCGGGTATATCTAGTATTTCTTTTTAATTTGTCATCCGATGAAAAATGTTCAGCACGAAAACCTTGCAAACTGAGCGTGATGCCTTTATTTGACAAATTATTCTACTCCATGCAAAAATTCACAATTTGAAATGAAATGGAGTCATCAAGCAGTGAAGATGTTGTGTTTGTTTTTGTCATCCTCACTTCCTGAGGAAAAGAAAAGACAATAGCCTGCTAGGTCCATCCAATCCTGAGAACATGACAAGATCAGGGAGAGTTTCACCTGCTGATAAAAGAACCAAACATTACTGCAACCACACACAGACAGAAGTCCATGAAACATGACAAGAAGTCCTAGGGAGTAAGGACACACAGGAATACCACACACACACACACACCACATCCAGAGCAGATGCTAAAAAACACAGAAAACTGAACCTGTTCTGAAAAAGAAGATAACGACAGATGAAAGTTTCAGGGTCAGTGTGTAAACATGATTGACACAACACAATGTCATATCTATTTTTAAATGTGTGGCATTTTCGGACAAAGGAAAACAGACTTGGTGTGCAGAGGCCGTTGCTCTTTTGTACCAACTGAGAGGTTTGCTTGACCAAAACATTAGCTGCATTGCACCACACACTCTTGCGTCACATACGAGACCTGCTACATTTAATTTTTCACATCCTGTGGGTTTCTCATGAAAACAGTCAAGACTTGAGTTTCGAGATCACATAGGCTGCAGCAAGTGTAAACCCGTCCACTTTATTGTATAGTATTACCATTTCAGATAAGTACATACACTTTCTGGCGTAACATCATTATCTTTCAAATTGAATACTTGAAGTGTCGAGCTTATTTACGCTGCTCGCAGCAAATGATGATCCAGGCAAACTGACATTATGATAGCTTTGCCTCGTTCAGCAGGTCACACTTTGAGATACCGCAGCAGCCTCTGCACATTCAATTCCCCATCCCACTGATGTGGCAAAGATGGAACATTTCATTAGGGGCTTGGGTAAACACAATGAGAGCTCTGATGTGTCTGTGTGAGCGCGCCGCTGAAGCAGACTAAGCAGTTGTCTTGCCATTACCTAAAGCCACAGAGAGCAGCAGCGACACAGATTGGATCTCTGATTGCAGAGACCTCACAGACTGAATTATTGCTTGAATATTACAGCGACATGATGGTCAAAATCAGCCCAAGCTGCAGGACAGTTTTCAAGTCCGCAGCCAAAAATTTTCCGTCAGCCCTCTGGGCATCGTTCTCGGTCAGCCGGGGTGATTGCACACCTCTGCAGGCTGCGGCGTCCCAGCTCATTTGACCGGACTTGATGGAAAAAGGAAGGATGAAGAAGGAGAACAAATATTTTCTTCAAAGAGAATTAGAAATGGCTGGTGGACAGAGGAAGGTTTCTGTGAGAAATGGGATATGAGAGAGAATGATCAAACACCTAAACCTGATTCGTGAGCACAAAAGTAAGCATTAAATTTGCTTTGGAGAAAACCTTCGTTCTCTTTTACTCTGGAATTTGCTTTGCCCTGTTCCTCTCTTTCTCAGTCCCTTCCTCCTCCTTGGTTTTAGCATCCACGAGGAGCCAATTACTCATACAGCCCCGGTAATTAGCATGAGGGATGGCGAAGCCTAATGCTGCTAAGACTAGAGAATTGTGACAGTGAAACCGTCTCTAATGAGACAGACCCTGGGGATTCTCTTCTCTCGGCTCTGGCCTCGCTGACTGCTCTGGTCTCGGCGATGGATGGAGCTAATCGCTACAACTGAAAACTGTGTCATTTTCAAAATTGTCGTACAACCGTGGTGAGGCAGGTGGGAGGCAGTGACAGAAAGTATGCAATTTTCTGAAGGAATATTTCAAAACGATCCCGGCTTTTCACATTTTTTAAGGTCCACAAATATAAGCAGCACTGATAGCAGTTCAAATGTGCCAAATGTTAAGACACTTTTCTGAGGAAATAACACATGGATTATGATGAAAGCATAAGGTGTGTTAAGATGGCTGGTTTCTATGAATACAAAAGATGATTGTTGGGTCTAGTGAAGGTGCGTGTTACACACTTTAAAGCCAGATGCGGAAACATCCAATCACACCCTTCATAAACTTTAAGTCCCCATTAGCTGATGTTCACTGGGTTGTTCTGTTTAGGGGTCCTTCCTCTGCTATCAAACAACTTCATCCCTTCTTTAGATGGTGCTACATTCCAACAAGTATCATGATTTGGGATGAATGTCAACGGTCAGAGATCCTATTGAGCTGAAGGGGAACTGCAAAGCTAGAAGTCGCATTCAAGTCATTAAGTCATTTGATCCATTGGTGGTATGAAAAGATTGATAAGTGCATAAGCTGTGCGGTAGTCAACAAACAACCTGGAAAAAGAAATATGTATACAAATAGGGTAATGGTCAGTGGTGTTTTTTTTATGATCATCATCATCACCATCACCATCGACTGCCAATTTAGCCTTCATGTCTTAACAAGGATTAATGGTTCCCCTGTTTTTGTTGGCACCAGGTCACAGTTATCTTTTATTCAAAAAAGGAAATACTGTAAGACCGCACACTGAGCTGTTTACCTCACAAAAGCAATTCTATAGACTGATGAATGACTGAGATCTGTTAATCGAGTTATCCTTCCACAGATAACAACCTTAGTTCAGGTCAGATAACATGATCAAGATGTTTACATGTCAGGTAATCACATTATTGGAGTGCATTTTAATAGAGAATAATTGTTATGCTGTTTGTGTTTCGGTCGGAGGAGGAAGAGATTTGGTGCATGTCTTGCCAGAGAAACGGTCACAAAGACTCTGGCCAAGAATATTAAGGCTCTGGGTCAGAGTGTCCCCAAGCTGCTCTGTGGACCAAATCAAACACACCTCTCTGTCCTCAGTCTGCAGGCAGTGGCTAAAATGTCACATGAGGTCAGTTACAACTCTTGTGTGTGAGCTTTGAAACACAATACCTGTAAAACTTCCTCAGAGCCTAGAAAAGTTGGATACTTATGAATACTGGGTCCAACTAGCACAGAGAGCGATGCTGTTTTATTGATTTAGCATCAGGTGTCGTCTACATAGATCATCAAATGGTGAGGATGTTAGCTTTTTGCCTCGCACATTCAGCTTTAGCCACTGTGTATTAGCTCAAATCAAATGACTGTATTTGGAAAAAAGGGTGGAACCATTGATGATATGAATAGGATCCGACTGAGAACCTCAACACATGCCGTGGTAGCGACTTGTCAATCAAAAGCTATCCACGCCCCAAAGCACACCCTGCTTCCTCGTCTATTTCACTCTAAATGGGACCGTAATTTACAAACTGAGCCTCATACTGCATTAATGAAGACTCAAGTGAGAAGTAACTAATTTTCTCATAAGCTTACATACAATCAGACTTCTTTTTTAAACCAGTTCAGTTGCCCCCTGCTGGCCATTAGAGGGAAAGTAGGTTTATGGCATTGGCAGTATATCTAATAGAGTCAATGGCATGATTTAAGAATGTACAACAGTCATCTTCAGCTACGATTAGGTTAATTAGCTAGCATGCTATAGCCTGTAAATGTTGCCATTGACACCTGCCATTTTAGCTGATTGCCGGCTAAAAAATGAGAGGCTGCTTTTGTCTGCCTGTGTCTGAAATCAAGGACACATTGTTCAACATTTTACACCAAATTTACAGCCTATATGCAGGATTTTTTGAAAACTTGCGACTGACTTCCTTCCCATTGTCAGCAGTTTTTACTTTTACTTCAGTCTCTCTTTCAAATCTAACTTGAACTGAATGATGCTCGAGAGACGCTTGAATGAAGACGAATGGAAAAGTACTTCATCATCACGGTAAAAATGAGTGTGTCCATCTCTGTTGAGTAGTTTTACTCAGGGATGAATGACAACTGTACCATTTCCTACTGAAGACAACAGCCAGATGTAAGTTGGTGTTTCTGGGGTTTTGGTTTCCAGTGCGAAAAGGGAATAAGACTTTTGAGTAAACTGCAAATGTACCAAGAATGGCAAGCTTCACAGTCAGAGCATCACTTACTGAGGGAGGTCGGGGCTTAGCTGTCAATCCTACGTAACTGACATCCTCATACTCGACACACCTGCGAGCACACAGACAAAACAGAAGCGCATGCTGCTCAGTGGCCCCTGCAGCAGTTTATCTTATTGTCGTACACATACTGTATTTCCTGTACGATCCAAAAAACATTTCGCATCTCTGCTTCAAGACAGGATAAGTGAGACTCAAAGGCTGCACTGCATTTCTTATTTTTCTCGAATCATCGGTCACAACGTACGCAGGACTCGTGGGCTGCTTCTGATAAATACCCTGAATTCTAATCTCTGCTGTGTCATTGTTCAAAAAGGAAGGGGAAAACTATTTTGTGAAGTCAGGGTTTTAAAATAATAGCTCAAAGTTTGCGGTCCCATTTACCTTTCTGGAGATAAGGCTGGCACATTCTCCGCTCGCTGGTGAACTACGGTTTATGCAGGGCACCTCCTGCCAAAATGGATACCGACGAGCATTTAGAGGAAAGATAGAGCTACGAGTACAGTTTGGAAAAACTCTTCAGGAACAGTTAATGAAAAGGATTTCTCTACCTGCTCGTTCAATGGGTTTTTCCAACAGTGGATTAAAAGGATGGAGGCAATAACTGCACTTGCCGCAAAGGAGAGAGAGAGGAAGGTTCAGGTGTCCCAGATATACACCAATTCTGCACAGTACCTCGGTGCATTTGTTGTGACGACGTATTGTTCTTTTCTATATATGAGTCTGAATTTGCAGCTAAACTGTGAGGATACAGAGTCTGAGATGAATTTTCTCAATAAAAACTACGTAATGGCAGCTTCTTTTTTCAATCTCACACTGCTAAATATATGATTTGTAGGGCACACTGCACACTAACAGGCAAGTCCCAAAGAAACATCCCACCTCTGACTGACCCGGGCTCAATTTTGCCTCTTTGCGCCCGCGGCTGTATGGTGACAGCAGCGTGTGAATAAGACATACTTAGACTACTCCTCGTGGACACAATTAAACGAGTCGAGTCCCCTTTTTTTACCCTCTTCCCCGCCAGTTTTGATTACCTCCAGTTTCCAATTTAAAGGCGCTGTCATTTTCTATCACTACCATCTCACAGATGTATTCCCAGAAAAGCTAGCAGGCTGCCACATATCATGCGAGCGAGGAGGTGCAGTGGAGCTCCGCCGAGATCTGAGCTGAGCTGTCAATGCTGCCTTCAAGCTCTCAGTCAAAGTTACAAAATTAATGATTCGGCAGAGTGTGGAAAGAGGCTTCGTGTGGGTTCAGATGTCGCGAATGCATTTAAATAAAAAAAGACTGTAAATAAAATATCGCTAAAGATTTCTGTCAAAGGTTTCACATTTCCTCCTCCGTGTCTCTCTCGTTCCCCCAAAGACATCAGATCATTACAGCGAGGATGACGCAGGAAGCTCCCACGACAGCATCACGGTGAGCTGACCGCAGGCGGGCCACCTGATGGATTTGCGTGCCCCACACCGTTACTGGACTCACGAGGCTGGAGGACAGCTGGAGTTTCAGATGGAGGGGGGTCTTTGTGTGATGAAGGCCAATTAGGGAGCAAATTTCACACCTCTCTCCTGTCACGTCTGTAGGCTGCATCTGCCGACGAGCATCCAGCATCGTGTCACGCTCTCCACCCGGCACATCCGCATCTGTGTCCCGCCTTGTCAGTCACCTCTTCCTTTACCTCAAGCCCACACACACATACTCACTCACACCCTCCTTTACACTAAAGTCAGGATGAGTGATGGCAGACAGGATATTGCTTGTCAAAGTGACACATTTCCAAAAAAGTCAGGGATCACAAGGATCAATATTTACGATGAGTTTGAGGAATACCTCAATTAGTCATGGGTCCGAATCCCCATTATCAGCCAGCAGTGTACTGAAGAAGCAGACAGACGGGATGGAGAAGGGGAATCAAAGAGGAGGGGGTTACGGGAGGGAAGAAAAAGAAAGCGGGATGAGAGTTTTAAGAGGAGTCGAGCCTTTGACGCACGCGGGGAGTGGAGGCAGTTGCCATGGAAACCCCTCCCTGCCTCCAATGAGTCAATGAGTAAGTGAGGAGAGAGAGAAGGGAGAGAAAACAGAGGAGGAAATAAATGGGGGGACAAGAGAAAGTGAGCTTTTGACTAAAGGTATTTTGTCTGATCTGACAAACCTAAAGGAAAAATACAACGTGACAAATTAATACACAAGCAAAACAAACACCAGCTGCTTCTGTTTCTCATTCAACAAACAAACAAAAAAAATCAGCCACCGATGCAGCGTCACCTCAAGTCCTCCTCTATCTTAAAAGCCTCAATCTGCTTCCTCATTCATCTCAGCACTGGGGACCAGCTCAGAGCTCAGCAAGGAGCCGGTCTGGTCTCCTCTGTGAGGCTCACACTTCTTTACAAAGATGCTAAATAATGAATGAAGGGGCACTGGGGAGCTGTTAGTCTTTCTTATTATCCTGATTATTACTATCATCCATCAGACGTCAGGCTATTAAAAAGAAACACGCAGACACGTGACAAAATAAGGAAAAAGAGACGGTCCAGTCCCAGCTACCTGGTAGGTAACTTTATGCAGAATTCATCATGGGTGTAACTAATGATTATTTTTATGACAGATTGTTTTTAAGATTAATTGTTTACTCCAGTCATAAATAACTAAGAAAAACAAAACACTCACGTTTAACCTGTTAACAGCTAGCAGGCCGTTGGCTCGTTTGCCAAACAATACAAACACAGTCAATATAAGTGTACAGCCATGACATATATCGTTAGGAAGCTTAAATGCTTGTGATTCAATTCATGCAAACCATGTTGAGATAAAACCACATCCACAAGGCTTAAAGAACAAACAAACCAACTAGCCTACACAGTGTCTCCAAATCTTTGACAAGTGGAGTGTCTGGGTGTCAAACTCAGACCATAGTGGTCTTCTCGTCTCTAGATCCATTTCAGAGGTACATTTAGTCCAAAACACAGTATTCCAAACATTAATGTCAACGAAATAGTGACTAGAAACTGTGATCACAAATGCTTTTATCTTCGTTATCGTTAGCCTCCATGCCAACCTACTCCTTGTTCCACCCTCTCTCTCCTGAGCCACTTATACACCAGCCTCAGGATGACTGATGCTTTGGGTAGCCAATGGGATTTCATTCTAAATTGACTGTAAAATTACTCAAATATCAAAACTGTGAAGACTTCAGGCTTGGAGTTTGGCTCTTACAGCTTGCATTTTAGACTTTTTCAGAACAAAAATAAACACTTGCTTACATGGGCAGATATCTAGTTTGTAACATGATACATAAACACTGATGCATAGCAAAACAAAGCAAGAAAAAGGTCACAGGAGGAAAAAACTGATAATGAAAGGAGGAAGCACAGATAAGGACATTGCGGCAGCGCAGCAGGATAAAAAGTGGGAGACGGGCACAAATTCATATTTCCAGCTATGCTGCAAGACTCCAAGATGATCAAACAAACAACTGTGCGTAGACAGATGGACTTGCCGTGTCTCTCTCTCATTAGTAAACACCATCAGTATTGTGCACAGTTGCCCCAGCCATTAGGAGAAACTCAACGCCCCTGTGGGCATCAAACTCCCCATTAACTCAGTTCCAGCCACCACTTCCTGCGATTAGGGCATATGTTGTTTGTGCACGCATGTAAAGGGCTAAAGCACACACATACATAAATGTAATGCCTCAGAAGCACTGCCAAGCAACAAAGCGGTAAAACAGACACGCACTCGCACACTTTAAAGACAGATGTGGGAACATCCAATCACACCCTTCATAAACTTTAGGTCCCCATTAGCTGATGTTCACTGGGAGGTTTGGCTTAAGGGTCCCACCTCTGCTGTTAAACAACTTTGTTCTCTCTCTTCATGGTGCCTACGTTAGCACAGGTATCATGGTTTGGGGTTAATGGTGGCCATCATGATTGTGCGAAACATACTATGTCACCACTAAAAGATCTCTTCCTCTATCCCTCAAGCTGCATTTGTCCATTATGGACAATTTTGCACTTTATTTCTTAAATGTATTTAGCAATCCCATCTATAAAGCTTAAATTAAACAGTTTCTAAATAGACCTTTTCTTAACTTTAAAACTACAGTGCATGCACCATTATGGTCAATGTTTTTTATGCATATTCTAAAGTCAGTGCCATTAGTCACAGTCATAGGTTGTGTCTGGAATCGCCTCCTCACTGACTCATTCAATCTTCCTACATAATAAGTGCTCGACTGTGCGGTTCACCTTTAAGTTAGACCTGAAAGTGTCAAGAGATTTTTTGAAAGGACAAGATTTTCCTATTTCAAGCCTTATTGAAATCATTAAAAGAAAAATCTGTCTTTGGTTGAACCAACCAATGATGGATAGAACAAGACGTTGCTTTCTTTCTTTCTTCTTTCTTAAAAAAAAACATTTTATTTCTGACATTTCTGACAGAAATTGAAACAGAACATTGACGCGGGTAGCAAACAAGAACAATGCCTGCTTTCTCCTGCACCTCATTACACATGTGAGGGAAAAAAAGAAGAGAGATGTGTGTCAGCATGTGCGTCCTCTCAGTGCTGTGATATTGTCGAGGACAGGCTGCTATATCGGTTTAAACCTATTTACTCTTGCTGACATTTCATATCAGACTTTCCTCAGAAATAAGTGTCTCTTTGTTCCAGTTCTTACTGAACGTTTTCCGCTGAGTTTCTAGGTGTTGTTTATGGGATTAGGAGGGGGATCATGTCCATAAATCCGAGTACATTAGATTGATAAAAAGCAGTGTAAAGTACATGCTCTGACTTTTTTTGTAACATTGCAGGATTTTATAGGGCACTGCGTCATCTGTCAAATTCTAAAAGCAAATGTAGTGCACTAGGTGTCAAATAAGGATTGGTTGCAGACACAGCTGTAGTCTGTGTGTGTGTTATCATTTCATCCAGAGAGGGTTGAGTGAAGGGGGAAGAAGTGAGGAACTGACAAGTGCATCTCTTCACCTTTTTACCCACAGTCAACCTCCTCATCATCAGCTTTATAATTCACAGACAGTCAAAAGACAGACACCATTGCTTGCTCTTCACTAAGTGCTTTACTGTGTCCCAAGGGCTAAAAGGCTACGCTCAGAACAATATGAAGAAGTGAGTGTGCTTCTGTGGAGGAGAAAAGGAAAGGATGGAAGGGGAAGGCAACCAAGAAATACATAAATATGATGGATACATCAACGACTCAACTGTACTGATGACTCATATCATCCTGATGACCTCCTTACTGTGAGGGGGGAATCCTTGAGACACACTAATTGTTATATATCAGCTGATGTACCCAACCATCAAGTTATCTTCTCTAAATGTTAAGAAATATATGCAAGCGAAATCAAAACGCCGTAAATTAGCTCAAATATTTAGAGCTGTTTTCAAATATTTTTCCACTCGGCTCTGGAGGATTTAAATAAATGTAAACACACACACACACACACACACACACACACACACACACACACACACACACACACACACACACACTGTCTATAAATAAGCGTGTCTGAAATTGTCTAAAAGTCAGATTATAAAACTCTATACATTTAATTGCCTTGCTTTCCAGTTCAATTTTAACTAAATAATTCAACCATTGTCGATCGGCGTAGCCCACTTTGGAGTCACAACTAGTCTACACACACTTATTCCTCTCCACTCTCTATCTCCCCCATCAAATCTATGTGGATTACCAGACGATAGGCCTGATTTCACATGGGCTCAGGCTATTAACGTCCTGACCTTGGATTTCAACCAGGCAATTTGTCTAAGAGCTGGCACAGCTTCGCTGCCCTGGCTGACTCCATCAAAAGATTCACGATTGGTATGGGTGGCAGCAACGCTCTTACTGTCTACCCATCAGCCTCCATGCCCCCTCGGAAAATGTCTCTTCTTACCACTCAAGGGTTATGTTTAAATTGCTGTGATGAACTACTTCAGATCTATCACTTACGATCCTCTTTTCTCTCTTGCTCTTTAGTCACACTTAGTTTTATCATACATCAAATGTCTCACCACATCCATGTACACCTCTGTCTCTAAACTTGTTTTCTGGTGAAAAAATGTGGCCCAATTTTCCGATTAACATGTGGATAATTATCATAGTTCAAGTTGTAAGATTGCTTTTAGCTGTACAGACAACAATCACACCTGACAGAGATCCAATCAAGACTCGAGATCGATCACCTCCAAATGTTTGTCCGATATGTGGCCAACAGGTGTCTCAAGAATATCCTGGAACAAAGCCCTGACACTAAATCTGGAAGGAAAAGTCCATTTTGTACATTTCTTGTTGTGTTTCCATGGTGTTTGAAGAATTGTGACAAAGAGGTGAATTAGTCTGGTGTCCAAGAACAGAGTCTAAACACTTCACAATACCTCTTTGTAAACCTGTTATGAAACTCATTGCATGACTTTGTTTTTGACGTAAAAAAGACATGCCTCAAGGTTTGTGTCCAATCCGAGGTGATCGATAAAGCTTGCTGTTGCCTCAGCAAGAGGGTTTTTTTGGGGGGGGAGCCAGAAATAAATTCAGATCCTGGATCTTGTGGTTGAAACACATGAAAGGTTCTCGAGACGAGTTCCTTAAAAGGTTTCAATGTTTTCACTTGGTTATTTTTGCCCAAACTATCTTGAGTGATTGAGTCATCATTTTTGTGCCAAAGCCAATTCAAAATGTGGTTGATTTCCTCCCTGTGCCAAACATCAGACCATGAAAGTCGGCAACATTTTAGTGATCTACAATCAAGCTTCTAGAAAAGAGCTGTGATGATTCAATTGCCAAAATCTCACTCTCTCATCTGTTTGTCAGTTTATCAGTGTCTGTCAGTGCATCTACACATCACTGTATAGTCAGCACTTTTACCTTATCTTTCCACCTATCCTATCATCGACCAGGATTGTCTGTTGGGATTTAAATCTCTCCTGTGGGAGAGTGAAGGCCAATTATCAGACACAAATGCAGAATATCGGCCCTGATAATTGGCCAGGCCGATAATTGCTCCATCACTTATGTGGGGTATACTACTCTTTGCCTGAAGAATGGATTTCTGGCATCTTCAAGATTCATCACGATCTAAAATCGTCCCGTTGCCGACCTCAAGGATAAGGATAACAAGGATACCATGTTAACCCCAACTGCAACCCTAATTCTGACCATGTCACCAGGAAGGAGCCCCTAACCCTGAAAACCGAAATGAAGGAAAAATTGCAATATTTCCACAAATGTGTATAGCCAAAACAGATATATCCATCTGACAGACTGATAATTGGTCGAACCCTAATGTAAAGTATACTGCAATCTCCATTCCTCGCTGGTAAAGTAAATTGTGGACTTCTTCCGGATGAATTGTCCAATTTTCCACCCTTAAGTCACATACAAGCATGGACGCCATGACAACAATAGCTCTGACCATGTCACCAGAAAGAAAAGTGACTGAGGGTGTAAAAAGGGCTTGAAGGGGGCAGCAAAAAAAAAAGCAACGTAACCAAGTGAAAACTGAAAAAAAAGCCAAAATGTGTAGATTCAAAATGGATTTGTCCATCCATCCATCCATTCGTCCGTCAGTTCAGATATAAAAAGCCCTGCTCAGTCATGACTCGGCCTCTTCCTCTCAGAAGCACTGAGGGCCATTGTTGAAGCTTCATTAATGCAAAAATTAACCTCCCTTTACTTTCTCTCTCTCTCTCTCTCTCTCTCTCTCTGTGCAACAGTTTATCTGCCGTGTGGTTGTGTGGTCATCATAGTCTATGTCCCATCATATTCATGCCTCGTCCTCCTCCCCCCCATTCCCTTTTGTGTCTCTCCCCCTCTATTTGTCCTCCCATTTGTTCTCCCTCTTTACTGTTCACCTCTTTCTCTATCTTCAACGGCTCACCGGCAGCGGCTCTGTGAGTGGTTATCAGAGAAAATTACGCTTCTGTTGCAAACAAATAGCTCCTTTTTTCAGGGGCTTCTTGTGTTGTATTCTATGCAGAAAGGCCGACGGAAAAGCGGCCCCAGTGAAATCTGCCTGCTCCTGGCCTTGAAGAATGCACCTCCATTAAGGATTCAGGGGAGAGTTAGGCAACGGACAGCTGGGCCTAATGGCATGGCAAGGCTAATGCAGAGCTAGCACACCCACTATACACAGATTAGAGCTTTTACACACACACAAAAAACTTTTAATATCAAAGGCTATTGGCTGATGGCAGTGAGCATATTCTCAGCAAAATAGGAATCAGAAGAACAAAACCCAGATAGCCTATGATTTTTAAATGTCCTGACCTAGTATCAATATCTTAAAGCCCCCCAAATCTTATCTTTGATAGCCTTCAATGCAGCTAATTACAGACAGAGGGCTGATTTAAAGGGTTGAACTTGCCGACAGGCCTGATTCCAGCTTAACCAACACTCCAGCAGCTCAGTGATTACCACCACAGACAAGACAAGGGAGTTTTGGGACAGCAGCCAACAGCAGCAAGGGACAAGAATCTCATCACAGACACTTCAGCTGGAATATTCCGGTTAGTCAAAACATACGGATCAGTTCGAGATATTCAGAATCATGCTGATGAGAAGCAAGAAGTCGATGCTATACATGGCAGGTTTACAGCCAAGTATTTTTCCTGAGACTTATCTCAAGGTTTTCCTTTGGAGGAACAGTGTTACCCACTTTCGACCAAAGTGAGCCAAGTGCTAGTTATGGGTTGATTCAAGGGTTGGCAAACCTTTTAAGAACTGGCTTCCATTAGAGACACCATGATGTCACATTATTCAGTCAGTGTCTAACCCAGAGATTCCACCAGACACGCGTCTGCTGCATTACAGCTCTGCCACGCCAGCAAAGCTGATAGGTTCCCCTCTAGTCTATGTGTTAACTTCCACCAAGTCCGCTGCGCTGCGTATCTGCTCCCTCCCAGCAGTCCAAAGCCCCTCCTACGCCAGCACCCAAATCTCAAAAAAGAGACAAATACAAGCTCTACTACTAATCCTTCTGTCAGGAACACTTTGTGTTGTTGTTTTTATAACATATACCTATAACTGCGGTTGTGAGTGATTGTGATTATTCCGGGAACTCATCGGCCTCGCAACGTCATTTCTCGATAATACTGCACCGTGGCGGACTCAAAATGCAACTGGTGGGTGTTGCCGGACGACGAACGGCGGAGCAAACTGTAACGCAGCGGACACATATCTGGTGGAATCTCGGGGTAAGTCTCCAATTTCCCAGCATTGTTTGCAACGACTATGGCGGACTACACCGACTCTTTACAAGTGAACCAGTGATGTTTTGATGCCAATGTTGGCATTCAAACATCACTGGTTCTCGGCCCACTGTTGCCTCAATGTGGCATCCATATTGAAAGTCCTTTGTTTATCCTCCCCTGGACAAGCCACAACACGCCACACCAGCTCTGGCTCTTCAAAAACGGTGGTCATAAGTGGTTTTAGTTGGTCACGATAACCTTGCCCCCAGCCCCTGACGCAAGTGTTTTTTTTGTTCAAAAACAGCAAAGTGTTGGCACCACACTTTGGCTGTCGAAACACAAACAACTGATTTGAACCAGCATCTGAACCTTGGTCTAAAAAGGGGTGTCATTTCCAGCAAAGGAACTACAGCCGAGTACAGTCTGCTGAAACAGGCATCTACTCACAGCTGTCCATCAGGAGACATTCGAGAGAAAGGGAGTATGTGAAGACAGATGCTTTTGAGTTGTATTGTAGGAAATTAGGATCTATAGGTTTTCAAGCTTGACCCCTTGTAGGAGCCAATTAGGGCTAGGTTCTTCAAATAGGAACCAATCTTTGTCTGGAGCGTTCTAGCAGAAAGTTTGTCTCAGACACGGTAAGGTTTATCAGCACGTCAATTAGGTCTATTCAGGGGCAGCACCAATAGGGACAATGCTTACATGGCTGCACGTCACCCCAAAAAATATCTGAAATAACCCGTAACACAATATTTAATCAATCAAATTACCCAAGAGCAGACAATACAAAGAGTATTTCACTCAACGAAGTGAGTCGAGGTGACACAGGTGTGAAGGGAGGTAGGATGAGGATGAGGTAACTCACAGGGGACAGTGCGGAGGTAGAGGTTGTCCCGGATGATCTGCTGCAGCTCGTGGTCCACCGAGCCTTTCTGGAAGCGCAGGTTGAGGTAGTGGCGCAGCTCCTTGTCTATCACGCCCCCTGGAGGAACACAAAGGGCCAGGAGTGAGTAATCAGAACGAGACCTATTCCATCAAATCAATCACTCTGACACGAGGGGCTGTAAACATGTTTTCCTGGTGAACTAAAGAAATGGCTTGAGGGAAACAGAAACCTGAAAAAATGGGGAGAGCTTGATGCATTTCCAGAAAACAACACACTCTCTGTGCAATTTCCAAACTTGGAAGAAGCTGAAAACACTGCAGCGACAAATGACCCAGAAATCACTGAAAAGCAAACAATTTGAATTTGCTAAATCCCTACAAACAAACAGAGCCGAGCGCTAATGAACACACTCTGCCCTCTCCAGGATTCAGCATCTGTCAAGTGCAGCCACCGATTGGTGGAGGTGCTGATAGGAACACATGTGGAGAATGTCTACATATAAATCACCCTGCCGACTCCCCCAGGGGCTGTTTCTACTTCCATCCTCCTCTCACCTGAGAAAAACCCCCTCCACACCCTCCCTCCCCCTCTCCACCTCCTCTCTGCCTCTCCAGCTATCCCAGTTGTGTGTGAATGGACTTCCACTTTAAACCAGTAAATCACGCTGGCTCAGCAGATTAAAAAAAAAAAAAGAACTGATGGAGATGGTGGGAGCAACAGAAGAGAGATGGAAGGCAAGGGCAAATCCCACGGGGGAGTAGAAAGGGGGAGCGAGCTAAAACAAGCATCAGTTCCACCCCCAACAAATACTCCATCTATGTGCTCTCACAATCACATCTCAAATGGAGGCAGGACAGGACGGATGAGAGTGGGAGGAGGAGGAGGAGGAGGAGGAGGAGGAGGAGGAGGAGGGGGGAGCTGACTGACGTTACTTAAGGGATTCCTCATGGTGCCGCTTTAACCAACACACTTGTCGTTCTTGTTGCTCTTCTCCGTGGAAGTAAAGCAGCACAGAGGCAGACGTAGAGGCTGAGAAGACATTCGTCTAACCTTCAACACCCTCTGTGAAGCAGCAACTTGGCGCAATGCCACATAGCATTTAGCCCCCCCTCTGCTCTTCCTCCTCCTCCCCCTCCTCTTCTCCTTCTTTTTTTCTTCCCCCCTCCAATGTGATCCCGAGGCTGTGACATCCAAGCATGATACGCCGGAGATCGCACATGACAGCAGGGCACACATGTGCCGACAGATCCATGTGAACAAGCAAAGCGACTGGAAAAGCATTGGAGTAGGTGGATGTAATCGCAGGGAATATAATGAGCGGCACATTAATTCAAGAATAACCTAGTTTGGAAGTTTTTCTGTCATATTGGAGGGATGCATTATTTAGCACGCTCTGGTTCTTCAGTCGTGTGTTCTCCATGCACACACAAACACACACACACACACACACACAACACACACACACAAATCCATTAGAGCTGAACTAATTCACAGAGAGCTGCATTGTAATCGTGCAAACCTGAATTACAGACACCGGCTCCATCAAGACCTGGAGCAGCACGACCAGCCAATTTACATTTGCATGAGAAAAGGAGCCGAGCCGACGAATCTGCATACTGAAAAGGTGAGCGGACTCGGAAATCACATGCACGCGCACACACATATCAAACACACTAAATGGCACCTCTTGTGTGGACAGCGGTTGTGCAGCCAGTATAGAGTCAGAGTCCCTCTTTCCACAGGTTTTGTGATGCAAATAATCTCCGCCAGAGGAAAAATCTTGCGCTGGATCTTTCCTGCCGGAATCCCCCGCCCCCGTGCCGTCCTGTCCCTCAGGTCCCCAACTCTGTCTCTGTTTAAACCAGTCTATCCAGCCAGCCAGCCAGCCGGGGATCCGAATCACCTCTCTCTGCACTCCACGGCGGAGAGATGAAACAGGGAAAAAAGCGCTGAAGGATGAGTGACTGAGAGAGACCGAGGCAAGGAGAGACTGTGTGAGAGAGAGCGGGAAAGAGAAGGCGATTGGGGAAGAAGTGTGTGTGTGTGTGTGTGTGTGTGTGTGTGAGTGAGAGTGAGAGAGAGAAAGAGAAAGAGAAAGAGAAAGAGAGAGAGAGAGTGTGTGTGTGTTGCTGCAACAGAGTGAGGGAGAGAGAGACGGTTGAAGCGCAGCTCAGGCTGTGGGGACCTTTCGCACTGAGATCCCTCTTTCTATTGGATCCCTCCAGATTCTCAGGTCCTACAATGCCCCCCATCTGCAGCACGGGGCACTACATCTGCCTCCCTCTGATTAAAAGACATCCCCTGCCACATCACCACCCCCATACTGTACTCATGGCTTATAGCATCCACATGGCCTGGATCTGACCTTCCAAACAACCACGTGGTGAAACGAAACATTATGTTTCAGTGTCGGCTGACTAATTACATTTCTGCTTGTTTACTCTGTTTGGAAACCGACTTCAGTGGCGCCTGGTGACAAATCTTACAGTTAATCTCTTTCTCTCTTACTCATTTTGCTTTTGTTAATGACATGTATTTGTGTGCTTGTATGCACATTATCACACACATAAACAAGGCTTGACTTTAAAGACATTTTGATTGAAATAGAACCATCCAATGTCACATTTTGTGGGTGTTACATCAGGCTTCAGGGCAGGAAAAGAGGTAATATGACGGACATATACACTTTTATTAAATAAAAGTTAGAATACAAGGGCTGAAGCAAATCATTAATTCCATACTTTTGTGGTAATATTATTAGTTTTTGATTAATTGATTAAGTTACGCTTCAAAAGAAAAGATCACCATCATAATTTTCCCAGAGCCCCATGTGACATCTTTCACTTGCTCGATTTGTCCAAAACCCAAATGTTCAAGATATACAGGAATATGAAAAGTAAGCTGTAAATTCTCCTGCTACAGCAGCTGAAACAAGCAATTGGCTGGCATTTAAAGGGATATTCCGGCATAAATCTAATCCATGGTCTAACACACCGTGACACCAAGTAAGACCCCCCCTCGAGAGATCAAGTTTTCTCACTGCTAGCTTATGTAGTTTTAGCAACCTCAGAAAAGACCGCACAATAACAATACACTACACCATGACGCCATCAAAAATAATGCTCAGAACAGCACCAAACTTCAGCGACAGTACAAATAGGGTCCCAGTACATAGTTCGGCATCAAACATCTGCTAGCTTTGCCGCATTTCTATTGGAGCAGCGTGCTCGTCTTAGGGAAGCCCGACGAGTTGATTACCGAGTGCAGTAGGGTTCCGCAGCTCAAGGATGAAAATGTATGATTATTACTCCATGGAAATGCAATCAAAGTTCATGTGTGTCTTGCAGTTATTAACAGTTATTATCAAGAGCTGACAGGGAAAAGAACGGAATTGAGCATTTCTAACTGCACTCGGTGATCGACTCATCACAGTGTCACAGTGTGTTAGACCATGGATTAAACTTACGCCGGAATATCCCCTTAAGCTTTATAATTGACTAACAACTGAGTATTCCCAAAAATGTATCATCATATTAAGTATCATAAACTTGTGTTTGTGATGCTAACTTCCAGGTTAGTCTACAAAAATATGCGCAGCACTCCCGTTCACAGACCGATCAGATTCATTCAAATTTTGTTTTAATGGAGATTTTATGTTGATCGACTGAACAGCCAATGAATGAATCTTTTCAGAATATATTTTGACATCGGAGCTCAGTAAATAAGTTAGAATGAAGGTTCTTTCATTGGCACAGAGCAGCAGTTAGAACTCAAACTGCTCCCCTCAATATGGTCCAATATCTGGCGATGCTTCCAAAAATAGATTCAGAGAGTGTGTGCGGCGTGTGTGTGTGTGTGTGTGTATGTGTGTGTGTGTGTGTATGTGTGTGTGCACATACAGCAGTGCAAGAGTCCAATTGTTGCAGTGGCTGCGCAGGTCTGGAGTCAGTGAGGTGTGCGAGGGTGAAGGAGGTCGTTTAAACAGATGTGATGTTCTCTCTCGTTTTTCTCTTGAGGATTTTTCCCCATCAGTTTTTTTGCAGCTCTGTCATGACACGACATGATATGTGACGCTGCCGGCAGGGAAATGGACATGACAGAGACAGCATGGGGGGGTGGAGGTGTAGGATGATGATAGAGAAGCAAAAGGAGACTGGTGGAGGCTGTGGATTGACAGCAGCGCAGAAACATCAACTACCTGATTGATAGATTATACAGCACCAAATGTGTGGTCAATTAGTCCCATTATTTAGTCATTCTTTCCTTTATGACTTTGAGAAAAAGGTAACGCACTTTTAAATAAGAAGTCTGTTATTATTAAACAACTCATCCCTGCAGGAGGAGTTGTTTATAACATGTTTAGAGACACGTGTAGCCATGATAACAGTTTCCTTAGCAGATGGGTGAATGAAAATTGTTTTTGCCGTGCAGAGGAAGAGAATCCACCATTTAAGCTCAGCAGGTGTCATGTAAATCCCCTGGGAGACCTGGAAAGGGAAAGAACAGCCTGTGGAGAGTCAAAAAACAAGAGAGCAGCTGGTTCCTCCGGGGGATAGAGGTGCTGTAACAGCTAACTGCCTCATACCACGGCACAAACTAGAGGAGCTCACAGAGGAGCGCTGACTGCCGCCGCAACTGGTGAACACTCAACCTTTTTAGAGATGGCAGCTCGAAACACATGTTCCTCGCATTCACTTGCTCTAATCACTGCAGAATTATGTTTGTGTGTGTGATGAATTATTCATGGTTTATTGACTGGAGGCTGCAGTTGAAAACTACACTTTGCAGGGGGAAAAAATTCATTTACAATATCAACTGAGTTCTTGGTGGTGGTACGTCTCAAGGGATGGATGTCAGTCCATCACTAGGGTCAAGACTGACATATCTCAGAGAGCACTGGATGGACTGTCATGAATTTTTCATTTACCCGACATTTGGCAGCAGGTTAAACTTTTCACTTATGCTGGGAACGTATATCTCAAAGACCTTCTTGACATTACAGACCCATTTGCATTACTGCAGATTCTTGTTATTGTAAATTAAACAGAATGAATTGCTTGGAGAGGGTAGGCAGACCACCACATGTATGGATTTATTTCTGAAACTACCAGAATTATGTCAAAATATGGTTGTGCCTATAGCTGAAGCCTCAACATCTCAGCTGTGCACACTTCTAAACTGGAAATGTGTCACATACTTGGCAAACATTTGTGTTAACCGGAAAGTACTCTATTGTACTCTATAATGTGCAAATATCTAAATATCAAACACTCTACTGAAATAATGTTAACATGATGAACATGGCACCTTCCTATCAAAAACAGCATCAAATCAAATTGAACTCGCTCGTAGATACAATCACCAAAATACACCGGATTGTTTTCATTAAGATCCATGCATAATGCCTGACAGATTACTGAAAATGTTCAACAAAGGCCCTTAATCACTATGTTAAAGGATGTAAGAAAATCCATGGTGTAGAAATCCATTCATGAGTTCCTCTGTAATCTTGCTGACAAACCAACCAAACAAAGAACAGACAGACACCAGTGAGAACATAACCTCCTCGGCGAATGTAATTTATCTCTGCATCAGAAACTGTTCTTTTAAAAAGATACATAATTTTGCAGCATTATTTACTATAATGATTTATAATGAACATGTGATTTACTACAGCGAGAGCAGACTTGTGTGCATGCAAGAAAGCTCAGAAGGAGCTAAGTTTTGAAAACTCACAACAACAAAAAAACCTGCAAAACATCACCATGATGGACATCCAAACGCATACAAAACACACTCACAGTCTCAAACAAAGATTTTATGGCAGCAAAGTCTTCAAAGTCTCCTGCAGAAGCCTGAAACGTCTGAAACCTTTATCTAGAAAGATCTGGCATGGAGGGTGTGCTGCTGACAGTCAGTCAGAGCTCGGAGCGCCGTCATCAGAGCCGCGCTGACAATATTTATCACACCCCGCTCTGAGGGTGCCCGTTGGCAGTCACAAATGTAGCATTATCATGCTGTGTGTATACGTGTATGTGTGTGAGCATGAAAGTCAGAGGGAGCTCCAGCAGACAGCTGTTTGGATAATCAGACTAATTAAAAGATCAGGATGAGCTTAAAACCTTGCCAGTTAAACCAGACACACACTGCGCTCTGTTGATTAGTCTTCAATGAACATGTATGATGCCAACTCTGTGGTGAAAGTGCTGGAATCTGTAAACACCAACTGGCTTTGAGAATGGTTTACACACACACACAGAAACACACATGAAGACTAACACTTAGTGTTGTTGGAACAAGTATTTTGATTGTACACAGTTTGGTTGATGTGATAGAAGCATGTATTGACACATTGTTTGCTAAGTTTAGGCAAAACTAACTCAAATTAGGGTTTCAGTAGTTAAGCTAAGAAAACATTGTTTTTGGATGTTTTAGGTCCAATTTGTAAGAAATCCTAACTTATCAAATATTGGTTCTTTGGGATGTCAGCCAAGCCCACCTACAATCCAAAAGCATCAGTTTTTGACAAGATGTGAATGAGACGAAAAAACAATCCTTTGTTACAAATTGGACCTTTAACTACAAATCATACTTTATTTTGAATGACAGCCTTCAAATTTTGAATTTATTTTACAATCTGCACCAGGCAACCATTGATTTCCGTTAAATCCAAAATCAAATAGCAAACGTGTGGAACTCTCTCTAGTAACGTTTACATTAAATCTAGTAATGTTTACTAAATCTGTCTCATTAAAATCTCAACACAGAATAAACACAAGTTATTCATTTGCCTTTTTAGAAATTTGTCAAAATTAAAGTACAAACCAGCCTGATAAAAACACCATCACAGTACCTCCAGCTCGCTGTATCCCACAGGTGATTACGCAGCGTACCTTCTGTCGCTCTATGCTGACCATCCCCAGCTCTCCCATTGCCATGGAAATTCACTCAGCCCACCAGCTGCCTGCATGTACGTGAGAATGTCTCCTGACAAGGAGATCTCGTCCATTTTATCCTGGGAATGGGGCCCTGATGGTGCTGCTTGAGCAGGACATGCAATATATCCTTTGCGTGTCGCCTTCCGGCGGACCACGCTAAGCAGTGAATTGATGGGAAACAGCATGGGAGAGCAGACTGGTCACATTTCAGAACCTGCATCACATTCAAACACATATGGCTCCATTTATACCTATCAAAATGTGATCTGTGACCAGATTTGCTTTGTTGGAAAAAGGCCAATCCAATCACACTTTTTGAGGTTATGCCTGCATGAAATTTTGTTTCCTGTCTTGCGTAATCTCATTTTTGCACAGGTGAATATGTTGCTGATGAGGTTTATGATACGTCTCTGCAAGTCTTCACATCTGTATGTGGTGTTTTGCCGGTGACACAAGAACTTGGCTGAACTCCCTTTAAACCCGGTTTTGCATAAAAGCATGTGATTTCACAAGGTGCTCTACCTCCAGTGAGCAAGCTCATTTGCATGCATGTACACTATTTGGAGAGTACCAGCTGCGATTCCGAGCACGGAACTGAACGAACACTGACCACCTACTGCAGCACTAATGAGAGAATGCCCACAGATGGAGTCTACGTGTAGTAAGAATGACAATGTCGATTTATTATGCGAGTGATCATATCTCAAACTTCAGTTGTCGTTTTTTTTTTACTCTGGTGAGATATTCAGTTGCAGATCACATTTTTATACCAGATCCCCAAAGGTACAGTGAGTGTCTCAAATCAATATTTCATGATTTCTTAAAAAAAAAAAAAAATAGTATACACATTAGTTTGGTTCAACAGCACACGTCTTGTAATATTTATATCTGTTAAAGCCAAAACTGCAAAAAGAATCTGCTGTTCCTTCCTCTGATAATCTAAACCAGTGGTATATAAAATGCTCAATATATCAAGGGTGGATGCCTGAAGAACATTAATCCTCACAGCATGGTATTTATCAATATAAGCTGGGATATGCGCCATAGGTTGGGTGAAGCTGTATACAAATGTTAAATGATGTACTGACCCGACATTGGCCTCCACAGCTGGCATCAGACTGTGCAGTCATAAATCAAAAGAACCATCAAACAGGTAACACCATTTTTCTGTGTCTCTGTGCTAAGCTACATTTAAGCTTCTAAACCTCTGACTCCAGCCCTAGCCCAAGCGAGGGGAGCTAAATTTGGCTGCCCACACTGGCTTGACTGTCAGTTTTACTGCTGCTGCTAAGTACTCCAGCACTCGGCTCTGTCTCCAGGTGTGTCACCCACAAGGAAAAAAGGCTTGTTTTACTCCTCAAAGAAAGAGCAGGAAGAGCATATGGGGCATGATTGGGAAATGTGGAAGTGAATCAAAGGTTGCACCATGCAACATGAGTCCTGTCTGCCCTCATATCCCCAACTGTACTCCAGCTGGTTTCACATAGTTAATCAAATCAATCACCAATGATCCTGGTTTGGGTGGAAGACTGTTGCTGTCACATTAAGTTGCCTGTTATTGCTTCTGAATCTCCTTTACCCATTCCACTCTCCCCCACCGCCTGCATTGCACCTTTCCTACAATAGCCAAGCAAAAAAATAAATAATCCACATTTCTGATTTGGCATAGGCTTTTTTTATGCCTGATGTCATTCCTTGGGACCAATTTGCCCCTGTTTGTGCATTCCAGTGGCTGGTGAGCAAACCAGTGGCTTAGGGTCCAGTGTCCTCCATTTCAATAAGTGAACAGGAGGAGTTCGGGATCGAATCGCCAAACTTCTGATCAGTAGACCTGCCCACTGAGCCACATTTTAAGGAATCCATACTGCTGTGGCAGCAGACTGACCTGCAGTTACCACAGCTTCAAGAAAACTTTATCTAAGTGCCATTTTTTCCTAATCTGTATTCATGCATATGATTGATGATGGTGCAAAGCAAGGCTGCATGATTTGGTCAAAGAGTCATTTTGCAACTATTTTTGAAAGATTTTGGTGGAACTGGTGGGAATGGTCATTTTGGTCATCTTTATTTCAACCAAAAAAACAATGAAATTCATGATGATGTGACATTTGTTTGGATCTGTATCAAATAGACATGTTTTCTTACATCTGGAGAACAAGGCTTGCTGGCAAAACCATCGCTGCAGCACTTTATAATGATGCTATTTTGTCACAAATGTTAAGTTTTGTTCGTGGCCCTGGTGCAAAGAATAATAAAATTTCTTGAAAGTTATTTTGGGGACAGCTGCTAAATCAAGGGTTTCTGCTGCATTATTCAATGATAGGAAGATGTGGGCGAGTTCTCTCAACTCTAAATATCAAAGTATCTGAATGACCTGTCAATCACAGTGTGCCCTGGAATGATCCACTTCACATACTTGGACAATCTCATTCTGTGATCAAACACACCCACAGCTGTTTGAAAGCCTATGCCTCAAACAGGACATTAAGATCATAAAATGCGAGTGAAAAATAGCATGGGGCAATTAACACCTCTTTAGTTACACATGCACTATGCTGAGTTTTTAGAGCCTCTCAGTTCGCCTGGGAGGCCTGAATTAACACACTGTTGTTTCAGTGGAAGGATCTGCCCCTAATCTGCCCAAAGTACTGTATAATGCCACCTACCTAAGCTTTTACTGAAACTGTGTTACAGCAGTCCCAAATATTACTGCTGCATGGCCAGCTAATAACGCATCAAAAATAATTAAACTCCAGCCAGTCACTGTTTGAGTTCAGCCTTGCAATGACAGTCATCTAACTTGTCTCCCTCTTTGTCCATTCATTTCCCTCACCTTCTGTAACATTGTCCTATTTCAGGCTATTTTCTCCCTACTCTCCTTGTTTCTATATTTGAAGAAGAAACAAATAATCCTCAAATGAGGTTATTTATTTATTCATTTGTAGTGTCAGCAGTTTCAAGGAGCTAGAAGGGCTTTGCTTGCCTGATACAGCTGGTATGAATGGGTTTAGATTGACAACACAGAATGGGTTGAGTCCTTCAATCGCATACAGTGCATGTATGACATGCACAAGTAGGCCACTTGTCATCGCACGACATAGTAGGTTTTGCAGGAACAAAGCAAATTTGTGCAAATCTTTCGAGTCAAGTACGAATTTGGTGAACTTTGGCACAAGAACCAACCGTTAACCAGCAGGAAACCCTGTTGATAGTGATGGAGGAAGTTATCATAGCTTATTAGATGTGTTGCACCATTTACTCTTATCCTCATTCTGCTGTTGGGTAGGCTTGTATGCGCTTTCACAGTTGAGTTTAAGAATTTAGTTTGGTGAACTTTGACATGCAGATTAAGGTGTGAAGACTGAATGGAGGGCAGTGGATATGGCATCCTTTGTGGATCTGTTGGTTCTTACTGCATACTGGTGAGGGTCCAAGCTGGAAAACCAATTTCTCAAAACACTTCACCGGTGTGGGGGTTGTACACCATCGCGACAATCCGACAGTACTTTGAGAGAATTGAGAGAACGGGTGTGTGCAAAATGCAGGAAGCAAGCATATTAGCTATACGGCACCATCAAGTTTTAATTAACTTCTATGACAAATTAGAAGCAATTGCATTAGAGCTTTCCTCTTTGTACTCATTTCCTAGCCACTGCACAACCCACATGTAGTCACAATGTCACCAACCGTCCAGTCATTATTTCGTGAAGATGCTTAAATTAATTTCTGGTGCTACTGGGCACTAAGGAGAAGAATAGAGGAAAGGATGCCACAGAAGAATGCACTGAGCATTAACGAGGAATGAGAGAGTCGATAAAGATAAAGTGATTTCAAAAGGGGGATACAGGCTGCCAGGGGTGTGCCCTTCCAGTGAGGATTCAAAAGCAGGGAGACATTGTCAGCAGAGCGAGCACATCGAAGCTGCTCCCATACGACGGCTTTGATGTCCAAGAGAGTGTGAAATAGCCTCACTTTGGTCGACTGGTGGAGCAGTGCATCCAGACTCAACATGCTAATGTCACCATGCCAGTCGCTCAGCCAGGAGGAAAACTCCCATCGCTTAACATGACGAGGATCCATCTCCTGTCATCGCCTGTCAAACTGTCGCCTCAAAAGCATGTCATTTGCCTGCAACGCTGCGACACAAAGGGCTTCATCTCTGCTGAGAGACTTAAAGGCGTGTGCAGTGGACGGAGTGGTAAAAAGGCCAAGCGCACAAACTCAGTGCTTAACATTCAGCTTGCCATGACTACAATATTACTCCTATCATAACAAAGACAGCACTAAGATTCCCAGTGAAGCAACTCTCACACAATGTTATAATTAATGTCATGTCCTCCCATTTTGTACATCTGGGTAGAGCATGTCTATTTCCTTAGAACAAAGGCTACACGCAGAGATACAGAAATAGAAACCTCTGCACAAGTTAGATTACAAACCGCTTCCAATGCTATTGCTCCATCTATGTCATACGGTTTGTTGACCTGATTGGTTGAAGTGTTGCCGTGATAGATGTTGATGACAGATGTTTCACCCAATAATCTGCCAAGGACAATTTACCAGATGGTTCTATGCAACAAGCCATCTGGTGCATCAGGTCAGGACATCGCAATTTTACTCAACAACATTGCAATTGCGTTTTACACTGCATTTGTATCTTGCAATTATGATTTACATCCTCTGAGGGTTTTATCAAATCAGACAGTTAAAGAAAAATCAACTTCTCAGTCAACTTGACTTGTTCTCTGGAAGATAACACGATAGCATACAAATATTTTTTGTGGCTAAGCCTAAATAATGTAAGCAATAATGTAAGCAATGTTCTGTTCCATTACAACTTGGGTCTTTGTGCTTTGGTGATCATTTCACTCAGATACAGTAAGTGGTGGGGTTAAAAAAAGAAGAAGTCAGATGTGCAGGAAACACAAGCAGTAAGAAATGTTCTGAGGGTTTGGTTATTAGCAACATTTTGGGTCTGCCCACTTTCACATTTATCTCAAACTAAAGTAGTTTAGATATTTGAGCTGAACTCAGCATACTTACAATGTGTTATTTGATCATCTGATCTCTAGGTTCTTTCTGAGATCAATGCATTTATTTGGTACGTTCAGTGTTGAAACTAAGAGAATATACCAAAATTGTAATAAACTGGAATTATCCTTGAGATAAAGCTAATTAAAATGTGGTTCTTCTGACTTGATAATCGTACTTTTTCAAACAGTGCAGTATTGATTTGAAAACAATTACATTCAAACCTACACAGCCGGAAAGAGAAAGAGAAAGCTTGCACACAATATCCCCACAAAGGATTGTGAATCACTTAATCGTCCCAGATTTTATTTCCCTGCAAGACCCAAACACACAGCCTTGTTTATTGTGTTTCACATTACCATCTCACTGAGGCTGACCATTGATGTGACGTGTCTAGTTGACCTGAGTGATGGCTGAGTCACAGAGACTTGACACAATTGCATTAAACCAGGGCATATTTATATCAATGGGTCCGTAGCTAATAGCCGAGCCATAATGGCCGCCACCGGGCTTACTCCTACACATTGTCACCGTCACAGCACAGTTCTCATTACACCTTGCTGGGGCCAATTTAATTGAACTAACCCAATCAGAGCCCAGGAGCGTTCCGGTCTGCTGAGCGCCACAGCGGTGGTAATAGAAGCTGATGGAAGAAAGATTAAAATGTTGCTGCTGAATCATGCTCTGCATATCCCACATTCCCTGCTATATTTATTTGCACTGGCAAAGATGAATTATGGGGAATCATACGGCAGCAGTGTAAGCCGCTCATGTAGCTCTCTGAGAGCAAACAGAGCTGAGGATATTCTATGTAAATGTTTCCTTAGCAAGTGTAATGGGGTAAAGTGGTGCATGTGCAGAGTGAGCTGTTGAATATTCCTTTTCAATTATGTTTTAATGAACTGTGACAATGCGGGGCTCAGAGGGGAAATGTCGATGAAATATTTGCTTGAAATTTAATTTTAAAGTGGAGAAAATGCAGGAAGGCTGCACAGGGAGATCTTGGCTGTCTTCACACACAACAAACAAACAAACACTCACACACTGGTATCACAAGAGCTTGAAGTAATCCATCAAGGCTTCCTCTCTTCACACACTGACTCAGGTCTAGTGATTTACTCGTTCTTTCTCATTGACTCACACTCAAACACACGCATACACACCTCGTCACAACCTGCGCTGTCAAAATAGCCGCTGCGCACGACCAATCACGGTGCACTTCAAAGGCCTTTTCGCCCAATTGCATTTGGCAGCCCGGCTCGAGATCACAGCTAAGAGAGCAAAGCAGAGAACTGTTCTTGAGTTAACGTCCCTGAGCAGAACGCCTTTTATGGATAGACCAACACATTGCAAGAAAAATGTAGATGCCCCAGAGAGCTCCCAGACAAACATACAAACATAAGCTGTACACACACAAACAGCCAACGCAAGCGTGTGCCCTCTGGATAAGAACATTTAGAGTGGAGCACGAAGTTGAAGCTGCCATGTGCATAGATCATCTGAGGTAATCAAACTCCAAGAGGGACCCTTGTCAGGTCAGATCTCAACAGGATTTCAACATGAATCCGTCTAAAGCTCTCCACTGTTGTATGGGGACCACTCGACAAGCAGTCATTTTGGTGTGCAGAGCAAGTTTTGCGAGGGAAATTTGTTCAGAAGACTGAATGCCTACAGAGCATTATTAAGCACTCAGTATCTGGGACATAGTCCTAAGTAAAAGGTCATCTGCATAGTCTGATGATGCATCATGCAAATCAACTGCTTCAAATTTGCATACATGAAACCATGTTCAGTTTTTGGTCTTAACCTAGCGAGGGATGTGTCGGACATACTTCCACACAGTTTTTGTGATTTCAGTGTCAACAAAAACATGCATTGATAATAATAATGATATAAAAAAAAGAATAATGGGTCAAATTTCTATGTATGATGTGAAAGAGGTAACTACTAATGATGAACAGACAAAGAGTTATCACTCAGTTTTTCAGTTCCTCTCTCCTCCATGGAGCTTTTAAGATAATTGTTTTGTTTTTACAATGGTTTTGGTTTCATCAGTGCTATTTTAAGGAAGAGGATGAAGACTTCAGAACAATGTCGGAATTTTTTCAGGAATATATTAATTTAAAAGGCCATGGGAAACTACCTTTTAAACATCCCCAGTATCTTTTTTAGACTCAAGCTACAATAGACTTTTATTATAATGCTACCATTTGTTGGAAATGCTGCAAACCTTCCAACCTCTGTATCACCGGTGATATGTCCACAAAAAGTTAACCTACCGCTAGGGCTGGGGATCATAAATAAATCGATACTGGTACTGATATCGATAACTTATCCTCAATACTGGTCCTCAATTTGTATGTGAGTGTGTCTGAATGGGCGAGCATAGAAATACTGCAAGGGGGACTTCCTTAGTAACAGCTGTATCTCTCATGTAGGTTAGCACTTTGCATTGCCTCAAAATGAACGTGTATGAATGGGTGAATGTAGCATGTGTTGCAAAGCTTTTTGAGTTGTCAGTGGGCTAGAAAAGCACTATATAAATGCAGTACATTTACCGTTCAAATAGATAAAATCCAACATTTTGCACCCTTTAACATCTGTATAACCTGTATGGCTGTAAATTGAGTGTCTACCTTTTTCAGGACTACTTGCTCCCTCAGAGAATCCGATCACACTCACACATTTGTGACTGGATAGCCTTTGAAGCATGTACCTATGTAAGCAAAGCTACTTCTTGCTCATCCAGGTCAACCCTTCTCAGCTCAGTCACAAGGGTGCAAGCGGTCAACCATTTCAAATTCTCCCATGTCAACCCCCCTGGAACCACCCTCATCATAGGCTGCCCATGGCTGTCTGCACTGGATTCAAAGCACTGGTGCTGGCACACATGAAAGGCTGCTAAAAAAGCTGCAGTCCATAACTCAAAGCCATGGTCCAACTATGCCCTCAGCCCAATAAAGACACACTGCTCCGAGTATCTTCTCTCTGAGGCTGGGAATTACAAAGTTTTCTTCCACCAAACAATTACATTCCCTCAGGGTCTTTCTTAGAGCTTCTTTTATTTCTGACCCAGCAGATGGACTATTGGTCTATCATCTCAGTACATATTGGACTTTTATTGCTGCCTCCAACCTGACATTTATGTTATTTTCATTAATGCCATTTGGCAATTTTGTCACCTGCCCTTTACTACACAGTAGGAGCAGATGGATGCAAATGGAAGCAGTAATATCCTGATGGCACGTCCACACATTTGAAAGTAGATAGAAAAAGAGGAAATGGAAGGAGGTTTTTTTAACGGTCCAATTTGTGAGAATACTCAACTCGTCGAGTACTGTTGGGAAATGAGACTCAAAAATCAACTTCCTTGAAAAATGGACCTTTAAAGTCACAGCGATTCCTGGGAAAAAAAAGTCCATTATCGTGGGCCATTGGTTGAAAGTAGCCTTCAGTAGATGGTGATAGATGATTTATCTAAACATCTGGCAAGTATTTCATGAAAGGTGCTTGCCCATTCCAAACGGTGTCTTTCCCAGATGATTCAGTGGGAATTAATCAACATTTCTTGTAAAGGTTCCAGCGTCTAAATATACAGATCATGGCTGTGGATCCATAAGAGACAAAAAAGCACAACTACACTGAGCAATCAAACACCATCCACTTGGTCAGCTCATATTTATGTTCTGGGAAGATACGATACCTGTAAAGCCCTCAAATAGAGCAAGAGTGACTAAAGAAAATCTAAATCTAAACCGGCCAGTGTCTTGTGCTCTTTTTCCCCCGATTATGGCAAAGCACCTCATTGATTTTTCTGCATGTGAGGTTAATTGCAATCTCAGCAGCGGTTAGCTCCATGCATTCATCTGGAGATAACAATAAAAGTGATCTTGAGGCAAATTTCAGGTCTACTAAAGGATCAGCACATGAAACTGACCTTAGACTAAAGGGCTGCAGAGCAGCTGATAAAAAGATAGAACAGAGTTGTTCCATCACTGATCTATACCTCCCATTAGCCATCTATGGCTCCCTAAAGTGCTTGTTTTTGCTCTAGCCAGAGAGGACATTTAGGGCAAAGAGCACTCGACATAAAGGCTTTCATGAAATGAGGAGACAGGACCTCTCTACAGGGCTACTTTCAAAGCTCATCTTTGATTTTAGATCTTCTTTTCATGTCCAAAATCTGCTTTGATGCTGAACAGCGGAGGCATGGTGAAGGCGCATGGCGAAGTAAATGCTTTGGTTTTGGCAGCAAAACATGGAGATGATGGTAAAAAGTAAGTGTTAAGGGGGGCATATTATGGAACTCACTTTTCTAGTGATTGAGGACATACATTAGAGTGCCTAATGATCCAGAAACTGTTAAATAAGCTGCGTAGTCAGTTTGTTTATGGGCTGCCTGGGTCAGAAAACCTGGGATTTAACAAGCTGTTCTGTTTCTGGCCTATTTGTTTCAGTACATGAAGTTGAAGTTCATTTGAATAACCCACCCAATCTTCACCCACGGCTTGAGAGCTACCACTGCCACGGTCTGCCCGTTCTTTTTCCCTAAGCACTTGACATGTTGCAGTATGCCAAAGGTAACACTTCAGCATAGGTCTTATGTTGTTGGATGCACAGACAAACGCTACATCGGGCTCCAACCTGAGAGGACATCACAACTGACTGGGTTAAGTTTATTTCTAACAGAAACGTCCCCATAACAACTGGAAAATTCTTATGAGTGGCATCTATTTTACTTTGGAAGACCAATACAAACCTAACCTAAACTGCTCTGTTGTTTGGCAGAAACAACTCCTCTGGCAGAAAGAAAACCGAAATTATTGGGTTAGTCTGACTATGATCGGATTTTTAAGATGCATGTATACACCTTAGTCTGACTAAAATTGGACCGGCTCGGATTTCTCATAGTCGGATTAAAACACCTAGATTATTCGATTGATAGTCGCATCACTCATGCATCAGATTGGATGCAGATTTTGGGTTCTGCGCAGGCTCGAGATTTTTTTCCCGTGGCCGTGAGCCGGAAATAGAAGGACGGCGGCGGTGGCGTCTTTCCTCTGAAATAACCGCAAGCAAGAGCGCCACTGTGCATCTAGTTTGTGTAATTATCATGTACACTATATACGAAATGTACAAAGATGTAGCTTCGTCTTGCCCTACATACGCCATCTTTCTCGAATGCTGAGGCAGAGTTTGTTGTTGCTGGTGATGTAAAAAGGTCAGCCGGAGGTGGCTCTATTACCACTAGTTGAAATGGGCACAGCGCCACCTATCATACCGGGTATGACATGCTTCGGCTAATAATTTGGTTTTCTCACCAGCATGTATACTCAGACAATTTCAGTTGTCTGATTGAGTAGCATAGTCAACTAAGCTGTACATGTAAACGTAATGAATGATTGAATCTGAATTATCCCATAGCCTTGTGAAACTGAGGCTTATACAAATCATATTCCTTCATTAAATTTGTAGTGATTCTGGCTCAGGCCTGTGTGAGCTGACCAATCAGAGCAGATTGAGCTTTTCAGGAGTGGAGCCTTAAGAGACAGGAGCTAAAACAGAAGGTTTTCGAACATGGAGAGAAAACAGGTGGGTTTTTTGAACAGGAGTGCATGTAAGCTTTTCTAGCAGTAACCCAAAATGAAAGTATGAACCTGAAAACAAGCATATTTTTCCTTCAGGCATACCACGAAGCAACTACATCTGGACAAAATGTTGCAGACTCAGAAACAAAGAGTCACCCACTTAGCTGAGTCAGACAGACCATGAAGCATCTCTCCGTATCAGTAATATAGTGGGTAGATTACTTCAAAACAGTGGCCTTGTTTAATATGTGGCCTTTGTGTCATATAGTGGCTTGTTCGATCCATCAGTATCAAAATCTAGACACGAAACTAACACTAAAAAGAACATTTTGCCCCAGATGGCAAGACATCTGCAGGATCTTAGTGGTCTTAAGCAGCACTGGGTTAAGTTCTTTGTCGGCATGCCGCTCAGACTGCTGCCTTATAATCATTATTTGATCCTTTTAATCTTTTAATTTAACCCCTCAATTTTGTGTTTTTCCAGTCAGCCTTTTCAAGGATCTGCTGATTTTCTCCGTCTTACCTAATTGTAAATTGACTATCTCTTTGGATTTGGACTGTTGGTCAAGCCATGTGACTGACTCTGGACTTTGGAAACTCGTAATAAACAGTTTAACATATGATCAAAAATAATACTTAATTGCAGCACTTGAGAAGTAAGCCAGAAAAATGCCTGTTTGTGTGTTTAAGGTTGAGTTTTTCCTTTTCTTTTCTAGGCATTACTAGGGGATATTCCACCTGTCATGTCCCATCATTGTTGCCTGCTGGTTCACGTAGTTCAAGTAGCTGAAGGCTGCAGAGGACTCAAACTTCCACAGACAGCTCCATCAACTGGTTTACCGACATTTCCCTCTGAAAAAAAAACAACTTCTTTATCCTCCTCTTGCAGTCTCATGCAGGGACACAAATTCATGCAGTCTTTGCCGAGACACCCCATGCTGGCTATGGCTGCAGCTCTGGCCCCGATCACCCCGAGGGCCAAGTGGAAACACACAGCATGACATGCGATTGAGTCTCAAGCTCAGAGCCCTCCACAGACATGACTTCTTGCTCAACAGTTCATCAGCATCAATGTCGAGCCCATGTGATATTACTTCCAGTGTCTGAGCGAGTGAGCTGCCAGAAATTGACCCCCGACCTCTTTGAATTAATGTCTTCTTCGGAAATGTTTACAGCTGGAGCGTTGCGTCAGTTTCAGTTAGAAATGAAATGAAGCCCAAACTGCCAGATAACAAACTGAGCCGCCTCATTGAGAACACCTTCAGCCTTGAAATCTCTTCTTCTTTGAATCTGATTATATTTTTGCTCTGCCTTCCTCCTCCCCTATCTCCTCTCCCCGTCTCACCCCAACCCCTCCATGTCATAACAAGAGTGGTGTCGGCACAGAACTCTGGAGAGGGAGAGGTTCATCAGCAAATGGCTCCCTAAAACCCAATCTCATTTATATGCAGATGAAATAAATATTGATGTGCTGCCACACTCTTGTCGTGTTTTGCCTAATTGATGCCAGCATTCTTGTATCACTCGGGCTAGGTATGTCTATTGGCAAGAGGCTTGCTCGGCAAAATGACTCGTCGCAGACAAAACAGAGCCATAGCAGGCGCTAAAAAGTGAGCAGACAGACGGCAATACACAGCCAGCTGTAACAAAGCAAACAAATGAAGAGAAGGGCCATACGGACAAGAGCTAGAGGGACTGGCTGAGATTATTCATTTATGTGTGTGTGTGGGGGGAATACAGATATTTAACTGATCAAAAAGTCCTGTCATCCTATATGTGCGAAACATGTTTGACTATGCATGAAAGGCTGCATCTAACGTTTCTTTCATCAATGTACAATAAATGTGTTGATCATATTGTAAAAAATGCTACTGGTACTACTGGTGCTACTGTTCGGCTTTCCACTACTTTAAATCTCCAAAATGCTAATTTTAAATGAATGCTATACTGGGTGCACCTAAGTTATGCGCTGGTGCCCCTAAATGAAGAAGTGCAACTCAGTTTGAAAACATTACATTAGCAATGGCCAGCTGTTAACGGCATTAAGCTCAACACCACTGCGCAGCCTCACCGAGCCATTAGTATGACTCTAAACTCTAAGGTCTTGTTCCTTGATAAATTACTGAAAAAGAATCAACTGATTAAGGTTTTTACAGTTTATCTTCTTTTAGTTGACAAGCAATTAATCAGCTAATCGTTTCAGTAGTAAATGCACTGATTGCAACATTTTCATACTGCAAATTACTGATTGCAATGAACAATAACTTGCAGATTTCCCATTATTCTTTATTTCATCGCTTTGATTACTGTCTTTGTCAAATTGAGTTAACCATCTCATTATTCAGTGGACCATTGCTGCCTCGTTTTAATGTGTCTTCCAATCAGGCATGTGATCAAATCTCTACCGATCTGCAGGTGATTGTCATTAGCTTAAGGACCTGAAGGAATGTTATCAGGCACACAACAATTAAGGAAAAGCGTTAATTAGCTTGACACTAGCTGGCTGCGGTCTAGAGCATAAACTAGAGTAAATACATTTCGAGTGCAGGACGATAAGTGGGGGAGAACGTATGCTCTTGTTTGGACTTGTATTAAGAGGTTTAACGTACACTCAAGTGCCAGAGGGGGAAAAAAAGCTATAGAAAACCCGAGCCAAATGGGGAGAGAGAGCACAGCCATTGTATTGGGATCAGTCCTCTGAGCTGTCACAATATTGTTGCCTCAGTGCCACACACTCCGCCGCAGTACAAATCTTTTTCAGCAGGAGCAAAAAATGTCTCCTGACATGCGAAAATGCTCAAAAAGCTGCCATTTGTGAAAGACGCTGGAGTAATAAGGATGAGCCGTGCAAGCTGAGCGTCATTCTGTTTTAATAAGCTGTAACCTATTACAATGCCTTTTATCTCGTAACCTGTTCCAAACGAGACATTTGTGAAAATCCATCAGGGAGCTGTGTAGACGCTTAGTACGATTTAGTCAACTGCCAGAAAATTAATCAGCAAATACATTCAATAATGAATCATTTAAAAAAATGGTTGCCTGAAGAGTTGTCTCGCAGACCAATACACTCGTGCTTATGTTTAGTTAGAGGCTTAACAAATGTGCTGAATATATTTTCTTTCTCATAAAACATTTGCAAAGCTGATTACTTTTAAAATATTTCAAAACCTGCAGAGTTTACAACAGCTACAAGTCTTCTTCACTGACTGTTTTTCTGTCCATAACAAGACTGACAATTAACTGAATACCTTTTGCTTTTTTAGCTCACATGGCAGGTGACAATTGTGTGTTTTCTTCTGGAATTTTAGACTTAAAAATAATAACTGCTGGTTGCTGCCTCAGCTGTGAATATTCCCTTTCCCAGGTTACGTTGCCTACTCTTTTCAGTTGAGGGTTGTAACTCGACAGTGCATAATTCACTGTTAAATCTGTAAAAAATATGCACTTTTTTGCAGTCATTCTTGCAATTATTCAGTGCCCTAAATAAACCAGTATAAAATGAGTGACACCTGGATTAGCTCCATCTACTGATCAGATAAATAAAACACAGATCTAAAATTTTGATAACTGGGTATAATGGGCATCCAGCAGAAAGTGTGCTGTTATGTTGAGAATCCAAAGTTGTCCAGTAGCAGTGAGCTGTGTGGAGGGAGAGAGCCTGCAGCCCTAGTCCTATTTTCAGCTTCAGTGGACAGAGAAGAGTAGAGAGCGAGGCCAACTCAGGGCAGACAGGATCAACCCGAGCCCCGTTTAACCCTACACACTCCACTTCAAAACACGTACGCACATAAAGTGGCTCGTTCAAACCACCACAGCTCTTACACAAGGTGAAATGCATTATGGTAATGGGGGTGACAGGGCATAGATACATGGCAGTGGACAAGATGGAGGAGGACTACAGTATATACTGTTTCTTAGATTCAAGTGAGCTGATAAGACACTCAGTGATATCATATTCACACACAACCTGATTTGTAAGGCCAGATAAAAACTGCTTTATTAAAAAAATATATATATTTTTTATACCCCTACATATTTTGTTTACTATAAAGGTCAACACTGAAAATGTCTTTTAGGCTGTGGGTGTCTTATTTTATTTCACAGTTCATCAAGAAGACAGCCATCATCACACCACATCACATCACATCGTCAGTGGGATGGATGACAGGGCTTGAGACAACTCTAGATGGTTGTATGATTGCAGAGTCATCATGTGACAAGACCGTTCAATTTGGGTTTAATCACTTTGAAAGGTGGGAGTCTATGATTGTTTGGTTTTCAGGCACTTCTTTATCAGACAGCACCAAGTGGGATTGTTCTGAGGTTTAAGAAAGATCAGGATGTCTTGTTGTAAGTAGAACGGCACTCAGTAGAGCGCATACAGTCCCCTTTAATTCATCGAGCCTAATTCAAAATTAAAGTCCAATAGCCCTGTATGACATTCAACATTTTAAATCAACCATTACAGCTTAAGGTTGATTTTTGAGTCTCATTCCCAGCTCGTTAGAATACTGACACTTTGGGTTTCCCTACTTGTCAAATAATGATGGTTTGGGATGGCAGTGAACTCAACCTACAATCCCAAAGTTGGGAATGGGAACTCTCTTACAAACTGAAACTTTAAGCATAATTTAACCTCATCAGATCTAGCCAACCAAGCATTAATCTGTGAGATATTAACCAAAATATTCCTATCTTGCAATGTCAAAGAAAGTGAGAAAAGATCTCTATCCAGTTCTGATGGAGTTGATTCTCGGATGAGACCCATCCTCCATCCAAGTATCATGAAAATCTTTTCAGTAGTTTTTGTGTAATCCAGCTGACAAAGAAACCAACCAGTGGTCACGGGTGAAAACATAACCTCATCGGCGGAGGTAATTACGCCATGAATGATGACATAAATGCTAATTACAAGTCTGAAACAGTCAATTACGCAACATAGATCAGACATGAAGGCGGCTGTTTCTCGATATCCGTGCACTGCTTCGTTAAGTTGTTTTGGTGCAGAGAAAAAAAGGTTCTTCACCATGTTCCATTTGCTTGATGACAAGTCGAATATAGCTAAAGCTGATCTTGTTCAATCTAATCAGGAGGGACAACAGTAAGGAGGGGGTTCGGTCTACGTAGATAAAAGAGATTAGTAAGAAATTGGGTAGCAGTGAGAGAAATATGAGGGGAACACACATGATGGAGGAAGGACTCTGGTGTGAAACTGCAGTTTTTTTCAGTTTATTTCTCCTGGGATAAACGGATAACCTTCAACTGCCTCATTAAACAGATAATCAATCAATTTTTATAATGATAGGTGTTGGTGCAGGCCAAAAGTACTGTCATATTGGTTGTTTTTGAGGGAACACAAGGGATTAATCACATATTTTATTGTGTAAAATGCATGTAAATGTAATCTGCAATTTGTACTACAGTGTTAAGCCCTATAGGAAAGCATTAAGTGTGTCATTGACTCTTCTTTCTACTGAGTCATTAACTAGCCGTCTGTTGTTGACCATCGGCACACGGACTCCCGGGCAGTCTTACAAATGGGTATTTGGCTCATGATTGATAGTCAAGTGAAATGTCAGCTCATTTCCCCTTATTAGACGGAACCAATCACATTACATCAGAGTCAATGCCATTGACACATGCTTGCAATACCACCGCAGTGGGAATACAAGAGCCCTCCGGGTGGCTGCAGTGTCAACAACTCAAAGTTAAGAGGGACAAAAACACTGCTTGACATTTATACAGCTGAAAACAATATTTAATTAGCGGGAGTTTGTCTTACTGAGCCTGCAGGCTGACACAAGGCAGGAAAAAGGCTATCAGAAGAGTCAAAAATATAAAATGATACATCAATGAATAACACAGCTGTTTAATACTTGCTTAAATTATTAATCATGTGATTATTCCTCAACTGTCCCCATGCAGATAGGAAAATGAGATTTATTACCAGACCAAGGATTGAGCAATAGTGTTGAATTGTGTGGCTAGCTAGCTTACATAAAAAAACACTGAGCTACAAGACTGCTCTTATGCTGCTCTTAATCAATGATTCACTAAATCATGTTGCAAGAGTTAAACCAAATGTTTTAGTTAGTAAAACCATTATTAATGTGTAAATCAGATGCTTGAAAAGATTATTACTGAAGTTACCTGTTTCAGTGCACTTAAGTCTTTTTAAATTAAAATTAAATAAATAAAAATTAACATTTAAAATTAAAATATCTGCCTCTGTTAAATATCCTCGCCAAATTTGGGGGGTCAATGCAAAAAATGAGTGTATATGAGCTGATGTATCAATATCAGATTTGTTTGACTTCCTGATATCGTTATCAGCCCAAAATCAAGTATCGATCGACCTCTATTCCAGACACTTTTAATCACATGTATTGCCTCTCATGGATTTCAGGGCTGCATAGCGTTGAGGTTCATCGACAACAAACAGCAGCTTCCTGCCTTCCCTCTGCTGTGTCGAACCATACCTTCTTTTAGTACACACATATAGGATTGTTCGGTTCAGCTAAAAGGCTTTTGTTGGCTGTCAGAACTAAATCATGGCACTGCTTCACACTCCTAAAGCTCAGGGAAAGGTCAGCATATAATACAGGCTTTTCGTGAATGTACATTTGAAATGCTCTCCTTCACTACACATTCACATTTTATGTGATTAGGCCATTTTACAAAGAACTCAATCCTACCATTCCACCCTATTGTTTCAAATAATTCAAAAGACTGTTAAGTACTTTTCCTCAGTAACCCTCTATTGACTCTTTGGAGGTGAGACTTGTCTTTTCTATTTTGCCTGCCGAGCTTCTCAGCTCAAGTTAGAGTAAAAAGAGCAACAACACAGAGCTTCAGTGTCATATTCAAGGACACATCAACAGGGCACAGATGTTTGCTGGGTCATTAGAGGCGTGCCATGATCTTTAATGTAACCTCTACTCGTAAAGGTGCACAGCAGAGGCCAGAGGAGTCATTTATTTGCTGTAAAACACCAAACTATGTTCCACGGTCAGACTTTCACAAGGACTGATTATCCTGTCAGCATCGCTTCCCTTTATGGTGACCAATCAGATCAGAGCACAAGTTGTTAGCACACAATATTAAACATTTATGTGAGAGTCTGTTTAAGACCCCGAACCGCTCCTCATCTCTGATTTGTTCTCTGGCCGCTGGCGTCTTTCTTTTTTAGGTGAACACTATTTTTGCATGCAGGTGCGCGCTTGTGTCAAAGACGGCTGTGCAAGCATGAGAGACAGAAAGTGTGTGTGTGTGTGCGTTCAAAGTCTACATCACGTCTGTGTCTTGCTGTTGCAGAAGCGCGGGGGGGTGGGGGGGGGCTGCAACTGACTGCAGCTCGAGACTGCCATCTATGGGGACTGACTGACAGATGATGGCAGGCAGATAAAAACACAATGTTCTCAGGGTCAAAATGCTGAATAAGAAAAATTTTATTCATGGCTTAAAATAATGGAATGCTGTCAATGCTTTTGGTTTATTAATGACATAAATAATCTAGAAAAGATTTCTTGCTGAATCCTTTATTTTGAGTGCAGCTGATGATTGTTTTCACATTGATGTTAAAAAGTAATGTTAAAAAAAATATAAAATGAAAACTGCAGCTGCTTTGAGCAGGTAACATTTTAAAGTACTTCAAACGTGAAAGATTTAGCAGATAGCATCTTCACAACCTTAAATACACCTTGCACACTATGAATCAAAGGAAACTACTAGACTGGAAATAATTAAACCACCACAGGTGAAAGGCAGTCCACCGGGACCCCTCGCGATCTAAAATACATTTTTTTGAGATTTGAATTTTGGGTTTTCACAGAAAGGGATACACAGCTTTTTCTTCACAGGCAAACATGAAAGTCTAGACTAACAAAAGTCACAGGTCTTACAGCAGGAGGCTGTTTAGAGGGAAACAAACTCGTCAAAATCTCAACCACATGGAGAAGCTGAGAGCTTGTTGTAACCTCATTCCATGAGAAAGCAAATCATAGTGAGGACCCTGATTCCCAAAAAAAGAGGAGATGCTTTATAAAACATTAAATTAAACAGAATGTAATCATTTGCTAATCCTTTATGACATGAACTCAACTGAAAACAGCACAAAGATATCATCAGCTTCATTTTCTTTTTGGGACAGGGGCAAACAAACAAAAGACTATTTCACAGGTGAACAGGTTCATTGATAACAGGTGATAGTATCTAAGCCCACATACAGCATGAGCTGTTAAACAAAACTATCTAGGGAGGCGCCACTAGAAATACTTTGCAGGCGAATGGATGAAACATCTGTCTGCACTTTTGAACACCGCTCTCGCTAATATAGCCACTTTTTATTATGTCTAATAAAAAGTTGCAAATGGCACCTGGAAAGTGGCAGAGCAGGAGCCAGCTGGTCTATCAAGACTAGTCGTCAATGCCATTCTCTTCTTCCAATGAAATGAACTCTCCAGTTCTGATATAACTGATGTTACAGCTTCTACACTAATCTCTTGAGTAGCCGCCAAAATAAAGAGCCATTTTTCTGTTTATCGCAGCTAACCTAAGCCAGTAGCTGCCAGTAGTTCCTCAAAGGATGGTAAGTGAACCAGTGTTTGGTTGATCTACCTCACAAGGTAAGATGGTGTCATGATTGGGTATGACAAAGGAATATCCTTGAAAGGCCTCAGTCATTCACAAGCAAGGATGGGCCGAAGTTCACCATTCTGTTAAACACATGATTGTATCAAATATATTACTACATGGGAACACTTCATAAAAACTGTTCAAACACAACTAGTTTGCAAATTACTGCATTCTGGTTGTTTTTATATTTTCCACTGCGTCCCTGCTTTTGGGAATCAGGATTGTCGCTGTAACTTCATTTCAGATGAGAGATTGAGATGGCTGTTTTTATTCAGCCACCCTGCGTCCATTTCTCATTACTTGCGGATTATCTCTTGAGTCCTTTATAATAAGGCCCGCGCTGAAGACAGTAATCACAATCGGTCAAATTCAGCGAGGGGGAACAATGGCTCATACTCCGCAGCATAAACACATACATTTTCTTCAACGCACACCGCGCAACAATTTTTACCACACCACCTGCACTGGAAATAGGCAATGACAGCAAGATTGTATAACTCAACAAATACTGGACAAGTCCATTAGTATAGCTCGAAGATAGATGTGGAGGAAAGTGTTGAGAAAGTTGGGAAGAGTGCAGCAGTTTCCACTCAAAGGGAGGGAGAGGACTTATACCTTTTATCAGAGAGCTACTCTTAGATATCCTTAATTATTCAGGAGCTCTGAAAGTGGGGTCTTTATAGAGTAAAACAGAGCGGACGTGATAATGCAGAGCTCTCTTCTCCATCTCCGAGAAGACTTTGATGTCTTTTATCTCATCCTAAGAATGTTAAAAAAAAAAAAAAAAAAAAGCTGTTTTAACGGATGTCTGTGTGGAAAAAAATGAATTTCTAAGAGTGGAATAATCACTCCAGACTCCATCTTTTCCCTGACCTACCACTGACTTCTTTATCATTATTTTCTCAGCCCAAGTTACACATACATGTGCATGAGGAAAACCTCTGCAACTCACTTGTAGCTTAAGGCAACATATCAGATGTCCTTCTTTCAAAGTCAATGGGCTGCAGAGTAAATCCAATATAAAGCCCCTTCACTGGTAAAAGACAGACACCTAGAAAACAGTGAGCTAGTTTTCAGGCGCTGCATCTCAATCCGACTCTTTCATCCCGGTCTTCATCTCCTTCTGTGTCAAACTTGTCAGGTTCAATTCCCTGCAGCACGTGCTTCCCGCCGCTTGTGCAACATCTGTATCCTAATTGCTCATAAACAGGCCGTTCCCGACGCTCCCGGTCTCGGCTTCGGCGGTAACGGCGCAATTAGCTCACAAATGAGCAGCTTACATTCGTAGCCTCGCGCTGCTGAGATTATTCATCCCGCTGGCTTCAGGGGAAGCCACGAGACGCTTGCTTAGCACTCACCTCTTCAGCCGGATATTCTTAGAACACAGTGAAATCACACTGCCATGACCAACCTGCATGCTGTATTTCACGTATGTGCACATACGGCTCATGACACATGGATTCAGAAACCTTACAACAAACTCACACCAGGGAGTATACGCCGTCGTTAACAGTCAAAGTTAAGCAGCTGTAAATACTCATCCCAGCTCATCTGTGCTTGCACTGATTTTATTTTTCTCCCTATTTTACATTTTTTAATGGCGCATTTGTTCTGAAGTTTCGTGTTGCAGGAAGACACTTTTTACTACATTTAACATAAGTTGAGATCTTCTTTAAACAAGCAAAGCTCAGAAAAATTAGGAAAATGGAAAGAAAAAGAAAATGAGTTGCTGATTATCCCGCAAAGTATTCTGTTAATTGTTAATTCTTCTTAGTTTTTAAAAACAAATCATTGCCTTTTTTAAAATGTCAAAATAAACCCCAGATAAAGAAAACAAATAGGAAGAAAATAGTACCTATAGCTTAGAAAGTATAAAGACATATTTTTCTTGCTTTTAGTTCTTTTAATCTGAACACTTTTCCTGTTTCCAGGGCTCCAGACTAACTTCATACACTTGCTCCGCTGGTGCACCAAACTTTTTTAAGTTAAATTTAGTTGCATCCAATCACACATTTTAATTGAATTTCTTAACGCGTCGTGTAATTGATGCTAAATGTTTTCTTCATTTAAATCAATGCACACTTCACAAGAACTGTAATATATTTCAGGCGAGCTGGTGCAGCCACTGAAAATGTTAAGTTTCATTTGACAGACTTTTCTGCGCATGTGTGACCAACACAACGGCACCCTGGAGACCTGCTGTCACATATTTAGCTCAGTTAAGGATCTGATGGCTCCTTCCACCTCTGGTGAAAACTGCAAACATGAATTAAGATCCTGAAATGTAGCTGAAAGGTCCACAAAAATTCCAGTAAGTGCATCTTGAAACAAAACCTTCCAAAACAGTTTAAACCAAATCTGAGGAATTTAGTTTTTGTAAAGTATACCTTATACGATATTTATGAACACATGTATTCATACAAACTCAAACTTACAACAAACCTGGAACCATAAAAATGTTTCCATATGCACGGTTATGGGCAGAGAGATGCTTCATCCCATCACACACAGCAGCAGTTTCCCCAAAGCCTGCTCCACAGGTCACCTTCAGCACTGAAGCACCTCGAGTCTTTCTTCCCTCACAGGCCAGCAGTGTGCGGCGCAGAGCCCAGAAGGCTTTTAATCCTCCACCTGAGAGACTTGCGGCAAAGTGGATCCCCTTTGATCATCTGAGAGGAGTTGTGACTGCGTTGTTTATCACTGCTACAGTAACCCAGCGAGTGTATTCAAGACAAATGACACTTGGCATTCTCTTTGACAGCGTTTCATATCCCGAACCCCTCGTAAAACCACAAAGTGAGCTCCTTCAGAAATGAGCAGGCGTTTCCACTAAAATAAAAGCTGGAGGCAATCACCATTTTAAAAAAATATATAATAATGTATTCACCTGACTGTTGGGACATGCTGATACGTCTGTATCGGTGTTCATAGCACGGCAATTTTTCATATTCTCACTTTTCAATTTACGCATGAGAGGCATAATGACATCTATTTTTCATTTAGATTTGCTGAGGACATAAGAGTCAAACATTATAGCGTGAGAATAATTATCTATTTGGATAAAAGAAGCGCCGCTCAATACACCACACCAGGGGAATGGCAGACAAAAGCTCAGAAATACTCAATTACTTTGTGTTCCTTCGTTTTAAATTAATCAAACGTGCGTGACGGAGAGGAGCAAGTATTCAAAGTTGAGCTTACAAATTTCTCCTACGTTTTTCATTCATAATAAACTCTCCAAAATACAAGTTGAACTTTCTGGTTACTTTATCCAACTGAAAGTGATTGAATGAATTTTCATTTCAGGTATCGATGTTGAACGCTGCAAAATCTGAAAAGATGTTGCAGACTTTGATTACTCTGTTCATGACAGTGAGCAGCGTCTGATTACATTCACCTTTATGAGTTTTAGGGGGGGAAGAGGATGCAGCTGGTGAACAGAAACAGTGAGAGCAAGAAATTCTTCTCTGTTACAAAAGGGGTGGAAACTGTATCAAAACCTGGTGGAATTTCAACATGAAAAATGCAGTTTGAATGTTCTCACCATGTTTTCTCTTCATATTTTAATTAATAACACTTTGAGTTACGCCTGTTGCAAAAAAAGAACTTGTTTACTGGTGATCGCCATCTTTTGGCAGCAGGTAGAAAAAAAGATAGAGAACTTAATTAATAGCTAGAGGGGAAACAAATAAACATGTTTTTTTTAGCACTGCCTTCTAAAATGACTAAAATAAGTGTTTATTAATCTGACAGCACAAAATATGCCTCTATGGTTTAGGTTGTGTTACATTTAGGCAACTAAAAGTTCTTGTTCAGGTGAGGAGAAAATCTGGCCATGACCTTTGAACCCTTCCACCCCACCATGTTAACTGATCCATTTAACACTGTGATGTTAAGCAGTGTTTAAAAGCAACATTACAGTTGGTAGTAGCAGTATGTCAGCAGCAGTCAAGTATGTCGCCTTTCTCGCCACCATCATACTAACAGAGAGAAGCACACAAAAGAACAGCCAATACAATAATCATCCTCTATGTCCTCTATAATGGACCCACATGTAAAACTGACAAGTTTTCTTTCCTCCCCTGCAGCGAGGAACAAATGTACACTGAATGCATGGCACATTATTGAAGCTGCAAACTATTCTTAGTGAGAGAGTGGGCGTCTTGCCCTGTTTCTGCAGGGCTTTCATAGTGGGACTGAGCATAGCTGAGTGTCTGGCATGTTGAATGGACACACACACACACTACAAACAAAAGCACAGAAAATTGCACCAATTCACACACAATCCGAAACACACATACATTCTCTTTCTCCAGCCAGCGAAGTCGCAGCCCTGGATCTGCTGTAATTGCTGGTGCCTTTGCTTCACCAGCAGAGCCTTTGACAATGTCCTTGATGCACTAACTTGCTTATTAAACGGCGGCAAAAGGCAAGCCTACCTCCTTTGCTCCCCATTAAAGTTTCCACGCTAGCAGAGAGGAACTGCATGACGCGCATACATGAGACAGGTCCGAAGAAATTATCAGAAAAAGGAATGAAAACAGGACTCCAGGTGAGCAGTAAACAAACCAATGTGCAAAGAAACACTCAAGAATAGATTATGAGAGAGAAAGTGTGTGAGCCGGGGAAGAGAAAAGCAATGAAGCACCTGCAGGCTGAGAAACTTAATTCACTTATTTCTGTGAGTGTTTCCACGTCACAAATATATCAGGGCCAACTTTTGAAATGTCACACAAAAAGACATGTGTGTCACTCCTCATTTCAAACAGAAGGGTAAGTGTGAATAAATGCATCCCCTGAACAGGCGAAATAGAGGAAAATGCATCTGTAAGAAAAATGGAAGAAGTTGTATAAGAACTGGTTGGTACAGAGAAGGTTATCATTACTCTGCTCTCTCAGGTAATTTTTTTACCATATTTTATGCTTTCACGAAGATAAAAGCAACAAAACTCTCCAGTAATGGCCCAAAACGAGCACCCTACATAAGCGTGGCAGCGGCTGTGACCTTTATGAGATGCTGTGCTGCGAAGATGTTTCACTGGAGACATTTAAGACCGCCCAAAGCCACTTCTCAACTGTTCTGACACAAGGTTGAACCATTTGTTGGAGCAATCGCACCATCAGCAGTCCTTAAATATGTGTCAGTTTCTATTCATCAGCTCATTTCTCTATCAAAAGCTGCGGGTTTCTACCTCAAAACAGGCTTCTTGCCTCCTTAATTTTCTTCAATCTGGTACATTAAATCGTGTAGAATAACATTTGTGCGAGGCTCCACTCACACAGCTTGCAGCACACTGGGCTTTGCTCGCAGATTTGAAACACAGGCAACAGAGATTGAAAACAGAGATTGCAGGAAATCATATTAGCACGTCACCGCCATCATATCCCTCTCAGGCATTACTTCCATCTAATTTGTCTGTAATTAGATGACCAGGATTCATCTTACTGGGTGATTAATTGCTCACACAGATGATGAGACCCGCATCTCTGAGCAGGTAGTAACCATGGCGATGAAGGTGGTGCAAGGAGGAGGTGTTGGACAGACACGACCAAACAAAGCCAAACACGAGGGGCGTGTATCAGATTTTCATCTACTAATTCAAGGATTGATTTTGTCGTTATTAACTCTCCCTTTTGTGTCAATGACACAAATTGATCCTCTGTTTTAAAGTCGTTCAGCACTTTATTAAACTTTGAGAATGAGCACAAATTCAACCATACAAATATACAAGACAACCTTTAATATAACCTTTCTTCTTCTGAAAATTAAATGATTCAAAAGCTCTTTTAATCTGCTTTTCTTTTTTTGTGTGTGAAATAAATGAAAATAAAATGAATGTAAAAGCAATGAAATATAAAAGAAAGTTTCTGTGATGATGATCCTGCTTTCTACAGAGTGGTCAAGTGCTGCTTTTGAACGCTGTTAAAAAGTAAATCAAGGTAGCGGCCCTCATATCAAGGATCCGGTGAGGCTGCGATTCAGAATATGGGATGGGACCCCATTTGAGAAACTCATGAGAAATCGGTGTACCTCAGTCTCTGCAATATTTGATCACGACCATGTTATTTTATATGTGACACTGCAAACTGAGAAAACTTTTAGACGATACACTTAGTAAAGCAGACACTCAATGAGAATTTAATCTGCAACAGTTTTGATAACACATTACTCATTTTTAATCAAAAAGACTAAAAAATGTTCTGTTTCCAGTTCCTAAAAATGTTAATCATCACCTTCGGGTCTTGGACTGTTTCCTCAACAATTTGAGGATGATTCTAAAAATGTTAATTTTCTTTAGTTCATGGCATTTTATAAACCAAACAATTGATCACGAAAATAACTGGAAGATTATGCTGATGAAGCTTCTCAATCACCCAGTTCATGGTAATCTTAAGTGCTGCGTCATAAGCAACTGGACGTGTATCAGTTTTTTGAAGACGTCTCCCCTCTCATCCAAGAGGCTTCTTCAGTTCTAACTAACTGGAGTAAAAAGCCTGCAAAGCCAAAAAAAAGCCCCCCCAAAAAGTCTATACTGCTACACCAAAAATAGTAAAAAATGCCTAGAAACACAGGACAACATTTGGACAGTTTCCAAGGATGCATTTTTTATTCAAATGCTGCCAACAGCTTGCTGCATATTTCAGTTCCAGGAACATTCGAGGTTCAGGGTAACATCTGTCTAAATCGGGAATTTCATCAATACTTAATAGGCTCACAACTTTGCGAATAAAATCAATCATCTGCCTGTATTATTGCCAAACTAACCAACATTTATAACGGCAAACATGTACACCGTATTCACACAGAATTTACTCTGTGGGTTTATTTCAGGGCTTGGGAACGATCGAAAAATCAATGTAAAATGTCTGTGTCACTTCATAAAACATTGTGGGCTAAAAGCCTCTTGTTGAAGCCCAAATGCTGAGCTATAACAGCCCATTAGCAGCTATGCAAATGGCAACATCTGGAGCATGTCGGCATCCATCAGACTCGCACACACACACACACACACACACACACACACACACACACACACACACACACACACACACACACACAGTAATAAACACACATACTGTACGCACGTGAGTAACAGTTGGAGGTAGTTCAGTGGCATCTCATCCCGACTCTGTAGGAAACTACTTATGGAGTCAAGTTGAGATGAGAGCCTCCTATCACTCCTAACCCCTACAGCTCCAACAGATGATGGGGTGATATATGTAGAAACACGCTGACACGGGCTGGGAGATTATGGAAATAAATGGAGATGGCTGACCGCGCTGTGTGGAAGAGGCAGCGGCAGCAGCAGCAGAGACTGAGATGTTATACATTTAGATTCAGATGCCTCGGGGGATCTCAAGGGAGCTGTTATGGTTGCGGCGCAAAGCAAATATTGAAGTGTTTGGTTAGCAACAAAACATTACCACTGAAAGTGTAGTTATTTAACAGATTTGTGTGTTTGTGTGTGCGCGCGCGTCACAGCTTTGCAATACAGCAGATGACAGAGCTTTGGAGGGGTTTTGGATGTCGAATGAATTTTGAGCAGCTTCGTGCCAAATTTGAATACAGAGTACTTGTAAAGGCAGATTTTTACATTATTTTCCGTCTTGTATGTCCAAGACAAAGAGCAAAAAAACCCTGCATTTTTAAAACAATAAATTTCATTTGGATTTATAAAAGTGATGCGTGTAGATTTTTAATTGGTTTACAACGCAGAGAAAGATTTCTTTAACAGCTCATACCAGAAAAAAGGTTTGCTTTTCATGAAGCAGAGCTAATGCTTTCAGAGCAGATGGAGGAAATGAATGAATGAAAGGCTCATAGAAATCTAACTTCCAGTTCCAGCATATGTATTCTTTTCAGCAAAGGGAAAGACAAACAAAAAATGCCAAGAAGGAGCATTTTAGTCTTACAGGAAGCAACAGAGGTTATGATCAGTAATTCCTCATTAATATGTGAAGCTCTGGCAGTCTTTTAACTTCTGCCCCGGCCTGAGATAAGCTGGTGTCCAGTAAAGTCAAGAGGAGGTCAGAGGTGACGTTGTGGTACGTAGGTCAGGCATGTGACTCCCCAGAGAGAATGTAAGTGGGCGCGTGGGAGCTTGCAGGAGCTGCATGGCTTATATATAATTGTGTACATGTTTCTAACACCAATCTGTTTCCTCAGCATGAAAAATGCACGTCGAGCGGTGAGTCAAAGCGATTTTCCATGCTATGAAAAGGCCCAGAAGCAGTTGAGTAATAGTGCCAGCTGCTTGGTGAGTCAGGAAAACTTCTACAGATGCTGCAGACCCCGAGAGCTTCCACACGTTACAACCTCTATTCCCTCAAAATAACACATTTTGGATTTATCCACAATACAAACTCTCTCCAAGAGGAAGCTGCAATGACGCACGTCACGTGAGAAAGCATACAACAGAAGTCATGAGGAAATGTATCCATCACTGCTCTGCGTAACGTTGTGCTGACCTTTGAAAGAAGCTGTGACTCCATGCACTTGATAAGAGTGACAAGCAAAAACCTTTAAAGATATAATACATAGGAATTCTGCATTAAAATTCTGTAAAAATGACTTTGGGTTTGGGTTAACTTAACTCAAATTTAACTTTAAACATTACCTCGTCTGTGAATATTTGTGCTCAAGTCAGGTCAGATACATTTTTATCCATACTAATCCTCCATACTCATGGAGCTAACGTTAGCAAGCAACAGCACACACAAGTTTGGTCTCACTGTGTTTAAAAATGAGGTCAACTCTCACTAAATTCAGCACTCACCAGAGACTCTGGTTCTCTCTCTTCCTTTCTCTTTTCTTGTCTGGTAAAGTACATTTACTCTTTAACTCCATTCGGCAGTCAATCATCACAGTGAATCAACATTGAGGTCCACAGATTGCTGCTAAAGTCAGGCTGATAAACAGGAGGAAAGATAAATCTGCGTTTTAATCCCAAAATTTCAAAAGTAATCTTTGAGCTCTCCTCCAGTCGGTAAACGGCTCTGAAGCAGAGAAGAATCTGTGTGGCGCCAGCTGTTTATTCCTTCAAAACATTTGGCTCTGCATCAAACTCTCTGACCGGCTTCAAACGGCTTAGTGTATCTTCATGTTAATTTTAACCTCGACTCAAAGAAGTCAAGTCAGCAACTGAAGATAAAATGTTACTTCTATTCAGAGACGTGGATGGAGTTTTCCTAACTCAGGACTTATCCAAATATTCACTTCAGTTCAAGATTGTTCATTTTGTTTCTTTGTTTCGTCATTTCTTGGAATAGTGACAGTTTTGAAAAAAACTTCACTATTCAAAAGTAGGAAGTGATGCACAGTAAGAAAGGGAAGCAAAGAGATCTAAGTACACCTCAATGGCCTCCGGAGTGTCCACTAAAACAAAAATCAAGAGATGGAAGAGTTACAACTCCCTGTGTGCGTGGGGGCTGATAAACCACACAAAAGGCAGCTTTTTGGAGTGCGACCTTCCTTAAACTGGGCAAAAAAGTGGCCACAGCAAAGGTTAGAAAAATGCAGTATTCATGGAAAGATAACAGCCTGCAGCCATTTGACATTATTCAGAAAACTATATTCTCTTCTACTAGCTTCTGAGAAATGTCTTCCTCCATTTTCACTTTCTTTGGAGCCAAGGCCTGCCTGCCTGCCTGCCTGCCTCTCTGTGTGTGTCAGATGAAATTTGGAATGCACTACTTTCTCCAAATCAGATCTGCTGAGAACAGCATCTTGACTTGATTGAATCCCAGCCCAAATTTCAGTTCCAAAGGACACAACAGTGTCACAGATGGAAAGAGGCCAGTGGCTAGAGTAGCCGGCCGTACTGGCTGCCTCCCAGGTGTGAGAGTGAAATGAAAAAAAAAAAGGCAGCGAGCTCATCTGACATTCCCTGGATAAATCAATGTAAAACCAAGAGTCTACTGCCATGCTATCTGCTCTGTGAGGCTGTACCCTGGCACAGAGGTGCTTTGTTAACATGCTGATGATTAGTAGGTATAATGTTCCCAATTCATCCTGAGGAGGACATGAAAGTGTGTGTGCTAAATTTCTTATGATAGTGAGACAGAAAAACCAAAACGTCAAAAATGATAAATCATCTGAAAACCATGAATGTCTTTAATGAAATTCATAGCAATCCATCCAATTTGTATCAAGAAAATTAACAAAATGTGAAAAATGTCAACTTACTACAGGAAGTCAGGGGATCACTAAAGTCATTACAAAATTGGATGCCAATTAATTTGATAATTGTAGCGATATTTCCATCTGAGCTTAGGTGGAAGGAATAAACGACAGGCAGGGTTTATATTAGCATGTGGGAAATATGCCAAATAAATAAATGAATGTGTATTAAATTGAACTGTTAAACTGTTTGTCCTATAAGCTGCCAAGTCAACTTGAATAGAAATTTAACTTAAATATTATGCAACAGTTATGTTTCGCATCCACTGTTCAGGCACAGATTCATTGAGTAATAAGTCAAGTGCAGCTTTTTGTTTCTCTCACAGCACAAGCGCTTCATCCCAGTGCTTTGCTGTTAGACACTGGCTGCAAGCGTGGCAAAAGATTCATAAACAGCACACTTTACTGAGGCCAGCAAGACCACAGGAAAGTGTCAAGCTCAAGCTGCTCAAGAATAGGAAGGCGTGACAACTGCGTGGCTTGCGCTGTGTTTTTGAGTGGTTTTTGGATGCGCATAAATGTTAAAAAATTCTCTGCTTTTTAGTGCCACTGCTGGCACGCCATTGGGACATGAAGGATATTTCATAGTAGATCATAGTGTTCGCGTTGCTACATATGTCTAACGCATATGGTTCTCTATAGCCAGAATTCTTTAAAGTAATGGCGTTATTGGCTGTCCAAGAAAAAGTCTATCATACACTATGATGACAGGTGGACATTAGAATTCGCTGAGCTAGGCTGCTCCTATGACTAAAAGACATCTTTGCGCATTTAATGCTACAAAAGACCTGCCTCATTAGCCTTAATCACAAGAAGTGGCTGCAACAGAGAAAAGCATCTCATCCTCTCTAATTGAGACCCTAAAGATTTGCTCTCTTTGCATACCTGTCATATTAACTAGAATGGAAAGTAAGTAGAACGGCTATTTCCAGAGGAAAAACCTGCAGAAATCAGCATAACTTGAGAATCCTCTTGCCAAACTTCAAGGTTGAATAAAGAAAGGGCTCCGTTCTTTTGAAAAAATGATAATCAACACTTTGAAGTCATTTCAAGCATAAAGAGTAGAACTTAAGTGCCAACAAGTCCCAAGTCCCATGCAGAATACTCTGGTGGTCAAGTCATCACAATCGGGCATGAGAGCAGACAATGCAGCGCTGTTACCTCCACTTCCTGGCATCTCCTCACATTGCTGTCAGGTGAACAGCAACAGGAGGCACTCTGCAGTGAATCACCATTTTATCACTAAACTAGGATTACAACATGCTTTTTAAATTTCCTTTGATTGTGTGACAATCAGTGAACATGTTTTATTCTCTAGCCTCAGCTACCACACAGTCTCACACAAAAAAATGATGACAGGCTCTGCCCAACTGAAATCCTGGCGACTGGTATGGACACAAAATATATGACGATCTGGGAATCTTTGGACATAAAACAAACCATCTACTGGACTGCTTTGTCAAGGGACAGCTGGACTTGCCTCTCTTATCTCTGTTATTATTGTTGCCAACTTTGGGCAACATAACTGACCAAGCTGGTAAAATGTACAAGCACACGTGTGATATCTACAGTTTTCAGATTTTGGATTTCTAGGCAATGGAAGATTATTTGGAATCAATGAACAAAGCCCAACCAAACACTACCAAAATCAACATTGTCTACTTGTCCATTACAACCCTCCACAAGAATGGCGAGCACCCATTAATAGAAACATATCGTGACAGATTGCTCTCATCCCAAAAGTGAAGTGTATCCATTTTGACAGGGACAGTCTCTCCTGTTCAGAGATTAAAATATCCAGTTTCGAAGGGCATCATGTTTTGTGTCACAAGCTGATTTAATGAGCAACAAAACAATGCTGTGATGGAAAACATACGCCAAGGCTACCTTGTTCACCAGTGCCAGCATGTTCGATCATCATCAACGAAACAAAACCAAGGACGAAATTTAAGGAAGAAAAATTATGCTGCATTCCTCAAAACTTTCAGAAGTGTATAAGATCCTTTTTAAGTGCAACTGAACTGAACTAGTCGCTCATGTAGTCATTTACAGCTGTATACTGATAAAAAAGCTGAATACTAAGCAGCTTTGGAGGGATATGAAGAGCATTTTTCACTCCCTCTTGGCAGCAGCACCATTCTACATGCAGTGAACTGCCTTCAAAATGTTTGCCTTGCTCCATAGGTATGTCTGCTTATTCACAACCAGGCAGAGAGACACAGTCCTTTGTTTCTATTCTCTCCAACTTCAATTGGATGGAGCTGTTCCTGCTGCGAAGAGATTTTAATTGCTTTAAGCCAATAAGAAAATGCAAGACAGGGAAATGAATGGCTTATGTGCTGTTTCCCGGGCAAAACAGCACAACAAAACCTCCTGCTCACACAGATTTCCTTGTAGCTAAATCCCAGGGACCATTGTTTCTCTCCTGGGTGAGAGCGGTAGATAGTGGAGGTCACGGCAGGGAGAACGAGAAGAGAGATAAGTGGAGTGAGCACATTTTTATTTTGACACGGTCGCTCCCAAACCGCCAATCGCTCCACCAGAATCAATGAGAACATTCTTGAATGTCTCACGGCTTTGAGACTCTGGGAACAAAGCCAACAATGCAAGAATTTGAAAGAAATATACAAATAAGTCAACAAAGGAGGGGTGACAGTAATGAGGGTTACTGTTTTGTGGCTCACAGTTTATCCCAGCTGCTGAGCACTTACAAATGAATTTACAGCCTTTAGTTGTCTTTTGTCTGACTGATGATTGATCTGCCCATATGGGGGGACTAGAGACAGAGTGGATCATTGGAGGGTCTCAGGGCTTTCTATCATTTGTCCCCCTGGCGAAGCCATTTGGTCTAGAATGTAGCTAATCAGTCATAGGCAGGCCGCAAGCTTGATCCCATGTGGCCACCTGATCACCATCAAAACGTGAATCAGAGCAACTTTTGTCACCATGTGAGATAAATGCCAGTGCATGTCCTCCTGTTAGTTTGCAAGGACTTATGAAGAACGTGCAGGGATTCAGGGAAAACTGAGTCAGTGGCACGTTGGGATCAAATGAAAAGTGATAGCAGAAACACTGAATTTTATAATGACAGGGACATTACGAGAATTCCAGGGTCTTAGAATTACACTGTAGTGAATTGCCTCAGCGCACCAGTCAAGTTGCTGTTCCAGAGCTGTGGCATTGAACAACGGAGAGAACATTTACTGTAGATTACTAGAATATCAAATATCTTAACTTCATCATTTGATTCTATTAGACATTGTACATCAAATTCTACGGTGATTATCATATGAAAAATTGCTTTTTGTGAGGTCACAGTGACCTTGACCTCTTTGACCTTCTTTGACTATTCTAATCAGTTCATTTGTGAGTCATAATGGCCATTTATACCAAATTTGAAGAAATTCCCTCACAGCAATCTTGAGATATCACATTCATAAGAATCGGACGGACGTATGGACGGACAACTCAAAAACACAATGCGTCCAACAAATCGCATCAATATTATTTTTCATTTACTAATTACAGTGAAAAAAGGTTATTGTGAATTTGCACTCTATATAAAAAGATATTGCTCTTTTCCTTACCTACATCACCAGAATATGCCTGCATTATAGTTTCAGTTCAGCATAATATTCTGGAAATCTGTCCAGGGCAAGTCTGTTTACAGGTCCTTGGTAGAAGTATTGCATATGTGAATAAAGTTGTGTAAAGCCTTTTGTGGCTCCGGAGGGAGCTGTGTGAAGTCTGATAAAAGCATCTGTTGGTTCTGAGAGCTTCATATTTGAAAATGTTAAAAATCTGGGGGTGTTGCACAAGAAAAAGTTGAGCTTACCAGATCTCTGTGGCCCACTCCTCATCTCTGCTTGACATGAGCAACCTGAGGCTACATTAGCTGCTGATAGCATAACACACCTTAAACCTCCATACCCACGGTCAATGGTCAGGCTGCATAGTGGCTAATGCAGACGTCAGGTTTTGACAAGTAAGAAGAACTGGGGAAATAAAACATCATTTACTGCCTTGGGGTTCTATGCCTCCGAGCACCAGGCATAAAATGTCTCAGATCCTTTATTAAAATGATGATGAATTGTCTAAGTATTCCTTTGACGCAGTCGTTCTGAACCCCGGGGGGTGAGATCCCCACAGTGCATTGCAAGACAATCTGAAACGCCGCTACATGATTATCTCAAATTGCTACACCATTTCTCAATAGATTTGGTAAAAAATGTTGTGTTTTAATGAGGTGTTTCTCAAGCTATATACGATCCTGCGCAACATAGTGAGTTGGATAGATGTGTTGTTTTATAATAAATAAACTTGTATGTGAATTCAAACATTCCTATTTGAATTGGCTGTTCTGCTACGTTGCCAAACTTCAGCAGTGTAACCAAACATTTTGTGACCATTTTTACCACACTGCCTGCATAACAAATTTAAGATTTATGTCAAAAATGATCAGCTGTTGACCACTATGTGTGATGAAAGTTCTTAAGATGGCAACAGAGACAACAACAACAATGAACAATTATCCATACAAAACTAGGATTAACTGGTCACAACTGGTAAACAAATCCAACCTGTTGAGAGGAGACGTTGCTTTCTTTTCAGAGGAACCCAACCAAAACGGATAGGAGCGACAGCATTAAAGCACTGTGAGGGGCCCTGTCTGCCTCAGCTACTTTCTGCTGGGCTACTTTGTGAGTTTCTTTGTGACTCTATACAAAGAGCCAAGAAACAGGAGGATTACACTTACTTTCACTGAAGAACTGTCACAGGAGGAGCAAAGATGCAAAGGGGTACAAGCGGCGTGACAACAGGGAGTCGTTGTCTTACAGTGCCAACTGGTTGAACAGTTGTTCATTCAGAAATAATTATTAACGTGTCCAAACCTTACAAACTGCATCAGAGGACTGACACCATCTGGGAAACTACATTGAAAGCATAGCCACCAATCACATCGTACTCGAAGACAAACTACAACAAAGCTACCCGAGGTAGGATTATAGTCTGTTCAAATATGAAATTATGCCCAAATATTTTACAAAAAAAAGTGCCAGTGCCACTCAACCAACTTTATCGCAAAAAGTTTCCACTTGTTGGTTGGTTTTGTAGCTATCGGTGGAGCCAGAAGGTGTTATATTTTGTATGGAAAGCATGGAAATGATGGTTCCTTCGCAGGTGGCAATTTGGCAGGTCTTGCTTTGATGGTGCTGTTGCTGAGTAAGCACTGAGGTACGCCCGGCCTTTTGCACATGCACTACACAAAGGTCAACAGTGTGGTGGTGTCTGCCTGACGAATGAATAGCCCAGGAATGCCTTCACAAAGTCAGGATGAAAGAAAAACGGTCAAAGTTTTAGTATAGCTTAAGTTTTAGTAGCTTGCTACACAAACGTGGAAAGAAGTCATTAGCTGAACTAGAAAAAAGTAGTTAAATTACTTAACTATTATTACTAGCTTAATTAGATAACTACTTCCAAACACTGCTGTACAGCATGTCTGAGCACGCACAGGTCACTCACAAGACGCTTGGATGCCATTTAAACATCAGCCCTAACCAGCACAGATGATGTTGCAATGTTCTGGATATTAATATGAAAGGCACAACAAAAAAAATAAAAGCTGTGCAATCTGTTACCCCTCATTTAATCTCAACAGTCTGTTTAAAAATGACTCATCATTAAGTCCTGGCTCAGAGACCTGATTTTAGAGATTCATTACTGGAAGACTTTACGTCACACGGCAGCAAAAAACCCTGAAAATATGTGAACTGCTTTCGCAGCAAAATGAGGAATTCTGCTTATTTTTCCGAGAACAGAGGTTCAGTTCAAAGATGTTACAGAGCAACTGTCGTTTAACCTCGAGCTATCTTTCCTGCAGGCACTTGTGGCTCTGCTGCTGTCATGTAAATTCTCCTTAGTTCTACGCTTTGGAAAGAGAGGGGAAACAATATACTGCCTGAACGGTTTTCTCTAATGCTTCGATGAGGTTGCACATCTGTCATAAGCACTTACTTTCCATTGTTTTTGCTACAGCTGCATTTTTTACATTCCAGTGGCTGTGACTCCCTTTGACTCCAGAGAGGAGGGAGGGGGGGACAAGACACTCCTCTGGACTCATTCTCCAAACATGGTTTACAGCTCATGCTAAGGTGTCATTAGACATCTGAAACTGTCCTTTGTACTGGGTCGAAGACTGTCACTTAAGGATTGCTGACCTTCATCTGAGGAGCATCAGAGTCTTCTGTTACAGAAAGTTTTGTGGTTAGGAGTTGAAGCAAAGTTGAGGGCAATAACCCACAGTTGGACAAAACGGTAGTCCAAAAACCAATGGGTGACCTCATGGTGGCTTGCTGAAGATATAGGTGAAGAAATAGGGTTATCAGGCTAAAGGGAACTTGAAATTCTTTTTTCATGGAAGATATTTTTTGACACAAATTTATCTTAATTTTTTTATGCCATTATACTCCCACAAGGAATCTCCACTCGCATTACACACACAGGAGTGCAAACTAGAGATGTCCCGATCAGGTTTTTTTTTTTTTTTTCCCCCCGATCCGATCCGAGTCCTTTAATTTTTAGTATCTCCCGATCTGATACTTAGCCTTAACTAATATTTTCCTGGATAATACAGCTGCATTAAGAAAAAAATTACCTGCATTCCTTAATAGCTTTTTTTTATTTTGATGAAACAAAGCAAATACTTTCATATGGCTCTTCCTTATTCTGCATATGCTATTCCAACATTGGCCGACAACCTTCCTCGTGTTAGCAGGTGAGTCTGTGACGCTGCACTGTGACAGCAGACCCTCGTGTACAGCCAGCTGAAGTGTGAGAGACGCAACCCACGCTTGTTACCTCCATATCATCCACTCCTTTTTACATATTCTTTACATTGCCATGTCAAATGACGTAGACGCGTTGCTTGTCTATATCACATGCATTCAGCATCTCCTCCGTTGCCTGTTTTACATGCTCTGCTGTATGAGACCCACGAAACTGGTGCGCATACCAGCGCTGTAACTCGAAAGTGGAAGAAATATAATGTAATGCAGAGATGATAGGGCATACCGGGGATTCAAAAACTCCAGGTGACGAAGAAAACCCTGAGCCTCTACCACGGAGGTGAGCTGGTTATCCAGAGCGATGAATTTAATTACCTTCTCTGTAATATTTTTGGGCATGTCGCTGTATCAAGGATATTTCTCTGTCCTTTTGAAAGTATCCACGAGTGTTTGTTGCTTCGGTGTCTTTGCCTGTATTGCTTGAGTGAACTCATTGTATTCTTTGAGTGTTTGTTTTTAATTTGCTGTATCAAATGTGTAGTTTTAAATGCAGCTCAGGCTTTAACCCTGAAACCACGTGATCGGCCCTGATTTCCGATCACGTGATCGGAACGGGACATCCCTAGTGAACACACACATGCAATGTATAGAGGAGATGAGTGAAGGGGCTGCTGCACATGCTACGGCGCCCAACGAGCAGTGTTAGGGGTCAGGGCCTTGCTCAAGGGCACCTCTGCAATGCCCAGGATGTGAACTAGCATTCTCCAACTACTAGTCCACGTCATACTTTTTTGGTCAGAGTGGGACTTTGTGTACAATGGAAAACTATATCAAAAAAGGGTCTACCTGAGCAAAAGACTGAATCAAATTAAGAAGTGGACACCAGGGTCAAAGTCCTCAATCAGAATTACGTTGGCAGTGGAAAGGCTATCCACATCTGAAGCAACACTTGACTTACAACAGACTCAGATTTCCCCCCGATAAACAACTACATAATATAACTTGATACCACCTCGGCTGAATGAATAAACAAATTAGGTCTTCAAAAGTGGACCTCCAGGTTTGAATTTCTTTGTATACAGTCAACAGCCATCAAAACACTTTGCATAAAAATCTCCATTATTCATCTATGGTTTGATTCAGGCTGAATTGCATTCTCTATAAATAATTTCAGCACAGGTAACTGATGTCCTCCCTCTGTCTGCATGAGTTCCCTTGCTGGACCAATGACAAAGGTTTCAAATGACCCTTAGAGAGGCTGATGACCTGTATCTTTTGTCCAAAGAAAGTTGGGATATGCTCCAGCCCTCTTTAACCTTGCATAGCAAAGGCAGATTACAGAGTGGATAAATGAGTATTATCTGTATGCGTTTCACTCCAGCAGTAAACAGACACTTTCTTTGGGGAATAAAGCCTGCTAACATCTTAATTCCTGTGAAAATCATCTCATTAAGTAGCAAAAAGAAGAAAGGATTTAACTACTCTGAATAAATAATAGTGTTTTTGCATAGTACTCAACTCTCAAAAAACGTATTGTTAACCAAACAAAAGAAGAATTATTAGCTAAAGTGACAACCTGTTAACTAGTGTATCTAGCGGCTACAAGCAAGAGCTGAACAGTAAGCTTGTCTTTATATTTTTCAAGCTCATACCAAACTCTATGAATGACTGGGAGCTGCAGAGTTTGGCAGTCAACATCAGTTGCTATAAACAGTTTAGCACAGAATACAGAGTTTTATGTGCATAGTGGCCTTTTCCCCGCCCTGTGGGTGTAGTCGAAGGAGGCCCTGATAACTTACGGGACTACACTAAATCCTCATCTTTCCGAACGGTGTAAGGACATGAATCTCAACATGCTTTGGGCGCTGCTGCTGAGATTATTTGGCGAACCACAGTAAAACTGGCTTCCCTGGCCAAGGAGAAATACCTCCAGGCTGCACAGTGGCTGCGCTGGAATGTCTTGGACAGGGCTGTTTAGGGAACTGTGTGTATCTGTTTGACCTCATTAGTACCGTGGGCCAGGTCCAAGGCTGTACTCTCCCTGCTACTCTATGCACATCACTGGAAGGAAGTTTGTTTAGAAGGAATTTGCAAAAGTGGGATCGAGAGAGTGTTTGTGTTTATTTGCACAGGGATTAAGTCACACTGTTGGCATGTTGATAAGGGCAACACAGTTGTAAGATGAGAGGATTTCGGTGTTAACACAAACACACACTACATGCAGCACCCTCTGCATACTAATAACATGTTAAAATGTACGAAAGACTCTGTCAGTTGCTCCAGCATGCAGTGTGCAAATTATGTAAGGTAGTATGTTTATTTTCCTTTATTTCCTCAAATACAAAACCTTCACGGCAGGCACAATAATTCTTCCATGTACTGCTCATTCAGCATGCAGACTTGCACACACCGTATCTCCCTCACAAAACCAGTGTGTAACTGTAAAAAGTGCACAGCACGAGACTGTAATGGGCAACGACAAGAGGCCAGGGCTCGTATTCATCCTCCAGTGCTCATGAAAGGCATTCAGATGAGAGAAAAGAGCGTTCTGTTTCGAACCATTTAGAAATGTCTCAATGCCTTTCCGCACAGGCGGCCATTGTATGATTTAATTGGAGAGGGCATATTCAGTGTGTCCCAGTCAGGTAGATACAGGTAGGCATAACAGAAAAGGCCAAATTGGGTCTGACAATCCTGAATAAGTGGAATTCTCAGTCGGCCAGCAACACTACCGGTCATACCTCATAGTATGTATGGATTAGATAAAGCAGATTTAGTGTCGATGACCATTAAACAATCTGATTGTTGTGCCATGGAGTCATTAAAGATGCCTGTTCATCCAGGGCCAAAAGTTAATGGTTGTTAAGGACCTGTAACCACATCAAAGGCCACAACTACAATATTGTCACTAAGCTGAACTGGGAGATGTTTAATAGTAAAGTGACGCTGAGCTCTAAGCAGACAGTTATTGTGAATTCAATCATCATCAGCTGGCACTCCACCACTGAGCGGGTCTATTTACAGAGTTGCTGTCTGATAGTGTCATCACAAATAGCTAAATATTACTTCACTCCTTTGAGGTCTGAGCTGCAATTCACAGTAAACAAGGGTCCTATTAAACACTGGTATCCAATGAAGTTACAGGCTTTCAACAAAAACTGTACCCCTACTGTTACAAACCTCATCGGGGGGAAAATTACTGCTGCACTGAACCGATTGGTGGGATCAGGACTGGGGAGGGGGAGCCATGAAGAACACGAAAGAGCAATATGAAGGTAGATAACCATTTCAGTTAACATTACATAAATACAGGAATGACGGGAAGATGGGAACGCGACTCAAAACCGTGGACAACTTTATCGCGGCTTTGATCTTGGTTTCATAATCATTACACCCCTACACTCCACAGAGCAAATAATACTATACACTACTGTAATGTAAACTGCAATGTATGTTGTGTTTTCTTGACACAGTCTAACATATCAGTATTGGCAACTAGTCTCTATTTAAGAACTTGGATCAAGGGTTAAAAGCACAATTTGGACATTCAACGTGACACAAGTACACATGCACTACATTACAGCCTAATGTACAGCCTATTAAGACTATCATGCCCCTTCCCTTCCTTCCTACAAACATTAGATGCCAGTGACCCCATTCTTCACTGTGCAGTAGAGAAGCAAAACTACTCCGCTTCATGTCCACACAGTGAGGGTGGCGTAGCTCTTATATAGCTGGGTGTCTTTTCAGGGATGGTAAGGCTGTGGCTGGCACGGCACTCCCATTGGGGACCAACTTGGCACCATGGTAGTTCCTGGAGCATTCAGTCACAGATACAGAAAAACGGCATACAGCGCTTCGCTGCATGAGGTCCGGGTGTTGCCGGGGCCGGATGACAACACCCACAATGCACACTGGCACAGGAAGAGAGGAGGGAAGCGATGTGAGAGAAGGTAGGAGAGCGAAAGAGAGCAGAAAAGTGAGTGGAGGGATAGAAAGGAAGCTTAGCAATGCAGCCCTCATTTGCCACGCCTAATCAGAATAACAATGGGTGCTTTCAAGTTAGAATAATAGAGAGCCATCACTCATCATAATAGCTAGAAGATTCCCCTGGTTGGCCTAAACTCATAGGGTACGCCACGGGAACAAGGGGGGCTCATCTGGTAGTCAGTCTATGGGCTGAAGGAGCGGCTAATAAAGGCATTGGCCTGGGCCGCTGGCCTAAAGCCAGAGGCTACTGGACAGTTTAACGAGCTTAGAGAAGCCAGTGTTACAAGACAGCCACATTAAATTCCACCACAGCAGTCAGACTTCACTTTTTGAGAAAATAAAAGCAGTACAGTGTAGACCAGTGTGGGCATTGACACGTCCATCAACATTAAATCAACACACCACACTGTCTCCTGCTACTGTCCTGTATGTCTCATATTTATTCAGGGCTCAACACCTACTTTTTTAATGTGGTAGTCAGGCTGACAACCAGGCATCAGTATTTGTTTGTTGAAACTGAATACATGGATGCCATTTACAGTCAACTAACACTGCATTTTAAGCAATTATGGCTTATTTATTATGAAAATTTGACATAAAAAAACAACACATTTTTGTAGTTCTTTTTATGAAACTTCATCGAATTTGAATCTTAGGTGATATGGAGTTGGCGACTGTAACAGCAGTATCGTCTGGTCCTACTTCAAACCCCCAGTAGGCCGTTTGTTACCATTTAGGAGTCCATTTTGATTCAAAGCTCTATTTTCACTGTCTATTTTGTCCAACTATTGTTTCACGTCTTTTCTTTCTCCTGTGGTCATGTATTTGTCTGACTTGAATCACAATGTGTAACGCAATACTCAGATTTGATTAGCTGAGTTGCATCAAATGAGTCTTTAACAGCAACTGGTCTGTGAGTTTCCTAGGCTGTTTTTGCTGTAAAGTTCTGGAATAGCAGCGTCAGTTAAAAATAGAAACGCTCTGGACTTATAGGTCCAGGTCCAGATAGGATGGCGTCTGAATCTGGACTGTCTATTAGTGATCTCATCCTAGCTCAAACTGGCCTACTGGTAACAGCAATGGTTGACTATCACTACAGTAACAGACATTAATAATGCATTTTATAGAAGTTATTGCTGTTTGCCTCATCACTATTCTTCCCTTAAAAAGTGGTTGTAAATGATGGAAACCAAAGGCCAAGAATAGACAATTCAATTTCTCGAAATGGTTGCCAGTGGAAACCTGGAAGCCTTTAATGTTAAGCCCTGTAACTGTCGGTTACATTTACATATGCAGGGTCAGGACTAATTGACAGACTGTAAAGAAACCAGGAAAAAACACATACAACCCACACAGAGACATAAACAATCCCAAAACTTTTGAAAGAAGAAGGCACGGTATATCAGAGACTTTGTCCACCCCAACAAAACTGGTACATGAGGTCTACTATGAGTTAAACAACACAATTTCATGTCCAGGGGCAACAGGTTTGCAGCCCATGGTTAATAAATAACATTAATTTAAAACTACATTATGTAATATATACATTTTTTATAAAAGAGAAAACACATTTTTTTGAAGCCCTGTGGTTGCACAGATTCGGTTATCCCAAAAAGACTGCATACTAGTTATGTCAGGGGAAAAAAATGCTGTTTGACCCCAGTGACACAAGAATGCAAAAGTATCTGAAAGTATTAAAAAACTGAACAATAAGCACATTAAAAGAAGGGGAGATAATGGAAAAAGCTTCTTATTCAGTGCATAAACTGGAGACACTTCTGCGATCCGTGCACCAAGTGATTTTTTTTTCAACTGTGTGAATGAATGTGGAATGTATGATCAATTTAAGATGAGCAACAGTAGAGCAGTAAACGGTGAACTTTCAATGTAATTTCATTGGAAAGACTAAAAGCCACAAGTTCCATATTTAAACCTGAGAAGTGAGTTTCAACTCTGACAGCAAGGGAGAACAGAAGGAGGATGATTACGCATTCAATTTTCTTTTCATTCTCCTCATTTCATGAGTCTGTTTTACCCCTGCTGTCTTTACACTGAAAGAAAAGAAAAGGAAGAGCAGAAAGAGAGGACATGGCAAGGGAGTTAGAGAAGGGGAGATTAATGAAGGTGGAGTGCAAACAGCAGGGCAGGAGTGAGGGGAGCAAAGAAACAGGGCGTTTTTGTTAATTGTTGGAGGAAGGCAGAGAACACTTGCCGTGCCACTTCTCAAATGATGTTGCATTGGGATGGAAGAAGAGAGGCCACACACTCCCTTGACCTCAGTCTAATTACTGCATACCTTGTGGTGAATAACAGCAATTCTGCAGAGACTCAGGGAGAAGATGAGGACTGTGTGACGCCAGACGGCTGCCTCTTCCATTTCGTACCTCCCTGTGGTTCAAAAGAAGCACAGCATGGCTCTGCTGCCCGGGGGCATTGAGAACTTGTGGGAGAAAAGTGTGCCGTTCTGCAGCCTCTACTCTCTTCATTAAAGCCTTCTTCTCTGGCATAAAATGTACAGATTCTTAAAATACAATATAAATCTGGGCCGCACACTGATCTCGCAGAAGCTCAAAGCGGAATGAGTTTTCAATCAAAAGTCGAGTCCAAGTTCTGCTTTCCACTACAAATGCCGAGCGCAGTATGTCTGACTCAACCATGCTGGGAGGATGAAGTCAAACAGGGCATATTTTGGACAACATATTTTCAGCATGCGCAAAGCTCCTGAAGAATAAAATCAATGTTTAAAGAAACCAAGCACAGGGGAGAAAATCCCAGCCAAGAGCCACGGGTTATTTAGAACAGAGCAGGGACGCAGCAAAGTATGGCCGACAGCCCGAAGATTGTTCTTCGTTTTTTCCTCTGGCATCAGAACAAATAAGACAAACATCCAACACAGATTGATTTGAACCTTTGACACTGCACTAATTTTAAGCAAAGAAAATATTATTTTCATTTCATTAATTATTATTCAACCATTGTGTAGTACAAGGCATAGTGCTCACAATACTCCATCTTTAAACTGTCAACAATCAACCATTTTAGAAATGCTTTTAATTAATCCTGCCAACGCTTCTCCGATTCATATAGATCTATATGAAGAGGAGGAGGAAACAACAAATAGACATGTTTGCTGTTGCAGCTCAACCAACCTGGCCTCCTTATTTTACATCGCCGCGGCACGGTCAGATGTTCTTTTTGCCACTTTGTGCAGTCGCAGTGAGAAATAAAGATATTGACCTTTGGGTCATGGCTCTGCGTCAACAGTGAGAGAGCCAGACAAAAGCCAAGCAAAATTTATGACATATTGGTAATTCATAGGAATGTCCAAAGGCCAGTCAGGAGTAGTAGATTGGTCCTTGCTCTGTACTGCACACTGCACTGCAAGCAGCACCTAACAAAGCCAATTTCGACTCTCAGACGAGACCCAAAAATTGGGTCACTGTATACTGGGCTCAAATCTTACAGTGTATACTCAGTGCTGAGAGGGGCTTCAGTGTCTTGGTCGCACAACTGACACTCTTAAAAGCTGTCCCTCGATATAAGAAACCATGTTACACCTCACCCTTTATTTTTACCTTGACAACGCACTAAGTAGAATGGATAATTAGTCACACAATTAACCCTTTTTCATCCTGTAGCCTCTTTGGCGCAGTCAATTACTGTTGCAACAATCAAATGTGAGTCAGTGACTTTTATATCACATCTTCCTCCATTTCCTTCATGCTTGTTTTGAGAATCGCAGATTATCGATCCTTTCTGCAACAGTGCCCTGCAATGCTCTTGATGGTCGTAAATGTGTCACTTCAGTCCAGACAGAGCAGAGCAAATGGGTAAAGATTAAGATTTAGAATGAAGGGTCTGGCTGCTGTTAAGTGGCACATTTGAAAGATTGGTAGACCGACTGCCTGCCAAAAAATAAAAGACAAACTCGCTGAATCTGTGCCAAGTTTCAAAGCACTCTCTACCTCGCATGGAAAACTACCAAATGAATGAATACATTTTGTCTGATTGACACCCTACGATTCACTTGCATATTCAAAGAACATCGTCCAAATCAGGTAGAGGTTTCATTTCACCTTAGGTCGACCATGAGAAGAAAGTCAGAAAGCCGTATTTCAGCTGTAGACTAAAAGGACTGTGTCAGCAAAGAGCATGGGAAATGTCTATAAATTCAAAATATGTGACTCGATATTAAAATTTCACGAAGTTGAAAGTAGTTAGGGTAATAAAATGAAGCGGTCTTTGAGGGAAAATTTGACAAATGTGTCTCTGATGGAAAAGAAGAGAGTAATTCTATCAGTTTCACTCGGTACACTGTGATGCAAAAACTTAAAGACCAGAGACAATTCAATTTTGATGACAAAAAATGATGCCAGACTGTCAGCGTCAGCTTTTTCGGCAGATGCTCAAAACATTCCGCTCACTGAAGACCTCTAACGGTGATAAAAATTTAAAATAAAAGCAAGTTCCCACCAAAAACAGTTTATGTGAAACTGAAGCCAATGCAGAAATGCTTTAAACCTGCCCTCTTTTTAATTTCGGGGAAACTTCAATGGTTTCAAAAAGAAGTCTGATTGTGTTTGAGCTTATGAGAAAATCACCATAATTCTCACTTGATTTATTACCTTGTTGATCAGTTTCCTGATGTGTTTATGTTCTCAATCTCTAGTTTAAAGTCTGCTTTAATACAGCATTATGCTCAATTTGGAAAGTAAGGTCCCATTTAGAGTAGAATAGATGATAAATAAAGCAGAGTATACTTTAGAGTGTGGCTTTCTTTGTGATTAACAAGCTACTACAACTGCGTGTCCTCAGGTTCCCAGACACATCCAATGAGGGAATCCTGACCATCTACACCCTCTCATCCATATATGATCACTTCTGGCTCCAGAAATCCAAAATGGCGATCTCCATAGTGCCAAACATGAGGCTTCAAAATGGTCCATGTTTACAACCTACTTCCCACTTCGAGTCACCGCTCATTTACTGGTTGATTTGAAAATATTTTGGAAGGTGCTGTCAAATGATTTCCGTGCTGTAGAAGTTTATGCATGTTTTTCTGGAGGGCAAGTAGTACAGTCAAATTTTAATTAGATTTTACTAGCCCAATATCACAAATCATAATATCATATGCCTCAAGGAGATTCTATACAGCATACAAGACCCTCTATTCTTAGACACTTGATTTAGAGAGAGGAAAACTAAAAATATAAAAACCCTTTAACTGTTTTGTTCTCAACATGATGTTATTGGCCAATTCTGCTCTACACTTTCAGATCCAGAAAATAAGAACAGCAATTTAACAGGAAACTTAAAGAAGCATACAGAGAATTAAGTTGTGTTTTCTGTCTTCTCCGAGCTCCATAATTAACTCTGTTCATCCATTTCTTCTTCCTTTGAGAATCAGTCAGTTTGACGTTTGTGTGAGAGTGTGAATCGTTTTCATTTTCTTCTGTTGTAGACTTGCAACTCGTGGTGCATCAAATCATTTAGTTGCAATAATGACAGAAACAAACCAAAGAAAAATGTGCTTAAAGTGAAGCTGAGCTGAAGTTAAATTAGGAAGACTATCTTCATCAACATTTTACTGCTACCAACTCGAGATTGTCTCTCTTTCAGTTAAACTAGCAATGACTTCTGCGAGTGAATGCTTTTGTCGCTGTCAAACTTTAAAACTGCCCCTTTCTCTGCTGCTGTCAGCTGTCAGTCCAGTGTCAAATCGATGCAACCCTCCTCCACCAAATTCGTTTCAAGCACCCGTTTGTCCTTCCACTGAGCTTATCAAAAGTCCTGCTCCACATCACATTCTTCCAGATCAGAGCCATTGATATTCACCCCTTTATCACAACCAGACTGTGTCAGGGGGGACATTCCTACAGAGCTGGTGGCATCTGTCAGAAAATTGATTTTTGAGTCTCAATTCCAGATACTGACGCTTGGTTTTCCAGTTCATCAAACTAGGCCTGGGACATATGGCTAATAAGTCTATCATGATAGTAAAGTTTCATATCAGCCGATATCAATAATTATTGATCATTTTCAATGAGCTGTCCTATTTTTATCATTGTTGAAGGCCAGGCAAAAAAAGATTGAATTCAACATCTTCATTTTGAATATAACAACTTTATCAAGGCACACAGGTTACAACTATGGTAACACAACAGTGAAAAACACAAATAAATAGAAATACTGAAATACCAGCGAGCCGACATGCCCTTTTTTTCCCTCTCCATCGAATTTCATTTTCTCACTCTTGTGTTAATGGGTTGTGCTTGTGTTTTTCTCGTGGTTGGTGTTAAAACACTCAGCCAGCGTTGGAGTTGGTGCAGCAGATTTTGAGCCGTAGTTACGCCGGTGGTCACGCCGACCACTCTAGTTATCGCAGCTGCAGTGTCTCTTGGCTTGTAAGTAGAGCAAACAGGCCGGGTGTCAGAGCATCATTGGCCGAGATGACCTGTCCGCTCTACTTACATGATGGCACCATAATTGGGTCTAATTGCCAAAGACTCTTGCCCTGACTTTTTAATGGTGCACCCATTCAAATAAATATTGAAGAATTCTCTGTTAAGCCCTTCTTTCAGTTAAATATCTCCTGACTGAAATAACGTTTGGCTCCTCTCGACTTGTCTCAAAGACCATAAAAACAGAGTGACAACTTAATCTCATTTCAAGAGACGGAAAAGCTGTGTTTTTTTTAACAACGGAACTTTTATTATTTTTCAGCTCATTAAGCTATCCCTAATCTGTCAAACGGATAATCTTATTACTGTGTCCTTCGTTGTTATTAGAAGATGCTTTCTGTTTGAATAAAATATTGACCAAATTGTGTGAAGTGAAGTCTAATGGTGCTACAAAGAGGAAGTTAAAACAACAAATCTGTTGGAGGATCGAGCGGCAAACAAAGCATAAGCTGATGCCCAAAATGTGTCCTTGGTTTGATGGACCGAGAAAGGAACACAGAAAACAGTGCTGCTGTGGTTGTCAATCGAATTAAAACCAGAATAGTGTGAAAAACAGAGTGCCAACCCTTCTCCTCTCACTGTCTGTCAACTCTCATTCCCTCCCTCCTTTCTGTGCTTTCCTCTGCATCTGTTGAGCATCAGGTGTGTCACTCTCTCTCTCATGGCCAGGCTGTCTTTCAGAAGGTCCCTCGCTCTGTGGCTGACAGTTGGGAAGGCATGAATAATGTTTGCGAGGACGGGGACAGACAGGCCGAGCTGCGCAGTCGATCTCTTCATCTCCCGAACCTATTTAAACGAGCCTTTCTCAGTTCCCAGAGGAGCATGGGATGAAATGAGTGTGTGAATAGGAAGGAGGGAGACAAAGAAAGGGGGAAAGAAAAGCAAGAGCCAAGAGTCAGTGCTGCATATGTAAAAAAAAAAAAATAAAAAAAAAATAAAAAGGGGGGGGGGGGACTCCCAGGAGTGGTGATGTGAGCTGGCTTAAAGCAGCTGGAGGTGACCTCGCTGCAGGCAAATCTAACAGGGCGGAGGGAGGTTACTAAAGGGAAGCTAAAGTCTCGTATAAGACTTGATTGGAATCCCAAAAAACAGTAAACTCTCCACAAACAGTACTGGCCTCAAGGACAAATGAATCCTCAGTGTGAGACAGCAGAGTAAGACAGATGTGATCAGTGAATAGACTGTTACAACACTGAGACAGCGCCAGGTTGTATTGAATAGACATGCTACTAATGTGTCTCATCGTTCCTTGTAGGATCTATACTCCCCGGCGGTAAATCAATGTCTTGTTTACAGTCTTATTGCAGACTCTTGTTCTTGTCACAAACTGCTGCTCCGTCAGTTCAGCACTGTCTTTGCAATTACTGGTTGTAATCGATCAATAACGCTGCATTTTCTCCAAGGGGCACTTAACCCAAACAGGATTCTGATCAGAATCGAATTGGTCTGCACGGTAGCCAGAATATCATCATTGGAAAAGATGCTAATTCGCTTTCTTGCTGAGCGTTGGATGATGAAGATTGATGCCATGTCATGAAAGATCTATGAGGCAGTTAGCCTAGCTTAGCATAATCACTGAAAGCAGGGGAGACAGTTAGCCTGGCTCTCATTAAATCTCAAGAACCTGCCTACCAGAATCTGTAACTTTGCTAACGTCCCACTTAACATAATGTATTTGTTTGGTTGGGATGAGTATAAAAATAAAAATGTGGGGTTTAAGGCAAAGTTATTGGAGCAATTTATTGGCAAAGCAACAACAAGCTAAGCAATTGCTATGTTGTCTATAAGATGTCTATTAAGTTAAGTGAGAAGTGAGAGAATCTGAATACAGCATCAGAAGTTGAGCTTCTTTAATCCCGATAAAACTATGCAAATATAAATATCCACATAGATACTGTATTGTGCGGCCCATAGAGCATGCACTGTCTGAGCTGTTTAACTTGAATGAGGATAAATGATTTGATTGTACAGCTCTTCTCGACTTTCCAAATGTTATCGGACCAAATAGAACAAAATTCTGATGGTGAAACAAGTTATTTCACAGGGTTTGTGATGCTGGAAAAAAAATGTAGCAACCAATTTACAGCCAAGTCATTTACAGTGTAAGCTTAATGGACAAAAAAGTCACATATGGTTGCCACAATGTCATATTGGCTGTTCCTGGGAGCTTAACAGTAGTAGGGTAGTAACAGGTGTTCCCCCAACAAGAGAAGCTGTGCTTTTGGTCAATCTTTTGTTGTTCATTAAAAACCATTTGTAGAAGCAATTAGTCTTAAAAAAAAAAAAAAAAGAAGTTTAAATCCATCATGGCCCAACCCTAATCCACTCGAAAACACACATCCCGAGCTGGACACTAATTCAAATACTTTGTCTCACACACAGACACACACACAAACACTCATCGATGTGGAATAAAAAAGACAAGACTGTTTGATCCATGCCAAGAGACCGGCAGGGAAGGACAGACCAACCGCCGTGGCTCTCAGAAAGGCTTAAATCGTTCCATATTGATTCCTCCCCTTTTATGGTGAATCAGCAACAACCAGTGTGGGCTGAGGAGTTTGCTTAATATTCCCTTCTCTCCCCGAGCAGGTCAGCCAATTTCACCCTCCCCAATGCTTTCGCTCCAAAATATCCCATTTAGTACTCATTTATATTCATACCACTGGCAGTTTGCAGGAGCAGGAATATTAACTTTTTCCCAACATGAAATATGAAATCTTACAACATCTCCCGCTGCAAAATCTTCCAGTATCCGGGGGGGGGCTGCACCTAGCTGCACAACTGCAATCCTTGAGCCACTTTGTGATTCATCACAACCCCTGATATTTACGCTGGCTTCATCATCTGCCTACAGGGCTGCTGGTGTCTGCAATATTCCTCTTGGTGACTTTGATGGGTTTGAGATAAAAGGAGAGGCCCGTAGGAGGCTAAAAACAAGAGTCTTCTACTGTACATGCAAGAAAAAAAAAATGAAACTTGACTAAAGGTGACAACAGTGACTTGAGGTCAAGATGAGAAGAATCACCTTATCTTTGGGACAAGAGTCGACAAAAACATTGCAGGGGAAATGTTTCTTAAAAGAAGACATAACCCTGGTGTCACTCAGTGTAACTGTCTAGGAATACAGTACGCTGTCAGTCAATGCCACAGACAAAAACTTTAAGTGGATTCGAGCTCTTTAGGAAACAAGGTCTTTACACTGGCTTTTATTTGTTAAAATTCACAGCCTCACCCTGCAAAATCAGCTTTAATTGTTGCCAAAATCATCCATCAATCACCACATCGACACAGGTAAACACACTTTAACTGTGGCCGAGTAGGTGTAGGTGTTTTCTGATGTGGAGGTTTTTAAATGTCCTTGTAAATATAAATTACAAGTTTAATCCTCTTTCATTTAGCGCACTGAGAATGCCAAAATCATTCGTTTAAAGTGAAATATGTTGGGCCATCTGGAGAGATCTTTTCACAAACAAAATATGAAACCTGCTTATAATCACAGGATATGCCAAGTGCCGAAACAATTAGTCAATGAGCTGATGAGTCAAACGACAGACAATGAATTTGATGACTGATTTATTGGCATTCTTAAGTAGAAATACTTGGACCCTCTCGCACCGTGGCTCTGGATGACATTGGTAGTCACAGTTGTTTCACTACTTTAGTCCAGAAGGAAATATCTGAAGGGATTTGTCAGTAAGACGACTAGTTGGTTAATCATTGCTGCTCCTGCACTGTTCAGTTGTGTCTTCCTTGTCAAATGTTGCTTTATAAAAAGCAAGCATCCACTACTAATGTGACCAACTGTTGCGTCTGAGAGGTATTAGCATATTTGCTATGTGATTGCATTTTACTACATGAAAAATGCTGTTGTAATTTCCACAACATTTATTGTTATGTTGAATATTGTTTCCATTTAATGTTGTTGTTAGTGAGTTGTTCTTGTGTTTTGTCGGATATTGTGCAATGTTCAAAAGTGCCACACTTAACTTGAGCATTTGAAATAAGCTTTGGTTATTTAACAATGTAATTAAAAGACTGAAATGGCTGTTTCAGACAATGTTAAACATTACACACCAAGTAGTGCTTTATATTGATTGTTGTATGACTATTTTCTCACATTTAGACTAATCAATGCTTCTAAATCAATGTCATGCTTCCCAGAGGTTGAATCTGAAAGTCCAATACTTAAGTCTATTCCCAAATACCTGGAAAACCTTTGATATTGTCATTAGTGCTTAAACGCACACTGCATATTTTCTGCCACTTAGAGTCTGATCAGTCTGAAAATATGTTGATGATGTGTTAAGTGCTGTGGGATCATTGGAGTTCATTGTTGAATAACCTTTGCTGATAAAAATCTGATGTGACTTGGGTAAAAATGTTGTAATGTATTGAAGTTTTATCTACATTTTGTTAAGTCACATTCATTGATTTCCTCCCTCATTCTCCAATGTATCATCTGATGTTTGCCTGGCAACCAATATGTTTTGTTAAAAACAAGTAAAATTTAGGGTTTCTCTGCATTTAAACATTGTTGGAAACATTTGGGATAACACCAGTACACAACTAAAGAAAATATATTTCATATAGAGACATTAAAATTAGGTAATACAACATAATACATCTTTAATAAGAAAAACTGTTTCAATGGATCTTATAAACACTTGTTGCCAAGGTCTTAAAAGGAGCTGTAAATGGTTTTAAATTATAATCCTGTATGCTATGAAGGAAATCAGTTATAAGTTAGCTACAATAACACACATCAAGTGCACTCAGACAGCATAAAGGTTACACATGCTGTGCTTGTAGATTACATGCTGTTGCAGGTCCATTCAGAAACGCTGTTCAATGAACCAAAGCAGCTACAGATTAAATGACAGCTTCATAGTTTGCTCACATTCAGAATCAACGTGAATGACATACTGTATATTCGCTCCGAACAACCTGAGCATAAAGGACACAGGCATAAAGGACACAGACAAGGGAGGACTAGAATCAGCAGCTTTTGTGAGCCAGTGAGAAAATTCAAACCATATACTTACATACACACTTGCACTGTCTCTCATTCATCTATAATTCATCATAATAAAAAGGTAAAGGGCTTCTTTCCCTTCTCAGCTTCTTCATGCTATAGACACCATTTATCTATAGAAATTGGATAGCGAAGGTGGTCGTAAAGATTTTTTCACTGATACATTGTTATCGTCGACATTGTTAACTTGTGGTTCCTCACACCTGAAAGTCTGAACAAAGGTCAGAACCATGTTTTGTGTTTTTGTTCCATATACATTTGATCCCGTTATAATTGGTCCGAAAGCCCAAACCTTCGAAAATACTGTTTTCATCAGTGGTCTCCTGATTGAGACTAAGTGAATTTACTCTAGTACTGTACTGAAGCAACGTTTTGAGGTATATGGAGACAAATATTGTACTTTTTACTCAAAACATGTATTAGTTTAGTTATTTTCCAGATGACATACTGCATTTTGTTCAATTATCTGAGATCGAATTTAAAAACAAAGAAAAATCTTTCTTCATTTGATTCTGATTATCATAGAAATGCTGGATATCGGCTGACTCCTATAATCGGCAGGTGGCTAACCGGTCGACCCATACTACTATGAACCATGGTTCAGTTTGATCCAGACCATGACCACCTCTTTCATTTGGATCAAAGTGAAAGGTCCGAAAGTCTGGACTGATGGAGGTGGTGTAAATGCACCTTTTGACAGAATACCTTGAAAAATATTGATATTTGATACCATGATCGATACCACAAGAAGAAATCAGACGCAACATTGAGGGCATAGTTTTGCTAGAAGATAAATATAACAAGGCTTGTGTACTGTGTGTGTTGGGGTTATACTTATTTTCCATGCTGTTTAAAATTCATATTGAAATTGTTAGTTAATATTCAGAATTTCATTATTCTTCTACTTTTGCAGGGCCCAAATACACAAACACACACTACCACATGTGAAAGTCTGCAGCCTTCCCATTCCTCAGTTCTTGGAATATTCAGACCTGCCATAACAGATGGCTGATGTTGACAAGGAGGGAAAGGTAGTTATACGTGTGTGAGAGTGAGCTTGTGTGAGAGATCCTGTGTGCCTTATCATTACCTGTCCCCAGAGGTGAGCCTGGCAGTCAAACAGTGTAACAGAGGCAACAACAACAGGATCTCTCCACCAAACCTCTGTCAGGCATGATTGGACAACATGTTGTAAGTGGTGCAAAGGCCCCCGAGACGTACTGATATAAACACACACACAGCATCTCTTTAAATGTGTGTGTGTGTGAGTCTCTCTGTGTATCACACTTTCTGTGCAACACTTGCTGGTGCAACTTAACACTCTCAATGGGACCCTGACAAGAAGACAGATGGGTCTGACTGTAGTGAGAATCATTAAGGCACTCCCACGTAACAGTGTACGTCTGACTCAACGCAACTTCCCAGGGATTGCCCCGTCCCATCTCTCACCCCCCCCCCCCGGCAGACCAGTGACCAGTCCAAACTCATCATCACCCACATCAATCATTCCATTACTTTGGCACACGCCATTGACTTGATAGTGTCATAACAAACTGGTTTTCCCTTGAGCTGTACTGGACAGCTCATGCGGTGGAGTTTTATGAATTGTCTCTCTGTTGTAAGGATTTTTTATGCTCAGGATTCCTGCCTGCAAAACAATTTTATCTTTGGACACACAAGGCTGACCTTCATATAAAATGACTTTATGCTACATATTTGCTCCAACAGAGCTTACAGCCACACAGCATGCACTTCACAAGACAGTGAGTCATCCATCGAATGAGCAGCATTAGTATAGAATCTTCAAAGCGGACGGGGGACGTCATTATTCACAGTATTCCTGGTTTGTCTGCAAGTGCAGACATGATCTATTAATAAATATTTTAATCAGAAACAGGGCAACAATAGAGGGGTCAAGTCACTGCACAGAAATCTTAATCAAATGTGCCCAAGGTGCGTGAGGTGAGACAAGGACAAGGAATACTATGAACAAAATTGAGAAATGGAATCGCACCTTATTAGACATAGATAAAGATTTATTGGCCACATTTCGGCCAAATCCTCTGGCAAGCACTTGAGGAGGACCAGTTGTGGTTGAAATGTCAACAGTAAAGCCTGTCTAAATCCTGGCTCTGAGTCCAGCCTGCAGGAACTTCTCCAACTTTTTGTGGAAACATCATCGCCAGACGCTCATCAAAAAGTTTTTGCCAGAGAGTGAGAGACCCAAGCAACTGATCACGTCTAAGAAAGGCATCCTCGTGGCTTGGTTACAGCTAGGGGTGGGAATCGAGAACCGGTTCCGACGGAATTGTATGTCTCCGCCATTATCGATTCTTCTTAACGATTCTTTCATTTCCCTGCCTGCACGAGGAAACTTTGCGTCGCGGTACATTTGCGTCACACTCTTTGCGACGACACAGACCTTCAACCACGAGGCAGCATCATGGAGAGGAGGAAGCGATCTAAAGCCTGACTGCATTTCACCAAACAAGATGTGTAATCAGTGCAATGTTACCCGTGCTACCAGTGCAATCAACCCGGATGCGAGAGGACGCTGATGTAAATATCGCCGCTTCTCAATTCGTAGCGAAACTGTTTTTTCTGTTGAAGAAAGAAAGCCAAGTTGTCCCTACAAGCTCTGGGGTTGTGCTACTAACTCTGAAGGCTGCACACCTGAACAATTGGATCCATGGACTCACCTTTCTCCGCTGATCAGCTGTTAGCCTCGCCGATCAGCTGTTAGCCTAGCAACGCTAACTTTCAAACCACTGACTCAATACTCTGGGCGGTCCATCATTGCTTCGTTGGTCCTCCCTCCACCACAACCTCAGGGTTATTCATCGCCTGGCTGTTTTGTCACTCTCCTTTGCTGCCGTGGTCTCCTCCAGCTTGCGGCGATGCTGGAAGGAGCCTCCGGACACAAGTTTGTTCATTCGGACAGTGCTATTCCCTCCGTGCGGACTGACAGGCATTCCATTTGTTCTTTGTTTTGTTTGTTTCACTTTGTTGTGTGTCCTTGGGTACCCTGAAAGGCGCTATATAAATTAAATGTATTATTATTATTATTATTATTATTATTATTAATGGTGTAATATCGTGTAATGGTGCAAATACCAGCAACATGCTAAAACATTTGTCTACCCAGCATGGAATTAAGTACCAAGAATGTCACGTGTTTGATCGCCTGCTTACGAGTGCTAACGTTGCTGCTGGTCAAACAAGCTCCACTGGGACCTCAGTCAACGACAGTAACATTGACATTAAATATCCTGCATTAGCACACTGTCGCCTTGCAACTGCAAGCAGCATGCACAGTTTTTTGCTGTATGTTTGAGTTGAATATGTTCATGTTCACAATCTTGTGCAGACATAATTTGGGGAAAAAATAAAATGGTTGCTTTTGGTGCAGAAGACTGTGTAGAACTCCTTTTTTGCCACTCAATGAACTACTCAGGAATCGATATGAGAATTGATAAGGAATTGGATTGATAGGCAGAATCGACAATGGCATTGATATTGATAAAAACTTATCAATTCCCACCCCTAGTTACAGCACTTACTTACCAGGTTCATTGAAGTGCTGGATTTCTATATTGTTAAGAAGGGTTTTCATTGCTTTGTCCATTGAAACATTAGTTCGTATAAGTAATGTAGGTAAAACTGGACAGTAACAAAACAAGACTTTGTATTTAAGCATCATAAGACTATAGATTATAGACTGCACACCTAGCACCAACTTGTTACTCATAAAAGTTCTCTCTTCGGCCTGAAACCGACCCAACACATCCCCCCTAGCCCTAAGAGTACCTAGGCATACTCCAAGCGCCCAGGAAAAATGAAAAACTAAACTTTCATGACAACTAACATGCTCCATCTGCTGATGGAGATAATGTGAAATGACGGAAAGCTCCAGAACAGCTACTAAACAAGCTCTGAGTCAAAGTTTTTTGATCAACTGTTGTTGCGAAGATCAGGGATACACTAACACAACACTTTTTAAGAACTACTGGATATTAACTTTATTTTATTCTTTTCCTGTAACATCTTGCATGCTAGATAAAAAGTCAGGTTGTTACTGAAGTCATTGGGATCCATACTCTACGAACAACTGTCTCCAACAGTGTCAAGAGTAATCTGTCTGATACTTGTGAAGATTTTCTACCTCTGGACCAAAGTGGTGGACCAGCTGACACTGCTCCCTAGAGCCACACTGTTGGCTAAAAACAACCTTTTAAAACTGCTGCCATTTTTGCCTTGCAAAAGCTCCCCGTGCTCAGGCTTCTGTAATGACTTTCCCCAACACCAGCCAACACAGTAAGTGGGCACCCGACAAGCACACTGATTGCCTTCGGCTGACCTGGAAATGTCTGCTCTTACCTGCACCCAACACCACTCAGCAAGGCTCAATCAGCAGTCAGATTGCAGCCAGGGTGAAGTACAGCTACAGTAAGAGCTTCTCACCGTAGTGGCAGTGAAAGATGCAGTGACAGCCTCCATAGTTGGCTGCATTAATCCTTCACTGGAGCTGAAACACGAAGCTGAACTGGGGCAGTTCAGTGTGTGTGAGAGAGGGACGGCGGAAAAAGGAGCAGGGAATATGAAGTAAAGCTAATTTATCTTGATGCTTCAGCAGCAATATTCATGACTTATAGAGAAAGCGACAGTTTGAATTTTTACTCTTCAGGCAGATTATCCAAGGTAAGACTGAGTTAATAGAGATTTGAATTTGTGAAGCTCCAGATGTGCACAGCAAGTGGCTGTGATACAAGTGGTACTGTTCACATACTTGCCCGTAGGCTTGTGTGCACCTGGAGAATTAAAAATATATCCACATAGCAGCAGATAAGGGTTTATTATTTTTCTAAAGCTTTCGGTCATTATTGCTGCTTGCTCTTGACAATTTATCCCCACTGTTCATGGACTTGACTTAATTTCGGCATCGCGTGGTATTAACTTCTGGTCATCTTCACTTTGACGTAACTCGGGTTTCTAGAGATCCATCGATCTGAAATTTTCTGTTTAAACACTGCCAACCTCAGTGCTAAGACTTTAGTGAGTGGCCCTCCATCACTTCAGAACTGTTAGCTGAACAGTTTTATAAGACAATTACAAATAAACTATTAACTATAAATCTAATCCAATACCTGATCCACCTAAAAGTTGATGGGGTAACGGCACGGATACCAATCCAGCGAATAATGCAACCCTACAGTCATTATGCACATACAAGTTCCAAGTTTAAATCAAGCTCTAAGAGGGTGATATACTCCAATGTTCATCTTTACTAGCATCAAATCTAAAGGGGTAACATTAGTAACATGAAAGAAGTCCCATTCCTAACATTATCCATAACGTCTTGGTCTAATGAGAATTTGCTGTGTCCCGGGGAGTGTAACTGAACCCTATGCTCTCTTATATACTCTTCAGTGTTTTGTTGAGATCCTAATAACATCCTAAATACAACAGGCCAGGCCTGATTGCTGGTGGCAATCTAATTTAATGCTCACCTTAGAGACTAATAAAAGACCTGGAGGGGATACAGGCATAGGATTTCAGATGAAAAATTAAAGTCATGTAAGAGTACGTAGGAAATTAAGTGCTTGAGAGCAGAAACATGATTCATGATCACTATGGAGGGGAAAAGTGTGAATCATAATCTGGCTCATGTAATTACAAAGAAGATCAGAAGAAAAGTTGGCAATTGAGATGAGGTCTCCCAAGAGAAAGGGAGAGCACTTATACAGTCGTGACATTAGTGAAGCAGCAGACCACCGCAAAAGTGAACTTGATGTATTATTCAAAAAGGCCACGAACAACCTTTGGAGATCAGCCATGCGTGTAACGTGGTCAGTGTGACCCTTTTCCTTGGCTAGAGGCAAAAGGAGGCAAAACAAAGCACAATTTATGACCATTTTATTGGGCCGTAGCTGGTCCATTGTAACCTTGTATTGGAGAAGGTGTTAAGTTTAACTGCTGGCAGTTTGTCTATTTGAAGTAGCTCCTGTTAATAATAACAACAGCTCAGATTCCTGAAAAGCTCAGATTCCTGAAAAGTCCACTAATAGATCAATTCAAACCAAGCAGCCCTCTCTGGGTTTTGACCAAAACCTTCACCCAGACTCAAGCAGTAGTTCTCATATTTCAAGAGTACTTCCCTATCATTATTGCTGGATGTCATTTAATCCTTACATCATATTTGTGTTTATACATACAATAATGTTTCCAAGCACACCCAGCACTGGATGAGGCAATTACATTATTCTGTTTACAGTTATACACCCTAGCAGTTCTAACAATAACCAATATTTATCTAGATCTAAGCACGCCTGCCTAAGTGATTTGTCGACCACCTAAAGAGCATGTGGGAAAAACACATTAAGCAAGAGCGCAATGGAGAGAAAGCTCTAGTGAAAGAGAAAGCGCTGCTAATTCAAACACTTTCTGTAGATCATCTGACAGTTAATATCATCCAGTATTGTGTAAAGCTTTTATTGTGTCTCGGGGAGTCTAATTTTCCAATTAAGAGAAACACTTGACTTGAATATATTGAAGATGCTGGTCATTATTTTCTTCTACAGACTGTATATTTATAGATTTATAGACCTATTTTACCTGCCACGAGTATGTATGCAATAGTACGATCATTATTTTCATCCACCTTTGATCAGATTGGTTGTCTTTGTTTTCAGCTTCATATCTATTTTTATCTCTATTGGAACTGTAATTTATGCATCTTAAAGACACGTCAGCCACCTGTCCCTTTTTAACTCTTTCTCTATCATTACCACAGAAATAAGCAGAAAGCAGCAAGCATGGCTGATGTGGGTGATCCAACATCAGACTAACTCCTCTCCATATAACCCTTATATGTTAGCTAGCTAGTTAAGTAGCATTTGCTAACTTTAGCTGAGAAAAGATTAGGGCCGTATCAGAACAAGTAGAACGGTCTAACAGTAATGGAGCCTTTAAAACAAGGAAAAAACAACACTTATGCCATATTACTATATAACAATATCCAAAATCTAAAACAACACATCCCAACATATCACAGTATCAATATAATGTGGAAATATTGTCTAGCCCAGTATCATTATGAAGGTCCATACCACACGTACACAAGTATTTAAAAAAATAAATTCCTTGCCGGTTTCAAGAAAGTTCCCATCCACACCAACGGTATGAAAACACAGGCGGTCAAGAACATGCCAAAGCAGCAGGTGGCTAAATAACCTCTCCCGTAAGGCCATGTTGGCCAATCAGAAGCCTGTCAATCAAAGGACACAAGCCAAAAAAACCTACACATAAACACTGAAAACACCTGAAGCATGGTTAACGATCCACTACATAATGACATTTTGCTAAAAGCAGTGTTGTATGCTTCTGCAGTATCTGCATCCATGTCATGTGTCATACAGAGCATTTCTAATAAAGTTGTTAGAAGCACTCATGGCTATAGAGCATGCAGGGAAACTGTCTCTGAAATACTTTAAATGACATGGTAGCTGAAGTTTGCTTAACTATAAATGTACCATCTATTAATGATGGTTAAGATAAAGTGTTACCAAGTACACTATTAACAAACAATTCACCATGAAGGAAGATCCTAATTACACACTCTCTTTGTTATAAAAATTATACAGCAGCGGGGGAAGTGGTGTGTATCATCCATGAGGCCTGGCTTACTGTGATAATACTGAAACAGATTACAGGAGTTCAAGTGAATATTATCTGTTATTGAATCCACAGCTGCAAGGACACTGCAGGAGTGTTTCCCCCTCCATAATATTTACTTAATGTACATATTAAAAACAACTTTACACTCACTGTAAACAACCGATGGAGGCAAAAATGAGGAAGGCAAAGCCAGAATATCAATCACTTCAGCAATCACTGGAGAATATAAATATTTCAAGGGAAAAAAACTTGCACATTAGTTTGATACAGGCTCGGCTGCCTCTTGAATAAATTCCTGGTCTGATGCTGAACGCACACACATCTTCACACAAAAACACTTTGATCCAAAGCCTCTTACAGGGCTTTTTCTGATTTTTCACCCCAAAACGAGAACCCCAAAGATCCTGCAGCTCTGAGCTCACAACGCAAAGCACCCGGCGTCATTAGCGGCGAGGATCACAAGACGCAGACGGCCAGCGGAGCGTGTCCGTGACATCAGAGCTTCACATCCAGAGCAAGAAAAGTTGACAAGCGTTAGATGGAGTTTGGAGTTAGGGGCACATTTACATGACTCGTGCTCCTTTTTACATGCATGAGTCAACATGGCTGCTGCATGTGTCCAACAGCTTATGGATTCTTTTGAACAGCACAACCTTGGCTTCATGTGAAACACTCACTTAAGCAATCCACTGCTCAGAAAAGGCATTCAATGACTGTGACCTTATCATACTTCATGGTATTTTTCATTTCTCGTGACACCGCCGTAATGTTGAAATAGGGACCTGGGGATTTGCTCTAATATTTATACAATATCCTTTACAAATCCAATTTAGTCCCACTCAACGTAGCATAAATTGGATAATAAATATTGCATACAGAAATGTCTGCTTTGCAGGGGGAAAAAATACATATATGATTCAAAGGTTAAACAGTAAATGAAGAGCAATTTTCTCTCAAGTCCAAAAAATGAGCAAACTCACAACCACAAGAAACCCAAACGCTTCACATTATCACAGACGTTTATACATCCAGGTCTGCCAACAGTAATTGACTTTTTGTCATTGTCGTTTGGTGATAAACTGTCTAAAAATTTGGTGCTTTTAGACTCCTTCGTATGGCAGAGCCAGAGCCCAAAATCCCCAAATATTGAGTTTACCACCATGGAAGACAAAAAGAAATGAGCATTAACATTTGAGAGGCTGAGATTTAAGCACAGTCACAGTAACAATGACACTTATAAACAGAATTATTGCCCACTGATCATACTACAAATGCTTCAACCAACAGGAATCAGCAAGAAATGTCCAAGTTGGTGTATTCAGACTTCTTCATATGGCGGGCCAATAGACCCAAAGTCAAAAATATGCAGTTTACTATCATAGAAGGCTAAAAGAAGCTGTTGAAAACAAGCAAGACTCCAGACAAACTGTTTACAGTGGTTGCACAAGCACATAATTTAGGTACACCCAACAATATATTTGAATTTAACTTCTTAGAAAAGTCATTCAGCTGATTATGAACAGGATTAAGGTGGAGATAAATGTCTTTCTTCAGCACACGCAACAAGAAGTTACAATAAGTTTTAAAGTTCTTGCTGAATATCAGGCGCACTGGTGCGACCGATACAGATGTTTAGTCGCACTTGACAGACTTTTAGGTGGGATGTTTTTAATATTGTGCTGATGTGTTTGGAGCAGATTAATAATCATATCCAACATCTAATCTTATCCAGTGTTTACATGAGTGGTGTAACACCAATATTAGGTCAAAAGATGTTGTGAATTCAAACTTCTTTTTTTGACAGATTTTGGGGTGCGCGTGCGACCTGGAACCCTGATTATATGATTGATAATAAACAAAACTATTGCCAACTGGTTGACTAATCCATGTTTCAGCTCACACATGATTTAAAAAATGGGATGTAAACTGTTGACATAAGGTGTCAGTGATGCTGCTACAGGGTGTATTTGCTTGTGGTATTGCTTCAAGTAATTTTTCAGCTCATGCATCCTAAAATGTGGGATGTAAAATGTGTAAATCGTGCACCAGTGATGCTTTATTTCATCCGTGGTGCTACGACAGGAGATGATTGCATGTAAGAGTTTGCAGGACTTGTTTTTTGTTGGGTGTGAAACCGGCCAAATGAATAATCTTATCCGACATCTAATCTAATCCAGTGTTTACACATGTATTTGCACTTTTATTGATAAAAAAATAGCAAGAACGTCCACACTGGTGCATTCAAACTTGTCGTTTTGACAGATTATTGCCAATTTATCGACTAATCCAAGATTCACCTGACTGTTTAAGCTCATACATGACAAAATATGTGATGTAAAATGTAGAAACAAGTAGAGGTCTGCTTGTAATAGTGTGCTGGGTTTGTTTTTTTGTTGCATGTGAGGCCGGTTTGGTTTGGGGGCAAATTAATAATCTTACCCAACATCTCTAATCTAATCCAGTGTTTATGTGAGTATTATACCTTTATTGGATATCCTGTAATCTTGACCTATGGTGGCTGCGTGACATTTAGAGGTATTACAGTGAATGCAGCCTCAACGAAGTATTATGTATTTGTTATTATTAGTTATGCACACGGCTGTGTGTAGCTGAAGTGTGTGCAGTTGTGTGTGTGTGAGGCTGTGAAGTGTGTATCTTCTGCAACACACCCCCTTAAAAAAAAGAAGCTACCCTTAGCAACAGGACCCCGCTAAAAACACGTCTCAAACACCTTTTTTACAACAACTACACAGGGAATAACGTTAATATTTGGGTATAAAAGGCTGTAAACTACGTGAAAACAGTTTGAAAAGTTAATTTTCTTGACGTGGTGTGGGTAAAGAACCGAGCAAAAGACGGGAGAGTATCAGTTTAGGGAGACAATAGCACTGCTGTCAAAACACAAAAGCGTGTCAGTTAGCTAACGGCTGAGGACAAAAAATGAACGAAATGCGGGAAAAGAGAAAAGTTACCTTGTTTGACACACTTGAGTCGGACCGGGTCTTTGCTGTGTTTGACCACAGCGTGGACGTCCCTGGTGGTGAGTCCGGCCACCGGGGTGTCGTTGACTTCCAGGAGGAGTTCATCCTGGAAGAGTTGGCCGCTGTTGCTCGGCGCTCCGCCCGGGAGAAGCTCGCCGACGACCGGGAACTGTCCATTCTCCGCGCCGCCCTTCAGCTCCAGCCCCAGCTCCCCCTCCTCATTCCTGCAAAGGACGCTCTCACGGACTTTGTTGGTCCAGTGGTGCTTCCTCTTCTTCAGGCTCTTGGACATGGTGGTGCTGGTGGTGCTGGTGGTGGAGGGGGGGGGGATATATCACATGAGGGCGGCCGTGGAAGAAGTTTTGTCGCTCGGCTGAAGTCCCCCCGCTGTCACCGTGACACCGCGACGAGTCCAGTTTCAGCAGTGAGCGCCAGTTGTGTCCATGTCAGGGCGCGCACACACACTCACTCTCTCCCTCACACACACACACACACATACACACACATACACAGCAGCTGGATCATCAGTCTGCCTGTGTGTTAACTGAGAGCTGCTCAACTTGTGCTGCCTTCACGTGCTGGCCCCGCGATCGGAATCGACACAACTCCCAAAATTAAGTAAAAAATACTTTAATGTGATTCACGCACAAAGATATTTAAATGATCATATCTTGATGTGTTATCATGTAACAACAACATTTGAGACTTGTCATAAGTTTGTTTTTGCACATATACCACCTTAAAATTTTTAAATATGTTATTTATTAATCAGTTCGTCAGAAAGTAGCAAAAAAGTGTTCAAGTTGGTGCATTGAGACTTTTTATGGCTAAATAAAAGCTCTAAGTCCAAAAATAGTTATAGAAGACTAGAATTTAAACATTTGAGAGGCTGAAATATGACATACTTAAGCACTGTTGCCCTAGAAATTACATTAATTGATTAATAAATGAAGATATTCAATTTCCTATCATGTAAGACTTTTAAAAAAGAGGAAATTGCACATTTAGGAAGCTGAAACAAGAACATTTTAGGCTTTCTTGTCCTAATAAATTACACTAATGACTACTAAACCAAAATATTTCCAATCGATTGGCAATTAATGAGATGATTTTGCAGTTATACTACTTTATTGTGCTGTTCGGCTTTTGCAAAAGCCTACTTTTTTTCAAACAGGGGTCCTTAAGTGGGTCCCAAGTCAAATTAGTGACAGAATATTCTGACTTTTATCAAATGTTTTGAAATAAGGAGAGAAATAGTTTTGGTCATAATTGATCAACAATCTTCAAACCTAAAAAAAAACCTTCCCAGATGGAATTCCTTAGGAGAGAATCCTCAAAAATAGACCAACCAATGTAGTGTAAGTGTCATATTCATTCAAACACATCAAGGAGATGTGTTTACAACTTCCAAAGTTCAAAAGTTTACAAGTCTCCGAGGGGTACCTGAAAGCAGCACCCAGCTCCGACCAACCCAACTGACCCGGATGTGAAGGCTGGAGGAGGAGGAGAGAGGGAAGGCTTTTCCCAAATCCAGCTTTCCATGGAAAGAAAAAAAAAAAGGAGAGAAGAAGAGAGAGAGAGGCAGAGCAGCGGTATTTCCACTGGCATGGCAGCAGAGCAGCAATATCTTTTTTCATCATACCACAAATATGTCTCTTCTTTTTTGACATTTGCTAACACTTACTTCAAAAAGCAGCAGTTTGTTAAAGCACTTGGGATGAATTAGACCAGAGCACTTCATCAAACTTTTATTACATGTGAGTTAAATCCACTGATGCAACTCAAACAGCAGCATTGTCTTTCCTCTCCCCTTGAAAGTGGGTCTACATCAATTAAAGTCTATTTCTGTCCGGACAAGGACCCGCAAAGGTCGCCCTGATCCAAAAACTTTGTCTTTAAAACACATTTCTCACTATAATTCAAATCTTTTTTTCGTCCCTCAGGTGAACTTGACAGCAAAAGATTTGACGTCTTTGAGCGCTTTCAACTTCTTTGTAGAACAAAGCCTTTTGTATTTCATGAAACATCTTCAAGGGCGGCGAGTGTTACTCAGCCGAGCCTCTTGTTAATGATATTCAGATTTCAGAGGCATATTTTGTTCCCCTGTAATAGTGTTTGCTCGCTGTAATAGTTTTTCGCCAGAAGCAATAGCTCTAAAGGCAAAGAGAAATCCACTTTTGTTTATCTCTCGACTAGAGGACAGGGCTGTAACGCAAACGGAGAAACGAGTGAGTATAATCCATCTTCAGACAAAATGTGTGTTGTGGGTATTTTCCTTGACATTTTTAAAAACTCCCCAATCTGCTTTTGTAAAGCCTCCTCTAACATCTCCGCTCTCTCACTTACAGAGCTCATTTTCAGTAATGACAGTGTGTGCTGCTTTACTCGCATAATTGCATAGATATACAATGATAATAGCCGTGCTACACTGCGCAGTTATCTGTCGCAGCAAGTTAATCCCCTTTTTTGAGCCTTAAAGTCGTGTTTTCCTCATAACAAATGAAAAAAAAATCCAAGTAATGAGTTCAGATAAAGTGCACTTGTTTCCCACACGGAATTCTTCGTCTTCTGTCATTCGTTGTGCCTCGTTCAGTAAATGTTTCCAGAGAGTTCAGACACTAAAGGAACACCAAGATACAAAGATTTTTTCATATGATGGAGGTCTGAATGCTCAACATGCTCTCATGTATTGCATTCATGTGGTGTGAGAATGATCAGGACAATGAGTTTGCTTGAATGTCCCCTACTGTTTGAATGAGAACTCAGAAAGTGTAACGTAACACTGATCGTAAAACACGGTGGACGGGAGTAAATGTTCGGTTGATGGTGAGAAAAGCAGAAACCTCAGCACAGATCGGTGGTCCGGACCGTCCCAGGGAGGTTTTATGATAAATCTGAGGGATCACAAGATAAATGAAAAACAAGCTTTATGTACTGAGCACTTGGACTCAATTTATTAGCTTTTCCAGAGCTTTCATCCACATCAAAGGTGCACTACGTAGTTTTACGTACTGTTTAGATACATCCCCTCATCCGTACAACTTCTGTATTCATTCCTTACGCACAAGCGGAATGTAGCGCCAAAGAAAAGGCTGTCTGATGACAACGTAAAGAGCCACAAATGTTCAAAACATAACGTGCACTTGAACAAATTTGTGTTTTCCAGGTGGGACTTACTTTCAGTGGCTAAAATATGCTTCACTGTCACTTCCAGTATTTATGCAAAGCTAAGGTACGCTGAGCTAACCAGCTGCTGGATGTAACTTTGGATATCTTACGGACCAATCCTTGCAACAAGGTGATGAAGCATATTCCTCAAAAACGTCTATTCCTGTGCTCTGTATGTCCTCGAATGTAGAATATAACATTTAAGAGGTCTTTTGTGTCCTCAGACGCTTCTGCACAGATCTAAAAGTTTTAAACACTTCAAAACAACAGATGGGAAAGCAGACATCACAAAGACAGACTTATAAGATGATCATCTCAACTTCAGCTGCCATCAATTTCTCCCCCACAACAATTTTTGCCGTCCTTGAGTCGAGCTGACAACAGCGGCGACAGACAATGCTTCGTTTTCTCCTCGAAAGAAAGCGCCTCTGCATTCCATAGGTGGGAGCCCGGCATGTGGACTCGGAGCGAGAATTAAAAAACTGGGGAGTATTTTAACAAGGGCAGGCACTCCGGAGGCAGTGTTTGAACAGGGAGAGGAATGCTCTGCGCGTGGCAGAATAAGTGGCGGGGAGGAGACGAGAACATCGGCGGCGAGGGGAATGAAAGGCCTGGAAAAACAGCGTGGGATTAAACCGTGCGAGATATGCCGGGTGGGCTCGGGGGCCTGGCACAGCGAGCCTGTGGGCTGGTGAGAATATTTAACGTCTGTGTGCACAGGACAACATTTTCACAACTCCTGTTTATATAATTTCCTTTCTGCAGGAAAAAGGAGAATCACTCCATCCGGCCTTCAGTCCCATCCACACCACCAGATGGGAGTTCATTGACTCAGCCCCTGGGATCGCTGCGCCGCTCCGCTACATGATGTAATGGTTTTGACAGGCCTCATCGCAGGATAATTAACGCTGGTCAGGAATAAAAGTGAAATTGTCTGATGACGGCCTCCGCTGCCAATGAAAGAGGAAGTTATTATCCACTTTATTTGAGCTAACGCTGCTATTCCGGCACCAGCCGAGTCATTGTTGGCCATTTGGCTGCTTGTTCGACAACGTCACTCTTGATACGGGCATGAATGATTGGGCAGAGGCGGCTCTTTTCCAGGCCGACAGCGTAGTCAGTTTGTCTTATTCGGGCGATTCAATCTGAGGCATCTGACCTGTTTACTTCGCTGCCATCTGCTCGACCTTGTAGCCCAGGAAAGGTCCGGTCCGTCACTCTGTATCTGCCTTTGCCTCTACCCTGGAGGACGAAGGGGTGCCAAGAGATGTGCAGCCGAACCTGATACGCTGCCAGCAGCATCTCTGGTTGTAACTGGCAGGAAAAGGTTGGGGACGCTGTACAATGTGAGAATGTCTGGAGGCAGAAGAGAGGACATGGCAAAGAACCCATCCATTCATGAGCCCATTCAACCATTTCTCTGTATTTTGTTCCAGGTCCGTAAAGATCAAATTTTCTTTGAGTTTGGTGTGGAAGAACTTTGGTGTGCAACACCTTCAGGGATGAACCGGAGCACCAAGTGTAAACCATCACCAGGATCAGTGTCTGAGTGGCTGAATGAATGAGATAAATAAAAAGGTCAGGTTCCAAAAATCTTGTTGAAAGACTGTTTGGCAGCCGATAAAAGGAGAAGTTCACCCAAAAATGAAAAGTTACTCATTATCTACTGATCCTCTACTCACCGCCATGCTGATGGAAAGTTTTCCGGACTTAAGAAAATGTTCTATGTTACATTTCATCACTGGCAATAATAGCATATAGCTTCTATCAGAATGTACTTAACCTCAGTAGTCTGAATGAGGCATGTACTTTACCGGGGGAGCTATTTATCAGCTTTATTACACAACCTCTTTCGGTCATCCAGTGTTGGAATATTAGTCTACTGAATGAAGCTTGGATGACTGAAATATGGTCTGTATAAGTCTGTAAAGTACATCTCTCAATCAGATTACTGATTGAGACCTGACGTTCAGATCCATCCCACAGCTTCTGCTGCATGGAGTAAAATGTCATTAAATCTTTAATCTTGAACCACAGCACGTTCTTTTGACGTATGAGACTATAGTTGAAAAGACGTCTAAAATGACACAGTAAAAACTTGAATTTTGAACCCTGTAAGGGCGTCAATTGGACAGCACTAGTCAACGTTGAAAAGACGTCTAAAACGGACTCTCCACAGGACGTCTTTTCAAAGTCAGCAGAGGCGATGAATAGACATCTTCCAGATATTCTCTAGCTCAGTGGGTAAGGAAAACTGACGGCCATGACATCAACCTGCTGTCTTGTTGAATCAGCAAGGACACTTAAGTGATCTTTTTATTGAGAAATGTTGAGGAAAAAAAAAAACCTATAGAAGATTGCCGTGTGCTAGCCTGTTAGCCTGAAACCAGGGCCTGGCTGACTTGTAAGCTAACAGCATAGATGGATGTTGTGTCCTGGCTAGCTATAAGAGCGCAGTGACTTGTTAATGTGTATGCTCTCAAACGTCCCTGGGCCCCTGTGGATTCACAATGAGAGCGGTGTCCTCCTGTGCAGCTCCACTGTGAGGCCCCCCTCCTGCTATCTGTCCGCTGATGAATTAGTCTGCATGCACCTAATAACACCACCAGTAAATCAAAGAACCTCAGGGTGAAGCTCAGGGCTTCTGTCTGCCGGCTTTGATTGGATTGTCCTCTGCACGGTTATAATGATGTTTTACTGTCACGACTGCCTCCTCCAATGATTCGGGCAGGATTCTAGCATGGCCCGGCTCTCAGGAAACAACTCCCAAAGTCCACTAACATTCAACACCTCCCCTCCCTCATCCCTCCCGCCCTATCAGCTCAGACAGATAAGTACCTTCTCCCACGCTGAGGGCTTTTAACTGCCTCGAAGCCTGAAAACAGTCCCACCGCTCACTCCTGCAGAACAAGGCGATGCTTCCCACTCACCGGGGGAATGTTACATTCGCACTATCACAGTCAGTCATCTGTCTCCACCGGTCCGTCCTCCCAGGCTCCATCATCCATCAGAGGGGCGAGCGGCGACACTATTGCCACGCAATCAACAGCGTGACAGCTTGATAGACTTTCACAAGCCACCTCTCATATCCTGTCACAAAGCAGATCCGACAAAACCGGCAGAGGCGGGTCATCAAACTCGGAGATAGCGCCGCTCAGTGCGTGCGAGATAAGGTCTAATATTTTCTCAGATAGACTGTTTTAGCTGCTTTATCTTCTCATGAAATTGGCAAATTTGTTGAATAATAACAGATTTATATGTCTGTGTTGTTGTGTGTTTTTGGTTCGGTGGTTAGATTGGAGAATAAAACCACGCTGTGAGATGTTTATTGGAAAAGCTGATATGTGCTGTATCTCAGTTTTTATAGCTCAAGGTTTTTGTTTTTTTTTAGCGCTCGATAAAACACACACACTCCTCCCAGTATACTTACAAAGAGGCGGTTGTTTGCGTCGATATCGCTGCGTAGATAACAGTCATATAATGTGTATATTTGTTTGCATTCTCTGTCTTTATGCAACTTAGATGATATCAGCGTATAAATTAATCAATGGTGGAACAGGGATCAGACCAAATGAAACATAAAACATCAAAGTTACACATTTTTATATTGCAAAAACATCAAAAGTTATTTTTTTTCATCATATCTTTGAAGTTTAAAGTGTGACGAGCTTTAGTTATTCTGCTCTCCACCTGATCCGTTCTTCACATACCTTTATACAAAATGGAACCTTATCACAACCAGACTGTCAGACATGTGATTAGCATTAAGAAACCTTGGCTCACACGTACAATAACATCTCAGTGGCATTAACATAAGTCACTGTAACTGTAGCATACATACAGGAGAGCCTGATGGGCCAGACTTTAATATGAGTTGAGCGTTAACCCTCTAAATAAACAGATATGTGCATATGGATGCAGAATCTGCAGGCAAGGGACAAGATTTTGTCCAGAAGAAGATCTGGTTTCTATTTGCGGTACTTACCAATGACGTTTTAGCCGGTTTTAGTTGCATGAAACAGAGCAGAAGTGGCCTAAATTTAATATTGGAAACCAACAGCTATCGTCAGATGGTGATTTAGCTTTTACTTTATTGGCTTTCTTACAATTTATCTGCATTAAATAGACATATGTTTATAAAGAAGAGCTAAAAATGTGTCTAATCAGATTGCAAACAAGTACTGGGGCACAGACCAGTAATGGTACGTGTCCACAGGGGGTATTTTTTGAAGCTTTCCAGCCCTGGATGCTTCACTTAATCCTCCCAATCTATTGGCTGGCACCTATCTATTATTTGCTGTAATTGGACGATTATCATCAACGTTATTGTATCAGACCCTTAAAAAAAAACAGCTGTTGGTTCAGTGGTTTAACACTCAGGGACGCTCTGTCTTTAAAAATGTGAGCACAACACCTGAAGCCTCTCCTGCACAACATAGATTCTCGCTGCAAGGACACGTGGACATAATTTATTTTTCATGAAAAACAGCTAAAGGAATCGACAGCACATTCACCTGACACACACTCACAGATGTCTATACAGGATGCTGACACTCTGCATTGATTAACTGCAATTGTGGCTATTCTTTTTTTATTGATCGTCACAGCTAGCGTGCGGTCATGTGTGTGTGTGTGTTTCCATATGATGTGAGGTGAATTATCGTGTATTGGTTCACGATTACAGTATGTCTTGGTCTTTAGCTACTCCGTGCAGGTGCAGGAAAACATGCCAGTGCAGATTGCTGACGTGTGCTAAATAAATGCACATTAACCCCGAGAAAAATAGCTACTAATAGCCAGTCCACCCTGAATAACCTCATTACTGACAAGACAAGACAAGACAAGACGAGAGGTCGACCCACTGCCTGATCTGCATTCTGAGGTGATATTAAGACCTTGTTTTTATGTGAAACCTTGTCATGATTGATTTGACCGAACGCCCCACAGGCATCTAAAAAGTTGAGATGACAGCGATTAGAGATATAATTCATATGTCTGTGGCATGCTTATCATTTGTAAAGATAAAAAAACGTTTTAATTATCTCAGTCACCTTGGACAGGGTGCAGTCTGGCGTCTATATGGTTGTTAATTTCACCTGTTTAATCTTCTTTACCTGTGCCCCTTTTATTTTTTCTCTGCAGACAAGTCCTGACTACTCTGAGCTTAAGCAGTAAACAAGTTAAGAAAAGCCCATGTACAACATTTCGATTCATGATAGAGTCACGATGGTCACACAGTTAGATCAGGAAGGTTGACCAGTACAACATTATTCAATCGTTCGGGGTATAAACTGCAGTGTTCTTTGACAAATTCAAAGGTACAAGCCTGTGAGCATAAAAAATGTGATTAATTAATACAAGGCTATAATTACGAATCACTTAATGATAATTTCTATAAGATTTTTACAGATTTTCTGCCAGCTCTATTTTTAACCTTGAACACTTGGGCATATCTACTTTGACAGACGCACTTGACTGTGGGTGTTTCATTTGCAGCCTCTCATAATCCCAAAATTTAAGTCTAGCAATGTTCCTTAATCCACCACGCAAAAACACCACAGCGCCATGATTCAGGACTTAAAATACCCTTACAACTGCTGAGACAGAGGGGGCAACCAGAGTTCGAGCGTCGGGCTGAGAGGTCAGGTATCACCTGCAGCTAGAGGCAACGATGATACCGACTGGCACCTTTTTGTGAAGGCGAGAGGATTAACAGAGCAAAGCTGATGGCGGTGTTATAAAATAAGGGGGTTGGAGAGGTTAGCCGAGCCTTCAGCATCCCTCTAATTAATATTCAGACCCTGTGACTATACGAGCAAATGCCCCCGTGCCCTCCCTATAGTCCCCGTTTGTCCCGAGTGAACGAGTTGGTGTCTAAAGACAGATCTCTTCCCCTCCAGCTAAGGGACTCTCTGACTCGCCTCGGTCTGCTGCAGAATGATTGGACGACCCCGGGGCGAGCTTTTCCCAGGGGCCTTTTCGGTATTCTGTTCACAAAGCCCCGTCTAAAGACCCTCATTGATCAGCGGCTCCTTAAGATCCTCTCTTCTCGTTCAGCGAGGAGTAACTGTTACATCACTGTCGCGGGAAATAGATAAATAGTCGTCTGATTTATGAGGGAACGGCCGGATCACAGCTACAGTCTGTTCCTTTTTTTAACTGATATTTACGTGTCATATATTTAATTGTAGATGCGACAACAGAAGGAAATGGATTTATTTGTTTGTGTTTCAAAGATGGATATAATGGCTAAATCTATTTAGGTTAAGAGCTCAAATTGGCTTTCAAACACTTAAAATCAGTGGATGGGGTTTTCAGTTGGTTCATTTGTTTACAATGTGATTTAAGGACGACATTTTGTCCGACTTCCATCTTTTATAAACTCGTGGCTGGAAGCTTTTTTCCTAGTATTTTTCATGTTTAATAATGAACCGTTAATGAGTGTGGGCATGTGGAGAGAGTCTGTGAGTATAATAGTGAAAACATTTACAGAAGGAACAATTACGCTTAATGAATCTTTCAGTTTTATGGCGGGTAGCAACCAGTGTTTGAAGGATAAGTGAGGATGAAAAATGAAAATTCAGTCATCATCTACTCACCTCCATGCTGATGGTTAGTTGGTTGAATTTTTGGAGTGCACAAAACATTTCAGGAGCTTCACAGCAAAACACTAAAACAGGAAAAAAAAAAAACTAAACATAAAATGGTAAAATTGTTCACTCTTTTTCAAGCTGGAATCTTTCATGTAGCTGCTAAACTAAAAGCCTTAACCCGTCTGAAGCGGATGCACGAGCTTGACCAAGCCTCAAAGGTGTAAACAACATATTTTGAAATCAATTTGGCATCTAAGGAGTTCCAAGATTCTCCTAATTATTATTCCAACCAGAGATAAACTCTGAAGGGCCTCTGTATATGGGAACCTGCTCTACCAACTGAGCTACTGGTTACTTGGCCCCTTGAGGGATTTTTGGTCTACAGAAGAAGTAAAAACGAAAAGAAAAAGAATATGGAACTGCTCTTTAAAGAGGAAGCAACAATAAAGTGCAGCTGAGCAGTGCAGTCAAGGATTAAGAGCAAATTAAGCTCATTTATTACACTTAGAACAAGGGAGAATTTAAACCTATATTGCAGTTTTTCCCCGGGGAGCCCGTATCTCCGACCAAATGGGACAAATTCCTCCAAGAGTGGACGACCTTGCTTTCAGCAAACCTTGTCTGTACACACACTCATTCTGAATTTAAAAAGTGAAAAAGAACTACAGCGTCGCAGCTACTTTGGAACAGTTGTAGGTTGTCATCAATGAAGACAGAGCCCTCTTTAATGTGATTAGCAACACCTGTGATTAGCTGCTACTTCATATGAAAATGGCCGCTGTGAAAAAGGTACACTGGCATTTTATCTGAACCCAGTAATGTGTTCAAAGATGCACTTTGTAGTTTTAGGGAAATAATAAACAAGCTGCACTTGAAAGACAACACAGTATCATACTGTTTTACTTCGTTTACATCTTCAGAAACCTTTTAAGTAGCCACCTGTTTGGTTTCGTACAGCGTTCTGGGGACCAAATTTCTCTCTGGGGACGTCTTGATTATTCAGTTGTGGAACATCAAATAAATATATATATATTACAAAAGAAAACAAGACAGTGCCAGCCTTAAAAATGGGCTTTTTCACAGCAGACATTTTGACAAGATGTGGTTGAAAAAGCACAGGTGTTACTAATAACATTACTTTGGCTCTATTTTATTAAAGCCATGACAGTGTGACAGTGAATCAGCATGCACAAGGAACCTTCATTGTGTTATTTACACCTGTGCCTCTTCCTCTGTGACCTGTCAAAGTGTCTGGAAATGAAAATGAAGTTGGCGTCAAAATCCAACGAGTTGATATGAACTATCAAATGCTGGAGCGAGGTTTCAATTTTGGTTATTTAACATCAAAACTTAAAAACAATCACATGTCAACATAGTTTCATGTAGTGTGGACATTTTTATTTGACCTACTACTGTTTTACTTTGTCAATATTTTCAGAAACCTTCTAAGTATCCGCCTGTCTGGTTTCATAAAGCGTTCAGGGGACTGAATTACTCTCTGGGGACGTCTTGTTTTTTGAGTCGTTGAACAGCAAATAAATATATATCTTTTATACATACATCCTATTAATGTATGCAATTGTAAATATTGGTTTCTTGAGTTCTTGTATTTCTCTAACAAAACAAGAAAATGCCGGCCGTAACAATAGGCCTTTTCACAGCAGACATTTTGACAGGACATGCTTGAAAAAGCACAGGTGTTACTAATAACATTACATCGGCTTTGTTTTATTAAAGCCCTGACAGTGTGACAGTTAATCAGCATGCACGAGGACCCTCATTTTGTTATTTACACCTGTGCTTCTTCCCCTGTGACCTGTCAAAATGTCTTATTACTGAGATAGACTTTGCTGCAGTATTCTCACACCCTTGTAAATTTCATGGAGGCTGAATTAGTGGAGTGATTTCCTGCTGAATTTTCCGAGACGAAACGCCAAAGCGAGAGGCATGGCTACGCTATCTGAGCACCTCTGCTGCTCCATGAGCTCACCTGGAGGTTGTGCCCTCTACAAAAATGAGCTTCCACCTCTGATATAAACCGAGTCCCTCACATCCCCTTTTGACTAACTACCGTGACCTACAAAACTCCACACCACATCCTCTACAAACCTGCCGCGTTAATCAAATGCCTTATTTTTATTCATCACTCTGCTCCCATTCTCCCCCCGAGCATTTTTGACAAGGCGGTACCTCGCTCGCTGCACTCCACTGTGTGCACCTCCTCTGTCATGCAGATGCAGCCCACAACTTAATTATTCATCCCCAATCTATCCGTTAACAGCAGCCTACACTGCAAGTCGCTCACCCCCAGTCAATAAATATTCTCTTTGCTAAGATTAGAAGATTTTGCCTGACCTAGATATTAAATCAAGTTATTGTTCCAGCTCTGTCATGCTAAATTTTCCCTGACAGTGAAGGGAAAGGAGATAGAGATAGAGAGAGAGAGATAGAGAGAGAGAGAGAGAGAGAGGGTGAGGCAGATGGATGCCGACTTAAACGAATGCTTCAGTTCAACAGTGACCCCTGCTGTAGAACGCCGACTGGTTTTCTTCCCTCAGGGCAGACAATAGAGGGCTCTTCAGTTCAGAGGGACGAGGTTTGTGTGAAATCGAAAGTGGCCACTTCTCCACGCTGAGAGAGGTTTGTTAAGCACAAACAGCATCTTCGTCTCCTGTGAGAGACTGTTCTTATACAACCTGCGCTACGGAGTCCAAACTGTGATGAGAAAGAAAAAAGAAAATGAATGGATGTTTTGATTCAAACTCCAAACATAAAGAGAACAAGTGTTTGTAGGGCTGGAGGTGCTGGGAACTGCACGGCAAACATTTACAGTGCATTTTTCTGCTTCTTGAATGGACCCATTTCCTGAGTTGACCCAGCCGGCACCGGACGAAAGTTAAATGTCAGAAAGACAATGGACTCTAGCTGGAAAACGAAAATCAGGTTCTAACATTCGAAAGATGTTACATTTTGGCCACCTTACCTCTGGACTTAAAACCAACCAAATAATGATATTATGACATTTAGCAGACTGGGGTTTTGGTCACTGTTCTTTTTCTGCTGTATTAATTTTCATTATTTAACAAGGCAGTAATCAACAGAAGAACACAAAGCAATCAGCAAGGCAGGTAAACACACAACAACATTCAGATTGCTTACGACCCCCACAGAGTCTTACGTCACATCCAGAGGTATAGAGTGACAGAAATTTGAGAATGTAGAATGGGAAGAAGAGAAATAGGGTGAGTAAATAGGTCAGGTCATATAAAAAAGATGAATTAAAGGTTCTCTAGTTAAGGCGGCCCAATAAGTCTCTGATCCAATGCTTGTAAGGAGGCAGAAAGGTAAGTTTCCAACCAGGCAACATGACTCATCTGTCGGCAGAATCCCCAAAATAGCTGTAAGAGGGCAAGGTTCAAAATCCAATTCAACAACCTCAGAAAAACACTCAAAAACAGAGAAATCTGACAGTTTAGGGGATGGACCAGAAGTGATGAAATACAGTGGTTGGTTTGAGTTTACAAGGAAGGCAGGGAGGGTCAATACTAAAGACTCACTCATTCATTTAGACACTTAACACCACAACTTGCCCCATGCCGATGTTGGCATTAGACATCCTCGTCACAACCCACATTCAACCAAACATCAGCGTTTACGGATGTTGGTGGTAGGGCAAGGCAAGTTTATTTGTATTTTCATTTATTTATTTATTTATTTATTTATGTTGTTTATTTCGGGCATGTCAATTCATCATCATCACATTTCATCATTGTTCAAATAATACAATACACATGGCTGAAAGGGAAAAAAAAGCGGGAGAAGCCAAAGCTTATCTAGTCCCACCCCCATTACCCACAGGATAAAATCTTCATCCTATCTTTTGCATTTTACATTTTTACCTAACAATTTCTTTTCCATCCAGAGCTGAATTCAAAATCTAGACAGTACATACAGATTACGTGTGTGTCTGCACGTGTGTCCATATTAGTCCGTCATGAGTGAACAACAGTTTCATCTTATAGCCTCATCTTATAGCCAGGCATGCACAAGGTCAGAATGATGGTCCAATCGACAGAGAGCAAAAGTCCAGTGTATAGTACAATTCAGACACAAGTCAACTCAAAGTGTTTTACAGGAGCATACAAATTACATTAAAAGACAGTAAAAATGTAATTTAAAAGACATTAAAAAAGGGGAGAAGTCCTTCTTCTTCTTCTGCCCACAGCGTGTTAATGAGCTTTTATGGTGTAATATGATAACAACATGGATTTTTTGATCCCAGTCATGTCTGGATGTGTTCATGAATCCAAACTTAAAAATTATACTTTCATACCTTGTAAGGTTTAAAAGACTAGTAATTAAACACTTTTGGATGGCATAATACCTCCTCCATATCCCTGTCTTTCTCTAACAGTGCATATCAGTGTAGTCACCTCCAGAGTATGTCAGGAATGCAGAGTGTCCAGAAACCTGCCCGTCCCGGACACGTAATCCAGCACTAATCCTCACCTTGACCATTTGTCTGAGTGACAGGAGTAATCTTCGTTCAAGGTTTGGACCGTGCTGGTTTTTGGTGGACGGTGAGGGGGGGTTGCGGCAGCTGTCCATGCCATACCACAAGGGCCAGTTCCTCTGGAGTCCCACCAAAGTCCATGCTGCAGCCTTGGCAGTGCTCACAACATGGTTTATGCCTCAGTGCAACAGGGAAGAGTAATCACTGGTTCTGCAGCAGCGCTGAAGATTTAGCAGTCCTCTTACCTTCAGCCCAAACCGTCACTCACTCAGAATAGAGCAGCTGCCTGGAGGCTGCCAGTAGAAGTATACATCATCCACCATTCATACCCTCCTCCTCCTCCTGCTGCTTCCTACCACCACTACGTCACATGAATCAATGTGTCAGAGGGAAATATTCATGAAAGGCAATTAAAATAACTAAGAGATCTATCATCCGTAAACACAGAAGTTGACAAGATTACCATCTTGATGAATATTCATTACAAGTAAAGGCCCGATCAAAGGGTTTTTTCTGCTAAAGCACAGGCAGACCGCTCACAGAGATGTGCGAATGGTAAAAAAGAAAGAATACATCGCGGTGTTTGCTCAGTGATGAATTTGTTAAATGATAAGGATGTTGGTTTAAACACACATCAGGGGATAGTGGGTAAATATGGCTGCAGGTGGAGAACGGGATGAAGTATTCAAGACAAACTCAACTAACTCCTGCTGGCGCCAATATATTTAGAAATAAAGCCCTAAAGATTTTCTGACAGCTAGAGCAGACAGACAAAGCAAAACAAAGAAAAATCCTCTATGAGGGTGATTTCAAAACCTCAAATAAATTGCTGTGTGGTGATACATTTTTGTGAAAGCTGTGTCTTTGTGTTCAGGGTTTGGAAATTCCAACATATCAGACCAAACATTAAGATTTGGTTTCATAAGCGTGGGACACAATGAAATAAAAGGAAATATTTACTTGTTTTAGAAGTCGCATTAAAAAATGCTGACTTAGGTACTAAAGCTAATTTAGTTTCTGTTTTTCCCACACACCTACACATTTGTGTTGGTCGGGAGCAAGAAAAAGTGTTAACCCCCCTGAACTCAAGCTGTTCATCTTTCAGTTTGTTGCGTGCAATTTTTATTTTTCTGTGGTTGTTTTCACTGTGAAGGTAACCTCCCAGAGGTCAAAGTTATCCACCACTGTATGTAAAACAACTACAATATGTTAAACAAGTTTATAAAAAAATGGCACAGAAAGGAAATGAAGTGAGACAGATGTCAGACTTTTACAAAAGTCCATTAAAAGTATCATTAAATTCGCATATGACCCGGCACGGAAGGTTGTTAAAGCTTAGCAGACAATTTGAAAATCCGATAGAGTCGAACCTGATGTTTTCATTCAAGGCTAAACTCTGCCATCAGCATTCAGCCAGGATGAGTTATTGCCTTGTCTTGGTCGAGCCTTGAGTGTCAACCAAATTAAGATTCTGCTCGCGGCGGAGGACGGAGAGCGAGTGAAATTTCTCCTGCAAGGTAGAAAAGGGAGGGAAAACCTGAAAACAAAAATGTGTGCACCAGGGGAACTGTAAGACGTAAACAATGCAGGTGTTTGGAGGATTTTCGGTGACACCTGTGGGAGGGGGGGGGACTGAGGTGATACGCTGGGCGAGGAGGATGCTAGAAAGATGGGTGAGGTGAGGACAGATCCTACATGCACCCTCATTACTTCGATGCCATCCCCCTCCTAAAATGGGTTCCTGTGCTGACTGTCTGGATCCTCTTATCCAGTCAAGCTGATACGTGAGTGAGAGTGAGAGAGCAGATAGCCTCCCGTGCTCTCCATCTGGCTACCGACACACACTTTATGTTTACCAATGAGCTCGCAGAGGAGATGGCGTCATTCAGGGTGACAGGTAAGGGTGATGTACAGTGGCAGCGCGTCAGTTTGTGTCTCTTTTTCCAGTTTCGCCACCATGAATTGGGATGAGGGGACTAGTAACAGGACAAAGGAGGTCTTCTTACATTTTTTAGTAAAAAAAAACAAAGACTGCTCCTGTTGTAGCTGACCCGTCTTGATAGTGGGGCTTCATAAGCAGCTCTGGCACCAGCGCTGTTCTCTCTGCACAGATGATCCCACTTCAACAGAGGATCAGAGGCACCGCTCTTCATCTCTGAATCTGACAGTGTGAGTAGGTAAAATGAAGTGTGAATATATTACTTAGTGCTTTCAAGAGGTGCTACTAGGTGGATTTACTCATCCGTGGACAGATCTGGCCTCGCTGCGAAGCTAAGCTAAGCTGCAGGCTCCAGCTACAGTACAGACGTGTGAGTGGTATAAAAACATCTCGTCTAACTCTTAGCATGAAAGCACTGACCGCCAAAATTGAAGAGACACCTGTAAAACTGTTGATAGGAAACCTCGAACTAAAAGCAAGCCGGTTACAACTCTTCCTGATAAGAAATGTTGATTAATAGAGGTTTTCTATTTGTAAAACTTTCCCAGAGGAAAGATTTGAGTGGTTTTAGAAACACTACTGCGCATGAAGGAATGAGTCCTAAAACCCAGAAATCAGTTAGCATTTTTGCACCTATGACTGCCTCATCTTGAAGTCAATAAATTACTTACTACACTACTTTTTAGTTACTTTCACCAAAATGCCAAATCGGAACAATTAAATAGCCTAAATCTGGTGAATGGCCTTGGACACAGGGATGAGCAGGCAGACAAAGGATCTACATCTGAGATAGGATTCAATATTCTTTAATTTCAGGCTTAGTCATATGAAACAAAAGAGACCTATAACCTTCTATAATGAATCTAAGTGAGCACACACTCGCTGGTTGTACCATGTACTTATGTTTGTACCTAATTTAAGTTAGATTGTTGTGTAGTCATATTCCTAAGCAGGATAATTTAGTTTTGCAAGCTTAAACATATGGCTTATTATGTAATGAAGGCTTTCGGGAATCATAACCAAATAAGATTATATATTGACACACCATGCTGTACAAGAATATTGTTGTTCCCGTCTGTGTTTCTGCCTTTGAATTGTCAAGATTGCTACATTTTACATTCAGGCTCAATTCACCTCAGTTGGCCCGACAGCCAGTGGCTCATATCCTCGACTCCGCCGGGTGCCACAGCTCTGATTACGCTCTGATCCTGCTCACAAGCACACAGCCTTCTTCCAGCAGCTCGGATATGACACCTAAGGGGGTCTTTGTGTCTTATCTGAAGGCAAGGTCCAACCATTTAGCAACAGAGAAACTGAATTGTTCTGTGGTATAAAGAGAAGAATTAAATGGCTAAATGGCGGCGATCCAGCGAACAACGGCGGCTCTTATCAGGGAGGCGCAGGGCACCAAAGGGTTTTACCTCAGCTGAGGGTGAAAGACGGCTGGTAAGGGAACAAACACAGATGTTGGGCTGTCAGAATTCATGTCAGGAAAAAAGGAAAACAGAAATAGAAATTAAATGTATTGATCCAGGCATTGTTTTAGTGAAACCTACAACAAACCCCCTCTCTCAGTGTCTCTCCCTCCTCCTTATCTTTGCAATGAGTCACTCTACATAGATGGATCATACAGCCATCATAGCTATGAGGGAAATGTCCCCTCCTAATACACCATGCTGACAGATTGCTTTCCACATTAGCAGCGATGGTCCCTCAGAGCTCCATTGCTAATTCTGTCAGACGTCACACACTTATTCAGAGACACTAACATAACCCCTCCCCCTCTCCCGGCTGCCTAAAAAAGACATGAGAAGCCACGCAGTCTGTCAGTCGAGCTGAAACGGACACCTGTCAGCGTTGTAGGCAGCGAAAACCAAACAGTGACATGCACAGAAAAACACACACACACACACACACACACACATGGTCAGTGCTCAGTGACAGCTATGGATGACACCCACAGCAGTGTATCCAATGTGATGAACACACTGCTCGTCACACCACGCAGCATGAGCGCCTGGTTGGATGTTATCACACAGCACACATCCCCACTGAAGTCAGATGACTGGGCATAACAAGTGAGACTTAATTCAGTTAAACGTGTGACTTTGTCAAGCAACAGAAAATGTAAACAGAGAGGGAAAAAAAAAACCCACAGCCAAAGGCTTTTACTGTCACCTCACTGTCAGCTTTCACTTTGACTTTATTTTAGTGCAGTGATTCTGACAGAAAGTCTGAACACATTTCAAACTTCAAGGCGTTGTCTCGTCAGCAGAAGTCTTAAGAAACTAGAAAAACAACCCTGAGTAAATGTCACCTTTCAAAAAGACTGCCCTCTAGATTGTCAAGCTATCCGGCTGCTAGAAATATTTGAAGGCTTCCAAGAAATCTGACTTTAACACATTTCCCCACATTTTTACATTTTACCCCTGAAGGTCATTCTGCACGGAAAAGACAGAATTCTCTATTTCCCAGCGAATGGACTAAAAAGGTCATAATGTTAAAGCGAAGGTATTGCTTCTTTTATAGTGGAAGAGGATTTTGTGGCATCACTCATTCAACTCCGATTCCAAAAAAGGTTGGGAGGCTGTGTAAAACATTTTTGCAGAATACCAGCGACAGGTGTACCGCACCTTCATCGCACCGTCACAGGTTTCCACCCAAAACGGACTTCCTTCATTGATGCCGTTATGGTTGCTGCAGCCATAAGAGGTTACCACCAAACAAGAAGCATAACTATGGGTAATTAAAAGCTGCTTTCACTGTCGAACTGCATCGCCGTTTTTCTGATGAGGACGGGCTGAATTCCGAGACTTTCACGCCTTAACATTTGGCTACGGGTCAGAACCATAGTGGAGCAATTAGTTCTAAAGTATTTCCCAATGTCATGTTCATCATTTCTCCTATGGAAGTATTTAGAAAGAGTTTTATAAACCATTTATTAAATATGTATATACTACTTATATAAAGGCTGAAAATGTATTGTTGCTAATGTTAAGCATCATTTGCTAAATCAATCTTTATTCTGTTTTGTTTCATCTTAGTTTATGTCTAGTGATTCATTTGTGTAGTGTCATATTTGCAGCATTTTGAGATTTGCCTTTGCTTTTGGCATCCACAGTGTCAAGCGAGACAAGAAACGTGCAGACGGAGGTTTGATGTGCTAGAAGACATTGTTTTTTCATGGTGAACGCCTTAACATTCGGCTGCGGGTCTAAACCATAGCCAAGCAATTATTACTAAAAGATTTCCCAGTGCCACATTCATTATTAATCTGATGGAAGTAATTAGAAAGAGTGTTATAAATATCAAATAGAGTATGCTGCTGATATAAATGCTGAACAGGTATTGTTGTTAAGGTTAAGCACAATTTGCTAAATCAATCTTTAGTCTGTAATGTTTTCTCTTAGTTTAAGATTGCTGACTTATTTGTCTGATGATATGTTTGTAGAGTTTCTAAGGTTAGCATTTGTATTTGACAATCACAGTGTCGAGTGAGACGAGAAACATGTGCAGACGGAGGTTTGATGTGCAACAAGATATTGTCATTCTAAAGTTAATTAAACACTTTAACATTCGGCCAGGTCAGCCCCATAGTGGAGCAATTATTTTAAACTACTTTCCAGTTCCACATTCATTATAACTCTACTGGAAGTAATTAGAAAGACATTTGCGTTCATCCGTTCGTCTACCCATTTTCTATACATGCTCACAGTGTAAGGTTAATTCATGCTTTTGAAAGCACGACCGTAGATAGCATGGGCGGGAGTCAATCTGACCTTTATGTAAAATGAATATGATGATATGTTATTCTTCTGAAATGACAAAAAATACCATTGTAGAAAAGGTTGTAGTCTGTGGGGGGTTCATTGAAACAAAGTGTGCACAATCGAAACGCTCGAACAAAAATAGAATCCCCCCGCAACTGTATTATTATACATAATTGGGCCCAAAGAGTTGTTGCGACATGGAGCGCAGAAAAGTAATTGAGAGGCTGTGTGTTCTCCCCCTTATGGCACTCAATGCAAGAAACAGATGAGAGGGATTTTGGATGGATTATGAGCATTTACCCCCCCTCCTCCCTCCATCCTTCCTATTAGCTGGCTGAATATATCATTATGAAAATTTCTTTGTAAGGACGTCATGCAGGATTGTATCTATTATCAAATAACAGCTAGAATTACGACAAATTGGATGCACGTAGCATAAGATGGACGGAGGCTAAAGACCCTCGGCGGGGAGCTGTGATGCACCGCTAACTCGAAAACAGATTTGCACACACACGTACAGGAGCGTGAATATGTCCTGTTGCCACTCTTGCTGTCATTTTGTCAATTAGGGAGGAGGAAGTGTGGCAAGCCGCGATAAAACAGCTCTTCTCTCATTACAGCCTTATTTTTTTTGAAGTGACCTACTTGCAGAGAAAAAGCTGTCAGGAGATGGAAAAATGCATGAAAGACATCTCTTGTGATGATGGGATGGAGGCAGCGAGATCAAATTTTCCTCTCTCATCTCTCAGGGTGTATACTGTATATTGTCTCACGTACTATATACATTTTCAGCGTGTATTTTTACTTTGTTCTAGCAGCTCCCCCACAACCTTTTACCTATTTTCGTTATCTTTGTTTTGTTCTCTCTCTGCCTCCTCCGTTTCCCCAGAGGGCAAGCTCTTGCTTCTAAAATTTGCTATATTGATTTAATGTTTTTGGGAGTGCTGGTCCTGTCATTGACTGATGAAACTCTGGGAGATATTACAACACTCAGTACAGCGATTTTCCCAAACCATGCCGAGCTCAGTTATACGACAGCTACTGGTTCTTGTTTCTTAGTTTGCCGGAGTTTAATTTGCATCAACGCCGTCTTTTGCGGCGGAGCAGCTCGTTAAGCAAACATGATGAATAATTGAATGGACTCTGGACAAACACGGCTCATGATTAAAAACAGACTATGACAACATTAAAAGCTAGACAAACACGAATCAGCAGTTGTGGCAAAAAAAAGAAAAGAACGCAGAGTGCAGACAGGAAATTGGTGAGGTCCAACAATCGCGCCCTGGGGTACAATTGCATGCTCGAACTGGTGATTTAAAAAGGGATAAAAAATAAATGAAGAAATTGTAGCTGAAGCTAAGAGAGGCTGTTTGTTGGGAGTGTTTTGGGACTCTTATCTGGCTCTCTTTCACTTTTTTACTTCAGACTATAGAGCAGGAATACCAATGAGAAAATTATAACTAGGACCACGGCCAAAACAAGCTCTCAAAGCCTCCCTTTCTGGATGGGCTCTGATGTCCCTGCTTACGCGGTAATAAGAAGCTGGAAATAAGTACTGAGGCTGAGAGAGACGAGTTTGCAGAGAGCGGAAACGCCTCTTTGCATTTCTCACTCTGACTGTAGGTAGGGGGTTAAGTGGCTATATTAGGCGAAGATCAAAAAGATGATTATGATGTACTATGAAGTTGCACTTGAGTCTAAAAGCGCTCCTTGGTAACGTGTAATTATTGCAAACAGGCGTTACTGCGACAGAGTGAGGCATATTTTATCAGTCTTGGATATTTTGAGCTGGCGATAAAGAGTGTAAAGTTAAACCTCAGCAGGGTTTCACATAATATTAGAATCTAAAGGGCTTTTTTTGTGCTCAGGTGGTGCCAAAGTGCAAATGGTGTCAAGACTTTACTTCAATTATTAATAAAAAATGTTATCACTTGCATTCATTAACTCTATTTAAAGCAGCATTATGTAGCTTCATCACCTTAAAATAACAGCTTCAGACTCATGTTGATGGTATATAATCATTTAACTGCTGGTTTAGGTGTTTTTATGAGATTTGGTGACAATAATATAAATACAGAATATTGTCAGCCAAATAAAGAGTTTGATGCGAGGTCAGTTGAGTGGCTTTTGATTTCACTGGGTGAATCTCTATGACATTTATATTGTCATGGTTCAGTTGTTGTTCTGTTATATCCTGTATTATTTTGAAGTTATATCCTCCTGTGGCATGTCTCATTTGCTTCTTCCTCTCTTTGTCTGTTCCCCCATCTGTGCTCAGTTCAGTTAATCACTCCTTGTTTATTGAAGTCCTTGTCTTCCCCTCTCTCCTTGTCAGTTCGTCTGTTCCCAGTCCTCTCCTCATGTTTGACCTGCGTTTGCTGCCTGTTCCCTCGTGTTTTCCTGGTTCATACTTTGTTTTTTGCTTTGGTTATTGGATTTCTTCAGTTTTTGCTATATGCCTTTTGATTCCTCTAGTTTTAGATTATATGGATTTGGGATTTTCAGTTTTTTTGGGATAAAAGCTCACTTTTTGTTCAGCTACTTGTCTGCCTGTGTGTCTTGCATTCGGGTCCCTTTTGCTACACAGTGACATACACTGCACCGGAGGCGTTTTGGAGAATGAGGATAGTTCCTGCCAGATATTGTTGACTTGCTCAGATTGTGCCTGCAGAGTATGCACAGGTTGGACCGGAGGCTCTGTGTGTCCTGTGTCTGACCTCCTACCTGGTTGGATCCGCTTGGTGCAGCTTGACGCGGCTTCTGTCAGCTCCTGTCAGAAAAAAAAAGAAAACTTGGTCAGGTTCTCTGTGGAGCCAACCAACGAGCTGCTTCTGGGACGTTTTTGAAATGTGCTGTGGATATTTGTAAGATTCTTGACCTCAACTTCAACTTCATTTTCGTACACACTCTACAAAGTGCTGGTTATGCAATTTCCTTGTCCCAAGACTTGTAGAAGTTTTGACTTGAATTTGGTTCCTTCGAGACAGACATTAGCATATTTATGTTTTTCTTGTCATAACTGATTGCATATATTACTTTTGATAAATCATGACCCCGCGATTCACTTGTAGAGCCCTGGGATTGTATCATAAAGTGCTTTCATTCAAAATTCATCACAAACTTAAACCACCCATGGAAAAACACTTCAGTGCTAATTCTAAATGTTCAAAGGTGTCGAGATCATCAGCGAACTGCAGTTTGTAAAGTTTCCCCCGTCCTGACATAGGATGCAATTGGTTTTTTGTCTTGCCTCACTAACACTCTGCTGCTCTCTAGCCAATTATCAGGAACAGGACGTTTGCAGGCTAACAGCGTCCAGAGTGTGCGTCTCCCTGAATGGATGCAAAGGGAAGGAGAGCCACAGTAGAGATCGTGACCGTGTGTAAGCAGCAATTGATCATCAAGGAAATGCTGAAGAGCTTTGTTTGTCCTTTCACCTGCTTTTCACTTAGATGGCGCAACGACGCCTCCTACGTTAATTTTACAAATCCTGCTTCCTTTCATACCTCGCTTGACCCTTGAACCATTCTATTGTCCATTCCTCGTAGAGTGCTTGTTTTCTTTGATATCTTCACATTTCTATTTCATACTCCTTTCTCCTTGTGGCTACATGCGCATCAGTGTGAGCGATATAAGACGAGCGGTGGTGCGATACTTGAAGTATCAGGTCTCTGAGCACTGATTTACCTCTGATCTGGGGTGATTTCCAAAAACAGTTACTGTCAGTTATCTAAAAGAATAACTAATGGTGCCAGCTGTTGTTATTTGCTGATGTGTATTTCTTGCATTGTAAGGCGCAGTTTGGGCTTAAAAATAGCTGGTGCAACCACCTCCAGATCCTGACAAATACTGAGTTAAATTATGTTCTTATCTTCTGTCCTTCCCTTGTTGGCCATATAGTCTTTCTGCGAGGAAGCACAGTTGATCCACTCGCGCAAAACGCCCGAGAAACAACAGCACAGTAGTCAGAGATAACGAGGATCCTGTAAGCCCCGTCACCAGCCCGCCAAAGGTCAAACGGAGCGCTGATCGTAAAAGGTTCTGTCACGAGACCGCCAGCTCACAGCCAGGGCACAAACTGTGTGCCTGAACCGCCGGCTTCCACTTCAGTTCTCCTCAGGGTGCCAACAGGACGAGCAGCATCTTCCCTGAGTGCCATCCCGCTCTCCTCTACAGAGGAGAGGGATGGCGAATGCGCCAACAGGGCCATGCATAAAAGATGAGTCACGAAATAATGTGAAAGTGCATATGAATGAGTGCATGAGTGCATGTCAGTGTGTGTGTGTGTTTGTTGCATTGGACAGGAAGAAGGCAGACGGTGCCCACTGCTTCTTTTATGTGCTTTCTTTTTTCTCGTTGGGGATAAATGAACAGAACAAAAGGAAACACATCCGGCCACTTCCTGTCTTAATGGCATGTTTATTTCAAAAGGTGGGAGGGTTGTGAGGGGGCATCCCTGAAAGCCAGACAAGGTTTTTAGTTTGTAAGACACGGCGAGAGAGAGAGGGCCAAAGCTCAGCTCAGCTTTCCTCGAGTTTGTCTTTTTTCAGAGGGAACTCGAGGTGAAAGTACACACAAGGTGAAGAGGAGATAGAGCTTACTTAAAAGAACTGAAAAAGGACAGTGCACGTACACACACAGAGTCATTATTGTCCTCTGTGTGTGCTTGCAGATGATTATGCATCTCCCCGAACCACAAAGGAGAGGTAGAGGATGACAGATTTCTCTCCCCTTGACTGTCAGCGCTTCCGGTCTCTGTGTGGGTTTGATAACACGGGAGCTTGCTAATTAATTACCAATTGGTGCATTTATCATCGGGCGTGAGCGTTCGCAACAGTCGAACACTCGTGGCCTTCAGGATGGAGGGCTTCTGATACCCTGTGGACTATTCGGGTACCGTTGAGAAGATAGAGTCAGCTTCTTCCCGCAAGGCCGACCATCTGCTTAAATAGCAATAGCTCCTGATAACACGAAGAATAATAAATCTGTATCTGAAGTGCTTCACAAAGAGGCATGAGAGCATGAAGCATAAGATAAGGGGTTTCAACATGAAAACAAAAAGTGACAAGAGGCTGCTACCTTTATCGTCAATAACATGTTAGTATTTAAAGCTGTATCATCAATATTTTTATATGAACGATGGGTCAAAATGACTATTGTTCAATGTAAAAGGATCCATAGAGAGTTAACGAGCTTTGGGTTGGAAAAAGGACCCGAGCCACCAACCCAAAGTACCAGCCTAAGTGTTGGGACTCAACTAATAACTATCTTTTCCAGAAAGTGAAAGTAAAGAAGGTGTCTGGGTGTTTCAGTAGTGCATCAAACTCCAACAAAAAACATCTTATCTTGTTCCCAAATGTCCACTAGATCCATTTCAGAAATATATTTGGTCCAAAACACAGTTCTCAATGCAGAAATGGTGACAAAATGGCAAAATAAACTCCAATTGCGAAATGCTTTTTCATGCTTTTATCCGTCTGGATCATTTGGGCAGAGACTGTGCTCAGTCAAGCTTCAAGTCAGGAACACCCTTGCAATTGTCGGGAGGAACAATCAGAACCAAAATAAGCCAAATTATCCAGCCAAGTCTCACATCAAAGCTTCTAACAGCCCCGCTCCGATTCCACTAGAGGTCAGAGTGTGAGGGTGACATTTTACTCACGTAGGCATGAAAGGTCTTGCTTGTGTATGAAGGTGCAGTGCCAGCAGGGGTTGATAATGGTGGAAACAATGGAAAAACTCAATCCAAAGTGCGAGGAAGTCTGCATCAGGATGAGGTCAGCGATCGTTAAGGACTCTCAACCAGACGGCCGGCCAGCTTTGACTGCTTTGAAAGGTGAAACCATGATCTTGTCCTAAACCTAGTGGTAGTTTTGGTGCATTTATTTTGAAGATGTAACAGGACGTATCATGCTTTTAATTAGTAATGTGACCACGAAAGAGAGTTTGTTGTTTCGACGGATATGTCAGGCCAAACAGTGACATCTACTCCGTAGGTTTGGTTTGATAGCAAATTTAATTATCCTCAGTGGGGGCATCTTTCAGCTCATTGTTTTGGTTTTAGGGCTCACTCGCATTGTCCTCATCACCCCTTTCTCAGCTGTTTTTGGATCAAGACACTCTTACTGGATAAGTTTACAAGTTCCATCACCTTTGTATTGCGTATGTCGGTTCATTAGTATTGTTTACTGGGACTTTGAATGCTCTGAGCCATCACTATAGTGTCTACTGCGTCAAGACTAAATGTTCAGAGATGTTCTCGCTATCAAAGCGTACCATCACAACGAAAAGCTGCAATTAAGACAAATAAGACAAACTTAATATGAAAGCCTTTTGAATTTAAGACACTAATGGTCCTGAATACAAAGATCAAAGCTAAAAGCTCAAATGAGAATTTGAGACCAAGTTGAAAAAAAGTTCCCTGGCAGTGTCTGCAAGAGAGTTTCCATCTCCGCAGCTCTTCTGCTTCTACATTATAATTAATGTGACAAAACCAGACCATTACGGAGAGGACCGGCAGCCTCTGTGGGCCGCTCCATTACATTTCAACTTCCGTACCAATGGGTTCAGTTTCAGGGGAAAATGTGCTGATATGCTTAATCTATGCCATCTTCACAGTCTCGGCAGGATGGTGTTTGCAACCGGCGACAGCAGAGGAAGTAGAGGAAATAAAGTCTTAATCTTGAGAAAAACAAACAACTTTGTATCTCTGAGTTTCAGACCGAAAGCTGTGATGTTAAAATAGTCACAAATGCCCTAAATAAGACTCTTGCCCATGTGAAACTACACTACCTTCATCCTGAATTTGGTCTGTGAAGCCATAACTCTAAGAGATAGTAAAACGTTTGATAAATGGCACCACTTAAAGCCCTCAGCCCAGCCCAGATGCCAGAATAAAATGTTGGCATTGTGCATTTTTTTGCAAACCACCATATGTGCTGACTTTCATGTCAGGATGAGGAAGGATGGTGGTGACGAGACAGCTTATGAGACGGTGTTTCAATATTTGCGAGGCCACGTACGACGCAGTGTTTGAACATTTGTAAGCATACACCTCTAAGATTTTCAACGAAAGACCACTGTTTTTTTGTAACATTTGTTAGCCTGAAACCACTTGATAGTTTTAAGGGGAGACCGCCTTTCAAGACAGCGCTCCAATATTTGTAAATGTGAGAGAGACCACTGCTTGTAATTACTTGTTAGCTCAAAACCACTGAGTATTGTCTAGCGTGAGACCACTGTTCAAGATGGTGCATCAACATTTGTAAGAGTGAAACCACTGTACCACTGTTTAGGATGGGGTGAACACTTGTAAGCGTGGAACCACTAATAATTTAATGAGACTATGGTTGGTGCATCGACATGTGTAAGAGTGAAACCACTGAAAATTTTTAATGAGACACCATTCAAAGCGGTGTTCCCGCATTTGTAAATGTGAAACCACACATTTCGACCGCTAAGCCACTATTTTTAACAAGATTACGATTATGTATCAACATTTGTGTTTCGCAAGAGTGAAACCACTGGATATTCTTAACTGGAGACTACTGTTCAAGAGAAGTCGTGACAAGACTGAATGTTTCTGATGAGACATCGGCACAATCTGCAATCAAAAATCATGTATTTTTAATGAAATGTCAGGACAATTACCTGCCCTGTTTGTGTAGAACCAGGGAAGGCAAAACAAAACCTTTTCCGAACCCTAACCAAGTGTTTTTTATGCCTAAACATAATCATTGTCACTGTTGTCCATTGTCAACATTTCGTCTGACCATCAGGTTGCTTATGAGCCGGACACATCTTAGAAAAAGCTGTGCGAGTCGGAGCAGCTAAAAGAACAGATAAAAGCCTGAATGACCTTTAAATCTGCGAAGGATAACAATGTTTTGACGTTTGAAGTGGTTCTCAAGTGGAAAAGAGGATTATTGTCTCTACCTGCTGAAGTCACTTTTCAAGTTTCAGACTTTCAGTTGAAGGACAGACTTCCTCCAAGATCACTGCAAATTAAATGTGTTCTCATCATCATCCAGTTTGTCATAACTGGCTGTTAAGACAGAATTATTGCTCTGGGCCAATCTTGTTTTCCACAGCGTTGTGACGCTGTTTGATGTTGCCCTCCCCCCCTCCTCCTCCACGCCTTCCCATCCCATCGCTCATCTCTTTGTTGAATCTGCATCGTTTTGCTCTTGCAGACGACGTGACTCCGTTTACTCATGCAATCAGATATCCAAGCTGAATGTTCTCCCTCTTTCATCAACCTAAATAAATATCCCTGACTGTGCAATCAATGCAGAAAAGGATAATATGTCACGTCTGGGGTATTTTAGTCTGTTTTTGAAGACTGTTCTGGCATTTATCAGATAGAAGAGGGGGGCGATAAGAGTGTGAGTTATTTTTGAAAAGGTAGATCATGTTTTACAGTAATTTAACCAAGACATTTGGCAAAGCAAACGACGAGCCGGTTGGCAGCCAAATGGGTCAGTATCAGCGACCAGAAGTCATCTATCAGTGTGCGTTTATATGGGTTACTCTCCAGATTCAGGGCACATCAGGTTCAACTTTGTACGGTCATGTAAATCTCGCTCAGAGAAGCTGCAGGTGAACTGAAACACCTTGTTTGTATTGCAGATGTTGCCCGAAGATTGAGAATTTCAGCGATCGAGTGTCGTGTTTTGTTTTGTTCTTTGGTGTCATTTTTCTTATTAAACCTCGATTCAAAATGCTGACACTTATTTCTCAAATGTTCCTGTGATGTTTCAGATAAAAGTGTGGAAATCACACTCCACGATTCGAGGCAACAACAAAAACAATACAATGTGTCACATAGACTCCGTCTCCAAGAAGTGATGTTTTTATACTGCTAATTTGTTTTCTCTATTACATTGTGTTGGGGGAAAATGCTGTATTATATTCAGAGGCAAAGTTTTGTGTGTGGGTGTCGAACTAAAACTAAACAATTACAACACAAATTGAATGCAATGTCAGTGAACATTTACTCAGTATGTTGGTTAAAATAACGTAATCAAAGGTCCATTATGTTTCCCTTTAATGTTTGTTGCTATATAACTTCAAGGAGACAGGGTTGGAATGAATAATGAGTATAAAATAGTTACTACTTAATGGTTAAGAGGCTCACTAGATGTCGCCGTCATCCCATTTATTTAACTGACTCCAGTTTGGATCACGACGTCACGACGAAATAACATATTTTTCTCAAATTTCAGTTTTAAAGCTGCACTCTTTGATATTTTCATAGTTACAACGGATTTTTAAAGTGGATCAAATTGTGACAAATCAACAGAAAATGATCATCCAACTGCAGTTTTTCTCAGCTCTAAGCAGCATTTTAGCATCTTTTGATGCTGTTGTTTTGGTTTTTCTGGCATGTATCGATCAATTTTGTCTCAATACACTTACTGAACCAAACGTAACGCAAACTTAGCAACTAGGTGGTGAACATAGCGGAGCAGTTAGCTGTTAAAGAGACAGAAATTGAGTCCAAATAAATGGTTGGTCTCAGCCTAATTGATTTGTAAATGTGTGGGTTTCCACAACCCAATCACCAGCATAGGTTTTGGCGATGTACCTCTCAGCTTACCAGGGCTATATTGAACCTTGACATATTGTTCTTTATATTGCAACTTAACTTACTGATTGATCTTTATCTTGCTGTGTTTATGCTCGGGTTAGGTTGAGGCATGAAAACCACTTGGTTAGGGTTAGGAAAAGATCTTACAGATACCTGTTTTGGCCACCATAAACCAGGCTGAGCATGTCCCGAAATTCTCGGCCATAATATCCATAACATGTCTAAAAATTCTCACAACGCCTCTTTAAAAATATCCAATGGTTTCACGCTTACAAATTTGGAAATGCTGTGTCAAACAGCAGTCACCGACTTCGCAGCCTTCTCGCCTTTAACTCCACCACCATCACCTCCATCCTCCAGTCATGAATCACAGGCCATAATCACGTAATGTTAACATGATATGACACATATTGCAGAAATGTCAACTTGATTTGCATGACAGGTACAAATGTGAACGTATCATCGGTCTGCAGAGATGTTGACTGCTTATATATTATCCTGGTGCCTGGGCTGCTTTTTAAGGAGCCCCCTAGTGGCTGGAAATCACCACCAGGTTCATATGGCACTCAAATATGTGTCTAAGTGTGGTACAAACTAATAGTCTGTGCCCCTTCGGTTCCCTCTCCAGCAGAAGATGACAGCTCCTCTCAGTGAGTCAGGACGCTATAATCCACAGAGATTACAGGGAGTCATATGAGAAAACTGTATCAGCCATGACTCCAAACTGACTTTGGAGCAGTCTGAGCCAGAATGAATCAGAGGTGAGAGTTGACACAGTGACGCGAATATATTAATTTCCCTCAATCTTCCAACCTGTTCACCTTCTACTTTTGAGAAAGTCTTTATCCCCCTTGCGAAACCTCATTACTGATCTTTCTTGTGATCGGCCGTCAGTCTCGCTGCTGGTAACCGCAGCTCACGCTGAGCTCGTTCTGAAGCTAGAAGATTACAGGAGACTTTTCAGAGCAGAGAGCAGGAGGTGAGGGGAACGGCATCAGGCTTCAGCAGAGGGATATTTCACTGACACTGGAAGGTTTTGTAGGTACACAAGATTTGATGTATTTGTGTTCATTCACATTTTCTGAGCCCTTCATCCCATGCTGGGGGATGTAAACAGGAAGTTACAATGTTGTCGGTTATCTAGCTGTAGGCTACAAAGTACCCAAAAGTCATACTTAGGAGGAAAAGTAAAGATATCCTGTTAAATTATTACTTTACTTTACTAAATTATCATTGACATAGTTCGTAACAGTACAGTCAACAGATAAAGTAATCTGATATTAAATGTACTAAAGTATAAAAAGTACAAGTAAAAGTAAATTAGACATAAATTTACATGTATGAATACACTGTTATTTTTTCATCGTCATGTTTGAGGTTTTGCATGATCGATGATAAAATAATTCAATTTAAAAATGTGCTTCACTGGCTCTGATGAATCAGGTAATCTGACAAGTAATATAATTAAAAATATACTTAGTTACATTCTATCACTGGCTGCAACCATTGATTGTATAAACGATGGATGCAGCTTTGTAATGGCCAGCAGGGGGCGACTCCACTGGTTGCAAGAAGGAAGTCCAATTGTATGTGGGCTTATGAGAAAATGACCCTACTTCTCACTTGATTTATTACCTCAGGAAAGAGTTTTCTAATGACTATGGTCTCAATCGCTAGTTTTAAGTCTTCTTCAGTAAAGCAAGATGTTCAGTTATAGACGATGAAGCAGTGTATCGCTACAACAGCGTGTCCTCAGATATCCTCTCCAGCTCCAACGTCTCGTCCAAATATGTTCGTAATGACAAACTCAAGCTGTGCGTCTCGTTGGGTTTAGGCTCGGGACAACTTGCACCTCCTCTTCAAGATTTTATTTTGTTTACATTCTGGCAAATTGGACCCGATGCTGCTACTGCTACCTGCCAACTCGGTCGACGAGCAGGCACAATCAGCACGCTTGTACACACAGCACACCACTGACTTCCTGTTTTTTCAGAACATCAGCACGGAACGATCTCTTTCTCTTCAAGCACTATCTTTGCCTCGGCTCCACAGTGTTCACTGAGCCCTGGGGAGCAGTTTAGAGGTTACAAATCTCGAACCTTTTGAAGAGGATGATTATTCTGTCGTAATCATTCAGTCTTGGGATTCAAACCGCCACATTAGTTGCAAGGGTTGATGGGGTAGAGATGCGCTGCAGTGTCTAAATTGCTTCCACAGGGCGATCCATATTGTTTACACAACTTCCTCCTGCTTATCGTGAAGTCATTACACCCTGAGGCAGATTATAAAATGAAGCACAGCCCAAACTACAAAGAGTGTGTCGACTGCAAGGAGCAACAAACTGGTCCCACTGTGCAGCTATGTGGGTTTTGACACCAAAGTGACTTCAATAGATGAGGAGAATGCGTGTTCTTCTCACGCTCCGCTGAAGCATGAAAAACAGTGTCGACAAGCAGGCTGGCGGCCAAATCAACACTCTGCTGGTCAGATAAAGATTTTAACCTCCTCTTCTCTAAGATGTGACCTCAGAGGACTGGAGAGAGCTCAGCAAGTGGAAATCAATGATTCAATTATGGGTATCTTGCATCTTTATAGTACAATTATTAACTTAAGAGTTTCATGATATTTTCGTTGGAAAATGGAAGTGACGTCTTCACATTATTTCTTCCACCAGACCAACAGCACAAAAGCCTAAGACTTTTCATTTACTGCCATAAATAACAAAGAAAAGCAGCAGATCATTTCAATTAAAGGTGCAATATGTGTTTTCTTTTGTTTAAAACACATCAAATTAACTGAAATTAACAACAGAATGTGATGGAATTAAAATTACAGTTTTGGAATTGTGTAAAAGAAATCTATGTGTTGTGTTACAGAGGTATCAATTGAAGTTAGCATGCTAACCAGTTAGCCACTTTGTAGGCTGATGGAAAACAACACCAGTTTGTTTGGGGTATAACTTGGACATAAAGTGTTTCTTACATGTTGCACCTTTAATCAGTCAAAAATATTGCAGTTTTGCTTGAAAAAGTTGCAAAATGATTGATGGATTATACAAATTGATGGCAATTAATTTCCTGTTAATATCTGAAGAATCTAAGTGCAAAGAAATCTCTGTCTGTCTGTCTGTCTGTTGCTGAGGACCCAAGTACATGCAGTGTCCCATGTAGTGCAATTTAGACCCACAAATTTCTAATAAACCCTTGATCCCTCTCAGGTGGTCTCATGGGTAAGCAGACATAAACAAAATGGAGGTAAGCGTGGTGCAACAGCTTGCTGCAGTAATGTGTTGCAGCGAGAAATAAACAAATGCAGAAGGTTAAACAAGTCAGCACAGGCTTTTCATTCTTTAGCGAGAACAGGAGGAGAGATTTTTGTCAACAGCGGTATGTCAGCTAAAGTTAGCTAATGGCAATAGTGTTTACCGCTGCTTTGGAAGCACCATCAGCTAATCTAGGATTAGCCTCTCTCATTGTTTGCTGTGGTCCGGCTCAGAAAGGACTAATGCAATTATCCAGATTTTAAATATCAAATGTGTTTAATATGATCGGTGAGCAGTTCAGGAGGTTTAAGCCCAGATCTGTAAACCCCTCAAATTACCAGTTAATCTGTGCCGGACCGCATGTTTCGAATGATGTTCGGCTCTGTTGAAAACAGAACATTATATCTCAAGATGTTCCACCTGAATATATCAAGATAGAAAGATCGATTAGAGCTCAAAACCATGAACACAATCCTCAAAACGAACGCTTCAAAGACCGATAAGAGGAACTCTGAGGTGACTCAGTTGTGTGTTTTCTGATACAGCAGAAAATCATCTCTGGCAGCTCGAGTGGAATGAAGCTGCCATGCTGCCATCTGCTGGTCGGAAAACAAAAGACCAGTAGGGTGTCAGAAAGAAAGTCGATATGGTTTTGTAATCCGTTCCTCATAGATGTGAGACTGACACACACAAACACACACTCACGAACACCTAGAGATAAAAGCAACACAAGCAGGAGTTCAGCAGATTGAAAGAACAGCCACACAAACACAAACTTATGTGGTTGCAGCCTTCAGGTCAGGATGGGCTGCAAGTGTAATGTCCACTCATCCAATCTGGAGAGGAAAAAAAACCTGATGGTTTCATGTCATTCTGCTGTATCAACACAGTGCAACAGCACACACACACACACATACACACACTGAATGTGTCTGAAGCTGCAGCTGAGTGACTGTCATATTGATTCAGAGGCTTCTCCCTCACCTCTGCTGGCGATTCATGCCTTAGTTAGTTTTCTCCTATTGATCTCTGCAGTCCTCTCACAGCCGCAGCAGTGATCGACCTATCAGCTTCGTTGATTGAAGATAAATTTCATAGCCATATCAAAACCCTCTGCCCGGGCCGTCTACGGCTTAATCCACTTACGCCTCCCTAATTACTGGAGTGTGTCAGAAAAAATGGATCGCAGCATAATTTGATTCCTATTTTCTCAGATGTGCCCGGCATGCTGAGAAAAATGATAATACAGGCTTTACGCCACAGACACCCCACCACCTCCACCGACGCTCCCCTGCCGTCGCCTGTGGGCAGCCCCGTGACGTGACTCCCAATGAGTTCCTCTGTCTGACAAAAGTGAAGGACGACGGTTTCAGAATGAGGAGCAAGTTTGGAATGAAATGCAACGGCAGACGTGAGCCCCTCCGTGGGCAAACAACGGGGTGTTGTTTCAGAGGCACGATCGCATCAGCATGGAGGGAGTGGCGGAGTGAAACAAACACACCCCATGGCACAAATCGATGGTTTGTGCTGCGTCTTATCTGTCATCCACACAGACGGACAGAAGAAAGTCAGGGGACAAACTCTGTTTTTACGCTTGTCCAGTCAGTCACTTCACTGAGGCACACTGCTTCACGGGATTAAGGGAGTTGCAATATGCCGATGAAATAATCTGTTTCTTTTCCGGCTTTGCCATAGAGGGTTACAGAGAAGAACCTTAAAGGAAAAGCTCACACAAAGTGGAAATTCAGTCACTATCCATGCAACTTGTTGTGGATGGAAAGTCAGGTAACGTTTTTATAGTCCACAAAACATTTCTGGAGCTTCACAGGAAAACAACGACTGAAATAGATTGATACTTGTTTCAAAATGCACGAAAAAAAAACAAGAAAACTCCATAAAAGTGGGTTCATACAGTTTGTCTGGTGTAATCAAAGTCACCAGAAGCTCTGAGAGCCCAGCTTAATTTCAAAAGAGGTTATTTGCACCTTTACAAAAGCTAAAATCTTCATTGTAGCTGCTAACAGCATTAGCGTGCAAGACCTCGACGGTGTAAATGAAAAACGTCTTTTCAAATCAATCTGCAGCTTCTGGGGAATTGAAAAAGCTGTGTAGCTATTTTAATGATATGACAATATTTACACATTAACGTGTGGTCGAGCTCATGCAGCCACCTCAGACGGGCTAACACTTTTAGCTTAGTAGCTAGTGAAGATTTCAGCTTGTGTAAGTGTGCAAATTACATCTTTTCCAATCATTTTGGGATCTTGGGGATTAAGAAGTCATTTTCTGTTTGTTTTTTTTTCTATTTTAAAACAAGTCTCCATCTACTTCAGTTGTTCAGGAGAGTGCCGCAATGCTGTTTTGCTGAGAAGCTCCAGAAATGTTTTGTGGACGATGAAAAAACTTCCCCCGGCCTTCCATCAGCACGGAGGTGAGTTGATAATGACTACATTTTCATTCCTGGTTGAACTCATCCTTTAATACTGGTTGCCAAACGTTCTAAAACCTGCATTTTCTCGTCAGATCACGTGATTTTATCATTAGCATCAATTATTCAGGCCATGTGTAGTGAAAATCTGAAATTGTGACGGCCCCGGCGTTGCTTTTCATCGCGTTCCAGTGCTCGCCTGGCTATTTCAGATGCAGGGAATCCTCCACTTAACTTTATCCAAGCCACGGACTCACTGAAGGGACTCTGGCAATCAGGAACTAAATAGTGGAACATCAAAAACATCAAAAACAATGTTGTACTTCAAAGGGACATCTGTTCATTTTCTCAGCCTCCCCCCCAGAAAACATGATTGGATTGGGCTATTTTCTGCTGTGATGAAATGATAGAGTGGTGACAAGAACACACACACACACACACACACAAGCAAAAACAGAGACGCACAGTCTGATAGATGCCAACCATGCGTGTCCTTGGTTGATGTGCTGTTTCCAGAGCAACAGGGGGGCTTTATCGTCATCACACGGAGAGCTGGGTTACGCCGGTGCAGGAGTTCTTTAAATAGCCATCAGCGGCTCACAGCAGCACAACTTCTGCCGAGTGCCTGCTCCGTTCCCGACCACAATCACAATAACAACAATAATAACAATCCTTATTTATAGAACAGCTTTCAAAACAGAGCCGCAAAGGTGCCGCGTGTTCCGGAGACAATGAAAAGCTTGAAGGAACGGGAGGAAGAGGAAAGTGGTTACAGGTGCAAAGAAAGACGGAAAGAGACGAGATTATCAAGGCTGCGTAAACATAAAAAGGGATGCTGTAGAAGAGTTTGTAAGTGATGACAGATAACACTTTTACTTGTCTTTAGTGCTAATTGAAACGGTATAAAATCCACACATAAAATAGCATACACGTGTCTAATTTGGTTAAATGCACAACATGTCATTTCTGGTGCGATGGGTCACCCTGGAGGAGAGAGTGGCATGCAGAGCCCGACCTCCTGGAGGAATAAACACCCCGACTCACATCCGATTCTGCTCTCATCCGGAGCCGTTTACCGACGGGAGGAGAGCTCGGAGATTACTTTTTAACTTCCATAGTTGAAAAGTGGATTTCTTCACTCCTGTTTATCAACCTGACTGCAGCCGCGATCCTCACAGCTGGGCGCCATTGTTGATCAAACTCAGGTGACACCGGCGTCAAACTTGCTTCGCTGGCGGTGAACACGCCAACAAGCAGCCAGGATTGCCAAGTTATTCATATTGCATTTAGGACAAGGACATTCCGTATTGTTCGTCGCTTGATCCCAGAAGCACTGATGTAAAAAGTATTCAAAAATCATACTTCAGCAAACAGTAAACTCAAGTTATCTGTGTAACTGAGATGATAAGTGACACTTTACCATGTTAACGACTGAAACCTGTAATGTCTTTAGTCCAGCGGGTGTTCAGTCATGAACTGAAGTATTAGAAAAATAAGCATTTTGAGATGACGATGCTGCTGCTAGATTAAGTTATTAGCGTGAACGTCTTTTAGGCATTTTTATGACAATTCATCCAAGAATTGCAGAGAAAGAACGCAAATGTCAGCCTCATTTAGCGCTCGATGACATTTCCACTGGATAATCCGACGTGATCCCCCAAGTTAGCAGGGTTCATCCTCTGTGGACTATAAATGTCTGCACGAGATATTTCAGTCCTTACGCTCTTGAGCTGCACCACAAGCCCAAACTCGCCGACATAAACCCACAATTCACTTCTCGTCTCAGCTGAACTTTACTTCGGTCGTTAGCACGGTGAAAAACAACAAAGATGAGGTGGAGTTTAGTGGCCTGATTATCTCAGAGAAGGTGATAATCCTTCTTTTCTCTTCAGACAGTATTTATCATGAATTATCGGCTGTAATTCTGCTCTTTTTGTTTTGTTTATCCACCGGTGACAGATGCAGCCGGCTTCGCGGATTTACAAAGCAAAGCTGCGGAGCCTTTTTTTATTTTCTCTGTGAAACATGTTTTACTTCCAGTCCTGATTTCCACGCGGCCTTGTGTTGAGTCATCCTCCCTAACGTGAATCGTCTCCCTCCTACAACACGGAAGAAGCAGCGGCACTACAGGTTAATTGGCGGTTGTAAAGCCCCACAGGGAGAGCTTTTAGCTGCCATTATACTTCCTCCCCCCCCCTCTTTTTTTTTTTCTTTTTCGTCTTGCATGGCAGCTGTTTGAAGGTTAATTCGTGCTCATGCAGACATCAGCCAAACTATATTCCGGGGAACTAAAAAAAAAAGTTCTATGAATAACTTGGTTCCTCTTCAAAAACAACAAAACAACGAAAAAAAAGAAATTATCCGCGGCAAGGTGAAGGAGGCTTAATGAGTTTTTACAGCTCCGGCGAACGCCAGGACACACACCATCAACTCACGCTATTTATACCGCCGTCATTTGCAGTTTGATTACATTACCTTCTTGAAAAATGGCTTTCTCTGCTGTTCACACTTGACACTTTTTTTTTCCTTTTCGTTGGTAAGTTTATCATTTGCTTTTTTTTTGCTCTCGTGCAGCGACCCTGCTTAGTGTGTGATTACCGAGCATCTCTTCGGCGAGTGGGGTGGAATTTTAAATCCGACCCGCACGCTTTTCCGCATATAAAACACGTGGAAGTGAGCAGCGGCGGGGGCCACAGTGACCCAGTTTTCGGAGACAATTTACTGTCTGAGCGGTAAGATGGCGATGGAGGCAGGGAAAGAGGTGTCACGGCGTTGTCAGAGTTTCTGGGGAAATGAACTGCGGATGGAAAATGGACGAGAAACAGCTCTCTGAAACAAATACACACAATTAGATTTATATAAACATACTTCATATATTTGCAGTAGCGAGATGTTTGACATTTACGTGGAAGCTTAAACTTAAACTAGTCAAATTGTCAGGAGTATGCATCTCGATAGGCTCTCACTTTCCTGCTCTGTATGCAAATATTCATGTATATTACTAAAACAAACTGACTGCCGAATTTAAAAGAAGACTCACACTGTTCAGATTTTGTTGTAAAAAGTGTTTCACAAAGTTTATAAAGTTTCTCCAAACACAGCCAGACTCAAAATTGAGAGATTTTTTAAAGGAGTCTGGTGACCATCTCCACTGATGTGAAAGCAATTGCCTCGATTAGTTCATGTTCAGTGTATTGGTAAAATCTAGGAATCAAATGTTGTCTCCTCTCATCAATTTAGTGTAAAAAAAGCTAAACTGCTAAATGTTGAAAGGGTTAGACACAGTTCAGACACCGTGACAAACCGGCTTGTACGGCATCACCGCGACACTTTTCACAAAGAAAGACACGTCTTAATGTATTTTATTCAATGCTGAATTTACAAGAAGGCTGGAGTGAGTTTTCATTTGCCTCAGCTGTTGAGCAATGTTTGTAAAGTGTCTCCTCACGCAACAACTTAAAAATCACATGATTTGTTAAGGGAGTCTGGTGATATTGTGGCCACTAGTTCAATGGCAGTAGTGTAAATTGTTTTTTTGTGGTTTTGTCTGGATTCTTCTTCTTTTTCTTCTTCTTATATATATATATATTCAATGTACTTAACTATCAAAAGTATACAGAAGTTAATTATACATATAAACTGTATACATGTATGTATACTCTGTATATTTTGGATTCACTGGTTACCTGCCTGGCTGATTATCAGGTCTGATATTAAGTAATTCTTCAGTGACTCAATCAGTGTTTTTCTTTCTTTTTCGTTTAATCCAATTGCTGTTCAAATTAATCTAAATTGTTCTAATTTGTCTCTGATGCACCATGAAATCTGTAACTAGTGAAAACATATCGAATGAATGTAGTCGATTAAAACATTTAGATTTACGGCATTTCGCAGATGCTTTCGGCCAAATTCCAATTTACAGTAATTCATACATACATACACTGAAGTGGTGTCTGACCAGTTTGGGGTTCAGTAAGGACACTTCAACATGCAAACCAGGGGAATCGAACCAGCAACCTTCCGAGAACAAGACACTAACTCTCCCCCCGAGCCACAGCCGCCTGGTTAAAAGTTGTGATATTTGTGTGGAAGTGTGAATTAGCAGAAAACGGAAATACTCCTTGAAACTATTTGAAAACTGTACAGGATTTGAGTAAATGTGATTATTTGTTCGTGTGTTTCAACGACCTAAATCTATCTAATCTACACCTGCATATACATCTGATATTTCAATAGATTTTCAGTGTCTCCACTAACACTGTAAAATAAATGCAGATGCATTTGTGTTTGCTGCATTGCTCAGAGTCAGCAGAAAAACACAGACACACAGAGATATCACCCCCCCGTGGCCACACATCATCTCCTCCACAGTGCTCACTCACAGATGAGATCATCAGAGAGCTGTGTGTGTGTGTGTGTGTGTGTGTGTGTGTGTTTTGGGGGGGCTGACTCATGCAGGATATATTAATCAGAGGCTGCTTCTACATTAGGGTGTTTTGACATCGGCTGCATCTTCCAGCAACTGGAAAACGTAGGAAGTGACAAGAGTCTAATCCAATAGGATCTAAACATCCTGGCGTTGTATCGCCCCAGTTATGATATCACAGCTCAGGAAATTCACCCTAATTTGGGGGGGGGGTTAGTGTGAGCTCATGCATTTCAGGTGCAGTGCTGCAGAAGTGTCTCTAGAGGGAGCTATGAGAATGGAAGCTGCATGAGGGGAAGGAAGGGAAGTCCAGTGTGAAGCTGTTCAGATGGATTTTAAGTTTAATTTTGGTCAGATCAATAAGAAACTTTCAAAAATGTCCACTTTGAGATAAAAAAATAACACATTTTCTCTCACTTCTTGAACAGAGTTCCAAAAGTGTCACAAAAAAATAAATGTATCGACTAAAAATCAAGCTGATCTGCTGTGGAAATACACTGAATCACCTCACGTTTGCCCTTGTGAAAAAAAGGTAGCACAGTTCGATTTTAACCGATAATGCTGCAGCCTGCTAATGTGCAGTGACACCACATAAAGCCATTAAGTGGAGGCTGGCCGTGATGAACCCACTCTGACACTGTTTACCGTTGACAGTCAGCTCCTCCTCCCTCCCCGTTCTGTCTGCCTGCTGGATCACAGACTGCTCCGGCTCAACCACCCTGACAGCAATTTCCGGATACAGACATGAGGCGGGCACTCGTGTGTGTGTGTGTGTGTGTGTGTGTGTGTGTGTGTGTGTGGTGGGCAATCACAGAGTGATAAATAATTAAAGCCAGTTTTCTGGCATGGAGCACGTGGGAACAGAAATGATTTCAAAAGAGTCAGACGGAGAGAGGCTGATAATTACGGCTCCTATTGATTATGTGCTTTGCCTCAGAGAGAATTTTTTTTTTTCCCCTCCCTTTGTAATTAGGCATCGGATTCCACCGGAAGTGCCTCTAAACGACCATTTACAGGATTAAATATAGATGAGAGCTGCTCAAGAAGCTGTTCTCAGCCGCACTCCCTGTTCCATTAACAACTATGTCTCTTTATGATTCACATCATCAGCTGATGAATTCAGATACATTCAGCTGAGAGCGTGCATTAGCATATTTACTATACCTACTGTAGGAACATTTGCGTTCCTGAATGGATGAATCTGAGATGTGTGGGCGGGCGGGTCAGGTAAAGTTCGAGAGAAGACGCTCCCACACTGGAAAGTGTGTTTTCATCGGTGGGGGGGGAAAAAAATGGAACAAAACAATAATTTGGTGCCAGTGATCTTATGAATAAGAAGTGATTCATTCAGCAGAGAGCTGCTGCCCACGGACAGGCTGGGTTATAGAGGACGGTGGGAGGAGGGTCGGCTCAGCAAGACAGAAGGCTCACATAGGAATGTGACAGGAGCTGCATCGAAGCTGACGCAAACATCACTGCTTGACTCCGCGTGGATGAAATATAGAAATCTAATCTTTTCTTGTAGCTCATTAACTCAATTAATTAGTTGAATACACTGAGGTAGGCTAGAGGAGGAAAAAGAAGCTAATTGAATTAAAACTTGAAATAACAAAAAAAAAAAGACTGTGAGCTGAGCAATTTGTAAGATACAGCCAGATTTTAGCTTAAATTATCCAAAAAATCAACTAACATTGTCAAAAGTGTGTAGAGAAACAACAATGTTGACATTCTCTGGTGTTTATCCCTCCAGAGGCGGCGGCTCTGCCCACGGCCGTCTGCCGGTTAAACACCAACAAGGTTGCTTGTCATTTCAAAACACCAGCGTCCAGCGTTCTATTTAAAACAAATTAAATTCCCACTGTTATCACGCAAATGTCCTGAAAATGTTTTGCTGCATTTGTACTTGGTGTGTTTTTGTCATGATTATACACAATGTTCATAACAGAACCCAACCAAAACTTGATTTTTGGGGCAGATGTGGATATTGATATCAGGGATTGAAGTTCCCATGTTAATGTATTTTTCATTATGATTTGTCAAATATGGTCATTAAAAAACTTGTGACATGGGCGCCGTCTAGCTCAGTTGGCAGAGAGGGTGTCCCATGTACAGAGGCTTTGTCCTCGCTGCGGTGGGCCTCGGGTTTGAGTCCCGGCCTGGAGCACTTTGCCGCGTGTCGCTCCCCCTCCCTCTCATCCTGTCGCACCTTCAGCTGTTCTATCAATAAAGCCGATAAAAGCCAACAAAAACATACTTAAAAAAAACTAACTTGTGACAAACATTTGTTATGGAGTCAGGGTATGTTGCAGTGTAACACAGAACTTCCCTTGTCCAAAATGAAATCACAGGAACAGTACATTTTACTGGGAATTGATAATTATATTTTACCTCCAAGCTTCTTTTGCTGCATCACAATTCTTTAAAACAGGCGGCAACTAAAAATACAATTTGGTTATTAAAGAGTATGTCTTATGATATAAAATGCAGCCTTAATGCAAGTTAGTAGACTCTGATTAGAGACCAAGCAACTAAGATAATCAATTCTGACAACTTTTTATCACTGATACACTTTCCAAATTTGGCATTTGGTTCTTGTTATTCTAATAAATCAGGAAAGCCGGGCGATTACCAGGCGATTACCATCCAGTGTTGTTGTCATTGATCAGAAAGAGATCACAGCACGACTATTTCTGGACTTGTAATGTGATATTGGAAACTACGTGGGGGAAAATTAACACCGTGTAACACGACGGCAAGTGTCGTCCACACTTAGACTTGAAAAAAGCTCATGTGACTGACGCCAGACCTGCACTGTTCCTCAGTGGTAGCCACGCAGGAATGTTAAGAGGGTGGAAAAGCGCTGTTTAATCCCAAACATCCTCATCAAAGCCTGCAGGCCTGCTCTCACTGGACCATTGTTCAGATTGAGTGGGGAGACGGAGGCAGACCTGCTTTGAAACTCAGCTCGACTCTTAGCGTGCCCTTTACTTGTTATTAATGAGGGGTTTTGTGTAGACATGGTACACTTCAAATAAATACACATGCAAAAAAATGAAAGTATTTTATAAACACGGACACAAAGAGCAGTGTTCCCAAACATTTTTCAACTTATGAACCCGGGAGAAGAAACACCGTCCGTCTGTGACTCCTCCCCTCATGTCGTATACGTCAATATATTTAGATTTGTCCTCATCAGACCGTGAATGGTGAGTATCACCAACAGGAAGGATTTGATAACGAAGAGTTACTAAAGAACAGTCTGGGAGATACTAAGATGATGAATCAGTAGGTAATGAATAGTTTATGAATAACTATATTAGCATACTGACCTCTTTGTTCACAACTTGTTCCTGCTTAACTATTAAGCAGCTCCTGAGTGGCTCAAACTAGTGATGACCGATTAATTACTAACAACTTAATCATTAGTTAATCTTTTGGTGCAGGTCAGGTAAAGTTAAACATATTACACAGCAGTTACCAAGCAGACTCATTATTTACTAATTACGTAATAAGCAGTTACTCTTGAATGAGTTTCAAGTAGTGAAACATATAAAGAAGTATTTACAAGGTAGCCTAATTATTTACTAATTACTTAATAAGTTGTTACTTATGTTAAGCACCTTTTAAGTAAATTGAAACCTAATATTGAGTAGTTACCAGGTAGACTCATTAGTTACTAATTACTTAATTAGTAGTTACTCTTTGTGCACCATCAAATAAAGTGAAACATGATAAATCGCTACCAGGTAGACTCATTAGTTACAAATTGACTTGATCATTAGTTACTCATTTTAAGCCTCTTTAGGTAAATTGTAAGCTAATACTGAGTAGTTACCAGGTAGACTCATTAATTACTAATTACTTAATTAGTAGTTACTCTTTGTGCACTGTCAAGTAATGTGAAACATGATAAGTAGTTACCAGGTGCTCATTAGTTACTAATTGCTTAATCATTAGTTACATATTTTAAGCCTCTTTTAAGTAAATTGAAACCTAGTACTGAGTAGTTACCAGGTAGCCTCATTAATTACTAATTACTTAACCATTAGTTACTGTTTCTAAGCATCCTCACATTAAATTAAACATAATTCCTGGTATTCACAATGATTGTTTCTTTATAACAAAATTAAAACCCCCAAATATTTTATTCATTATATTCAAACCATGTTTTAATATTCACATGCAAGTCATCCTCTGTTGCACCAGTGATGCTGACGCCATCTTTGAACCTGCTCCTCAAACTTCTAAGTAGTATGAGAGGGGACAAATTGTGCAATACTACACAACAAATCAGCTGTTTGCTCCGATAACGTTGCAAAACAATTCTAAACTACATCTTAACACACTGAAGGGAAGCAGCAAAAGGCCCGTCTGCCAAAGATCTCCGCTCTGAATCAATTTCTGGCGCCTCTCTGCTGTCAGTTTTTGGTTGTAGTTTCTGGCTCATTCATAAATTCTGCCTTCACAGCTCTGATTTACTCAGTTGATTTTGCAACTGGGGGAAACAGCTGTCATTGAGTAAAACACCAGAGCTATTTGTTTTCAACCATGCATGTATTTCATTAAAAAAAACCTGGTCGACCATATTCACAAGACTGCCATGAGAGCTCTGATGTGGCGCTCAGGGTGGGAAGCTCAAATCGTATTGCTGAGTTCCACATTGGGGCCATATTTCAAGGTCGAACCACAGATTTATAACCCACGAGCTAATGTTAGCACTCTGTTACTTCCTGGCTAACAGTGCGGTTTGATTACATCCCATGTGCTTCATTTGCAGACTTAAATAAATGTGTCCAAGATGTGCGTCAATATTTTACAATTATTCTTGTTATACCATGTAGGCTAATGCTATCGTTAGCTGTTGCCTGACGGTAGTTGGTCATACAAAATATGGCCTGTTGCCCCTCAAGATTTTCATTATCCACTGTTTTTAAAGTTGCTAGTCAATAAAGGAAGTGGTGAAGCGATCATTTTTCAGATTCCAACCTGGAACACTGAAGTATGACGCAAGTTTCCAACCCTGAGGAAAATGGCTGCCATGTGATGTCTATTTCATGTTTTTCCTATTTTCTGTCTTGCTAATCATCTCAGGACCCCTTTGATTCATCTCATGACACCTCTGAGACGCTTCCAGGCTGAAAAAACCCAGACAATAAAATACACATTCACGCATCAACTGACTACAGCGCGGCAAAGCAACGCTCCCAGAAAAGAATGAACGCCCAATTGAACACAGGAAGTGGCGGCGGGGTTGAGAGAAACCGGGGGAACGAGGCAGAGCAAATTAAAGAGCTGCGGGGGAATTAAAACCAATCACATGGACGCAGACAGACGACTGATTGAGGACAGACAACGATAAGAAAAAAGTTATTAAATGAATGGAGCAGATATCCGTGCCCAGCTGCGAGCCATTTTTAGCTCATTCAACTCGCTGCGCTTTCTGCTCCACCTAACGTGTTGTTAAAGAAGAGAAATCACATGCCTATTTCTGACAGGAAAAAAAGTTTCTCCTGCTGGCCGTGGACGAATGGAGTCACTCTGAGTGGTCTGAAATTGCCACTTGACAAAGACACAATGTTCCCTGGTGACCAATCCTCGCCCTCCCCCCCTCAGACCCGACCGTCCCCATCGTTGGACACGGAGGAACATCAGGAGCTATTTATAACAACTTCATCCCCTCAGCATGAAATAATATCTGTCCCTTTTCCTTCCCTCATCCTCTCTCGCTTCCTCGCTCACTGTTGCCATGGCGCTGCGAATCGATGACATCACGGGGGAAAGAGAGTGTGTATGCTAGCATCTGTGTGTGTGTGTGTGTGTGTGTGTGGAGATAAAAGCTGGAGACTGAATGAGCATGGCCGGCGAATATCAGGTGACGAGCAGAAGCACAGACAGCAGGCGTCCAGCTGGAGCGTGCACACGCAGCTTCCTGCACATAACACACACACACACACACACACACACACACACACACACGCCGTAAAAAACACACCGAGCTCATACATCCTTCCAACCGCCCACTCGCCCGGCCCACACACAACCCATCTGTCACACACGTTCATAAACAGACACACAAACGCATCCTACAAAAGAAACAGCTAATTGGGTTAATGATGATGACTGAACTTGCACTTTCAAAATGGCTGCCTCGTTTAAACACAACCGACTGTGCGAAGTTCGTCAGTGCGAGTGCGTTATCATGACGCACATTTACGCTTTTCGTTTAGCGGCGACCTCTGGTGGACAAAGTTACAATGACGGAAGCAAAGGAGGATGTCAGGGGATGTATCGTAAAAGAAATGGCAAGGTTCGTAAAAGTAGGTTGAGGTGGTCGGATGGGTCAAACAAACAGGTAATATGGTAATTTTGCGTGACGTCATGGTGATTCTAGAGGAGTTTATAGAGGAATCGTTTATGCAGCATATTCGGGACGTTGGAGAATTAATTATCTAAGTAGGCGTGTGAGAAAACCTGAATATCTACAATATCACAGAGCCTTTAAATATCTCTGACGGACGGGCCTTCGCACTGGCAGCGTGAGAGGGCCACTTAAGAGCGTGTGGCCGAAGCAGCAGAAAATAGAAATCGCTCGGGAGATAGAGGAGTTATGCGATAAAAACACTCGACCGTACGTTTTCTACCGGGCTCCAGAGACGGACTGCAGACTCACGTGGCTTCTGCACTCTGCACTGTGAAACATCCCAGTGTGTGAAAGAATGCGCAACGCAGACTCGAAAGCGTCGTCTGGTTCGGTGCTGCGACGCGTCCCGTCCGACACGGCTGTGGAGCCGATAAGCCCGTCTTATCTCCGTTTCCAACCCGCTGCCCCCAGAGAAAGTGACCGAGGGGAGAGCAGACAGTAAACATTGGGAAACAACGGTGAAATAATGCCTCCATTGTTCCATCTATTTACACCCTCCCTCCGTCTCTCCCTCACACACTTCAAACATTCCCCATCCTCTGTTGGCTGCGGGGAGAGAAACCTCAACAGCGTCACCCGTGTTGCTTTTTTACACCGTTACATCATGGCCGCCCCCTTGTTTACTCTATCTTCTTCTTCTTCTTCTCTCTCATCTTTTAAAGGTGCTATAAATGCAACATATGCACCCTACGCCCACGTGCACACACACTTCCAACTCCTCCCGACTGGCAGCACACACGGGCTCCAAACCCCAGGCTTCATAGCGCGTTGTCTCATAAACCTAACACTCATTTATCTCTCTCAGACTCGTCCCACCTTCCTGTCAACTTGTAATGGGAGCTCAAACACAGGGATGCCCGGGGGGGTTAACGCCCGCCCGCCCGCCGCAGAGGAGTCTGCTGGCACACATGCAAATCGGCAGCATTCGTCGTGTGTGTGTGTGTGCAAGCAAACCCGCACATGCAAAGCGCTTGGCTTACAGCGCACAACTGGAGAAAGGCATCCCTCATGTCAGCAGAGGATTTGAAGTCGCGTTTCCTTTGTTTTTATGAGGCCAGAAACTCCCTTTGACTGTGTCACTTCTAAGAGAAGACATGACATCCTCCCTCTGACAGATTAAAGATAGATTTATTAGACTATGAAACCCTGTTGCTCTGTTCAACAGCATCAGTGTGGTGAGACCTGTGGCTTACGGTGGCTAACGTTAGCGACCTGTAGGTAAATATTGCTCTGCCACAGCAGCCACCAAAACGGGCAATGCTGACGTGACCAGTTTAGCTCACCTGTGATGATGAAGTGCGCTATTGCTGTCCAGTTTGTTGTAGGGTGACCTGAGCCTGTAGGGCACAATGCATCCTGGGAAATAAAGTCACAGAGGCTGAACATTTGGATGCTTCCAGGTAGATCTGAGGCTAAATTAACAACTGTGCTGCGGCGGCTAATTTAGGGCTTGGGACTCCTGTTGGGTTTAAACATCTCTGGGAGACTCTTTAGCTGCTGAATTTTCCACTATGATTGGCAGGTAGTTGCTAACTTGATCTGCTTTGTCTGGTGCTGGGCAGGTACGTTAGCTAGGCCTGCTAGCAAACCCAGATGAGAGTGGTAAGACTTAACCAAAATAGCGAAGTTGAAGACCTTGAAAAGTAATACAAGATGATACAAAAAAAATATTAAGCATCTTTAAGCTTATTTTTTGCTTTTCAAGGTCTACAGTTTTACTGTTCTGGTTGAGTCTCGCCGCTCTCAGCAGGGTAGTTAGCACACCTAGCTAACATACCTGCCCAGCACCACACAGCAGATGAAGTTAGCAACTAGCGAATGATCACAGACTTGGGACTTGCTTGGGGCTAACTAAGAAGCTAGATTGGGCTCCCATTCTTTTGCCTCTGTCTTTTTATATAACTATTTAAACGGCTAAGCTAGACTACATGGCATGCAAAAGATGTTGATTGTAATGCAGAATATTTATCACCAAACTTTTTTACTTTTCAGGGTCGCCGTTTTACTATTTTGGTTGTGTCTTACCGCTCTCATCAAGGTAGTTAGCAGTCCATGCTAATATACTTGCCCGGCACCTTACAGTAGACAGAAGTCAGCAACTAGCTGCCGATCATAGTGGAGAATATAGCAGCTAATGAGTACATTTGAGTAGGTGGATGCCAAAACAAATGAAAAAGGAGAGTAATTATTGGATTTTCTAGGGAAGATGTGTTTAAAGCTTCAAAATAAACCGTATCAAATTCTCTCATTAATTCCTCTCCTTTGCTTTTTAACACACAAGGTGACAGACCGCACCTCGCAGTCTCTCTGAGGAGACATTGTTAGAAAGGGAAGCGTCTCTGGCACTCTTCACAGGTCTGTCACAGCACATTTACAATGCAAATCTTGTTAGGGCGACACGCGTCACAGATACACATCGCCAGCCTTCGGAGCTTTACATAAGAATCTTAAGCAAACAGGAAACGTAAGATTAAGGTGGTTTCATATCAGTAAGTCGCACAAAGTCAACCTTTGCGGTGTGGCTGAATGTTGTGGAGCGATCAATTTTCATCCCAACAAACCTTCGTATTGAGTTCTTCTGCAGGTGAGACAGCCCGTAAAGGCCACGGAGGAATACAAATGTGATGGAGGTTGTGTGTGGAACTGACAACGTTGTCTCTAATTGCCTCTGCGGGACTCCTTGTTTGGAGATAACAAGGTACCTGGCTTTATGAGAAATGCATACGGGCTGCACAACAGTACCAGCGCACCAAGATGTGACGCTCTCCGGCCGCTTGAATAGAGGCATCAAAGCGTGACCTATTACGGTTCTTCATCTGCATCTTCTAATTAAGTGGGTTTGGCATTTGAGATCCGTGAAAACAACACATCTTTGCGCGTCTTTTTCAAGGAGGGAACCAATTAAGATCATTAACAAGACATCCATTTGGTTTGTAAATGGTTTTTATTAGCAAAATAAGGGAGATGAGTCTACAAAGATCCTCCATCCGTGGAGAACATACACATACATTGACAGTTGTGGCAGTTTCTTTACATGAACAAGATTCCAGGACCGTAATATAATTCTCCTCTTGGCAAAGTAGTGCTGATCTAACATCACAGACCAGGCTCCCTTTGACCATCTCAGTTTCCATCACCCCGAATGAAAGTGTTCTCGGATCCTCGAGCAGCGCCGCTCTACTCTCAAATCATCACTCGACAGGATCCAAGAACGACGTGCGAACCTCAACCTTTACAACCATCGTTTCTGTGGTTCAGTTTTTCTCTCCTTAACCCCCAAAATACATTAAAATATACATTAAAATGTGCCTACTCCGGTAGTCTGGTCTCTGTACTTTAAACATGTGAGCGTATTATAAGCTCAAGCCTCGACTTACCATTTTTCTGAATGGTTGGGATGAATGGATATTTTGTACAGTGTTTAAAAACCAGAACCCCAGATCTTTGGGGTGAATGTAACAATATACATCTCAGTATTGTACTGTGTGATTGGCCAGTAGGCCTTCCATTGTCATGGCGGTTAGGGGAAGGGTTGGAGGTGGGGGGGGGGCTACATGTTGGTCACCATGGAGACCCATGTGCCTTTAAACCAGAGGGAAAATCCTCCTCCTCCTCCTGATAGCTCAGTGGTGTGCACATAGAAGATAGCAGGGACACTAACATATGAAAACAGTTTACCTCTTTATGTTTAGAACAATTCAGCAGGCAACAGAACAAGCATTGGGACTAAGACCGCAGTAAAAAGGCATGCGAAGGCACAAGTACCAACAAACTGGACTCAAAGTTGTACCCCTTTTCTTCCCTTTCGGTTGTAGGGAAGGAAGAAAAGAAGCAGTTCCACCGACAGCGAAGGTTTTTTTTTCCTTTTTCCAGAGACAGCGGCAGAAGGAACAGCAAAAACGTGATCTTCTCCAAAAAAAAAAAACCTTAAAAACTGAAAAGGAATTTTCTTTCTTTAAAATAGAATAAAATAAAAAAAGAATGTGCAGATTTTTTTTTTTTTTTGCGGTGATGCTCTTACAATGATAACAAACATTCTACACAAATGTGGTAACGCTAGTTTCAAAATGTTCCAAGACAAAAAACATAAATAAAGCTGTTAAAAGTGGCATATAGTACAGCACTGGTCCTTTGACTGGTCCTCCCGACTCTTCTCATCTTCCCCACCAAAAGATGCACAATAAACTGGCTCCACTGCCTGGAGACACAAGAGGAGAGAGGAAGAGGCATGAGGGGAAGCGAGGAAGGATGAGGGATGGGTGTGAGAGGGTTTGGAGAGCCCGACAAACATCTAAATGGAGCAGAAAATGTATTTAAGCCTCTGATAAAAGGAAGCAATGATTTCAGCAATCCAGTTATCAAATTATGCGTTTAATCATGATGGATTGTGTCCTTGTGATCAGCAGCTATGGCTCCTTCATAATTCTGGAAACTAACTGATTGAAGCCAATTTGTTAAACACATCCGAAAGAGAAAAGCTAGAATTGCAGGCACACAGTTAAAACCTTAAGGGGGAGCTCTGGTTATTAGAAAGACTCGGGAGGGACGATGATCACGATGAAGAGCTCCTTACCAAGAAAAAAAGTTCTCCTCTTCTTTTGTCACCATCCTCAGAAGAGACCACAGTCTTTCAGGTTGTTCTTGATGATGACGTCGGTGACGGCGTCGAACACAAACTGCACATTCTTGGTGTCCGTGGCGCAGGTGAAGTGGGTGTAAATCTCCTTGGTGTCCTTCCTCTTGTTCAGGTCCTCGAACTGACACTGAATGTAGGCAGCTGCTTCCTCGTACGTGTTGGAGCCTGGAACAGACGGGAGGAGGAGGAGGAGGAGGAGGAGGAGGGGGAGGAGGAGGGGGAGGGGAAGTGAAAGAGTCAGGAAGTCGCAGTGTAGGAGAAGGCATTGAAATTGTATATCTGTATTGTTTTGAGGGCTGAGCGACATGGCTGGGCTTCATCCTGGAGTTAACAACTGTGGGGGGATTTTCTTGTGATCATATGGTTCCACATCAAAGCAGAGTCTCATCACAACGGACACGTTATGGACGGACAGCCTCAGAGTGAAGAAGACATCTAGTTTATAATTATAATCATTTATAAAGCTTCAAAATCTACCTCACATTTCTTGCCTCATCTGAATCTTCGAACTACAGTACACAATGTTCTCTCCGCTCTGTTGGTGTAAGCGGTGTAAGCTCAGGCGTGCACGAGCTGACCAATCAGAGCAGACTGGGCATTCAGGAGTGGGGGGACCTTAAAGAGAATAAGGAGCTAAAACAGACGGAGCTGCAGACAGCTGAGGTGTTTTTGAGCATTAACGCACTCAAACCTATTCGAGTAGTAAGCCATAATAATATTATACAGTCTTGTATTCTCGACGAGACTGCCTCATTAAATAAACGATTAGATAAAATACAATAAAACTGTTGAGCTGAGGTTTTATGGAGATCATGTGCTGAACTATATCTTGGCTCGGGACTCGAGATGTCAAGTTGGCTGCTCGCCAACATCATGAAAGAAGCAAGAACACCCCGCTTATGTCAAGTCGAAGCAAGTCAAGCAAAATCATTTTGATTTAACAAAGCGCCAATTCATAAAGAGAGGTATCTCATGACACTTTTCAATTGGAGCAGGTCTAGACTGTGGTCTGTACACGGGTCCTACATTCACGAGCAAGCACCTGGCAACAGAGATGAGAAAACCTACACACAGACCCGGACTCAAAGCTGACTACAGCTTTATATTTGGCAGAGAGAGACAGAGATGAGAATGGAAACAGTAAAGCAAAGTCGTCTATTTCCCAAACTACGTTCATTGTGTAAAATGCTGCCCGTCTTACCGGCGTATTCTGGGTAACAGATGGTGAGAGGACTCTTCTTGATCTTCTCCTCGAACAGATCCTTCTTGTTGAGGAAGAGGATGATGGAGGTGTCTGTGAACCACTTGTTGTTGCAGATGCTGTCGAACAGCTTCATGCTCTCGTGCATTCGGTTCTGAGGGGGAAAAAGGGAGATGAAGCTGATCAATGATCGGTAAACATGTAAAGATCTTAAAGGGAAACTCTCTCTCCTTTACTCTCTACTTCTGTGACTCATCACGATTCCGGTAAATGGAGGCGGGGGTTCCTGCTGAGCATGAACTCAGAGCGCCTGCTAACGTGTGCTTCCGCGAGTCGGTGGGCTGAAGGAACTCACCATCTCCTCGTCCTCGGCCAGCACCAGGTCGTAGTCGCTGAGGGCCACGCAGAAGATGATGGCCGTCACACCCTCAAAGCAATGGATCCACTTCTTCCTCTCAGATCGCTGGCCGCCGACATCAAACATTCTGGAGGGAGGAAATAACAAGTAAACATGTTGAGATACAAACTTTTGCAAACACAATACATGCAGTGTTTTGGACGCCCAACGGCAAAGATAATAGAAGCGTCGCTGTGGCTGCTCCGGTCTCACTGCAGGGTTTATTGATGACAGTGATAAACGGAAAAGGAAGCAGAAATTCTATGAGTCCATTGTTTCTTGAGATTAGTTTCGACAAACTGTAAAGATCGCCGAGCCGCCCAGACGCCAAAATTATGGCAGCTGTAAACATTTCTACACACAACTGATTCGTTCATGTCTGTGTGTGTCATACGCAGGCTATCATATCGACATTTTTACAAAAGGTTTGAGCTTTCATGTTAATGACCTGACTGTCACGGTGGGATGTGGAGGGGATAGTGGCTGGATTAGGCAACAATTCTGCCAAGCCAGTGTCCGCTGTCCAAGACTGCGTTTCAGGTCTTCTATATTCAAGTATAAGAGATACTCGGATATATTTAAGGCAAACTCAGGGCAATTTCCAGGAGACCTTGAGACGTCTCTGGCCATGTTTCTGGCATCCAAAACAGGTATTTTAAGACTAAACATCATCTTTTCTGAACCCTAACCAAGTGTTTCTTTCTACTAGGTTGTGCAGAGAATTCTCAAGTGTTCAGCAAACGTCTATACTTAACTGTGCACACAATGACTGTATAACAGCAGAGGGGAAAACAGACTTTAAACTGTTGCTCTGTGTTTGCCGTCCATTTGTGCAATCAGAAGGTATAAATATGGGCTCATTTTATTACTCGCTTTAAAGTCTATAATTAAGGGCCATTCTGGTTAAATGCACACCACGGCACATTGCTAACACTCAGAGAATTGCGAGAAAAATACACACAGCCGCGGCACGTTAAAGGAACCGGCAAGAGGTCCATTTAGCTGCTGTAACAGCTCCAAATGGTTTTAAAGGCAGGACAGGGACTGTCAAAAGAAAAAAAACGTAATGTGCGATTAGTGGCCAAAGACAGTTAGTTGACAAAACATGTCACAGACTGACAACCTGGATCAGCAGGTAAGTCCCCCTTTTATTCTGTTTACAATACAGTTAGTCCTTTAACAGCTGGAACCATGAAGATGAAGAAAAACTTTTGATGGAGCTGAATAAGAGCACAGTTAGTCACTGCTGTGTAATTCCTACATTACACAGAGCGACTGTCGCCTTACAGAAGAACTGTACAGTGTTGTGACACACAGTAGCGACAACAGTGGTGTGTCATCACGACTGAATGACTAAACTGAAACATAAGGTTGTTAGTGAGTGTTTATGCACTGTGTAACCTGATACCTGCTCCTCCAAGGGCAAGACTCTTCAGTACTTTTCCTGGTCTTTAAGCTGGGTGAAACATGATTTCTATGTACGTTACTGTTGCACATTCAGACATCGAGTTTTCAACGAATTTTAGGGGACAAAAGTTAAAGAATTCATTGAATAAGTCTCATTTCATATCGAACCTTTTGGTGAAATACTTCTCTCAGTTATGCGCATAAATTTCATCTAGGTTTGTTTTCAGTTTGTCCTTTCTTTTCTTTAACTGTTTAAGCATGCTAGCGTGTTTTTTTGCTCATACTGTTGCTATGCTATGTGCTGGTTGTTTGGTTTTGTTAACATTATTATTAGCGTAAAGAAGTTCCACAGAAATACCTACTAATGTTGGCATGCTAATGTTGGAAGCTCCTGTGCTAGTGGCGTAAATGTCAACACTCCTTGGGTGCTCTGAGCTCCCAGTCCAAATCGCTAGCCACACTACTAACTGAGCTAAGTAGCTCTGAATTCAACAGATGGCCAATTCTTACACATTGCACCTTTAAATAAGGAGAGGTTTCTGGATAAGTCTCTTTTTTAGTGGAGAAGGACAACATGTCTGCCCTCCAGCGTTTCCAACTTGTACTCTTGTTGGCACCGCTGTCCTCAGAGTAGCAGCTACTAAAAAAACAGGACAACCCGAGACATTAATCATTTATTTAGTCTATAATGGAAATGTCAGCCTTCTTTCTCCTGGGAGATTTCTTGCCCAGTGGCAGACATAATAGCTTATTGAAACAAGGCTGTCGTGTCATTATTTTATAGCCATTACTCTGTGCAATGACATTTACTTCTTAACCTTAAGTTAAAGTAAAACTCGTTAAATACCAGATTAATGTATGTGTATCTTTATTTTTATGCGAGTAATAAACTAAACCTTCTTCTGTTTGTGGCCATCCGTATGAACTTCAGTAACACTGCCAAACGTTTAGTGTCATGACATCACCAGGTCTGCTGCCCCCACTTCCTGTTTCTGGGCTTTTACTGAGTCATCCCCGATGAGAACAACGCCGTCACAGACTGTGTCACAACTTACAGCTGGGCATATTCAAAGGGAATTTCTATGGCAGTGAATGAGTCAGTAGTAACAGGAAGGGGAGCTAATTAAGCCAACGTGCAGAAGATCTTTGAATATATGCCAGATGTGACGGGGATAGAATTCTCACTTGAAGTGCAGGTCCTTGAATGTGAAGTGCGTCTCCACAATGCCTGTGGTCTTGACTCGGGTCCTCAGGACATCCTGCTGAGTCGGGATGTAGGTGGCCTGGGATATCCTGTCCAAGTCGTTCAGGTAGCTGCACAAAGAAAAGGGGGCGGGGAGAGGGGGAGAAAAGAAGAAAGAGGGTTGTGAGAAAGAGAGCAGGAGGAGAAACAAGTGGGAGAAACTGTGTCAGAAGTATCAAGGTCAAGTGTGTAACTGCCAGATGAACAAACAACTCCCGGTGCATTCTCACCGATCGGCTAGCTTCCATATTTCAGACTGAAAACAAGTCAGGACTTGTACCTTTTAGGTGAAGTTTAAAGCTGAACACACAGTTAGGCAACAAAGTAGGCCACAGAATTTGCCTGTGGTAAATTTAAACATGACGGTTTAGTGTTCCCGGGTTTGAACCTGAGCCCTGGTATTTTCGGTGATTGTGCATTGTTGTCTCTGTGTGGTGGATTCCCTCTGGGTTCCTCTCTGGGTCTCAGGATTTGCTGCTAAATTGGAAACTCCCTACATGCAAGTGTGAATGTGTTTGTCAGTCTACATTAGTCCTGTAATGGACCAGTCATCTGTCTAGGGTGCTGTCCCACATCCAAACGTCTGCTCCGAGCTCTACTGTTCTCATGGTGGTGAACAGGAACATTCAGGTACAAAGAATGGATGAAAGTTTATTTCATCTTCATAATTAAAAGTAAAGCTGAGTTAAAAAAAAAATGATTTTCCTTCATTTGAATGATCCGATAAGCATTCATAAAATATAGAGCTCAGTGGAGGTGGATGTTCTGTTAAGTGAGTAAACCTTTGAAGGCTTTCAACCACACTGATGAGAACATGTTTGTATCTAAAAGGACATTCAGCTTCTGTCCTCTGCTGTTTGTCCGTGCTGGAATTTCACACACAGGGCATGAGGCTTCAGACTTCACGATGCATTCAGGTGCACCTCACAAACTTGTAAATCTACAGTGCTTTGTGCGACAAAGTGTGTTGGTGCCAAAAGGGACTTCATGGTGCGTTCATGTGCATCTTGAGATCTATATTCAAGTACCACAAAGTTTGTTTAAAACAAGACTTTCCATTTTTTTCTGATCATCTAATTTTGAAATACATCTAATATTACTTTCTTATTCTCTGACTACAGCATTTCTGATAAGATCCCCAAATCGTACTAATCTCGCATTCATTTCTGCACAGGCAGATTTTAAGCACAAATTTCTGAAACCATTTAAATTCTTCATGTCAACATTAATACTTAATAATGCACCAGGCTTGAGGGTTCCTTGTACAATCCACAGCATTACTTTGCTCAGATTCTCTTCGAAATCCAAGCAAACTTGGTGCCAGCGTGTTGGAAGTGTCGCCACATTCGGTTTGGCTCGAGTCGACCCAGTTCGGTTACACCAAGTATCTGCACCGCTCTGCATTACAGCCATTTATATTTGAAAACTTCAGTGTTCTAAAAAGCCATGGTGAGAGAGCGTTTCAACTGTTTCAGGTTTAACGCTCTCACAAAAGAATACAGTACAGACTTTCACCTTTTTTTTTCCAGTTCCTGTCTCATTCGCTACACCAGGGCCCGGCCCGAGTGCTGCTGCTCACACCTTTAATACGTGGCGTCATTATATGCTGCCTTCGTAAAGGATGTCACACATACTGTAACCTACATTTTCACACACTCTGGGTGTATTGTAACTCAAGCTAACACCTCAAGGTTGTTGCTGATAAATTACAGGGGAGAGAGAGATTAGTGACCTCTAGCTGCCAGCAGACAAACACAAGTAATCTCCCCCTTCACGCAAACAAGCCTTTTGTTTGTCTTCCAAGGCATTAAAAGGAGTAAAGAACACACAAGGTTTAGTAATGGTGTTTCCTATTCATGAAAAGCCCCTGGACAGCGGGATTAGAGGAGCCAATTAGAAAATGGCCAACAACGGCAGCCCCTCCTCGGCCTGGGACGTAACCGCTGATGTTCGTGCTGCAGCAGCAGCAAAACAAAGCAAATGCCCTTTCTCCTGATAAACCACGAGAGCTGCCATGTGATGAAATCATCTGTCTCAAATCCAAAAAGACTCTTGCGCAACCTATAACAGATTTGGTCGAGTGAAAGTATCGAGCAGTTTAGCTTCTCTCAGCGTTTGTTTTTTAAGCATGTGGTGAGTGTTCCTGTGCCGATTTGTAAGGTCAAAGATTAAGCGGTGCTTCCAGCCACTGCTCTTCAGGCTTAGCAGAGGAGGGCAAATATTGACAGTGTAAAAGTCCAGACTGATGCATGCTACTGTTGCTTTCTGCTCTCTGAGGGCTCGGGCTACTCGTGTTCTAGCTTGTGGCAGCAGCTTTTTGTGTTTGTTTGCAGTGGAATGGCAGTAATTTGTGCGTCCCGTCATTCTGATGTGGAAGACTTTGTCGTTTAAAGTCATAAATTGGTGAGTGGGACCATTGAGACTTTTCAGTGGGTGACTCACGGTTCTGGCTGCAACTGTTACCTCGGTTGTTTGTGTGTGTGTGTGTGTTTGTGACTCACTATGCTGCCGAGTCGTTGAGCTGATATTCGCGGGAGCGGCTGAAGCAGGCTTGAACACCTCCGTCCTTCCACAGCCGCTTGATGACACCGGCCAGCTCTCCCGTCATGAAGCCTTCCTCCGCCGAGCCCGCCATTACAAACAGCTGCCGTGCATCGTCCTGGGAGGGGAGTGGCGCAGATTCTCAATATCCTAACTCAACGGTCAAAGTCTCCACACCACCGTTATAATTAACATTTTTCTTCTGCCCCTCTGAAAAACCAGTAGCAATATATTCTAGATATTTCAGAGACAGCTGCTGATCACATCACCACAAATAATCTCTTATTCCCTTTCTATGCACGTGTACAAGTAAAGGCTCTAAATAACACCCCTCTTCCTCCCTCACTCACTGCTCTTGCGGCGTCCCCGAAGTCGATCTTGAGGCGCCCCATGGCTCTGATGATGGCGATGATGGACTGGATGGTGTTGCTGTACACCACAGCCTTGTACTGCTTACATTCCTCTTCTGAGTAGCCCGCCTCGTGGATGATCCTGCAGAAAAAAAGAGGCGGGTAAAATATGGTCAGCGCCACTTTTAAGAGATAAACAGCTGCAATCAATTTGTTCCAAATGCTACAATCATCAAAAAAAGATTAATCATCTTGTCATAACTAATTCTCTCCAGTCCATGAACTTCAATGGAAAGAATTGAACTTATTTTTATCCTGTTATCCAATATCTCTTGTAATACTCTGACCTTCCACAGTCATTGTAACATCTTAAGAAATACTGCCAGGCACAGCGGCCCTGATCTCTGCGCTCCTCATTGTTTGCTGCTTAAATCATGGCCGTTCAGGGAATAGAGGCAGCTCCTACACTTCTTCTACTTATTCTGGATAAAACCTGAACACGTATAACATAAAATTATTATCATGTATCTGACCTAAAGAATTTAGAGACTCATAATTGGTTGTCTTAAATCACATTTTGTGGTTCTCGTCTTTGTAAAATCCCATGAAAATCGAGTTCCCAGCAGTAAAAAAAGGAAGCTGGGAACCGTAGTTGTATTGTGATTTTAAAGTAAATAGTACATATTAGGGACCGTGTTGAAATTTCATTTGTCATGCCAGTGAGTATTTATAGCAGCTGACTGGTGAATGTGATCGACTCCAAATACAGTTTTAGAGCCCATATTTATTATAACGACAGGAAAATGTCACCCAGTGCAAAAGTCTGAGCTGCATCAGGCTGCTGGCGACTGCAACTAACAAGTTATTTCCTCAATCCACTAATCTGCCAATTACTTTACAGATAAATAAACTAATTCTTCTTGTATAAAAGGTGAGAAAGAAGATAGATAAGTCTGTCAAGAATTATTTATACCAACAAAGAGACAAAGCAATTCCTCGCTGTGGGCCTCTAACCTGACGATGTTTTACATTTATGCCAGAAAAACTATTTCAACAAGTCATTGGTTAGCCGCAGATTAATCCCTGATCCATCAACCAAGGCTTCAGGCTTCTTTACTGTCATCATTTTTCTGGTACCGTCAGAACCGAATATACAACTTTTCACTCGGTGAGCCGTGTCGATTCTCGGCGGAACTGACGGGGCAGTATACACGTGTGAGCAGCACAGAGCAGTCAGCGGCGCTGAACTTCGGCAAGTGAGAGTGAAAGCACAACACGCCGGCTCGTCGACAAGCGGGTACTAAGAGTCGCATGTGGAAAAATTTTGCATTTGAGGCGGATAAATACGGAGCAATTCTAGACTCAAACAAGCCGACATGCAAACAGTGCCTCAGAAGTTCTCAAACGAAAGGAGAAAGCACGTCAAACCTGGCCAAACACCTCAAAGAAAGGCACCCCGACGTGTTTAGAGAATTCAATTTGTGGTATCGAATTAGTATCGAGAATCGTGGAAATTGACAGGTATTGGTATCGACTACTGAAATTCTGGTATCGTGACAACCCTAACTGTCATTATCAACTAAAGCATTCAAAGTCCTCCAAACTGTACTCAGCCAAAGCACTTCAGTGCATTTATTTACTGTAAACGTGTGGTGTTGTCACAGTAAACTGCAGTTCATTCTCGTCTGAACAGAAACTCTTGACGCTGCTGTGTGTTTATCTCTTAGCTCTATTAGCTCCATAGCTGCTCGCTCCCACAGCACGACTCTGCTGTCCACGGGCTGCTAACAGCTACCAGCTACATACTTGAGTCAATTTATCTCACATTTTCTACAATATTTTCTTTGCATTGCATATCTTGGTGGTCGGCAGATCAATATTTGAGTGTACGTTATTACGCTAGACAGCTTTTTCAAGGCACCGAGGCGTTTTTATTTCCCGTCCCTTGAAGCAACTCTCACCAGCTAACAGCATGCAAATGTATTCTGTCACCTTCATTATGCAACAATAAATACACACAGTAAAGCTAATCATTTCCTTACATCAGACAGACACTGTACTATCATATCTCTCAGCACCCAGTAGATTTATGACTGCTCACTGTGAGTAAAATAACATTTCTACGGGAACAGCTTCTCTGCTCTGCACATCCTGCACAGGTAGACAACCAACAGAAAAAGCAATATCACAGCTGCTTCTGCTGCGCATCCGACGTGTCTGCTGTTTGATGAGTGTTATCTATAAGGATGTTTATGTAAGATATAATTCATATGCAGGACACACACACACACACACACACGAACAACATGTGGATGATGCATAGGCAGAGTCTACATTAATGTGCTCTGCTGGGTTGTCTTCATGATCCATTATGCACGGTACCTGTTTGTACCGCTGTTCACAGAGCGTAACATCACCCGGAGAGACGCTATAAAAGCATGATTGGTGTTTGACACCGTTTGTGTTGTGGAAAAAATGAGTAGTCGCTCTGTGCCATTGTGCATATCTGATGAGAGAAGGAGGAGAAGAAGAGGAAGAAGAAGAAGAGGAAAATTAACTCACTTCATCTGCTTGACAATCGTACTTTTCCCGGATTCTCCAGCACCTGCAGAAGACAAAAAACAAGGAGGGTTATTAGGGAGCGTAAATATTTCAGGAAGCCACGCAACAAGCAAAATGATTTTCAAAATCAATTTTTAATGCTTTCGTCAACCAGCTCACTTCCTTTGTCTGCATATTTTTTGTTTTTTTTAAAAAGCGCTTAGTGTTTTTTTAACACAGCGATCTAATGTGGCCGAATGGCGTGACGAGGAACCGTGGTAATGAAACCGGAGCGTAACCACGTCAACCTGAGGAGAACTGAGAAACAAAGAGTGTGTTTATGTGTGTGACTTGAAAGGAGTCTGGTCTGGCCTCTGCTCCGGGCCGCTCCAGCCTGATACGCTGATTAGTTCGCTTGCTAAGCTCGCTCTAGTTTAACGTTCCTCCTTCTGACATTGTGCAACGCCAACTGTGTTTGGAAGTTTAACAGCAGTGACTTCATCGAGTCATCGAGATTATTATGGACAGCGCGCCGTGAAGCGCTGAAGAAGAAGACGCCGTCGTGGCGGGATGGGCGGGCGCTCGGAGATGGCGACTTATTGGATTGACGGCATTGTAGTTGAGACACAGTTGAGACAACGCTGTGATGGAGAGCGGCGAGTGGGAGGGAGAGAGAGGGCGAGCATGAAGGGAATCAGACTGTCGGCTTCTGCTTTTGCGGATCTCTCAAACGTCACAGTGCCATGGCAACTGCTCTTGTTACATCCAGGACATCTCGAGTGTGAGGCCGCAGTCACCTGAGTAGGCTTTGTGGTCATGAGCGTGTGTGTGTGTGTGTGACATGTTGTCTTCCACCGTGACTATTATGTATTATGCATCGGCCGCTCTCACCAAAAGCAGTCGGGCCCTTTAATTTTTATTCCTTTACAAATCAAAGTCGTCTGCATGGAAGCCCATTTAAGCCAGTTTGATGAGCCATTACTGTGAGATAAAAAGCCAATTTATGGAGGTAAAAAGTCAATTTTGTAAAAAAAGGAATTTTAACCTTATATTTATGACTTTCTTTTTCATAAAATCTACGTTCTGTGACCATTTTAACGACTTTTTTAAACTTTTTAATCCCATAATTGTACTTTTTTTAAATCTAATTTTTCAACTTTTTTATCTTATAAATGAAAGCAATCTGTATGAACTCCCACTAAATAATCAATTAATATTTTTTTCTCATAATCTAACTATGACTCAACATGGGAGTTTTTTGTTTTTTTTTCTCTCATAATTAGAAATGGGCTTCCATACATCTGTGATGTCAACATGAACCCCATTGATTGGACTCCTCTAATGGGTTTTACCATAAACTACACTAGCTCCAGTAATGTGCCTCCTCATGTTACAGCAGCAGGGGACTTGATCATAGTCAGGCAACTGGCCGATCGACACTGACGTAACGCTGCCCCGCCGGTAGGGAAGATTTTTTAAACCTCTTGAGAGCGTCTATTCCCAAAGTAAACAGCCCCCGCTTCTCTCTCCGCTCTAGAAACAGCAGAAGAAGAGGAAGCGGAACCATACCATGACTCCTACCATTATGTGTGACCTCGTGATTCTGTCAGCAGAGACAAGAGGGTTTACTCTTTCATCACAAATCATTTGCCTATCTAGTTCCACTTTATCTGACGTTGCGTAAACAACTTTTATTGGGACATTGTTGACACATGCCACTGGTAGAACAGCCTGATTCATGCTGTCAGTGACGTTTGTAATATTTTTCACTCGAAAAGATTACAGATTTCTGTCTGAATTCCTACAAACTTTCTCTCAGCATTACGTGCAGGGTGATAGTACGGCCCTGGCACTTCACCTTCAGTATCATTGAATGATATTCACCTGAGGACACATTATTTTAATTAGGTGTCAACACGCGGGTGCTGGAGCACCCTGGAGGGTGGTGGCAATACAGTGGCAGCTCACTGTGCTCTGAGGCCAAACACTTGCTGTGTGAATCCCTGTGGGAGCGGCTCACAGACGGCAGATACGCTGCTCGACTGGGCACGGGCGGTTCGGTGAGCTGGCACAGTTGCACCCTTCGGCCTGCCCGAGAGCCATTTTCCCCCGTGCCAAAGACTCTTCACATACCTCTCGATCTGGGAAGCATGAAAGTCCACTCGAGGCGGGCTATGAGCTCACAGTGAAGTTCAAAGTAGCCTCCTTGTAAAGGAAACGTTGAGCTAACTGCTAGTGATGTGACTTTTTAGTGGTCGTTATGGGATTTTTATGGCTTCGGTTGCTAACAAAAAGTTTACTTTACTGACGGGGTGTTACCAGCAGAGATTGAAGAGACCAGATGTCTAGAGCTGCAATGATTAGTCAATCAACAGAACTTACTGGCAACGACTTTGACATTTTAATAATCTTGTCAACGCCAAACACTTGCTGATTTTAGATGCTCAAATGTAATGTTTTACTGCTTTTATCTACTTGTCCTCGTATCACTGTACACTGAACATTTTTAGAGTTTTGGACTTTCAGTCGACCAAATAAGACGTAACCTTGAACCCTGGGAAATGGTGATGAGCAATCTTTTGTTACTGTGACATTAGACTGTAGTTTGTATGTAAGTGTTGGTCCTTCTGGTTTTGAATGCTGCATTAATGTAAAGTGATGTAGTTACTGAACTTAACAGACTGTTCTTCTTGTCCTTAGACTTGCCTTTATATCCACATTACTAATTGTTAGTCAAAAAACCTCATTGTATATTTAGTAAAGTTGTATATTCATCAACATTGAGGTATTAGCTGCTTCTGAGGAGATTTAAAACTACTGAGATAAATATAGTACATAGCAATATAGCCTGAAAATACCACGATTTTAGTGGATTATTTTACGACCATATCATCCAGAAATGGAGTAAATACTCGGTGGATTAAAAGGAGCTCTGTGGAACATGAGTGTTGTGCTGGAAATTGGTCTTTTGTTTAAACTACCGTTAGCTTCGTTAGCTCAAAGAGCCCTGACGAAGACCTAATGGTTGAAACATGTTGGCTGTTTTAATGATTTAGCCACAACCACACAGGCTTCTTAATATTTCCTTCTTCGTTTCTTGATATTTTCTTTTTTTTGAGTGCCGGTATTGCCTTTGAAATAATGTTAGCTAACTGCTGCTCTCTGTTAGAGGGACTTGAGTACGTGCAGAAAGTAACTTTTACTTTAAGGCGGTTGCGGGAAAATCTGATATTACAAATCTATAATCCAGCAGCTTTAAAAAAACATAAACAAATCATCCACAGACTTGTGCGGGCAGCCAACAGTGACACTGACATTAAGGTGCACCGCACTGGTTGAGAAACACTTGGATATGGTGAAAGCCAAGAGAAAATAAACAGTAACGTTTGATGAATCATGAAGGGGGAATCTGAAACTGTGAAAAAGTAGTTGTCAGAGAATAAAACCAGCAACACCAACTAACTGTCGACTAATTCCCAATGTGTCCCAATAGTTAAAGCTTGGACCCAATACCTTTCATTCGGTTCTGAGTCTCCGTTATAATCAATGAGACGTGAGCTACGGGTTTATGTAACTGCCTTGGTTCTGGCCTCTCAACACCAGTGACATCATTAGGGTGTGGATCCTGTCAAAGCCTCCAGGCCTGAGCAATACAGAACACAGAGGCGTCCTGATTTTGACTCTATCTCACACACACACACACACACACACACACACACACACACACACACACACACACACACACACAGCTTTAAGGGCTATATGGCATCATAGGCTTGACCTATCGCTCCTCATGCAGAGTCATGTTACACACCCACAGCTTTGATACGCCCACCCCAAAACAGCTACAGACTAAAACCACTGGAGCAGCTGGTTTCTGTTTCTAGCGGTTCAAACTATTTTGGGAAAATCCAAGCTCACCCTTCCAGGGAAAAGGGAGGAATTCTCTTTTTTTCTCTTCTTCCTCAACCGCAGAGAACAGAGCAGCTTCTATCTACCGACCGCAAACACATCTTTTCCTCTTGGAGCTGATCCTCCTCCTGGAAGTATGAAGGCAGCGGGGACGAGGAATGTTTTTATAACAATGGCAGTATGGAGACGAATGCGATTAAAATGGCTACCCATGCCCGGGCCTTACTCATTTATACATTAACCATATGTCGCAGCTAATTCTCTTGGAGAATGTGTGCTTGCGTGCGAACCCAGAGGCTCCACATTCGCAGCAGTTTACGTTGGCTTTTGGGTCGAACTGCTCGCATGAAGAAACATTTCTGTGGATCCAGGAGGTTTCTGAGGGGCCAGGCTGCCTTCCCAACACGTCCACTTTTAGGTGAGAAGTCCAAGGACTTATGAAGCCTGGCACAATGTGCTAACCACATTAGTGATGCCACATTAGCAGCATGAGCCCATCCATCCCCCTCTCTCTGTTTTCCACTGTATACACCCTTCTTCCTCTTGTACATTCCCTCCATCTCCTACAGTCGTTCTCCCGTTATGATTTATTGTCCCTCACTATCCAGTTACTCTTTTTTTTTCTCCTCTCCCTCTGGGAAGATTTAGGTATGAGTCACTCATGAAGGATTCCAGGAGCCTCCGAGCAGTGCTACCCACTGAGGGAAATGACCACGGGGATCGATCTGCCAACAAGCAGATCGATAGCTAAAAGATTGTTTCCCACACACACACTGGCACAGACCGGACTATTCACGGAGATGTCCTATTACTCTCGCGGCGATAAAGGAATGTGAACAGTTCAACTGCTTAGATTGGATTGTCCGTGCTTGTAGTGTTTAAGATGAGTGTCACTGTCACGCCAGCATTTCCGATTATAACGTAAAAAATATGGATACGACTCAAGAGAGAACAATGACAAAAGTTTGACAAAAGGCTGAGAATTATTAATAACATTTTCCCACAGTCGCACGACAGCTATAGAAGGAGTAATTAGGCGGAGGAGATTGTAATCTATTTTAGCATGTAGATATGAATAGTAGGATAATTGGGTCCCGGAGATGATGGAAATAAAACGAGAGCGAGAGCTAAATGAGAAAATATGTTCAGTTTTCACATTCCCCCTCTCTCTCTCTCTGCAGAGACACCTGAGCCTGCCAGCAGCACGCTCACTAAGATTCAGATCATTTTTCATGCAAATTGCGGGTTTTTACGTCAGCGTGATGATTCCGTGCCGGTGACGGGGAGCATGCATAAGCATGTGATTAACATTTAAAGACAGAGCCGGGGAGCCAGGTGGTCACCACTTGAAGCTGCTCGTCTGATCTCCAATGGTTTGCTGCTGGATGCACACGTATCTCCGGTCGGGGTCACCTCCATGCAACACATCTCTGCATCTTTTACTACCAAAGCCACATGTTTGTTGACGTCCTGCCTCTGGTTGACAGGGTGTGTTTAGAGAAAAGCACACTCCTGGATGGCTTGTGCATCAACAGCAACAACGCAGCATATTTCCACTGTCTGTTTATCTGGGAGGTAAACAACTCAAAACTACGAACCCTGGTCCCGCTGCTCCTCTGCAGCTCGCCTTTTTCATTTTTAATGCCTCAGTCATTAGCAGTGTTCTCATTTTACAGCCTTTCTCCAGCTCTCCCGTGTGTCACTTCAAGGCAGAAACCTGAGGAGCCCATCACGCCGAGTGCATCAAACACAAATGGCAGGAAGCGGTGCCAGAGCGGCAGCGCGTGGGGGCCACACGACCTGGCACACAACCGTCACGACAACGCAGCTATTCCAGTGAAAAGACGGAGGGCGCTTCAACTGACGTCACGGGGTTTGAGTCAAGAGCAGCGGCTTGATGAAAACTCATATTCCACCCCGGAGCCGCATAGCAGAAACTTGACCTAACTTGCTCGCCTTCAATCAGCAAGTCCCATCTAGCTTCCGAGCACCTGAGGAATGCGGCCTACCTTTAGCAACAACAACAAAAAAAAGACACTTATATGGAACTAAATGCTCTGTAGCTCCTGAGAAATGTGTCATTTTCATGTGTAATCCAGTAAGAAGAAGTGCTGCTAAATTATGCAAAGAACATGAGGAAATGTTTATTTTCTCCGGCTCACTCGCAGCTCTCATTGTGCTCCTTCTGTTAGGTGTTTGCCACATATTGTTATTGGCTTCGGTTCAGGCCTCACGTCCTGGTAACCCACATACCATGTGTGTGCATGTCAACATTTCCCAAAGCTCGGGCATTGATGGAAAAGTTTTTCACCTACGCTCTCTGTTTACATGGATAACAGTGTTTCCCCTTGTGTAAGTAATGCCATCAGTTTGCACATGGCTGGCTTCTGAATGTAAGCAGATCGAAGGGAGAAATTACATGGCAAAAAATGCGTATAACATAAGGATGCGGGTGTCTCCTCTTTCATTCACAATGTATTCTCGTAGCTGATTTTAAAAAAGGTGCAATACGTAGTTTTGGGGAAGACGTTTTGGTTAAAAGAAAAAGAAAGAAACTTGAATAAACAAACTCTTTGCTTTCATGACAGAGTAAACTGAAGAAGCAATTTCGTGCTGTTTTACTGTTTATATTTGGCGGACCCTGCCACCTTTTCTAGCTCCGAATGGTGTTCAGGACGCTTGTTATCCTCAGAGAACAGCTTGTTCATTCAGTTAATAGAAAAGATGACCATGTCTGAGTATAATTTTTATCATCAGCATTAAAATTCTGAGTTTGGATTTAATCTTCAAAAACGACACAGTGACCCTTTAAAGGCACACGCCAGTTTACCAAAATAAAAGCCTGTGGTGGAGCTTTTTCTAATTGCATGTCACCAATTTTTTACTCCTTCGTTATTGTCATTTCCTGTATTCGTTACGCAAGATACTTCTACCTTTTCTAATCAGTCTTATTCTTGAACTTGACTCGAGGACAAGACATACTGGCTTCCAGACACAGAGAAAGCAGATCAATTCAGCCACTCCTTAAGCTCAACTTTAGACAAAAAAACAAAAAACAAGGGTTGCACCTTTAAACACCACGAAATGACTTGACTCAACAAACTTTTCAGCCAACAGTGATTCAGGCCTGGGCCCCCCTAATGACCCATGGGCCTTTTTTTTTTTTTTCACTGGGGCTAGACAAGAGGAAATGTGGCATTGTTGGAAGGATTTAGTCAATACAAATGGTCCATAGTGGCGACTGAATGGATCCAATGCCAACAATGGAGAGAGAGGAGGGGGGAGAGAGAAAAGGAGAGAGTGGAAAAAATAAAAAACTTAACATGTGTTTCAATTCTGACAACAAAATTGGTACAAAGCTGAAGATAAAAACACAAACTGGTTGTTAATTTCAAGATATTCAGGCTGGTTTCCTTCATTTTTCTAACGTTGTGGTGCGTTCACTGACCCAGAGTTGACAGTTGGGCTGTTAGCAAAGGAGGGGAGTATGCTAGCGATGCGGAATTGAAACTCTCCAACAGTTTATAGCTGACAACAAAATACAAATAACTGACACTAACATGAGCTTCACATTCTTGCCCCAGTGTTGTAGGCGAAGTTCGTCCACCCTCCACCCTCTCCTCCCAGCTTCTCCTCCTTACCGAGCAGCAGCAGCTTGACCTCCCTGGCTGCCTTCTCCCCGTCGTCCCGCAGATTCCTGTCGATCATTTTGCTGCGCTCCACCGCCGCCTTGTCCTCCGTGCTCAGCGTGCACCCCATCCTCAACCGCGTCCTTCAACACCCCGATGGTATTTAAAAAACAACAACAAAAAAATAATCTACAATAGCATTAAGATGGGATGGTTAAACGCTGCCTCTGCCTTCACCCCGCACACACACACACGCCCTTTTTTTTTTTTAAATGACAGGCGATCGATCTGTTCGGAGAGAGGGGGAAAAAAAGGGGGAAGCGTTTTTTTTTGGTTTTGTTTAAAGAAAATAGTGCGGGTTGTCTTCAGCCCCCGCGCTGGTGTTCTCGGGTTAAAATCCTCCTCACGCTCGACGGAAAGCTATCTTGATAGCGAAACAGTTCCTTGGTGATGTCTCCTCCACCCGTTCGCCTCCATTCGTTGCGGCGGCGACTGCCAGTACTGTATGAAGCGCCGCGGCTGGAGCGAGCGGAGAGATGTGTCCATCCGCCATCGACAGCAGGCACACTTCCGCTCTGGGCCTTCACAATAAAGGTCTCACTTACACCCAGAATCAGAATCAGAATATTCCTTTATTGTCCTACAAATGGGGAAAAATGTTTGCCACAGCAGCCAAAGGACAGTAGTATAAAAAAAACAATAACAATAGTAAAAAAAAACATAAACAATATAATTAAAAGGTAAGAAATAGAACATAATAAACTCCTTTATACATACGAACATAATATTGTACACAATTAACATGAAATTATTAACAGTTGTGGCAGTGAATTGTTATTACATATGATAATAAATATGGGTATTTAAAAAACATTCACATAAAACACATAAAACACATTCCCTTTAAATGCTATACTGTGCCTAAAGTCTATTTCTTTTCTAAAACAGAAAAAAAAATGTTGTACAAGAAATAGATGAATAAATAAAAGTACTCAAAAGTCAAACACAAATCAAATTTCAAAATAAATAAGTAATCACTTATTTAGATAGGTGTTGAATTAAAAAGTTTTACTATATATGAATATTCTAAGTGCTACGCCTGTAGGCAAGTGTGGTGTATCTCTCTATTACTGTCTATTTTTTTTAGACTTACTCTTGTGCTGCAACTTATTTCCCTCTGTACTGCTGTGATACCGGCAAATGTCTCCCAAGGGAGAATCAATAAAGGAACATCTTAATCTTAACTGAATGTGTTTCCTGACTACAGGAAATTGACTTGTATTTCTATAGAGCTTTTACTGTCTACAGAGCACTCAAAGCGCTTTACAACACTTATCACACTCACCTGTTCACACATACATTCATACTCTGAGCATCAGGAGCAATTTGGGGTTCAGCATCTATCTAAGCCGGGGATTTGAACCGGCAACCTTCTGGTTACTAGATGACCCACTTTACCGCCTGTGCAACAGCCGAAAAGGTGAAACATCTTCAAGAAGCTGAAACAGATCCAGTTGCCTACGATACAGCAATTAGATACAGCACTTAACTCTTACATTCAATGATTGATTTTTATGTCGTAGACCAAAGCATGTTAATATCTTATCCTCTTGTAACCACAGAACTTATTTCAGAGCTATAACTGAGAATCAATTAAAAGAAACCTCATCGACTTTGAGACGAGGGGAACAGACGTGAAAAAACGCTGACTGATTTCCAGGTTTCAGGGTTACAGACTACACCGCACGAACACTCAATTGGTCTGAAGTTACTAGTAACTAGTAAGTTAGTAAGTTAGTAAGTTATTGAATCGAAGGCCTACATGAGTATATTACATAACGCATGCATATATTAGACAATATGTATGTACGTAATATTGTTACGGTGCTTTCAGTGTATGATCTTCAATTGATTTTGTGAAGTTCTTGTTGTCAAAAAAGTCACATATTCGTCTTTTTTTCATTGCATTTACTGTTTGTGATGATTTAATTCCAAAAATGTCGATGTATTAAGCTGACGCTTTTATTTTGAAAGTGGACGCCCAACCCGGAAACGCCTTGACAGTGGAATGCATTTCAAACCTGCACAACCTCAACTTTACCACAATAAAAGCTCGTGTCATTTAAACATTATAGGCTCTATCATGTGAGTTTTATTTATAAATAGAATAAACAATAATTCTTTACATTGTGAGTGCCAATAACAGGAGTCTGGAGTGGTTCCCATGGGAACCAAACCCCTAACTCCGGCTGTCCGCCGTCCAACTGTACATGACCATTGTTTGTGGTTTAAATAATTTAGCCTTGGGCACAAAGTCAAGTGTGCAGAGTCCTCAGAGGCAGCAGTCGGTACAAAGGCGGACGGCCTTCCCTTAAAGATTTCCCACACAAATCCCAGTGTCGTAATCATCGCCGGCTTTCCATGTCATTTTCATTTCAAATGGGCCTCTTTGGGAGCACATGCAAATTTGTGGCGCTGACCTTTCCATTCTAATCCTATGCTGGCTGGAGGTTTCCCTCTCTCTCATCCAGGCCCCCTCCAGCTCTCTGAGATAAAAAGAGGCAGAGGGTGTATCCCGTAGGCAAAGTAGATTATGTAATTTTGACTAACTGAGAAAATACCACAGACATAAAGTGTAATCAAGGTAACAACTGCTTATGTCAGGCAGTGAGTATGCAAGAAGAAACTTTAATTTCTAGATGGTTACGTGATGCACAGTCAGTGTTAAGCTTCATGTATTTATGCAGTCATTTAAATAAACACACCAGAATAATACAAAAGATGGTATACTGTCCTGTATGTACATTGTAGGTGGTACGGATGAATTGGACAAAACTGGTTTGTTAAAAACACATTTGCACGCTGACGAGGGAGCGCTCCTCCTCCAGTTTTATCTACCTTTCATACAAATACATGCAGGATTCACTAATCTGATGTTTTCAATGTCAAAGCTTCTGATGACACAGTGATCGACCAGAGTATTGTGTGTGTGACAAGCTAAATACCAACAACACTGATCATGATCTGCGATATCAGAGTGAACAAACAGACATATCAACAAGTATTTATTCAGGGTGACTGTATGGAAGTTGTAAATGAATATAAAGAGAGTATTTTGACTTTCTGCTTCATTGCTGTTGTTGTTTTTCACAGACTCTGTATAGATTTTGTAGAAGAAATTCCAACTCAGAATTTTAATACAGGAATACAGGAAATGAGCATAATGAAAAAGCAACATTTTGGTAACATGAAATCAGAAAAGCTCCCATTCAAACTAAGAATCCAACACATGCTTTTATTTTGTTAAACTGGTATATACCTTTGAAGGGAGGGGCTCTCAGAATTTTTATATTGACAATAAAAATGAAACTCAGAAATAGTTATTTTTCCCTAACTGAATAAACAAGCTGTTCTCTGAGGACCCTGCCGCCTAGAAAGGTGGCAGGGTCCGCCACATATAAACAAAGTAAAACAGCACGAAACTGTGTCGTCCTTTAAAGTCAGTTTGTTTATTCTGTTTACTCGGTCATGAAAGCAAAGAGAGTTTGTTTATGTATCGACAAGAAGTAAATAAAGATCTTTCTTTTGTGACAAAACAATCCTCGGTGTGGTATTGCCTTCAAGGTCAAGAGTGAAGTCGGCCAGGTGAGATTGTGTGGTCGCTTGTGTGGACAGAGAGAAGTGTTTGGTAGAGAGAGACTCACACAGGCAGCGCTGAGCGGTGAGGGAATGATGGTGCCGCCCTCTAGTGGTGTAATTGTGTAACTTCACAGAGGTGTAGAGGTGTACGGTGTATGTTGACTGGGAGTATTGTATGCTCAGCCCTACAGAGCTGTGAGCCCTTAGAGTGCTGTCATTTTAAAGGGGCAGTCCACCATTTCACACAGGATGAGCACGTAAAGCAGTTCCATAATGTCCTCGCCAACCTCTGATGACGTCATCATGATTTCATCAGGGTCATGATGAGCCTAATGAGGAAAAACCAGTGTTGCAAACTAGACGCGCGGGTTTTGATGGATACATGCACTTCAAGGTCAGGGAGGAGATAAGCAAAGGTATTATTCTGCTGCGTGCTGGGAAGTGTAGCATCTAGATGAAACTGATCCGTCATAAAGATACCTCGCCATGCTTATCTCGACCGACCGTTCTGATGGATTTAATGATTTGATTTCCCCGTCATGTGGGATTTAAGAGCCTAATCAGCAGCAGTATAACCATGTGGCTGGATGGGTGCAATCCTTTGGACTCTTTGCTGAGATTTTAAAGTCCCAAACCAGACTCGTAAAAACTGTCAGTGCACGTGTTAAAGGAAATTAATCAACAAGGTTTTTGCATTATTTGTCCTTCTTGTACCCCAGACAAAAAAGCAGCATACCCCAGCACAACTGCCGCTTAAATGTAAAAGTTCACCCAAGGATACAATTGCAGTCATTATCTACTCATCTTCGTGCTGATCGGAAAGTCAGGCGAACTTTCGTAGTCCACAAAACATTTCTGGAGCTTCACAGCCCAAAAAAATATTGCAGCCATCATTTAAACAGTTGAAGTAGATGGGGACTTCTCACAGCTTGTCCGGCATGATTCAAGTTTCTAGAAACCCTGAGAGCCCGAATTGATTTAGAAAGACAATATTTGCACCCGAGATGCACAGATGGGGTGCACGCTAACACTTTTAGCTTAACAGTTAAAGTGTAAAAGGACGTGTGGAACATCTCCTCAAATCAATTTCAGATCTCTGGGCTCCTGAGGACTCGTTCTTTACGCCTTAAAACAAGTCCCCATCTTCTTCAGCTGTTGAGGAGAATAATCTAATACTTTTTTGCTGTGGATCTCTCCATCTTTCCATCCACATTGGGGGTGAGAAGATAACAACATTTTGTTTTAGCATTTTGCATTTTGGGGTGAGCTGTTCCTTTAAGTGACTTTTGTCTGGACACAGTGACGCACAAAAAAAGACAAATACAGCAGAACCCTCTTAAAAAAGGGGTCTAAAACTAATGCTCGCGCTGACAATCGACATGTGCACAACTTATGTTACGCTGTTGCTGATTAGGCAGCGTGATGAGGAAAAAGCCTTTCTATCAGAGTCATGAATCAAGATAAGCCGGGGCGAAAATATCTTGGAGAGAGATAAGGGGCAATTCATTTTTCAACACCCCCCCCCTTCTTGATATTACACAGTCAAACAGTCTCTGCACAATGTGGATATAGTTAATAATTCATACATCCCTCCTTTTTTCTGTTCGCTCGGAGCTCGGATGAGCGGAATTTGGGGAGGATACAAGAGATGAACAGATAATAAAACAAAGGAGGGGGGAGGTGGAGGTGGAGGAGAAGATGGCAACGACTGCAACTTTGATTTTCACGCGCTTCATCTCCTGCGTGCCAACTCCTCTTTCAACCTTTCTCCTCAGCCCCGTTATCAGCTGCTCTGATAGCGTTTACTGACACTTAAGTGGCTGATGTTTCTAAGCTGGAACTTTAACCTCTCTCGCTATTACATACATCTATTTATAGGAGGTCCCTAGACGCCCTAGAGGTGTCTGTACCTTTACCTGGCCTCAGCTTGCTCTGTCAGTCCCTCTTCATTGGTACGGTTTGCTTGTGCTGCTGCTGTCGCTGCTGCCGGGACGCAAACACAGACGAGCTGCACATACTAGCACACACCAGATACACAGAGACAGAAGGAGAAACAGGCTGCCAGGGAAGGCAGGCAGGCAGGGAGACAGGCAGGCAGGCAGACAGACAGACGGTCGGACGGAGGGAAACGCACACCACCATGGGCTGCTGCAATAAAGAGTGCGGGCTGATAGCCGGAGCCGTGTTTGGGGCGCTGCTAGCCGTTCTGGGAGGCATCCTCTTCCCGGTGGGGGACGGCATCATTAAGGGGACGGTGAACAAGGTACGGGCTGCTCAGTTTCACCTTTTGTTCCTGAGCGCAAGGGAGTGACGGAAGGTGTGAACGTGTGTGTGTGTGTGTGTGTGTATGTGTGCGTGTGTGTGGTGCAGGAGATCAAGGTGAATCAGGAGAAATTAGAGGCGTGCATTTATTTTTTTTTAAGAAAGCGGCTTCAACTGGTAAACAAGAAGCTGTGCAGGAACAAAAAAAAAAGAAGGAGCAAAGTGTGCCTTATTTTCATCTGTGACAGGATCAGCAGCTGGGATTTTTTTTGCTTTTAGAGGACATTTTTTAAAACGGCTGAGACCTTTTTTTTTCTTCTTCTTTTTCTTTCATTCATCACAGTGCATCCATTTCATGTAACCAGCAGGGTAGATGGCCTGCTGACAGTCTTGAGGCTTGTTTAAAAATAGACCGTCTGTGTGTCTGTGGGGTTTTAGGAAGCCGTCATCGAGGAAGGAACGACAGCTTATGACAACTGGGTGTCCACGGGGGGCATTGTGTACAGGCAGTTCTGGTTCTTTGACGTGACGAACCCAGTGGAGATTGTGGAGAACGGCTCAACTCCAGTGGTTGTGCAAAGAGGACCTTACACATATAGGCAAGTTCTATTTGTTCACCTTGTTTCTTGTTTTTTTTATATCATTGTGATGATGATTTTAAAAATCTGAAGTACTCCCCTCTCCGCCTTCAGGACAAGATATCTTCCCAAAGAGAACATCACATTCACTAACTTTACTGCCACCTTCCTGGTGCCCCTGGGCGCCATCTTTGAGCCCTCCATGTCCGTGGGACCGGAGGAGGACCACGTCACCGTCCTAAACCTGGCTGTGGCTGTAAGTGAGTGTCAATTCACCGAGCGGTGATTCCTGACTCGACTCGGCCTCGCTGTTAATAGTTAACTGCACCTCTGTACCGCAGACGAGGCGATCAATGCCAGTTCAAGCTGTGCCAGTCTGTGGCGGGTGTCGTTGGTGTGCAACAATTCACTTTAGTGGCGGTTCCCAGCCTTTTTTTGGCTCGTGACCCTCGGTTACATGCTGTGTGTGAGCTGTGAGTTTAACCACAGGCTGATTTACACTTCCCAGGATGTCTATTTGAGCATTTAAGCAGAAATAGTCGATTAAACATCCTCAACTTCTTAGATTTGTCTTGTAACCCACCCATTGGAATTTGAATTTCAAAGGAAATTTTGGTAAACAGAAAAAAGACTTTGTATATAATTATTTGAAGAGGAAAGAACTACTTTCCCCTCTGGACACGTTTCCTCATCTCACTCTCATTTTACTCGCAGCATGTCTGAAGGTGAAATCTTGGTAAACGTAAACAGTCCGATCTGTGGACTCCGCGAGAACTAGCACTTCAGCGTCTAGCACTTTAAGCTTCCTGTGACACAGTGTGCAATTAATTATAATAGGCTAAGCTAATGCAGCGGGATAATTTCTGTGCTTTACCTCATGAATCTTTGCACGTTTTTCATGAATAGGTAGCTAGCCGGAAGTGAACTACATCAGCTAATGCACCAGGCTAATTTTTGTGTTTAGCACATTTCTCGTTAATGGGCAGCTAGCATGTTACGCTGGCTCTTGTCCTGGAAGATAGCTACAGTTGCTAATGTGGGCTAATTTCTGCATTTTACCTTTTTCATGAATACGTAGCTAGCATGCTAAGGTGGCAAATTGCACCAGAAATTAGCTACAGTAGCAAAAGAAGCTGGCTAATTTTTGTGTTTACTGTGATAAATCTCAGCTAATTTCATGAAAAGACATCTAGCTTATTTATCTGGAAAGTTTACAGTTAAGTACTGTGCAGTTGACTACAATAGCTTATGTAGCGGGCTAATTTTTGTGTTTACTATCATGTATCTTTGCACATTTTTCATGAATAGGTAGCTAGCCGGAAGTGTATAACAATAGCTAATGCACCGGGCTAATTTTTGTGTTTAGCACATTTTTCGTTAACGGGCAGCTAGCATGTTTAACTGGCAACTTGTCCTGGAAGATAACTACAATAGCTAATGTGGGCTAATTTCTGCGTTTTACCTCACGACTCTTACCATGTTTTTCATGAAAACGTAGCTAGAGGGTTAAGTCGGCAAATTGCACCAGAAGTTAGCTACAGTAGCAAAAGAAGTTGGCTAATTTTTGTGTTTACCGTGATGAATCTCAGCTTATTTCATGATAAGACATCGAGCTTATTTATCTGGAAAGTTTAAAGTGAGGTACTGTGCAGTTAACTACAATAGCTAATGTAGCAGGCTAATTTCTGTGTTTACTTTGGTGAATCATAGTACGTTTTTCATAGAAAGCCTAGGCAGGTAGCATGTTTTGCTGGTTTTGCCCCGGAAGATAGCTAGAATAGCTAACGGAGCTGGCTAATTTTGGCTAACTTGGCTAAGCTTAGACACAGAGACAAGGGTTTGAAATAATTTATATTTTAACAAAAAAATTGAAGTTTATCAGAAATCTTTCCGATGCTGATGTTGCTCGTCTCAGATCGTGTTTTTCCAGCGTCTGTGTTTTCTTAATCTTCATCGTGAAGGTGGCAACTGCCGGAGTCTAGAAATGATTGACAGCTGGGACGTCATAATTTTATAATGGTAATCTTTATCTTCTGTTAATGATTTCATTAAGATGAATGTAAGCAAGTCTGTTTGTAAGTAATCATGTAGTACAACAGTCATCACAGCCGGGCGACCACGGCAGCTGTGTGCCCAGCAGTTGTGAACGTTTGTGATGTGTATCGTTACGGGACAACACTGTTGCCTCAATGATCACTGATGAAGATGTTTTCTAATTTGAATTTGCTGAGATGTTTCATTTTGTTTTTTTTCCAGGGAGCTTATTCACTCACTCCGACATTTACGCACAGCCTGTTGGAGAGACTGATACAGGATACCAACTCCTCGTTGTTCCAACGCCGTTCAGTGAAGGAGCTGCTGTGGGGTTACAATGACCCTATACTGAGACAAACAACTGGCCTGTTTTCACCTGTGAGTAAGCAGTTACTATGAAAAACACACTTATATATATATATCAGTAAATATATATCGTTTTATTAATTTAAATCTATTTCCCCTAGTACAACGGCACCTACGACGGCCCCTACACTGTCTCCACCGGGCAGGACAACATCACTAATGTGGGAAAGATCTTAAGTTGGCGCGGAGAGGAGTGAGTCTGATTTTTGATTGAAGCGAACGACAAATTGAGTCTTAAGGTTCAACAGATTTAGACATGTGTGGTTGTGGTATTTTTGGCTGGTAGATAAAAATCAGGTTAATCCGGCTGAACAGATTTGACAAGTTGAGAAGCTGGAATATTTCACGTCTTGACAAACTGTGTTTTGTCCAACAGGAGTTTAACGTTCTGGGATGACAAGTACTGCAACATGATAAACGGAACAGGTGAGGCTCACGCGGCGCTGTGTCTAACCCTAACCCACAACAATGTATTCTTTTATGAACCCCTTCTTGTAATCCTCTCACCTCTTTTTCAGATGCTTCCTCGTTCGCTCCCTTCGTGGATAAGAAGAAACCTCTCTATTTCTTCTCATCAGACATCTGCAGGTGATGAAAAGTGTCATTTCGTGAGAGCAATTCTGTCTGATCTTTGTCTGGCTGTGCTTTGACGACACATTAAGTGTCAGTGATGGAGGTTTGACATCTTAATCTTGAGAACTTGACCCGTGGACTTTCTTCTCAGTAGCCACTAGAGGTCAGAGCTTTCCAGTGCCAAAGAGCCAGAGATCACTGGAGACACATAGGGAAGCTGCTGGGAGACTTTTGAACTAACCTCTGTGTTTTTTTTGCTTTTTTTTTTGCCTTCAGGTCTGTGTCAGCCAGTTATGTGGAGAGCCTGGATCTGAAAGGGATCGAGGTGTACCGATTCGCCCTGCAGCCAAACACCCTGGCCGCCCCCAACGTCAACCCAGACAACCACTGTTACTGCAGGGATCCGAAGGTCACCAAGAACTGCACCATGGCCGGAGTACTGGACATCAGCTCGTGTCAAGAAAGTCAGTTTGCATTTGTTATCCAGAAGGAACAGGAAGTGGAAGCAGCCCCAGGACTGTCCCCTGATGTCTGGTTGTATTTTTCTGAACAGATAGACCGATCTACATCTCCCTGCCCCACTTTCTCTACGGCAGTCCGTCCCTGCGAGAGTCCGTGCTGGGCCTCTCTCCCAGCCCAGAGCATCACGACACCTACATGGACGTGGAACCGGTAAGTGCATCTAAAAATGTAGCTTTATCGACTTTTAGTGACGGCAACTCTGATGCTCATTTTTTGTGGTATTTTCCCACCAGATCACGGGGTTCACCTTGAGGTTTGCCAAGAGAATTCAAGTGAATATGATGTATGGACCGTCGAAGGTCGTCACGTAAGTTGTGCTGCACTTTTTCTTATGGGGACGTTTTTAGGTAGATGTGCCTGTTTGTGACTGGAGCGAGACGAGAAGATTAGGATCACTCTCATATTTAGTAAATGTCAGCAGTTGGCTAGTTTAGCTTAGCATAAAGACTGAGAACAGGGCGCTGTTCAACACATCTAAATCTCACTAATTGACACGTTTTATCGTCAGTATACTTCAGTTTGTATATTTTTTTAGTTTAAAAATGACAAGCTGTGAATCATTTTGTTTGAGCTTTATTTGGACTGATTTGCTAATAGCTAAGCTAAGCAGTAGTGTCATACTTTATGCTATTTGTAAGGGTGCATGATTTTTAAATAAATACCTTCTTCTCATGGAAGATACAATAAATAAGAAATTATACATTTTAGTATTTTTAAAGGAACTTTATTACCTGTAGTTGATGCACACCTTCTTCTTCTTCTTCTTCTTCTTTTGTTTTTGTTCTTCCTCTTGGACTATGTCTTCCTTTTTGTCTTCTTCTTTGTCTTCTTCTTCATTTTCTTTGTCGTCTTCTTCTTCCTTTTTGTCTTATTCTTCGTCTTCTTTGTCTTCTTCTTCTTTGTAAAAAGTAATACCATTAGGATATTACTCACTAATCAGGCCAAGTCTGTTCCCCTTGGATAGAGTCAGGGCAGCTGTTCCTAGTGTTTGTGCTAAGCTAAGCTAAGCTAAGCTAAGCTAAGCTAAGCAGACACACCACCTGTTGGCCTCATATCGATCCTTCAAACATGAACATGTTATCAATCTTCTCATCAAACGAGTGAATGTTGTACGGATAATAAAAGTCTTTTAAGATAATATTGCCCATTTTAGATTTTGCATAACAATACTGAACGCCAATCGATAAACTCTCTCCCTGCAGGGTGCTAAAGAAAGTCAAGGATTACACCTTATTCCCTATTGTCTGGCTGAATGAGGTAAGATAAAAAAACAAAACAAAATGGAGCCCTGTCGTTGTAGCTCGTACAGTCTGCTAACTTTCAGCTGCGTGATGATGACGACTCTTTCTCTGTCTCCATGTTTGTAACCAGACGGCTGCGCTGGACAATGAAACGGCGGACATGTTTAAGGAGGAGCTCGTCTCCAGCGTGGAGATGTTGGAGATGCTACGGCTGTCGCTGCTGGGCATCGGTGTGTGTATATTCGTCCTGTGTATCATCATGTACTGTGTAGTGAGGTGCAGACGCAGCTCCGGAAAGATTGCATGAATGAAGGCATAGCACAGTGCGTTAAAGCTGCTACAGGACATCAAGCCTTTTGATATAGACTTGCACTTTTTTGTAATTTCAGTGTTTCTAATGTCGTACCTCCTTTGACGAAAAGGGGGGGGGATACTGTGATTTTTTGCAAAAAGCTCAAGAGCTGAATTCCTTTGCCAAGTATTTGTTTTGATTGCAAACACTGTAACAAATAACTCAATCAGGGATTTCTCGCGTGAGAGCAGATGGAGACTCCTCTGAACCGCCAGGTTATCAATCCACACAGAGGAGAAATGAGTTTGCTTGATATCCTACAGAAATACAAGATGTGCATGAATCCAATCTCATGAAAATGTTCATGTCTTTTGCTTAACTAGTGTCAATAAAAATGAATAAAAGCTTGAAAGTATTTTGTTTTTTGTCGGGTGTTCAGAACTGATCTACGGCAGAGACTTTCCCGCTGCTGAGACAAACCTTTGCATTGTGCGAGCTGAAGAGAAACTGATTTGGTTTCCTCTTTACCTTGAGTGGCCCCATAAATCAAAAGGAGTTTTTAAAACAGACTGGGGGATGATTATACTGTGGTTACGAATGGCACTTGGGTTTGTTTGGTGAGAAAGCAGTGTTTCTGCCCACCGGGAAGCCCCTCTTCGATTTTATGGGTTTTAAATGACCCTCCATCTGCAGCCTCCTGGGTGTGTTTGATTTTACTGTTCGGTCTGAATCTGACATGTCACACGTATACGGGAACGTTTCACTGGGATTAAAACAGCCGAGATTTACACCCCGTCCTTACGGCCTTGAGGTATCTCAGGTACTGCACGCTGAGATTTAGGACAAAGCAATCTGGTTTGAAAAGCTGGAGCTTCCCCGTAATATCCATCCACGTGACTTGATAGTCCTTTTTGGAATTCATTTTATTTTCAGTAAGATTAAAATAATAAATATCTCACTCTATGTACTGTAAAAAGGAAGCTTCAGCCATTAGCTTGCTACCTTAAATCCACAACATAACTGTAATCTGTTAGGTTTAGCTAATAAACTGCTTTCCTTGGTTTATCTAACAAAATGACATGGTTAGCTGTAGCCAACAAACCACTTGGTTAGGTTCGGATAATTAAACAGCTTCCATAAGATGAGGAAAAGATCAGGCTTTGTTGCTGAGATATTTTCAGTTAATTACATAAAATGTGTTGTTTTGGATTGTTTCCATATCACTCTCTAGTCTTTTTACTAAGCTAAGCTAACCAGCTGTTGGCTACCGCTTCATATTTACCCCACAGACGTGAGAGTTATATTGATCTTCTCACGTAACTCTCAGCAAATAAGCTTATTTTCCCCAAACAGTCCGGCTGTTCCTTCAAACAGCAGCATGAGAATAACCCACCGTGAAATCTATAAAATAGGAAAGGGGGGATGATGTATTGGTTAGTAAAAGAAAAAGAAAGTCCACATTTTGAGAAATTATGCTAATAGAAATGTCTGACAACAAAATGCATGGTCCTTCTGTAAAACTGGGATTCATCTGAACAGATTTATTCAGGCTATCATGACATTAATAAATAGAAATACACGTTTCATAACACTGAAATTACACCGAGTTGAAGCTGACATGATGCTGGTCACACAGTTTTATTAAACGTGTAGCAGAGATCTGTATGAGGGAAGGTACAGCTCGAAAAAGTCTTTTTTTTTTTCCTCAAAAAATGAAAATAATACTGTATGTCTCTGCAATTTGCAGATACAGTCATACTTGGTGAACTATGTTATGATATGAAATTATGTACACGATGGAAAAACAAAACAAAACACATTGTCACGGCGATCGGCACAACTTTAAATTAACGGGATGAAATGAAACAACAAAAAGAAAAATACTCTGTACACAAGCAACAAATAATCTCTATCTACATTAACTATGCTTCTGAAAAAAAAAAGTCTATTCACATGTAACAAATGATCTCACACTATCCCCGCTGATTATTACTGAATTATTACAGTCTACTTTGCTGTAGACGATATGAAAAATGTGGATCCAGAGAAGGATATTGTCGCGTCTATGATGTAAACTCCAAGTTTAAACACTACTTAAAAATGTGCGAACTGTATCCGCTAGTTTGTTTTGCCCCTAATCTGATCCAGGCAAAGATTAAAAAGACCTCTACGTTACTCACAAACGTTCTATAAACATGCTTCTGTGCTGGAAACAAGAGAAGTACGATACGATATGCAGCTGAGTTACAGTGAGGCACGTTCCCCTACGTGTAAAAATCAGAGTAATATGAATAAATATAGCAGGAGAGAGATCATATAAGACTGAAGACTTTTCATGTTTCCACTCAGTACTGTACTGTTTTCTGTTCGGGTAACATCGGCACTGTTCTTAGAAGTAATACAGCTTAACTTGTAATGTAACACTTTTTATGGGGGCAGATCGCCATCTGCGCTTTGTATGAAAAGAGCTTTTGTAGACGAGGTTTCTTTCTTTTTTTTGACCTTTTTGTTAGCCAAGATGTCCTTTTGCTGATTCTGTTAGTTTAAAGTGAGTACGGAAATGTGAGAAGACTCTAATAAAACGCTAGGATAATACTTCCAGAGGGCACCCAATGTCAAACATGCATCTGTCTCCCTTTTTGTTCCTTTTTCAATCTCCTCTTTTCACCATCGTGATTTCAAATTACCTTTTTTTTTTCTTCTATTGGTGAGTTAATATCCCAGCCGGTTCATTTCCCTCCCCCCCTCTAATACCTTCAGTACGATAACATCTCATCTCATGGTGCGCTTTTCAACTGAGACCACAGTTTATTAGTGGCGTAGCGGGGGCCACTTCAGTTTGTGACGAACGAACTCGTGGGTGCCTGTGAGTGTGCGTTAGTGTATGTCACAGCCATCTGGTCGCAGTGCCTCATGCAAGAAAATACAGATACCGCTGAACTCTCCCCGCACCCACCTCCTCGTTTTTTTTTTCTTTTTACTGTGCGTCCGCAGCGTAGCTCTGCAGTTTGAGATGAAAATGAGGAATAGAATCGGAGGAAGGCGTGCGTCAGTCTCTGCAGCAGCAGCAGCCAAGTGTCACACCTCTGGGAGGTGATTGCGGCGGTTGCGGCTCTTCCTCCGGTCCAGCAGGGGTTTCAGTTTGGCCAGGTCCCCCCTGAGAGGCCCCGGCGGCGGAGGCTGCTGCTTCTGCTGCCTCTGCTGCAGGTTCTGGAGCTCCTTCCTCTCTTTGCAGTACTGCTGCACGGCCAGGCTCTCCGCCGGGCTGAACGCCGCCAACAGGACCTTGGGGTGCAGTGAGCTGGCCCACGCCCACGGCGACTGCTGTTTGTCCGTCAGCACGCTCACCATGGCCTCGCTCAGCACTCGCAGGCGGATCTTGGCGACGGTGCGCTTGAAGCCGTTCTCGGTGGTCAGGCAGTAGTAGAGGCCCTGGTCGGACAGCTGGACGGAGCGGATGAGGAGGCCGTGCTCGGTGGAGAGGATGCGGTCGTTCAGCTTCACCTGTGATTGGAACAGTAACAGTAACTATACAGTCCAGACAGGTGATGAATCAAACTACATGTGTTTATTCCTTCGAGGGAATATCTTGTCGAATGATGGTCATCACTTTTGTATAATTATTAACTGGTTTATGGACTATTGTTCCGAAGTCTCGATTTGGGCCCCATCTTGGTTCTTAGGAGCCAGAAGCGACCATATTTGGATGAGAAACCCTGCTCTATCATCTATTTTAGTCTAAAAGGACCTTAATGTACAAACTGATCATCACTCTGTGGTGAAGAAGACTTGAAACTCGCGATTGAGAGCATAAAGTCGTAACGAAAATGTTTACTAAGGTTATAAATCAAATAAGAAGTGGGGTCATTTTCTCATATGCTTCCATGCAATTTGACTTCTTCTTGAAACCAGTGAAGTGAATGCAGGTTGACTGTGAATTTAAGGAGACTGCTTGGAAAATGCAAGATGGACTATTTTATGTACCTCCCTGTTCCACTTATTACTGCACTGTAACTGTATTCCTGGTCGATCCAATTCGCTGGAGCCGATCCAAGCTAACATTAGGCGAGTGGCGGGGTACGCCAGTATCATACAAAAATGAGAATCAAATACCAAATCCAGTCTTTGGTGTCAGACCCGAATCATTCACCAAAAGCGTTGGTGTTTGACGATCTAAGAATGAGACTCAACAATCAACTTTATTCTCCAGAATTACTTAAAAAGTTACGTAGTGTTTCTTTGACTTTATTTAGTTTGATTCAATTTCAGCTGGTTTTGTTCGATTTTTGTTTCTCTGAATGTCACTCTAAGGTTTTTTTTTATTGCCTGTTTACGTGACTTTGTTTGGCCTCTGTGTTTGAAAGTTGCAATACTGTAAATAAAACTGCTCACCTGAAAATGACATATGTTTAATTTCTTAGAAATCTTTGCGGCTGAAAATTTGCAGTTGGATCATTTGAAATACTGACGTCGATACTTTAAAACAACCACGAGACTAAACTGATGCTGACTGTTTATTCCTTTTTCTACTATAAAATCAGCCAGATTTTAAGCTTTGAAAAGACTCCAATGATTACACACCGTAAAACTAGAGTGATTTATTTTCTATCCCCATGAGGAAAAAGCAATAAAACGGCCATTACTCTGAAGCGTACCCGAAAGGGGCCGGAGCCAAATCCATAAAAGATGTGTCTTTATCAAGCTCCCTCTGTCTCTCTCTCTTGCCCAGCTTTCATTTAATCTTTCAAAGGGTTCAAATATTTGTCAAATCTTTCCCTGCTGACAATCGGGGTCATTAGTTAAAGATCTATATCATGTTTGATCATTATCGCAGCTCGTCAGTGTGCTCTGCTGCCAATAAATGTGGACTGTGTCATTCCTCGGGCGATGCGAGTCCCCTGTCATTTGATGACGTGGCGCGCTTAGTGTTGGATGTGATATTTAACGATGTGACCAAAACACGAGAGCAGATCCCCATAAATCAGAAAAAAAGGACGTTTGGGTCGTTTTATATCTCAAAGGGGTCGCCCTTGTGTCCTTGGACCCACCTCTGCTTGTTGCATACAAGCAAGGGCGGGCTGTGAAGTCGACCTTTGACCCCCCCTCTAAATGTCAGACTGACCTCTTTCCGCCTGTCATTGTCCCTCTGAATGAGCCAGCGAATAGAGGCCTGGGGAGACTTGGGAAAACACTCCAGGAAGGTGGTGTTGTTTTTCACACCGTACTGCGTCATCTCCACTGCGTTTCTGTAAGCTGCCACACACACACACACACACACACACACAACACACACACACACACAGAGGCAAAGTCAATGGAGTCACGTCAGACGTCACTCGCTGACAGACGCAAACCTCGCAGATGGACCCAAATCTGTCTCGAGTCCCAGCAGCGAGACTGAAATGTTGACACAGAGATTAGTCCGACACCTGCACCCCAAACCAAACTCCACCAAGATTTCTTCACTTCCCACAGACTAACAAAACAACCCTCAAAACGTGCAAGACCGACTCGTCTCATCCACCGCGCCGCTTTTGTCGCAGCTAAATGGTTCATCACTCAGCTGGATGTGTGACAGGGCTCCCACTAATTAGTGGTAATGGCCAGATGCTCGGTTCCCAGAGCTCGAGTTAATTTAGAGACCTAAACTGTTCATGGAAATGGGACTCTCCGGGGAGCAAATCCTCTCCCCTCATTAAACCGCACCCTGCCAGTCGGCCGTGTGAATTTTGGTAAAGGATGCTGTGCTTCACCTGGACTCACAGTCCCGCTCAGACACCCCTGGACAGGCAGCAGTTGCAGCTACAGCTCTACTGTAAACTTCTGTAATTGTCTGTGAGTCGAAATGATTTTGCAATGACAGTTAACTTGTCAGTGTGGACAGTTGGGGGCAGTGGAACCTCAAGATATAATACGTAACATTTCAGGATTAACTTACATTATCCAAAATGCTCCAGCATTGTTCGAATTTAGATAATTCCTAAATTTATTGAAACGATGATGCCTTCCAGTTTTGTATTACTTGTAGCAGTACTTTTTAGCTTTTATATTAACATTAGCATTTGTTCAGAGCTGTGTTTTCTGCCCACCTGAAGATTATAAGTTAACTATTTACTTTAGATTTTAGCCTGGTTGGATTTTTGGACTCCTTATTCGTTAGCTGCTTTTCGTTGCCAGCTATATGCTAATTTTGTCTGCAAAAATTGACTTATTAACACCTTATAAATTTGTTACGGCTAGCATGTTAGCAACGAGTAGCTAATTTAGCAGCATGAGGCAGCATTAGCGTTCATTTGGAACTGTGTTTCTCTACATCTGATGAATGCAAGTTGAATGTATGCTTTCTTTTAGCTCTGTTTTGCTTTAGAACTTTATAGCTGTTAGTTTTTTTTCCTCGTCAGCTATTTGCTAATTTAGTCTGCTGTCTGGTGCTGGGCAGATGGGATATAGAGTTAGTTTTTTTAAAATCAGAGCTCTTTTTGGCTGAAAAACAACTGGTAGGGTTAATGACTGTGTAATTCATGAGCTGTAAAATCAAAACAATTACCTAAAAAGGGCTAAGCGGCGAGGGAAAATGCATATGTGGTGTAAAAATCCTCGGTGTTCTTGTCCCGAGGAGTGATACCTTTCACACTTCACACATTCATTTGCTTGTTTGTTGCTATAAAACATATCGATTAGTGCAGCTTTAATTACCTTTCAGGTTAAATCCTCTGCATTGAGTGAGCGGATTTCCATGCATAATGTCCTGCCTTCGGCTTCTCCTAAAAAAAAGACGAAAATAGCAATGAGTATAAATACACAAACAAGCTAAATACAGAATCTTCCTCTCACATGTTCACTTCATATTAAGAGCGTGGAGGGGAGCAGCCAGCATGCCAAAACAATACGAGGAAAATCTGACTGTTATTCCACTCAGCGGTGCACACTCATATAACAGCTTGAGGAGGAGGGCACGTAAACAGCAGACACATTTCAGACACATTTTCCGCGCCGCGCTTTTGTTCCGCGACCAAACTAAACTTGACCTGGGACTGACTGGAATGTCGAGAGACGGGCAGCTGGCCGCTCAAAGAGACCGGAGAGAGGTTTCGGCTCGGAGGACGAGGTGTCACTCAGACCTCTTTGTCTGTGTTATGTCTGGACGTAGGGAGGGAAACAACAAAAGCGGAATCAGTGACAGGGCCTGGACTGAAGTGTGCGCTGAGGGAATCCAGTCGTGTGATCTTTTAGCCCTCAGAAGTCGAGAGCAGCGCTTTTTCTGTCCTTGTTGAACACGGGCGTGGTGCATTGATTGATTTCATATTTGCTGTATTACTGCAGAAAAAAACCTTACCCCAGAATTTTGCAAGAATCAGGCAAACAGAACAGATATTATGTACACTGCACTATGCTGAAGTTTATCATAACACTGGTGAAAGTGTTGAATAGCTGCCTCTTTGAATGGCCTCCTGTCACCACTTCATAACACTGAAATATTTGTTCTGGGGCTTAAAAAGCTCGTTTTTCAAAACAGCCAAGAGAAGAATCCTTGGTGGACACTAAACACTCCCTAGAATGGCATTCAAAGATATCGGAATACTCCCACAAAACTGTAAACCTTTGTGTACCTTTTGCCGCTGGGATAGAAGCGTGAGCAGCTGAGTCCGTCCCAGGCGCAGTAGGGGTCCCTGGCGAGGCAGCAGTCGGCGCAGGCCGAGCCATAAGCGTGACAACGGTGCAGCGAGACCTGCGAGACCCCGAACTCGGAGCTGACGTACAGCTGTTGCTGCAAAGTAAACAGTTCAAATGTCAGTCCGCCCTGTTTGTCTTAATAAGTGGCCGGCTGACAGGAAAATGAGGCAGCGCGCCGAAACCATTACGGCTTATTATTTCCTCGCCTTTGGGAGGTTTGTTACGCTCAAGAGATTTCTGTGTCAGGCATTACATAGAAGCCACAGACGATTAATAATATATTAAAACAATAAAAACTGCAGTTAATGTGTGAGGAAGGCAAAAGGTGAGGGACACTTACTTTTTTGGAGGAAATTCTCAAGTTTGTAACAGGAGCTTGATTCTGAAAAAAGCACATGCAAGGAGCTTTTAGTCATTGTAGAACATTTTTAATCAGAATTTTAAAAGGAATACTTGGTAGCATTTAGGTGAAAATAAAACCTATTTGAGACTTTAATAATCAGACCAGTGCCACTCTTGTGTCCATAAAGTAAATATGAATCTATTGCCAGCAGCCAGTTAGCTTAGCTTGGCACAAAGATTGGAAACCCGGGGACACGGCTAGCCTGGCTGTGTCCAAAAGTAACAAAATCCACCTTCCAGCATTTCAAAACCCACCAGTGGCATATAATTATTTCTTACTTGTATATTCCGACCAAAAATAAAAGTGCAAAAATGACACATTTTTGTTTTTGTGGCGGGCTAAGTAAGCTATGATGCTTGTGGTAGCTTCATATTTACAGCACAGGAATCAGACTTTCCCCAAATATTTGATTAAAAAACAATTTTCTGCTGGAGAAATGTTTCTTTAAAGCTGCTACAAGGAGCTTTAATGTTGTTGATCCTGGCGCCCCCTGTGGACAAAAGCAGTATGAGCAACCCTATCTTCGGTTATTGAAATCAGACTGTTACTTGGCCAGTTAAAAGTTCCTTGCAGCACTTTTCGCCATCTCAGCTTCTCGCCAGATGTCTTTCTCTCTCAGCTTTCTCGTATAAATATTTTCTGTCTTTTGGGAACACGTCTCTTCTTTGTAGTCGAAGTTCAAAGCGGCCTCAGCCTTTAAGTCTGATTACAGGTCGATCACACAGTTTAGCGATCTGAGCTAAGATAAAAGAGCATGTGCAAAAAGAAAGGTTCCCTCAGTGCCGTCTGTGAGCATGTTCCCCATCACTCCACGCTGCACTACACTGCAGAGCGTCCATCTCCTGAATGCCACCCAACTCTTGTCTGTCTGTCTGTCGGTGGCCTTTGTGGTGTGGCCAAGCTCGCCCTCCTCCTCCTCGCCTTTGATTTTGAGATGATGAAAGTAAGAGTGGAATAAAAAGAAAACAACAAAAAAACAAAAACAGGCCGCTGACCTTAAACACTTCCAGCTCCTCCAGGATCAGATCTTCATGCAGGGACTGATTGCTTGGCAGCACAATCACCTTCTGCACTGTACCTTTGTCTGGGGGGAGGGCAGAAAACACACACTGTCAACACACATCCTCCAACAAACCGTGTGAAACAGATATGACTATGCCCAGACGCGTGTGAAAAACTGGAATACGAACGCTCGAAAAAACAAACAAACTGCGAGTCTGTTTTCCTTTACCCCGTGTTTGCTTTTGAATTAGCCACGATAGCCATGTTTCCACAGCAAAGTCGGCTGTGGCAGTGGCGCGGATAAAAGCTCTTGAGCCCCGCGTAACTGAGGGCCCACGAGAAGGGCCGAGAAGCAACACTATCACCATCAACACGACTGTTCTGTCCTGGGAACGGCAGAGCGGGGGAGAAGGGAGTCGTGGTAAAAAGGCTCCTGGAAGCACCTGATAAGAGCGTCTCCCTCATCCCTTCAGACAAAGCAGCGCTTTCTCAGGCTCAGATGTGGGTAAGACAGCACATGGCTTCTCTTCAAGAAGCAGCGCAGGAGAGGGTAGCTGATAAACACAAGCAGCTGTGAGGGAGAGGGAGTCCCACGGCGGCTTCGCTGAACGCTAACACGACCACAGGTGGACGTGAAGGCGGCATAATTACGTGCGCCCGCACACTTGTTATTCTGTTGTGCCACTGTGTTATGCGCACAGGAAGCCCTTAAGATACTAATCTAAAAAAAAAACCTGTGATAAAATTAGGATTTTTATTCGATTGAGACCAGGCACTCATGTTCTTTCAGCTGATTCAATCAAATTAAACCATAAAAGGTCAAAGTCCTCTCCTAAGAGACGTCGCCTTGTCCCCCCCTGTCTGTGATGTATTTGTGGCATAATCACTGTGATAACGAGCTACGTGTTGTGCAACGCCGTCTGAGTTTTTTTCATATTGGCCACCACAAACAAACCCCATCATCCCCTCTGTTATCTGTGTATCTGATAACCAGCTGTGCCAACGGGAATCCAGAGAACAATCATTTACTTTTATGACAGAGTGTTATTTACGGACATTTCAATGCAAATAGCTTCTAGCTGAAAATGCCTGGTCACAGGATGAAGTCTCTGTCAGTCATTCTCATTAGAAGTAGAGTCAATATTTGCTGTAACAAAAGCATATATATCATCAATAATATCTTGGTCACAGTTCCTTTATTTAATGGCATCGTTATTAAAAAATGTGTGCCAATGGAAAAAAAATCAAAAAGATTCATTCAATCATAAAAATCATCAGATTATTTTCCCATTCAGAAATTGACATCATTATCCGCCTTAAAAATCTTGTATCAATTCATTACTTTTTCTTAAAAAGGTGCAATATATAAGCTGTACAAACGCTAACATTCCCTTGGTAGGCTGGCTAGCTGCACGGCTAACTGAGATTAAAAGCTTACAGTAGCTACAGTCATGGATGTGTAAAAAAGTATATACAATTAGCAGCGATTAGCAGTTACTCTGCTGAGAAGCTGCCCCTTATGTTTTCGGAGTATAAATTCAAGGTGACCACCTTTAAGTAATGAAGAAAAACTAAAATTTTACATCTGAATGACAAATTTGACTGCTTTTCTCTGTATTTCTTGTAGCCGATTCATATGAATGTACATTTCCTTATCTGTGAATATGTGTTTTGTGGTCATTCATGGAAAGAGAAACCAATAAACCCACCAGCAGTTTTTAAGGAGATCAAATAAGACAGATCACTGAAAAGATGGAGATTCAAGGTTTGGACTGTGTCTCCTGCATTGTGGTAATATTTTTAACAACAAATAACAAAATAGTAAGTACGTCAAATGACTCTAATTTTGCTTTTAATCCTCAGAAAACACTCTTCCTCTTGACTGACAGAAAAATTGACGTGGCTTTCAAACTTAACAAAAGAAATTTCAGAAGGCATTCTTCTCTCCAGGGCGTCTGACACGTGTCAAAATATTCTTTCTCCTCCCCATTTCTTTGTCCGTCTCTTAGTCACTGAGAAGAACGAGGCGCAACAATGCAGCAGACTGCACACTGTACAGACCCAGAAATACATTCAGGAGAAACACAGGAGAAATTTGAGCCTGGGCGGAAACTGGAGTCTCCCAGGAAACTGGGGAGGGCCTGCAGTTTATGGATATACGTATATGAAATTTGAATTTAAACATTAAAGTATGACCTTAACATGCAGCACAAAATACATTATTTGCAACGCATGTCTACTTTCATACCTGTGCCCAGGAAGAGCACTTGGTAGTTCCCGTCGGCAGCCATGACCTGGTCCACGGCCACCGACGTGTATTTGTAGTCAGCGTTGGTCCGGACCACCAGAGGTCTCCTCCCCACTGGGTAGATGGGGTTGAACATGACCGGATGGTTCCGTACGAAGGTCACCACGTCGTCTGGGAACTCCTTTGTTGTCTGGATGTCCGGTGTGAAGGCTCCGCCGGGACACTGAAGGAGCAAAAGAAAGTGAAACCACAGGTTTTATGCTTCAGACGAATGTTAAAACAATAGTTATAAAGTCAAATATATGGAGAGTTTGCTAGTAATTGATCTGAGTGCATTGAGGTATGGTGTTCCGCAAGGGTCCATATTGGGGCCTTTGTTCATTCTTTTGCATTTATTTGTTTCTTACATCTATTTGTGATGTTTTTAAGGATGGTTCTATATTTCTTAAAGTTTGCAGACGGCTGAAAATGTGATCATAATGACCTTTAACTCAGACTCTAAACACTTCAGAATTTAATTATTTCCAGTAATCTCAGTTAATAAAAAATATAAAAAGAAAAAGTACTTGGACAATATTCATGTTCAGCTGCTGATTGTGTGTGACTGTTCTTTAGCTAAGTTATCTTTCCTCTTATTTATATAAATACATGAAAAAAGTTGTTTAATCATTTATGTTATTTATCCATTTTTTAAGACGGAGGCTGGTTAAACAAGCATGCTCCTCTCCTTACTGCTTTTCTGGCCTGAGATGTGTAAGAAGGTACGGAGAACATAAATATTTCATATGACATTTTGCTTTGTGAATCATGCACTAAAATAACCAATGAATGAATGAATGAGTGGATAGCCTTGAAATGAACTCACAGTTCCGGGCCTTGGATACGGGATGCGCCCTTGGAAAGCCACCCACTGAAAGTTGGGCCCGTCTCTGTGAGCGAAGGGCCCGTTGAAGACGGTGAGGATGTCGGCCATGTTGTACACACACACGGCTGAGCCTTTGAACACGGAGCTGAGGAAACGAGATGAATACTTTAATGAGACAGCGGTGGGAACCTGCTACACCTCGACACCCACCCAGCTGGAATATTCTGCAGTTGTTTATCGAGGTCTCTGTTTCTGTGGATGTGCGAGTCACTCAGGACAGTTTCCTCCCTCATCGATCTGATGTGGTTTGGCTCGGTCGTTTTAAACCCCACTGCTTAGCACATAAAAGAGGCTTTGTTGAATGCGGGCAACAGAAGCATATTGTGTGGAGAAGTAATAACACAGAGTTGAGAGACCTCAAGGACCTCACTGTTTGGTTTGAGTGTATTCTTTGAGCCAGGATACACCGGCTGAACCCTTATATGATCCTGAGGTAACATGTGGACCGAGCGCCTGTGGTGGTGTCACCCCGGGTTAACCAGATGAACTCAATTTGAGATGAGAACATGTAGATCAAGTGACCAAACCTCCAAATTTCCCATGTGATGCTAACTGTGACCTTTAATGAGAGTTTTAATAAGTTCTATTTAGAGGTTCAGACGGAATGTGGTGCACTTTCATCTCCTTGATTTCTTTCATCGAAGATTACGATGTTAAATGTTCATCATATTAATTGTAAAAGAATTCTAAGATGTGATCAAATTTAGTTCTGGGATTTTCTGGATCATCTTAAATACTTATTAGCATGACAGGGTTGTTCTTCTTAGCTCATGAGAAGCTGACATTTTGGAGCTGCACAATTTTAGCATTATACTGTTAGGAGTTAGGAGGGATGAGAACTGTGATGTGTGTGGAATTAACTACCTACATTTGGGAGAACACATGGTTAAAAGAAAATAAACAAAAGGACAAAAATCCACAAAATTGGCACCAGGTGGTCAGACTGTCATTCTGTGAAATAAAAGTAAAAATGGCCAAATCTACGGTGGCCCTAAAGTGCAAATCACATTAGTACTGTATATAGGAAAGACAGCAGCAAATAGCAAAACACACATACAACACACAATTGCTGTGACCACTTGGCAGGACAGGTCTTTGAAATTGTTCTACATTTGTCTACACAAAGCACTTAACAGATACACTAAATCAGATTTTTAGTTTAACTATCTTATGCATTGAACCATTCGCCACTCAAGTTCTGCGAGACAATAGAAAGGGAACATTTGACTGTATTCCTTCCTTTTTTCTCAGAAACCTGATGAACAATGCTCAGGTTTCACCTATCTGAAAAATACAATAATAACATTCTCTCTGCACTCGGAAATACTGCTGTGTAATGCCTCCCTGTGCTGGTGGAACACATCCAACAATACATATCATGTAAGACATAATCTAATAAGTAATGTGCTGTCGCCTGCCATCAGAGGAAATGGACATCAAAATGAAGGCCGTATGGTGAAGCCACCAGGACTGTAATTGATAGCTCATCCTCTGACTAAGCTGATCTGATGCATGACGCATGATGTCTCTATGTCAAACGCCCTCTGACAAGCACATCCCCTCCTGCTGATATCCAGTCTGTGATTAACATAACCACTGAGGCCTGCAGGAATGTTACAGTTGGCTTAATCGCCGGCGGCCTTACCTTGTGGATGTGAAGACTCCAAACACCAACAGGCCCTTGGGCTGATCGGTTTCCAGCAAAAACATACTCTCTGAAAGGGAAAACACATATGTGCACACGTAGACAAATGCACATGTGTAATACCTCCAACAAATTCCCTATATCCCATAACACCTCATCTTGCAGGTGAGATTGCCAAAAAGGGATAAATTAATAACTGCACATGTTGATAGATTAACTGGTCTGATGGACTGAATGGAATAGCAGGTCTACAACACTGCGAGCTGATGTTTGTAGTTTTGTAGAGCTGATAAAGGACTGGAATAATGTGCTAATAAATGAATACAGGAAAACCAAAAACAACAGAACAATTGTTATGAGAATTGATAAAAGACTGGAGCCTTAATCCAGACCAAATAAAGGAGGTGCCATGGACTGTTTGCGGAGAAAGCAATCGCTGGAAAATCGTGCAACAAAAATATAGAAGAATACAGGGAGTGACCAATGTGCAGAATGATGAGTTTACAGAGTAACATAGTGAGTGAATAATGTAGGAAGTGACAAGCATGTGTAGTAACGCAGGGAGTAATGTCTTTAGGGAGTGACAAATATAAGGACCCAGGAATATAGGGAATCACAAATGCATGGAGTAACTCGGGTGACAAATATCTATCTATCTTTGAAGGGAGTGACCAACATTCAGAGTAATGTAGGAGCGAAAATAAAGTGGCACTTAGAAGTCAACATATAAACGAAAAACTATTTTTCCTTCACTTTACTCACCAAGTTCGTCAAAATGCGTCTCGGTACCATCTTCCTCCAGAACTGAACACACCATCCTGGCCTTGAGGAAGGTGGTCCATTTGTTTACGAGACTTCGCTGTCCTCCGATATCATTCTACAGCCAAAAGCAGCACATGGGAATTCAAAACTACAAAACATACATTTAATGGTTTGGGGTTTGGTTAGTTATTTCCTGTTTGTTTCCTGTTGCTGTCACTTTCTACTTCCTGCTGTTCCCAGTGTTCTGTGTGTGCCCTGTTTCCCTGATTTATTCCTGCAGTTAGTCTTCAGTTTTGTATTTTCTCATTGGACTCTCCTTTGCCCGTCTTTTGTTACTTGCTCTTTGGATTCTGCTCATTAAAGTTAGCTTTTTTTTTTTCAACCTAGCTGCCTCTGTGTGTCGGCATTTGGGTCCTATTTCCAACTGTGACAATCTATTCAGGCAAAAACAAAGGCACTCACTGGACACACTCTGGCCACCATGGTGTGGATATTTTTAGTGTTTCCACTGTTGTCCGTCAGCCTCTCGCGGAAGAAGAAATACAATTTGGCATCATTAGGGTCTGTCCCGTCTGGTATCAGGTGTGCGTCAACGAAGATTGGCTCTAAATGACAGAAAGGAATACATGGAAACTTCAACAATTCACAGCAGTAAATAATTGTCTCATTTATTTATTTTTTTTTTGAGAATATTTGTGCTCTCACCACTCAGCCACTTAGAGTTGTGCTGGTCTGTCCGCACTGCGTTTCTCTTGGTCAGGCTCCTGAAGATGGCAGCATCAGTCCCCATGAAGTCAATGTACATGCCAGAGAACAGCTCCTGGTCTTAAAGCAGATGACAATACACCAATGTGTTATCCATAAAGTTGAGATTGTTTTATAAGTGGGTGTACAGTCTGTGTGTGTCCTGCTACTAATAGAGAATGCATGCTCTCCATGGCTTTTTATCATTCCTTTACTCTCACTTCATCATCCATTAGTTCCAGACCATCTGTTTGGGAGGATGGGGCGGGGGGGGGGCAAGTTAACGGAGGATTAGGGGAATGTGGCCTGTATCCAAACTGGCTTGCTAAGGAGCGAGTGACGACAGCATTCAGACGACCACAAAGAGTCCAAAACATGAGGACAGGGAATATGAAGCACAGATTTGTATCCAGCCCGGACACTGCCTCTGATTGTCCTTTAACGCTCGCTCTCTGTTGCCGCAGCTTTGTGACCTCGAATCTATTTGGCAGAGCACCTTCCTTCCTACTCCCTTCAGGGTTATTCCACCCTCCCCTCTCTGGTTCCCTCCTTGGCATCTCTGAAGGCGCTCACTAGCTGGCAAAGCTGCTGCTGACATGGCCATGCTCAGGTGTCAGAACACAGTGCTGGGGGTGCAATGCGCCGCCTTTAGTGGTGTCAACAGCAATCCTACACCCCCTGGCCAATAAGACATCAAAGGAGAGAACTGGGGAGAAGATGCGGCCTGAGCTGAATGGGATACTGCATTAGTCTTGAATTGAACCCTCTTATAGTGCAAATAAACAGTTACTTCAGTATGACTTTCTCATTAGTATATGACCGTTCTTATATTTCATATCAATGGAATCAGCGTCTAAGCCTCTGTGTTGGTGTTTCTCATGGCAGGGGCTGACTGACATTTGAAGGATAGCATTGCTGGGAAACGCACTGTCGAGTTCTTTGGTACGCTACTGACTGGGACATGCGATATCACTGAATGACATGCTTGGTTGGTTTTGAATGTTAGCAATTCAATATGTCAGATGAGCTCTATCTACGGACTGTGTCTCTCTTTCATGGGTACAGTTGTGGTGTGATGTGGTTGAGTCATGAATGGAGGGATAAACATAGGGAGTGACGGACGAAGAGAAATACGAACATGCGGAGTAACGTAGGGTGTAACGTATGAAAAAACTCAAAGGGTGACAAATGTAGGGAGTGACAAACATACAAAGAAACAAAAGTACGGAGTAACATGGGGATTGAGGAAAGTAGGGAGTGACTGACACACAAAATAATGTAGGAAGTGACAAACAAAGAGGGTCATGAATGTACAGAGTAAGGAAGTGAGGTAAGAATGTAGGGAGTGATTTATGTAGGGACTGTCAATTATACAGCATGACATAGGGAGAGATAATTGTATGGAGCAACACAGGGAGTTAAGTATTTATGGAGTGACCAACATACAGAGTGATATCGGGGCTGATGAATGTAAGGACTGAGAAATGCACAGAGTAACACAGGCGGTGATGAATGTGGGAGTGACCAATGTATGGAGTAACAAACAAAGGGAGTCAGGAGTGTTGTAGAGGCATAAATCATGGAGGTAAACTTGTGAGGCACCTACTGAGCATGACGGAGACTGTATTCACTTGCGGGTTGAAGGAGCACCTCCCTTTTCCAGATTCGGTCCTCGAGTCAATGTGAAAAACTTGTTCCTGTTACAAAGAAAAGAGGAAGTCAGGGGAGTTGGAGACAGGTTTATATGATAGGTTATTCCATCGAGTGGCCTCAAACGCAATAAAACTGCACGTATGCGAGTAACAAAAGTCCCAAAAGGTAGCCCGGCTCACGTTTCCCCTCCTTTGTGGTTTTAAGGAGGCACTGAAACGGTTCTGGCCAGGTCCACCTTAACTGGCCCATGCGGGGCAATAAAAAGAACATTCCATTTGGGAGGAAAAGAGGAATTTCCCTGCAAATGTGCTGGATAGCCATCTCTCCATCTCAGGTGGAGAGACTGCCAAGTTTCAACCCCCCCAAGCCCCCCCCCCCCGAAGGGTGGCGGTCTGGACAGCCCAGGCGCCGTTTACAGCAACCTGGGTAAATGATAGAGATTCCTGTCCAATCGTATTTAGCTCTGACCCATGGTGGCGATGCAGCCTCCTCGGGTTGAGGGTGACGTCAGCCAAGGAGTATTCTTCCAGGAAAATGCGTATGTTTGCCAAGAGGTTCCGGAGGTGGACTGGATCCATCTGGTAGCTCCTATCATTTACATCAACACTGCAAAAAGTGTCTATTTGAACAAGTGCTTTGATTTTGCAACGTATCATTAAAGCAACAATCGATGCAAAAATGTGTCTTGTTTTGTTTTGTTTATTCTTAGTTCATTTCGATGTGAACCGCCTCAAAGAAATCTTTAAGTGCAGACAGGCTGTTTTCACATACACAGGCTGTGCTCACCTTAAATCTGAAGTTAATGATGTGTACGCTATGACATCACACCTCGTTTGGACGCCAATGGCAGTTGATATGTGCAACTAATGCAAGTGCGATGTGGAAACTTGAAACACCCGACATCCACACACACTCACATAAAATTTGTGGTGAATAAGGTGATGTCTTGCATCAGGCAGTTAAAACTTTGGCAACAAAACATATTTGCGTATTATTCAAATCAGAGCATTTTTATCATCTTAAAACATGTCTGGTGGGGTTTTTTGAATAACATTTTATCCTTTCAACAGGCAACATCTGCTCGTATTGATAAAAGATTCAATGGAAAATGAGTTATTGCACCCTATGAAAATAAAAAGACTATATAAAAGACTAATTAACTCAGTGGGAGGGACTTTTTATTGCTGTGCATCTGAGAAGCACTTTCGAAAAATAAGACACATGTAAATAGCCTCTCTGTTGCAGCCGCCCTATCGAGTTTTCAAAACAACATAATAGTCCGGGGCACGTTGTAAGTGCAAAGGTCCGCGCTGCAGCTTGGCGTCAACTTCCCACCGAAGCAGCTTGTTACACTTAACAGATCCTTTTCCTTGGGACGCTGACATGTTTGAGCTCAGAAGTTGCAAACAGAGCAGTCTGCCTTTCAAACAAATACCCACCAAATGACAAAAAGGCACCGCAGTGCGGAAAGCGTCTGGTTGGGAGTTCTCTCGCTGTGCTTATTAACGTTTTGGCAGCGGTCGGCCGTCTGTGGCTGAATGTTGTTCACTCAGTGAGCACTTTTCTCCTGGAGGGCTTCCCTGCGCTCACTTACAGAGCTGTGCGGCCGGACGTGAGAGCCCAGAAAACAGCCTTCCATCACTGACACTAGAGCTCCATTTTCCCCCCTCTTGTCCTCTCTCATGGGTATAAAAACTTTGCCTGTGCACAGTTATGAGGAGTCTCGCTGTTGGATGCTGCAAATAAATATATTTCTTGTAAGAGATTATGGCATTTTCAGGTGGGCTGGTTGTCATCACTTCATACCTTTTCAAGTACTTGATGACTCTGTATTACAGTAATGTCATTCTCCTTCCATTAGAGAGCGGTGTAAAGAAATTATATTTCATATTATTGCAACTATCCATCAAAAACATGTTATATTCAGTTTGAATCTGTGTATAATTCGATAAAATCTGATTTAACAAACAAATACATTCTCGTTCACATTCCTTGGGGCATTTTTATTATCATTTAATCTCTCTTTCATGAAAATAGATTTTTGTTTACTTGCTCTGGGTGGCAGTATTCCCACTCCTTTGATTCTGCTGCACTCAGGGGGTGACATTAACAGTCAGCATTAGGAGGGTTTTTAGAGGAAGAGAGTTTTAAATTACTGTCCCGAGTGAGCAAAGAGAACGTTAATCACATTAATGCAATTAAGTCAATTATGTAATTAGCTTTATTTCTGAATCAACCACAAGGGAGCCACAGCACATTTACATTATTTTTAGCTTCATCGCCCAACCCCGTCCACTTATTTTAGTCTACAATTTAGGATTGGACGCACAAGATGTTTTATCTATTCGCTCTTGAGCTCATGTTGATCAGCTGTGGGGTAAAATTCAGCAGCCGGCAGTTTATTCTCAAGCACAACCCGAGTGAATAATCTACCTAACACACTGCAGCTACACAACCGAAATACGGTTTATACCATCACGACAGTGTATATTCAGCGGACTGAATCTGTCATCGTGTTCCCACCTCTGGTCTGCGGCCCCTGTTGATGTACACACAGACGGGACTGTACGCTCCGCTGCCACACATGAACAGATGAGTTCTGTTATACGGCTGCACCACCCGGATGAAGTTCCCACAGCCGTGCTGGAAAATACAGATTAACAAGGAGAGACAAGTGAAAAGTTCATTAGGTGAGAAGCGACAATTAAGAAATTACACTCTGATTCAATCCAATAACAATGAACCTTTTACGAGATGATTGCTCTCGCGTGTGATGTTAAAGCAACACTAAGTAACTCATGAAGGAAGTATAAACACATTGTTTCTGCTGGAGATGAAGAATAGTATTAAAAGGCAATGAAATGCATGATTGATAAACTCAATACACTCAGGAGTTCTGCAGCTACAGCCTTACTTGGTCTGGTATGACCAGTAGCTTAAGATGGCTACTGTTAGCTGATGTTAGCTAGCTTTAGATAAATAGTATTGTAAAATAGGTATAAGCGAATCAGTTTGCTAAAATTGCGACTTTCCTTCCTATTTGGTACAATCAGCATAGCTCAGCTTTGTGGCTTAATGCTAAATAGTTAGCATTCAGCATTATCACATAATTATAACAAACTTTAAATACTGTGACTTTAAAGTTGTAACATGTAAGAATTGGCCACCTGTTAGGGGGCAGCAAATCATCAGCATATTGGCTAACTGCTGCTAATTGTAGCTGCCGCTAGCTAGTTTTAATTCACTTATGTATGTTTTAAATTCTTGCATATTGTGCCTTAAATGTCCTTTCACCTAATAACAGTTGTCATATTTTCTAAATTCTCAGCTATGACACGATGCACTAAAAAAGACATAACAGAGGATAAGGTCTATTTCCTGGTGCACAGCCAAGTGAACAGAACTTGTTTATCTCTCCTGAAGTATCCGATTCCATATGAGGGAGTAATTCAAACTTATCTCACTCGCTATGACAGTTATACAATCACATGCTGCATGATAAAACAATCCCAGTGCTCACTCGTGTGGTATTAAGGCCGGTGGAAAAAGAGCGTCAGTGGTATATGTGATATGTCTAGGTAAGGCAAGATTACTGATCTCCCTCCATCTCTGCTTTCACTTCCCAAAACCCAAACGGCAGCACCAGGAGTGCTGGACTGCAGCTAATCAAGCCTGAGCTTGCAGAAAACGAGTGGAGGGAGGAAGAAGGAGAGGAAAGAAGTGGGGAGGAGAGGAAGACGTATCCAGGGAGCCGTCAGGAACTTGGCCATGGCTGAAGGAATGGCAGCTGCTGCTACTCACGGTCGGTGCACAGCTCTACTGAGAGCTTTTGACGAAAAACAACAGTCACACACCCAACTCTGTGATTCATTTTCACCTCCTTTATCTCCCTCTGTCTCTCTTGTTTTTTACATTTATCTTATCCCACATTCAACTCACGTCACCCTCCAACTCTCACACAACCACCAGGTCTGAGGCCTAGACCCATATTTGATATCAAGTCCCACAGAGTCACATATATGTAGCTTCCTGTGTGACGATTTTAGGGAGTGACGAACGGACAGAGTAATGTAAGAGTGATGCAAGTGGGGACTGACAAACTTCAGGGGGTGACAAATGTAAGGAAACATGAAGTAACACAGAGGGGGGGAAATGAAGGGAGTGAAAAACACACAGAGTGACGAACATAGAGATTATCATAGGGAGTGACGAACGCCAGGAATGATCGACGTGTGAAGTTATGTAAGAAGTGATGAACAAATGTAGTCACAAACATATTGGGTAATGTAGGAAGTGATAAACATACGTAGTGACAAATATAGGAAATCATGTGGGGGACAAGTTGTTACGTTGGGAGTGACTAACATACAGAGTGACAAACATACAGAGTAACACAGGGAGTGACCAATGTACAGAGTAATGTAGAAAGTGACGAACAAAAGGAATCATGAATGTGCAAAGTAAGGAGGGATGACAATATGTCGCCATCAAATGTACAGTGAAACATAGGGAAGATTGTAGGGAGTGACAAATGTGGGGAGTGACCAAAGTATGGAGTACCGAAGTAAGGCCTCAAATCATAGAGAGGGAAAAGCCCATTTCATGTCATATCTGAGATAGTGTAATTATGAATTTTCAATCCCTACACGCACACACACACACACACACACACCACACACACACACACACACACACACACACACACACACACACACACACACACACACAGCCTTTGTGACCATGCCGGATAAACAGCATCCAGCCGCATGGCCTCAACTTTAAGCGGTGATCACATTGAGTTTGAAGTGGGGGCTTTCAACCCAGCCGCAAACAGAGTTAATCAAGCTGTCTGGTCCACATTTCTCCTTCGATGCCACCCTCAAGCACAAGTAATGCGCAGGTCGCTCGCTGGAGTCGCGCCTCACCACAGTTTCTATCGGAGAAGAGGAACTTAATATATACAGATGGGGAGGGTCACCATAACATAGGGGACGGGGGCCCTGATTCATACGGAGAAAACCATGAGAAAGTCGAGGGGCATTACGGTCGAGAGAAAATTAAATATACTGCGGCGAAACAGCAAAACCAGGAGTTGGAAAAAGTGACCGAGAGAAGTGGAAAAAATAGTAAGACAGAAAGTGAAATTTGTGGAAGAGAAACTGGCAGCGCTGCGAGTTAAGAAGGGATGACAGGAGGAAGAAGTGGCTCCACACAGGGATGGCTCGCCCAAATATTTGTGGGAGCGCGTCGGTGACTCAGAGGCAGCACAAATCACTCGGTGTCTGGAAGCAGCTTCGTCTTTAATCCTGCAACAGCGTGTTGTACAAAACCCTCTCTCTATCGGCCCAGCTGCTGTCAGGGGACGTAGAGATGGTGGAGAATGTAGGACACAACAGGCGTCGCTGGCCTTCGTGTGATGCTTTTTATGGTAACTTGTACTGTACTCTTAAAAAAAATAAAGTTTCAATCCATGTAAAAAAAAGTTGCGAGGGAAAAGTTTCTTCTTTCAAAAACTTCTCCCTGTATTCCCCTGCACTCTGCACTGCGGCGTCTATAGGCAGCTGTGCATTATTCCAGAACAACCCAATTAGGGGGGAAACAGAGGCGGAGGAGGAATCAATCTTCTGAGTCCTACTGTATGTCTTCATTAAATCTTGTTTGCAGCTAACAAGTGCTGCTCGGAATCAGGCCGGGTTATGAAATCTCTGCGTCAAACGAGCTGTGGCCCATTTGCAAGCTTTGATTCCGGTTTGTTTTTTCTACAGCGCTCCTTGGCCCCTTTCGATTCCTCCCACGCCTCGCTCTCGTCCCGATTTCCAGGAGGACTCCAGGCGAAGCCGGTGACCCTGGAGACATCTGCTGCCTGCTGCACATGTGGTTGGACCTGACACAAACTCACAGATGGGAGAGGGAAATCCCAGGAGGCGGTATCGCACAGTTCCGCTGGAGACCCACTTGGAGGAACGGATCTGGGAACAGCTGATAAAACCTTTGGTCTAGATCTCGACCATCGTGGCGAAAAAAGCATCAGGGCTTGACGGATGTATTTTTTCCTATGTAATTAAATAGGGTGGCTACTGTAAGCAACCTCAGTATTAACATATATTTTAGGGTTGTCCGTCCATCCCATTCTTTTCATTGTGATATCTCAAGAACGCCTTGAGTATATTTCTCCAAATTTGGTACAAAGGTCCACTATGGCTAGAGGATGACTGGATTGAGTTTGGTGGCTAAAGGTCAGAGGTCAAGGTCACTTTGACCCAACAAAACACAATTACGCTAAAATTTGACAAAACAAATTGTCATTCAATGTCCAGAAGCCAGAGGTTGGATGCGTATTCAGCAACTATTCTATTCTATTCTATTCTATATATGTGGACATTTGGATGCTTGAAGCCAACGGTGCTCTCGTTCATTTTGAACCCTTCCACATGATTCACAAGGCGTCAACATCTTTATGTAGCTCATTAGCTGGTCAGAGAAGTTGCTGGAGATAACTGGGCATTTATCCTTGTCTTGGTTGATGTTATCTTGGCATTTTACAAGTGCTGAGATTTCTTACCAAACGTGCTTTTTAGTGAGCTAAAACAGTGTCTTGATGTCTGAAACATTAGTATGAAACCAATGTTGATAGCATTGATTCCAGTATTGGTTGAAGCTTGAACAGTCCCCAACCTTTCATCATTTGTAGCATATGATACTAGCTATTGGTTTAACTTGAAAAGACAAAGGTTTTCTCACCGTGGGGTCCTTCCCCGCCATTTGGCATTCCTCTATCTTGCTCGTGGACGCAGGCCAAAACACCTGAGGGGTAAAAAAAAAAAACAGCACAACATTTAATGAAGTGACAGGTGGAGAGCTGAGGAAGCCAGTAACAGATGGATAGAGACGTAGGATGCAAACGATCATGTTTAAGTTTGATCATAGCCCGTTTACATGGAGGGGAAATCACAGGGAAAATTAGCGTAAAATATACAAAACAAATGCAGAAAGTTTGTGTCAGTGATTACAGCAAACTGCCGACTGTGGAAAAATGTGTGTGTTTTCAAGCCCGGGAGATGGTGCTTAAAAGGTCTGGCTCGATGAATATATCACGCAATTCACTCTGAAAAAATGGCTGCGGTGCGGCGCTCCCAGGGGGAACCTAAATGCTTCCCCATCTGTTTATGCACTTCATGCCTGTCAATTACACCGAAGATAACTCCTTCACTGCATGCCAGATCAGTTATCAGAGAGCTCCCGCATTTTTATGCCTCTTTTGAATAACCCTAAACACGCTCCGATCATGGCAAATGTATGGTAATTTGCATATCATTGCACACATTAGAATAATACCACTGCAGCAGTTTCGCGATGCGCCTCACACACCGTTTAATTCAATATTTTTTTTAGTCCTCTTTTGGCGGAGCAAGAAGAAAACAGGTGCCAGCGTTGCCTGAGAACACCCTGTCAATCGAAGGCAGGAATAATAAGCAATCTGCTGACCTTAAGCGTGCCATAGGTGATGTTGTTGATGTCCATGGAGAGGACGTGATCCTTGCAGCCCACATACATCCTGTCCTGGTCCTCGTCCATCTGCAGGATCCTGTAGTCCATGGCCTTGTCTGATATGCTGTAGTGTTCAAAGGACTGGGAGGCCTGCAGGTCTGAGGGACGTACAGAGAAAGAAAAACAGGCTTAAGAAAACATCCAAATAAATTTGTTTCCACACTGAGATGAGAGAAGTTTTCTCCTACTGCTATTAAATTAAACTCAAGAGAGACAACAGAGACGTACAGGCCCGTGTTATAGCTCTCTGATCAAAACAAGAGATATACAAATTAGGTCTCTTCATGAGTTTTAAAGGTGAAATCAAACATGTGTTTCTTACGTGATAGCAGTTCCACACTAAGGGTAACTTAGGCATGGGGACTGGTGTGGATGTTCAGGAGCGATACAGTTGCATCCTGGATGAAAAAGAAGAGTCTCCCCTCTTCCTCTTCTGCTCATTAAAAGCGCGCATTGTTCACGCACACGGCGGTAAACATCGGTTATTTTCAGCCTGTTTCGCTCCAGAGATAGAGGAACTCTCAACCATACCATCAAAGGCCTCCACTGTCGAAAGCCAAACTCATGCATATTTATCACTTTTCCAATCTGCGCTGAGAGCAGGGGGCCGATGTGGATCCACACCCTCCGTTTCCTCCCCTCCGCTGACCCTCTCCGAGCTCGTTTTGTATTCCCTCCTCTAATCAACAAACAGGTTGGCTGTGCTTTCGCTTCGAGCCCGGGGCTAAAGTCACATTTTCATTACTGTGTGACATGCAGCTTCTTTTTTTTTTTTTTTTTTGAGGGCCGGGTCCCTTTCATCTTGAGGGAAAGCTTTTCTATGGCACCACTCACTCTGATCACAGGCCGTTGTCTGGCACGTTTCGCCGCGCAAAGGCTGGAGTGTTTAACTTTAAATAAAGGCAAGTTAACCACTTCAGGCGCAGGCAAGTTTCCCACGATTCTTCACTCTGAACATCCACCGTGTTTAGGTAAATAACTCTCAAAGTGTATTTTTGAGCGTATCATCCGAGAGCCACATGTGGCTGCTAATGAAGAACCACGCACGCAGCGTCCGTCTCTGTTTTCACCTGGCTTCCCCAGAAACAAAACACATCCTGTCGAGCAGTATGTGTATTTAATAAGGCGAAAGTTATAAAAAGAGCGATCGCATCAGCCTTCCGCTTCAAAGCTCCAGCAGATAGCGATCGCAGAAAGCATCACAGAGAGCCAATGTTTTCCTACCGCCGTAAAGGCTCAGGATGCTACGTGCCAGAGTGTGAGCCACCGAGGGTGGAAGACTCGTGAGCAGCTAATTAAAAACACGCAGGGCTCGAAATTTGGTCCAGAAAAATCAATTATATATATATTCCTAGAATAAAATTCTTGGAGGTGATTCAGGAAAAGCTTTTAGACCCAAACAACTGTACCTCAGTGTTTCTTCACTTCAACATTCTTCTGGCTTCTGGAGCTCAAACGTGGCAGCTGTCATTAAAAAATACAGCTGCTGACAAACGACAGTCTGGGGTAGGAGTTTTAGTTTTTATAATCGTACATTACAGGCAGAAATAATCTCGGCGGTTGGGTGGGTAGAAAACCAAAGGACCACAGCTTTTTAAGTTATATAAAGTTGGGGTGTGAAAAGGGCAAGAGGTGGAAGAAGAGGCTGTCGCACACAAAATGCAAAGTAGCTCGCTCTAACTTTCAGAGCTATAGTTAGCTGAGCTTTGGGCACAAAAGCTATGTTTTGATTAAACAGTTTGATTTTACAATATGACTGACATTGTAAGTCATTTTGATTGGACTGTGGTCTTAATTAGCTAGTTGTGGCTAGCTAACTTTAGTTTGGCCGACATTAGCTCAGTTAAAAAAAAAATTTCTAGCTTGTAGCCCCACTTACAAGCTTGGAAAGCGTAAAAATGGAGTTATCTTAGCTGTCCCTATTCAAGCTCGTTGTGATTTACATTTTCAGTTTATCAATATACTATCCAAGATTTTAGTTTTTTTTTTCAGAATATGTAAGATTTTAGTTGAAAACATTTGAGATGAATCGATGGGCTGTGTTTTAAGGTGTTGAGATATGCTAAGCTAACTGCTCCTGTGCTAGCAGTATGAACACCAACAATTTGCCCAAGCTCCCATTCCAGACTGCTAGCTGCGCAGCTAACTAGCTCACAGCAGCTAGAAGGAGAGAAAGGTGTCGTCATTTTTGGAATTTTTATGCACAAATATTACATATTATATCTTTAAATGTTACAAATCTGTGTAATTTAACATCATGAACAGGAGTTCCCTTCTTCACTGGCTCAAGTGATTTAAATATTCTCATTCTTAAGTGACAGAGTGTTGACAAAGAATGAAACTTTTATTTTCAGTGGGCTAAAGTTTGTTTTTCCAAACAAGTTAGCTTAATTTATGCTGCTGAAAACACTGCGGTTCATCCCCCTCTGTCATTTGACTAAGATCATGTTACACCCTTGTCTTTTTAAGCTCTCGCCTGACAGCATCCCTCCAGAACATTCCACATGGGGAACAAATTGTTCAGAGGGGTGTGGCGCTGGGTGGAATAACTGTTTAATATTATGGTGAACTTTGTATTGTTTTCTCAGCGGGGGGAAACAGGAGACTTTCATTTTTCCTTCGTGAGGTTTGGAAGGCCGGTTAAGCCCCGGGTGCTGTGATGGGATGTGTCGAGGGCGTGTCACGTGGATCCAGCTACAAGTCAAACTGAAACCCTCTGGAGCATCGCATACCGTCGGATCCAGTGTCTTCTGAGCGCTCTGCTTTCAATCTCACACAAACGCATGAGTCATTGGCTGCACTGCTGCAGCGTCATGGAGCAACATGAAGAGTTCACGATGCCAGATGGTGCACCTGCTCTGCCCTGAACAATCGTCAAGGTTTTTCCGGAGTCATCCGGCATATGCAGCGGGACCGAGCGTTCAACCAACAGAATCAAAGCCAGCCTGTATCCTTCCTATGAGGTCTTCTTTTAAAGACTGATGCAGATACCGCTGTCGAGTCCAAATCCATTCCCTCAGCCACAACCTCGCAGTTTACAGGAAAAATGTCAAAACGAAATGCGCCGAGCAACAATTTATGAAAACAGAAAAACAAAAGCTTCGAGCGCAACTGTTTTCATTTATTTATTTATTTTTGTCTTGTGATGAAAGACAATCTGTCCGGACCACATGTGGTTCGTTAGCCGCGTAGTTTTATAAGAATTCCTCATTGTTGAGAACACACAGCTTCCCCCTAGGGAGGAGAGCGTGCCAGAAGTGTTTGTGGACATCATTATTCTGGCATCGTGTTGCGCTGCTGGGACGGAGATTTAAGCTTTTTTCTGTGTACGCCGGAGGACAGCACAAAAAGGTAACAGAAGTGTGAACCTGTCATGCTTTGCGAAAACAAAGGAGGTATGTCGCGCAGAAGTAAAGACGACGGACTTGAGAGTAAGATTAAAGAATGTGTTGTTTTGCTGCTCGGACAGAAAGAAAACTGAAAAAAAGAGAAAGAGGAGTCGAGGTCTGAGCAGCGACAGTTGGTGGGTTTTCTATTATGGATGTGGGCAGGTGGGCCTGACACCTCCCCGTGGACCCCGCAGCGGTCCCCAGTGTCCCGCCTTTGACTTTGGGCTTTGACCCATGGTGCCCCATTGGTGCAGCGGCAGGACAAGCGGCGATTCAATCCACCCTGATCCGTGCGCTGGACAGTGGGGGTTAGCAGAAAAAGGGCAAGGTGGCGACCGGAGAGAGCTGAGACTTCCTCTTTCTTCTTCTTTGATGTGTTTTTTTTTTTGTTGTGTGTGTGTGTGTGTGAAGTGGTCAAGCGGAAGCAGCACAAAAGCCTTTTGTTGAGCGAGCGGTCATTCAATATTAAACAGCAGGTTGCCCTCTTTTGCTGCAGAAGAGATCGTATTAGCTGAAAAACATTCCCCACAAGTTGGAGGACAGTCGATGTGATGCAAAGGGAGTAAAAAAAGAGCGAAGAGATAAAAGTTTTCCTGTAAGAAGTTTTGGAATAATTGATTAATTATTGACAAGGGCACTCCTGCAACTTAAAGTTGGAGAACTTGTGAAAGACAAAGAGGGTCAAAATAAAGGCACCAAAGGCCGAGTATGGGTCATGAGCCAAGAATTCTGGATTGTACAGTTCCCACAATGCAACATGATGGAATCTTTTATGAGGCCACTTCCTGCCTCAAGTGTTAAATAAAGGATTATCTTCTCCGACTTTAAAGAGCTGTCCCTGGGATAGAGAAGACACTAAACACATGCTTTCACAGACTCAACTGACCTTTTCGTGTAAAATGGGTGAACAGCCCCTTCATTAAAACAAAAAAGTTATATTTTCAGCTTCTGAAATGTGAAAACTTTAGCTCCTTTTCCTTGATTTATATTAGGGACAAGCGCGTACACCATTACCTGTATCTATATCTGTACTTTTGAAGGGCACGGTTGAAACAAGAAGTTGCCGATTTACGTCTGAAATGGATATGGATTGATCCAAAGTTGCTATATTTAGAAATCTATCTACAGAATACAGTCAGAATTAGTTAAAACAATCATTAGTCGCAGCCCTAGATCAATGCCCGACCTCCATGTCGACTGATGCCCTGACTGACATCCATCGCGACGACTTAAATTAAAAACAGCCCTTTGGCTCCCGACAGCAGACTTTTTTGTTCCTGCGGTCACTTCAGCTCTGAAAAGAAGAAATCTCAAGAAACTACAAGCTGTGATCACTGTGGCGGGTCATTCAGCTTTCTGCAAGCCGTAAGAGAATCGATTGTTCATGGCCACAGGCTCCAGACAGGGGCAACAAGCCACCGAGTCTCACAGACTTAAAAAAAAAAGAAAAGAAGAACATCCTCTTTCATGTGATTGCGGTAAGGTAGAAATAGAAAAAGAAATGTAGGCAACCGGAAGGGACCTGTCAGTGCCCCTTGTTTTTGTGCCAGCAATTAAAGTCGTAGAGGAGATTGCAGTGCTCACTTAACTGCCTTTTTTTCCCCCCCTTGCTGTGATTATACAGCCAGAAGAGGAAAGGCAACAACCACAAGGAAGCGTCACTCAGGTTTTTCTGAGGGACTTGGCCTCCAAAATTGTTTCCCCGATCAAATAACGGCATTTTACAGCAGCGCCTCCAGCAGTGAACAATACTTCCATGGTTCTGGTTTTGGGATGTTCAGACAAGGAGCGGTTTGTTGTCATGCAGCATCTCGAAAATTTCGGAGAGATTCACAGTGGCTGGAAAGTATGTGGGATCCTCATGAGAGAGGCGACTGTATATTTGGACCGCATGCATCAGAGGTTTTGAGGAGCCGGTGCCAATCGACTGAGCTGGTGTCGCTTCAGCAGCCTTATCTGGGTTCATGCTTGAAGCGGCGTCCGAGGCGTGAGGGCGAGGACGCCAAAAATGTCGTCATCACGTCTCTGACATTTAACGCAAAGGCTCTGCAAGTCATTGGTCTTGCAGCCCCTGAACTAATATTATATTATTATATTATATGTATTATTATGAGTTATCACTTTTTTGGCCTGTATTTGATAGGAGAGCCTGAAGTGAGAGGAAACAGGGGAAAGAGAGAGAAGACACGCAGCAACAGGTTGGAATTGAAACTGCTGCTGTGACAAGGACACAGCTTCTGGCACATCACTAGTCAACAAGCCATAAGTCGATCAACGCAGCCTTGCACTGAGGAACTGTTGGGCAGGGCACGTAGCCATGTTCCACTGATAAACACCATGGATATAATAAGTAACATCTGGATACAGTGCCAGAGAAGGAGCCTTGTTTGTTTCTTATGAAAGCTGCTCAGTGACCAAAAAAAGATCGGCTTCCCAGGTATAAAATTTCTGGCATCTTCCACTTCCATCTCCCGCCTCCTGAGCTGGCTCACTTACGGTTTAGCTTCTGGCCAACTTGAAATTTGACTTTTGACTTCCTCCATGTTTTGCTTGTTTGCCTCCCCGTGCTTTAGAGAATTACTGCATCCAACAACGCGTTGAGCGTAAGCGAATGCTCGTGCCTGGTTGTCTTGCGCTTGTATAAAAACAATGCTGTAGGGTTTTCACTCCAGTATAAAAGGAAGAGATGAGAGAACATGAGCGGAAACAAAGTGTGGCATCACGGTTTTATTGTGAAGGGATTTGTGGTTGAGATTGAAAAACACAGCTGTAGTTTATAAAGATCTCCCTGCTGTTTGCAAAAATGAGGGGGTCACTTCATTAAAATCCATCTGCGGAGACTTTTTCGGCCTCCATTAAAAAAAAAGGCGATAAAAACCAGCATGGGGCAACAATATGGGATTACTTTGTCAGAACATTAGCTTAGCGCTTGTGGAGCAGGGATGAACAGCTCGGACCACATTGACTGGGTGTCTGGAGTGTTGGGTTTTTTGATTAACGCCAGTGTCTGAACACAAGCCAAAAGGTCCCGGCACCTAATTAACACTTCAGGGTGGGACAGTGGGCCAATTACAAACCAACCTCGGTGTCTCCCATGCAAATCGGCCCTCGTCAATTGGCTTTGTACCCCAAAGGCCAGCATGAATAAATTCAATCCATGTAATGGTGCTTGCTCTCCATTCACTTTGAGGAGAACCTGTTCTGTGGTTGTCAGGGGCAGCCGGTGGGAGGACCCCAATCACCCGTCATGATAAATATTGAAGCAGGGGCTTATACCGCCCCCGTGCAATTCATCTCCTCCCAGAAGATGGAGTGGGTTTCATCAAGGAGGCCTGACTTCAAACCCGGTGCCAAATGCCATTGCTCTTTGTCCGGATGATGCTGAGAGCTCTTCGGGTTCAGTTCTGGATGGCTGCACTTACCTAACGCAGCACTGGCGCACTCACACATACTGCGCCAGTAAAAGACTTTATCCTGGCAACTGACAGGCCCCACTAGAGATAAAAAATGGCAGTTGCCCAAACTGGATGTCCAACCACTCTCCCTGGGGACGGGCCTGATGGTATACAGCACCGACTGGTGGCTTATACATATGTCAGAGGGGGTGTTAAGGTGTCGTTCCAGCGCACGGAGACCACCCAGGAGGAGTTTGCGCCGGCAGACAGAGTCGTCCGATTGTCTGCCCGACAGACGCGCTCCACATTCCCAGGCAGGCTTTGCTCGGCACTCAAAACAGCATTCGCAGATTTACTGTAGCGCAACTACTTGTCATGGACGGAAGCCAACGTTGGCTCGGGGAAGGAGGATGTTATAGTACAACTCATTCATTTTCGGATTGTTGTCTGTCGGCAATTGTCTACATCCAGACACGGGTAATGGGAATCATATGGCTGGACAGAATGCCTCAGCTCTCGCGTGTTCCTCTTCTCTCACATTAGCCTTCCGAAGCAGACGCCACATCTAAATATGACATGTGAGCCAGGAGTGTATTTTCTCCCTTGACTGCATGTGTGTTTGTGCGGTGTGATGTTATCCAGCACCAATGTCAACTGCCGGTTTCACTGCACGCCTGACCTGCTAAGGCATTGGCTAATATTCCCTGTAGGGGCCGTAACTCGAGATGACAACCTGTCCATCACGCAGTGATGGTTTGCGTTCCCACTGCTCCAATTAGCACCTGGCCTCCCCTTCACATGTCACCGGCTCCCTTCGCACAGAAACCAACCAGCCTCTCCAGCCTTTTAGCCGTGACCTCTCACCTGCCCACACCAGGAGCCTCTAGTTACATCTCACCTCCAGCAGACTGTAAATCTGTGTGATTTTACTGTCAGGGAGGCTTTCTCAGAGCGATGGGGGGCTCGCAGGAGATATGGGTCAGAGGATTCTCAAGAGTTGACAAGTTTACTAGTCATGGAGGACGGCCAGAGGAAAGGAGGGAAACGCGTTTGACCAGGTGGGACTCCTCTCTGCCATCTTCAAGGCTGAAGCTGTGTCAGGTTGGAAAAGATAAACTTCCCTCGGTGGCATGACGTCGCTGAGGTCGAGTGGTTGTTTCTGTGGTGTTGAGTGAAGGTAAAGATCTGCTGTGAGGGTAACACTGACAAATGCACCTGTTGAAACGTTCGCCGTTGTGTGACTCCAGGAAAAGGTTTTTTGTTTCCTATTGGACTAAACTCAGTTTCGCTTTACGACCATTGCGTTGTTGCTTCTACCTCCAAACAGTCCTTAGCTGAAGTACTTCACTGTAAACGTGTTTAGTTATCACATTAAACTGCCGTTCACGGTTTAATGTTAACATTCTTCGGAACAGAAACTTCAGTCCTGCTGCGTCAGCTTGATAGCTTTGAGCGTTGTTAGCTCAGTTATCCAAACATGCTGCAAGACTCTACTGCTGTTCTTCATGTTTCTCTCAAGAGAAACTCTCAGTCCTGCTTAATTGTTCCCTGTTAGCTCCATTAGCTGTTAGCTCCGTTAGCCAAACACACCACAGGACTCCGCTAACTTTGACATTCACAATATCGCATTCGCAGGATAAATATAAGGGGTGTCCTCTATCCATGTGTGGGTTTACTGCCTACTCTCGGAATTTAAAGCATCATATTTTTCGTCGCTCTCGTGGTGAGTAACCAGCCAGTGACACGCTCCGTTGTAGTTAGAGCTCAGTTTCCGAGCGATAGTAAGACAAAAATCCCTCTCCTTATGGGGAAGATCTCTGTTTGGCCCGAAACACATTTTCTATCATCCCCGGGATGACAGATATCATAAAATAAATCCAATAATGGAAAACAAATCAGACTTGAGCCTTAATCCAGAGATATTAAATATAATTTTTTATACCCCTGCAATGTTAATCACTGGGTATCCAATGGAAAAGCTCTAATATCAGAGTAGTTATTGAACAATTCAATAACTGTTGCTTATAAAATTCATCACACACCAAAGGAAGGAATCCAAACAAACTTGCATGAATAGTTTCATAAGAATCCGTCATTGATTTATGATAATTCAGAGTATTTTTCCAGTTGACCTTGGCTATCCTTGAAGAGACACTGTCTTTGTCCATACTGATGGCCATTGATTACCTTTCAACATGTTGCGGAGGAGGAATAATAAAACATTCAACAGGGCTAGCAAGGTCAGACGCTAGAGCGGTTAAACACAGAGAGGCCGGCTGACAGAGGAGCTGTCAAACATCTCACACACTGTTAGCCCCGAGGCGGTGCAAGCTGGAGCTCACAGCGCTCGCTATCACTGAAAGTGTCCATGCTGCAACTCAGGCAATTAGATGGACATCTTAGGACACGAGTCTGGGGGAATGCAGCTACACACATAAAGAGATGAGTCTGTTCGTGCCATGTGTACCAGTATTCAGGGTCAGTCAACACACACACATGCACTGATAACCCAAAGCTATTTGTAGCATGTCCCTCCATGCCGTTGCTGACAGCTTCGACAGGCTGACACTTTGTCCCGCCACAAATTCCCCGTAACTACAGAGCATCACTGATTTTTACTTCACCACAGCAAAGTGGAGACGCAGACATGCAGGTTTAATGTGAAACAGAGACAGGAAGCCGTCCTGAAAAGAGAAAAATGAACCGTGAGGTTCATTAGACATCCCGGCCTGCTTTTGGCTACTAGTCAACACTGATCTTTGACTTTTTTTTTACCTTTTGTTGACCTTAAAAGACTCCGAATGCAGCAATCCAACAGAATCTGGTGTCTGCAGTAAAATCCTTAAAAGGTCTGATCATTTATTTTTGGGCAGTTACGATCTCAGACAAAAGAAGACCATGTGCATGAAATTATTCTTCCTTGCAGTCATTGTGGATTTGAATCTGAGACGTTACCTTACAAGCAAGAGGAAAACTTCGGTGCTGAGAAATGAACCCAGTGCTGAAGTGCCAAAAGCTGCAATTCCTTCAACGGCCACTAGATGCTGGCTCCAAAAGGAAGTCAATCCCCATAAAACGGCATGTTAGAATGCCTTTACAGCCTCGTTCAAAGAAGGGGTTTGGTCTTTAAGGCTTCGAGTTATGCACAATCAAGGGTGGGGACACTTTGATTGACAGCTATCTGTTAGCTGTCTTGCTAGCTGTCAGCTCCCTACCAAGCTACAAAATGGTTCCCCAGAAACCTATCGGTGATGTCACATCCACATCTATGGTAACTTTTTAGAATTAACTTATCACTCTAAAGTAATCAACGATTGCAAAATCTTAATGCTATTTGGTCTACCACCAGGCTCGATTTTTCCCGCCAAAATGGGAATGATGTCACAAAGGAAGTGTGTCTACCATTGTACACCCAAAACAGGAAGACGCTATTGAAAAAGAACAAGAAAACAAAGAGGAAGACAGGATTCACTCAATGGAGAGCGCTTTTTGTTCTTTTTTGCTTTAAGGTAGCCAGGCATTTAGCGATAGCCATGTTGCTAACACTGGTGCCAACAGTAACACCACAGGTAAAACTCTAGGAAGGGGAAATTTGAAAAAATTGAGTTTAAATATTTACATTTCCTGCTACTTTATACCTCCATTACACCTTATTTTGGAAGTAAACATTGTATTTTTGTTGGTTACGTTGCTGGTTGCATGCTGCATCGGCGCAAAAGCAACAGATTTTTTAATGAATTCATCTTATCAGATATCTGATAAATCAGCTGACCTATAGTATACATTATTCTACATGTAAATATATATGAAATGTAGTTTAACTTCTACTTTTGACACTTAAAACTTTCTGTCAGTATCTGATATTTTGCCACTGACCTGCAATCAAGTCTAAAGGAATTCACATCCAGGCCCTTTCTCTCCGACAGGCACTCCTGCAAACCTTCATTACCAAGTAAACATTCTCAACAGACTGACCTCCACCGACTGGGTATGAACAGTATCAATGCTGTATGAATAATGGGGGGCGAGTGGAGCTAGTAATGAGGCATGATAAAAGCGAGGAGGGATCCGGTGTATCTGCCTGCCGATGCCTGGTTCCCGGTCTCCACGCCTGGTTCTGTTCAGGCCGTGAACGAAAGCCCATGTGGCCCATACCAGCGCGAGGGAGCGCTCATTAAACCAAACACATCATCTTAATCAGTGTCAGCCGGGCTCGCCGCCAAACAAACGTGTGCAAATTATACATTATCCACACGAAAGCACGCGAAGGCTTCTTACGTTCAAATAAACATCTTCCACGGTTGACATACCTACTGTGTATATTTCGGAGTTAATACAGTACCGAATACTGGAGCTTTGCCAGAACAGGGTGAGACCACTGATGAGGTTAAATGATCCTGATCATAAACACAAGATGACCATTGGCCCAACTGCCAACTGAAGGGATAAATGAAGCTGAATTCTGGATGCGAACACTTCTGGAATGGTATTTTGGCAGTGGCGAGGCCGACCTCTGATACAGTAGCAGAACTAATCAGCAACATAATACACTAGCTGTGTCTCTCAGTATTAGAGTACTTCTTCCTGTTTACAGCATTTGAAAGCAATGTGGGTTACTTTATGCTAATGCTCACAAGAGAAGTTTTACTTAATTTGCATCAATGTTCATTCTCTGGCAGAGAATGAATATTAGACAGAACAACAAGTGTTGTTTAGCTTGAAATTAGCACTAAATTTTCTGATAACTAACATTTGAAGAAGGCACAAAAACACGCCAAAGATTTGACTCTTCTCAAGAACTTTGGACTTTCTGTATTAATTCCTGATTTGGTAAAGTTCTGAAGGTTACAACTCACCAAAACATTTAATAATAGCTTTCAGAACCTGTCTTTTTTTTGTCAATTTCAGTTTTGAAATATTGGTTTATTGCATCGCAGGACAAAAAGGCTGTGAGATACTTTACATGTAACGAGATTGTAATAACACAGTTTGACTAAGACTGACAATTGTTAAAGTTTTGAATTCGGAAAAGATTGACACTGATCTGTGATGATCTGCTTGAATTCAAAGTTCATGGAAGTGCAATAAAATGTACCATTTATGCTGACGATGTTCAGATAATCAGATAATGATAATCTGAGAAGTGACGTGTGGAAGCATTTTGGGTTGGACACCTTCAACGGAAAACTCTTCGACAAAGTAAAGACTGTTGGCTGGCCGTATGGTAACTTTAGCTTGTTACTCAGCAGGGCAGACTACAGTACGTGCATTGCATCTGAGCAAACCTAATTTAGGTGATGTGATTACTGTTCATTGATTGATTCAAACTCTTTGAAAGACTGGCAGCTCTAATGAGGACTTTAGAAAGAAACTTGAAGGACAGACATTCGTGGAGGTGCTGGAATCTCATTTTATAATAAGACCAGATCTATTTCATCAAGGACATCAGTCTGGATCTTTTAGATTTGTTTTGCCGAGGTGTGGATGGTAAAATATTTCTAAAGTTTCCACTAAAATCTTTACAGCAGAGATTGATCAGGACTTGATTATCTTTCAATGCACAGCTTCAGTCAAACTGTCTCCATCAGATCTGGATACCGCAGCATCTCAGTCTGACAGCAAATTACTCAAATCGACCATGAAACGGGCCAAAATAAATGTTGAGAGCACAAGACGTATTTAGAGCAAATGTTCAGGAGTCATTATCTTTTATCACACTGGGTCTCCTTAAATAGCTTTGCTGTATGGAAGGAGGGGGTGGCTGTGTTTGTTATCCGAGGCACGGAAGAGAAAGGCACCGCTTGAGAGTTTATTATTTGGGTTAGCTGCATTTTTCACTGTTTATTATGCGGTTTTAATTGTGGTCTGGCTGTGTTCGCCTGAGGAACACGAGAGTAAGCAGAGCGAGGCAGCGAGGAATGTCAGAGACAACAACTTCTCTGCAGGATGTGAGGCTTCGCCGGGAGTCCCGTGAACCTGCCTTACCCCTGGATTGGATTTCAGTTGGACACGGGGAGGAAAAAAGGGGGGAGGATATTCCAGCGTCCAGATCTACGAACAACCCAAACGTCTCGCTCACTGGTTTATTTTCTTGATTTAGTTTTCTCCAGCTTGTGTTAATCAGCCAGGGAGCAAAAGAAGCCAGACTACAGCACTGACCTTTTGGCCACCCAGCAGGTGCCAAACCACCTGCGCCTTATTCCCTTCTTCCAGTCTTCTTCTGTGACTCTTCATTCATCTTTTCTGGCTGATCTGGACGGAGCCCAGATCCATGAATTCTTCCCTCGGTGAGGACTTCCAGTGTTTTTTGGGAGAAACGAACCTCCACCTAGGGCTTTGAGAGTCTCTCTACAGCTGTTGCTCACCGATGCCGAACTCGCTCCCGCAGCCAGAAAGGAGTCGTGACCTTCATCCTCCTCAGCTTAGACTCTTTTCTAGCTCAAAAACAATAAAGTGGATCCACTCAAAGTGCTTTGACATTTTAAAGGTGCGATATGTAAGAATTGGCCACCTGTCACATTCATACTTAAAGACACCGAGTTTTGTTGCCACGATACAGGCTGGAAACCGGTCCTGTGGTCCCCTTAAAAATATTTGGACCTGGTTTTGGACCAGGCCAGGGTAGGCTGGTTAGCATGCTAACTTTAGCAGATAGCTCTGTCATAAAATACATAGACATCATGACATTAAAACAGTTATTTCTTCACATTCTGTTGATAATTTGTTATTTTAAAAGGTGCAATATGTAAGAATTATACAGCGTTCAGATAACTGAAATTATGAACAGAGTGTGAAAGAATAACCATTCTGATGTTATGACGTCTATGTATGGTGTTGAACTATCTACTAAACCACTAGCTGCACGGCTAACTTAGCTAACTAGCTAACATCAGCTACAGTTAGTAGCACTTTATCTGATTACATGCTGCCCTACATGTTTTTTAAGTATGAGCTTGACATGTGGCCAATTCTTATTTATTTCACCTGTAATGCTTTCCACTTAAACTCTGACATAATGTATCTTTAAGCTCCGGTGGCGAATCAAAACTTGACTGTAAATTCACACCTGAAGTTTGCTTTTTAGTTCTGAGCAAACATCCTCCTGCTTCGTGCTGCCATTTCCTCATAACTGTACCCTAAATGCATCTTCCAGCCCCATCAAGCAGATGAACGCTCATTAAGAATAAAGTCCAGAGCCTGTTAAGGAATAAGTGCACTGCAGAAGTCAGACTCTCCTTTTATGGTCCTCCCTGCAGCGATACCCACCTACAGTGACCAAACACAGATCGAATCTAATCTGCACTCTGAAAGAGAATCGAGTGTTCCAGGATTACAGGGATCGGCTCTTTTTCAGCAACGGCCACCTCTGACCTTTTATAAGCTGTCTGTGAGGAGCGACGGGCGAGTCAAAACCAAAGATACGAGAGCGATGATGTATGTTTTCCCCTCCGTGTTTTGTTGTTTAGTTTGGCTTTTTATCAAGCTGTCATATTTCACAACTCAGTCTGTTTGCAGAGCAGAAGCAGACTGCGGATTTTGGTTCAGGCATTTGGAACGAAACAACTGAAGGAAACCTGAATGCATGAGAGGAAAAAACAGACGGACGAGGAAAGAATGAGACCAAATTGGGGAGAAGGGAGAGGGGGAGAAAACTACACCTGCTCCAGCCGAGGCTTTATTAACTGAGCGGACGAACCTTGCTGACGGACAGCCTCAGCTGCTCTGTGCTGCCTACTGCACAGCGAGAGGTAGTGAAAGGTGATCAAACGTCTCCTTCAGCCCCTGCACACTATCCAGCCACTGCGAAAAGGTTACTGCACCACTCATAGCTCAGGGGATCGGCCGGCTCGTCTACACTGACTCACGCAACACGAGCTCGACCCCCCCGATCCCCCAATTGCGCCTCTCATTTTCAAAGGGAGCATCGAAAAAACTTCATAAAATAATCTGTGTCAAACAAATTAAATAAAACAGGAGAATCAAAACCAGAGGCAGCAACAATGCACACCGGCCTGCAGAATGGAGAAGGGGTATGTGATTAAAGTTTAACTAAGAACAGATTCGGGGCAGTTCTGACGCGTAGTGGCACCTCCTGCAGAGGTTTGACTTTTTGCTGACACACAGCAGGACGATGGATGCGCCAGGGTTAGTGTGCGTAATTGAAACCTTTCCCCCCCGTCATCGGCACCAACTATCGAGGACGGAATCTGATTAAAACAAACAGCCGAGTTGTAAGCTGTAAACAACTCCGTAACAATCGCCCAGAGGTACGCCTCGATTATCAAGCATTTGTTCGGCATTAGCTGGGCCAAACACATGGCACCGCTGCAGCCTCATTACATCTTCGACTGGATGCAGGCCAAGTTGATGGTTTACGTTCACTTCAGGGGGTGCATGCTTGTTATTTCTTCTTACCCTCAAAGGAAAGGAAGACTCTTGGCATGGGCTGTGGGAGGCTGGAGACCCCGGTGGAGAGGAGAGAGAGAGCCAGGAGGGAGAGCGCCATAGCTGACACCAGAGGTGGCCTGGCCAACCCCTCCGGCCTGCCCATGATGGAACCGCTCAGGAACCACCACCGGTCACCGCTTTCCTGTTGGAAAGAGAGGATCAAAGATTGACGTTTATCAATAAGTTTAAAGGGGCTCTATGTAACAATTTGCTGCTATTTACATGCATTGAACACATTTTCAAAGCTAATACCGAAGTTTCACGGAGCCCCCTTTTTAATCTTTTGTTCCTTCTGCCACTGTAGCTATCACTGCTAAAGCTAATGGGTCACTTCTTTGGTGTAATGCCAACAAACCCCAATTTCTGATGCTGGAAATGTCAAAACATATCACTGGTCGTATATCAGAAGAGGACAACCTTTAAAACATCCATGAAACGTGCCTTAAAAAACATCTAGGTTAGAAATGTTTAAATAATTGCTGGGTGGTTTTTAAGCTAGCTAACAAAGTTAATGTTGTTTGATTAGCATTTAAAGCTGTATGAACTGAAACCAAATGTAAACACATGAATTCAATATTAACACTTAAGTTGATGTGGCTAATGTATTAGCAAACAGCTGCCTATTTACACATCTGACCAACACAGAAGGACATTAGCATTCATTTAAAAGTCAAGTCCAGTTGATATGGCTAGTGTGTTAGCAAACAGTCAGGTACTTATTTACACATTTTGTGGACACAGATAGGAACTTTAGCATTCAACTAGAGTCAAGTCCACTACTTAGTCTCCCTTTAGCTCTAGTTTGGTTTCTATTATCTCCTGATGGAAATATCTGGCTATTTAGCAGCTAAATACTCAACTATGCTCAACAGCTATATGCTAACTCTGAGTTAAAAACAGCTATCTAGCTTTTTCTGGAAATGAGGTTGAAAAAATGACACAAAATTTACGGAGATCAGATCTATTTTCAGCAATAATTTCAGCCCAGTCGCCAGAAGAAAATGTCTGCTGTTAATGATTCTGCAAGGCCATTGATACCTTCACATTTGTACATGTTGGCGGCTCCGCGCCATATTGACATTTCAACCTAATGTGTCATATTGTGCTCACATTACATGTTTATGACCTGGCTTTCATGACAGGAAGTGGAGGGGATGGTGGTGGAGTTCAAACAGAAGACCGCCAAGCCAGTGACCGCAGTCTGAGCCTGTGTTTCAACATTTGTAAGTGTGAAACCACTGGATATTTTTAAGGAGACCTCAGGGCTAAATTCCAGCCATGTTTGTGGCACCTAAAAACTGATATTTTTGACTGGATGGCGAGACAATAAAAGCTATATGAAGCCAAAACATGATCTTTGCATGACCCTAACCAAGTTGTTTTTGTGCTTAAACTAAACTAGAACAGAAGCAGAGCACAACATGAAGTGTAAATATAAAGTTTCAGCATATCCTTGGTTTGCAGATGTGTACATTGCCACCAGTCGTTCTGCTGATTGGGTTGAAACGTTCCATAATCTTAAAAAAACTGGCAAATATTAGCTTTCAACGCAACATCTTTTGTTCTGCAAATGATCAAATCAATGCCTAAACATCCATTTCCGTGAGTATAATTAATTTTCTGAAGCAGGACAGAAATAATACATACAGGAAAATCTGAAGTCTGTCAGGTCCAGGTAATAAAAGCAGAGCACAAACTACATTGAAAGGCAGATCAGAGCACAACATGTCAGTTAAATCCCGCCGCTGACGATGATGCACCTCTCTTAAATATGGATGAGTTAAATCTGCACAAAAGAGCTGGCGGAGAAACGCTCTCCCCTTCAGCCTCCTCTCGTTCCGTTTCCATAACAAGACAAGAGCAGCTCAATTATTGATAGTGGCAGGTACTGTACCGCCTGTGGGACACCAACTCCTGCGATGCAAAAAAAACTCCTCTGCTGGAGGAGGAAAGACTGTTTTACCCACACGCAAAACTAGCTGTTACACTAACCTGTGTGCACAAAACACATCACGCTGCATAAAAAGAGCTTTCTACCTGGAATAAAGACGATAATGTCATTGCAATGGGGGAGAGTGTAGCTCTGTTCTCATGGCTTATAGATGTGCGATGAAAAATTGATGGCCAAGAGATAGGAAAAGCTGCGCGATCGCTATGAAAATTTCAAGTTCGGTCTGCACTGTACAAATAGGTTGAGGCGCGGGGTGTGTGTGGTGGAGTGAGGCGTGACTGATGTATGGAATTCTACAGTTCAGGTGCATCGGGGTAACAGATGGAGGAGCTGCGGAGGAATGAGATCTCTCTGGCTGCACTTGAGAGGGATAAAACATCGTGAGGGCTCGTACAGCCGCCGTGCTGCAGCCCCCTCTCCTCCCTCCTGCTGCATCGTCCACACACACACACACACACACACACACACACACACACACACAACCTTTCCCTGAGGCGATTCGGCTCGGGCGTCTCCCGCAACTTTAGCCTCCAGGTGTACGACTCTGATCTAAGGCTCTTGCTTTTGTCTTAAAAGGGTTCAGCCACACAAATTCCCCCAAAATACACTTTCTCTTTCTTAACTTTAATGATATACATGGAAATCTTTGTTAGTTTTGGTTTCAAGTGCTCTGTTTTCAGAGATTTCTGCCTCCACTCCAGCACTACATTGGAACTGCGAGTCTCAAGTGTCTGAATGTTGACCGTGAAAATGACATTTTCAGTTCAAAGCTGTGTTAATAGCTGAGGGAAGCTTACTCAAATACATAGTTAATCTTGGTATGTGGGCATGAAAGACCCTCATTTCACTGTGTTATTGATTCGTTTTAATGTTTCCAGACCAAGTTGAGATCCCTCCTTTTTTGGTGATTTAAAGATACAAAATGTAACATTTCTGCATTCAAATTTCTAAAAATGCATATTTTTTATATATTTGTCGAGCTGTGCACGTACAATGTTTAAACGCAGAGAAATCCTGATTTTTATTCAGGGTAACGATGCATTTCATTTGCTCCGCCTGTGACTGTAACTCGTAAAACATCTGATGTGAGGAAGGAAGATGGCGAACTTGGAGAAAACTTTAAAAGATTATGTCATCAGTTATCTTGTTTACTGCTAACGACATCATTTAAAAATGTCTGTCATGAAAAATTTCTTCAGTCTGCTGAATTTGTTTGATTGTCCACAATGGAAAGAAAAACTTCCGCTCGTATTTGTATCGCATTCTGTCAAGTAGGTCATGTTTTCACCATGTCCGTTTGTTGGTTTGTGACCAGGATTACACGAAAACTACTGAAATGATTTCCACGAAACTTGGATGAAGGATGGGTCTCAGTCCAGAATAGACCCCATTAACTTTTGGTGTGGATTTTTCTCTGACATTGCGAGACCAAGAAACAAGCAGATTTAAATACTTGATATTAAACTTGATTGAATATAAGAGATGTGTGCTCTACTGAGTGTCATTCCTAGTTTTTAAATATTTTCAGATGCTGTGAGAAACACAAACAAACCAGCAGTTTCTGTGTCGCAAGGCAGAAAGCAAGGGTTTGCAGAACGCCTGACTGATGGAGGAGGCTGGAGTTTGCGCCCCATCGTAGACCAATTAGCATTTTTACGAGCTCTTAACCACATTGTTTCCTTCATTTTAACCCACGTGTTTGTGTTTGTCTAAACTTAACTTTACACCCAGTGTTTACTGCCAACACCACAATCTTTCCTCAACCTAAACCATGTAGAAATTAGAGAAAGCGAGAATTTTTAAAACATGACGTTTTTTGAATGTAATCTGGGGTTTTTACAGAATCTTTAATCAGTGACATTCTCGTCTGGCGTCAGGACTGAATTACCACTATTTGAGAATACACATTTTTTTTTTTTGTGATTTTGGGTGAACCGACCCTTTAATGTTCACATCTTCCCTATCTGTGGGTGAGAGGACTCTCTGGAAACTCTCACAGCTGCTAAACTCATCGTCCAGGGAGTTGGCCTCCCGCTGAGCGTCCCGTCAGGTCGAGACACTTCCTTTCCTCGCCGTCTCTGCGATGATGAGCTCGCCACCGGCCTCCCCCCTCGCACTTGCAGCTCACTCGCCCCGGACTAATGGGTCTCCATCAGTATTTGTTGCCGTGCACAACAATAATAAATACTTCAATTAATTTTAGTTGAGCTCTAACGGGAGTCCAGAAATTCCAGCGACGAGGCTGCCAAGAATCTGTGCGACGGCAATTAAATGTCTTCACAAAAAAGGAGGTCAGCCCCGAGTGAGCGGAGAGTTATATTTCCAGTGGGGTGTAATGATAATTGTGTTTATTGTGCATTCCTTGGCTGACGGCCTAATGAATTTTCCATCTCGGCATTTCAGAGGTACAGCTCCAAAAAACTAATATTTATGAAAGGAAGGAAAGAAAACTGCTGTAATTGTTTGGCTCCCGTCTGCTCCTATTAAGACTTTAAACATGTGAACATAATTTAACTTCTGGAGAAATTCAGGCACAAAGTCCTCCCACATGGATTTATGTTTCATAGGTTGAATTATTTAGCATTAGGGTCTTATCTTTCAAGAATTAAACATGACATGGTAAACAACTCGCAAGCTGCTACCGTGTCCCGGCTCCAACAGGACAGTGTGTGTTCATACCACACCCTGTCAACAGCTCTGTTACAACCACACATTCCCTCACACATGTCTCGCAGGCGCAGCCAAGAGCAGCAAAATGTGTTTATTTCAAATGTTTGAAAGTTTAAGATTTACTGATTGAAATACACGAGGATCTTGTGATGGCAGCATTGTTGGAAAAACCCTCCTCACAGCATTAAAAAAAGTGCTTTTTAAAGCTTAAAACAGAGCGGAAAGCTGCTCTGGTGCATTAAAGTCACACAAAATGTTTCTGTTTTTAGAAACTCCAGCAAAGTCATGACTCATCTGGAAATTAAGGCTGTATTTAAAATAGATGCAGATGAAGGGGGGAGAATAAAGTCTGCAGTAGCCTAATGTGATATTACACATGATTTAGGAAAAGAGCAGCAAGTGAAATGTAATAAATCTGGTACGCTGTACCGCCGTCAGACTGAGTTTACTTCCAATTCTCCCTGCACCTGTTAGCCTCCTCTCCTGCCTCCACAACAATCGGGCGCAGTACAGCAGGTAGACCCCCCCCTCTGGATCAGCCCCGTGGTCCAGGACTCACCTCTCAGTGAGAGCTTCCTCCGGTGCTGCTGACCAAAAATTTTTTAAAAAAGGTATCACCACAGCAGCAGATCTAGATCTTATTTATCCTCCTTTAGAAATAAAAAACACCTTGTTTCCAGTTTCCTCCAGTGACAGCAGAGGAGAAAAATGCTGCTATTCCATCTAAAGTGCTCACAGAGCAGCAGGCTTGACTGAGAGAGGAGCACCGGGGAGAGGAGAGAGGGAGGAGAGCGAAAAGACAGAGAGGGCTGGTGTCCTATTACACACTCTCCACTGAAGTCTCCCTCCTCCTCCTCCTCCTCCTCTTCTTCCCCACTCCTCCCCTACGTGATCTCCCTCCCTCCCTCCCTCTGTTAACTAGACAGCAAACTTTAACAAATGCGGCTCAACACATCAGAGAGGTGGAGGGCAGGAGGTTAAACACCGTCAGGACTGCGGCTGCTTTTTGAATCTGTGGACGATCAAAAATAACCCAAAGTTCCCCTCCGTGATACGAATGAAAACAGACATTTTCCATTCATTTTCCACTTGATCCATCATATTAAGTGTCATCAGTTTTTCCGCAATAATGAATCAGCTTGTAAGGGTGTGCTGGAATCACTCTTAACGGCCACGCTGCAACGAACTATGCGAAGAAATTATGACTCAGGTGTCACACGAGGCCGAAAGCGTGTCAATCTGTTGGTGTGGAGTTAGAAAGGAGTGAGTTAACCAGACAACCGTAGCCTCTGCTTGAGGCTAGCGGCTACATTAGCTGCTACTAGCTCAACCAGGCCTACAAGAGCATCGGCCATTGATTTGTATAATAACGATATACCAAGAGCAAAGATGGTGCCCGTTCAAACTAATGAGACTTGCTCGCCAAAAAAAAGTTTTCTGGTTTCCGCGTTTACTTCTTGACGAAGTTGAGTTTGTCCCGCTGGCCCGGAACCTTACATTGTGATGACATCATAGATTTTTAAATCGCCTTTCTTAGCTCATTAGAAGTTTTACAAATATCTACTTAGACCTTCATCAGGTTATCGAGATAACAAGATAACCTGATGACGGTCCAACTACCGAAACATCGTTGTGCGGGAGTCTTTTTCCTGATTTTGTCGGCCTCCGCTCTTCTCCTACGCACCTGTCGACCTTAAGGTGTGCAAAAGCTGCACTCTGTGAAGTTTTACAAATATTAAATCTCCGTGGACCTCTAATGCTGAAGGTTCACCAAAGTCAGTAAACCTCAACTTCAGGGGACCATGAATATGAGTTTTCACTGTAATCCGTCCAGTAGTTGTTCGGATGTTTCAGCCTCGAACAGTTAACAGACCATCCCTGGAGCTACGCGGCTAAATACAGCTGAGTTGTTATTTTTATTTTGCATTCCATCTTAAACTGTCCGAATCATCTTAATACATTCAAATTTCCCCTCCTTTGAGTGATCTCGCTGCAGAAGTGACCGCGAAGCAGAGTAATAACATGGGACATTCTTCATCCGATGTGGTCAGCCATTAAACACAAAAAAAAAAAATACAAGGAAATGCTTTTGGTGAGACAGTCACACCAGCAGCACGCTAACCGGGCTCATAAATGGAAGATGTTCGGGGACATTTAACACACGATCCCTTTAAAACTGGCTTATTGGAGAGAACGCTTGCTCAGCACGGGGAGCTAAAAGGCTATGCAGCGAGCCTGAAGCGTGCCAAACCTGCGCAAACACCAAATTGCTTATTCCAGTACATATTTGTAGCTTTGACACAAAACAGAGGAGTCAGGAGTCTAAGAAAGACTTGGCTGGCTGGATGGACGAGCGAACGCCACGCTGCCATGCGTTAGCCACCAGCAACATGCGTTTGATTTAACCATTTCCACACTGAGCTCCAGAGAGAGGGGGAGAGATCACGCTACGTTTGCATTTTCATGAATGGATGCATTTGTGTTAGCGCCGCTGCAGGTATCGGGCAAAGGATGTGGAGGATTTTTACACTTTAGCAGTTTGGCTTTGAGGTGGAATTAGAGCTTAATGCTAAAAAAAAAGAAAAGAGAGAAAGGGGAAAAGGAAACAGAGAGAGTGTGTGAGCCGAGGCAGACAGAAAAAGTGAAATGGGGGGAGGAAAGCTGGTGAGACAGGAGGAAATAATTACCCTTCTCCCTGACAATGGAGGCTGATTTACGCCTCTCCAATTAAAGTGTCAGGATGGCCCACTAGAGCGGTGCAGGTCTTTCATTGGGCCCGGCTGAGCGCTGATCATTGGTGGAGAAGGAGAAGAATGGAAAGAGGTGGGGGAGAGCAAAATGAAGAGATGAGGCGTATCCTTCACGAGCCCCCACGACGGAGCTCCGGCAGTAAATTAGCTTAATGAGCGCGAAGAGACGAAGAGGGCGTAACCGGTCGACGAACGCCGCGCAGGTGTCACGTCCGATGGGAGACGCGATTACAGCGAGCGATCGTAAATCCTTCCGGGTCAGAAATACAGGGGTGGTCACGTAAACATCCAATGTGCAGGTGACACTGTGTCGCCCGATCTGTCCTCTGTGCTCACATCCTTGAGCGTCCTGTCTCTTGTTAGTGCTGCAGATGTTCTTCATCGGTCACGCTGATGTTTAAATGAGGCGGTCAAGGTCGGGGGAACGCATTACAAGCACATGGATGCGGTCAGGAAGATATTGTCTAGTCACAGGCTCAGCTGAGGCGTATGCTGCTGGTGTAAAAGTCTGATTTTGGGTCACTGCTCACTCTTTTTTTTTGCTCTTTCCTGTGCACGCAAGACTGAGGAACATGATAGACTTCACGCAAGAAGTCCTTTTATTTTCCTATGAAGCCGAACAACCAGGAAAGCTCTAATCCGATCAGTGTTCCTATGTGGCTTTGCTATTAAATTACTGATTTTCTTCTGAATCACTTGACAGAATTGTGGAGAAAAAGCTCAATCGCGTGAATAAAAGGCCGGCATTACACATTTTGGCGATTTCATACGTATTACATCAACATTTCATATCATGTTACGCTTAACTTAAATGTATATTACTAGGCTTTTTCATCAGGAGTGGAAAGTGGGGGTGGTATTCCTTGGAGAAGTGGTTGCCAACTGAGAAACCTTGTTTCATTCTTGTTTAAACCCACAAAACTGGGTAATTTTTGTGACTGTCTGGACATTTTGCGGCAACCTAACCAGGTATTTTAAGGCAAAACATACACTTCCTAACTGTAATGAAGTGGTTTTGAGCGTAAGCCTAAGCAGACCATAAGCACAGTGTTGTTGTGACTTTAAATCAAAAACAGCGGTTCGCAAAAACGTACAATGCCAACAATTTTTTCGAAGCTTCTGGATAACAGCAAATACTGTTTTATTATAGATTAAACTGTCTGATGTTATCCAATTTAATGACTTATTGTATAACTAATGGTCATCATAATTACCCAGAACACATGATCTACTTTAGAGTGATTTGAAACCAAAAAGCTGGAACCAGTGAAAGTTACAGTTCTACCCTCATTGTGACTTTTCTTCAGGGTCAGTTTTCTTTTTTATGTTTTGCTTTTTCTCAGAGAATAGTGAGTGAATCTTGATGAAAAAGTCTGGCATATTTATCTATGCGTGAGAACAACTTCTTGCAGATCCTAACAAAAAATGCAAATCAAGTAGATTTAAATATGTTTCATTCGATATTGGATTCAGCTTGATTGGATTAAAGGGGGCCGGTTGGGCCTTGGTGGAGGTTTGCGCTCTACTGGGTGTCATTCTGGTTTGTTTTCTGATTTTATATGACATAAAAACTGTCTACTTAACGATAAAAATAACAATTCATGTCTGCAAGAAGGCAAATCCGCAAACGGTCACTATGCACATCAGCATCCCGTCAGACAAAAGTCCGTCCTCAGAGATTAACGCTCCCTCTAACAATCTGTCAGAGAGGTTATCTTGGACACTAATTACATTTTCATTTTAATCCGTGACCAATTAAACTCGCAGAGTGATCAGTCACACACATTCCAGTCAGTTTAACACAGCAGGACATCTCAATTAGCTTTGTTGATTGCTTGATAATGATTATTGAAACATCAGCGTGTCATTTCCCAGCTCGCTGCGCTGAGCGAACCTCAACCCATTCTGCGCATATATTTTTTTCCAGGAATAAAACTATTTTTCCTCGCCTTGTCAGAGCAGCTGATCTGACTTTGCATTATGCTCGTTCCATCTGTGCAGTCGGTGGGTACTCGCGTCCGACACTTCTGTTAAAGTGAGAGGAGGAACAAAAAAAAAAGAAAAAGAGGCAGACGTGAAAAATGGAATCGTTCATTAGCCGCTCGCCAACCAAAAATGGCAGATCTGATACATGATAAACACAAAGAGGCGGCGTCCTTCACTCTGAGAGATTAATCAAGAGGTTTTGGCCACCCCTGCAAAAAAAAAGAGGAAAGAGGCGAGGAATTCTGCCCGAGTCACGCTCCGTGTCAGAACAGCTCAGGGGAAATCTCCCTGCACCTCTCTCTCGGTGTCTGAAGTGATCAGCTGGAATCCATATATTACTGTACGAGCACCGCGCTGCGTGCTGATGGAGTCTGCACCGCTGAGGCCCTCTCTGCTCTGTAATCTGGAGCGACTGTCGGCTGGGAAGTGAGCTGTGAGCTGTGAGAGCTTCATTTGCATAAGAGAAGGCCTGTGGCGGCGCACAGGCAGCGAGGAGGGGATGAGGAAAGGTGGAAAGACAAAGACGGTGAACTCGCCGCAGTGATTCATTCGTCCGCTGACTAACCGAATCTGAAACGCAACCAGACCCACATGCCGCGGCTCTGTTGTGGATCTAAAAAACTCCCGGTACAGGAGGATGTGAGCAGGCTTCTCCGACTGGCTTGGAGCATCAACAACAACAACTCCAGTGGTTCAGAGCTCTGGTTCTCTGGGTTTTTTAACATTTTCCAGTAAACAAAAGGAAAAAAAAAACTCCCCACACAGAAATTCCAGCAGCTTTAAATACCCGACTGTCGCGAACCACCTACAGTGAGCAACGGTGGGGCGGAAAACAATTAAAAGGTACACTAACCTGTTTACATTCAGGATTGAGACACTCTTATTGGTAAGAGTAAGAAGAAAACACACTTCTTTCTCCTCCTTCGGCTTCACTTGGTTCATACCTGATTACCTGATCAATCTGGAATCATTACCAGTACCTGGTTTCTACCAAACACACCAATCAGGCAAGACGGTTTCCAGCCTCACCCGGCGTCTAACGCTGCGTCTCTGCGTCGCAGTTCTTTTTTTCAGAATTTGCAGCCTCTGATCTCCAAGGATTCCAGATGCAACATGCTAAAAAGTTGACAAAAAACTTGTGTGACTGTATTGAAACTACGTCTCTTTGGCAAACATGCTGACAGTTCAACCCTCAGCAGCGCAGCCTCCTTGCATGTATAAATGAAATAGAGGAGGGAAATGACACACGACCGGGTGCCATCATACACCACTAGACTCACACAAATGCTTTTATCTACAAATACATCATAGCCCCGTCCCCAATGGGTGTTGCCATTGTTGGTTGACGTCCGACATCTGCTCCCTCATGAAGTCGGGGTCGATAGATTTTACCTTACGTTTACAAGCAGGAGTTTTGAATTTGAGAGGCTTTCTCTAGTCGGCAAAGACCTGAGTTGCTTTAGAGTGGGCAGGAATGATTAATACTGGGATGCAGTGACTCCCAACTAAAACAAAGTGCCACATCCTACCCTCCCCTACTTCCGTCCCCTTTGCTTGGACCACATCAACCTTCAAACTCTGACAAAAGTTGTCCACGGACGGTCGAATATATAAACCTGCCACTCAAAACCACTGATGTGATTCCCCCTAGAGACGTTTAGTTAAATTTACAGGCAGTAAACCGAGATTTTAGTCATATAGTGACTTTTATAGTTTTTTTCCATTTACGCAACACAATGGTGTCACAGGAAATATAATGCAAGAGTGGTGGGAGGTGATCTCAGACCGGGTAGGTGATCGGAGTCGTACGTAGGAAAATCTGCGTAGCTTTGTCGTCACTTAATCTTTTTTTCCAGTTTCCTGCGCCGTGGCTTGTGGCCTCATCTTGATCACCACCACGCACTGTTGCAACATGACAGTGTCCACACCAGCTGTCCCCACATGTCCTCAACATTACAGAGAAACAGCTTCTTCTCATGACTCCATCTTTAAAAAGGGCATTTGTGTGTTTTTTTTATAGACTGGGCTTTTGATTTAATTTTTCTTTAATCCATTATATTAAAAAAAGAACACGATGCTGCCGTTTTTAGCTTAAAAGTGGAGCACGTTTCTGCTTTATCGTGCTATTTTTGACCCTGCCGGCCGGTGTGGAGCCCATCTGTCCCTGTTTTACCTGACACACTATACTGTTGAATCCTGCCAGCACTGTGCATCATTTCCTGTCCTCCACACTTCCATCTCAGCCGGTGGGGGACAGAATAAATCAAATTAAAAGTTCTTCACTCGAGGCATTAACTTCCACAGGGGGACTAATGGAATCTGGTTATGTTTTCTCCCACTTCCTGCGTCTTGTGTAGCTGCCGTGCATGCTCCAGCGTTAGGATGGAGTGAGCCCTTAATAGAGAACTCCCTCCACGTCCACAAGTTTATTAGTCTGTCTAATAAACTTAATGAACTACATTAAAAAACGACCACTGTTGCAGTAGTTGCGGTTTGTCGGTGGCGGCTTTACAAGCCTTCGTGCAGGATTTATATGTTGTTTACTGGTTTTCTAGGCTCTTCTCCAGATATTAAAAGCTGTGTTTCAGGGCAGGGTCGTGTTCTGTGATGATCATTACTTGATTCATGCGTCTAATTCCCTGATACGGACATTGTAGTGCTTTAAATCATCACTGATCTGTCTTAAGGGATGGGCCAGATTACTTCCAAGACATTACACCCAACCTCTTGAATTTAGATTTAGGTTTCCCCCCTCAGAAGCTTCCAAGTTAGAAAGGCATATTTCCTTCACGCTGTATTATAAAGACAGATATGTCTTCCACATATGTTTTGTTCTCATGCTTGATCCGAGCCATTTGATACTTTTAACCTGTTCAGCTTCGTGTGGCTAGTTTGCCAAACAATACAGTGCCACAGTAGTGCATTAAATTCCAACAAAAGCTGTCTTCTCTTATCACAAAATGTCCAATAGATTCATTTCAGTTACATATTTAGTCCAAAACACAGTGTTCCAGGATCAAGTGGTGACAAAATAAAAAAAAAAGAACATGTCTGCAGATGCTTTTTCATGCTTCTGCCTGTAAAAAGTTTAAAACACCAGCTAGATCCTGAGCAAGGAGCTTCTATGCCCGCCCCAGAGCCTGCAACAGCCAATGAGTGATAGCGTTGACAAGTGACCCACTCTCTCTTCTCTCTCCTCTCCCCTGAGCCAATTACACGACAGCTTCTGGATGATTGATGCATCATGTAGCCAATGAGATTTCAAGTCCCGCAATATAAAGTTTATAGTTTATTTTTAAAGCCCTAAACTTTTATCTAGTTTTATACATTTTGCTCTTTGAATAGGCTGTTTTCCCACCTAAGCACTTGCTCTTGACTCTGTTAGTGTAAATAAGGAAATAAAGAACTATAATGAGTTTTTGAGCTGGTTACTATCAAGCAGGGGTACTTTGAGGTCGCAAAATGTCATTTTTTTTGACAGGCACCTGAATATTTGTTTAACTTTTGTGAAATTATTATTAAATTTAAACTTGGACTGTGTAAGACTTTATTATGTCTTTGTGTGTTTTCCAGCTAATAGGGGAAGTTACAGCTCATCTGCAGCTTTATTTGTGCATTCAAAAATGTTGGCTAGAAAAATAAGTAATTGTCAGTGTATTCAAACTTCTATACTGTAGATTAACGGCATTTACAAAGTGACAGCCTGGGGGGAAAAACATCAGCTCATAACCATTCAAAAGTGTCCACAACCTGTGATACAACAACTTTAAATTTACTTTGCAAGACCAAGTATAAAAATTCAGACTACAGTTTGCTCTTTTTACACTAAGTTCACTGCAGTTAAGTGTGACATATTTGGTATTTTCTGTAATATTTGTGATCTTGTCTGGAGTTGAAAATTAAATTCTTTAGGTTTAAATGATAGACCCACTGGTTGGTCTGGAAAAAAGTGCAGGCCTTAAAATGTAATAAACCAACAATCCACCGAAGGGTGTGGATTCCCTTCCAAATTAGACCTGCATGAAACTATCCTGTATTTCCTGCACTTTGTTAGATAAATTGAAACAGAATATACAAATTAATGTGAGAAATGTCTGCACATCATGAGATACTGTAAGGTATTATTACTGTATTACTGCTCGGCGAACCCTTGGATTCATGGGATGACATGAATTAAAACATCAAACACAGGAGATGTTTTTTTAGTCCAAATGGTTTTTCAAAAAGGCTGGACGACATTCAAATACACAGTCAGGAACACAATAATATGTCCTGGGTGGCAGGGATTCATAGAAACCATGTAGTGACTAACACTAATGCTGTGCATGTAGATATCTGGCTCTTAGTTGGGATGAGGCTGATCACTCTGGGATTAGACACGATGAGACAACTGGCCCCCGAGACTCTTGAGTTTGGATCGAGTTTTTTGGATGCAGGGGAGTGACAGCTGCTGGGAGGAGAGTCCTGGAAGCAGATCCTGGAGTAATGGACTCGCTGGAGGGTGGGGAGGCTGTTTGGATGATAGCTGTGGGAGAGAGCTGTTGGCCACCGAGCCGGACTTTGCCATGCTGAAAAAAGGCAGCAGCGGCGGCCAGAGAAATTGGGTGATAGCGTTGGACGGCATTCAGGTGGTTGAGTATCTTATGAGCTGCTGAGAGGGTTGAGGGCTGAGACAAGAGCCTGGAAGGGGCTGAGTGACGAGAAGGCAATGATGTCGCCTCAGTGACAGCTCGAGGAAATTTGTCTGCGAAGTGGATTGGGAGTTTGGGCCAGGGATTGTAAAAGAAAGGGCACGCAGGCGAGCTGAGACGACGACAGTGTTGTGCAGATTGTCACTTGATGAAGATGCTTGTTCCTGCCAGGTAGTCTTGGAGGACAGATGGACCCTTGGAGATCATTTGGGCGGCATATGTTCTGGAGGAGGCAATAGGCAGCAAGTCTTTGGAGAGGAATGAAGTGTCAGCGTTTCAGTATGTAAGTCCTTAAAAGCTTTAAAAAGGCAGTCAGATAAGAGGAGAGTGTGGACCGACTGATGGTGAAGGATAACGGGATTGATCTAGTTTGAAAGAACTGACAGAGATTGTCAAACTGTGGTGTGTTCCGGCCCCGCTGAGATGTCTTTGCTGCTCCTTTTCATTTGTAGTTGAGGCAGAAAACTGTGATCATTCTGCAGTCTAGCTGAGCGACCACCATGCCACAACCTGTCGCTTCCTTTCAGTCGCCTGACGCCAGCAGGTTTCTTTTGTTGTTTGTCTTGACTGAACCCCTTGATATCCAAACCCCTTTATTCACCTTCAGTTTCTTCCCATTTCATTTCATCTGGGACTTTAAAGGTACATTTCAGTTTCGTTTTCTCCTAAAGAGACATTATCTCAGTATTTGTGACATTAGCATTTCCATAGATTTATATATACATATATATATTTATGTAATTTGGGGCTGGTTTTTAGGTGTTTCTCCTGCAGCTGGTTCTGTCACCATGAACATCCCAGGATCTTGTTAATAATCCCCCTTTTTTTTTTTGGCTGCAAATTGTCCTGTTGCCACAAACATGGCTGAAGACTGTCCTGGCATCTCATGAAAAACATCCCGTGGTTTCAGGCTGTCGAACGTTGAGGCGTCACCTCACGCTTGGCCGCCAGCTGGCCCATCACCAGCACCCCGCCCCCCCACCCCCCCGCTCCTTCTGACGTGAAAGTCAGCTCATGAAGTCTGAACGTCACATGGCAAGTATGTTATGATCCGTTACATATCGTCGCTGTCCAGTAAAAACCACGATTCGCCAATTTGTTCTCCCATTTTTTAAGCTAAACAAACCATTTACAAAGTCATTGAATCATCTCAAATCTTCACCGCCGCAAAGCTGAAAACACTGTTTTTCTTAGAGATAAGTAGTTTTGACTGGACGCCGTTGACGCATCTAAATATGTAACATTTAAAACGTCTGTGGTTTGCCAGCATTTAAATCTGGCGATCGGGCTGCAGTGTGGCTAACCCTCTGCTTTCCTAATCAGAGAAGACACGACACAGGCTCCAGTAGCATTCGAGAAGCTACCACACCAAAAATACAGAAAAGAAGAAGCTGTAGAACAAAGTGAGGTCTTGAACCGTCTGAGCAGGAAACGGGCAGGTATAATTTTAGTTCCTAAGGTCACTCACCCCAATTCGGAACACCTGGTCCATCCACCACGACGACGTTGATGTGTTCATCCAGATTGTCGAGTCGAATCAAGCTCGAAGGGACGATCTCCTTGATGTCGGAGAAAAACAGCAGCGACCGGTTTGTCTCCGTGTCGCGGTGCCAGATTGCGAGGCCTCTCAGGATTTCCTGAGCTGAGCTGATGAGTTGAAATCAGGGAAGAAGCTTTGGGATTCAGATCTGGCAACGCTTTCGTTGAAGTTGGCCAAGTGAAAAACAATGGCAGTTAAATGCGGCAGACTTCTCGGTAGGATTTCTGTGAATGATGTCTGAACTCAAAAATCGAACACAGGTGAGCTGGCCGGCGTTGTAATGAAAGATCCTTAATGTAATTAGAAAGACTCCCTGCAGCTCTTTCGCCACAGATGTAAGCTTGGTAAGCACGCTCATTCTTCTGTTTACTCCAAACATCTCTTAAAAAGCCTCTCAACCGACTACAGAATGATTCAGGTATTTAAGAGGCAGGGTGTGTTCATGTTTGCGACCAAGGCCCATAAGGAAAGATTGATTTTACATGTGTTTCTGGTGGAAATCTCCTTTGCGTGTGTTTAAGTGCAGGGTTGGGGTTATCTCCAAACCTATGAACTCATTTAATTCTCTGTATCCGTCCCCTGCTCTCCTACAGCCAAAGACCGCTATTCACAGCGCCAACAGATATCCACTCAGCAGACGCTAAATAAGTTATTTTAATGACGAGCATGCCGGAGAGACAAAGAAACACTTGAAGATGGGGGCAGTGAGAGAAGGTACATTATGCTGCGCCCACTCCGCTACATTCTCATTCAACATCATCGTCATGGAGGGAAATCCATTTTGGCCTGTCAGCTACAGCTCATCGACTCGCCATGCCAGCTCCCGTCTCATTACTGTGCCTTCTGGTGCATTTTATTGAATTTCATCCCTCATTTCACCGAACTGTCACTGTGTCCATGTTTTTTTTTGTGTGTGTGTGTTTGTTTTCACAATAGAAATACACTCAGACGAGCACCGTTCAGCTGCAGATTGTTTTGGGACTCCTTCTGTCTCGATAACAAGCACAATAAATCTTTTTCACTGCAGACGTTTTGACTTGTCAAGGCAGGAAAAGCACAGGTGGGATTTCTTGGATTAATAATGGCTTCATTCTATTTCGGTAAGCTGGTTTCAGGGCTTTGGTGCATTGTGCATGCTCACTTACTAGCAGCGTTTACATAATAGCCTCAATATTCCACGGATAACCAGAATAAATGCCCAATTAAAATGCCTGAAACTGACATTTTTCATCAGATCAAGAGGGGTGGTGTAAACCTTTTGATATTCCGATCAATAAGAAAATATTAACCATGTAAAAACGCTTGTTCCGATTGTTTCTCGCTGCCCACGCTTCCAGAAGGCACAAAGTAGCAAAACAAAAACTGTTCTGTGCCCGATTCAACTTATCTTTTGGGAGGAGTTAAAGATCGTTGAACACCTAGATTGTTGAAATGCTCGATACAACAAGCATCCGCTGAACCATCGACCAAATCAACAACCTCTGGAGAAGTTTGAAGGCAGCCAACTAAAGTTACAAGACTAAAACTAAAAGCGAAAGTGGTTCCCACCAAGACAGACTTCTGGATGATCTGGACGAATGATATTTCCAGCAGGCAGAACCACTTTGCACATGTCAAGACAGTTATATATGCTGATTAAATGCTTGCGGGCATGTCTCAGGTTGAATAAACCATCGTTAGCGTTGGTGGTCACACCTGAGCTTTTCCTGCTCTGACAAGCCAAAATGTCTATTCAAGAAAAACGGCAATAAACAAGTGATCATGAAACTTAATAACGTTGTAAATCCCATCATAAACCGACATGCACCGAACCTCCCGAAAATGCCTTTGATCAGCTGATAGGAAAAGTTGTTTTCTTCTCAGTTGATTTCCCTTCTCGTGTGTTTGTTTAACCTCGGGTTAAACTCTCAGATCAGGCATGTGGCTGATTTGGCCGGTGAATACAAACTCTGATAAGATCTACAGTGATTACGCTGACAGTAAACACCCTCGGTATTGATGCTGATGAGACATTACGCATCACATCTGAGACAAAACCACCACAGGAGAAGGAGAAAAAAGAAGCCTGTCGCAACAAGCGCATTCCGCCACAGCCATTTATCATAATTTACATGACTACAGCGAATAGTTTAGGATGGAGAGGGAGATAAAAGTCCGCTCTGGGCTGGACTGATATTTATCTCCTTCATCTGAATTCCTGTAATTTCACTGTCACTGATCTTCGTGCAGCCCCTCCACAGGAATTTCAATCAGGTGGAGGGGGTGGAGGTGGTGGAGGGGGGGTTTCTCCACAGGGATTTTTCTCTCAATCCCCTCAAAGCAACAAGGTCACTCAATAGTTGCCATTGTTCAATGCGGTTTATGGCTGAAATTTATTCCAGAGGCGTTCCCGGCTTTGAGGAGATCATGTCGGTGTCGGTTCTGAGCAGTCATGATTGTCCGATCGAGCCTTCGTTGGAGGTCAGGGGTCGCCTGTCTGTCATCGTCCTGGTGTCAATCACAGGTTGACCTCTCTGACCGCGGCTGGGGAAGACGAGAAGATGCAGATTTTTCCGCTGTCGCCTGCAACTCTCTCCGCGAGTCAAAACACAAGCGGCCGTTAATGATGCGAATGGTTTTGATCAGAAGGTCCCCGAGAGTTTAAAGGACGAGGAGGCCAAGTGTCTGGAAAAGTGGAACTTTTAAAGAGTGCTCAACTGATTTTGCATTCCTACAACATTCTTGGACTCATGATGGCCAAACTGACACAGCAGAGCCAGAAGTATCATAGGTTTTTTTTCATTGTCTTTTATCCAGAATGCAACACAAGAGTCAAACTCGGCTGTATTATGGTAGCAGCAGCTAATGTCACCTCAAGCTGCTATTCTAAAGCAGTGTGCAGGAGCAGGCTGCAGAGGTCTGGTGAGCCAACTTCTCTCCAACTCCACACCATCAGATTCTTTCCTTTTTCAGACAATCAGTTGAAGCACTATGTCAGACTTAACGCTTCACCTTCTAAAGCCACAGAACATTTTGAAGCTTCCTGCGTGTATTCAGGAGAACTGGGAAAAACTAAACTAACCTCTTTTCCAGCTCTAACCTCTTGTTTTCACACAGTTTTGTTTCGTGTCCATAATACAGCTGTGCACCCCTAATGTTTATTGCAAGGACATGCATTTCTTTACCCAGATATAGAAGGAGAAGCTTATTTTCTGTCAAGACTTCATGTCTTGCTATGTATGTTGGCTGGACAAATGTGCCATTGAACTTTTCACTTGGAAAACATCTCTAAAATGAGCTGTATTGCTTTTGTCAGTCAGTTCGCTAACTGGTTGATGCCAACTTCCTTCCTGTGGCACAGTAGATACAGTCTGTCTAATATCCGCCACAAAGATTAAAATTGTTCAAAATACTTGAAACATATTCTGCACTATGAAAACGGAGCAGTGTTGCAAACACATTGGAGATCAGAGGTTCCCACAGGAATGACTCACATTTGCACACAGAGCTGTGTGGAAACGGAGCTCAAAAGGAAAATAGGACGAACTCGGCGTGACCTCAAACAATATTTTATATGTTTACATGTTACCCCGACCATTAAAAAAGAAACATTTTTTTAGCAATATTGGATAAAACAGCAACATATTCTGGCTGCACTCACTGCGGGAAGCTGTGAGGTCACAACCAGTTGCTGCTCTACCAATTTGTCTGACTTAATAAAGGTTTTCCACAAAACTCCTTCTCCTCGTTTTGCTCAACGGAGCCAGAGGAACGCTTTTTGTGTTCGGTGCTACCAGAGTATATGGAATTCTGGTATTACAGTTAGCCAAACAAAAAATACCACAGTGTACACAGAGTGTTTTAAGCTAAAGGGAGCTAGCGTCATCCGTCTTAGGCAATGTAAACACCTGGAGTTCCCTGAAGGCTCCTTTTTAACAATCATTTCAAACACCCGCGGACAGCTAAATGGGACACTTCGCAACAGTCTTGGCGATGTTTGAAGTGTGAAGACGGATGGATACTTTAAACCTCAACGGGCAAAAATAAACCCCTTGATGCATCGGCGTCTTGAGCCATCTCTCGATGCATCTCAATAAGATTCTTTAGGATTCTTTCAGCGTCCGTCTGCCTCCAGAGCCGCTAACTCTCAAAGGATATACGACCTCATTAAGCTGAGAGCCGGGGTCCCCCTGGAAGCACATGGCTCAACTGCCATCAATTTATAGACGTCGGCAGATTGTTGGGATTCACGGAAGCCGCAGCCCCCCCACACGCTACCTGCATCATGAACAGATGTGCCGGGAGCTGCAGCCCCCTGATCCAGCGACGCATGACGAGTGGCTGAATTTCACCAAAGGCCAGGGGTCAAGTCGTATCCCTTACCCGACCCTGGCATTAGACACAGACGCATGATGTCAGTTCCCATGTGGAGGGCGACTGCGAACCCCTTTGACACGCCTCTGACTTTTTTTTTTTCTCCACGGAGCTGCAATCCCGGCAACCGTGAACCGTGAACCTTCAGTTCCCAGAGACCCACCTCGAAATTATTCGGTCCCCGGAGGAGCCGCGCGCTTTCTTCCATTCACCTTCACCCGCCATTCGCAGCCCCCCAGACGCCCAGCAAAAGTCACTCACCTGTGGAAGAGAGCGCGTTGTACAAGGAGAGGTTCACATTATGTGTCATCTTGTAGGTCATAGTTTCACCACGGCCCGGCCTTGTAACTCCTGGAGCGCGGCGGCTTCTTTTCATTATTTATTGAACACTACACAGACCCACCACTTTGTGAATTCACTCCAAAAAAAAGAAAAAAGAAAAGAAAAGAGGCACTGCTGCACTTTTGTGCTTCCTTTCTTGAAGTGGAAATCTCAACATTTGTCCTCTTTTAACAGAAAAATGGAAGAACCGATCCAGCGACTACTGATATGTTCTACTACACCTTTTAAGATGCATGTGCTTTTATTCAGCAGATGTTGAACTGAACATGTTATCTGTGTCATCACTGGATAAAAAGCTGATTTTATGCAGCTGTTAAGAGGTTCCACTCCAAAGTCTGTCTTTCCAAAACATGTGGCTTGTTTTTTCCACCTCTGCTGTACGCCACCAAACTCTGTTCACAAAACCAGAGAATAAAAAACATTGAAAACTCTTCCAGCAGCTTAATTTGTGTGTTTCCAGTTTGACTCTTTCTGGCGTCCATATAGTTTTTTTTTTTTTCTCATGGCTGAATCTTAAGACCTCCGTGGATGTTCTCTCAACAAACGTACAGACTCAGCATACATGCCACACAACCCCATGATGTATATATTCCTGCGAAACAAAGGCCCATTTATCAGATTAGAGTGCCTGTATGTGCAGCAGCAGCGATCGTGTATTTGCCCCGTGTCACCCATCGCTTAGAAAACTGGGGCTTGTGTAAACTTCCTGCTGTTTTATATGCTTCCGCGGGTCAGGGGTCAGCTGACGAGCATGACAAATCACAAGATAAATCAACGTCTGAAAGCATTTTGTCATCGGCGTACTCGAATTCGATGAGCGTTAATCCAACGTAAAGAGCCTCGATCGGCTCGTGTTGTTACTCACCGTGATGGACGATGTTTGTTTAATGGTGAACTTACGTATACACTGTGCAGACACTGCATTAGCTGTAAGTGCTGAAACATTACACTTGAGTTGCATTGCAGATTACTTGAGAATAGAGCAGTCTGTTTTCTGTTTATGGAGGTTCTTCGGTTGGATGTCATACTTCATAAAGATGCTAACATGGCTGATTATGACTATTTTTTTTTGGAGTCATGTTTCTGGGTTGAAATGTGGTTTAAAAACACCCAAAAAAGGCCATTGTGTGTTTCACTAACATCATTTTCTCTCTATTTCCTCTTTTTATATCAACTCGAAGATGTGTCTCAAGCCGTGCAGGCGGCTGACAACCTTTTATTAAATTGTCTTTTAGCTTTAGGACCCGTTATTTATTTTGTGCTTACACTTTCAATCTGCGGGCCCCTAAAGACTGAACCAATCAAGCCCTGAGAGACACACCGATTGAGTGTCGGACGGTTGAATCAATATGGCCGGGATTAGAAGTAAGACTCTGTTGTCTGAATAACTGCGCTGCTTTTTAATTATGTTACTGCTTCGCTCGCTGGAGACGGGGCAGTGCTTTCAAATAACCGTCCTCAGCGCAGAGCTGAAACTCTGCCAAGTCTGTTTTCCGCTCCGTCACTTTAGGTAAAGGTTAATCACAGTCTTCCTAAAGGGTATTTTTCTGGTGCTTTAAAGAACTCACTACAGTCTCTCGTGATAATTACAGATCCAGCAATAAGATCTGCAGTATCATTTCTTACTTTTGCTGCGGCGTGAAGGTAGTGCCGCATTTTCTAGAGGCTGAGTGTACCGCTGGAAATCAAATTTTCCACTTTTCTTATCAGTTCTGGTTTGACTCACTCGCAGTGAGCTGAGGGTAATACCATCTTGAAAGTGTAATTGCATGGAGGGAAGATTATATTATAGCAGGAGGATACAGCGATGACTTCATTGGGCTGCTGCTTCCAAGGTTAGCCCTGCTTCGTCGCGAGGAAGAGGCTCGTTATGGCGAAACGATCACGGGGATTGTAAACACATGTGGACAAGAGGCACGAGTTGGGTGTTTGGGGCTTGGACGATATTCAGAAATCTGAAACACCCGTAGGCTCGTCATTTACCATCAGTCGGGCTTTTCGATTCCAGCGCCGATTGAAGACAAATCGTTCAAGTATGGAAATCACTTGTGACTCCTCGTTCCTTCCTGGCCCTCCCCCTCCTCTATATCACTTTGAGTTGTTTGTGGTTTTTTCTGCCGCACAACAATTTAATTACGACGAGGTCCCCCCCGACCTGCCAATCCCCATTTTCCTGATTACTTCTGCAGGGTGACCAGCAACAGACTTCAGGTCCAGATCAATAATCAAACCCAGACCAAAAAGAGAATGCCGTGCCCAACCCCCACAGAGCTGTGAGTAAATGAGGAGGAGGAGGAGGAGGAGGAGGAGGAGGAGTGGGAGGCCATAAAGAGCCAAAATGTTTAATTAGTTTGACCCTGTGAGTGCCATGGGATCGTCTCCACCCACCCAGCAGATGAATAGTGCTAATTAGCTGAGTGGGAGATGAGGAATACTCGCAGGTAATTCCGTGCGCGGCTGTCATTGATTAGGTCAGAATTAACCTGTGGACTCATTCTCTCAGGGGACCGCGGGGCGGACATCTTTGTCTCAACTCCAGATTGGGTCAGACGTTCATCTGCCACAAGCGGGACCATCAGTTCTGCGGGAAAGCGGCCACTTTGTCGCGGCACCGTGTTCAAGGATCAGACCTAAAATGATGTTTCTCAGACTCATACGGATCTTCTGTTCAACAACAGCCATGGTTTCACTAATAGTTACTCTTGTGTAATGAATCGCGAGCATATTTGTGGCAGAGCTATAAAACTGACAGCAGCCTCACAGCTCACTGACGTTTGCCAAACGTTAACGGAGCCAATATGGACTCACGATATGCATATTAGCTGCAGCGGGACGGGAAACTGTGGCTCACCTCGAGCGCGCGTTGGAGGCCAACAGTAACAGTAGTGGCAGTGAGAGCAGAGCGAAGACGATTATCTTTTCGACAAAGCTGACTCGGGGAAACATTTCTGCATCGATCACAGGTGAGGCTGTTGATAAAATGCTACATAAAGTAGATGTTTTTGGGGGGCCTCCAAATTCACATACAGCCAGGATGTTGGTTCCATACTGTACCAACGACGTATAGGATTGGCAGGAAAACCTTGTTAGAAGCTGGAACCAACTGTCGGATAAACAAAAATTGGGATCTGACACATTCTTTTAAAATGATTGATTCATAGTCACATTCATTAAGAAATATTTTCATTATTTCTATAGTTGACGTGGTCATTGAAGTAGACACGTTACATTAAAGATGTTGTTCTCTGGCTTTTGCTTTTACCGACATCCAAAAAGTAGTAGTAGTTCAATAACTGGTTTCTCTTGATGTTAAGTTTAAACTTTACATTAAAAGTATTGATGAATAAGTACATATCTAATTGTATTATTTATGTAGCTGTAATACTGACAGGCTAAAAAAGTGATCTCCATGAATAATACAACAATTTAGCATAAGACCTGCATAATCTAAATACAGTATAAGCTTTATTGACATCCCTATTGATTGATTGCATATTTTGCATATACACAACATTGCATGTTTGGCACTGTATGCCGAGAGCAAAGTATTAGACTTCATTGCAAAAGAATGTAAATGAATTTCATTATCTTTATGAGGTCAGTGCTGAAAAGAAACCATCAAATTTATGCTAACATAAGCAGCTCTGGTTTTGTTGTTTTTTGTTTGATTATATGCAAAGTATTCGCGGCGCTGGAGGAGAAGCGTGTGCTGTACTTCACGTGTTCTGGACTCAGCAGAATGTTTGAAAAACCTTCTCTGTGACTTTGAGCAGCCCTGGCACCGCAGCCAGACAAGTATTTCCTGGGTAGAGATGGCTGGGTATGTTGGGGGAAAGGCGGACGACGACGCGGGGAGGAATGCGGTCACATACGCTGGTGTTTTTGAAAAGGAATGCCCGTAGGCTGTGCATATTTCTGCTCATTACACATCAATTATGGATTCTTCTGGATGAAAAGATCCCACCTGTGACACTGGAGTGAAAAGTTCAGTGGATCCGAGTTTGGAAAAAGTGGTTTAATGAGTTGGAATTTCAGAAAAATGTACATTCAGTCCCACATGTCGCAGCGAGTGTCTGTCTGCTCCTAAAGCAGAAGCATCTGCCGAGCCGCTCTGTGACCGCACATCTGTTTCTTTACAGTGAATTGGACTGCTGTAAAAACGCAACTGGAGGCCAATGAATCTTTGTTGTCTTTGTTTTCGATCATTTGTTTCTCGTAAACATGTTTCCTTTCTGTGGATGAAAAAGTATTTTCTAAGCGCTGGAAGCAAAGAATATCTGAAGACTGTGAGGTCAGGATGAGGGCGGCTGGCCAGCGGAGTTCGTCAGACCTCAGCAGATGATATACAAATCAGATGGAGAAATGAAAGCGTAAGCAAAGTGTGAGTTAACGGCTGGTATACGACTCCCAGGGGCGCCGTGCACTTCTTCACAGCCAGTTTGACACCAAACACATAATGGGGCGGGCAGGCAGTCTCTGGTGATTTGCCCACAACAGCAGCAGCAGCAGCAAGCTGCAATTCACGGTTTGCTCTTTGAGAAACAAACACTCCTATTCCCTTTTCTGAAATGTTAGTTACCGGTCTGTGTTTACGCAATGCACAACATCCACACAAACCAAACTGAGATGGTCTACAGTTACAGCAGAGCCTGCGGAGGGCTCAGCCTCAGTCACTTAATGATTAATTGTTCTCTAAACAAAGAAAAGCACCAGGAGAGCCGAGCCGCATCAGGTTGAACTCATTTACAGGCGAGTGTTTGAATCTCAGCCACCTGCCGTTGCCGTATCGCTTTACCATTGATCAGAGTTCAACGGAAGCAGGCCTGAGAATCAACAAACATTCGTATTCTGAAGAGGAAATCTAATGTTTCACCATGTTTAGACCGGGGCTGCCCAAAGTTGGCCCGCCATAAGATTCAAAATCAGCACACCAGATGTTTTTAGAGAAAGAAAATATATGTTTAAATGTGTAATATATGAGAATGTCAGTTGGAAACATAAAAAAAATGACTAACTAAAACTAAAATGATCAACATAATGTGATCATGTTGAAGAGATATCCACTCAAGCTAGCAGGCTAACCAACTAGCCTGCTAGCGGTGTAAGTGCCTACACTTCCCTGGTGCTCTGAGCTCACAGTCAGGACTGCTAGCTACATCGCTACCTCGGCTAACTAGCTAATGGTAGCCACTGTTGGCATCATTTTTAATGCTGGTCAAATGCTGCCCCCTATTTGTTGGCAAATTCTTACATATTGCACCTTTTCACGTATTTAAGATCGAAATCGTATCCCATTTTTTTTTTTTTTGCTTGTGGATCGTACTGTTAAAGGTCCCATATTATACTGTTTTTCATCAATTTCACACAGCTGTCAGAAGTCCAAAAACTCGATACTTCGCTATGCATTGCCCCAAACCCGTGCGTGGTCCTGAATTCCAGCTGTCTAAAAGTCGCTCTACAGAGCTCTATCCAGAGCAGTCTGTTTCTGTGCCTGCACCTTTAAATGCTAATGACCTCCGTCTGTCAACGCCTACTCGGAGAGCCCTGCCAGCTACGTCACTCTCAGGGAGAGGAAGCCCCTTGCGTTAGCAGTAGCATGCGCTAATGTTTACGGTGGATGTATCGCTATGGCTCGCGGAGATTTTTTCGTTCAACCGAACCAGTTTGACCCAGAATCGGACCCAGAAGGAGAGGCTCCTGAAGAAATACAGACTCTGTGGCTGCAGCAGGACGTTTCAGAATGGTTAGTGAGTCTGAATAATGTTAGTTTGTTCGTATGTGTTGTTACAGTTACTGCCAGATAGCTAATGGCTAACAGCTAGCGAAAGCTGTGTTTATCTCCAACACAGTTTCCTCTTGGACACTGTTCGCATCGTCTCTGTCTCCAGACTGCACGTTTCCAGACTTTTTACTGTGACAACCAAGCTCCCTCGGAATATTATTAACATCAAACTCGCTTCAAACGCCATTGCATAGCGGACCGAAGCAGAGCTAACTAGTTAGCCGATTTCCAGCGGACTTCTCCAGACTCGAAGGCAACTGTAAATACTATCAAACCGCGGCGACAATACCTGTGGCTTAGGTGCAGTCGCTGGGTCCGGTATGGGTGGGACTGATCCTATTACGAGGGTCAGTGTCGAGGCAAAGCCAGATTTACACTGACCCTCGTTACTGAAGTAGTCTGATGTGAAGTGGTTAGCACACACACACAAGCTAACGTGAACCGCAGCCAGCATGTTGTCGTTAAAAAATGAAACGCAACCACTGTCTGTTGTTCTGTAGCTGGGACAGAATATAGCACTGATGTTGATTTTTACAACCAACAACAGAGCTACTTGCGTGTCCAGCTTTGAGCGGCGACATTGCGATATGCTGCTGTCTCATTGCTGGACACACCGAACTTCACCTCGGGGATGAACGCACCCCTCTCTGATATCTCCTATCACTGCGCAGAGGGGGCCGGCCTATGATAATGACTCCTTTTGTTACGTAACGAAAGGAGCAGAATCTGAACAGCCTGTAGGCCGTTTTACCAGTGGGTGGGCTGCAGAGACCATGCAGGAATCAGTTGTTCTCATCATTCTGGGAGTTGGCAGGCTCAGGGAGGACCAGCATATATGTAGAGACCAGAGAAAACGTGCTTTTCATGATATGGGACCTTTAAGTTTCAGGAAGAAGGTTTGGCACCCTGGTCTAGACAGTGAATTACTACTGGGGGGGACACTTCTCCTGCCTTTGCTGTTTATTCATCACTGATACAAGCAGGATCTGGTTCCACGGAGTTCCGCCAGGGTCTATCTTTGGCCCACAGTTAGATCCGAAATCTCCACCAGGATAAGTTTGCAAATTTGCAGCGCTATATAAGGAGGAATTCTGGCTGTGGCCCCTCCAATCCTGCATATGAGAGTGCTATGAAACTTTATATGAGAGTTTATATCAAAAGAATCTCTGCTAATGCGGCCACACAGAGCCAACATGCGAGGATTCATTACACGAGGACAGAAGTGGCTTAATGGTTATGCGATGCAGCGTTGAGGATATTCAGACATTCAATTACAGGCTGGTTGGGGTCAGAAAGCTTTGAACCGCAGTTATTTGCGGTCTCCCTCCTCCGCCATAACATTTTATCAGTAAGCCATGGATTTGACTAAAGTTGCAGACCCTCATTATAAGGTCGGCTCAAGACAATGTGGAGTTGTGAGACATCTGAAGAACATTAAAATCCAATAAAGGTCCTCTGGAGTTTTTTTTTCTGTTCAAATTGCCCCTGTTAATCCTGTACGTCTTCAAGAAATGACAGGGCAAAGAGCTGTGTGGAGAGAGCACGAGATGGAATATGCCATTTGTCACGGCCAGCATCTCCAGCGACGAGAATTTACTGCCCGTTCTGGCTCACCGCCAAGTGAGTACGATGCTGTTTACTGAAAGAAGAAAAAGGGGTTCTTCCACATTGGTGCTGCGATACTCACCCATTTTCAGGAAAGTGTTGTTGTCGATTTAGCGAACTTCCTGTCCGTTTTGCAGGTAGCGATCCACTCCCTCCTCTCTACATCACCACACTTGCACGAATCCCGTTTTGCCTCTCTTCCTCAACCGTTTTTCTTTATAACCATGCTAGCTGTTAATATAGGAGAATATATCACTTTGCAGCTGCTTTAATGACTCATTAGCATTGATTGGTGCAGCTTTAAAGCAATCCTCCCTCTCTCTATCTCGTCCACGGGCCCTTTTCAAGTCTGACTGGATGATAAAAAACTCCGTCCTCCAAACGAGAAAGATCTTAAGAGGAGTCTGAGAGATAAAACACCAGCATAGCTAATATCACCAAGAATCTCGTCCACGCAGCAGCGTTATCAATCACTCAGACTTTCATGGGCCCGACCGAGGATTCCCTCCGAGACCTCTCCACCTGTGGCGGGACTGCAGCGCGCCAAATCAAATTATGGACCTGGAGTGTGATGAAAAACAGCATACCACGGCTCCCATGTGAGTCCTGCACCTCTTCATAACAATGTGTGATAAGACTTTGGGAACATTATCTTCTATCCTATATCCTGTGGCCTGCCAACTTTCTCCCATCACCTTATCGAAAAACTTTGTTATGCCAAAGTTGGTGGGAGAGCCGAGGCTATCCCAGCTGTGCTGGCTTCACTTGTATGATCTGAACGACATAAAATGACAAAACCCCAATTATCTGAATCCAGACTCCAAATGTATCAGGACAACTCACGCAGCATGGTTTTTCTCCTGACAGTGTCCCAGCTGTTGTGATGTTTTTGTGAAATACTGTGCTGATTCCTGGAAGTCAGAGAGAGAGAGCGGGAGGTTGTTTTTGAGCAGCAGGCTCACTCCGGCTGTGTAATTGTCTCTCCGACACAGTGAGGTATCCCACTCTCTGACTGACACATCTCACCTCTGCCCATCCATCCATCCATCCATCCATTCATCCAGTTTCCCCCCGCTGGCACTGCCTCTCTCCCAGGCTCAGCTACCATTATACACACCACATTAGCCGCATTAGAATAACAGGGCTGCAGAAAAGGACCCTGACCTGTTTCCAGAGTTGTGGTTTCAGTAATGAGCTGCTATAATGCTAAAACCTCACATTTTGCACAGTCAAAACCTTAAGATAATCACGATAGTCATTTTTGAGACCCATGTTGATACCAAATGTGAACAGCCTCTGAGTGCAGGCACAGCTGTAGTTGTACTGTAACCATTTAACTACTAGCAATGCCACCAGACTCCCTTAACAAATAGCATGATTTTAAGAGTTGTTGCGTGAGGAGAAACTTAGTGAAAACAGCAATGGTGAATACTAAACCAATGGTGCTGTCTTGTAACTAATGTCACCCTTTACACCAAATTTATTAAAGAATAAAAACGTACTGATGCTAAACATTTATAAATACAGTAAACCATTACTTATAAATACTCATATTTTTCGTATGTGGAGAAAGTCCCCAGACTCCCTTAAAAAACGCCAAAACTTTGAAAGTTGGTGAGTTATGAGAAACTTTATGAACTTTGTGAAATGCTTCCTACAACAAATGTGCAACTATTTGGGCTAACTTGTTAATCCGGCAAACATTATATATACTGTTTGTAAAACACATATCTGTTTGTTCCAGTGATGTTGCATAAGGAGGAGCGGTGAAGTGAGGACGGATGGTCACTCAGGATGGATGGTGAAACCACATGTGAACAGCCTCTTAGTTTCCTGAGCATGCAGGGTGGTGTCACTTAGACTGGTATTAGCAATGCAAGAAAAATGCTAAATCACCCACTCAAGCCACTGGCATGACACTAGCTGACGGGCACATGCTGGTGACGAATGGATCCGTTTTATACACAAAGACAGGAATATCTTCATGTATAACATTTGCCGAATTAACAAGTAGCCCCAAAGATTTAAGAATGTGTTTTTAGACAGTTTCACAAGCTCAAGTCTCAATATATAGCGTTTTTTTTAAGGGAGTCTGGTGACTCTTTTCACAGACAATAAAATGTAGCCTATATTATTTACTGTATTTGTTAAATTTGACATGTTTATTGTCAACATGTCATATTCTTTAACAAATTTGGTATAAATGGTGAAATCAGTTGACAGTGTGTTTGTTAGACGGACTTCAGTTGCAGAAGCAGCGATTCCGTGACAGACGCTTTTTTAAAGGAAAGAATGTTTAGTTTTTAATGCCGAATTTACAAGGAGGCACCAACATTATAGAATTTACCGTAGCCGTTTCACAAAGTTTGCCAAGTTCCTCCTCGTACAACAACTCTTAAAATCACCCAATTTGTAAAGGGAGTCTAGTGTTAGTGTGGTTATGAGTTCAATGGTTAGTGTCTGCTGCAAACGTTGGCGGATTAAGAGATCCCAAACACGTAATTTACACGGCAGTGTACCACAATTGATGAGTCATTAAGGGTAATTCCCATCTGTACTCAAAATGAAAGCTCTGACTCAATGAGCGTGTTCACGTTTGGCATCAACATCTGTTCTGAGCGATCCGTTCACAAGTGGAAGGATCTGTGTTTGATTCCTTCTTGGATCTACCAAATTTTGAAGGATGTTTGCATGTTGTGTCAAAGGCCCTTCAAAGAAAGGAACATGCTGTGAGTTTTGCCAGAGGAATGTTTCAGCGATGTTTGTTGCCCCCGAGATCGAGATTCTGAATCATTTTCTCAAAATATGTGGGGAGGACGAGGCCAAGTTCTACCGCAAGACATCTGACTGGCAGACGGGGAGAGAATCCATCAGATCTCTCGCAGGTTTTACTGTGGCAGGTTGATGCGCTCATTCTACAAACCACATGGAAAAAAAGGTATTGAGTTATTTCAGTCGGCGTAGAGCGGACACATTGTGATATCTCATCGGTCCCAGTCTGCCAGCAGAGAGGGACTTGAAGCATGAAAAGATGCCTGACAGCTGTAGGGGGAAAACATATGCAGCTGATAAGCTTGAGTTAAAACAACTGGGTGTTCAGCTGGAGGTGATCACAAACTATTTCTGCCAGGAAAGACACATTCCAGTTGTGACAAGCCGCGGCTCCAATTAAGAAAGCCGCAAACACAAACACACAGAAAGACGAAAACAAGAGAAATCAAATTAGAGATGCCACGTTGTTGTTTTTTAGTCAGCAGCTCACAGCTTCAAAAAAAAAAAAAGAAAATATTGTAATGAGTTCAAGAGTGCATGAGAGAGAGACTATGGGAACAGCATTACTGCTGTCACATGTTGTCCTGTTCAGTTTGGACTCATAATCTGCACAAATCAATAACAAATGACAGCATCATGACTGATAACACAGTGAGGCTCCAGCAGGGAGTCAGATTTGGAAATGCTGCCACCTAGTGACCAAAGTTCAGCTGATCAGACAGAGATAAGACAAGTTTAAATACAGATGTTCAATCTGATTTACAAATATATTGATTCATAAAGATCCTGATTATAATATGTGAAAAACAATTTACCAGCCGTGTGCCTGTTCGGGCAGTTGTTAGTTGTAGTAGTCATTAATTATAGGGCTTTTATGTTTTATAGCTCATGTTGTGATGATTTAAGGGTTATTATGGCTTTCTGTAAAATGTCTTCCAGCTTTAATGGTTTCTACTAATTGGATGATTAGAATTAAAAACCCTGTTTATGTGATCTGAAGAGCTTAGGAGGGGAGACAAAGAGGTGTTGTGATGTATCGGGAACGACGACTGTGATTACAATATTTAACATTTAAGAGAAAAGATAAGTAAATAGGGAGTTTGCCAAGACTGTATGTACTTGTATTTTACTCAATTGCAAGTAAAACTACTGATATTCAAATAAGTAAATAAGTAAAAGTACAAAGTATTCCTCTCAAACTCTACTCTCAGTATTATTTACTTTTTTTTTTTTACTGTTGATTGTTAAATGCATTATCAGTTAGAGTTTTGTGTTTTTGGCCATATTTCAGGGTTTTATTGGCACATTAGTGATCACATCGACTTGCAGACCACATAAATCCAGATGAAAGGTTTAGTTATTAATTCAAATTGTACTCAATTACCAATTTTTATGATCTTACATGTTGTATTGCATACGTACGTACTGTAAGTACAATTACAGACTAGTAAAAAATACTTATATACTTATATATTATAATCTACTTCGACTGCGGCTTGTCAATAAGGAAAAGCCGTTAATGTTCAATAATAAAGTCAGAACCATTAAATGACATTTAAAGGTGCACCATGCAGTTTTGGGGAGAACGATCTTCACATGCTGATTTTTATTTATGCCCTAACAAACTAAATAAACAAACTCTCTTTGTTGTCATGACTGAATGAACTAAATAAAACAAACTGACCTTAAAGGACAACACACCTGTTTATATGTGGCAGACCCTGCCGCCCTTCTAGCCTCAAACAGTGTTCTGGAGACCTTTTTTTCCTCTGAGAACCGCTTATGGGAAAAATAAATACTTCTGAGTATTTAAAATACGAAAATTCTGAGTTTAAATGTCTTCTTCTAAACTACATAATTCTCCTTTAATGCATATAATCATTCATGATCATCTTGCATTGTTCAGGCTGATTATCTTCAAGGAGAGCCATTACTTTAAAGTTAATTAGATTTCTTTATCTCTGGGGTCAGGACCAGTTATGATTATACGGCCTCATATTAAGCCTTAATATGGAGATACTATAGTTATAATTAGAACATATAAATATGGGTATGACACAATAATATTTACATTTTGTCCCATTGTATCACAAATACTCATAAAAACAGATATCCTATCATAAATTTGAAGATGAGCTTTAAGAGCATGAGCTTTCAGATGAACTCCTCCGCTGCAGTTCCGCCTGCGGCCACTTGGTGCTGCTCTCTCAACATGCATCACACTGCTGAGGGTGACACATGACATTAAGGGGCTAATACAGTAAATGGATGAAATATCCCAGGCTCATTTTTCACGAGGTGTACTGATAAGTCAATAAAGCAGGTAAAAGCCTCATTTTTCTTATTAGATCTACTCTACAATCACGGAGGAGGAGATGGAGATAAAGAGCAGCGCAGCAGAGGAGTTAGTCATTTTAAGACTTTGAGGCAATTAAGGCGAGGATTGTGTGATTCAATATCACGAAAATGCCTCCAGTATTTTTATATTCAGCGAAGTCACAGGGCGAAACCAAACCACTGGCTCTGCAGATGTCGCACAGCACGGCACGTCGTCCTTAATGATTGAATCTTTGCCATTCCTGCGTGTGTTTACAAAGAAGCAACATCTGCTTTAAGCCTGTAAACAGCTGCATTGAGCTTTGTGCACATTTTGCTTCAGGGATTTGAGGACATGGTGACGTTTTATATAAAAGGTCCTTCTATCAAGGTACTTCGGCCTTTATAAGTCATTGTAAGATGCTGATTAACATTCGTAAGACTATACAAGCCTCAATAGCAGCATCATAAACAAATGTATCGTCAGTGTAGAAGACAAACAGGAAAAAGACAACATCATACAGTTATTGAGGTAAATTATACGTAGTGAGAGCTTTTAAAAACGTACATAAAACATCAATAAAAAAATTCAGACTAACTTAAAAACTTAATTATGCATTTATTATCGGTAAGTGCTTATACATGATCTGACAATAAACTTGTGCATTATACTAGTTTTCACACGTGGCATCTTAAAAGGGCTTAAAAGGGCCTGACGCTTACCACAAAGACCTCAATATAGTTACCCGACCCCAAACTATAAAGCACTACAATCTGTGAAAAATCATATAATGCACAGAACACAGAGGTCTTAATGAAACTCTGCTGTCAGGCCCGAGCCGAGCTGTTCTCTTCAATAACCCGGCTTCTTTACGCTCTGTCAAGTAGTGGCCAGAAACATCCCAAAACTCATCATCATCATCATCGTTAGAGCGGTGCTGGGAGCGAAGGCAGATCCCTCTGTCTTGGAAGGAAATTCCATCGCTAAAATCTTCACCTCCTCATCAATCAGTCCTCCCGACTCGGCGCCAGTCACATGGGCATCGGATGAATGCAGAGAAAGAGGCTGAAACATGTGAAAAAGAAAAAAAATCCTGTCATCATCATATACATTTTTTAGAAACTAGCACTGATGGCAGGAAGCAACAAACGTTGGTGCGGCCGACGTTTTTCCGAGGCCGGGATGAAAGCCGCCATTGAAGCGAGATGTAAGCTAATGTAAAACCAATTTGAGTCGAGGAGGGAAAACAGCACAAACCAGATATATACTTTCTATCCACTCCAAGATGAGTGAACTGCACGGAAAAGCCGATTACCGCAAGTACCTATTTTCCATAATGAGTGGGGGGAAATGTGTAGCTTTGAAGCAAACATCTATCAGACATTTTACAGTTTTCTCAAATGAGCAATCAGGGGTATTGATGTACACACACACTCTTAAATACAAATCCGTGACTCTCGCTCAAAAAGGCTTTTACCGACAAATCAGACGAGCTAAGCGATCTTTTCGAACGCCGCCTCAAGTAATCTGATGACATCAAACACAGTCAGCGCGGAGGTGACTCTGAAAGGAGTTGTCAAACTAAATGCACAGGCTGATCAGCCTAAATACTTTTCACTTTTGGGCGAACTTATCCTTTAAAGTCAGTACGCAAACTGGGTCTGTTACTATACCCACGATTTTTTTGCAAGTAGCCAAGTACTTACTCCGATGATGTATTCCAAGTTTATGTGGAAGTGTATTAGAGCTCACTGGGGCACACTTGATTAATGAGACTTTACTGCGGCTCATGCAAATACACGGAGAACAGACGCTTTGCTGGTTTTTATTTAATTTTCATATAATTAAAAATAAGTAGGATAATGGATTACAGTTACAGTCAGGAGCGGGTGTAAAAGAACTGCATATTTATGAGCCTAGAGGAGTAATACAGTTAATAAAGCAATCAGATCAGTGTGTTCCAGTGGTCTAAGACACAACGTCATATTTGATCTCGGCCAAGTCGCCAGGATTAAATGTGGTTAAGGATTCTACGAACCACTCAGTGTTGCCGTCTGTGTACCAACATAACAAGTGGACCTTCGTTTCAGGAGGCAGAGGGGATGGTGGTGGAGTTGGTCACTGCAGATTGAGACTGCGTTTCAGCATTTGTAAGTGTCAGACGTACGCGGGACAATTTCCAGATTAACTTGTGGTGACAAATTCCAGATATTTTCTCGAGGAAGTTGAAGCATCTCCAGCCGTGTTTGTGCCAACCAAAACTGCTATTTTAAGCCAAGGCATGATGTTTTCCTAACCCTAACCAGCTGGTTTTCGTGTCTAAACCTAATCAGAAACAGTGTTGCAGAAGTAAACATCGACAACATTCATTCTGTGATTGCCACAACACCCTCACATAAACAAAGCACGTGGATGTACTTGAGACATACTGTGATGAGATCTTGTATTTTTTTTCTCTTTATATAAGGAACTTATCACTGACAAAATGATACAATGCTTCATCTTTTATTTTTACAATGTTAACACTTTTTTTTGTTTTGTTTTTTTTACACGTATGGGGTATTCTGTCCTCAAGACGAATGTTTAAAAAAAGAAGTTAAAAAACTTGGAGTTCATTTATTGAAAGGATTTTCTTCCAAACACCACCCCACGTGATACCTCATGAGAGTTTGAGGTCTTTCTGAACGGCTCTGAACAGCTGTATCACAGCGTCTGTCCACGCCTCTCTCTCCTGCTGGCTGCTGACCCTAGCCAGCGTCTGAGTCGTGTAGACCAGCGTCAGCACTGTCCTCTCAAAGTCCTGCTGGCTCAGAGGCTGCCGGCGCTGGGCGAGCGCTGCCGTCAGACGGCGAATGTCGGAGAGCCTCTTGGGCAGGATGTCGTCACAGATGACCTCCAGCTTCTCGACGTTCCTCATGGAGCCCAGCTCCTCGTCTGGGATCAGCATGGAGTGTTCTGCGCCTTCTATCTGCATTCCAGCCAGCAGGATCTAGGAAACATCAAGATAAATTATCAGGAATTCAGGAAAAAACACCTAGTATACGGATCGTTTCTTTCATCGAAGTCCAGAAAACTTTGGGACAACACGTACTTTCTGCTCATGAACAGCAGTACAGCATCAGCAGTGTCTTAGTTTTTCAGCTTTCAGCATTTTAAGTCAGATCACAACCATGTGGCTTGGACAGATCATTTGCACATAGTTGACATATTCAAATTGGTTTCCAGTAATGAACCGCCAAGCGACAAATTATTCCAATGCTTCTTAAAAACTGACCTCAAAAAGCAAGTTGACGTCCTCCACCGAACGCTGGAACGCGGGGTTGATCAACCAGTATGTCCCACGCTTTATCCTATATGCAGACGGATACAGAGCTAGAACACACGAGAACAGGAAATTGGATTAGGGGAATCGCCCTCATACTCAAGAAATTAGGCACCGCATTAACCATCCTGGCATGCACGTGGGTGGGCCAGAGGTTGAGTCAACACGGATACATTACTGCTCAAATATTATGCAGGTGTGACGGTCTGGCTCCAGCTGTGCAGAGGGTAACTGGTCTTTGACCTGAACTGCAGATGGTCTTTCATCTACAAGTGGCAGTGGCAGGGGGGGCAGGTGTTGTTGACCTCATTTGGTCAGATTTCAAAGTGGTGGTCCGTATAAAAGTAGCAGACTGTGGGCCCCGAGGTGAACGGATAGGGCTGAATGAAACCCCTCACATGATTTCCTTTGGGTTTGTCACTACAAGTTAGCAGCTGAACCTTTGTCACTAAACAAAAACATTGATTAGTTGGCCTTTAATTTTTCTTTGTGCAATTTAACCAAGTATGAAGTACACATCTCTTACTTTTCTTTTTCATAAGATTTGATTTGAATGACATTTATGGTTTGAATTACTTTACAATGACTTTATAGTACACTATTCACCCTGTATTCTAGTGGCATTGTCTTTTCAAATAATTCAGTGAGTTCTTTATTGTTAAGTCTGAAAAAAAAAGTGAGTAACATTTTTTTCTTATCTCGCTTTTATCTGCTCGAGCCATCTTTCGGTTCACTGGCTTAAAATGCAAAAGTTGGCTAAATTCTTAATGATCAGAAGGACATATCTGTGTCCAAGGAATGATTTATGAACTATGATCCCACATTCTGGTGATCTACATTCTCATTTCTGCATAACAGTGCTGTGCGATAGAGAGCACATATTCCCACTGGTTGTAGAATGTCTTCGGGAGGTCAAGTCTAAGCAAGGATGGAATAAAAAGGAAAATTAAGAGGTATAACAAGGAAGCAGAGTCACCCCATCTACATTTTTCCCTTCCATACCAATTATATTACGACTACATTGCCGCCCACACTGTTCAAGATTTCATATGATAAGATTCTCAACTGTGTGAGACTCGTACACCAATCTGATGATGAAAAGTAAAGTTGATTAGAGCTGAAAAGGGATTCACAGCATAATACAGTAAGTTAAACCTTCCTTCGAGCGTCTACATCTGGTTTTCCTCTGTTTCACATGCTGTTGCCATCCAGTGCTTGTTTTAGCAAGGAAGCCGATGCACAGATCACACACATAGATCTTAATGAGCTGTACAGTGAAAACAATGGGTTGCATCTGAATTCGGATCCAAACGTCCTCCTACCCGTCAGTGGCGTCTACGGTGTGCTGCCGCGCCAATTCTGCAGTAATGATCAGGCCTGCTGCCTCAACAGCCAGATACATTTAGTTTCATAGCATTTGTTAGACCAGCCAAAGCCACATGCACCGGCTGATCTCCTCATGTACCTGCTTCTAGCCTGTGTGACTGCCAGGTGGAGCTCCAGCTTTGTTTTTATAATCTGGACACCATTCAGAATGTAAAGAAAGTCTGTGGCTTTATGATGCAGCGCGAGAATAACAAACCTACCAATTTGCTACAATCAATATTATCTTAAACCTTTCAACTCTGAAATCTGCCCCAACCACTGCAACCAAAGTCCAAAGTCCTTCGGCGCAACCCCACCTATCAGAATCATCCTTGAAAGATGTGTAATTTAAGAGTCACTGTATTTTGTCTTCTTAGATCCAACACTGACTTGCAGCTACGGATGCTTCGCAACTTGTAGGCAAAGATTTATACTCTTCATTGAGTGAGTGACTCCCAGATGCACGATCAGCGGCGGAGGAGGAATGACTGTGCAGTCATGTTAGATCCTGAAGAGACACTCCAGCTTCAGTGGGGCATTGTCAATGAAAATAAAACTACACCCTGGAGAAAGCGTGCTCATTACAACAAGGGTTATGTTACTAAAGGATGGAGGAGCTGCTGGGGAATGACAGCTCGGAGGACGACCCAACGCTGATTTGCATTTAAAATTGATAACCGGTGATTACATAAAAGTTGTTTCTACCACTCTCTGCTATTGTTTGCTGTAACCCAAGACTCCTTTGGCGAGCAAGAACGTGTGTGTGTTTTATGTTCCAGCAGTAGAAACAGCAGCTTGGAATGAAAATGTTATTGCTGCTTAGTGCGCACGAAGTTGGAGCACCACAGGAACAGGCCACGTGTCTTATGAAGCTGCAAACAAACTGTAAGCAAAACAAGTCGAGGATTCATAAACATGACTCAGGTGAGCTAAAAGCAAAGTTTACAGTGTAGAAGTTCAAAACTATGGTGCAGCAACAGACTGTTGAGAAACAGGACAAAAGGATACTAATAAGAAATGCAGACAGACCGGCAGCCAGACAGAAGAAGGCTGAAAAACAACAGACAATTTGGCAGGAAACTGAGGGAAATTCCTATGGATATACTGTATACTGAGAAGCTGAAGAGGGGATGGATAACAGGTAGGCAGCTGAGTATGGAGCTCAGGTGATGACAGGTGAGTGGGAAAAGTGGGGGGCCGAGGTAGGGAGGGAATATAAGTGTCTGGAATGAGAGCAGAATTAGAAAACACTGCTGCTGTAGTTGGATGCACACAGTGAGGCCACAAGGGACTTTGCGCAGTCTTACAGTCTTGCAAGGAAAGCATGGATCCCACTGCTTTTCTTGCCAGACCTGCCCTATTCTGACTCTGACTGGCTTGCATTGATCGGTTGTGTATGACAAAAAAAAATTCCCAGATACCCCTGGATGCCCTGGAAAGAGGGAGGAAGGTCAGTCGGCCGCAATTAATTCACCCTTAAACCACACCACACATGAGACAAGAATTAGTAAGCTATTTTCTAACTGTATGTTCAGTAGCTGTCCAGCTGCAGAGCTGATGCAACAGATTTTGAGCTGTAGTTTCCCCGGTAAACAAACCGACTTCTTCGGCTGTTGCAGCTGCAGTGTCTCTGGGCTCGTTAGACAGAATGGAAAGGCCATGTTTTTCGCAAGGGGAATTGGAGACAGGGCGGCCTAGCGGATACCAGTCCTGTCTGCTCTGCCTGGCTCAGAGACACCCTGGCAGCAAAGAGTGACTCCAGAAGACCAAGAAGGGCAGCAGCAGAAAGGGAAGGCTGAAGTTTCATAGTCCACTACACATTTCTTGAACTTATCCTTTAAGACGTAGCGAACTTAAATCTAAATAAAACATTCCAGCAATTTTTCCTAAATGTAGAGTAGAGTTCTCAACGGGTCGGGCCGGCCCGACAAACCCGACCGGACCCGCAGGTTCGGGCCGGGTTCGGGCCGAAAAGATGTGCAAATGAGCCGGGTCGGGCCTTGGGCTTCCTTTTTTATAAAACACATTTCATAAAACACATTTCTTGCTGGTTGTAAATTATATAGCCTGTTGTGAATCATTGCTGCTCAGGTGTGGTGAAGAGTGAGTCTGGCTGCTGCTTCATGCGGAAGGGCAGACGCAGAACTGACGCCGCTGCGTGACGTACTGGAATTGGCTAAAAGTAAACTTGCCACAGGTGAATTCACCCTTGCTTTTGAGGAGTGGGGAAACAGTCTGTTTCTGTCTCTCCGAATATATTTTCCCACTGGTCGAAGCACGGTGTCTTCTTTGCAGCGGGAGCGGGTGCTGCTGCTGACGTTGACGCAGAACCTTTCTCCTGGCTCGCGTCACCTTTCCGCCAGCTGTCTGTCGGATCATAAAAAGTGTATGAGGAAAACAATTCAGGCACGCGGAGGGTCGGGTTCGGGTTCGGGCAGACAATTCATGCTGGTGTGTCGGGCTGCGTCGGGTTCGGGCTTAAAACCGGCGGGCCGGGTCGGGTCGGGCTGTAATTTCCAGGCCCGTTGAGAACTCTAATGTAGAGTAAAACATATTTGTTGGTTTCAATATGTACATGCAGGGGAACAAACTAACGATTAGGCAATCAATATGTCTCTCTAATTTGTACTTTTCTCTCTTACACAACATCTTAGCTTTTCCTGCTGCTCATTCTAATCCTGCTCATCCCTCATGCCCGCCCCAGCGCTCCAAACAATCAGTGTTTGGACGGGCAGGCTTCCCCCAATGCCATTATGCACAGGCAGGGAACTTGTAATCTCCTGCTAACTGCTTGCAAGGAGATGAGGGAACAACAAAGATCCATTAATTAGCAGGGCTAAATGGTATTCCTGGCTGGAGGGATGTCTTGAAGAGAGAGAGAGAGAGAGAGAGAGAGAGAGAGAGAGAGAGAGAGAGAGAGAGAGAGAAACAAAAATGTAAACAAAATGGACGTGTGGATGCCTCTGGCTTACGCTAAAAGAGGGTGAAAAGGACACGGGAGAGAAGAAAATGTTTGCAGCAATGGCCTGTCGTCTGCTTAGCATTTTCAATTCACCTCCAAATGATGTTAAAAGACAAACAAAGAAGCAAAATACACCGATTTGGTTTGTAAACACAGACTTCCCCAGTAATACATCCGCAGTGAGACAAACAAATGAGAAGCTAAGATAAAATAAAGTCACTTTGTTTTGCCAGGGAAGACGACTGTGGACTGTGGATATTACAATACTGGGGGGGACTGGTGATGCCTTGGGATAGTGAAGAATGGTGACATATTTACATTTTTCACCAACCATGCTCTCTGAAGTGATACTTGGCATTTCTATCTCATGAGAAATTGTAGGTGACCTTTGTCTTACGTGGGCAATTGTGTACAATTCTGGGACACATAACACAAAACAGAAAAATAGGGCTGCTATCAGTCACAGTATTTTTCTCTCCTCGCCAGTTTAAGCTTCATGTGACTTATCCGAAGATTCAAAGTTATGTGAGTCCTGAGAAAGGAATTTCCTCAGCGAGTGGATCCAGTAACAACAGGCCAGTCGCTTTTCGCTGGAAAATGATGTGGTGATGTCCTACACGTTGCAATGATCCCAATATCTCCTGAAGATAAACTAATTCTTTCACACGCAGCCACATTTTTTCTCATCTCTTTTAGGAACATTGCATTCTTATATTAATTTCCTGGGCGCTTACCCCAAACCAACATCAACTTTTACGCAAACACGTCTTCACTCCAAAACATGATGGTTGGAATTATAGAGTCCAGCATTTTGGTCCCAACAAAGCTGTTGGACCCCACATCATGAGTGGGCTTCATTAGACCCCATAAATACAGAAAAACAAGAACATCCCCTCCATACAGGCAAACCAAGATTAAACGATGAATGTTTATTTTTAATTTCCAACAGGCTTGTTTCTTACATGAATATATAATGTTGGCATGGAGCAGGTGAGTCTGCACGGCCTCTACGAGTCCACCTACCTTTTCTGTGATGCTGAGCGTCTGCCAGGTAGATGGACAGGTAGACGACGACAAACGGAGCCCACAGCTGCGTCATGTTGGTTGTCCTCACACACAGATCGACTCACACAAATGAACATCACAACGGTGGGTGAAAATGCTCTGACTGTTGTGTTTTGGCATCTCACATGCACTGCTTTCATTCACTGTTTTCATTTTTCTGTCCTCTCCTCCCTCCTGACATCCACCCTCTTCTCCCTCTCTCTCTCTCTCCTTTTCTTTTTTTTCTGTGTGTGTGTGTGTGTGTGTTCTCCGCTCAGGCCTGGCTGTCTGGGCTCTCATCTGGAAATCATCAGGATTTTGGGTAGCGCCTGCCCTCTTGGCTGGACTTGTGTCTCAGCTACTGGCTGACAGCTTCACTGGCCGACTGGTTCAGTTACTGAGCGACTCTCCAACTGACTGGATAACTGTGACTGACTAACTGGAACAGTGGCTGACCCACTTGCCGATTGATTAACAGAGCCCTAATGGCATCCCATAAGCCAGAACAACAGCAGTGATAGCACAAAAGACGGATGGTCTCCTCGGAAGAAGTGCTCTAGCTTGATCAAGTGTTGTTATCATCTTAAAGGATAATTCCTAATTTATTTCATCTTGGCTTTCATTTTATTGTTTGTTTTCTTTCAGCAATAATGGTAAAAACACACCAAGTTATCTGTAACGAGGAGTCACATTTGACAGATTGTAAACAAACCGACAGCGTTATTCAGCGTTTTCTAAGATGGCAAAACAACGTGATTGCATCCAAAATGCCTCACAGCCGTGAGCACAAGGTAAGTATGGTGCTTAAGCTTGGGTCGGACTTTCAGCAGAAGTCTGACGGCAACTTAAAGCAAAAATGTTCAAAAAAATAGCGCCCACTTAAACAAATACATGTTTTTAGGCATGCCTTCTAAAACACATCTTGCTGTCGGGGCCGTTAAGCAGCCTCTCCACAGAGCTGACGGTCATCTACTGCAGATTACACACTGACGAGGGATGAGTACCTCATACAACCCCACATCAAAAACCTGACCTATCACTTTCATTTGATGAGTGCAATATTATCATAATACCATCACGATTGCATGATAAAATGATTTATTACAACTGGATTCATGTCCTGGCATTTCTCTTCCCAGTTAATGCATTCTGTTTCTCCCTCCTACACACACACACTTTTCCTTTCATGTGTTTAAATTCTACTTTAATTAACTGAAATCCTGCGCCGCGCAAGAGAACAAAGTCTCGTCTTAAAAAGGCCCGTTTGATTGCAGGTAGACGATGACTACACAGGCTGGAGACGAACCGCTACGTGTCGACAGCCGACGACGACGCTGGGACCACTCACAGCATCTTGATTCAAGGCTGTAAAGACACCCTCCACGTCTTTATACTCGCTCCTCCACAGCCTCTTGTGCTCTTTGTTGTCGCAGAATATGTGCAATAAACACACAGCTCCCTGTTCCACTGCCAAGGCACATAATAGACTGTGTAGGTGCTCTGGGTTTCAGATGGTTTGCTTCCTTGGCTCGACTTCCCATGCTGCATCTGTTCAAATAAAATGATGTGTACAAGGAGTAAAAAAAAAAGAAAAAAAAGGAGCTGGCACTTATATCCAATCAGCAGATTAGAGTGCAATAATCAATTATTCAAATAGAGGCTCAAGATATCAAACTTATACATTATTCCAACAATGTAACGCTGATAAGAGCCCACTATTCTTTATCGACGCTGTGCTGATGGAATAAACAATGAACTCTGGTATCTGTGCCTCTCTGAGTGGTGAGCCTTTATTTTTCAGGTAAATCTTCCCCCCCGTCGTCGCCTCCAACTGGCATCTGAAGCGACGAAATGCAATCATAAATGGCAGCATGAGACAAGGACGGTGCTCCTGTTTCATTTCAGGGGCAATAAAAAATAAAAAAAAACAGTGAGTGGACACGCGGGAGCCATAACTCCCGACGTTAATCTGGATAGTTTTCAAGCTTCGTGGAGAAATGTCATCACAAACTCGGCCTTCACGTGCTCCTTTTTAAAACAAATATGATGCTGAGGAGGAATTTCAGCAAGAAACAACTCTGCCTCGCTTGATTAGTCGTAATCTAGTTGGCATTCAAAGATTTGATTAATTTACGCGCCGCTGGAAGCCATATGTTTGATTTAATATTTGCTCGCAGCAGATGGGCAACGCAGGTACGATACAGCCTTTACATAAAACGCATTTCCACGGATGAGGAAGCTGGAAGAACGCCTCGGTGGACAAGCTGTAGCTCCTGTTTTCGCATGTGCTTCACATGACTCACACACGAGGGGAAGGCAGATGGAGGCACATTCTGTGGGCTCAAAAACAAAAAAGGAAAAAGTCTCTCCTGCAAGCTCACGTCTCCTGCGCTCGCCTGCAGGTACAACAGCTGCAAGACAAGAAAAATGGCGGTGACCCCTGAATGTGCGGGGGTTCTGAACAACGCAGGCACACAGGTTGCTTTTTCCGCTTGTGGCCATGAGGGGGCAGTGTTACGACATCCTGAGAGAGCCACAACTCCCCCCCCACCATACCCACAACTATACCCAAGATCCTGCAGTGATTGCCTCTGCGCCGAAACTCTTTTGGTGATGCTGCATGAATTCACAAAATAATTGAAATCCATTCAGATAAGGTCTGACAATATGAATGCAGCCACTTACCAGAGATCAAAGGGTTGTTTGGGTTCAAACCAGGTGGGAACCCTCGAGACAAACTTTAGTTTAATTGCTTCGGTGCTGTAAATCACTGGAATGCCTCGAATATGCAGATTTGCCACGAGGCCACTGTACATCTGAATGTGGGCGACCGCTCGCTTAATAGTCACAACTGCTGTCACACAAAAAAAAGTCCGCAGCTGCACTTTTTACAAGAAACTGTGAGTCGGGATATTAGGTAAACACCTGACCTGATTGTGCAAATACAGAAAACGCTGAGATGCGTTTCCTCCCTGCTGTGGGACTGCGACTCACAGGGAGCAGGTTTTTGATGCTCGCAAATAAGTTCTGATGCGAGTGCTCAAAGTTAAAGTCATGTTAGAATATGCTGAGTATTGCCTCTGACAGACTGCAGCAGCCCCCGAGCCTGCAGGCCACAGCAGGAGACCGCATGTACTGGATGTAAAACCCACCAGCTTCCTGGAGGAGAGCCTCCAGCTAAGAAGTGAGTCGCATGTATGTTGTTACTGTTACTGCAGCTCACTTGTGCTGTGGCTCACGGTCTGTGTAAAAACCGAGCCAAAGCCGTTAAAAGGTTAGGAGTTAGAAATTTTAATTAGTTTTAATCCCCGACCAAAGCTCTGCTGAAAAGCTTCCTGCCTCCACCGTGAATGAGACTTTGTTCTTGCTTGATCGTGGAGTTTGAAAAGGGGTGAAAGTAGAACAAAACCACAAAGTATGTGATTTTGTGGTGGATTATATTCACAACTTAGTTCAAAACATTTAAAAATGAACCCAAATTATCAACAGAATGACCCCCCCACCCAATACCCAATGACCCTCTGATTGGTCGGCTCAGACACGCCTGAGCCAGCACTGCTAACAGCAACAGAGCAGCTGTGTTAAATTCGTTCTTACCTGATGAACTAGCTGCAAGGCATACATTTTGGAAATGTGAGACATGATGACGTCTTGTGATGTCACAAAGTCACAGAATTAAAGGCGCATTATGTAATTTTGGGATCTTCATTAATTTTTTTTAATGGCTAAACAAACTAAATAAACAAACTCTCTTGCGGCATCCAGACTTTTTTTTTAACTTTGTTTATATGTGGCGGACCCTGCCACCTTTCTAGCCAACAGTGCTGTAGGGGCCTTTTTCAGTTATAGAAAAAAGAAATATGTCTGAGTTTGTATAATTACCTCATTAATATTCTAAATATTAAAACTCTGATTTGGTAATGTTGCCCCTTTAATAGCTCGACTTCTGACAAGGCATTTCAGGAGCAGAGTTTAGTGTGGGAGAAAGGAGCTTCTGTTGGTGCGCATCGTGACTTTCACATGTACAAGAAGCTCCATAAAACTTCTGAAAAGAAAAAAAAAGAAGTGTAATAGGTCTCCTTTTTAATCGATGAGCGAAAGCAGGACATTTGAGTAAAAGGGCAGGAGAAGAAAGTTCTTTTCTTCTGTGTCTCTCACAAAGCCGGGCCGAGATTGAAACTGATAAGTTTCAGAGGAACTCTCCGAAAGTTTAAAACCGAGATCCACTGATTGACCACGGCTAATGGCAGCCGTCACAACAAGTAAGGTCGGTGCGAGGATGGGCTGTCTCGCACGTCTCTACGGCGCTGGCAGGAGGAGCCTCGCGCATCAAAACAACTCAACGAAATACTGAGCGTCTGAGTGTTCAACCACAATGCCTAATCATCATACCTCGAGCAGAATAATTACCTCGACTGTCCATCACACCTCTGCAAACAATTTCATCAGGGCCCATCTGAACAGAAGCGCCGTCGCTGCTCAGTCTTTAAATGGAGTTGGCATCTCTTGGCCCCCGTGGATGCCTCTAACCACCCCCCACGAAAAAAGTAGCTCCTTGTCTGCCTGATATACGAGATACGGAGACAGCTCTACAGCATTCTGGTCTAAAACGCCGAACACCACCTGTCTCATTACCGCGGCATCCACTATTCATTACCAAACAATATCGTAATTAATCATCAGAGTAAATAAAGGCCTCTGGAAGCTGTTTGTGAAATGAACAGAATGTCTCGGTAAAAGTTCGCGTTGCTAATTTCCTCCTTTGTTCTCCTGCTTGTACTTTTTTGACCGGTTAATTTATAAGCGACCCGATTCACGGTCCAGATGGCAACTCACAGCCACGGCGTGCAAGTGTGCGCTGCAGAGAGAAAAATAAATAACGGGACCGGCAGCGTGGAGATATGGTCGCAGTCCAAGAAAAAGAGGAGCGAGGCAAGATGATGGGATAAAATACTACAGGTAAGATTTTAGGACGTGGCACTTCTGGCTCATTGTTGCTTCATTATTGAGCTCGACTGAATATTGTTCTGTCAACATCTGCCTACAAGGTCAACTATGAACAAAGCCGGCAGTTGCTCCGGGGCCTCACACCCTCTTTGGCCCTGAAGGCAGCAGTGACTTTGTTGGAATTTGATTAATTGCAGATTTTTTGGGGGGAGAAATGTGAACCACTAAAAAACAATAAAACTGCAAAGGTGGCACATTTGACCTCGTACTGAGGCCCTGTCTCTTGTTTTTATGCCTTTTGTATTTCAGTTGACAGCGTATTGACATGATGCATATTCTGTTTTTAATCAAATAAGATACTCCACTACCACTCAAGTTTTCTGCACATTAAATCTGTTTTGTTTTTGTTTTTTTACTGGAAAGTTTGTTTTATTAGTTTTTTACATAACTCACATGGGTTTGTGCGTGATTGTTGTTGTCTGCCGAGTTGACCGTTTCTTTTGCCCACATTTGTTGGTACACACCGAAAACAAATTATTGTATAAAAAGCGCAAACAAATGGGAAAAGAATGGCAAATTTGAAAAGTGCAGAATCAAACTTGAATTTTCTGGCAAAAGAAAAATGTCAAAACAGTGAGGAAATAAAATTGATTCTCTTAAACTTAAATCAACATCAACAGCTTCAGCATCATGTTGATGGTTTCTGCACTGTGTCACTTCAGTTTACTTCAATGTACAAGTTTTCAACACATGACATTGTTGTGACGTAACGACTTTCACACCAACATTACATCTGACGAACTGTTAAAGGCCTGGGATTTCCATCTACCTCAATGGTGTCGCTCTCGGAAACTGCGGGGGGTGCCAAATCCCACAAAATTGCCCATTTCGACTTCACGTTGCTTTAACTTTTAATCGATAAAATGTTGTTACACCTTGAACAAAATTTATATTGTGTTACAAGGACACAAAGCGGGAAAAGAAATGCCAAAAGTGCAGGGTTACACTGAAATGTTTTTCGGCAAAAGATGTGATAAAAGCCTTTAAAAACCTAGTGCGTCAAAAGTTTAAACCACAAGTCGATAAACATCGTTCATCCCCGCATTACGATGCCTTAATCTTACCATCATCAGTGTAAATCTCTCAAATTTCTCTCATTTTGCAACCTTGGGGAGCGGATATGAGCCTGAACGTAAGATAAAGCAGCAAACTGCGGAGCACTAATTGCTTGACTTTTGCCTGAATCCAAATCCTGCATCGCCTCTTAAAGCTTCTCATTAAATGCCAACGGATGTCAATATATAAAGCGTACAGGCTTTTTGTAGGGGATTCTGCTCTGTGGTGGAAAAAAAGTTCATACTGCTCGGAGCTAAAACAGCAACATCAGTGAAAACGACCTGGTGTTGATTTGGGGTCTTTCTCGGGGGTGCTTCAGCAGGGTGTATACCTACAGACTTCTCGGCCTGACTGTGCAGGGAGACCGTTCTCCTCCGTGTCACCCAGCTGCCAGTAAGTGCCGCCTAATAACTAGAATAATGATGGACACGTAAACTTCATTTCCTGTGTAATCACGGGCGCCGCTCATGCTTGAGTGTGCGTCGGCGGCCCCTCTGCATGTTAATGAAAGGTGCTTATGGAGCCGTGGTGAGAGGGCGAGCGCGCCGGCCGGGACGATAACATCTGTCACCGCGATCACGACCGACCCGTGAATTGGACCCACGATCGTTCCGGTTACAGTCATCGGCTGGTCGTGAGTAATGGGGGATGTGTTCGATCATCAGCGCCTCTGTATTAGCACAACCCCAGAGAGAGAGTTGTCACGACGCGAGCCGGAGGCGATGACACGAAACGGGGGGGGAAAGTAATGAAAAAAGCTTTGGTGATTATGAAGACAATGAAGCATGTTTTGTTTGCGTCTGTGTCAGTGTAATGAAGGAAGTTCCAAAAAGTTGTCCGAAGAGACAGAAGAAGAAGACTTGCTTGGTGGCTGCATGAAAAGATGACATCATCACATACAACACCGGTGTGTTCGTATTTCTTTAGCAGCAGCTGCACATTCTCACTCAGTTGTAACAGTCCTGAATTACATTTGGAAGCACATTGTAGAAAAGCGCTCATTCAAGACCAATGTTCCCTCCATCCTGACTCAGTTTCATGACTTCAGACTGACCAGAACTCGATATACAATCGGTTGGAGAGCTTGATGGAAAAATGGCTCAGTTCTGAAGCTTTATTCAGACCTCTCCTGCACATCATCAAAGAAACAAAGATGTCGATATTATAGGTCAATATTCACCTTATTCCTACGTATGAATGCAGAATCTGCAGGCCGGGGGACAAGAGTTTGATATCGTAAGTGTTCTGATTTAAGTTCGTAGTCCAGAAATTGATCGGTCATGTTCAAGTGGTTTTGAGTGATTGCGTGCAGGTAAAAAGTCCAAACGGAGAGCAACAGAAGCAGAAAGCACTCAAAACATTATTCACATCAACAGAGTGTGAAGAAACAACAGCGCTGACATCACGTCAACGATATCCATGTAGGCCTTTTGTCTTTCAGAGGCGTCCTGTCCCGTAATATCACTTTGGAACAGCAAGACGTTAATTCCGCTGTCACCAAGCGCTCAATCGTGTCGCTGACGACTGTGGTGAGACCGCTGTGATCTGAAGTCCTGGTCCTGGACTAGTCTGGAGCCACTGGCTCTATGGCTATATGTGCCATGAGCTAATTAGCTAACGGTAGCTAGCTACAGCCAGGGATAGATAGCAGAGAACAACAGTTGTCGGTTACTCCGGTGTAACATTCTCTTGTTTAAGTTGCTAATGGAACTGTAAATCCTGGCACTTTTCCTTCGGCTACATCCCCACAACACTGGCTGCTGGTGGAACGTAAACAAAATATGTTTCAGTCAACACAATGAGTTTCTTGGGATTATGGCAAACCTCATGAAAAGTTGACAGATATTTTTCCTCCCGGGGCTCCGTCGTTCTGCAGGAGGAACATGAAAGATAAACCCTGCATTTACTCTAAAAGCACACGGCTCGAGGCTCTCCTCTCTGAAACACCTGGGCCTCTCGCGGCGGCTTCCTCGACCTCAAGCGGACAGAAACCTCCGCGCACCTGGTTCACAGAACAAAGCTCTTGCCCTGCGAGAGACGTCACGCGGACGAATGACGAGATGGTCGGCGGAGGACTCGGGCCGAACCTGGCAAATGAGGTCAGCTCCGGGTCTGGGAGGCTGTGTGTGTGTGGCTTCATCTGTGTGTGAGGTGGCGGGCTGAGGCGGGAGGTGATTTTGAGGGAGGTGCAGCCGAAGTGTTTGCTGTTGGCCCAGAAATGGAGAGCTGTTTCGAAAAACATCAAAGCTTGTGCGGCCCGGACCCCAGATGGCTAATAGCAGGATCAGACTGCAGCCGTCTGCTGATCAGGCGCTACAAACAGGTAGAGGAGTGGCTGCAGACAGCTCTTACCTGGAGGACGCTCAACAGGCATGAGTAAGCTGTTTTGAGTGAATAGTTTGCATCTCTTATAGTCCACTTAGAAGCAGCATAGAGACTGTGGGGGGGGGGCAATTGTTACATAATGTTCCTTTAACACAGGTTTACAGCCATTTTAATGTCTCATCTGATAGTAAGTTGAGTGGAAAATAACCAGACATTTGGATCAGTGCCAATATATCCGCCAGATGATTGTGGAAAAAAATGATAAACATATTTTTAGACTGGGGAATAGTTTTTACATTTCATTGCCTGTACCGGTGAGATAATTTGCCTTAAAGAGATTTTATTCAGTGCGTTTGTGAGAGGCAAAGTCACACACGAACCCACTCTCGTTACATTTAGGTCCCTTTAAGATGCTGTGAAGTGAAGTCAACACGGAATTACCCAAAGCTGAAGTACCTCAACTGGCCACTTGAGGCAGGCTCAGAAAATGGCACAATCCCCTTAGAGTCCCGTATTAAAAGGGCCCAACTGTAGAGCCCATGTTTACAACCGACAAACAAACAAAACAGCATTGTCTCTATAGCTAATTGTGGTGACGTCTAGCGACCGCTAGTCTGACTTGCACCAAAACAAGTGTGTGTCTCAAATCAATCCTCAACTCATGTCTGCGCATTTCCAGGAAGATGTTTTTAAAAAGTCAGCGTGTTCAGTTCAACACGGTCTCTTCAGTTCCCTTCATCTTGTCTGTACTTTCAAACATCTGCTGTGTTTCACTGTTTCGCTTCCAGCTGTTTTAGGAATCAGGTTTAATTACTGGTGATGAAAACGTGCCGTTTCCTGCAACACTGCTTCACAATAAAAGCTTTAAAATGAGGGGGCTTTTATTGTGAAGAAGTTATAGGAAATGCAACGTGTCTGTAGCTGATTTAGCGAAGCCACTTCGTTAGCGCTGATTCTTCGATCGTAATCAATTTACATTCATTTTTATGAGGTTAGTGACTAGCATTAGCCAGTTTGGAATGTGTGCCGCGTTAGGTCCTACCAGTATGTTAGCTTAGCTGTTAGCAAGTAGCAAATGTAGCAGCTTCGATATTTAGCTAACAGTTAAGTTCTAGAGCACAAACAACGCCACATTTTAGGTGCATTTTTTTTTTTTTATACTTTGGCTTTGGTGGCAGTGGTAATACTACTGATAATCCCATTATTTGAATGAAACTTTATTGACGCGCTGTCAGAAACAGGGGCATGTAATATGTGATGTGTACAGACATACAGCTGAGATTTGTTGTCAGTGCATATGTTCATTAAAAACATATGAGACCAGCCGGATTTGTGGCGATGTATTAATGTTACAACAGGAGGGTTTTATGTATGCTAACATCCAGAGGAGAAAAACCCGTCTTTCAAACGCATTTCATCTCCCAGCTTGTGACCGGATTTGAGCGCCGTCTTTTTCAGCCCCTCCGACAACGTTCAAGCCTCGACTTTGTGTGCGCGATTTCAAAAACAACATGTGGAGGGAGGGAGGAGGGAGGGGGGAGCTCAGCTTGAACCTGCCTTTCTCTCGTCATTGTGCGCCGTGTCTTTGTGACTGTCAAGCCGCCACAAAGCCAAAACCAAATCCAAATCTCCCCCTTGTTAAAATCTCACACTCCTCTCTCCTCCCAATCCTCTCAAAGCTGTCTACCGCGGAGCAAAGTGCCTTGTTAGATCAGATCTGTCGCCCGGTGCTCCTGCAATATCCCCAGCTCACAGAGTCGGGATTATACAATTAAAATCTGCATTTTTTGCATTTCAAAGCTGAAACCCTCATCAAAAAAGGACAAACATACAACATAGGCACTTTTTAAGAATGCGCAAAGAAACTTAAAGGGCGCCTACGTGAGACGTATGCATAAGGGCAGAGGGCGTAAACAGCCGCTAATTAGTTTGTCGTAGTTTGTGCGTCCGTAACTTATTCCTTTCTTGTCTCTGTTTTCTCTTTTCAGGTTATTTACTGGGAATGTGATCCTTTCCTCCCCTCAGCCGTCTCATTCAGCCGTCTCATTAGCCGTGCGGCTGTAAAGTCGGCTCCCAGAGCTGCCTCCATCAAGGCTTTTTCCGCCGGTAGCAGACTCGCTCTGGTTGCTTTTGCTTGTTCCCCTCACATCCTCAGGACCAGTCAGTGACAGCAAATAGCCCAGGATATGCCTCGCTACTCTGCCTTTAAAAAGAAAAAAAAACAGCTCAGTTGTTATGTCCAAAAGTTAAGTCTTGATTCCCTCTGCGGTGAATGTTTTCCTCTCTCTCGCTCTCTGAGGCTGGCTTGTTAAGGGACCCCCCGCGGAGCCGAATCAAGCTTGCATGTCACAAGCTTACAGTTACATCTTTTTTATGTCAATGACGTTTGTACTTCTGGATTGTAAGGCCTGATTTTCCCACTCACTGACTATTTTTGGAGATCACAGACAAAAGAGGCCTAATCAAAGGCAAATTGGCGTTCACCTAGAGTCGAACGTCAAATACAGAGACAAAACAGACGGTATCCTGATTTTGCAACCGCCTTAACACCCAATAATGTGTAAGATTCAAAGGTTCCATACATGAGATTTTGAACATTAATAGACTCGGAGCTGGGTTTTTTTTGCTGCTTTATAGGCTCGAGCAGGCATGGTAGCTTATCAGTGTTCAAGACTTCATGAATTTGTTCTTGCAAATGTTGGAACCTCTAGATGATTTGGTCCAATTTGTAAGAAAGTCGATTTGTGAGTCTCATTCCCAACTCGTCTAATACTGACGTTTGAAATTTGAGGTGGATCAGTCGCTATCAGAAAGGGGGAGTATGTCTGCAGCACAGAGGGGCTAAAAGACAGGTTTTAGACTGGCGAAAAAAAACAGCTGAATTGTTAAAAATCTACTCAAAGCGAGGCCTTGGTGTTGCCACGGATGGTTTCACAACCAACTGGAGAAAGACTGGAGGGGAAAGACCGGCTTAAGACAGGTAAGTGGTGATCAGTGTTGGTGGAGCGCAGGTGTGTGGAGCAGCAGGTGAGAGGAGTCTGGCTGATGAGCAGAATGAAGGACCGGCCTGAGACAAACACTGACAGACAGAGGGAGACAAACACACAGCAAGAAGGGAGGAAGGAAGGACGCAGGAGAGACCAGGGGAACTAGACAAAGCTCTGCATGGATGTTTGGACAGAGCCAGGCTAGCTGCCCTCCACTATGCTAAGCTAAGCCAAGTTTCTCCTCAACTCAATTGCGAGAATAATATTCGTTAGCTGAGAAAGTTTCCGCAAAATCACAAACAAGTTAAAACAGTTTATGTTGCAACTTTACATTTGTTTTAGGCTGAATCTTCTATTTCTCTTGTCTGGTTAGGTTGAGGCACAAAAACCACTCAGTTAGGGTTAGGAAAAGATCACGGTTTTGGCTAAATATACCTGTTTTCGTCAACAATACCACATATGGAGATGGTCTGACTTCCTGTTGGACATTTCCCCATGTGTCCTGTGTCCAGTAGTGTGACTCAGTTGGCTAATAAGTCTTGAACGTGACGGCGATATGCTACGTTTGGCACAAATGTGAACTTGGACATACGGGCCTCGGCCGGTCTCCTGGCTGTCGCGCCATTTCTGATATACAGATGTGAAAGTGTTGTTAATCGTCTCATCTAACTCGCGTCATAAGTGAAAAAGTCCACTCCGAAAAAAAACCAAAACGCAGAGCTGATTCTTTATTCTCGAGGCGTCCCTATTGGCACAGGATGTAAAACACACGCCACAAAGCTGCAGCGAGTCGTGGTGCCGTGTCTCCACCGCTCTTGTACTCTGGGTATAATTGCAGAGGGCTACAACATTTCCAAGTTAATATTTTGGCTGCTTCTTTTTCGGGGGCATCTCTGCCTGATCAGCAAAGCGATAGGAAGGAAGGATGAAGTGCTGGAGATCAGGGGCGTCCTCGTGTGAACCCCTCCGCCTCCTAAATACCCGCCTGAGACTGTGCTGCCTCCACATCTCGCCTTCCGATCGCTTCAAAAACCGCAGCCTGCGAGAATTTTTTCTGATGATCCAAATTGATTTTAAGGGGGAATTGTGAAGCATAAGCTCCCTTCTGACTTTCGCCTGCAGCATTTCATATAGCCCTCCCGTTGACAATTCGAAGGGGGGGGGGGGGGGCTCGGGGAGGAAATGGCAACACAATAACAGACGGAACTGTACAGAAAAATTTGGAATTTATTCAATCAAATTTTTTTTTTATTATAGGATAATCTTTCAGATTCGTTTTAATCTTTCTGTGCCCCAACTCCGTGAAGAAGCACTGCCCTCGTTGTGTCTCTCCGCCCCAGCAGTCATTTCTGTTATTTATCTCCCCCCTGCTCTCTATCTGTCCATCTTGCCTACTCATAACTTATTCCATTATGTCTCTTCGTTTCCTCCTCGCCCGAACTCCCCGAGCCCCTCCCACCCCCCCACCCTTTTCACTTCCTTTGTCTTCCTTTCATTTTCTGTCAATTTCCCTCCCTTTAATCCTTCCCTCTTGGTGTTGGGATGTTTCTCACTCAGCAGCGCCAAGGTCAGTTTTCTTTTTTTTTTTTCCATTACAGGCGCCCGACAATGCCTCACGGATTAAACAACTCTGGCACTGACCCAGCCTTGAGTGGGGCGCCGGGGTTACAGTCAGGAACACAGTGCAGATGCAGGATCTAGGGGGGGGACGCGGTGTTGTTTCGGCGCCGAGTGCATTCGTTTGTTTGTTTGTTTGTTTATCATGATTTGTCCTCTGCTGTCACGCCTCCAGGTCCGCCCCCGAGGTTCCGGGCCCCTCTGGCAGCGACTGTTCTGAACCCGACAGCCGACCACAGCTGTAAACGCTCGCTCGCTCCCCATCTACATGTGTTCGCCCGGGCCACAGGCGAGGAGGGATTTGCGACCTTGCATAGAATTTTCTATGAATTCACACAGGCACGCGTGTTTGTGAATAGAGAAAATGAGGCCACCGGTGGGGTTGTATGGATTTTTTTTCTCTCTTTCTCGTTCTCTCTCTCTGCTGATGCTTCTCAGTGCTCAGGGGAACACTGACCCTGGCAGTTAGCCGGCAAGCCCGGGCCCCCACATTGATCAACCCTCACGCGGCGAGCAGAACCTCTCCGCGCTGCCTTCCCTCCCATCATCCCTCGCCAGCGACAGGCTCCAGGGCACAAACGGGCAACGCCGGCCCCGTAATCCTGCATTACCTTGCTGAGGTTTTTTTTTTTTTTACGCTTTGTGCAGATAAAACTTTACTGCAAAATAAATCACATGAGGAATATTTATTAAAGCCGAGGGTGTTATCAGCACTGAGTAGAGCGCACACAGCCTCAGAATCCCAATGGAGTTTGGAGCAGATGAGAAAAGATATTAGCTGGGAAGTATGGAAGTTTATCTATTCATATATTTTTAAAAAACATCTTCTGGGCCGTGATAATATTAGACGGAGGTCTGTTTACCTTCCACGAGCTTCAGAGAATCGCGCCGCAGAAGGTTAAAGGTTTAGATTTCATGCTTTTCAACTCATTCGTCTGTTCCGTCCACTATCTCAACCTGGAGCAGGCGTGCTGAAAAAAACCTTGAATTTTTAGGTGATTGCCTGGAAACGCCTGTGGTGAGAGCTTCTGATGACATCACTAGACTCTATTTTTCCCCCCTCCCAGTGTTGCGGTGCTGCGTGGCCGACTTGGCAGCCTCTCTTGCGGCGGCTCCCGTTGTTCAAGAAAACCGTCAGCCATTGATTCGAGCCTCCCACCCGCAGGTAGGCAAACTCCTCCCTGAAGACACCGCACTTTGTCCTGGACATAAATATTTAATTGTGTTGAGCGCAAGGGCAGAAACTCCAACACGGGCTCCGTATTCAGAGCATTTCTTCCCCGTGAGAACAAATTAACAGTAAAGTTCTGCGAAACTTTCCCAAAGATCGGGGAAGAAGTGCAGATAAACACAACTCTGTATAATTAAACCAAGTAGCTACACCGTAATTAACAGCCTTACTATCAGTTTTCCTTGTCAACATGATGCAAACCTTTTATTTTACAACACAAAAACAATGCAGGAGACACGTCCTCTTTGCGTGGCTATATTTCGGGCAAGGGGAAAAATATAGTTTCTTTCTTTTCCGCTGTTTCCTGATTGCAAATGAGGTGACAGTGTTCTTTGCATGCTCAATTGCTCTCTGTTATTTTTTTCTTTTCCCGAGATCACGACGAATCAGCCCTGCACAGGGAGACCAGCCGCCTTCACCATTCACATTATTCGCACTCGCTACTCTCGCTACTGCGCTTGACAACATAATTACCAAAGCTGAGGCCCTGTGCAATTAATAGCCGGCGACTGCTCACAGCGAGGGCTTGAGTGGAGGGAACGCGGCAGGGATGAGACGGGATCTCGACAATGGTGCTCCGAGACAGGAACTGTCCCGGTGTTTCAAATTTTGCCGTCTCAGTGGGACAAAATGCCATGATGATCCGGATGCCCACAGAAATACCACAAACTTCTTTTCATTAGCATGTGTCGAGAGGCGGGGTAGAGGGTGGTGGTGTTGAGGAGTTGTTTGCAGGGGATTTTGGAAAAGTGTCTGTTGCATGCGCTCATTAAAAGTACTTGCGGCTCGAGTTTACCTGTCAGGGATTTGAGGTGTGTATCACTTCTGACGCTGGTCCTTCAAAGGGCCTAAAAAGCCAGACTGAAGGACTGGAGCCAGATGGCCAAGCCTCACAGAGAATTAACCAGAGAGCTAATGATGCATTCAGGTGCTCCTCATTAACATGTAAAGCTAAAACATTTGAGGACACTGCACTCAAACGGCTGATTAAATAGAAATACCAGCGATCTGCCGTGTCAAGTTGAATAATTGCAGATATTTCCTGAGTTTTGTGAGTTGATAAGGATCGTCTGAAAGCTGCAACAAAAACATTTTTACCTGAGAAATTTGTCAACCTGACCTACAAGTCATACATCATAAGACGAGAAAACAGATAGGAAAGTAGAAAAAAAAAGATATTTTGCCTAAACAAAGTTAGGTTTATTCTTGCTTTTGCTTTCTGAATACTAACACTACGTATTTATCTGCAAAGAAAATGATCGTATCAGTCCAGTCCCTAATGAGGGTCATTTAAAAAGGGTCATGATTATAAAGGTTTAGGAACACCTCAATCACTGGTGACTGAAGATTTCAGGCAGAAGAGGTTGGTGTATTTACTGGGTAAACCAAAGCTGACAATCCACTTTATCACCTGCACAGTTGGCCATTTGTTTTACAAACTAACTGCAAGAAAAACACAGACACAGGCGGAAGAAGTCGAATTTTTCAAATTTTTACCTTCTCCCAAAACAGAGCTGAAAGAAAAATGGTTGACAGAGAGTATAATAATGCTCCGTGTCTGCTGGACGTGTTGGCTAAAAGTTCTCCACGACAACTTTATAAGTCGGCTTACTCCGCTGCCCTCAGGTGGCCACAGAAATCAATTAAACTAGTTTAAGGGATCCACTGGTTGTGTCGGAATTCAGAGCTGCACCCCTCAGACGCATTTCAAATAGGACAGACATCGACGACCCGTCATGATGCATTCACTGGAGCATCTGGACATTGAACTGGGACGCAGCCACTGAGAAAATACAGCATTGCGTAACAGCAGCAGGACAGTCAGATTAATTCTACAGGTCAGATGACTCAGTTGCCAGCTCATGGAAATGTCCCTCAGGCGGGTCGCTGTTTAGATAACAACACACACACAATTATGCAGCATACACTGAGACACACACTCGCGTTGGTCTGCCCGTGAGCCGAGTGCATGAATGCATGGCCGGAGGGAAAAAACTGTCACCTGAGATGTGTGTTAAGGCTGAATAATTGTCTCCCCGCGTCAGGTTTTTATGGTAATATGCGCAACCCTTCTGTGCATTCAACATAAATCACAAACATAATATTCGCTTTTTAATGAAGAAAAATTACCAACTTGTGGCTGCACAGCTTGTTAGACAAACAAAAAAAAAGACCCGAGTTCCCGTCGGGCACCGTGGCTCCAACCTTTCTAAATGAGCTCTCCATCACACGCAATCAATAATTGTCAACCCCTCGTCCCACACTGAGAGTGCAGCGGCTTTCAACGAGTGCAGAAGTTTCCATCGTTCTGCCAAGACTACCACTGGTTAATCAGTAAAGTTTCCCCTTAATAAATTAAATTAACAGGTGTGAAATAAAGAGGAAATTCTGGAAACGGTGAGGAAAACACCTGCAATATCACACCAACCATCATGTTGATCATGTTGATGCTGCCAAACAAACAACCTGTGCTTTAGATCCAAGATCCAGAACAACAGCTGTGCATTTCAAACTATTATTTACAATCCACGATTCTACCATTCCTCATCAATCCTGGAAATAATATAATTTACAACATTTCACCCCTTGGAGCACTGGCTCATGGTAGGGATGTAATAGCATTTTCATTAAAGACGTCATTTGTTTATTGGCAACATCTGAACAGATACGATATTTGTTTAATTACGAGAAAGTGCAGTGTGGCAGTTTGGGTTGTAAAACAGCTCAAGAAATGAAAGGGGAGAGCAGCGAGGCTTGAAAAACCAAATATTCTGTCTATCGAGTCTGCTTGGTCATCCTCAAGTCAATACCACAACTTTCTGTTAATTGCTGGACGGACGTGTGTTATTTTGGAACATCTCTAGAAAAAGAAAAAAAAAAATCTGTGAGGAAAACAACTCCAAAAACAAACCATTTGTTTGCTCAGTACTTACTGCAGAGTCGTGCAAACAAGACCACAGATGATGTGCTCAACTCCAAACCTACTTTCCAAACTTAGGTCCCCGCTGAGATCTGCTATATCGACTGCGAGAGATGTTTCTCTAGCTTTTGCTAGATCTCTATTAAAAGAGCATCAAGCAACAACAGCGCTGGGGCAGTGAAAAAAGTTCAGTCCCGAACATGATGTCCATTTCTGCTTAGCTAAAATAAAAGTTAAAAAAAAAAGTTTCACTCCGGACAAAGTGATAAACACGGCAGCGGGCGACCTGCTCTATGGAGTTAATCGAAATAGTCTGCGAGGTGAATGTGGTCAGCTGAGCAGTATACAAAGGATTAACTGAAAACCATGAAATGTCAAACAGGAACAGGGACATATACATAATAAGATAAAAGGGCACATTGCATATGTTAAACTTGACCTATGCTCATTTACCTCCCTCTCAGTGAGCTGTGTAGGCTCTACTGTAACTGTCAAGAACCATAAGTCTGTCCTTTGTTTTAACCTTTATTTATTCAGAGAAGTTTTGCTTCAGGAACACTCTGATCACACTCATGTAGTTACACATTCACAACTGGGAAGCTGCCCTCATCTGGAAGAGTCGTTCCACTGGAGGTTAAGGGCAGCTACAGATATGACAGCAGCTCTGTTGAACTGTATTGAACACAGCAGGCCTGCTCCACTCCGCCTCTGATTGGTGGCCATCGTTGGTTGCATTCATAACATTTGGCTTTCACTGTTAACTCATAGTGCAGCTCTGGTTATATCTCTTTTTCTTGTGGTTGTGATACAGTGGGTGTTCGCTGTAGTTGCCCCGGTAAACACACCGACCTGTTCGGCCTCCTTCCTGGTCCTGCAGCTGCTCCTCTTGCGGTAACTCACTCTCTGGAACAGGTTATTGCCCGCGGGTGCCACCAGCTGAAAAGGTTGGAGTATTTACCGGGGAGACTACAGCTCATAAACGTAACATATGTTAACTTCAAAAAAGTACGACTGAGGGTGATGGGAATGTCATGAGTTTTGCGGGTGTTGGTCATTAAACAAACTTATATTTTTACATGAATTTGGTGCGAAATGAAAAGAATATTGTTACATAAAAGTCTGTTGAATGGAAATCCATCCGGTAGAAATATTTAATTTTGGACCAAACGTACTATTAGCATGGCTTCAACGAAAGCCGCTTACAAGAACAGTCAGCCCATTAGCCCCCTAGCTTCCCCTTTAAAAGCATGTGATTCTTCTCCGACAGTCAGTGCAGCTGAAGTTTTTGCAGCCTTATTTCACCTCTTCCATCTGAGTCATCATCTAAAAGCCACCTGTTTCCTCTCCCGGATCTCCTGAGCTGTCAGCATTTTTTCCCCCTGACTTGCTGTCGCTTGGAAAGTCTCAGTCAAAGAAAACGATTGTTTTTTCGTTGATTGCAAACACCTGCGTAGCTACTGTCATCACATTTTCAGCCATAATTCGTAAACTTTAGGCTGTAAGGAGTTTGTTGAAGCTTACTAGACTGCAAAATCTATTTGGTTACGGCAGAATGCTTGCAGTGGGTACTTAAGATATATTTTTCCATTAATTCTGGACGAAATTACCTTATTGTTAGGGGAATGAAGCAATTTCCAACAAATGACTGTTATAGGTACACCTAATGGCATATTGATTGAGAAATTAAGATATCTGCTACGGCTATTTCCATGTGATTTCTTGGAAATGTGCAAAGAGTAAATTGTGGCACTTTTGCAAATTTTTGTCCTCTAGTGGGACGCTTTGTCTCCCTTAACTTATCTTTAACTCTATTTTTACCACACACCTCCCCCTCCTCATGCCACTGCTGTCTTCCCTTATGTTATCTAATCTTAAAGCACCGAGTGGTGATCAACACCAAGGGATTGAAGCCAGCCTCTGAACAGCCGTGGCCTCTGAAGCGAGGAGTGAAATCTATCTCTTCTTTTTTTGTTTGCCACCCACTCCTCAAATTAAAAGTCAATGTTGGCATCCTCTGCCTCTATAAGCGCCCGAGCCATCCCATTTGTCCCGAGCTTCGTGAAAGGCTCCAGTGCAATTTGTTTGTACATGATCCTGGGAAATAGTAGATGGAGAGGTGATGGTGGAGCTAAATGGCTCGGTGGCGGTGATAAATGTGACACGTGTAATGCTGGGTGTGGGTATAAAGGAGGGCTACGTGATGGTCATGAGGCCTGATCGGCACATCATAAGTCTTGCGGATAGGAAAGAAGGCTGATCACATATTAGCTTTAAAAGCCTGTTTTACATAATAGCGCCTGGTGATATAGCGCGTTCTCAGGAGTCAGAAATACTGACACACTCCCATCAAAGTCAAATATCCACATTATGCTACATAATGGAGGTCAGCAGTATAAATGAGAGTGCATTTGTCATTAAATTAACCTTCAAACACTGAGTTTAATGTGTGACAGCCTCCCAAAGATCCACAGGAATCATTCGTTGAAATGAAAAAAAAAATTAAAGAACGTATGCCTGCTGTTCAGTTCTGCCCACCACTTGTAAAGATAATAGCCAGATGGCAGGACCACGAGGAATTAATGTGAAGTTATTTTAAAAATGAATTATCTAGGAGGAGGAGGATGGTCGGGAAAACAGCGTCTCATCCCGTCTGTCAGCCTCAGTCTCCGGTGGAAGCGCCAGAGTCGGTAAAAAGTTAAAGGAACACCAAGAGGGAGGCAGATCGAGAGGAAACACAGCGAGAAAGTCCTTCACCAGTGTTCTCTGAATAAGGGTCAGCAGCCCCACTGCTCAGGCTATTATGAGTCGGAGCAATAATTAAACTTCTGCCGCACCCAATTAGTTTGTGAAGTGCAGCTGCACATTATCAATACAGGAAATGTGCGTGAGGATCTTCCGTCACCAGCCCTCAGAGGTTTAATCTGTTTTGAAGTTTCTCAAATATCTCATTCGCCTAAAAGAGAAGCTTCTGATCATCCATCTCAAAGACTCGGTTAAAAGACGGCAAAGTGACACATCATTTCTGGTTGATTTGTCTCATTTTATTAGGCGGTCCACACCCAAAATTATGGACAACCGCTTCATCAACTGACTTCAAGGATTTGAAAACCGACCTTTTCTACATCAAGTCAGCGTCATTCAGAAGCAACACAGGTGGTATATACGCCTTTATCCTCCCATGTGACCCCCCACCCTCAGGTTTCTTCAATTTAAGGCAATCACCGGCATTTACAGCTGTGTCCCAATTCCACAATCCAAACTCATTTTAAAATGATTCGCTGTGTTTAAACTTAAATTATGTACAATCAAAGAAGTCAGCATGCATTCTTAAATGGTGTGTGTGTGTGTGTGTGTGTGGACACATTGCAATCCACAAAAGAAATAAGAGGAGACACTCACAGCTGCAAAGCATGATAACAAATTGTGTCTGGTGGTGTGTCAACTCCAAGAACATCTGATCAAACAGTGTGTTATGCCACACAAAAGTTTTACTTGAAAAACTGAGTACGAAGAGCATCAAATTCTTTTACACCAACTCAAAGAAAAATTAAATATGACAGTTAGTATACGTCTGTAGTTTATGATGTGCTTTCCTACATTTTCAACACATCCATGGTTTGCTGGAATGTCCATCGCCAACAGATATTCTGTGATTGGGAAGAGAAAAGTTGCGTGACATGAACTCACTCTTTCCAGTCGAGTCTGAACAATATTACTCAAAGTGAAAATAAACTGTCACAGTTGGAGAATATTCAGAGAAGAGTGAACATGCGAACAAACAAATTCTCAGAAATCCAATTTGCCTATCACCCATTAGAAATGATGAGCAGTTGTGTCAGCCACCAGCCCTTCACTAATAACACTCCTCGGCGGTGATAACAAGAGCAAAACACTACAAAACAATGTGATTAAAAATGGCAATTGTTCTGAAATTAAACAACTGCATGCATAGTGGTGTTGAACTAAAAACAACAGCGACACATTTTCCATCCGACAGCCAAAACCAACTCATTTCTATTGGCGCCGCACCAAAACTCAAGACTCCATGTGAAGCAGATGTGCCATGAAACAGCTGACTTGGCGGAAGTTGCCAAGCAAAACGTTAAATTTCTACCCTGCAGACAACCTCTCCCCGTCAGTCGCTTACAACAAAGGACATCCAACTGGAGTTATTTTTCTCTTGTTCCCCGACATCCATTACCGTTGAAAACTGCGATAAAAGGCGTACACAGAGCTGAGATGCGGCATTGATATTCATAAAGTGTACGGTAAAAGACCAAAGTGCTGAAAAGGTTAATAGAGTGCACATAATCTGTTTTTCTCAAAACGATTGCAACTGAATCGCTTTCCAAGCCTGGAGGAAAAGCTCAACTCTCGGTGAAAGAACAAAAGGGAAAATTAAGGTGTGCAGGTATTTGCACTGCTGTCACTTTGCACAACGACCGCTGGAGCGAGTAAACGCTTTGCTTCCTCCTTTTAATTTCTACACCCGCTGCCTCTGCCATCAGACTTGACGTTGTAATCTTTAGCCCACCCTCCTGTATCCTGTCATGACACCCGTGATATGCCTGCATTGTGGTTCCCTCTAATTTTATCCCGCAAAAGAGGGAGAAGATAAATGCAAACAAGCATAATCAGCCCCCCTGAGAAGCTTTTCGCTGATGGGTTAAACAAGTGCCCTTGCTGCCAGCAGCCATTAGCCACTGCAGCTAATGCCAGCTCTGACAGAGCATGGGGATGTTTAGGACTCAGAGATAATTTGAAAAAAACTCTATAATTGGCTGCGATCCGTCTGACAGCTCTGAGAGGAAGTCCCCTGGGCCTCTATATCGATGAAATCTCCCTGATTCGAGCCTGAGACCTCACCACCTTCTGCTGGCAGCGTGCGGTCTATTTCAGAAACCTAATGGTCATTGCTGGAAGTTGCTCTCAACTCCTCTAAACTTGGGAGGTACACTGTACCTGGATAGTGATCTGAAAAAGTTTAGAAACTATGTAGTGCATTGGCGGTGCCTTTGGGAAATGCAGGTGTGGCTCTGCCTTCTAAACAGATACAGCTACAGGAAATTAATTGCTGATCCTTCTTGTCTTTCCCGAATTGATTCCAGTTCTGCAACAACCACCCTGGCGGGTCTCATGGCCGAATACTGAATGAGATAGAAAACAAAAACAAACAAACCTCATGCTCAAAAAACAACCTGGAGCAACTCAGTGCACTCTTCAGGATACGACCCCTGATCAACTAGACTCATCAGTTCATCCTTGAGTACTGTTGGACGTTTGTGCCCAAATTGGTTGAATTTCCCTCAAGGTGTTATTGAGACATAGCGTACACACAGACAGCCTGAAAATATAATGTCTCAACAGGTATCGCCAGGCATTAAGGCATAAATAAGAACAGTCCGGCTTATCCTCCTCATCCCCAGTCAAAAGTTCCAGCTGCCCAGCGGGTTCAGCACGCTCCGAATGAACTAGGACTCCGAACACATCTCAAGGCAAAGTTTCTTTTTGTTTGAAATGGTCGAACTTGATGAAAAGGTTGTTGTCAAAGGGCGAGACGAGGTAAGTCATGCAAATTTGGCACGATGCATGTCTGTCAGCCTCGTCTTAAAGGCGGCCATTCTGTTGCAGTTGGTCCAATCTGTTAAGATAGGTGATTGTTGAGTCTTATTCCCATACTTACTTACTTAATTCCTATAATACTGATGCTTGTGGTTTCCCAACTCAGCACCCACCAACCAAATTGGATAAGCAGTGACCCCCAGTTCTGATGTCAGATTTGTATAGTGTGCGGAGAGTTTCAAACATTGTGTGGCAATCCAACAAGTATTCGGATTGAGGCACCTTAACCATTACCAGACTGCAAACATTGTTTACCATAATCATGATCTCTCACTTACCTCAATCATACTGTGACCGTGTAGTTGCATTGTGAAGCTATCGCTGATAAGAAAACTTCTCCGGGGGTGATCGCGAAGCCCTGCAGGTCTCGGGGGAAGTCAAGCAATTGCACAAAATATTTCATGTGCTTCCAGTTGAAGTAGCGGATATTGTCGTCAACGCGAGCATCCCACATCACTCTTGGAAGTAGGCTACCGTAAAGAGTGCAGCTGCCAACCATAAATCAGAGAGTGCAGAAGTAGTATCTATCTTGACGAGGAGTCACTGAAGCAGAGCATGATGAGATAAACGATCGAATTGGTGTCCCATAACAAGATAGCGGTGTGTCGACCGTTCACCGGATGACGAAGCACTCCTCCTCCACCATGCTTTACTCGGCCTCCGCGCCAAGACAGCTCCTGGCCGGCGTAACAGGACCCTCTGCAACACCTCGGCCTCGCGATAAAAATGGTATCCTTTATTAACGGAATAACCATGATAAACAACACTCCACTGACGGTTTAATGACTTGATCGATGCCGCGACGTATAGCCTGTCTGAGGCTGCCAGGAGGATTCACGGCTCCGCTTCGGACGTCCGCATGAAAAACAAATAAGATAACTCTACTTGTGCTGTGTGTGAGCGCTTTGTTTCTGTGTTGCAATCTTTGGTGAGATAACTCTCCAGTGTTTTTTCTACATGTCGATTTTTCCACAAAAAAAATAAAAAATCCGGATCAGTGCTTCCGTTGTTCTTGTTAGAGCGTCCCATTATAGGAGTCAGCTACTGATCCGCCGTATGAAGACGTGTATCAGCGTCTGAAGGACATTAATGTGCTTTCTGCGCCGGTCTTAATGAGGCAGCGCTCTGCCACTGAGGCCACAGCGGTCCTCGATGATTAAGCTCCTGAACGTTCACTCTGTCTTGTTGTTTCACGTCCTCAAGAATTTATTCTCTAAGTTTCTAGCATCTCTTTTTTTTTCACACGGGGGGAGGACCGCAAACATCAGAAACTTCCTTTAAAAGTGTGCGTTAATTAAACACAGGGGTTGGAGAGAGCAACACTGAGTTTGCTCCTCTTATTCAGTCCTCACTGGTTCCTATCATGACGGAGGAGAGAGGACGGAGACGTGCTGTCACGGAACGGCGAGAAGAGAGATGATGGTAATGCATGGCAGTATGGCAGATGCTGACATTAGTCAAAGAGGGACGACACAAGTGGAGACATCAGCCCCGTCGTAATGGACTCGGCGCTCGCCGCAGGTGCAACCTGTACTATTAGTCACTCAGTTCCCTCTATCACTCTGCCACAGACAGACAAACAGCGCCTTGAGAAAACAAATGAATCAATAGGAAAAACAAAGAAGATCTTTCAAAGATTTCACTGCACCACAGGCTACGGAGCTACTCGCACTCCATCTGAGCACTCAGAGGGTACAGTGTCCTCATTCATCTCGACTAAGAGAGATGGCTGACAGAAGTCCTTCTTAAGTCTTTGTGAGAGGACACGGTACAGCAAGTTCTCCTGTTCAGTAAAACGCCCTGAGTGTCCGCTTATTAAAGTTGCATTAGTAGATTTTAGGCCGAGCGAGAGCAGAGGACACAGAGCGTGACCTATGGCTAACGTTTAAGCAAACCCAGCAGAAACAGAGAAACATTATCCTTCTGCCGGTGAATAGAGGTCCACTATTTACTCCTGTTTTAATGTTTGCCCTCTTTGGCTTCTTGTTGACTTTGCAGTCGAGTCTAGTTGCAGTTAGCTAACTGTCTGCCATTTGGTGCTGGGCATGTAAGGTACAGTGGGTCTTTCTGAGTTTGTCAAATGAAAATGGCTGCCACGCTGTCATTATTTACACTCAATTTAGTATAAAAATAACCGTGGCAGCACCCTCTTGCTTTCCATTGTCATAAAGATTTCGGTTCTATTTCTGAGAGTACATTTTGAATTGCGTGGACTGTGGTCGTGAGCTACTCCAGGGTCTAATTTGTGCCACGAAACACGTCTTCAAAACGCGCATTGTTGGCACCAGACGCAGTGCAGCCATGGATTTGTGTTGTTGACACAAAACTCTCAGCCTGCCGTCAACATGTCACAACAGAAACCGATATTGGAACCAGGCAGCACTTTCCCCGACTCCTCAAAAAATTCCAATTGGGCTGACAGGATTGTGACTCGGCCACTTTAGCTCGGTCCTTTTTTTGGTTCTCCCTGACAGAAGTGTAGCTCAGGACAGTCTGTCATCGCCCGTGGCTGCTGCACTCCCCATTCTTGATTTTCCGAGAAGCCTCTCTGCACATGATTGTCTCTTCGGCATGTCTGTCCCCCCGTCACCAAACTCCAGTCTTTAAATCACATTCCCAACATGATGGAGTTGAACGGGGACTCAACAGTGTGGCTACTATCTATCTATCTATCTATCTATCTATCTATCTATCTATCTATCTATCTATCTATCTATCTTGTCTGGGTTTACGTGAAAAAACTATAAATGAGGGGTCTCCAAAATCAAATAAGCGAAGCAAAACATCTAATTGCACACTGCGTACGCCTATTGATCGGAATATTAACCGGCTACGTGGAACAGATTGCTCTGTGCTCATGGATTGATTACAGGATCTAAGAAGGTAGCTGAAAGGCTTCAGAGGTTTATTGGAATCATAATTACCCGCAACACATTCTTTTTACGTCTGCAGAGGGCACGAGCTGAATTTGGAAACCGCGTTAATGACTATGGATTAGTTATGTTGAGTAAAGAAAAAAAGGCTCCCGGATGAGTTGTTTTCAATCGATAACTTAGTGTATTGTCTGTTTTTCACCATCGCATGATTCGCCAAAACGAGCGCCTGTTCGTTAAATCCCCATCTGCCTCCGCAAATAAGTTTGAAAATAAACTCATGTGGACAACAGAAGCGTCGGAAACTGAACGTCGGTGAGCAGCATGGGAGCGGCGTCTTCAGACAAATTGCCCAGGCTGTCTTTTGAGCGCTCACGTGGCGCGCGGCACCGCCATCGCTGGCAGCCACGCCGCGTTCGACGCGCCCAGCCGTCACAACAGTAATAATGAATATGCTTCTTACATCCAATTAAAAGTGTTCCTAATAGCATTGCGGTCGCGTCGATTCCTCTGCAAATGGCAGAGAACATTTGCAGCGAGGCGTCCAGGGGGATTTGGATCGGGCTCATCGAACATTAGCTCCGAGGGTTAGCTGCTCAATGGACTTTGGAGACACTGATAGTGATGTTAAATCTCCAGGCCTAATCTATCCTCCCTGTTTTATGACAGATGTGTAGAGTCAGGAGGAGGGAGAGGCCTCATATCTCTTTACTCGACAACCGTTTGGGCCGGTGGTAAAACTTCATGCTGGACTGATTACTCCTTGATATGAAAACAACCTCTATCCCCCATACACCGCTCTGATTTCATTCCCACAGACAGTTTATCCAAAGTACTAGAACATACACAGAGAATAAAATCCATCCACCGTAAATGCACGTACATCTTACCATCTGAGCATGCAACTTCACCTGATGAAAATGTCGATAGTTTGCCCGTTAAACTGATTATTTAAGTGTATGGTGGTTTTAAAGTGAGCAGGCAGTTACACCAACATGCTTCATTCACGATAAAACACTATGCATCCAGATAAAAGTGCTGCTCGGCTCCCCTCTCTGCTTATCCATTATTTAAGGACTCCTACATATCACCCTGTTGCGCCACACTATATTAAAACAAACACTTGGCCCCTGAAGCTATGCAGGTTTACAGCCCGTTCGTGTTTCACTTGAAGTGGGTTGAAGAGGAGAAGCTATACAGCTATTCTGGCCCTGGAGGCCTGCAGGGGGTTCATACAGGTGTCAGGTGCTCATTGCCTCACGCTCAAAGAGGGTTTTCGTGCTCGTCCTCGGCGTTGTGATCGGCTAACGTTGCTGGAGCGGGTGGTTGCGCAATATGTGGCTTTGAGATTCGCTGAAGAGGAGTCATCACCTAATGTGGGAAATACAAGGAGTTCATCCATCTTTAACTACCCAGAAGTTAGACATGAGTAGAAGTATACATTGTGTAGAACTTCGGATTTTGCAATGTGGTGCCCCCAAAACCACTTCTGCGCTTCACCTTTGCGGCGCACCTCTCTTGTGCCTTTTTATTCTAGTGTTTTTTAGAAGTTGAAAGATGTCCGACTCTTCAGCCCGAGGTGACTGTACCGCGTTTCCCATTAATTAAATATGAGAGGGTTTTTTTCCCGAGACGTTTTTAAAGTCTCTGTGTGGTCGTCACCTTCAGCGGTATCACTGTTCCAGTTCAGAACAGTGACGCCAAGTTATTATAACATAAACCAGAGACAATAACAACTGAGCTATCACGTGCTTAACACGCCGACGACTAAAAGCCAGTCGGAGATTTACTCTTGCCTCTCGATCACCGTCTCTCTTTGGTTCGCCTCTGCTGTGATGCCTGTATCGTATTGTCCTCTGCTTTGCTCCCCCAGCTCTGGTTTTGGTGTCATTTCCAGCGCCGGACGTGAAAACCTCCTCCACAGCAGTTACAGGTTGCTCTCAGGAAACTGTAAATCACAGGGAGTTGAGGCAGAGCGGCCTCTGTAGCATCAGGATGATATTGAAGCTGAGGTTACATCGTGTTACTTTAAACAGACTGCGCTCTACCTGTGATCGATCAGCTGTGCGCGCCGCTGAGAGGTTACAGAAGGGCAGAAAAAATGTGTTCGCTGATGCTTGTTGACACGTAAATCAACACGACGCAGCAGTCAGTGACCCTCGTGCTTGTTGGGAGTCAGTTCACCGCTGAGCACCGAAAACAAACAAATGACCTTCCATTTCCATTTTCTCATATATCAATTACTGTACCTGCTGGCATTTGCAATATACAAAGCTTATCAAAACCAAGAGACAAAAATGACCCAAATGCAAATGTTCAATCAAGATATGTACAGTGATTTTCAATTTGTTGGAATCCCCGGGATTTAACGGTTGATTTCACGGTCGGCCAACCTCCGTGTCACGTGACCGCTGAACTACAGCCGGGGAAATAAGTTATAGATTTGCTGAAAATCAGTCATAAGCTCGAGTAATGCGCGAGACAAGGAGTCAATAATAGATTAGAGGGGGGAGAGGCAGAGAGATACCCAAAAGGCAATCAGGAGTCCATATTAATTATGCTAATGATTTGGATTTGCTACTTCATTAACCACCATTTTGAGCTGCTTGATCACAAGGGTAGCTCCGCAGAAAAGAAGTCTGTGGCAAACAGAGCAGATGAGACACGGGGAGAGATTGTGTGTGTGTGTGTGTGTGTGTGTGTGTTTGAGTGCACACATATACATCTCTGTCCATGTATGTATGAATGCGGGCACACGTGTTAATTAGTGCATCTGGTAATAATTACTGCAGAGACCCTCGGCAATCAATTAGGTTCTGCTGTATCCTCGAGTCCACACGTTTTGTGATTATATTCATCATCTGTGATGTTTTCGATGATTTTCTTTTTTCTTTTTTTTTTTTTTAAAGCATCACTTTATGTTTAGATACAAGCTTTGATGGCCTAATTTGCTTGTGGAAGATTTTCCCCAAGATTCAGCAGATCACTCCTCGCAGTTTTATTCAGACGACAGCAGGTGGGAGCAGAGTTCAGGTCAACTTATGTTTGATGATTTCTTATCCAACTCAGCTTTTTATGTGACTTGTGGAATAATCTTACACAATTTCGGTCAAGAAATTAAAATATGTTTTGGGAAGCGCACGGTACATGAACACTGCGCCACACACACGGTGTAAACGTGATACTTGATTAATGATCCAAAGCCGTATTAGTGGCTTATTTGATAAGGCAACTGCTCAGAGAGCCTGTGCAGCAATACAAGAAAAAAGCAATCCGAGGCCTAAATGAAAATGTATTGCCAATGATTCATTTCATATTTATCATCGCAGCCTTCCCCTCTGCAGACATCAAGATTATTTGCTGCCTCGACAGAGACAAAAGGCAAAATTGGGTCTTTTATATTCCGAGAATGTCGCTGTCAACCGAGAGCGGACCTCAGTTTTCCCCCGGTCGCTCGCTTTGAAAGTAATCTAAATGAGCAGAAATAAGATGGGACGGGGTCGGAGGGGGTGGACGCGGTGGAGACGGAGCTGTCAGAACGTGGCCGAGTCATTTTTATCGTGATGTTTGGCCACATTGCTATAATTGATTTGTCTTTGTTCTCAGGCGCGAGTATACAAACACGAGCGAGAGGCCCAGAGAGGCGTCCTTCTGTCTGATTATCAAACTGCAGCGTTTCTCCGAGCACTTCACAGACCTCTCTCTCAGGCTGCAGCTTCCCACTGGATGCGCTCGCTTGACAGGACCTGATGCAACTCCTCACCGCACGCTACAGCCGAGTTACACGCTCTTATTGATTCCTCCCACCCGCCTCTGCCCCGTGGACTCCATGGCAGGTCCATCATTACTAACTTACATCATGTAGACAGGCAGGGTTCAAACCTTCATGACTTTACTTCAGATTCTAGTTGAGATCCCGTGTTTGGCGGTTTAAAAGTGACATGAGTGACGTGTGTGCGTGACATCTAGAATTTTAAATGTTGATGCAGTGGTGTAGCCATGAATTTTTTATCGAGGGTTTCATCCAAGATCTTGGAACACGGGCATGTTTTTTTAGGCTAACCCAGAAGTTAGCATCGCTCCCAGAAAAAGGGGGGTTGTTTTTTAACTTGATTTTGAATTAGTGCAGAAGATAAGCTCTGTGGCAAACACAACAAAGTTTTTGCGTGTTTTGTTCATCAAGATAATCACAGATGAACAACATTTTTTGATATTTGAAGCAACTACCTACTTACAACTCTATACTCCACACGTTTCACTATAAATTGATCAATCTATAAGTTGTAAAGTTAAAGTTGGAAAAGTTTCCAACTAAAGTCGTCCTGTAATGACGGAATAGGGAGTGAGAGATGAGCCTCTATGTTTGAGGTGAAGACATTTAATGACATCCTCTGTAGTCTCATTTAGCTTCTCGTGAGCCACCACCGTATATAAAGACACATAAAGGCTTTATTATTCAAATGCAGGCAATTTAGTGACCAGCAGACCATTTTCAGACGTTTTAACCCATTCAAAACACACATTGACTTAAAGACGAGGTAACAGGAAGCGCAAAAATGTTAACTTACATCCGGGTTTAAGGTCTCAATCCTGCAGCACTCTGTTACAGGTGTTTAAACTCGAAACACAGGGTACTTTTTAGGGTTGTTCCCATACAGATACAAGTATCGTAATTACCTCCGATATTGCCTCAAACGATGGGTCAGACATCGGTCAGTAGACGAGGATATGCACCGACATCCAGTCTGGTACTTTGGTTGTTACAGGGACCTGTTCAGATTGTGGACAAACGGAGATGCCTTTACTCATGCATCAGTTTTTCTTCAAGGATAGATCCCTGGATCTCAATCACCAGCACTGAACCTTACATTTATCAAAGAGATGCAATAAAGGGGTTGGACAAAAAAAAGTTGGGAATCACTGTTAAAATGTCTTTTCTTTTCATCCAGATTTACCAAACCCACATCTTTTCTAGCAGTCTCCTTGCTCGGAATCCTTTCAGAGAAGCTGAATTTTCACACAAGAAATGTCAATTTCTGTTTGTCGGCTGTTGTGTAATGCTGTGAGATTTTGTTTTTCTGTTAACCTCAACCTGTTTCAAATTGAGAGCAGTGTGAAGCATAAAATATTTATGAATGTACAGCCAAGAACAGGAACTTTCAACAGTTGCAGAGAAGAGTTTCTTTTTATTTACCCTGAAGTTGCTGCCACGGTGGTCAGACGTGGGAGGAAACAGTGCGATAGGTGTGAATACTCAGGCAGGGTGATTGTTCATTTCCTGTGGTTACCAGATGATCCATCCGGTGAACAAGGCCACGTCACACTGAGCAGTACTGAACGGTGCAGAACCCTCCACAACAATACTGCTGTTCTACTCAGAACATTAAAATCCAGTTCTTGGCCATTCTGACCTGGCATGACTCAATGATCTCATTTATCAGAGTGGGCTGAACAATGCAGCAGGCAACAGGTACCACGTAGGAATTTAGCAAGCAGCTCATGATAATTAAAGGGTAATTTCACTGAATGTGTTTTTGAAGGTCCAATGCAGCAGGTCAGGATGGACACACTCCTGTTCGGCAAAAGAGACGCGAGACAAAATCATCCGTGATCAAACTGAGTACGACTTCTTCGTGCGAGTTTTCTGCAGACGGCGGTAAATTTTCTGTATTAGAATTGACTGTCCCATTATAATACGGACCCGAATCCAGACGTTAACACAAATCTAGTGGGAGTCAAAGTCTGTCTGCGATTCATAATGGAACAGCTCGAGGCGGTAGATTGGTATGACAACAAAGATTAGAGTCTGTAATTTTATTTTTAACGTTTGGCACCGAATTGCTCAAGTTCACAAACACTGATTAGATGGCCCGAGGCTACGAGACTACAGAGGGTAAAATTTGTCAAACTGTGTGATGTCCCTTGTACTAGGAAATTACTCCCGTTATTCATCTGATTCCAGTGGACTGAACGGCAGCGGGATGATTGGCAGTTAATGCCTTCATACAATAAAAGGAACACTAATACAAAGTGACACATCCTGAGTAGATTAAGTCTTTTCTCTGCATCAGTGGAGTATCATACATCTAGCAACAGGCAACAATAAGGGTGATTTCACACCTGAACGTATTATAGGAGACATGTTACGCTCATATTCAGGTTTGTCATTTTATTTTGGGTTACTACTAGAAAAAGTTTACGTCCATATATGTAAAAAACAAACAATCCCTCTGAATGTGATGCTTCTTTCTTAACTTTTAAGATCTTTAACATGCATAAGAACCTTTATAACCCTGAAGGAAAGGAACAAGACACAACATCTATAAATTGTCTTTCAAAGAAAAATAACTTCAGATCAAAGCAACATTTTTATAGACCTTTTTATTTGTTTTTACAGACTTTTTGTCACAACAAAGTCAGCAAGAGCATCTTTTTTTGTCCATTACATTGTAGTAATTCATTTTTTAAAGCAACCAAGAGAGGACCAGCAACCATTTCATAGCGTAAAAGCAGAGGCAGTTTTGACATGCAGCAAAACAGGCTGGGCTTCGAACCAAATCCAAGGCAAGGGGAATACTAACAGCCCCCACCATCCAGTTTCAAACTCTAACCCCCATTAACCATCACTCAGAGCCCCCAAAACCTGTCAAATACAAAATACACAGAGAAGCTGCAACAAAAAAGGGAATCTTCGCTCAAAAAATCTCACTCTAGGGATGACAAAATGAACAAATCTCTAAAATTCCTTATTCTATTAAGTGCCGTTAACATTGCTTTCAAAAGGGATTCAGTAACAGATTTATTTTTTAAAATTGCAACATTCAAGTCTTTCTAGTAGCCAGCATGGTGATTGGTCAAAGTATACAGAATATCTTTTTTTTTTTTTAATGCATTGCCAACGTAAAATTAGTCAAAAAACACCATCTGATATGTAAGTGATATGCCAAGTAGAAAAGGAAAAGCTGACCTCCGGACCTCTCTTAACTAACGTTTTGCAAAATTCCAAAGATTGGAGGGACAGTTTGGGTCACTTAAAAAAACAAATCAAGGGAGAGGAAGAGGCCACACACACTGAAAGGTTCAAATAGTGAAACTTTACAACCTTTCTTTTCAATCTAGTATAGTACAGTGCAATTACTGTTCATGAGATTAAGCCCTCGCCATACAATACTTATACAGAAGTTGTAAAAAAAAAAAAAAAAAAAAAAAAGGTTAACACACTATTGATCTATTACCATTTGATTTCTTTACCGTTTCAAGAGAGAACTGCAACTGAGAAATGTGTATTTATGTGCAGAGCTTTTGCGTTTACATTACTGAGTGATTTCTAGTCTGAGCAGTGTTTTAGGATCCAGGTGCGCGAGCGCTCCCCCCAGTGGTCCCTAAGGGAGACGTAATTGACAAGTCCTTCTGTTAAATGGCTAGAAACAGAGGCCATAAGGAAGAGTAAATCCTAACCCCACAAAGTTGGGGGAAAAGGAAAAAGAAAGAAAAATAATAAACAAGGTAAAGGAAAATCACCAGACAGACAAAATGACCCTCCAACAAACAGACAAAAGCAGTGTTAAGACAGAGGTTGATCGGGGTAAAAGGGGCGAGTCCACCTTCTGTCAGGGGACCACTGCATCCATCTGTCTGTCCGTTCACCCACCTGTCCAGCCACCTCCCACACTGTGGTGTCTCACTTGAGCAGAGCCCTCATGGCTTCGGTGTCGGCAGCTTCAGCGACAGTGTGGCCGTCTGGTCCTTTTCGGTCTTTGTCAGCTCCCTGCGGAGGAGACGGGACATGAATAATAAACATGCAAGTCTTTCTCACAGTACGGTGCCAACTTCACTTCATCAAGGCGGAGGGGTTAAGGTGAGGAGTGGAGACCTGAGTCTATAGCCCCCCTTTTTTCCAAATGAAGTGTCCTAATGGAGACGGGTACTTGACATGCAGAGGTGAAGACAGAAAACTCCAGAGCACCTGTCTGCAAGCTGGCGACAGTCGAGATTATATGGTCATTATTTCGTACTTCCTTTTTTTTTTATATACATTGAACTGAACTACATTGAACTATTTTCAATGCCAGTAAATATTACAAGCAGCGCCCACTGCAGAGAGCAAAGGTCGGCACTACAGAGCCAATAGTTTCCACTCTTGCTCTGGGACCAGGAACTATAGAGAACTAAACAGAACCTGGAACTTCTCAGCTCTGTTCTAAGAGCAGGAACCTGCAAAAAACACACACTGACATTTTTCATGCATATTTTTACGACTACTGAAAATGCAGGTTGAGCACATATCCTTAATTAAAACAATGCTGTGTTGTTTATTCGCCTCAGCTCAGATGTGGCTGTTATCACAGCGGGGAAAGGAGAGCTGAACAGACATTTAAGACAGCAGACGATGCAGCTTAAAGTTGGAGAAATTAGAATGGAGCACTGGTGTGAATCATGGATATGGAAGGAAACCAAAGTAGGACGACCCAAGTAGCCAAACTGCACAGAAATATCAGCGATACTGGAGTTGATGGCTGTTCTGAATACTATTTTTTTGGGCTCTGGAAGTAATCAACAGTGATTACAGTATTTGAAGGTTTGATTGAGGGAAGAGGGAGTGCTGAGCACGACTTGTGAAGGACTTGGCTAGATATTTCCCTGGTCTTAACCAGGATCGTAGCATTGAAACGTGCGACTTGTTTCTTCTGTTATTTGTTATTGAAAAAAAAAGACATTTTGCAAAAGTTGTGGTGTTTTTAATACATGTTTATAATCCTGAGTTTGGTTGAAAACAGTTTATTAAAAGCATCTTTGCAATTCACCTTTATTGATAGTCCATTTGTGGGTATAATTAGCAAGTCCTAACTGAGTACCGAATGTGTACCCGTTGAACGAACATCCAAAAAGCCGAATATTGGACTCCAGTCCCATTGGTAACGATGTACACGTTATCCGTTTAGCAATGATATCTGAGCCATGAAGAGCCAACAGTCTTAAGAGTGCTTGAAATGTTAGCCAGCCACCAAAACTTTTATGGCAAAACTTCAGTCACTTATTTTCCACTAACTCAGTCACTAATAACTTGCCTGACAGCCTGTCTTTATCCAGACAGCACATGCAAAACAAAGTCACAGACGCTGAGGCACAAATCCATTTGGGCTCTGAGGGGTAACAGAATGAAAGTGAAAGAGATGGGAGTGGACACAATCATTTGGATTACTGAGGACAAAACACAAACATAAAAAAAGAGACAGAATGAGACAGGCAACTTGTTGAATGTGCATGCAGTGACAACAGATTTAATGGGCGACAGAGGAGTGGAGGGGCATGTAGTGGAGAGACGTCCCTTTGTTTGGCCTGCCAACTTTAGCCTCTTAGGAAAGGGCTTACAGAACCAAGGCAAAGAGAGTCTATTGTTGCATGGAGAAGCATGCCATCAAAAACAATGTGACCCAGTTCAAATGCCCAGCAGTATGAGGATGGTTGTCTGGGTGCAAATTCCATGCCACAGGAGCAACGGAGCGCATCCTGAGCAAGAGAGATTTACCAGGGCTGAGCGGGTAACCTGTCAGATCTGCATCTCTAATTGGTAAGGAGCCGAGAGACAAAGTAAGAGAGGGTTTTGTCAATTCATAAAATGCCTCACATTTCTTGGGAGCATGCACCCGTCAACACTCCAATTATGTTAGAGACCTGTTATGTAACATCTGAACTAAGGCAGCTGGCGACCCAAAGTACCTTAGCGGTAGATTTTTCACAACAGAAGACAGGGAATTAAACCAAAAACCCCAATCAACACTAACGTTTTTTGATTTAGGGATAAATATAATGAGGCTTGCATAAACATAACAGCATCTAAATTAAAGCAACATCATGCAACTTCTTGGAGAAAGATAGTTGGTTGTTGGGTCTCATCCCCAGGTTGTTAACACATACACTTTGGGCTGATGACAGACATAAACAGACCCAAGCTGGTGCTGTTATGGTCAAGGTCCAAAGGGCCTGTCATTATCAAGCTTCCCATTCACTGTCTATGCAGGAAGCCATGAAATGCATTCTTATATCATTGCTAATTTTTTTATAAATCAGGGGCATCAAGCACGATACACCACCTCTCAAACTCCTGAACAACTATATATAAAAAAAATCCTGCCAAAAATGTCTTCAGACGCACATTTCGCAGAGCTATTTTTCTATAAGATGAAGTTTGACTTATTAAGAATCAATATGTATCACAAAATCAGTATTTTCGACATACAATGTGCTGGATTTCTTCCTAAACAAGAGCTGCAAATCACCTCTGACAAAGTCTACCATTCACTTTTCAAAGAAAGTTTTGGGTAAATGGAGACGTACTCAGTCTTTAATTAGTTCAACACTGAGTGCATTCATAACAGATTTCAGAACATACTGCAGTGTAGCACTGATTTATATTCTGGACATGTGAGCACTGTGTGAAATATGAGGTTCACTTATGAAGGCTTTGAGTGTTCCAGGTCTTCACATTTCAATACACAGAAGGTTTGTTCAGTGTAATTCATCTTGTCAGGATAAGATGCAGAACAGGATAGATTCTTGTGGGGAAACCTGAAATCCCTCTGATCTTTTTAAAACATCTGCCTAATATAAACTGTTTTTCTTTATCCATCTGTAAAAACATTGCAGATCTAAAGTAGAAATAGCAAAAAAAAGTACTTGTAATCACTTTAACTTTTCTAATAAGTGCTGACGGATTAATATCAGGTACCTGGTAACCAATCATTGCGCTCCCCACTTGAGTGAGTTCAGCAGGTGAAGGGGAGGATGGGGGAGACAGAATGAAGCCGTCTTCCCCACTCCCTCAGTTCTCCAGCTCTGGGGAAGTCATTAGCAGCCGGTTCAAGACCATATCGAATAACCAACTCGACAGGCCTCATTTGGACGGCAGGAAACAGCATTACGACTTGACCCAAGCTGTTTCACTATCAATACTGCTCTGGGCTCAGGACAAACAATGTGCCCACCTGACAAACACAGTTATAAATCATGTGTATTCCACCATATTTGAGGTGGAACAATCTCCTAATGAGCACCCAACACCTGCATTAGCCTAAGCAGTATTCTAGAGGGTCTGCCACAGATGGATACTCCCTATGGGTATTCATGGTACAGTTACAGTAATAGCTCTGGCCCCAGAGTCCACCCTGTTCCACCACGCCATCCCCAATGACCATCCAGCTCAGTGGCATACTCCTGAAACCACTTACATTAATGAGCTTTCCCCAACTTGAGTAATGACCCTTCATGAACACCTCGTCGTCCAAACATTATCCAGTCAAAGAGAAGCTAGTGGCCAAGTGAGACACACTATAATGAATAAATATAGACTCCCAGGGTCTCTCCAGTCAAACTGAGATGCATCATCATCATCCTTGATTATACAGCCATACAAAGAAGCACTGGGTCCGGAACGTAATGCCGCTGACCTGCCAAAGTGTCCATTAAGCTTGCATTATGCCCCAAGTGAATGGCATTGAAAGATCTCCCATGCACAAGTCTTCAAATATTGGGCCAGAGCATCGGTAAAAAAAAAGTTGCTTAAAATTCAATGCATACATCAGATTATTGACCTGCTGGCAGCAGTCAAACATACCCAATTTGTACGAGGGCAAATTTTATAACATCCAGCGAAAAAAATAAAGTGGAAGATCGATAACTGTATCGGAGGAAGCTGTGTCAACTTGGCTCTGGTTGAAATACCAATTTATCCGGTCGGGGTTAACATGCTACACCGAACCTTGGTAAAAATTGAAGAAATAAAAAAATCCAACAGGCAAGGTGAAAAGTCTTGACAGGAACCATGACATCTAAATTAAGGGGTTTGCCGAACGACTAGGATATGGTGGGAGACCAATTGTTATTTAGTTATCAACATCATATTGGGAATAAAAGGCTAATTCATGCAATATCACAAACTATCTCCTGTATGAAAGGGCTGCAACCTACGATTTGATTTGATTCACGATTGACTGATTTGTAGATTAGTTGATTGTTGTTTTATGTTCACAATTTCAGGAAGAACAATGAACAATCACAGTTGTGATCATCTGTCCAACAAACTGTCCAGAACAAATTATGATTAATGTCAAAGCAAGGGAAAGCAGTATATAGGTTCATATTTTAGAAGATGGGATACAATAATTTGGGAAAATTTCTTTTTAAAAAACTGACTGCTCATTAATGTTATGACAATCAATCACTGCAGCACATCATAGCATCCACTATGGAGTACGTCTCAACACATCTGCTACAGTATTCTGTTACTAAAAAGTAGTACTTTTTTCTTTCAACTCCTGTGCACAAGAATTAACTGTGTATATATTTCTTCTCTGAAAACCAGCAAAAGATGTCGTCTACACTGCCTTATTTAACTCTTCATTAGCAACTCTTTCAGTGACCTTATGCTTTGGTGAGGTAAAAGTAATCCTAATTTTGGGGGGGGGGAAGAGTAACCTAACAACACTGTACAGAAAAGTTTTTCTAGTCTAGTCTTGTTTATTAGTTATTAACAGAACTCCCTCCCTCTGAAGAAAACTAATGTAGTCAAGTCAGGCAAGTTGGTAAAACCCATTGGAAGATAGCATCTACCAGGCTGTTACTTTAAAATTATTACTTGTGTGACACAGACAGAAAAATAAACAGCTAATACCGTCTCTGTCTCGAGGATTCACATAAATAGGGTCAATGCAAGGCAACAAGAGGAACTGATGTGACAAAATAATACTGCATTTCTTCCTAATAAATTGTCATGGGGGCAGTTCCTCATAAAAGAGAAGGATGTGTGTACTCATGCATGTATGCCTGTGTGTGGCCTTTCATTGTTGACTTAAAATTAACTGGCTCTGCAGGCTGTCGTCAGCACTCTCAGCCAGAATCTTAAGACCGGGTCACCTATTGGGGTTAAAATGGCCTTTCATAATTCATTGCCAACAACAGCACAGCAAGCAGTCAGATGGCAGGGGTCAGCTCACATGGTGCACCGGGGACACTGAGCCGTTTTTTGTGCAAACACAAGAATATCCGACAGTCAAACAGTCACAATACAGTACCCTCAGTGGGCTCCTTTTATCCACTGCACTGCGGTGGCTGTGGTGCTACAGGTGCTGCCAGACAGAGTGGATATGCGGTGGCATTCGATGCTGTGGCTTAGGGACAATCTATTCATCTCATGTTAAGAGACATGGCGAGTTTTCAGAGCTGCCAGGGGTAGATGTATTGAGATCTGGTCCCCATGGTGGCTGATGACCTTTTGGCTGCATCTGGGTGTTAATCCTTGTTGGTGCTTAGCGGAGATGAGTACGGAGCCGAGAGGAGCAAACCCGTGGGTTCACTCGTATCTTCGCCTCCCACCGTAATCCCTGTTCAGATGAGCTATGGCTGCCTGTCTTGCCTCATATGATAAAACAGACAAAGGCTTTTTAAAAATGGTCCACCCCAGGGGCTTTAACTTATAATGCAGAGGTGGCTCTTGCGTAGCTGCCTATTTCAGATGGAAAAGTGCATCTGGCTTTCAGAGGGATGTACTGCGGCTGTGGAAATGTGACTGGTATCGAGGGACATAAAGGAAAACGACTGCAGTCCGTGATGAAGATTTTATTTATTTACATAAGAGACTGTGTGCTGGTTTTAAACCCAAATCCTCTTACCAGTATGTGGTGGTAAAATGTCATATGAAAAACTCAAGACTGCACTCCAGTACTTACTTCCTCCTTTTTAGTATACCTTCCCTCCAAGAGAGGACTGGGATATCCCCAAAGTCAGAAAAACAACAAATCATTCTACCATCCTGTTACCACAATAGTACCAGAAGCCAATCCAAGTCTGCTACAGTAAAAACAACCAATCGTTCTGTGTCAAGTAGAAGTAGAATTCAGACCGATGTACCTGCCCACGCTTGCCGACATCTATAAGACAGAATTTACTGAGTAGTAAACTGCTGTTTACTTCCTGTTGGCACTTGCAGGTTCTTTTGGTTCATCTGTGAGCCAGCAGCACTGACGTCCAGCTGACAGCAGTGGCCAGCTGCTGGCCAGCTGCTGGCCAACTGCTTGCAAGACTCTGCTGGCTTGTTGATGCGAGGGTTGATGGGGGATTAATACAGCCGATGCCAACAGGAATAAGTAAGCAGTGGAGTACCATGTAAGTGTCTCTCTAACCCAACACCAGTGTTTCCCATACATAAATTATGGTTTCCTCTTTTCAAACGTCTGCTTCAGAGTGCAGCTGAAACAGCGAACTGATTGAAAAGTCTGACTGAATGATGCGTATGCTATTGTATAGAGAGTGCAAAAAAATGACTTCCCTAATCGGTAGTGTGACTTCGCTTGTGAATGCCCCCACCCCTCTTTCCATTACTTTCGTTGAGCCAAGATGATGCCACCGTGAAACAACTCTGTAGAGGAGCTTTCATTTACCCTGCCTCATTTAGCCTGGCTGGCAGACAGCTGCTCACTCAGCCACCCAATATCCATCTCTCCTTCACATATACACATGGTCTTGCAGCAGTAAAGCATGCAAGCCATGACATCATTCAGTCCGAGAAGTTGTGTGCTCTTTTCTCATAATGGTGCTGAGCTTGTGTCGTTAATTTAAGTTTCAAGCATTAGAGTGAAACTAACCATCAAGTTTTGTGACGCAAATCTTTGATATTTATGTACTTGATATTATTCTGATAAAACATGAGCGTGAAATGACAAGAAGAGTACAAAAGGCAAAGAACTGAAGGAGGTGCTGAAGACAAGTAGCCATTGTCGCCCACATCTGTGTGACATTCACTGTCCACAACGACATCAATTCCACAGCAGCTCATTTGGGCTGTGGCGAAACAGAACTCCACCAGTCTAGATGTGTAGAAGTTCTGTCATTTGCATGTATATGATTGGCGTGCACGTACTTCTAAGTGAAACACTCGGGTAAACTGTGCAAGAAGAGGCATCGACTCTCCAAAGGAAAGCTCCTCCACATACAAATGAGGCTTTTTCTATTTGACCGTGATGTATCTGAACAAATCTGTTTTCTTCTGCTGGATGACATTAGTTAGGTTGGACATACGTTTTGGTATGCATGTATTCAGTTGCTTGCTACAGTCGATGCCAGCTGTGCCTGACTCAGTTTTGTCTCTCTCCTCACAGCTGTGACTGCACACGTCCATCTGCATCTATTCGACTACCGTAGCATTTAAGATAGTTCCAGAGCTAAACAACTGACGGAGGCTAAAGTGGAAGGATGGTGCAGGAATTTAGATGGAGCAAAGGCCTGCGCACCTGTGAATGAAGCAGCTTCAAAACACAGACACAAAGCAAATGAACAGCAGCGATACTGTGTCGTGTTCCATGAACATTCCAGCACAGCCTCCGCAGGACTACGTTAAAGGGCCTTTTGTCCGGTGAGTTACCTCATCAGCACTCACGGCTCACATGGAGCCTCTGACACATCGACATGCACTGAGGGGTGAAGGACACCAGGGCACTTCTGTGTGCAGGTGCCAGATGCGTTAGTTGAGCATGCTTAAATCAAAGTACCAACCTTTTCTAGCAGGACCTTGACACAGGAGATGTGATTCTCGTAACAGGCAGACATCAGTGGAGTGAGCCCGTGTTTGTCTACAGCCTGCAGAGGGGGAGCGGGAGGAAAAGGGATGAGTGGGAGAAAGACAGAAATTTTGGAGTAAATCTTCATATATCAGCAGATCATCGCAACAGCCGTAAAAATACACAACGGCAAATCCATTTTTTTTTTTTTTTATCAAACATAAATAAGAAAAAGAACTCCTGTGAGACAGTGGTTCTACTTTCCCTTATCATGCTCAGAAATTATAAGAAAGCTCACTGCACTTCGACACCATATTTATGTCTCATACATCAGTAGATGTGCAGGTTTCCAAGAGGAGAATTGTGCAAACAACTTTGGGGCTCGGGAGGCAAAGCAAAGACTCTGTGTTGGTGCAACGTTCCATCCTTGTGTCTGTGAAGACCAGAAAGTTGTTGCTATGTTGCCGAGTTGTTATATCAACTGTCACACAAGGGGTTAGATGCTGACGTAGCTCCGGCGAGCATCACAATGCACTATAGAAACTCCTTTAGACGTGTTCTGGAGTTCAAAGAGTCACGGTACTCTGCACATACAATTCTACTGGCTACTGAAGCGGCATTAGAGACCTTTAGAAAAAGCTCCAAATTACAAAAGAAAGGCGCCAAATTACAGATATCAATACTGTTGGATGGGTAAGTGCCCTTTTAGTGGGTACGGATCAATCTACTACAACAACACCAGAAGAGACTATTGAGGCTCAGGGGGCCAATCAGGCTAAATGTGAAGTCTGGAAAACCCAGACTGTTGAATGAGAGCGCGGACCACGGCTGAAATAGAATAATAAACTGGTTTTAACAGCCAGAGTACTTCAGCTCAAACAAACCGATAATCCTTGTGTCATAAAAAACAGTATAACAATAGGCTAAGACTATGAAGTGAAGCAGACAAGGACACTGTTACTTTTTGTGGTCACTGCAATCCTGGACCTTAGGCAAATGAATGCAAATAGCATGTGCAGGTTACTGGTTGTCGTGGTTCTTACATTGACGTTTGCTCCTTTAGAAATGAGGAACTCCACCACATCTGTCTGGCCGTAGTCTGAGGCGTAGTGCAGCGGCATCCTTCCACCTTGCAGGGTCCGGTTTGCATCTTCAGCCTAGAAAAGAGAGAGACGACACTTTGAGAGGGGAGAAACTCTTTTGTTTGAAACAGAAACTGTCACCAATGACGCACACTCACACTTCAACTAAGTGACATACAACCACATGCACCATCCTCTGCCCTTCACTTCCCTGCTGCGGTGCCATTATACCTCCAACTGTCAGTCGTGCAGCCGCGAAAAAAAGGCAGACACTCTCACCACCCTTCCTCGTTCTCTTACCACACTAACCGCACACATAGCTTCGTGTGCGCCAGTTCGCCCTCGAGTGACAATGGCAGACATGTCAATAAAAGCCGGTGCAGTCGGTTGTTCTATGTGATTAACTAACTGACTGGATTAATATTGAGGTAAGTATTTATATGCTTAGAAAAAGGGCCCCCACAACAAAATATAGGAGTAGAATTTATTGAAAGGTGCTGGTATGTAAAAAGGCATATCTTCTTACGCAAGACCCTCATAAGAAAACACCTGATCTGGGCATGACGGAGCTCGCTTGGCCGTCTGGTTCCCCCCTAGGGCAAATAAGAGCAGATCTAATAAAGCTGAGATGCAAATCAAATAAGGGGAAAGGAAAATGGCACAACTGGGAGATACTGTGTCTTTTCAGCATTATGTTGACATTATTAGATCACAACGTAATGATACAGCTTAAATATTGTCATTTGCTGGTCCCAATTCTTCCAATACACGTAAATGTTACGACTGATTTTCTCTTCTTGTTGCAGAACTTTCCACAGGCCTTTTGATTAACAGCAGACATTTTGACATACGAGTTCCCGGCAGGCTACTGTGCATCTAAATGGAACCAGGCCATCATCAATGTTATTTATAACACCTGTAAAACAAGATAGCTTTAACTAACCCCCATGTTCAATCACAAAAACATCTTCGTTGCATGTTTTTTCCTGTGGCCAAATGCAGGTGTTGACCAGTTGGTCACATACCTGCTCAGGTCTGTGACTGTGTGATCACTGACTAATTCAGAAACAATATCATAACCCGCTGCAGCTCTGCAAGCCTCAGATTGCCACTCGCTCTCTAAACTTTATCACAAACTCCAGTGAAGGTCAAATCCAATCCCACTGAATCCATTAGCAGTGAAGGATATGGAACCTTGACCTGCTCTAATAGTGTTTAAATGTTACCTTCAACGGCTGATAAAATTGAAAAACTCTCAGTTCCACTATGGAACGGGGACAAACCACCGCAGTTGTTTACACTCAGACCCAGTGTAGATAATGAAATGGCAATTACTTACAATGGGAAGATCATAAATGAGAAAACACTCTTCGTGGATGGAAAATTCATCCCTGTTAATGAAGGAGTCTCAGACGCAACAATCTCATTACGCTGGAAATATAAACTACAGTCAGGACTTTAGATTCAATTAGTTTTTAAGCCAGATAACTTTTGGCTTCATTCATGTATTTTGTGATTATATTTGTATATTTTTAACTTTCACAGTATATGTGTGTATTACAGTTACAGGTGAATTATCAATCTTGGTCTTATCTGCATATGTGAAAGGTGAATAAACTGTTGATACTCTTTATCATTTTACATTCTGCTAACCTTTTTTTAGTCTGGTTTCTGTTTTGTTTATAAGTCACGATGTTCATCTCTACGTCCGACTCTTGATCTGCTGCAACACGTGAACACAGACGAGGAATCAATAAAGTCTTATCTTAAACCTTCCAAGGGTCAAAAAACAAGCTTTATTTAATATGAAATAGCAGGGACAGATTAGTCATTTAATTGATAAGTTGATGAAAGGAAATGTATTTGCCAAACATTTGTGGGTTCCAGCTCTTTAAACGTGAGGATGTTCTGCTTTTCTTTGAGTCTTTGGGTTTCTGACTGTTGGTTGGACAAAATAAAGCCTTCTGAATAATATCTAGCGTTCACATTACCTTGAATGTTTTAACCTGATGCTACTGATATCTTCAGGTTTGTAAAAGATGTGTAATGGGGGAACCTTTGACTTTATTGCAGTGAAAATATGTCTGGATAGAACATGCTGAGCATGCATGTAAACCTTAAAGGGGAACTGTAGCAGAAGAAATTCCAACTCAGAATTTAGACATTTACAATAAAATTGAGATAATAATACAAACTCAGATTTTTTTTTTTCAGAATTGATTAAACAAGTTGTTCTCAGAGGAAAAGAAGATCCCCAGAACACTGTTTGATGCTAGAAAATGTGGCAGGGTCCGCCACATTTAAACAAAGTAAAACAGTACGAACTTGTGTCTTTTAACATCAGTTTGTTTATTTAGTCATAAAAAAAAAAACAATCCATGAAGATCTTTTTCGAAACTACAAAATGCACCTTTAAATACTTTAAACCTGACACTGTTGATATCTACGAGTTGTAAATGACACATGCCTGTAACAGGGAAACCTTTGACTTTATTGTGGTGAAAATATGACTGGTTGGAACGCACTGAGCACGCAGGTGAAAAATAATACTGTTGGTCATCATTATCTAAACCCATGGCGGCTAACATACATGTAGTGCGAGCCTACAGTGGGTGGCGGGCATCAAACATGTTACTGACTGAAAAGTTTGAACACCAAATGACACGGTTTTGTTTGGATCAAGAGCTGATGCAGTTTTGATCTTCAACTGGAACATTGACTTGACAGATGTCTACAAAAAAAAGTTTAGTTGTGGATCATTTAGAAACATAACATACTGCGTTACTGACAGCATCTACAGTACTAGTGTATGCTATTGTATGATGATTTAAGGATAATTGCTGAGTATGAATAAGATATACAAGTAAACTATAACACAAATATCCAATATGAAGTCCGTGTTAACTTTTTTATAAAATCCAAGAAGGTCCAACTCCAGGGGACACTAGAGGTGGAAACACTGTGGCCTACCAGGCACTTCCAGGTTTAAGACTATTTTCCCAGTTTCTTCTATAAACACAATGCCAGCTAGTGAGGTGGGTGCCTCGGATAAACTGGAGCCGGGCCTCCATCTCCTCTGGTACAGCTGAGACCCCCGCCCACCAACGTTAGCTAGACCCTCCTGGAGCCCGGGCCCGTGCTAGTTCGCTAGCATGTAGCTCAACTGACCTCTCACAACACGTTAAAAAAGACACACATCCTACAGACAATACAGAGCACTGTCCGACGATTGCCTTCGCTGCTGTTGACAACACAATAGACACAATGCTAGCGGTTAGCTGCCCAACAACAATGTGTACCACGTACCAGCTGATGCTGTTGTTAGCTAGCTTACCAACAGGTTGCTTTCTGAGGAAGGTGGCACTGATAGCGTCTGCTAACCGACCTAAATATGTCCGAAAACCCTTCACGTTCAGATTACAACGTCAGAGGCCACAGTTATACAGTTGTAGACCAAATAGTTAGCAATACACTAACGCTAGCCCTTTGTATTTGCTCTGAGAAAAGCACTGTGTGTTACTAGCCATGCTAACTTGGCGTTCAGACTTATCTGTGAGGTCTACATTAAACTCTTGCACCAGCCCCTAAATGTTTAGAAACGAGCTCAAGCGAACTCCCAGTCCCATATATTGCACATACAACTAATGTGACATACCACGACAGCGTGTCCATCATAGATTACCTAACTTGACGTTACCCAACTCCAGAGACCGTTAGCTAGTTATCTAGCTAGCTAGCCTGTTAGCTAACTGCCGTTAGTTTCCTTAGCTTTTGCACAGCCGCTTGACAGAAAATTGTGGCTCGAGTCCGAAAAACAGCAAAATCACAGCCGTCCTTACCGTTATGACTTTGGCTTTAACCTCCTCCAGGTCCCCGGTCTGCAATGCCCACACCAATTGATCTTTATCTCCCATCTTCCTGTGTTTGCTCCGGTGTTGCTCCTTCCCTGTGGTGCTGCAGGGCAGTTGTCAAGTTGAATGCTAGTGCGTTAAAAGTTAGCTAGCTAACGTTAGAGCTGGAAAACTCTCCCCGTCGTCGCAGTGAGCACCGCCGCGGAGCTCGACTGAATACGATGTCGTCTCAACACCCAAGGAAGCAATTTTAGGAGGATTTGGCGTTTAACTGGGACCCGCCGGTGAATGACAGGTAAAAATAGGCTCAAAAGAAGTTCTGAAAGGCAAAGTGGCTGAGAGGGATCCGCCTTTCTGAGAGCCACAAGTATTTCCGTTGTCGTAACCCGGAAGTTAAAATGCAACTTTTTTTTTTTTTTTTTTTAAATCAAGAACATTAAATAGATACAAAACACAGTTTATAGGTCTGCTAACTAAAATCAAATAAATATAAAATACAATTGAAATGTATAGATAGTCTAAATGTTTTTGCCAATTTCTGTTTTTCTGTTTTTTTATTTTAAATTTTAATGGAGGTCAAATATGATTTCCAAATCTGTGAGTTTAAAAGTGTGACTCTTTTCAGCCATTTCAGTTAATGAATGTAATATTTTGCTGAAATAATAACTGAATTAATTACATACATTTCATCTGGGGAGAAGTTGGACTTCATCAATCTTTGTTACAGAGGCATCTTTTTCAAGCGTTTCTGACGGGTATTCATGGAAATCAAGCCAAAATAAAGGAGTGTCGAAATGATCTGTACGAACATGTTCAATCGTTTCTCTCTCACAATCACAAAAAGAGCATAAAAAACAAAAAACCCCAATAAATATCACTTTTTGGCAGGTGAAATACTTACTTTAATGAGTTTTATTGGCCCTTTAAAGGTATTTCAACAGGTAAAAAGGACTGGATTGGTTATTATCTAGGGCACAGAGCAGATAAAATAATAGACAGTCACAAGGATAATTGCAACAGAGACCAATTCTTTATTTCATACATAACCCATCTGTAAGTCATGTTAATAACGTCTAGTTTCCAAATATAGGCTGAATTAAGGATATTAGACATACAAACACATACTTACACTGTAAACAATACTGTTTCTTGTCATCACGTAAATTTAATTTACTGATTACGATATAAACTGCAAACACTTTGGCCACAATTGTATAAACGTATATAAACTGGCCGATACAGCTTTAACAGGCCGCAGACGGAAATTAGTTTGTGGCGGACGATCACTTTCTGGCACCACACCGGCTTTCTGCGGAGAATTGCCAGCTTGTTTATTCAGTTATGGAAAAAAATAAACATGTCTGAGTTTGTTATTATTACCTCATTTATATTGTAAATATTAAAAATCTGAATTTGAATTGATTATCAGAAACTACACAGTGCCCCTTTAAACATAACGTTTCGACGCAACCACGAGTAACACAAATGGGAAAATAAAATAATTACACAATAACATTCATGACATCATATGAAGCTGACACAGTTTATTCTTTTGGAAACATTATTCTTTATTGTTTCTATTAAGAGAAAAGACATGCTACACCGTCTGGTTTGCAGCTTTGCACTGCAGCAGGATAATGACCTCAAACACACCTCAAAGCTTTTTAAAGAACTTCTTGAAGACCAGGAAGTCGTGGCTGTCATGGATCTCTCCTCCTGCATGAAACATTTATGAGGGCGCTTGAAGACAGAGAAAGCAGAGCATCCTGTGAGATGACAAGAGGCTTTGTGGATTACCGTCGAGTCATGCTGAGATAACGTGAGTCGACAGATTTTGCACAAACTTGTGGAGTCCACGCCATCTCGAGTGCATGCTGTCATTAAAGCACAATGGGGACCTACCAAATACAAAGATTTATTAGACATTGGGTTTTTGGTTGAGTAGCTTCCAAGTTTTATTTTGTAGGTTATATCATCGTGTGTCGTGTTTTAGCATCTACTTCCTGTCTTTGTCTGTTTTCCCGCCCTTCTTCTGTGTACATCTGTGTTTCCACAGTAAATCAGTTCCTGTGTATTTCAGCCATTGTTTTTTTTCCTGACTCATTGTTGGTTCGTCTGTGTTACCAAGCCAGGCATTCTGTGACATCCCGAGAAGCTTTGTGGAGTCCATGTCAACTCGACTGCTCAAATTGTTGAGCTGACACGATCTTTCGTACTGAAGAAACGCTAATACATTCAAAACCAGTTGGACTTTTTTGACCCTACTGTACATTTAAAGGTCCTATTTGTAAGAAAAGATGATTTATGAGTCTCATTCCCAGCGTGTCAAATACGGTTTTACTGGACAACACAGTAACAACACCGTGTTTGACGAGTTGGAAATGAGACTAGAAAATCAACTTTTCGTACAAACAGGACCTTTAAAACACCTGTTTAATGGAAACAGAATTTAAATCCATTAAACCTAGGTTCTTGATTCAATCCCGAGGTCTTATTTTAAAGATGTAAATGCTGTCATGTCACTCTAAAGTCATGCATAATCCAATGTAGATTATAAATAAGCAAAGAAATTGTGGAGTCCACTTGATGATTATTTCATCGCTGAGGTTTGCAGGTTGGCTTATATGAAATCTTTTTTATCAGTTGACCAGGGTTTATTTCCTGTGACAGCCGGGCGGCTCGAGAAACTGAATTTCTTGAGCTCCTGAAGCTGAACCAGCACTCTGACCTCCCAGCAGAGATCAATGAAGTACCAACATATGTGTATATATTCTATGTATATATGTATGAGAGAGCAGGGTCCTCGTGACTGATGATGCTCTAACCGGGGGGCAGCTTGTCCATCATTATTTTCAAGGCACTCTTGGAAACCGAAGCCTTCATCGCCGCACCTGTTGGAGGCGATCTACGTTTTCAGGGCCGTCTCCATTGTCACGCGGCATTTGAAGAACTGCTCAATCAGTACTCGGATAAACAGAGGATCAGCTATTGAAAGACAACGGGTCCAAGAGGGGGGGAGGCAGGAAGAAACAATGATTAGTTTACCTTGATGTGCATCAGGATCAAGGGCAGGGCAACAAATTCAAAGCCAAACGAGTGCCTTTTTGCCCGCGGAGCCTCCCACATCTGCTCCCTCCGCCTTCCTAACCTCATCCTCCCAACCAAGCCGACCCCCGCGTACACCACCACCACCATCCTCCTCCAGCCTCTCCTTGAGAAAATATAGCTGTGTTTTGTGTGTGTGTTGTTGCGCTATCATTACATGAAATCAGCGGCCCCCTTGGAAAAGACAAACAAAAAACAATCTTTCCAGAGTCTGAGGAGGAGGAGGAACGATAAAAGACACCATCTCGAGAAAATTCAATATGGCTGTATCGTCGGAATAAAAAAGAATCCAGCTAATGAGATTCAGCCACTCGTCTTCTTATAGCTCCCCCTTTTTACGATAACCCTCCCCCACCCAACACCTCTCACCTCGCTCTCTCTCTCACACACACACACACACACACATATATCAGCAGACACACGTGCATTAACACCTTTTATGTGGCAGTAATAAACCGTCCGAGCAGTGTGTGCCGCAGATTTTTACACCTAAATGGCAATAAGGACACAGATGATTACTGCCCAGGTTTCTCCTGCTTGTTATGCTAATGTGACATATATGACTGAAACGGCTCCCGGAGTGGTTGATCGTAACTTCGTATGTGGCTTAAATCAACTAGTCATGCCTGTAGTAAAGACGTCCGCATGCTAATGTTCCTCAAGCATCAGAGGAGTTACTGCTTCTCCTGATTAATTACACACTCTCAAACCTGTACAGACTACAAGATGATGTATATTTTTGTTATTTTGCATCCAAGCTTGTGGAAGGAGCTCGCTGTATAGCCGTTACTGTGGCGAAAGTAAGCCCCTGTCATGCGGGAGTGAGCAGCACAATGCTTTTTTTTTGTTTCTTTTTTAATGTATGGACGCCAGGGAGAAAGTTTTCCGCCTGACAGAAATGTTAAAGTAATTCTATCCATAGGCATGACAGCATGGCACCTTCATTTTTCAGTCTATTAGCGGCGCTCAGGCAGCAGAACTCCACCATGCGTCTGTGTCCATTAAAAAAAAGTCCAGAAGGGGGCTCGAATAAAAAAAAAAAAACACACTCTCTCCTCCCCAGCTATTCAAAGCATTACTGCCGAGAATATTCAGTTGACAGCACGGACATACTCGCCTGTAATCTCCGGAACATTCACGACTAAATAAAAAAAAAAAGGGAATTGGCATAATTAAAACACCTCTGTGGTGAGCTAATTAGATATTTCTAATTGATCACATACCTTTTTTTATGAGGACAGAAACAGTCAGTTCTCCTCGGAAGAGAGATTATAAGTGATGCTTTAAAGCTGAAATGGCACGATATATGAGCACTAATTGTGCAGAAATGCAGTTTTAAGCACTCATACTTGAGCATTTTGAGACTTTAAAGCTTTCCTTCGCTTAATTTTTCAGGGGCGTTATTGTATTTTTTGCTCCGTTGCATTAAAAGACACCTGTAACTGCTAATTACTGAGTAGATTAACAGAGTCAGCAATAAAAAGAGGCATCAGACCAGCAACAACATCAAATGAACTGCTGACAGGTGATCAGATATCCCACATGTTGAACACATAAAACATCATGTGTAACACAGCACACAATTTCTACAGCTCGTAAACAATTAATAACGTACCAATCAGAGAGAAAGCACTTTCACCTACACTAACTGACTTTATGACCACTTGAGGGAAACACAACACGCTGCAAACACCACAATGACACACTATCACCTCAAAAAGTTGTAAAAGGAAATGTGTTAGCAAACAGTTGCTTATTAACACATCAAACAGCCAAAAACATCAGCGTTCATTAATCAACATTAGTGTCAAGTTAGTTATTAAAGTCAGATATTCAATTTGTTTTTAGATAGGTATTGGTTTTCAACAGAGATGTGGACTCATCCAGTCGTTTCGTCTTGGACCGAGTTGACTTGAGTCACTGTGTCGAAGACTTCCAGCTTGACTTGGCAGAAAACTTGGAACGCCAACATGAACTTGACTTAAGACATGATGACTCGACTGATGTGTCCATGACTTGGACAAGAAAAGATAACTTGGTACTAGCTTGAGACTTGGATCAAATGACTTGAGTGACCAGCTCCTGCAGAAGATATCTGGCCTTTTATGGTACATTCAAACACCTCGCAGGTCGGAGCTGGTGGTGAAATCATACCCAAAGCTGACGGCGCGGCAAAGCAACAAGTTGGAATACCAGTTCAAGCCAGGTTAGCAATCGTTAGCCATCGTGAGCACTACCGGTTGACATGGCATTTTGGGCATAACAAAGTTCCTTTTGTTTTCCAGGATACACAATTAACAATATTTAACAATGACCTGAAGAAGTGTAAAATAAAAAGATCACATCTCCTGTTATCTGCTCCTTCCCGAAGTCAACAGTATTTCTCGAGACCATCCTCATGAAGTTGATCAGCGTTACTGAAGGGTAATCCATACTTACTAAATTGGTTTAATCCATCTATCTCAGTTGTACACGGCCTTGTCTTTGTCACGGCTAAATGTAACGTGATTAGTGAGGCCTGCTGTGACTGTTGCAGACACACCCGAGGTATCCTGACTCTACAGCCTCAGCACAATCCCGGGGACGCACTGAGAGTTGCCTAAATGTCACGTCTGTTCGCTAAGACGGCAATTACTAAGCCACCTGCCTCACAGAGATTGTCAGAACTTGGAAACGTACTCAGTCCGCAGCACTCGTGAAATACTGTAATATTTTGGAACAACAACTCTCTGCAAACTGAGAGCAAGAGACTATTAGTTTGGTTTTTATTTTCTCTTCGTTGGATTCAATTGCAGCCGAGTCGACAGTCGTCTATCACACACGAGGACACAGCCAGAAGCAATGGAAATAAAACAAGGTAAAAGCTTAAACACGTCGACTTAATGCCAGCTGCTAAGTCTGTGAAATATGAAAAAGTAGAACAAAAACAAAAACACAATGCTTTGTTGTTAAAGTACAAAAGTACACAAATCCATGTTAATATGTAAATATTGACTGTTGCAAATGTAAAAGTATATTTAAAATAGACAAAGAATGTGTTAAACTGTTTCTTAAGTAGAATTTTTAATCCATTTGGGCTTTTTGGAGCCAGAACATCCTGCTTCATTGTTTATTTGACCCTTAATGGGACCTTAATTTCCAACCTGAGCATCATGCTGTGTTGACGAAGACTTTGGGTTGAGACCATAAACTCATAAGAAAACCATTTACTGAGGTAATAAATCAAGTGAGAAGTAAGGTCACTTTCTCATAAGCTTACATACAATCAGCCTTATCATCAAAACCAGTAGAGTCACCGGCAATAAAAAAAGGAGGCAGGTTTAAGGAACTTCTGCTCCGTCCAATCTTTTCATAGAGTCAACGAACTTTAACTCACATTAAGCGAACCTTTGGTGCTCAGCTATGTGTTACATCACATGTTCAGTGTGAAAGCACCATCGGCTGAAAGCAATTTCCTTAACCTGCGGTTACACACCACCTGTGATTGATTCAGACCTCGAACCCTCTCAATCACAGCTGGCCTGTTGCACTCCGATATTGCACACGGAGAAAATTTGGTTTCTAAACATGGAATGTGTTATGATGGAGAGGGCGGGCATCATCTGGTTTTTCTCCAGATTCACTATGTGGAAACTTTTGATACAGGCAGCGCAGCCGCGAGTCCTGTTGATGAATTTATGAAGCGAGAATGAAGGAAAAAAGAAGAAGAAATGCAGTATGGAAAAGTAATATAAACTGGTAACTACAGGAGAGCGCGTTGTGTTTTGAGGGCAAAGAAAACATTAGTAGTAAATAATTTTCCGTCCAATAGGCCCATAAGATATGGAGTGTAATCTCAAGAGAAATTAAATGCTGATGCCTGCAATGCAGAGATAAAGGGGATATTACTTCACGAGGCAATGGATGGTCGTGCGAGATAGATAATAACTATTGCAGGTTCACGTTTGCCGAAGACCTCTGGAAACACCTGCACTTTAGAGTTAATGTCGAAAAGCAACACTCTCCCTGATTTTCTGAAAACAGGATATAAACACACAAGCTGTGATTGAATGGACCCAGAGAGGCCCTGAGGCTTTTAAGGACCCAAAGCCCTCCGGGTCTTATCTTCACCAAATGGACACCACTAATAGCCAATTCCCTTTAAATCCTGTTTGGCAGACATGTGTTCCGATCTATCTGCGGCTGACTCGCCCTTTGTTAAAGAGAACAGTCTGCGTGGCCTCTGTGGGCAGATGAGTGCTGCTTCCTCTGACTCCACGCGCTGCCTCCCTCTAGAGGTCAGGCCACAGACACTACCTTCTATAATGGGAGCGTGGGCAAGAGGAAATAAGCAAGGCACAGGACGGGACCCGTCGTGAACTGCATTCATTCCTCCCCGACAGCTGCTGACTGACTAGCCCTGAATGGGGGCCTGTGCTTTCTGTAGTCGATGTGAGTCCTGATAGGATGTGACAACTTTATTAGGCACAAATCAGGAGGCCGCGGTTTCATTCTCTGCTGGACGTGTGAGCGATGCGCGCCGCGAGCTGTGGTTTTCGTCACGGGTGGGAATCTCTCTCTCTCTCTGCTTTCTCTTTTTATCTACCTCTTTTTATTCAGAGCCTCCAGGCCTTTCTCAGACATAATCAGCCTGCCACCCGCTCAACCCCCCACCCCCTTTCGACCATCTAATACAGGAGCCTTCAGGGGACGTGTCGTGGCTCGGATTGTTGGTCCTGTCATTGCTGTGTAACGTCAAGACCATCACAACAAAAAAAAAAACGACCGCACATGTCACTACCGTCCGGCGGCGGTAGCCCCGAGTCACATCCAGTCACATGACGTAGCCCATCAACCTGTCCACACCACACTACACATGAAAAGCCAGCAGTAGAGGCTCATCATATAATACTTCACACTCCTAACAAATCCTTTTGACTCTCATGGATCAGGGGTAATACATTTGAAGGCACTGAAAACATGATTTGGCTTTAGTGGTAATAAATGAGTACAAGGATAAATAATGATTTTCTCCAGTTTATTACATTTAAGTCAGGTGAGATTATTTATTTCAGCAGCGACAGAGGAATGGAAAAATCCTCTGGTAAGGGTCGAACAGAAGCATGAAGTTATTAGCGCTAAGCTAACGTGGCTGGGACATCTTTCGTTTGATTTTAATTCCTGCCAACTAAAGCTGAAAATTGATTAAATTCAAATGAATATGCAGTTTGTTTGAATTACTTATACTGCAACCTGCCTGGCCCAGTCCTTCACTGCTACGTGGAATTGCCTTTCCGTTCTCTCGTAGCGCTTCTGCTAGGCTACATGACAGAGGCTAGCATACAGTTTAAAGTCAGTAAACATCCTTACTTTTATCCACCATTATTATATAATGGAATCAGATCTAGAAAAACATCTTAGATAATTTCTCTCACATTATTATTTGTAAAGCTCAACAGTAGTAATAAATGGGCATGAGGATAAATCATGATTTTCCACTTTAAAATCACGTGAGATTATTCATTTTCAGCACGACGGAGGAAGGAGAAATCCCTTGGCCAGGACGTTAGGTGCCGGGTTGAACGGAGGGAATCCTGAGCAGATTAACACAGGCATGTTTCCCAACGCTCCTCACTCCAGAGCAAAATGGAAGTCATCCAATTTCTCTGAGAAAAAAGTTTAAGCAGATTCGACAGCATTACGGACAGAGAGGGAAGACAAAAAAGGATTTGGTGCATAAACATTTTCTCTGCACTTCAGCAGCATTCACTCCGGCTTTGTTAACAGTTCACCCCCCCGGGGGGAGATCAGAGGAGAAAGACGCGTGGACGGAAGGCATGGACAATTTCCATAAGTCGCTTCTTCTCCTCGCATATATTCAAGAGAAAGTGTATTGTCTGAAAACAGGCGGAGTGATAAGTCCTTCTTTTACAGTCACGGCGCTGCTGGAATGTGCTACTTTTAAGTCTTGATGGATGGATGTTAGCTTGGCTCGTTGATCTCAGCTCAAGTAAAATAATAATAATAATAATACAAAAAAAAAAAAACAGGAAGGGTTGCCAAAAAAGGCTCCAGTGAATCTCATAAGAGAGATTTAGCACATACCTCCAGGATTTGTGTGCTGCACCAGAGGACAAAGAACATTTCCTCCCCGCTGTTTGAAGCGATAGATCTCGCCTCCGTCACAGCAGATAAACTTTGTTTCCCATAGAACCGCAAATAAAGACATGTGGTCTGATTTAACTTAAGAGCCGATGCACTGTGATGATCGTGAGCACAAACAACTGTGACATATTTTGCAGACTCAAAAGGAATATCAAGTTGTTTTTTTAGTAACAGTGGTGACATTTATCCAGACGTAAACTATCCTATTTATCTGTTGTTGATCAGCAGCAAAGGGGAAGTTTGGGCTGTTTGAAGATATTTCCTCCTTTCCTGTTTCACCGATGCCCCATTTGTATGAGTAAACAGTCACTCCGGTCTCCTTCAGCCAGAAATGAGAAATATTCACATCTGTAACGAGTTACTGTTCTCTTGGGAATGACTTGGATATGATGAAAATACCGAGTGCCCAGTTGGATCTTTAAAGGCCGACATTTTCTGTTTCATTCTCTGCCTTGTTTTTCAGCTCCATCTGGATGATTTCTGAGATCACAGGATTGGTTTCTGTTGTGTAGCTTGTTCATTTATCATTCAGTATTCTAGCGAAGTGCCTCTTTCAGAACATGCTGCTTAGCACATATGATCTGCTAATGTGAGTGGGTTTACATATGTTTGATGTTTACGTCATGTTTAAATCTGGATGATTACATCTGTACTTTCCAAGTCTCTCGGACGACCAATGAGAGAGGCAAGAGCAGAAGACGGTGCTGACGAGCCCTTGAAGTCGACATCAGCTAGCGTCCTACTGTTGACGGAACTTAAAATCTTACAGTTCTTACTGAAATAACAAAACGTTGACTATGTCTCCCCGCTCGTCCAGAATCAATTAGCCTTGTGCTTGTTTCTCTCTGCAACGCGTTACTGTGGCCAGTTATTGCCCCAAGCTAATCTCCATTTTGTTTTCCACCCCTTGAGGCTAACGTTAGCTAGCATACAAATGTCGACAGAACCTTAAAATCTCACTTCCAGTCCTTGTTGCAGATTAGAACGTGTTGACCACGTCTCCCCGCTCCAGAGACCTGTTTTACATTCAGCTCCTGTTTGCTACACGTTACTACAGCAAACTGATGTTGCACCGCGCTAATCTCCATTTGGTTCACGTCTGCTTCCCCATGAGATCACATCGGAGTGGTGTTCACTGATTGCTCTCAATTCCCGCGTCCAAATTGCACCAATTTCAACACTGCACTTTTGTGGCTCCTCAGCAGCCAATCTGTCAAGTGTGAAGTGAATCGGATTGACTATTCTCGAGATACGCGAATCACAAACTGACACAGATTCCTTGCTTTATAGTTTGACTGACTCACCCTCACAATTGTATCATTTTTTCCAATCTGAGTGCGATATCATAAATGCTGAAGGTGAGAATTTTACTACATTTAGCACACTTGACCTTCACTTTGTCATTCTGCCCATTCTGCTGTTTCAGCAATGATTCAACAATCGACAGAGATGTCGAAGGAACAATGAGAGCGATAAGGGACACGACCAGTAAATAAAGAACACTATGAATAGGAATTTGTCTAATTTAAAATAAAACACCTTTATCAACATCTTGCCTCTCTTGCATCTCTGCTGAGATAACTCAACACGGCCAGATTACACAGTAGTTCATCAATGCATTAACTGCGAGTGTTGGACTCTCTGATGTTGCTCTCGTGCTACAGATAGCTTCTGTTGTGTTTGTTGAGGGAGGGTGGGCGGGGGGCTTGTAGATGAGTATCTGAGTGTGAAAATCAATGTTCATCATGTGTGAGTCTAGCATATGTTGCGCACGTGTGTGTAGATTCATGATGCAAAGATGCAACAACATTAGGGCGTACCGTGGAGCTGCACACAGGTTAAACACCCCGCAGCTGGGAGCAGCAGCGGCAACACCAGGCAGACGGTGCTGCGGCTCCACGGACGAGCCCACGCTCTAAATTAAATTAACAGGAGATGAGCTCATTAGCACTCGGCTGGTACTCAGGGAGCCTTCCGGCGTGTATATGCTATAGGCATTACAGTCAAGGCTGTCAGAAAGCAGCATTGTCAACTGCAGAGCAGATTGTGTAGATTGGACTGTATGCCCAAGGTTCTCCTCCTCATACAAGACTGAATATTCTGGCATATTTTAGAAATATAATAAATTATTTCTGTGGAATTGCTGACCTGATTGAATTCATTCAGTAATTCACAATATTTATATTAAATCTGAGACTTGCCAAGCCATCATTTCTTAAAATAATGTCCAAAGACAGAAAAATATTCAAATCCAAGACTTGTCAGATTTGTCATAGTACAGAAAGCGGCTCTGTTTTTTTTGGGTTCCAGTCAGCTGTGACAGTCAAATACTGAGTCAGCGTGCACAACACAGGATTCTGAAAGCTAAGCAGATAAATGGAATTGAGGTTATGTTATTCAATCATTCAAAACTGAGTTTTATAATTAAAACTTCTTCTTGTCTCTTTATTCTCATTTAAAATTGTTCCAACGTGGGTAAAAAAAAAAAAGATTACTCAGTCAATCAGGTTGAATTCAACATTTCGTCTATTAGCTCAGGGCTCGTTTCTATGCACTGTCATTGTTATATAAGTCACACGTCAGTCTGAAGTCTTTGCAGTCAACTTTTGGGTCCTAAACACGTCATGATTCGCCGTTAAATGCCAATGTAATGTTATTTTGAACAACGGGACCTCGGCGTACCGTTCTTTGTGCTACTTTGGACGTTGTATGAAGTTGGTAGTTGTTGCGAGTAGATGTCTGTAAGTTTTGCATTTTGTATGGCACACCGCCATTCTTTTTTGGTGAACAACCCAAGAAACTTTTTGTATTCCAAATAATTATAGTATAATATATAACAGCTGGTGATGGCTCTTCTCCCCTGGTTCAAACAAAGTGGATTTAAATGGTGGCTTGGAATAGTATTTAATGAACATACTTACTTGATTCAGGAAATGATAGGAAGTTAACTGATTCATGGCACAATTTTTAAATAACACAGTACTTTAAAATCTTTGCGCTAACGGGACGATATCAAGTATGTTCTTGCCAAAAGGCTCGAGCCCAAGTGAAGTCATGAGTCAGCGAGAGTCGAGCTGCCAGTCTTTTTTTTTTATCATTTTATCAAATCAAATCTTAAGTCATAAAATTGGTGACACTTCATCATCGCTTAGCTAGGCTATTGTTTCCTTTGCTGACGCTAAATGGAATAAACTAGCAAGCTGAGCTGAACAAATAATCACAACACGAAACTGTGATGGAATTTATACATTAGACACCATCTTGGATTTGATACCGTCATAGAAAAATGACAGATGAAAGTAAAACTTCCTCAGAGCACATTAGCCTTTTAGCAGGAAGTGCTACAAGAGAAAGGGAAAGCCACACAGTAATTTAGCACTGGACCACGTAGGTTGCGTTCAAATTCATTCAAACAAACTATGCGTTGGATCCAATTTATTCAAACTGGGTGTTTTTGAAAGAAGTGACAGCTTTAGTCTGCGTTAATTAAATTGAAAGGTGTTCCAGCGGCCTTGTTTACGGCTGTCTGCGTAGATTTAATACCAAGTCCGTCTGAAATGGGTGCAAACAATATTGTCATTAAGACGAAATAAACCAATAAACAGAAACCACGCTGATCTGCAACGCCGCTTGAATCTCGATGTGTGAGTTTTAGAAAATAACAGCTGCAGTGTTTTTGTATCATTTCTGAGGTAAAAAGGAAAATTGAACATATTAGACGGTATTTGAAGAAGAGAGCTCAGACGCTAACCCGTGCCTCGCCGTCCTGAAGACAATGTTCTATGTTACGACTCGGCTTCATAAAAAAGCGGCACAATGATGTTCAGCGTGTTCACTCTTCAGACTCCGTGCTCCATTGTCCTCAGCGGTGCCAATCGCATTGCGCTAATGAATTAGAGCGAGCATCATCCTCTCATCACCTGAGCCTCACAAGGTTCCCAGTCCAAAAAAAAACTCATCATTTCGTCCCAGCTCACTTCTTTTTTCCTCCTAATCTCCACCTCCACCTTACGCCTCCACTCAATCTCCTGCTAAAGCAATCTGGTCGTCCGATGCAGGAACAAGAGCGAGGAGATTGCGGCGCCATTCAAAGAGCGATTCCTGGGAAAGACTCATCATTTCCTCCCGTACGTGCGTTCGTACTGACCCTTCATGTTGTTTATTGCAATGAAATGATGATTAACCCGTCTTATTTAGTGCATTGGCAGGAAAAATGCCCGTGTACTCGCTCCCGCCTGTGTTAAAACGCACAGGCGATCCAGCTCCAAGCTTTTTTCGGTTTGCATACGTGGCTCTGCTTTCTCGTTCCAGGGCCCGACTATGTGTTTCATTTGCATAATTGTAATTACCTCTGTGGGCAGACGCCCGGCTGCTGCCCCAGGTAACTATCAGATGAGGCCTGTTTTCCTCCCGTCCTTCCTTGTGCCGCTGTGAATCACACAAATTGCGCGGTTTAAACGCCTCACAAGAACCCGGGCGAGTTTAGAGGCTGTGCTTTCTTTTCCCTTAATGACACGTTTTGCTGAATGCCGCCTGAACTGAATATTTTGAGGAGCAGGAGAGGAGAAGAGAGCGGGAGAAAATCAGCGACGTTTTTTTTATTCCTGCTGACCAAACACTTCTTTTCCTCTGACTTGATGTATTACTCTGAGATTTTTCTCCAGTCTTGCTCAGCTGTCGGTTTCCACTGAACATCCCTGTTACTGGTATATACGGAGATGGTCGCATGTCAGGGGCCGGGGCTAATCTACTTCTAGCCTCAGTGGCTAATGAGCACTTTTTTTTCCTTAAAGATAAATCATTCTCATAAACAACGGTGTCAAACTCCAATACCTCAGCTTGTTTTTGTACCCCCGGAAGACAAAGACATACATCGTGTGCTAAGACTGAACCTTCCCATCCTCACATCGTTCATTCAACTCCTGTAACGTGGACGAGCGAACCGGGATTAACAGGCTTGTTTCACTCATGCCGTTTCTCCTTTTCAAGATTAGGGGTGTATGAAAGAGAATGATTTACCTCATCTTCGTGTTGAAATGTGTTGATTAGAAAGAATCACTGGCTGCGGGCGGAAAATAACCGCGCAACATATTTTGACTGCCAAAAAACTACCAGAGCTTCAAAAAAAGAAAAGAAAAAAAAAATCACAGCTCTTTCATTTTATCCAACCTTTTGCAGATGGGAGGGAGGGAAAAAAGAAGGAAACTATCCAGCAGCAATTTCATCACAGCTCAAAGTGAAAATCGGATGAGACCAGAGTTAACCTCCGGAATGCAAATCAGGAACTTTTGACGTGAATTAATCTGTTAGAGCACTACAGAGCGAGGGCGCTCATCAGTCAGCAGAGCTCTGAAAATGGAGATAAACACTGTCACTTTTTTTTTTTGCCCACCCACTCTGAAAATGAGACTTGATTCATCGGTGGAGATCTCAAATATTTAAACCATCACTTATTATTCCCATCACCCATTCTAATTTTCTCTTCTCTAATCATCTATTCTATCTTTCTTTTCCACAATTCCCTCACATCTTCATTACCCCAAAAACACAATATTCACCCAATACTACACTTTTTTATTTTAATCCCTCTCCCTCAAACCCACCTCCCCCTCATTCTCTCATCCTCAAACACAAACATCCACATCCTTACACCACCAAAACCCCATCCTCTATCTAAACATCACCAAACCTACCCCCCCCCCCCCCCCCACCCTCCTCCCATACCTCCATCCCGCATCTACACATTCTCTTTCCCACTCAAATCCCCCCCATCCCCCCCACTCAAAAAAAACATATCATTCCCTATCTCCCCCTTACCCACATTAAAAATATACATAAACATATAATCAACTAAATTATAACCACATCACACATTATCAATAATACAACAAATCTCTCTACACAAAAAATACAGATCAAACAAACAACAATTCAAAACAAACTCACATCATATAACTTCTTCACATCCATATCATCACCTATAAACATCACCCCCCTACATCAATTACAATAATCAACACTACACCTCACACATATCACCCTACCTAACTCCCTTTACACTCACCCCACCCTCTCCTTCTCCCCAAACATTCTACAAACACCCTACCATCCCCCCCAATCCACACCTACCAATAAACCTACCCCATACACTAAAATATACACACACTACCCACCCCCTATAATCATCCTCCCAATTTCATTCCCACAATCCACCCAAAAACAACGCCAAAACAAATTACCCCCCCACCATACAAACCATACAAATCCAAACCCCACAAACTAACACAATAGCCCACCTTACAAACACATAAATAATCCCCCATCAACAATAATAACCTCCAAACCCCACATACCCAAACAGAATAAACTCTAATAACCATACAAACAAACTACATCATCCCACCCTAAAAACAGTAATTTTCTCTCCTTGTCTTACCAAATAAAATGACACATGTTGAGTAAGTGAACACTTCTCAAAATATCTAGTCACTATCCATCTGTGTCAACTCCATGTCATAAGTGACACCACCCACACACCACACCGCTCCCTCAAACTAATGTCATGTCTAAGAGCACAATACCCTATATTAACATCCTGTGTTACACAACCCCATCTACTCTCAACCCTACTTATACACCTCTCCCATCACCTGCCATACTAATCCCTTGTCACATCAAGCCGCTTGATCCTGTACACATAAAAAGTAAATTACGCTGTGTCAAACTGTGTCCACCATATAAACACGAAACAATCTCTATGTGTCTATCCAAGACGTACTCAATCATACTATCTGAACATGCCTATCTCCTCAATCCATACGTCACAGAACTGTCCACACATCACTCCATTACCTTCATTTTTAAGACCGATCTATCCTCCTCTACTCACTTCACTAACACTCTCTCTCCCCCAACTACACAGCCCCCCCCTCCCCCACCCCCAGTCTAAACCTCACCTATGACCACACCACGTGATAATGTGTCCTACCATCTATCACTTATCCCTTATTCATGTAAATACAATATATACATCACATGCACTAACCCTATCAATTCATACAGTCGTCTAATAAGTGTAAATCGATAATATATTGTTGATATCTTAGACCAACTTCCACTATTCCGTCCATCATCATGTAGGACCCTAATACAGAACATCAAACCCATACTGAATATTTCACCCCCCCAATTGTACCATCTCTCCCTAGATCTCTACCACTTACTCAACCTATCATAAAGCAACTCTACACAACTTGTAACCTCAATCAATAAAAGTGCGTATACCCATATACATATCAGCAGACAACCTCGGACTTCTTACCGCCTATGATAATAATAGTCCGTATACCCATATACTATTGACCAGTTACACCACCCGACTACCCTATCCCAGTAAATGCATACTCGTACTCCTGTCACCTCATGTCGCCCACAAATTAACACTAAGCATACTCTAATGTCACATCACATGTCTCAACAGAAGTGTGAGTGTTACATGTACACCAACCTACACATATCACCCTCATCCTCCCCCCCACCTCCATCGCTCCATCGCCGCTGCTCACCAAAAACAACCTCTCATACTTTGTCCCCATCCCCAGTCACTACCATATAGTAGTTTACACATCTGCCACTCCCCTAACTGTCTAACATCTGCCCCCGTCATTCTGATTCACTCATTTATAAGTCCACACAAAGACCCATACATCATCTGAATACAGCTGACGTGCTGTACTAGTCTGAACTCGTCCCCTGCAGAATCTAAATGATATCGTAAATTTTTAAATCAGCGTCGCCCAAATAACCACACGTGTGGTAGACCGCCGACTATTACTTGTCACTTGTACACCAATCCTACATCATTAGAGTGCTAGTTCGAGTACACCGTCAGTACTGCCACCCTAGTCTTCCCCACGCACTGAACTCTCTCGATTTGAAAAAATCTCTGTCTCAACTGGCTGTTCATCCTCCACAATCGCGCTCGTGAACTGCAGCCATGCGACCACTAACCCGCACCTGCCACCTACCCCTGGCACCCACTAATCTCCCACTCACGAACTCATCAACTCTCTTACAAGACATCTGTCTCTCTACCCCCGTGCTATGTGCGCGTCATTGACACAAGTCAGTGTATACTACAGTCGCTCGCATAGTCTCCTCACTTTACTCACAGCTCAGCGATGTACACCATATGAATACTACGCGTGTGCAGTCCTATATGTTCCTCCTCGATCTCTCTGATCACAGGTATGTGGATCTCTCTGACTCTCCGCATCCAGTGCTTTTCTGTAGTAGAAGTGATCTCTAGTTACTAGACTACACATAAAATGAAGTAATAAATAGTGTGTAACTGCTCGTAATACAAACTAGGAATATCACTGGACATCCGACTCCTAGTAGTGACAGAACTGTCATAACACTGAAACAGAACGTGCTTCTTGAGCTTCTTCATCAAGTGAGTGTGAGTATAGAATAATGATGGTGGAGTAAACGTTAGAATAGAGAGAGAAAAGATCCAATCATTCTACGCTGTATTCATATCCCTATATCAGAATGTGGCGTCACTAGAATGAGTTCTCGCCTACATACCGTCGTGTGTATGATTTTTAACACTCGGAGGGAGCTATTGTAAATCTCTATGAAGTTTGTCAGAATTGTAGCTGTTAGATGCTATGACGTCAACGCTGATACCGCTTCTCGAGTCATCGCCTAACAGTGGATTTATCGTATGTACATGCAACGCTAGTATCAGCGCTGACCCGTGTATGAGGTTAGCGGCATAGCTAAGAGTTCAGTGAACTGGCGCAGCGCGTGTTCTAGTCACATCCCTCACGTTGCACCCTCCTAGCGCCCTCCTCGACCTCGGCCGTGCCATGTCGAGTGGATCGCTCGGTGTTGACGTCTGAGGGAAGGACCTATGCCATGGCATGCTCCGACAAATGGGGCTGTGCGCTCACTGTGAGAGTCTCTGCTTCTTCGCTGTCCAGTCCGCCCCGCCTGCTCGATGCATGCTCTCTTGTTGCACGATTTATAGAGACGTGGTGAAAATGGCATGATCTCGCCTGACAATACAGGTCCTCGATGTTCCTCCCGCGCAGTACTGTGACGTCTCTCGCACGCAGCCTGATAAGTTGAATCCTGCTCTAGATTTCATCCTCGAGCGGTGACCCCACTGTAGACTCATCGTGCAGGCTGTACTGCGCTCGCAGTAGAGACCCTTTCAGGTTGACTCTCTCTGTGTCGTTCGGTGGCTGGCCCTAGTGTATAATGACGCGGTGCGCAGCTGTAATCGCTGATCGTTCGGACAAGTCGACTGCTGATAGTCCAGGGTGAGGTATGCGCGAGTCTTACTGGAGCTGGATGCTCTGAGCAGAGAGTAGAGAAGATGAGACGCTTGCTTGTTTTGTTTCGTATCAAGTGTGAGTTGTGCCTCTGACTTATGCTCGTATTAAACATTGCTCGTTCGAGAGATAAGATGTCAGAGCTGATGTGTGTAGAGTCTGTGCAAGTTTGATTAGTAGCCGAGAGTCCGCGCAGACTAGCGAAGTGATTGTAGCATGTAGAAGTTAGTTGCCGAATACACTAAGTACTATATTTTACAGGTCGGAGCATATCTGTGTTGTGTGAGAAGAGGCTGCAGGAGAGTTCAAAGTGCGAACAAGAGACTCAAATTTTTGTGCACTGTATTATAGAGGAGTTCCGCGGCCGGACTGAGCAAGAAGCCTTGGCTCGTTTTATCTTTGCCACGATGCGATCTCGCGCCGCGCAAATGGGCCCCGGTTTGCGCCCGCGCTGCAGGTTCGCGCGCACCAGAGGCAGCTTTTCAGGCGAGATGGATGTGTGTGTGTGTGTGTGCCCCCGCGCCCCCTCCGCCAGTACGCTGCGATCTCTTTATTCGATTCTACTTTGATAGCCACGCGATTGCAACCACGCGCCCAGCTCGCCCGCGCTATAAGTCTTAAATAGCAATGCACAACGATGACTGTCAAATGTCGCTCGTTGCGCTGTCGGTGACTCATCCTGTCCAGACGTTAACGCCGCGCTTTCGTAATACCTGGAATTCTGCTCAGAATCCCTCGTAATCTACATGAGCTTGTGTCGCCGCAGCCGCCCACGGCACCCCTTCGCGCGCTCTCTTGCCCATAATGATGAGTCCTGACGCGCGCAATGCATTCTCCATCATTTACACATCCTATTAATATATGAGTGTGCATGTCTAGACGCGCGACTGTGTACCTGTCCGCTCAAGGCTTGTGTATCGTATCGTTTCCTCAGTTTCTGAGAGCTTCTGTCTAAGTGGGTGAGAAATGATGAAGAAGTGATGAAGAGTGAGATGAATATAGAATTCTATGAAGTATTAAAGATATGAGTAGAGAGTGTTCGTGGAAGCGTGAGTGCTAGTGATAACGCGTGCAGGGACGTTACAGAGGGCCTTGAAAGTGAAATGGCCGAGAGAGCTTTTACAGTTTTTTTTTGTCAATAGTGTTCTCAATTTTACCAGCAGAGACCGCCGTGACTGGCCATTGTTATCTGTCCTAGAGACACCTATTGTGGCAGCACAACAAGCAGTTCTGAGCACCGTAGCTGGTGTATTTTATGTCTGTCTGTCGAGTTGTCAGCTTGATACAGTCATGAAACTTCACAGGTGTGTAGCTGAGAAAAAAGAGTAACCTAAAAGTTATAATGAATCCTTTTTATTTTGACAAAAAAGATTACACAGATACATACATAGTTGAAATATTATCTTGTTTTTGTATATTTTGCTGGCAGGTAGACATATTAGACCATTGTCAGCAGCAACAGGTCAAATACAACCAAGTAGTTTCAATGCCTGAACCTAAACCAAGTAGTTCTGGTGCTTAAACCTAACCAAGTAGTTCTGGTGCCTAAACCTAACCAGGTAGTTTCGGTGCCTAACCAAGTCCTAAAGTTATAACATGTCCTAATATGTGAAATGTTTTTCAGCAAGCCTCTAATTGAAAGTCTAACACCGGACATTGTGTATAAAGTTTTATTGCTATTGTGATTGACCGAGCACCCCTGCATGTGCAAAAATCCTACCCGAACTGCTGCAATTAATGGGTTTGAACTGAGAGCGTCTTGGACACATACATACAGGAATATGTATAGAGAGTGTAGAAACAATAAGCACAAAATCAAGCAGTCTAGATGACTAAGAACACCCTGTGTAGTCCTCAACCACATCCCCGTATAAATGCAAATATACTGTAATTAGGCTAAACTGTTGGCCACTTTACAACCTATCCCGTTACCTTCTTTCTTTCTAAACTTGTCCTCGAATTCCCTCATCTGAATAAATACTTCAGAGTAGGTTGATACTATAACTGATGGACACACAATGGAAATCTTAAAAAAATATAACACAAGTTGTATATAAGCAGAATGATCCTTTAGCCCGTATACAGTATAAAAGCTTCATCTTTCTGTGTATCTGACCACGAGTCACTAAAGAGGCAATAATGGCAACAGTATTACTCTCTGTTAATGGATGTTGAGGTATGTCTAACGGCCACTTCTCGGTCATATTCAGGGGTCTAATACGCGGGAGGCTAATCAAGAGACCTTTGACCTCCAAATGCATTAGTATTAAAGCTGTCTTGGCTCACTGATCAATACAGACCGCGTACACTTGAAGTATAATCCCCTATTTTTTTAACAACATCCTGGGAACGGAGCCACTTTAAACGGAGCTGTCTTTAAAAAGATTGAAAAGAATATTTAAGCGTGGTTGCAGAAAGGTGATCCGTCCTCCTCAGCGATCAACATTTCACTCAAAGCCACGGCTCTCTTTTTTTTTTTTTTTCCTCTCTCTCCTCGGGGCAGCGGTGACTTCACTGCTTCAGCATCTCTTTGCCTTCGTATTTGCTGCTCTCTCAGCATGTAGCCAGCACCCTCGGTTGAGTTATGATCATGCCTCTATAATGAGCAGGAACTCAAATCCTGTTGAACACACATCATTCCCCGGCAACGGCGGGGAGGGGAGTGGGTGGGTAAGGAGGGAGGGCGGGGGTTCAATATTCTGCGGCGTGGTCCGATCTCGCCAGTCTTCAGAGAGTAATGAAGCAGCTCCGCAGATCTGCCACATACACCCCTATCTTTCTGCCTAATGAACGAATGAGCCGCGCCCAGGTGAAAAATGAGCCGGCTCAACGCGGCGGCGCCTTAAGAGAAAAAAAAAAAAGCGGGATTCCTTTTCCCCTCGCAAAACAGCCAACTACTGCCCACCCCCCTCTTCCAAACCCTGATTTCAGTGGGGATGATTGATTAAACTGAAAACAGCCCCCCACCCCAACCCCAAAACACCAATCCTCTCCACTGCTGCATCTAATTTGGTTTGTGCTGTTGCAGTGGTCGGTGTTTACAGCTTTGTGATTTCACCTACAGAGACGTTTGTGCAGCTGGGTGCGACTAAGCAGATCGAGGTATTCACCGGAGAAATTAAGGTCCTAATGACATTAAGGATCATGTTTGACAGTCGGCTGACTCAGTGGGCACTGTACTGAATCATCGCTTTTTTCACCCGAACGTAGTCCGGTGCCTCTGAGGTTGTCCGGGATTTAGTTTGATCAACATAATGCTAAAAAAGCCTGAAGGGAAAGTATAGGAAACAGCAAACAGAGAGAAGGAAAGGGGTTGTTCAGCATTAACTACAGCCCTGAAAGTCAATGAATGCAGGGCTTCGCTCCCCTCAGGCCCGGACAATGCCGAGATGTGGATCACACGGTGTTGGCGTGCCCTCTCAGCGTCCCGTGGAGGTCGACGTCCAGCTGGCATCTTTTAACCTGGCACGTCTGTTCGTGCCAAACGGCTGCTGTCTGGGACCGCTTGCGTCGCTCGCCGCTAAAAAATGGAGGCGGTTTAACTCAACCCTCGTAAAAAACAGGACAGGGAAAAAAAAAAGCAAAGCAGTCGACCTGAAAACGGTCTTTAGGTCTCGTATCAGCCTTGTCATCTGGAGCTCAGGCTGGCTTCCCCCCCAGAAGCACATCCGCATCGTTCCTTTGATCCCCTCCCAGGTCTGAGTGGTGAAGTCAGCTGACTCACAATGTTCTCATGCACAGGGAAAGCCTATGATGAGCTGAAGGGACTGCTCAGGAAACACACAACCACACAAGGCCAACTGGATGGGAAGAATCAGCGGCTTGTCTTCCCTCATCAGAGAGGGCAAGTTATAAAAAGGGTGATGGCTGCTATAAAACAATTTCATGCAAATTAATGTAAATGAGGCGACTCTGTGTCTAAGGCAAGGCTTTGAATTAATCAAAAAATGATCTGATTGCTCTAAAAAAAAAAATCCAAGGATAGAATAATTTTGTGTCTATGAAGACACCTTGGGTCAATTCCTGCAACTTTTTAATAACCTGCATCGTGTTGACATTTTCAGTTTCATTCATAAGATTGTGTCGTTTCTTTCTAAACCAATGAATCATTTTAATTTCATCTTTACGGGAGATATCTACTGGGAAGTGCTCATTCTAGTACAACGCATGCTCTCCAATGAGATAGAGACTATTCTCTATGTAATATTGTATTCTTTGATGCTTAAAGGGTAACTCTGCAAATTCTCTGCAAAAAGTCTTTTGATAGTGCAAAAGGTAGTATTAAGCTTTTTGTGTGGCTCCAGAGGAAGCTGCACGTGTCCTGATAAATTGCCTCCAGTGATGCATTGTGGGTAACAAAGGCAATATTTCTGTCCAGTCTACTAGTGTTATATGAGTGCAATAATAGATCAGTGGACTGCTTTTCAGAACCTGGCGCCTAAATTACCCACAATGCAACTTAGATTTTTACTGCTTTTTCACATATTTAGTAGTGCTCCACTGGAAGTATACAAATTAAATGTCTAAAGTTGGTGGTGTTACCCTCTAATATGACCTCCTGGCCGCAGTATATCGTGCTAGCGGCATCTTAGCCAGCTGAGCTACCACAGCTTTCCGGGCTACATTTTCTGACTCTAGTCTCACAGAATTCAATTTTCCATTTTTCTTTTAACCTCTCGTGGATTGTATTGCCATGGGTTGCCCTCCAGACCTTTAAGAGGGAGCTGGTCCGCTGCGGGTCATTCCCAGCTTCTCATATTGAACTGCTGCCCAGACCCTCTGGGAGGCAGCCAGTCCATTGTGAGGAAATTATTATATGGTTGCTTTTCTTTTCTCTCTAGTTTTTCTGGTGTTAGAGGGGACAGAGCCTTCGTCCCTGTTGCCCCGATGACAGTGTGGTTCAATAAAGCCCCCCAAAGCACAAATATCATAGAGAAGGTAATGAAAAGACAAAAAGTAAGGGAGAGGGATAAAACACATTTGGTGGAATTCATTAACTGATCAGAGAGATATATTCACATTTTTGCATTGCCATTCCAACATTACATTGCATTTGCATAAGACGAATGTAGATCGAAGCGTCGGCCTCGCCAGTGGTCCTACACTTTTCAGTTTGTCATTGTAGTTCCCCTCCAGTATCACTTCTTGAAGCACCTATCTACTTCAGTAGTATAACGAGAGATACGAGTTGGGAGGTCGTACACAGGACTTTCCCCGAGTCAAGATTGATTAGTTCTTAAGTAATCTTACGTAAGTAACTTAATGTAGGATAATGACGTAACGTAACATTATGTAACATGACGTGACTTACGTAATGCAAGTGATATGGCTTAAAGTAGATATAATAACCCAAAGACTGATCCTTTCCTAAACACAACTGTTTTTGAGCCCAAACCTTCCAAATTCTTAAAAGTCATAATACGTGAGCTATTTGTTTAGCCAGACTTTGCAGTTTTTACAGATGGCATTAGCTGCTTCAAAGACATTATATGAATCATAATGATAAACAGTAAGTAATAAGTCTGACTCATTCCATTAACACTAATTATACATTGTCTGTAGTATTTGTGTGCATGCTCCCAATTTTTAACATAGCAGACTCTGAATGTGCTGAAAACCTGGTTACAATTTAGTCTGTTGTTGTGTTTTGGGTTTATTTTTTTTTTTTTTAATCTTTCCTCTCTCTGTGGTTGCACATGTTTATTGGCTCTGAAGAAGTCTGGCAGCTAGAAGACCCACATAAGAACGTTGAACACGGATTGAAGCCAAGCACGAACAAAGGACTCCTAACAAAGGTAAGTGCTTTCACAGGAGTTAAACATGGAGTAGAAAGAAAAAAAAAAACAGGTAATGTGGGCGACTCAAAATGTTCTTTTATGGAAACTCAAACAAAGAATTAAGGAAACAACCAACAACACAACAAAATGCCAAATCCTAATGCATTGGCAAGAAGGCAACATTGGAAATGTTGTTTTTTTTTTAACATAACATATTATGTTAGTGTACTGTTTATTGAACATTTGTTTGAGTGACATTGTAGAGAATTGACATATTGATTGAAAAGAACAAGCCCTCAGGTCTCCCTGCGCAGGTCAATCAACCGAGGACTTGATGGATCACCAGTTCAACTTAGAAGGTCAACCCTGGGGCTCCAAGTAGGGCTGTGGAAACGTAGAAACAACCTGTATCAGTCGTTTTTATTTATCAGTATCAGGCAAACATACAACAAGAAGTAGGAAATCAAGCCCTTGGGCTTTAGTGTAAAATGCATATGGAGTGGGGTTGATCATTGATTCTCACTTAATCGTATAAGATCTGCACCAATGGCCAACATTTGTATTGTAGATATTGCTACAATGAACAGGAGCAATTGGTATCAAGATATTTCTGCTCAGACAAGTGTTGAAGATGAATTGCAAACCTTCAAAGGGCCAATAAATGTCCACTGAACCATAACTATGCCTTTTATAACAAGTACCTCCTCTTCACTCCCTCTGTCTCTGTGCTGCGGAGGGCAGACGATGGGATGTTTCTGTAAATGAGTTTGGGGAGTGAGTGCAGGTCACAAGTGAAGAAGATAAGGCCACGCACACAGATGAAGCCATTTTTCACCTGAATGAGAGTGAACCTCTGGTCTGCGCCGGGATGTTGCTACATGATTGGTGTCTGATGTGGACTCGTTATCACCACAGGCCTCCTTTTCAGAGGAAATGTGGAAACTTACAACACATTTAGGCGTCACATTTTTTACATTATGTGGATTCAAAGGACAGTCTGTGGAGACAGTGACCCGGGACACCCTGCTGAAGATTCATATTGTGTTTCGACCCAGTATCGTGCCAAACTGTGAAACAGACCAGCAAGTCCACTGTGTCACTGTCACGTTTAGCCTCGCCTATTCCTGAAAACAACACGGTCTCTCCTATGGTCAAGTAACAAATAACAAACATACATGTTAGAATTTAGACATAAAGGCACCAAAACAACTTGGTTACATTTAGGCACCTGAACTATCTGGTTAGGTTTAGGCATCTAACTGCTAAGTTTAGGTGCCTGCATGTCTTGGTTAGGTCTAGGAAAAAATTATTGTTCGCTTAAAACAGCTGCTTCCTCCCAGCACTGACCGCCTCATAAGGGACCAACGTTCGTCCATTGCTCCTGTTGTTATTGCAGCACCTTCAAACATGTTAGAGCATGGATACGTGACCTGAACCCAGCCCCTGACAAAAAATCTGAAATTATGTCCAGGCCTTTTTAGGTTAGGTTTTGGCCTTATTCATAGATTTAGTGGGCAGTACACACAGGTCGGATTTGAGCCCTGGGATGCTGCGGTGAGGAAACAGTGGCGAGGACACAGCCTCTGTACATGGCGCCAACCCTCTACCAACCCAGCCACCGGCGCGCCCTGAAACTCCAGCTCTGTGTGAGTAGATAGAACGCCTGTCGAGTTCTGGTTGGGCTCTTAATTATACTCACATCACACCCCACATTGAGTTCTGGTATTATCATTGGGCACTTAAAGTGAAAGCAATTGTAGAAATTGTCTTAAGTGGCCGAAAAATTACCACATTTTCAGTTTAATAGAAGAGTTGTTCTGCTTCCATTCACTCTCTAGTACAAAAGACAGAGAAATTCAGACAAAAACCCAGGCTCTTGTCAAATTTCACATACATTTGATCGACAAAACTAATCTTTTTCTTCGATACCCATTACCGCAAATTACATTTCAGCAAAATAATCTAAAAGCAGCTGAAAGATTACAAACAACACTCAAGCTGAAACTTTTCCTATATATTGTTTCAGGCGAGTGTAACATTTACATCCTATATCAAACTCGAAGGGAAAAAAGTTCAACTGATGAATGATGGAGCAGCACAAAACAAACGCAGAATAAAAGTTCATTCTCCTGCTTTGAGCTTTTAAAACTTCGTACACATGCTGAAGACACTCACGGGGAGGACACAGAGGTCTAATATTCAAATATCCAATCCTCACCTCCAGCTTTACCGCGTGGCTGATGCATTTATATGACAGCCGTATACTTTATTGTATACATCATCCAGGGGTCTGTAAGGGTCTTGGACTCCAGCCTTGGCTGAGAGGATGTACTACTGACATGCTTATCTGTGGCCTGGCAGCCCTTCTCAGCCGCACAATCACACTCCAATACACCCTGAATTACTTTGAACAAAACAAATGGCATTTACCGTTCCAGGAGATAAGCGGAGGGGGCATGTGTGAAATAGACAAACAAACAAAAGGGAGAGTTGGAGCCAGCAGTGGAGTTAATCTTGGTCTGGGGCCGGATTAACGGCCGTGCTTGCATTTTCTTGGAGAATAATCGAAGAGGTCCTGGTCTTATAACTCTATCGCCCCCTCCCACCGCCACCCCCCCCCCCCCCAAAAAAAGGAAGCACTTCTGGCTATGAAGGCCGAAGAGAGTCAATGAAGAGAGAAATAACTAGGAATAAAGAGGACAGGCTTTGACTGGTTGAGTCCACATTTTCATTTCATGGCCTGTGGGGGCAGCTGCGGACGCAATGCAGAGGCGGGCTTCTTACTGAGACTTCGCCGGCATATCAAACAGCCTCTCCTCCGTCACTCACACGGACGTACATATCTGTTTCCATTTCTATTTCATTTCACTGCTCCCTGGAACATGGCTGTGTGACACGGAGTTCTTCAAATAACCCAAGTTAGATTCAGCTGCCTGTCATGTCGCGCCTTCCACGCATTGACTCCCATATTGAGAGAAGCTGGCCAAGCCCGAGGTCGTTCAGCGAACGCTGCAGGACCCCAAAAAGGCGACATCCAATCATCCCCCGCCTGGGCAGCCCGATGCTGCAGTACAGCCGCAGGAGGCGCACTGATTAAGACCAGGGCAGTGAGTGGAGAGGAGTGCTGCACCTTTCAGTCGATCCAAAACTAAAAAAAAAACAACCTCAAGTGCAAGGTAAGCCCGTCTGCTCAAAGACAAGTGTGGATGGTAGATGGGAGGTGGTGGAGCAGGGGAACCCATCTGACATTTGCTATTGTTGTTATTCTTGCCAGCCTTTCTCAGTGGAGTGGGCCAGTGTTCAGTCATAAAACACAAAGGTGAGAGACATTGGTTACCTTTAAATAAAGGCCCTAAGGAAATTGATTTAAAAGGAGATTTACAAAGGTTTGCTGCAAAATCCTAAAGCACTAATCAATATATTAGTATGAACTGCAGATCAAATGACCAACTGAACCCACTGAGAATTTCCGTCTAAATCTGCAGCTCCCCTCAGCTTCTCCCATCATTTTAGCATCCTTTAGCGCATTGTTTTTGTTTTACAGCCCTCGACTTCTTGACGTTTTGGTTCACGTCTCACGTCTCTAATCAACCTCGTCTCCAGCTGCATGAGGCAGAGATTTCCCCATAAAGAAGCTATAATAGTGTGCCACAGTTGGTAGAGCCTCCTACGTGCAGACGCTGTGTCCTCTGTGGGCCAAAGGTTTGATTCCCACCTGTGAACCTTTGCTGCAGGGCACCCTTGGTTAAGCCCCGCCCAAGCCGATTGCGATTGGTTTTGAAAAAAATACAAACCAGAGCGTTCTAGTTTCCTGGTCCAGGATGATTATTGGTGCACCCATTACTTTCTCCAGTGCTGACACAGCGCTACGGAGACACGTCCGACTGTGCGAAACAGTTTCTGTGTGTCTGTGTGTCATTCAGTTGCTTCATGAATGTGAGAAAAAATGTGGAGAAAGAAGATAAATGCGTTTCAGCTCAATGCCGAAGGCACACAAAGACTTTATTATGAAAATGTATTTTTCGATTTTGAAAGGCACATCATGCCCCCCAAATCCCCCTCAAAGGGATATCTATTAACATTCCGAAATTGTATCTCTTTCTTTCCGAGCGTGCAGCAGGACTTTGTGAAGCGGCTTCTTCATTAGCAAACACGCTTGCTGGAGCATATCGGACTGCAGTTTCACACCCTCGCATGTAACGAATGCAGGAGAAATTAATCAAGCGATGAACCGTTCACTCACCTCCCATTTCTTTCAAGATGATGGGGAACGGAAGGAAAACAGTTTTTGTGTCGTCTCTTTCGCCGCTGTCATAAATCAAAACCGTGTGCGGCTGTCTGGCAGGTCCAGTGTGGCAATTAACGCTCCCGCGTTGTCCTACACACATTCTCGTGTAGACGCGCTCGTTTTCTGACTGCAAGCTTATTACAATTACTGAAACAACATTCAGCACAATAAACATTTGTAATTACGTTTCTGAGCTGGCTCAGATTTGTGATGAATTACCACGGAGCCGTATTATTCAGCCCGGCGTGATTAATTATGATTTAAATAAATAAACCTGCGCTCATTGTTGTGCAGTTGCAGTCTTTTCTCCCGTGCACGCCTGAAAGAGTTTTGTTGCACAATATATAATAAGCAGAATGAAAAATGCCTCAAATTAAAAAAGGCACTCTGACTGTGAATGCGGACATTGTGTTTACGTGAGGAATTGAAAGCCGTTTTGGAAAAAAAGTATGGCCCGGCCAAGCGGAGGTGACACCTGAGCAATTGCTCGCTCGCTAATGATTCTTATTCCGGCTCCCTGGAGGACGTAACGCTGATACACCCGGGGCCGCGGAGACGCCCGCCCTAATGTGCTGCACCTTTATTGATGATGTGATCCTTTTCGGGTAAGTAATCTGACCCGCGCTGACCTTGATGACCGGAACAACGCGCCTTGTCTTCCCGCTTTCTCGTCTTTTTAAAGGCTTTAAACACCCGTCACTCTGATTTATGAAGTCAATAACAGACCGCGGTGCGTGCACCGCAGGGTGCCGACGGCGCTGAATGAGACCCGACGCTGGCCCGCCCGCCATGCAATAATCGTCCTAATGCCACTAATTATGAATATTGTTGGCTAATGAGAAGATGAAATAAGAGAATTACAGTTCGTCGCTAATGAGTTCACCTAATTAGGCCATTAATTAACTCCAGAAGTGGTACATTAAGGGAGGGGAACTTTGCTGCATATGCAGTTTAGTAATGAGAGCCAAAAAAAGGGGCCGGACAGACACGAGGCGAGCGCAAAAAAGACGTCCTCTTGTCTTGACCCCGTCTTCATCAGACAGTCCAATCACAGTGTTAAACCTTTTCTCGTAGCATCCTGTCACCTGTATCCACCTCAATTATCGAGGCGCTGCTCTACATGTGAACGCAATTATACAGAACATTTCTTTTAAATGAGGTTGTTTATAACGTGTGAAAACGTTGATAACGCCGGCCTTTAGTGCGTCGTTATATACAGCAGAGTTCACTGTTTGATATTAGTTGGCTAGAATTTAATCATGCTATATAGAAGGATAATGGAAAGGCAGTAATGGAAGACGGAATGTAACAATTTCGAGTTACTTAGAAGCTGAGATGTGGTGGAGTAGAAGCATAAAGTTGTGTAAAATGGAAATAATAAAGCAAAGCACCTTATACAGTGCTTGAGTAAATGTACTTAGTTACTTTACAAGTTAAAAACACTGAGGAATGATGACAGTGTAGTCATGTAGTGTTCTGTAATCATCTCAGTTACACAAATAACTTGTTTTTTGAGTTTTCTGTTGTCTGTTTACACTGATGGAATGTAACTATGCACATTTATTCACGCGCTGTACGTAAGTACACTAGCGAGGTACGTGTACTTTACTTGAGTATTTCCATTTTCTGCTACCTTATATTTCCACTCCACTACATTTTGGAGTCAATTATTGCACTTTTAATTCTGCTATTCTGCTTATTTTATCGGCAATCCAAAAACAAACAAAAGTAAAACACTCATTCTGATACTCAGAAAAATGCAGAATATTGGATCTGATACTCAACCAGGAAGGATTTCTTTACTTTTGATACTTAATTGCACTTAATATCAAACTTTTACTTGAGTAACTATTCACTGTGGGTGACATTCAGTTCAATACACTGACTTTTTTAAGATGTCAGGTTCCTGGTCAGATCTTTTAAAAACTGTAACGGTTAGTTTCACGGTGTCGTCGTCACGGAGACTTGTTCACCTGTCAGTCAGGGAACAGGGTGTAAAAAAAATAAAGATGGATGCCACGGGCAACTTTGCCACTTAATGTATTCATCTCATTCCAATGTAAATTATTCATGAAGCTGTGAAACCATTCAGCTGATTCAGTCACAATAATCCACGTTAACTCAGTTGATTCATTACTATTGTTAACATGAACATTGTCCCCGCGCAGCCACGTGGCCTTCCGCACTGAACCGCTCCATGAAAGGCCTCGCGTAATAATCCTTTGCCCCCTCAGACGGTTCTTGTAGGAGGCCGGGTAATTGTCGAGGGACCGCGCATCGCCTCGAGGGTCAATGCTGTTCCGCATTTTTTACACCATTACGCTCCGTTTAATTGAATTGCAGAAAGCGCAGTTAATTAAGCGATTAACGGCGAGAACATGGGAGCTATCAGAGAACATAAAGACCCCCTGATGGTGGACAGTGCAGCCACTGACCTTCTCTGGGGTAATCTGTCTTCTGCCTCAGAAACGCCACTGTTGTTCCGAGAGCAGATGTTGCTTTTTATTTTTTTTTATTAGCTACCAGCAGCCAGAGCCTGTTAAGCATAGAAGAGTAAGTATACTTGGAGATCTCTTTATATGAAGTTGACAGAATATTGATAGATGGAAACATATAAAAATGCTCATTTTTATACTTGATGCGTGTGTGTGTTTTCACTCCTTCTTGATCTGTTTTGTTTCTGATCATATTTTGAGCATAAACATATTCCGTTAATGTCTTGCCACGCCAGAAAGTGGTGCAATGTCGGCCTAATTCCCACAAAACATTTGGTTCCGGCAACATGTTGACGTTGTGACTGCTCGCGGGGTTTCGGTGGTGAACGGGTGCATTCGTAAATGTGACGCGGCGGTATCATTGGCGTTCAGATTGCTTACTGCACTTTTTTTAAACAACCAATTCTGTCCCCATCATTTTTAAAAAAGCATAATTAGTTGAAATGTACTAAAATAATAACTTGCACCAATAACTGTTAACGAACAAAATGAGATGAAGTTAATTTTGATGTGCCATTACACAATCTTTCCCCCACTGTAATCATCTACTCTGACCTCATACGATCCTCTCATTATACCGACTAAAATTGCAGGTGACGCAGATGATTTAAAAATGATTTTTTTTTTCCACCTTTTGCACCCTGTTTTCTGTAACACAAAGTGACGCCCTTGACGCGCGGTTCTGAGCTCTTTCTGCATGAATTAACAAACTTTCAGAAATTGAATGAAAGATTGAACGATTTAATATAAAAATGTAGCGCCTCTCGTGCAGCTAGTCAACAGCGGGGAGGATGAGAATGTCAGAGATGATGAAACAGGCTACTTCTTCAATAATGTGCCTGTGGACGTATGTGTTATAAATGTAGGCTAACACTAGCTGTCAGTTAGCTAATGGCGAAAACCCCATTAATTTCTATGAAAGCCACTTAGTGGCACATTGAGCCAAAAGAACTTGTCAGTCACTGAACCGAACCGGCTAACTTCCGGTTTGGCACTCAGCTAACTAGAATGGGGCTATAATAATCTAATCGTGCAGCTATTGTAGACCCAACTTTAGTTGGTGAGCTAATCGCTATTATGCTAGCCATTCAAGAAAATATTGATTAGTTACAAAAGCTTCCCAGTTCTGTTGCCTTTACTCATTTCTTATAAGGATTGTTTCTTCAGTAAGGGATTTTATTAGGAAAAGGGAAAAAAGTCTCTCAATGGTTGTTAGCTCTGTTGCTAACAGGATAATTACCGTCATATTTGGTTAGTTAAAAACTTCGTAGCTGTAACACTGATTCTAATAACCGTGTGTAAACCATTTTCCTCTTTCGTAGAGCAGCTTATACTCCGACAGAAGGACGGGAAGTTAGATGGTGCAGCAGAGGTTGTAAGCACTTTCACGCTGACATGCAATGGGTCAGTGATGCAAAGTCCGTGTCGATTGGATAGTTGCTTTGTCAGCGGGATTAGAAAAAATAAGTATGGAACGATTTCCATGAAACTTGGATGGAGGACGGGTCTTGGCCGAGAAAAGACCCCATTAACTTTTGGTGTGGATCCAGGAACAACTTCTTCACTTTTCTCAACATGGCCAGACAGGGCGTCTTTCAACATTTTTGTTCATTTCTCAAGGATAATAATACATGGAATGATGAGAAATCTGGTGTATCTGGAGTAAAAAGGCAGACTGTTATATTCACGCCAGGTTTCTAAGTTACTCTAGGCAAGATTGCCACACAGTCTTTTCAGCCTTAAGGATACAGTATAATCACATTCTTGAAAGTACGTTTCACTTTCTGGAATCTCTCCTCTGCATTTAGATGAATCTACATCCTGATTCTCAATGAATGGCGCCTGTAATATGTAAGAGCAGCACCTTAGCGGAGAGTAATGTCAGAAGCATATCCTCAACATGCATGTCTTTTGATGTGAGAGGAAACTGGAGCACCCGGAGGAAATCCACATCAGCATGGCAAGAGCACTCAAACCTACAGAGAAAGGCCCCAGTGGGGTTTGAACCCAGGTTTCCCCCACTGTGAGGGAACAGTTGAAACCACTGATCCGACAACGTGCCATAAAACGCCTAAAATCTAAGAGTGAACTGCAAACGGCCTCCTGAACGGCAGCGGGAGAAGCCAGAGGAAGCTGGATTCAGGAACGGCGGCGTTAGATCTGCTCTGGTACACCAGCTGGTTTGGGGAACATGAGCAAGATGTTTCTGAGTATTAAAGTCCCCCACAGTGGAAAAATTTCTTCAGTCTTGACGCCAATAATGTGTCAGTCTGTCCTATAAACAGCACATTTTTTTTCTATACACCTTGTCTTATTATCACGGCATAGAAAGCTTCCATGCATATTTACATCTAAATTGACGTTAAGCGCTGCGTCTAACTGACAGTTATTTTTGACAACTTGTTACAGTCTGAATGCTGCGCACTTGATTTGGCTGTCCTCCCTGGTTGAATGTTCAAAAAAGAATGAAATTACGAAAAGTAGATCTCGGTAGACATATAATCAAGATTATTATTCCTGTCAGAACCGCTCTCAGAGATCTCTGAACACTTTGTCATCTACTCAGTCTTTCAGTCCCGCAGTTTTGCCAGTGAGATTGCATTTGAAGGGGCTCTGTGGAACTAGTTAGTTAGTTTTTATGTTACATTACCTGCTGTTGCGCTTCGTTGAAGTGTCAGAAAGTCTGACCACATTCCATCAGCACTCGTCCACAGTCTTGTATAGGCAACAGAGAGAGACGTCGACGGTGTCATTTATCACGTCACGTTACAATCCTTTCACATACAGCCTCGAAACAACATGTAGATTGCTACAAATTGGGACTGTTGGACCTCTGAGTTGTGTTGGAATCCGGTCGTTAGTTTATGTTAGCTGGCTCCATTTCTAAAGTAACATTGGCGGTTTGCAGAGCGGAGAGAGGCGCTAGGACGAGGCACTTGAGAATGTGCACAAAGCCACATCCTTCGGACTGTGGTGGAAAATCCGACCCCACTACCTCACAACGAAATCCAAATGCATATTACATCAACATCTGCATTGCTGAGCGGTCTCAAGCCATATATCAACCTTGACTTGGATGTTGTCATACACTTTTGGATGTTGTGAGACCGCTGATCAAGTTTTCTCCCATTTTTACCAGAATATCAGCTGAAACAAAGGATTTGTCAATCTATGTGTCCACAGGTAAAAATCAAGGAAATTCAGCTTGTATAGGCAACACAAAGAGGCGGGGAAGGTCTAATTTTTCACGTTGCCCCACAATCTGCTCACATGTGGCCATTAAAAGAATTAAATATGATACACATACTTGCTGTGCACTCCACCAGTTCACCATCAGCAGTGATAAAACCCCGTCTACTCCTCCAAGAGGGCGGATCCTCCTAAGTAGATTAATTTAAAGGGGTTTACCCTCTATAAATTATTCCTGCAATGGATCAACGTCAAGGCTCTTCTCGCCTTATATATTCTAATACGCATCTGATTTTGTGCTCCACTTTCTCTGCCTCCCCTGACAGGGTGCGTTTACACTTTGTTGTTAATATGACCAAATATATTTCAAATATCTCCAGAGAGGTGAGGATTATCAGATCTTCAGTGCCTCTCGGGTGCGTCTACGCCGAGACTTTGCTCTCTTATTTTTTTTCCGCTCCCTCTGATTGCAATGATGCATTTTAATAACAGGAGAAGGGGGGGTCACTGAACAAGACGTGTAAGAGAGCAAAGTGGGTTGCCAGGAGATTTCAGGCTGGATACACACACACACACACAGAGAATGTGCCTGTCGGCCTGGTGTCTGTCATCATAATGAAGTATCTAGAGAGGGGCCGCGGTACCATTAGACAGACAGATGTGAGGGATGGAGGGAGTGACACGGGGTGAGAATGAGACAGTGGTTTGTGAACATGGGAGAGGAAGACGGGCTACAGTGCTGCAGTCCGCCACCCAAACAGGATCACGCAACCAGTGTGTCAGAGCTGAAAGACGACTTCTGTGACCGCTGTCAGCAACGCAACGTCCACGCGGGAGGGCATAAGAGATGTCACGACGCGGTAACTAGGTGATACGGTGCTAAAAAATGACCGGATCTTCTCTGTATACAGCTGCTATGAATGATGACATCTCTGAAGTGCATAACACGTCAGAAAAAAAAAAATGGTAAAAAAAAAAAATGTCCATAAATCTCCCAGAGCCCAAGGGGCCGTCTTTAAATTGGTTCTTTTTGGATCAACATTCCCAAAGGAGCTTAGACAACCACGAGACAGTGACAGTTTAGGCAATTATCAAAATAGCTGTTTGTGTTTAAGAACCCCCCCAGAATTGTTTTAAGACATAATTACTTGTCATGGGTCTTTCACCAAAAAGTTAATTAAATTACCCAGTTTTCTGCTCCTTCAGCCGCAATTAAAAACAGGATTTATGACTAATGCAAATATTTGTTTTAATTTCAAAAGTTTCAGCATTTCTAACTTCACTGAAAAGTCCAGTCTCAGTGTCAAGTTCACTGGAAGCCCACCACACCGACCTACCTCACGCAGCGTACCACTATCCCATACTTATGTTCATTGTTGAGTGGAAAACTCCAGTGGGTGTAGTAATTATGACGGGAGCAAAGGAGGAAGTCAGGTGACAAAGTTTAAAGAGTGAGAAAGTCTGTGTAGCAAGGAGGTTGGAATGGGTCAAAAACAGAACTTTGACCCAGGATGCAACTGTTTGTGTCTTTGTCTGTCCTCATGAGAAAGACAACTATGTAGGTCAAAAGTAAAAGCAGCTTATTATGACCATGTCACACTTTAGATTACAGGAGATGTAGTCTAAAGCATGTCAATGGATGGAAAGTTTGTTTGAACAAGCAAATGGGCTTTTCATCCAGCAGACCGCTGTACCGTAAGTAAACATTGGGTTGAACTTACCAACGTAGTGAAGTAATGTCGCATACACAAGTTACTGATGTAACATAGGTACGTCTGTAAAGGAAGTCACAGGAGTAACAGAATGATTTCACCCCAAACCAGAATGTTTTCCGAAACCTAACCAAACCGTTACCAGCTGACAAAGGTCCGGTATGTCGCTGTTATGCTGCAACAGTCATGTTTTTTTGGGAGGCGCTGACAATCGACTAATTCAGTCGTTTAGATTTGAGGATGTGTTGTCGTGTCCAGTGTGAAACACTGGACACATTCAAGCAGCTATCTTAACTCACATAACTAGTATTTCTATAACCCAAGCTGTAATCTTTTCGGAAACCTCACCGAGTACTTTTGGTGCCTAAACCTAACCAGACTCCTGACAGTTTAGCAACCTTAACCACATGACAAAGAAGGCCCGGTACAGCCCGGTTTGGTTTGGAAGTCATTGGCAAAGAACCTTTTCTGTCATTTAGGAATGATGATGTGTTGGAGACCACGACTGGCCTCCAAACCAGCTGTCCTGCTTGCACATCATTCTGCAGAGTGAAGGTCAAACCAAAAGGTAAAACTTAGCAAAACACGTCGTTGATTGCTGACAGGGGTTCAGTTAATACCATCATCACGACCTATAAATGTATCTTATTCTAAAATTAAAGTCGTCTATCTGTTGTGGAGGAAAGTGAGTGTCTTCTTTTGTCTTCTTTAAACAAAAAGGACATTTGATATAAAACATTAGAATTCCCATGCCGGATTCTCTTTCCAAAATACTTTTGCAACTGTCAAGAAGAGAAATGCACTTTTAGTGCAAGTCTGTTTGACTGCATTACAAGACGGGAATCCTCATTTCCTTCCTCGCCCTCCTTCCTCCTCTCTCCTCTAATGATGACTAATACGACTCGTCCCTCATCCAATCGTAATTTCAGAGATGACAAATGTGCGTTATACTTTTCACGCGCTTGCCTCCGCCTTCTCTCACAGCCCCCCAAAGTATGACAGCGAGCGGTGCTATGCGACTCGGCTGCGACTCGCTGACTTTGAGTGACGCCTGTATCGCTCAGTGGAAAATTCAGTTAAAATAAGGCCTGGTTTACATGTATAATTAATTAGGCTCATCTCTCCGCCGAGGCATGGCAGGTAATCATTAATGGCAACTGCTAGTCTGGAGAGTGGGCATCTGGGCAAGAGGACCGACTTTGCTCATCACAAGCAAACGCAGTGAGAATGAAATGGGTGGCTTTCACAGAGAGAAGAGGCCCAGGTAGATAAGAAGGTGCTTCTTTTTTGTTTTGTTTGAAAAAACTGGGAAATAGGCCAGACTTTCATGATGTACAAAAGTTTTTTTTAAGGCTTTCATTAGTAGTCACTCCCGACACAAACTTCGCACATGACTGCGTTTTGTAGATTAGACTCTTTGACTGGCGCTCTCAGGATGGCTTCGCCTTTCGTGGCCACGGCGTCTGAGTGTGCTAAAGGACATGTGATGGGGCCCTAATTAGAAAAAGGACATCCTATTCGTGTTGACTCTAAGCTGGAGCGCCTGGGCCTCGGCCTCCTGTGATCAGGGTAATTTGTCTGTGCTCCCTGACACCCCCCCCATGACTGTGTAAGATGAAGGACTGGATGTCTTGCCAAACTGCAGGGGTATTAGCGCGTATGGAGGATGCTCTCGTAGCGGGTCTGCTGACCGAGTGAAAAAACCTCGGGGTCAGCGCATTACCACATTAACCTCTTGTCCATAGTCATGCCTCAAGACTGGCATAATGAAGCATCCGTTGTCCGAGCGCAAGAGCGGGGACTCCTCTGAGATGTGTTTCGAGGGGGAAGAGCCGGCTTTAGCATGAAAATTTCAGAATATGTTTGAGCTTTAGGCAGCTTGGATGCGTGTGTGGGATGTCATCCACATCGGGAATGTCTCATGGTTGTTGACAGTGGATGTGTACCGATATTATGGAGGTTAAGCACCATCTGCACATTGTGTTGCAGAGGAGCCGGTACACAATATCCGTGCTATTGGCAAGCGGCTCATGGTAAAGAAGCCTCAAGGGCAGAAAGAGAGCCTAGAACAAGCCATTCATATAATTGCTCCTGAAAAATAAAATAAACAACATGCAATCCTCCTTTGTCGGTACATTGCCTGCATTTTGAGAAGTAGCCCTCAGATGAGACGGACATGATTTGTACCTCCGACAACAAGGTAAGAGGTGAACGATGATGTTGAGGGCAGGGAGCAGGAGGCCGAGGGCTACAAGGAGAAGCCGGTCTGTGGAAGGTCACTGCTCAGGGCAACAAATAACCTCCAAAGCCTCAGAGATCGAGCTCCATGGTGCGTTGGAGTGAACATTGCTCTTTGTTAGCTTCTAGCATGGAAAAGATATGTGGATAGGTGACATGATGCATTGTCTTCCAAGTCAAACTTTGCCGTCAGCATGTCTCAGCCTCTCCTGCTTGGATTTAGACCTTCTTTCCGTCCTTTTAAAAACCTGCCTTTTGGTTTCTCCACTTGTTGAACGGGTGTATGGAATTTCCTTGTGGGAGGACAAACTCTACGGAGCCAGTCACTTACGTATCCTTCACTAAACAAATAAGATAATTGGTGATTTCGTGAAGCCTGAGAGTAACAATTAGACGAGGCAATCTAATTAGACAGGGGAGAGCGCAGTTTAAACAGACAACCCCCTAGAACCTCAATGGGGTTTTAGCTTCTGTGTCTGAATTGTGGCACGACTTCATTTTGCCACAGAAGCTCATCGTGGTTGTGTTCATAAATAAAGAAAAAGCTAATAAAACAAGTGCAGCAAAGGTTTTCTTTTATTATCGCCTCCATTGTTTGCCGAGCACCTTTAAGACCTCTACGATTGATCACAAAATAAAAACACAGCTAATCTTAAGTTAAAAGGTACATCTATATCTTCCATAGAGCTGCCACGTGTAAGCGGAGGTACACCGGAGCTGAGGGCAATATTCTGTAAGAGTTCCTTCCTGCTTGTTTTGAGCTATAAATTAATTTCTTTGAAAACAGGGTTTGTTCAAGGTTTCGGTTGTTTCTTTCATGAAGAACAGACTGAAGTTATTAAATGGCTGCGCTGCCTGTGCCACAGAAAAACAGCCTAATCATAAAGGGATCGTTTGAAGTTACATTGTGATGCTCTCTCATTGTTGTTTAATGAACTTGGTTCATTTTTCCTCCAGCAAAATCCATTAAAATCAATCATTTTTGCCTTGCATGCTCCACCCCCCCACCTCCCCCACTGCTAACCAAACTTAGGTACAGGAGATGAGAGAAAAATCTCCAAGGCTGAAAGAAAGTAAATCAGCTAATCTAAGCGTAGCTTTAATTCAGATCCAATTCATTACCTGGGCATACTGAGTGGAGGGAACAGTGCGTACCCCTGCAAGTCAGCCAATCCACTCTACACCCACTAATAAACACTGGCGTGTGTGTGTATGCGGAGGAAATATTGAAAGAGCTTGCATTCAGATCACAGCTGCCCCCTACCTTTGTTGTCGATGGCAAATGCCATCCGGATAAACGCCTGACACACGTTGCTGTTTTAACCCAAATTACCCCTGTGCCTCAGATCTTTCAATTGCCTAATTAACAGGGGCAGAGTCTGAAGCCTTTCAAGTTCTGCACTTAAAACAAAGCCGGTGAGCGATGTAGTGAGTCTGTTCTTCGTTTGTGCACCTGGAGGGAGGAATCAGTGATGACATAAGGAGGGTAAGGGCCATTACAGTGAGGCAGACCCTCCCGCTGCTCCCCATTTCCTCCTCAGTGTCTGTAGCTTAATGGTCTGAGGATCCCTGAGGATCCTTGAAGGGGTTTAAGGGGGAACCAGCAAAATGAGGGGCAGGTTGTTTTTTTGTATTCGAACAAAGGACGGCGAGAATTACACAGGAATCAGAAAAAAAGAGATGTTTAGCTCTCGTCCTATTTTTTTTTTATTTTGGCTTTAAACAGTTTGAAAGGATTTAGAGCAGTGGGTCCCAGATATTTTTCGTCTGACACACAACAATACCCCTGAGATGAGCCAAGTACCCCTTTATCAACGCTGCCTGTTAGGCTCCGTTGGGCTAATTAAAGTGCTTGTTAAGTAGCAAAACATGGAAATAAATCATTTTTGGCTAGATGTGGCTAGATTGACCTAAATTTCTAACTATTTCAGTTGTTCCATTAGAGTAACTGAATGTCCAAATTCTGCTTAACGACCTACGCTCACCAGCCGACTACCAGGTCATCCAGGGGTGTGCGGAAAAGGGAGGACGGCCTTGAACATGAGTCCCTCTCCGATCCCCCTTCCTCTTGTTGTCCAGCAGACTACCAGAAGGTGGGCAAAAAATAGCTCCTGCTTAAAAAAAAAAAGCACGAATGAGGTGAGCTGTGCATTTTCAAAAAATGTAGTCGTATTTGTGTGTTTGGTTCTAGTTTTATCCTTAACTCAAATATGCAGATAAATTCATAATCATAATTGCATTTTTATTTAATTACGATGTTATTCAAATTAGCCGAGCTTCCTCCACATTGTTCCCACTTACCCTCTGGCAGCTTCACCCCCCTCTGTATAGGAAAACGTGGCTGAGAATCACTGATTTGGATAGAAACCTGTGGGATTTCACCTGTTTGCACACCGTCAGAATAATGTCTCGCACTTTTTCATCGAAATAACTGGATACCTTTTTCTTATTGTCCGGGAGAAGGAGGATGAAAGGTGTGAAATGTAAGAGAACAAAGAAATGCAGAAATACAAAAAGAGAAAAAATATTCCCTTTGGGTTCAGAGGATGCATTTACAAAGGTCTTTGATGTCCCTGAATTTTTATGTTTTTCACTTATTCACGCTCTTCATCTTCGCTCACGGACCATACTTCATGTTTTTTTTTTTTTTTCAAAACTGTTGGTACAGTTACTTTTCTACTCCTCGATCTTATATAGACTGCCCGTTTTATCTGACACGGTGCACTGAAGCCTCAGAGAGAGACAGAGAGTGAAAAAAAAAAAAAGAATTCAAGTAACAACCAAAACCAGCCAACCACTGAAGGCAACAATGTGAGAAATGGCAGAAATCGATACGGCATTTCAACTTATCCCCCCTCAAGGATGTTGGGAAGAAAGGAGGACTGAGGAGCAGCAGGAGTCTTAACATGGAAGAGCAACCAGATAATTGAAGGGAAAAGAGCTCAGCATCTAATTCTATTATCAGATGGTCCCTGTTGCAGGCACTGTGTGTGTGTGTGTGTGTGTGTGTGTGTGTGTGTGCACTTTGAAGGAGAGCTGGAGGTGACGGAGCGAAAATGTCTTTGGAGGGTGTTTTCATATCATTACAGCAGCACATGAGATGGAGTACTTCAGAGAGAAATCAATAGGCAACCCTTCCTGAACTTGCAGGATTTTGAAAAGTTCAGTTTTGGGCTGTTCTGGTCGTATTTTGTAAAGTTGCGGCCGTCCGTTCCTCCGACAGGATTTTTACTCACCACAGTGCAGGAAAATACAAGGACACAGCAGCTACACATTAAACATTTCGCCTCTCTCTGTTTCCCACTTTCTGTTTTCTCTGAATTCTCACAAACAAGAGGATTAAAAGCGAAATAAAACAACAAATAATTCACCGATTGGAGCTCAGTTTTGATGATGTCCTCCTGCATCATCAGTACCACAAGGATTTATGAACATTCCAGAATTATGACGACTGACAGCAAATCATGCTGCACTTTACTGCACAGTTTTTTGTGTTTACCGTATCTTTGATAGTGTCACAAAGAGCTCAAGAAGAAATAATAATTATTAATGTTTTTTGTCCAGAATGCAACTCCACCTGATGTGTAATAGTGATGGAACATCTGGGATTAAGCTTTGAGCGGTCGGCCGACAGAGTGCAGGACTTCAGCGTGACGAGAAGAGGTGGATTCTGTGTTTACAACATCGATGCCTGCTGCTGAAACACAGTCAAAGTTGATGGACAGCGTTTAACCGGGATCGACCTTTTGATATGAAGTTGCCGACCATGAAATCATCGCCACCTTTTCGCAGATTCAATGTATATTTATATATAATTAACTTTATATATGTTTGTGTAGCATAAAGTACTTCAAATATTTAATTACGTTATGCAACCCTGTGTGCTGTCATGATGAATAAATGACATTTTGTACCTTAATTTAAAGCCACAATCAAAAACATCTGACCATGTTTCTCCAACTTTGGTTACTTTGAATTTTTCAGATAAACCAAAGGTTTAAAAGTTCCTGTACGGGCTGAGAACTGCCTCAAGTCATTAAAAGTTAAGTTTTGGAGCGAGTGGCGCAGTAATGGGTTTAATTCACTGTATTATCTCCAATTTGTCAGGGTTTTTCAGCAAAAACAGCCCCTTTAAGTGGTTTACATAAAGCTTTAATCAAGGAAAAACACCCATTTTTGTATTTTGTATCTGTTAAGGATTAACCTGTGCTTGATTATTAACAAGTGCTGAAATGTTGCATTCTTTAACAACAGCAACGATGTGAAATAAGCCGCGGATGAAAGGTGGCCGCAAATGGCCTCGTTTTGCTCTCAATTTGGCGGAACAGGTTTTGTTTTCACCTCCAAATAACTCGCTTCAGAAGTCAATTTAAAGTTGGCTTTTGTTTACAACCCCGAGTCCCAGATCTCCACAAAGGAACTGATAAGTAAAAAAGGTGCAAACTGATAGGAGAGAGTGTGTGGTGGTGGTGTTGTTGTTGTTGGAAATTTAGTCAAATGGAAGTTTTTAGAGATAAAAAAAACAAAACAAGCGGATCCCCAGGCTGCCTGAGGTTTAGAAGAAAAACGACTGGCTCTCGCAAACCGAAGACATTACGTGACTAAAATGTGACGATGTAACACTTCAAAATCAATCTGTCAGTGTCGCATCATGACAGGTATCATTCCTGATGCATAAAGCCGGGATCATTGTGTTATCGCTTGAAGTAGGTCCCGTGTTAGTGCGAGCCGACCAGACAGCAGCGGTGACAAAAACATCATCCGCTCCCTGGCGTCGACACACCGCTTCTCTCCGTCTCTCCTCGCTCCCCTTTTTTCGCACACTGCGAATAAATCCATAAGCACCGTGTAGGAGCGCGCTGCCATTTTCTGCTGTCACCATCGTTTTATTCCCCCGTTAATATCTCTCCGCCTCCCTCTCTGCCCCTTTCTCTCCCGCAGGCCTCGGTTGCCACATTTGCTCCACAAGCATAATATCCACCTGCTCCTGTCACACCGGCTGGCACTTCATCCCCAACACGGGACGGGCGGGCCGGTACGGGCTGTAATTGAAATTCTGAACAGTGAAGCTGTACGCATACAGGGCACATGTGTGCATAAAAAAAATATATGAGAGTTCACGTATAACCATGTATAAATGTAGAGGTACACTGCTGCGTACGGGCACTGTTGACAATATATACGTCACCGCTGCGGGTCATTGCTGCGACCCAGTTTAGTAATGAGGAGAGGGAAGAATGAAGGATGAGGCGACGGTGAGGACAGAACCCAGGCGTGTTCTGGAGCTCTCAAAGCACCGCTGTGGGAAATATTCAGTCCAGTGGAAAAATATTTATGATGTGTGTGTGTGTGTGTGCGTGCAGCTAAAAAAAGGAAGTCCAGAATGTCGGGGAAACTGCGCGTCTGAGGGCAAAGTGAATATTTCACCATCTACTGCACAAGTTTTTTTTTTTTTTTTAGATCTTGATTGATTTAATACAGGAGAGTGAAAGTAGCGGGAGCTGTTAAGGGAAGGTTGTTGTATTATGAAACAGGTGTTAATATGTGATTCTTTTTAAATATGTATTAACAATGAAAAACGCGCTGTATGCAACCTGCTGAGAACCAGACAGAGTGAACACAGAGGAGCGTTTAGCTGTTAGTGTAGCTGCAGACATTTTCCTCAGGAGTTAGTGGAGCTAATAGGAGACTGATGATGGGACTTAAGGCTCCACATAGTGTTTTTTTCTTTTCCATTGTTCCCAGTGAGGTGTGAGCGTTTGCTGCAGCATCTTTTTTTTTTTGCGGGCGCTCCATCTGTTTTGTACAGCCACTCCGATCAGCTTCGACTTGAAGATCTCGCAACTTTTCAGAAAGGCTCCGGTTACGTCACCATCGCTCTACCTTTTTTCCTGGTCTTGGCGATAATGCTCAGATGTCCCGCCGTCAAAAACAAAAAGAACAACAGATGATAAACCGCTAAAGGCCAGTGTCGATCATCGATATAGCGGCAGTTGTCAAGACTCTCCCAAAGCTCCCGGGTGCACAGCCAGCGCTTTTCTGCCTGAGGAAAATGCTATGTGGACACGGGCCCTAATGCAGGTCAGAGCAAGTCAACACGGGCTCAAAAGAAAACGTATTCCTCGGGAACCCCAGCAATTAATCCGGGCCATGAGCACCTGAAGGTTCACCTCAAAATCAGAAAGTACCTGTAGTGCTATTTATCCATCTAGATTGTTTTGTTATGAGTTGCAAAGTTTTGGAGATATCCCTCATCGAGATGTCTGATATCTTCGGAATATAATTGAGCCAGGTGGCACGCAGCCTGTGGTTCTCAGAGCAGTGAAAAAATAATACATTTGTAAAACCCAACAGCGATGTCTCTTTCCAGAAATCACGACGCTGTTACTCAAGATAATCCACCGACATTGTCGTGAGCAGTTTCTTGTAGGAACATATTCTTCTATTGACCTCCTCAGCTGACCTGTAACGTTAGCAAGCTCCGTTAGCTTTGCCGGCTCGTTAGTTTTTCATCCTTCTGCGCGGCGGTATGGAAAGAGACGTCGCTGCAGAGTTCTTTCAGATGAAATCTTTTGGCGGTTTGAGCACAGCGAGCTCAGGGGCCATCCAGCTCCATTATGTTCAAGAGAAGCACTGACAGCTCCGTGGCCGGCGTCTCCAAAACCTGTCAGCTCGCACCAAAACAGTCTAGATGGATACACTGCAAATGGGGAAATGTATTTTTTGAATTCAGGGTGAACTTCTCCCTTAAATTATGTTTCACCTCCTGAAGGGGAGTAGTTTTCTTTTAAATCATTTAACCTGACGTTTAAACCCACATCCGTCACCACGCTGACAACAAAATAACCACAATTTTTACACGCGATCTTTTAAGTCTTACGGCTTCAGATGCATTAGTCTAAAGATTCGTCCACAAATACAGCATTGCTTCATGTAATTCAGCTGGTTTGTTATATTTTATGTTTTTTAAGGATTTAAGAATTAATTCGCAAAAAAATTGAAAAAAAAAAAAATCAAGATGGAGATCTATCATCAAAGCAACCCGACCAGCGACTGTGAACGCTTTCATCGCGCTTCTTCGTGAACGACTTCTGCTTGATGGAATCAATGAGCGGGGAAATCACAGTTAATGAAAACTAAAGCTAAAATGAAAAATCACTTCAAAAAAAAAGAAAGGAGCAACCTTGGCGCGGCACTTTGTAAATGTTTCAGCGCGCCGGCTCTCAGAGCGAGGACGGCAGGTATTCAGAAGGTGAGAGGACATTACATTTAATGAAAAACTTCATTGTGGCTGCGTCGAGTCATCGAGCGCTGCTGGCCCTCGGTCTCTTTACTGTAGCTGGATCTTCTTTATGAACCAGACGCACGCCACAAAAGGCAATCTCCTCTCCAGATGGGGAGACACCTTTAAGCTTAAGCTCTTAGGCAGACAGAGAGCTTGCGAGGGTGTTAAAAGCGTGAGTCGTCTTCTAAAAGCTTCAGAACCTGACCTTGAAGCCATTAACGCACTAATTTGACTGATAAGCGCTCCCCCGGAGTTGCTATCATCTGCTAATCCTTATCGCTTCGTGCCCACCTGATTGTTTCGCGGCGACTGGTCGCGTTTGCCGATCAAAGGGAGGAAGAGGAGAGCGGCGAGGGGATTTTAAATAGACGTGCCGCCGCTGCTCCCACGAGACGCACCTTCTTCACCATATTAGGAGGGAGCGGCGACGGCCACTCGTACGCACTTGTTGCTAATTCAAGACTTGAGGTGTGTGAGGCTCTTAACGTGGAACCTGCGAGCAGAGAGCGGCTATATTGGGACATAAATTGCTCCGTTATCTGCTCATTGTGTGTGTGTGTGTCTGTGTGTGTGAGCGCCTGACAGACGTCTCTAATTGAACCACAAAGGAGGGAGAGGAGAAAACGAAGGAGAGCTGCCACCACCCACACTCCAGTACAGAGGAGATATTGTCTGCTGATCGTCAGATGGGGGTGGTCGGGTGGAGGTGGAGACGGCAGGTTTGCGGCGCTGTACAATAAAAAAAGCTCCCCCTCTCCCTCAAAATGAAATATCTCTCTCTCTCTCATGCTCTCCGTCTTTGTCTCTCTCCTGGGAAACGGGGGGGTGGGGGGTGGTAATTGGAGTTAAAAATAGTCCGTTCTATAGTAGGTCACTGTATCACACACTGCCGCCTTAAATAATGCATCAATAAAGCCTGTAAGGCAGTTCTAAAGACTCTATTATGGGTCACTGTATGACAGAGTGCCGGCCTCGATAACTCTCATCAGCTTTAGTTAGACTGCGTTCTGCTGATGAATTAATGTCGCACTAACGAACTAATGAGGCGATCTGTTATCGCAGTAAACAACAAGGTTATACAGCACGAAGACTTGCGCTATATACGTATAATATACCCACGAAGAGGTGCAGTCACTGTCCGTGTTCTCTGGGCTCGTGTTCTTTCAGGCGTCCCCTCGAAGACACTCGACGAGACACCTGAAGCTTTGATCTGAAGGAACAAAATATTGACAAAGTGGTTATAAAAAACTTGTTTTAAGCTGTATCTTTACAGTTTTTTTTTAAACTTTGTTGCTGACACACATACCGCTCATGGCAGAAATAATCATTATCATTGGAGAAGGTGTTTGGACCGCCTGAGAGAAGACGAGAGTCGGAACAGGCGGACTTTGTGTTTACGACATTGGTCGAACGCTTGATATGAATACGGCGACCGTATTATCGTCGCCATCTTGTTGCAGCCGTTCACGTTCGCCCTGACACAGATTCATAAGATGCACTATGTTTTCATGCATATTTGTATATAAATAAACTGTATACATGCTCTGTTTTTTTGTGCAGCATGAAGGAGATTACAAACGTTCATTCATCAGCTTATTCCAGTTTCCTTGACCGCCTACAGGTGGAGAACTCTCTGGGCTCAAATGTGGCAAATTACAGTGATCAGCGTCGTCTCGCAGCAGGAAACCCAGTCGAAGCGCAATTTGGTTTAAACCAATCTGCCCTTTTTTAAAAAATTAATTTCTGACACGTAAGAATTCTGCATAAAAATGTTGGAATAAAGAAAGAGGCATCTGAACACAACACTCGCAAATGTCAGATCAACTGAAAAAATTAGGGTCAACAAGAAATGTCAGTCCATCAAGCAGTCGATGATATTATGCAGTCTGACTGATACTGCCATCCCAAGAGCTGTGCCGCTAGTATGTCTCAAATTGCTGTGCTGCAGTATATATATTTGTGAGTGTGTGTGTGTGTGTGTGTGTGTGTGTTGATAAGGGGAACAACTGAAAGACCCATAGCCCTAACTATACATTAAGTCCAATATATATGCTGGGGTTAAAGGTCGGAATGGAAAACCGCTTACAGGCGCGGCTGTTTGTCAACTTCACTCTCGTGCCCGGTTGGAAAACGGCCGAGCTAAATCGAGGGTCGCGACTTCAAAACAATAACCATTACCAGTGCGAAGCGCAGGGCAAGGTCAAACCGCGCCGCGTTAGGAGGCGTAAGCCCTGATACTTTAGAGAGCTTTTCCTCGAATCAAGGTCGAGGAAGGTACAGAAATACAGAGCGGCGAGGAGTAAATTATGAGGATACCCTCTGGCCTGAGCAGCCGCGGCCCAGAGCTAACAAGTCATTACTGTGAGGACGATGCTGCGGAGAGGATTACGCATTCTGAGCAGGACACATTAAAAATAAATCAAGGATCAGTAACACATTAGTTTGGCCCTTCTGCGTAGTTATTTTCTTTGGGAGAAGACAGCGTTCCACTGAAGTCACAGTCCTTTGTGAGGCAGAAATCATCAGTAACCTCACTTTTTGAAGACACACCGTGAAAAAAAAGAAGACATTCTTTCATTTGATTTTGACGCAGCTTTGTGATTGAATCCCGCCCCTCCTCTTTTGAAGTGCATTGGCTCAATTTCCATTTTCCATCCTTTGCCCTCGCGTCCGACCCTGACGCCACATCTGCGGCTCGGCGCGAAATGCCGCTCCAGTCGGGAATTATCAGGCAGCGGCAAAGAAACTCTGGAGTGGCCCTCGTCGTCGTCGACTGCTCTCGGTGGCTGCGCAGTGCGACACAAAGGAGCCCGGGCGATGAGTTAAGGCAGACGAAATGAGCTGACATCTTGTTTCATTGCCGGTGCCATTAACAACACGGTGTTTACAGTGGGAATAAAGAAAAGGGCACTCGCGCTGGGGATATAAATACATACCATCTATTGTGTGTTGATGTCTCCCTCTGTCCCTCTTTCTTCTCCTCTGAGGACACTTGAACGTGGCTATTGATCAACAGGCGGCCCGAAAGCTCGGCCGAAGTTATTAAGATGTGTAGGTGCGGTGGAAGATGCTCATTCCTGCTCCAGGCACAGCAAATTATCCCCTGCGACACCATGCAGCAAAGACAGCATCGAAGCGCGTGGCGATGGATTCACTGACAGTCACAAACAGATAAATAAACCTACAGAACGTCTGCATATGGATCCACACCGTCACGCGTGGAAAAGTGATCAAAGCAACGCCACGCGGGAACAAATAAATCAATTTTGCGTGGGCTCTCTGTGGCTGAAATGTCCTTTTAGAGGCATCTAATTGTCGAGTTCACTCCACCTCCCCGAGGGAAGGACGGGCTGGGCCACAGGCAGAGCGAAGCGTATGCATGAAATCACTAATGTGGCAATAAATGCCGCGAATGAAAGTCCGGGGAGCGGGCGCTCCCGAGGAAGCAGATATTCATAGTCTCCTATAGGTGGATGCGAAATCATACACGTTAATGCTTTCCATTTGCGGCTCATCGTGTGCATAAAGGATGCTGAAGGTGTCACTCAGCAATCGGCGCGCGGCACACAGGCTGGGTGTGTGTCAGTTTAAACGTGTATGTGGGAGGATAAATCCGCTTTAACACTTCATTTATAAAAATAGAGCATTCGGATGCGGTTGCACCTGAGTGGATGCAAAAAGCGGGTTCACGTGGCCGACGTGACGAAGGGAACAGTCGGTGAAAACGCGGCAAATTATGTGGGCCAGATGTTTGTGGCGTATAAAGCGAAAGGCTGCAGGGACTTCTGGTTTAAGGAAGTTGTTTTTTTTTCTTTCCTTGTGAGACGTGCCAGGTTGCTTATCAAACATGCATCACCTGCCTGACTGCGAGAAGCTCCACGGAAGCTCTCTGAGGCCTCGTTTCCACGGTGTGTGACACGTAATATCTCATGTTATAATTCTTTCATTTGGCTGCACAGAGAGGAATTCATTTTGACTTTGTCATTTTTTTGGTTTTTTGTCTCAGCTGAATCAAGTTCCTGCTGAATGCATCGCCGACCCTGAGGCCTGATCATTGCTGCACCTGCTTGACCTACTCATCCTGTTTTACCATTTTCATATTAAAACATTATGTAACTATTTTACCTTGAAACGAAAGCTTCAGTATAACTTTTAATGGCACAGTCACTTTTAGGGGCCGCAGCTATTGATTGTTTTCATAATCGGGTACAAAAGAAAGAACAAGACAGGTCTCGCAGATGAACCAGTAATGATTCGTTTTGAATCTTCTATCGCTCATTTTTATGTGACTGCAGTGAGTGTATAGCATCACAGTCCACAGTCTTTTACACCATTACATCACACAAAGTACCAACTTTCAGTGATTTTGATAAGACTGGATCAAATTTTTGGGAAAAGATTGTCGTCTCATTTTTCTCAGAGTTTCCTGGAAGCAACCTGTATCTGGTGCATAGTGGAGCTGCAGGTTAGCTCTGCTAGCTGACTCTTTTTGGAACAACAAGAGTCAAGAGACAACAGCCTTGGACCGGCTGCACGATGTTTGGTTAGCAAAAGGTTTTCAACTCACTAGTTTCGGATCATAAGCAAGTTTAGCTGGTAGCATATTGGAGCCAGGTGTTACTGTGTCTTTATTATTAGAAACCAACAAGTGGGCGACCAGTCTTTGTGTCATACCACCGGATATTTTTACGGAAACCTGGAGACATCTGAAGCTTCTTTTGTGGGAACCAAACTCGGCTTTTTTTCAAGAGAGGTTGGACCTTTGCCATCCGGGAGTGTGGTGACCAAAACCAGTGTTTTAAGACTGACAATGATGCTTTCCTAACCCTAACAAAGCCACTCTAGAGCCAGTGTTTTTTGTTTTTTTTCCATTTTGGGCTACTATAGAACATCTGCTACATGATGGTGAAACATGATCTTCTCATGGTCTCTGGGGGAAGAAGACATTTTCCCTCAGCGGATATAAAAGGCTCATTCCAATGTGCCAAAACCAAATTGTAATTTTCAGGTGATAATAAACTAAATAAAAAGATTCGGTTCCCATTCTATTTCTGACAGAAGAATCCAGTAGAAATTCTACGCGCGCTCATAAAACGCTCCATTTGTTTGATGACACCACGGTGTTGAGATATTACCAGTTTGTTTGGCACACCCCAAGCTGGTGGTGGCACGCTGTATAATGGGATACATCCTCATAAACAGGGGGAGTTCTTAACAGTGTTTCTCCATTTAAAAACTCCAGCTTGGTGCCAGAGTGTGCCTTGGCAGTCAGAGCACAGCTTTGCTCAATGAAACCACATTTTGTTTTTCGTTGCTGCAGGGGGGCTAGAATGAAAAAAAATAAATAAAATACAGGAAGATGAAAGCTATGCACACAATGATAACAGCTGCATCTCTTTGCCTCCATATGCGCCAAAATTTCACCGCCGAGGAGGGAGAGCAAAGAGTTCAAGCGGGTAACCCCTCAGGAGTCGTTCACTCAGTTACCTGCCGAGGACTTCAGACTGTTTCCAAAAAGCCTCGCTCTGTTTGATACGATCACTCGGATGGGCATGGGAATTCAATCGCGAGAGAGTGTGTCAGAGATGGGACGACGCGCTCTTTCGTAATTCGGCTTCCCGTGGCTCTGTGAGTAACACTGAGGCGCGGAGGCATATTAAAACTGCTTTTATTTTACCCCTCTCTCTGATTCATGAGCAGATCAGCCCCATTGATTGTAATAATAGAACTACAGGCTGCGGCTGAGCACGCTGAGGGTTGCAGGCTTGAGCCATGCCAAGCACTTAGTTATGCACACATATGGAGAGGCATTTGCTGCTGGTCCTCCCCCCCTCGTCGTCACCCCTGGGGCACGATTGCATTAGCTAAACACCTTGAAAGCAAATACTGACACCTTGCCGGGCGAGTGCCGAGCTGCACAGATGCGCCAGGAGAGAAGCCAGCTGGAGGGAAAACGACTGGGAGAGGCCGCGGAAGACGAGAGACGCGCGTCGAGTTTTTCTCCTCCTCGGACACAGCCGAGCCCGAGCCAGGACGCCATGGTAACCAGATGGACTCGCTGCGAGGCATATTTCATATTTCACACCACGGCCAGTCCAGTTAGCCGGGCGACGCTTTTGGCATCGTCTCGTGGCAACACCTGACACTTTGGAAAATGTGCAGATGTGTTCGCAAACTCAAACTTCTTCAAAAACGCGGAGGTTTTTGAACTCAGTTCCACGCTGGCACTTTGTCCATTAACTACCACGGAATATCCGCTTCCCCATGTTGCTAACACTCACTCGGCGCTGACTGGCTGAAGACAGTCCTTGCCTTGCCAATTTGCCGGCGCCTACGTAGTGCGGTGGACAGATGGCTGGTCGGATGCCCGGCTCCTTAGCACCACAGTGGACGATCTCTACCTTTCTGACTGGGCAGATGTCAGATACTTGGCAGGACTGCCACCCAGATTTCCCTGCAGAAAGCCTCCAGACGGGCTTGATAAAAGCAATCTTCCTGTTCTTCAAGCCCGTTTCAGACACTTCTCCCCCCCTCCTGTCTGTTTTCACTTGGCTGTGCCCACTTTTAATAGCTCACATAGTCAAGTGAGAAAGGCAGACCGGTGGCCGAGACACTGATCACTAATGAGGGGTAGGACTCTGAGTTGCCCACGTTCTGGCACTCCTGTCGGGATCACTGCAGGGAGCCCCTCAGCTCGTCCTAACAATCCCTGTAATGCTGCGTTCAGACCCACTTTGCCTTTCAAACGACGCTTTTGTCGCTCGCGCTCGCTCTTTTTTTTCCCCCCCTGCTTCCCTCCCATGGCGAGAGATTGTGTATTAAATCATTAACGGTTGTCCTAACAATGCAAATTTCCCGTGAGCTGTGATCCGTCGGTGCCACTTGACACAGAAGAGAGTGGAGCCAAGTACAGTGGAGGAGCTCATGAATAAGTGAACCCGACATTTCACACTTTCTAAAAAGTTACACCATCTCCATTGTTATGAATATTTTCACTTGTCCCTCAATTATTTCCGAAAAAAAGAAGAACCGCTGTACCCCTGACAACAGCTCTGCCTGCGCACACTCAGCCTATGATTTTGAGCTCGGCTGGTACATCATACTAATGACACTGAGGACACCATATGTAGGATTTTGATGATATTACAGAACCTTTCAAATTCTTATAATAGCCTCTGGATACTTTTGGGACCAATACCGAAGATATACTTGCTTTCATGTGTATCCTGTGGCCGTTTGGAACGGTGGTTTTGCATTTGCAACTTGAGGCAACATTATGTAAAATGCTGCACCACCGTCGAAAATACATCATCCTCGCTCGGACCACGCTCACTTTTAAATGAGGCCTTCGTTTAGATCTCAACTCCACTCCTGTAAAGTTTTATGATGGGAACATGCAATGGTTATGACACAAATCTGTCCACAGACAGACATATAAACACCTGGCAAAATACTCCAAACTGCTACCGTGTTCATTCCCACTTCAAAAAGTGTCTCCAGGACTCCATTTTCCCTTGATGACACACACGCAGAGTCACAAACAGGAAACAGCCGATGCTGTAATAGAACATCTAACTGACTACTGGAGAATTAACTTTGTTAAGGGTGATCACGATGGATGTGGCTATTTAAATTAATCAATCACTGTAATCTTCCTGGTGCCTCTAAAGCCTAATAATGTCCCTCCCACGGCTAAATAAAAACAAAACTCCCCGTGCCCGGCAATTACATTCGTGCACCTCGAGGCAGTATTGACTCCTCGATCCAAAACCCCAATTCCTGTCACAGTTTGATCAGTGAGCTCCGAGTTGATGCAATCTCAAATCACAAAGTGATATTATCATGCTATGCTGGCTCCTCGACGTGAGGGGAGGGGAGAAATGCAAAGTGTTAGCGGCGTGTTCCTCCCTCGGTTTGAAGACGAGCGGTTTCCGTAGGCAGCTTCCTCTCGCCATATGCTCAGCCAGCTCAGCTCCGTCCTGCAGGAGCCACCTCAGCCCTGCAAGTCTGCAGAGGAAGTTGACATAATAGCCCAAAGTCACGAATGACACAAAAACCCAAATAAGACAGAAACTCTGCCACAACTGCTTCCAGCTACAGAGGGTGTGTGTGTATGTCTGTGTGTGTGTGTGTGCTGCATTCATCAGGGTCCTAATGTCTTGAAACATAGCATCTGTTCAGCGCTATTTTATGAATTATAATGACAGTGAGCTATGTTTGGTGATGACGCAACTGGCTGTTTGCTCCTATAGATGAAATTAAACAGCCCAAATGCTCATAAATTGTTCTACAAGTCAGACGTTTCAATCAGGAGAGACTTATTAAAAGAGGGGCTTCGAAGAGTTACATGTGATGTGATGTTTAGGAGTCAAGATCTGGAGCCAGACTCCTGCTGAGCCCCTGGAAAGACTCATTGGACAGCTGCTGTTTGATGGAAGCCGGTGGTGAACCGGGCTGCGGGTCGTACAAATCGTGCACTGAAACGTAAGGAATGGATTTTGAAGTGTGACAGCAACAATCAATTTGATTGACACTTAGAGGTTGTGACTCTGATTGGTTTCAGTGATGAAACGGCAGACGGCTGATCGAGTGGGAGGTGGGAAGAAAGATCTCTTAATGAAGGTTTTCTCCTTATTGAACTTCTGCTTCTTTAAGATTTGGAACCAAACCATGAAGGCTGAATAAAAATTTTTTTCCATCAGCTCGGTATTATCGGCTCTGTATGGAAGAGTTTTAGCGATGAATGTTCAGAGAGTTTTGAGTCCACGTACAAGCTATCTACTGAAGTTAAAGCTTAAGCTAACCAGCTACCCCCAGCCATTCCTGTCTTGTAATACCACTTTGCACCCGAAGAGGCAATGGTGAGCCACTGTAGCATCCGGTTTGCACTGAGTCCAGCATGACAGGAAGAAGAAGTAATGTTGCCTGGATGTCGTGGGCTCCTGCAAGAAACCATGTTTGGAGGCAAAGACAAAAGGCAAAAGAAGTTGCCATGGCTACGGGTTTTTAGTTCAGTCATTTCTTGTGTTACACTTCCTGTCTTTGTGTTTTTTCCCACCGTTTGATTGATTGTCCTTTTTATTAATTTTACCGGTCCCTGACGTTTGCTGTTGAATGTAATGTTTCTTCTCAGCAGTTAAGTAATATGCTGCTAATAACTAATAGCTAGCAGTAGCTAAAATGTTTGCTAATTGTTTCATGCTAATGACAGATTGCTAAGTCAGCATCTGCATGTTGAAAGAGAGATAGAAAGACACCAATGGGGGGGAAGCTTTGAATTTTCTTGCTTCTTATGATGGGGTGCACATCCCCAACTTACTCTATTATTTTATTATCTTATGATTTGACATTGCTGTACTTATGCTCTTGTTAGGGTTAGGAAAACATCATGTTTTGGTTTAAAATCTCTGCTTTGGTTGCAGCTAAAACTTCCCGTCATAAAATATCAGATTTTTTGTCGCTACGTCACGGCTGGAAATGGTCCTTAGGTTTCCGTAAAAATGTCCAGCGGTCCCTCGTCACAAATATCCAGTGCTTTCAGGCTTAATGTAACGTGTGAATCCCCCAAATTCCCAAAGTCTGTCTTCATCCACACCAAAGAAAAAAAAGAAAGTCACTAACGCTGAAGCAGGTGATGTTGTCATCATCCACCATCTTTCATTTAAAATCTATGACAGCTGCACAGTAAGAGGAGCTCCCTGTGTTGACAAACTGGATTTCAACCTGTCCCCAAGACACATTTCCTCTGCCAGTTTCGAAAGAATCTAAAGACAGACCGAGTTAAGAGACGATCAGGTGATGAAGCAGCGCAGCGGTAAAGGGTGATGGGTTTAACAGGAGTTTAGTTTAGTCATAACATGAATCATTGGCCAATATTACGGCGACCTGGCAACAGGTTTGTGATCATCAGAGCCGAAAAGAAAAACCAAAAGCCTGTGAAATGGCATCGCTTCCTTGACTAAAAACCTGAAACCAAAGTCACAACACTATGATTGCATTTACAACCCAGCCATCGCAGCCGCACTGGATATTTTCTAAACCTAATGGAAATGCACACTTAGAGAGTCGCCTCTCGAGAGCCTGGATGAATTACTCTCCCAGAGAAAATGCGGTGAAGTGCTTGCAGACAGGACAGTACAAAGCACTTTTCTGTAAATGAGATACACAAAGTCACATGGTGAAAGACAACCTGAGGCGACGGCGGGTGGGTCGACAGTGATAGAGCTGTAAGTGGGGTGAAAAGGGGGGAAAAGAGACAGTTGATACGGGCAATAAAGTGCAGCGAGGTGAGGTCGGAGCAAGATAACCTGAAATCACTCTCAACGACCTCCCTCCTGAGAATAGTTAAAGTCCAGAACGTGACCTGCTCTTAAAAACGTTTTCATAACCATCTTAAAGGGTCGGCCATCGGAGAAATTATAAAACGAGGAGTGTTTTATCGCTGCGCACCATCCTGTGTCATTGCCCGGAAAAGCTGTACTCGTGTGGAATATCCAAAAGTCATTAACCTTAAGTGCTGGCTGGTGGTGAAAACAGGTTAATGTGGCTAAAGTGAGGACGTTCAGTGTTGGACTTCCGGTGATAAATGAGGAGAAAATGGGAGGATTTAAACCCCCATGGGTCAAGGGAAAGGCGATTACCTCCTGAAGGCTCGAGATTCATCGCGTGACGTCGGCAAAAGGAGCTCTGGGGACCACAGGAGAGGTCGTCACAGCCGCGAGGGACCGGGTTCCCACGTTTTGGCGCGATTCTCCGCGGGCGCCAGGGGAAATCATGTGTGGGTACCCCAGCTATCTCACTCAACTACAAACAGTGGCCTGGAAATGTTCTTTCTTGCTTGCGTAAGTGTGTGTGATCTGCCTCCTTAACAACCACAACGTGGATCAAGGGAAATTGTAATGAAAGTGGAGGAAGCTCTACAGGCAAAAGATTTCACCCTCGGCGGAAATCCAGCTCCCATCAGAAATAAAACACAAAGGATTACACGGGTCGGTTTGACAGGGGAGCGTTGCGAGAAAGCGCACGTATAAATATGTGTCTTCTCTCGCGCTTCCCCGCCGATTTGAGATCCTGGACTGGACAGACGCAGCGAAGGAAAAAGGAAGAGAGCTCCGAGGCTCGGATGAACCGTTTTTTTTTGTGCCGTGGCCAGGTGGCAGATTGCTGGAGCTGGGAGATGAAAGCAGGAGAAGACCACTGATCTACTGTACAGTACACTGCTGCAGGAGATGGATAGCACCCCCTTCTCTCTCCCTCTCTCTCCCCCTCCTATTTTCTGTGTTTCTCTCCTCCGTGCCCGTGAGCGAGTGATGCATCAGGGTCAGGCGTGGTTGAGTGTTGGGAGGATCAGAGCGGCCGGCGCCCACTCACCGGGGTTGAGACACATGAGGAGGTCAGGGAAGGATATGATGCGGAGAGATACGAGAATCAAGCACGGCGGCAAAAAAAAAAAAAAAAAAAGTGTCTGCTGCTCGTGTATTTTGAGCTCAGGTTGAGAACGAAGCGGAATATTTATCAAACACCCGAGTGAAGGTGAGGTGAAGTCTGACAGCCGGCGGCCAAAATATTTAACCTTTCCCATCGAGAACTCAGACGCACCACCACACTCCGCTGCAGGACATCACGACTCCTGCCTTCCCCCTGTAATCATATGGGTACATTTGCATACCTCCACCTCATAATCGTGCATAATCCAATAACAAGGGAATGACGGGGGGGCTTCCACTTTAACATATCAGTAGCCGTCTGTCAGGAGAAAACTTAAGGTGTGCATCCATTTGCATCGCTGATGAGCTCCGGGGCATCTGGGCGGGCAGATAGTTCATATATTGTTCATGAGAGCGAACGCAGACGTAAATTCTCGCCCGTGATCCAGCTGTTCGCATCATTTCCCCCCTCCTCTGTCTCTGCTCCTGCTATACGTTATGTCAGTCTTGACATGAGCTGTCATTATTTTTATTTTCATCTGCTTTCCATTCCCAGAACGGAGTTTACACATTGGATTATTGTGAAGTGTAGCCAGCGAAACATGAAAAGTAGTAGTAGATATTTTGCTGGCTGTTTTTGAGAATGTCCTTGTGTAGAAGAACCCCAGTATTGATCGGCTATTCGAACTCAAAGACTCAAGCGAAACTTTTCCTCACCCTCGTTTCATTCGCTCTAGATCCTAAAAAAAGGAAGCCCCGGGGAAGAGCAGCAGGCATGTGTGACCATTTTTGTCTCGTATTTTTTTATTTTTCTATTTGTGCAGACATACTGTGAAACTGCAATACAAACCAGATCATGAAAAAAACCCATAATAAGAGGTGTGTCAGGAGAGGTCAAGCCACTGGCACTTACAACGGACCTCCCCATCCGTAAAGAGAAAAACAAACGGCAACATAAAATAGCTGAGAGCTGCCTCGAGGAGAGAGTGATATGAATGGCAACCTGTTCAATGAGAAGAATAAAGTATAAAATGCTCAAATGGGTCGCCAGATATATATTTGGGATTATCCAAGTAAAGTATATGTGTGGGAAACACTGACTATTGGAACTTTAGAGTTAATATAGTGTTTGGAAATGGCGACGCTCATCAAATTTAAGTCGAATATTCACTTTTCTTTTTCCTCTGTTTTTGGTCTCAACCATGTTCTTGAGGGGAATATCTGGCTTTATAGCTGCTGAGTGCTCAGCTAGTCGCTAATTTTGTCTGTTTGACAGCAGGTAGTGTACAATGGGTTTTAATAGCAGTTTACTAAAAACAGCAGCCAAAAAGGAAACAATGACAGTGGTAAGAGTTAACCAAAACAATGAGCTGATGGCTAAAAAGCACCATAAAGAGACAGGAGGCTGCCCTTTCAGACACAAGTAACCATGTGATCCATTGCAGCGTAGTCCTGCACAATAAGGTGCTATAACTTATAAATTGTTGGATATTGTCATAATGATATGACTCGGGACAAAAAAACAAAAACGAAGTTGAAGCCTGGGCTCTGGACTAACTCCTCTCAGCACAAAGCAATGTGAACCGCCCCAAAGTAGCCCATAATAGCTATGTTTCTCATTTCTCAGTCATCATGCAGGCTAATCTTGCAGTCTGCTAAATTGCTTGTGCTTCATCTGATTGGCCAAATTATAGCTATATTAGAGTAACGTGTCTCGAAAAGAGCAGTGGCGACTGTATGTTCTGATATGTACTGACAAGCCAACGATTTGGTCATGTGGATGGGGATCATCCATCATCATTACGTTTCTTCTGCATTCCAGGAAATAAAAACAATGGCCCTTGGTTGTTTTCAGAAGTGATTGTGTAAACTGATGAAATGCACGATCCTTCCGCACCGACTCACAACTTTACCGGGCCTGGGGGTCGGCTGGAAGGGCGTTACATCACACAGCGGCAGTGTACTCTGTCTCTCTCGGGAGCGGCTGTAAGACAAAGGAAGAAAAGGGTGAGAAAAGATTTAGCAGGAGAGATTAAAATCTCTGTGGGACGGCGAGAAAACTACCCCTTTGCTGTTCAATCTAACCGAGCTCGGTGGGGGGACTTTATTATTTATATTCTTATTTACGGCGGCTTTGACATTTTTATCTCCGTTCCCACCGGCCAGGCGCAGTCAGAGCATCGCTTTCGACCTTGGAGGAAGAATTCTACGGAAACTTTTCCTATCTAGAATCACAAGAAACTTTGCGATCCGTTTTCCTTTCCCGATACCAAAAACAAAACAAAAAAAAAAGGCGTGATCGGCGTTGTGTGTGTGTGTTCGCCACATTTCCAACGAGAGCAGAAGACCTTATTACACAGCTGAATGAGTAATGCTTCATGTTGTCGCAGGACGGCGAGCGTCAGAGATGAGGATCACCATTGTCCCCTCCATTGTGTGCCTCTGCAATTGTCATCAGTCGCTAATTAGTAAATAAGAGCTGTTGACACGCCGCTGCACAGTGCTAATGAACACAAGAGGTGTTAAGCCACAGGAGACGCAGTCACAGCTATGTGGTGGAGGTGGGTGGTGAAATGGCAAAATGGCTGCGTGTGTGTGTGTGCGTGCTTGAAAAGACAGAGAGTGCGTTTGTGCATGCAGAAATAGCACTAGTGTCTGATTGGGTGTTACAACAATGGACGCCGTAATGCTCCTCGTGTGATGCTCTAATGCTTGTGCGAGCGTCAGACAGAGAGCTTATGGGATTCGCCCGACGAGCGCCCTCCCGGAGCTTTATGCGATGGTGCTGATGTGACTTTGGAGAGGGAGCTCAGATTGAGACAATAACTTGTAAGCGGCGCCTGCTGGCACCACGCGACGAATGAACGTCTCCCGGGGAAGGGACAGCGGATGCTGTCGGGGGAGGGGTGGCGACGAGGAGGGGTGAGGAAGAAGAGGGAGGGAGATAGGGATCTGTCAGGTAGAGAGGAGAAGAAAAACAATAGTGCGGAATGAGAAACAGGGCTGCCTGGGAGTTGACAGAAAGACATCAGTCCTTGGTGACAAGGACAGAAACCCTTATCAATGAGCTGCACTCTGCAGGGCCAGCAGAGGCAGGAGGGAAGGGGCGGGGGGCTCCAGGAGCTCCAAAGAGTTTGTTTTCCACGGAAGGAAAGCCACTAAAGACTCTACCGTGCCTCGACGGTGTGGATTTACCGTGGATTTGTCCAGACGCTCACCATACAGCGGGGGGGAACACGTCGTGACTGTTTGCAAAGTGCTCAGATGCGTTCAAATACATCGGATGGGAAGTAAAAACGTCCAATATTCAATGCATTCACCAGTTAAATCATATTTTGCAGAGTGGAAAGGACCCAGAAACAGTTTTTAGGCCATACTGTACCAATAGTGGCGGAGTCCGCCATAACTACAACTGCAGTTGACAGTGATTTGACCTTTGACATTCTAGTACATAAAATAAAGTCTGCGCTCAGGTCGTAGGGTCGGAATAGGATGGAATGCAGAATCCAGGGTTTGTGTCCGTGGTTAAAGAAGATAAAGAAGCCCTTGCATAACTCTGGACTGTCAAGCAGTAGAAAGACAAAAACATTTTTAAAATTGGTGCCACATCACCAAGGAAAACAGATAATAAGGCCTGTGGTACTCAACAAACCAGAATGCCCGCGCTGGATCCATAAAAACTGATTTGGCGAGGAGACTGTTATGAAAACAGTAAGGCAGCCAGCTGGTGACAAATAACATCATATTACAGCTAAATAGAACGCTGGAATATGTTTCTGAAAGCACTGTAGGTGGGGGAAGAGACAACAGACAGGATTGTGGTTCATATTTCATCAGCACTGCGTCATGTTTTTGAGTCGCATGTTGGACTTTTGGCACCAAAAAAGTGGAGGGGGGGCTTCTGGGTGAAGGCAAAATGGAAAGAAGTTGGCCACGGACATGTGCAGTATGCTGCTGAATATGGAGCGATCTTTAGGCTGTGGGATGCTGCAGCTTCCTTCATCTTCCACTCTGAATTAAGAGACAATTTTCGATTTCATGACCACAGAACTTGACCCCAATAAGCTGGAATCTGACCTGCTGACAGGTGCTTTCTTCTGTTGCATCAGTATTTAATTGAGTCTGTTTTATAACCAGTTCAAAGTTTCTTATAGTACATTTAACAATTTTGTTAATAGAAAACATAATTTGGTCGGCATGACGTCTTCCTAAACTCCTCTATTGCCAATTATTTGTATATAAACATAATTTCTGGGCTTTTATTAATTAACTTCAAATCAATTAAAATGTCCAGCAGCAAGTTTGTTTTCCAGCCTCGTCCGGAGATGATTTGCGCGCCGTTATCTGAGCCTCAGCTCTGCAGGGGTTAACGGCTCTGCAAGTCGGCGTGACTCATCCCCCTCGCTGAATGCTTAAGAGAAGCTCGGGGATGCATTTGGCTCTGATGAGGAGAAAAAAAAATATTGCTAAGATGCGCATGAAAGAAAAATAAAAATGTAATGACAAGTTTGACAGATTTTTTAAATAGCTGCTTTCATATTAACAATACAATTATGTAAGCGGTTGATGCTTAGTGAAATGTCAGTTTTTTTGTCATTTAAGTGGACGGGGTTTGATTGAATGTAAAAAGAGAAAAAAAGAAGGGAGATCCGGATCTTTTCTTGTTGTGGCGAGGAGGAACAATGGCAGTCAGAGTGTATAACCCGTCGCGGAGCTCCACGCCGGCCGTTATCAGTATTCCTGATGGGTCCTTGGCCACTAAACTGAAGACCAGTCAGCAAGTGTCTGTAATCTGCTGTGAAAGCTGAGCGCTATGAAGGAAACATCTCAAGCGTTCAGCTGGCGACGGCTTGTCTGCTCTTTTTGCTAAAGTCAATCTCCCGCTTGACTCTCCCTCTCCTGCCCTGGTGGATGCATGTGTGTGTGTGTGTGTGTGTGTGTGTGTGCACGCGTTACAAAGCAACACAAACACACACCCACACACAGACAGATGGAAACACACGCAGCATCAGAAAAAAAAAAGTCAGTGAGTCATCCATGCAGGGCTTGTGCCCACAGGGCTGCCAGTGTGAGGGGTGCAGGTGGATGCTGGGGGGTGGAGGAGGATGTGGGGGGGGGAGCTTGAGTCGCTCTGGCTGACAAATGCCCCCCTTCTTACTTTCAAGCTCCTGTGAGCAGGTGATTGATCAATTCTGAGGACTTCTACGAAGAACAGTAGCACTGCGAGGGACAGAAACACGCGAGAGAGGACAAATATAAATCAGGGCCGCGCAACAGATTCGAGAAATCAACGGTGCCCTTCTCCCGAGAGTGTGAGATTTCATGTTGGTTACTTTAAAACTTTAAAGGGGCATGGTGGAACTGCTGCATTGTGATGGTAGATAGGAATCGCTGCTGTTGCTTTGACCCACTCGTTTGTTTATTGTTGATTAGTGAATTTATTGATTAATGATTTAAGTTTCAGTTCAAGTTTTTCATATTGTACTTTTACATGGGTGTTTTTTAAAAATGTCATTATTAATACTCACTCAATTCATACTTAAAGTTGGACCCAAAAATTAAAGTCATTATCTACTCACCCTGATTGTGATAGAAAGTTAGAAAAGATAGAAAGATTTCAGCTTTCAAATCGTCTTTTTTCTCCAATCGCTTTTGGATCTCGCGTCTTCCAGAGACTTGGATTACACTGGGCGGGCTGTATGGAGGAATGGAATGTTTTGATTTTTCTTCCTCATCTACTTCATCTGTTTGGGAGAACGCTGAGTCGCTGTTTAGCTTTGATGCTCCAGAAATGTTTAGGGGAGGCGTCAAAACTTCACCTGAATTTCCGTCGACGTGAGGGTGAACAGATCATGAGTGCATTTTTTAAAACTTTTTGGTGAGGCTTTTTCCAACGAAATTTCACCGTAGAGAACAAGTGGGAGGCACATGGATACGAGGTTGGTGGTTGAAATCCTGCCTCGAGCTACTATTTACACTCTTTATACTACCACTACTACTGCTGCTCTGTGCCACAGTGGGTAAAGCACAAGGCTCATAAAGCCATGAAAAAACTCAAACCAAAAAGTTCCACATCCTTCATACATTGTGATTTTTATTGAACTTTCACAAGCACATTCTGACATACACTCCAAACATACATTTATGTCCATGTTCTGGAGCGCAAGGTCACAGGTTCAAATCCTGGTTGTTGGTCAGGCAGTGTGAGACAATTTCCATATTTCTAACAATCGACATTTAAGAGATTAAGGCCACTGACCAAGCTGCCGTATTTGACAATTTTTAAGTGAGAATGTGTCTGTAATGACAAATAAAACACCATGTAGTATTATTTACCTCACTGTGACGTGAACAAACAATGTCAAAGAAACGGAAATTCTCTTCTGGAGAGACTTGTTCAAGAGTTGTTTCAGAGTCAAATAAAACCAAAACGATCATCTTGGAGCAGCTCTGTTCCCTCTTGCAAGGAAAAAAAAAAAAGCACCTGTCTGCCGGTAGCACTCTGCTTCATCAGCTGTAGAACTAATAGGATACTGACAGGCGCGCTGGAAGAAGAGAAACAAAAAGGTGGCCCTGGAAGAGGAATCCAACCTGCAACTGGAGCATGATGGCGCGGAGTACGCCTGTCACAAACACACCTACATCTACAAAATGTGCGAGCTTTGTTTAGGCGTGTGCGATTTCAGCCCGCCCGTCTGTTCCCTCCTATCTACTCCAGGGACGGCATGCATCAGTAAAGCAGTAATAATATATACATTGCTCACCATCTGTACTCCGTATTGACGGATGTGAGGGGGGTTTAATTACCTGGGCGGTTTTGACAGAGGGTTGACTGTTGTCTGTCACTTGGGCATTTTTCTCTGCCGCCACACACTGGACAGAGAAGCTCTCAGTGAGGCAAAGAGAGAAGGCACAGCAGGCTTGAAATGAAGGTTTAGTGTGTGTAGAGGAGCTTGTCAAAGACAGATAAACATATACAGAGGGGACACATACATGCAGGGACAGAATGTAGGAACCATGACGGGGAGCTATAGAGTGAATGCAGCCTGATCTGTGTGTGTGTGTGTGTGTGTGCACGAGCGCTGGCTCACCGAGTGTGTCGAAGAAGCCCAGGGGAGGGTTGCAAGACAGCTGTATGGAGTGGAGACTACTGTCTAACACCACAAGAGCAGCTGGCTAACTCTTTTTCTCCCTCACACACACACACTGGCACAGAAAAAGGCAGCACACAAGCAGAGGGGAAAAAAGGGGGAAACCTAAAAGTGTAGCGTGAGATTTGAGTACAAGCGATATCCCTCACAGCGGACACAGATTGCCTTTCCGAGACACGCCGCCACCTTCCTCGCCTCCCCCCGTCCTACGTCGGAACCGTGAAAGGAACAGCTGGAAAGATAGCGAAGACAGAGAGGACAGAAAAAAAACCGAGTCAGTCTCCTTGCGAAACCGATTTCCGACATGAAAGCGGCGCCGCGTCACACCGCATTAGGCCGGATATAGATTGAAGATGACGCGCGCACCGATATTCGACACAAAAATTGAAAATTGTGCGCGGAGGCCTCTGTGGATCTGACAAAGCTCCCCGCCCACAAGTGAAATCAGCAGATTGTATTCTCTCACCTGCTATGCTGACATCAAAGGCAGCTTCCTGTCTTCGTGCTGTCTGAGGCAGTTGCTTTTATTTTCCAGTCGCAGGGCAAAGTCAGCGTCACCTGTTCTCCCTCTTTAACCTCCCAAAAAATAAATAAATAAATAAATGCAGTGCACCTAACAAAAGGATGTGGACAACTTTAGAGTATTGCAGTGTAATAGAATGGCAAAGTGGGGGCCATTTGGGGTGCCAAGTTTTCTGGAAGAGAGAACAGATTCTCACCTATTCTGTATCAGAATGTCCTGGTTGAAAAAATGTGTTAATGTGTGATTTGTTAGAAATGGCCAGAGTTCGAAGGTAAATAGCGACTAGCTGTCATCAGCAAGTAGCTCAGATAGCTGTGAGCTAAGTGGCTATATTAGTTGACGAATGTGAAGATGGTTGGTGTCACCGCTTTCAAGCTTGCCTGCACACTGCCTCAGAGAGCAACATATGCCACACAGAAGATGGAGGCGATTTACGGAGGCTTTGAACAGGACTGTGTGGACAAGATGACAGAGGGGAGGTGAAGCGCCAGAGAGAGTAAAGCATCACTAGCAAGCATAGAAGACAGGTAGAGTATTTCCACGTATCACTTGGTGAATTTCGGATTTATTTCAGCCAAACCAGAGGCAATTGTGGGAATATAAACCAGGACCGTTTTAGTGAGTTTTATTTAATTTACATGAGAGTTTGAAGAACTACTGTTAAAATATCTCCTTTCTTGACAATTTGTGAGTTAATCTTGTTTACTTACTAGGCTTATAAACCTCCTAGCTAAACCTCTAGGCATCTCGTGGTACAAAGTGGTATTACAGGTCAGGGCTAGCTGGTTAGCATGCTACAAATTGCCCCTTTAACACAAGATTTGCTCTTCGTACAACTTGATCAGCATTTTAAATGTTTCATTTTTAGCTTTTGGGTAATTCTTGTGTGAATTTCTACAATTTCAGCGTTTCTATTTAACCTGAATTCTGAATCCACTGCAGCCGTGATTCAAGCCTCCAGCGCACCTGATGAAGCATATTGCTCGGCAAGAGCTATTAACCATAGTGACCCGGAGAAAAGAAAGGGGATTAAAAAATGAGCAGAAATATTGAATGGCTGGAACATTACCCTACACTAGAATTCAATCGACCAGAAAACTCCCACGTACTACGAGGAACACTGAGGTCATCATTAAAGAAAGCCTTCAAACGCTCATTCACGGCGAGGTAAAATACTCCTGGATCACACGGCTTCGCCCCCCCCCGCCCCTCGCTCCTCGGTCAGGGCTATGTTGTGTTCACTTAAATGAGACTCATTTACAAAAAGCACACTTTGTGAAAAATAACATAATCTCCCGTAGCTTGTTGCTGCCTCCTTTGATATCTAGCCGCTCAGACAAGGGCACTCTCCTCGTCTCCCATGTATCTAATTAGCGGCGGACGGTCCCTGCGGCGGCCGCTGTGAGGTGGTCGCGCCGCCGTCATTAATCCTTCAGCTCTCCTGCAGAACACCACTGTACTTTACTTAATTTAACAGGCGCAGCAGGGGCACGGGTCAGTGGCTGATAGCTGCCCTCAAACGCACACACACACACACACACACACACACACACACACACACACACACAGACACACACGCTGATCTGCAGAGATGCAAGCACACACATACGCAAGGCAGCATCTGGTCCGGCCACGAGGTGAGTCAGGCCGGTTGAACCTCCGTGCCCTGCAGACTCAATATGCCGCACGGTTGTGAGCAACACCACCTTTTGGCTGTGTGCTGCCCGGTGTCTGCTTTCAGACTGTTGTTGTACACAACCTCACAGGAGGTAAACAAACGGCCACGCAGCCCCGAAAGATGACCTTGCCTCTCAAAAATGAACATCCATATACATGTGTTTTATTTACATCGGCCTGTACCGCTGCTGGAACGAAAAGATACTCCCTGTATCTAAAGCCATGTCTGCAAAACACATGCATATAAATACACAACTGAATTATATAAGAAAATGTTATTACTTAGCATATCTGGCAATGCATTTGATCTGCTTTACACCAAGATATCAGATTTTGCAACTCAATATCCATTCTTATTGATGAGTGATTATACACGTCATGAGATTTCTGATATATAACCACAGTCACCTTTCCCTTAATCACAATGCTCTTTGCTCTTCATACCGTGCAGGAGTTTAAATTCCTTTGCACTGTGTACCATCCACACTGAACCTCCCAGGGACTTCAGTGCAGTAACATAAATTATCCAGGCTGGGAGTAAAAGGCCATTCCTGTGTTTGTTTGTTTTTTTTTTTTAAATGAGCCTTAAATTTACATGTTTATGCGTGTACATAATTCTTAAGTACCAAACATTTCGGTCCAGTAGATCGCCTCAGCTGCAGCATAATCCTTTGGGTCAAATTCCATTGAACAGACTTGGGTTTTTATTCTAAGTGTCTGGCAGCATAATGGAAACGTTTCCTGCACATACACCTTTTTGTTACCAGAAACATAAGTCTCACTGATGGAGAAGTCTCTCTCTAACATCTCACAAGGTCGGTTGTTACCTTGTTGCCTCATCTAGATCATCACACTCAGGTGAACAATCAGCCATTAGGTCAGAAATAAATCTTGCTGGCTGTTCCTCTCTCCGACTTTTCCCACTGTGGTCTCCCTGCAACAACTCACCTCTCGTGAGATTTCAGAACGAGACTTGTCCTTGAGCGAGATTTGTGTTTATGGATACAAATAGGAGCAAATAGGTGTATCGCAAATAGGTGCTCAGCCTGAACACTTTTAGTGGAAGTTATTTTGATGGTTGCCATAAAAGGATGACATTGCAGCTATTTTAGCTGTGTTGCGGCTGCCAACTGAGGCGATCAGCTGGACAAATTCCAACATTTTTTGTAAGTTTGAATCATTTACACGCTAAAACATGTAATGCAAATATAGGGCACAGGTTTAAAAATACCAGAATACCCCTTTTCGCTATAGAGGTTCGCAATATTATAAATTGTGTTTGCTCTCCTTTTATTAAACTGAACTTCCTGCTTTATACTTCACTTGTACCTGCAGAAACACCTCCGAACCAAACATAGCTCTATTTTCAGTCTAAAGACATTCACACCTCCTTGCTTCAGCGTTTCACTGTGGCATTTAAACATCAACATAGCACCTGTGAGAAAAGTGAGAAAATGTTGCCATCCGGCACGATCACGATGACACGATGCTTCCGCCAAAGCATTCAAGCCAGCGCTAATGAGCTGTATATGAGTGTAATTTGTAAGAGGAGGGACAGGAAGTTGACATTTAAAGTGTTTCTTTGTGAAAATGAAGTATTCCATCATATGGTACTGTGTCTCCTCGGATTAAAATGCATGCTGGGAACTAAAGAAGGAACTAAAGGCTCTGCATGTTACTGAAGTCGGATATCACAAGTCTTTGACTTGTGCAATAAAAGAGTCACTCTGTCTGCGAGAAGAAGAATCATCAAGACTTTTTTTTTTTTAAGAACCTCTTCGCCTCCGGCCCAAAACCCGAAGGCTCAGCACTCGCTGGCACGTGAGCAATAATGGAGAAGATAAGCGGTGTGTGAACACTGAGTGAACACTTCACCAGCAGCGTAATTCAGGTATAAATCTCAGGTTTATGTGGAGCATAAAAAGGGAGGTTGCAGAATGTAATTCCAGGCAAGTATCTGATTCTGTGAAGCAAAGACTGAGCTGGAGGGCTGAGGCGAGGCAGACACTTCGCTAGGAAAGTGGATATTGGAAAGAGGTGTGCGGGGAGGAGGAGGAGGAGGAGGAGGATGGACAGACAGAAAAAGAAAATATGGAGGGGGTATGAGATGAAGAATAGCTGACAGCGAGGCTGAGAGGAGACTAAAAGTAAGGAAGGGGCCAGAAAGACTGGAGGGCAAAAATTGCAGAATTGTGGGCCGAATGTACTGAGCAGAAACCTTCTTTAATTCAGGCGCTCTGTGTGTGTGTGTGTGTGTGTGTGTGTGTGAGAGAGAGAGAGAAGCAGCAGAGCCCGAGGCTGTACCCGCTGAGAACAGTTAGACCGGGAATCAGACGGCTTGTTGGAGACGGATCAGCACAGACGAGGAGAGAGATACTGGTACACAAACCTCAGAGGCCGCGTGTCCGATTTGTGCAACGCGGCTGCAGCTTCCTCGTACCGACCGGCCACAACGCGGGCTTTGATTAATTGCTGCGTAATGTTTGCCTCGACCCTCCCCGAAATAACATCACGTCAAGCAGCTCGGAGGGGGATAAAGACAAAGATAGGATGTGGGGGTCCAGATGGTGTTTTTGCTTGCATGACAATGCGAGTGTGCACGAAAATTCACGAGGAGGGTCACCGGATCTCCGAATGCATTATTAAAAACATGTCGCATTAAAACCTGTCGCGGGGAGAGTGGGCGCTCTCCATGCAACAGGTAATTTTGAGAACAATTAAATACTACGAGGAGACACTATAGGTCTGAGTGTGTGTAACACGGCGGCTTAAGTGTTTGTGTCAAAATCAGCATCCGGAGTGCTTTAATTGCGAGTTTGGATGCCGAAGAGGGTTGTTAATTCCAAGGTTGAGACACCGTGCACCCTGTTAGCACCTCGACCTACACATACACACATCACTGGTGATTTAAAGGCACTACAGACGGCACTTCTACAGTATCTCCACACCTTTTCACGAGTCGAGATTCAAATCTTTGCACTGAATGTTGAAATGACACTTGATCAAACACGCCGTGGGATCACCTCTCTCAGCAAACTACGTGAGGGGTGTCCAACTGTTCAGTGGAGTGCACGTAATATCAATTTCAGAGAGGTTATCTATCATACAAGTCCTCTAAAATACCTTAATCAATTATACATAAGTGCTGCTGGAAGACTCAGTGCAAGTCTTTTCGCTCCAGGTTCAGGCTGATGGGTCTGTCTGTGTGCGGTTTGTCTGGCTGAAAGCGGATATTATGCAACTCGGAGGTGATCTGCATCACCACACGAGGCTCATAATAAGGACCCCCTTGACATTTGATTAGACCCGTGAGCTTCTCACTTAGCCTGCCCTCTGTTTCCGATGTTCACTGAGGTGTTTTTCAGAGGACACCCTTTGAACAGAAGGTTACGGTAACTCTTTGTCCCGTCCCTTCTACGTTGCAAGCTTTAAACAATCTGCTAGTGTGCTGATGACCCGGTAGCTAGTTAACGTTACACTGTCGCTGCTGATTTGTGCATTACAGCCCCGTGTTTCAACGTTGCATATGACACCTGAAGTCTAACTAAAGTCCAGCAGTTGCCACTCTTGGTACCGCTTCTTTTTCATCAGTCCAGACTGGCAGGGCAGGAGCACAGGCTACTAATGTTAGCCTAAAAAGCACCGCTAGTGTCAAAGTAATGAAGAAGTGTTCTTTCTTATGTGATGACGTGATTAATATTGTGAAGTAAATGGGTCAAATAAGCTGGAAGCTATTGAAAAATGTATGTTTTCACGAAAAATGGTGATTTTTTACCAGTTTTTATTGGATTCTAGGGACATTTTTTTCATCTTATCTCTTTTTCATGAATATTATAAAGAAAAGTCAATATTTTTCATGAAAACATCCGCCGATTTGATTTTGTTGTCCTTCTAAATCCAGACTTTTCTTTAAAATATTCAAGAAAAAAAGAAATTCCACTAAAATTCAATACAAACATGTGTGTCTCATTCAACCAGTGTTGAAAAAATATGCAGAACATTTTATAAATTATGCAAATTATTCATGAAAAATACAACTTCCACTAAAATCCAATAAAAATAAAAAAAAACTCATTCAATTAGAACAGGAGGACATTTCAGCATTGAATTTGGGAGTTGTTGAAAAAAAAAAAACGCATGCTTACATTTGGTTGTCAACACAACAAAAGTGTCTCGCTGTGGCTGCCGTGAATGTCTTTACAGTCCAGTTATTTGACCCAAATATGTGACAAAATCTTGAAATAGTTAGTGCAACTCATTCTGTTATTAAAGTCGTCCCTTCTCGAGACATTTCACACAAAACTACAAATCGCACCCTCATCATGGTGCGAAGAGGAACACCGAGTGAAACCACCGGGTCCGTAGACTTCATCCTCTGAAGACGTACAAACCTTTATTCCCGTCCATCCAGAGATCGCTAAAGTCGGTACAGTTCGTCCTCTGGGTGCCAAAAATACTGTCTCCTATACAAGTTGCCATGTATCACTTTGAATGGCTGCCAGACAACAAAAAACTAAGACTTATCTAATATGAGATGTTAGAGATACGATAGATGAATATGCTCTTCTGGGCCAAAGAGAAAATCATTTTAACAACTACTCATGCTTTAATATGAGTCAGGACTTTAACCAAAAAGAAAGAAAAGAACAAAATAAGTAATTCTTCTGGCTCTGCTGGAGGAAAAAGTCCAGGGATTACCTTTGGGCACCCTGAAGGCCTGTACACACTTTTATGGCGATCCATCCGGCAGTAATATTTCAATCTGGACTGAAGAGCAATAATGCTATGAGGTTCATAACACCCTACTGAGAGCCCTTTTTTTTCTTCTTTCTATATGAAGATATATTCTCGCCATTCATCTAAATCAACTTCTACCTGTTAACTTTTGCAGGCAGTATAACAAACCTCGCCATAAACCTGTCGCTCCCTCTCTGCCGCCATAAAACAAGCATCTGCTGCTGTCATCCATGAAGCCAGGCCACGTCTCCCTGTATCAAAAGCCGCCATATGCTTCGGTATAAGAGCTATTTTACACCGAATGTGGGAAATGTTCTTACAAACTTTGATTTAATAGACCCGACGTTATGGGCCAGCTGCCTGGACAAAGATTTTTATGAGTTGTCCCCACAGAGAAATATAACGGTCACAAAATGAGATAAATGTTAGCGCTAATAAAAGTCAAAGTAACTCCTTCTCTTCTTCATTTGCCGATAATACAGAGCCAAATATCACCCCGAATAGGCTGAGAGATGTCAGCCTTGCTCTTTTGCTGTGAATTTGGAAAGTTTATTGCGGCACAATGTGCCATCAGGACAAAGCAAAGTGACTTGAGAGCAGCTCCCGAGAGAAATAATCACACGTCTGCCGTTTCGGCTTCTTGTCACACCAGTTTAGCTCACCTCCGACGCCCAGCTTGAAAAAGGACATTGGCGATTATTTTGGGTTTTGGCACCGACGGCGGAACACAGTGAGTCGCCACAGTGAGGAAGTTTGGGGGAATTAAGAAAAGTCAGAACTAACACAAACTCGCTCAGAGCTCGTGATGGCAGTAATTAAAAAAGGAGCGAGAGCTGGATACTCAAAGGAACGTGTTGGCCGCCCCTAACACCTGCCCTCACGTCGGGACGAATCATGTACGCTGCTCAGTCACCGAGACTCATGAACTTCAAACTCCAAGAGGAGCGAGACAGAAGTGTTTTCAGGTTATTCAAGTTAATATCTGTCAAAACAGCGGCAGTGCTGTGTCTGTGTTCCAGATTTCCAGACTTCAGCTGTTCATTAATTTCTTCTGGCTGAGCGCAGACACCAGAAACCAGGAAAAAAAAAAATCATCCGATACAACGTGCTAATAAGCCAAGTGTATTTACATTTTATGACATCAGACTCTGCCGAGTACGAAAGGAATCCACACAACGCTCCTTTTCTCAGCCCAAACTGAAGTTTTGAGTGCTTGCAGTGTGCAGCTTTTTCCTCTAATGTCATTGTTAATGGATCCCAGTGGGCTCACTCATCCCCCCAATAGCTGACAAAAGGAGCCTTCCAAACAAAGCATGCGGTGGGTGGCTGGTCATTTCTAGTGTTACGGGGCATGAATTAATGAGTAAAAGCATCGAAAAGCTCACCAATGACCAATCACCCAATGCAAAATGAGCTGCTTGCATTTGGAGGAATAAAGCGTCACGGCCCTGCTGAGACCTATTAATGGTGTCAGTTGTGGACAGCGTCTGAATCCAAACTTTCTAGAATCGGGAACTTTGGCCATTAATATTGTCAGTAAAACTCTTGTTCTGCTTAAGACCAAAACAAACATCAAAAAAGCTTGAAACGTACTTTAACTTTCAGCCAAATAACGCTGAATATCTTTGTCTTCATCCTTCCTACAGGTCAGAGCAGTTTCCTCTTCCTATCAGCAGTATTTCTACATCTACTTTCTGTAATTTCCACAACAATGCAGCTTCATTTGCTCCGAAAGGTTCCCAAGTTTTCCCAAAACAATATTCGACCTGCACGCCACAGATATATAGAGTCCACTGTGTAGTCACAAAAGTTAAGAAACCGACTTCTGTTTCCTTGAATACATTCAGCGATTGCTCACTTTGCATGCAACTATAACAGAACTACACCCAGCACAGTTCCTGTTATGCTGTAAGATGAGTTTTCGAGCATTAAACGATGATTTGATCAGTCGTCTCAGCAGAGCGGCGCTGGAATTACCTCTGTTAAACAGGAACGTTTTTATGAGCTGTGATCAAATCAGAGTTTTATATCCTGATTATAGAAAATAGAAAATATTTTATTAAGGGCCATGAAACACAGTATAAGTATTTGCAGAGGGGCGCTTAACTCACACAGAAGCAAAACTCCCGTGGTTAGATTCAGTTAGTGTTTGCGGGTGGGAAGCCAGTGAGGGATTGTGTAGGCGTTACTGCACTAGCTTCTCCTACTGGTTGGTTTGGGCGACTGCATGGAAGTTGGCGGGCTCCAATAAATGACATCCAGTGATTTTGCTGTACTCAGCTGACCCCTTGACCTGTATTTGCATCCAGTGGTTTGACTCTCACCGGAGCTCCAGGGTCTGACTGTTTTCGCAATTACTCCTGATAATCTGTGACGTGAAAAAAAAGAAAAGTTCATTAATCTCTCTTGCGTGCCCAAAATTTTGCAGGTCTGATCAAAGAAATTGTCTTTTTTTGCGGTTATCACAATTTTTTGAATGCACTGTCATTCATACGAACACTGCATGAAAAGTGGGATTTTCGTCAGTATGCGGCACTGTAGATTGTCGTGGAATTTCAGGTTTGCGACAATTCACGGCAATTTGCAGGCAACACTGAAAACTGACGTAAATTGTCGGAAACTGACGTGGGCCTTGCTTGGCAGTTGTCTCCCCATGACCCCCCTCCCCCTGATTCTAGGGGAGGCTTTAACATGTAAATGAAAATGCTGGGAGCTATACAAATGCAAATCAGGGTAGCAGGGGGAGTTTTTCCCCAGGTGACTTTTTCCTAAAAGGTATTAACTTCATTTTAAGAAAATCTCTGGTATAAATAGATGAGGCCCAGTATAGCCTAATTATAGACTCTTACATTTTAGCTTGAATTGATTTGTTTAATTAAAATATGCTAGATTAATTACTGTGTATGTCATTAGCAATGGCCAATGTTATGTAAAAAGATTATTTATTCCTTTTTTTCTCTCTCCTGAGACCAAGTTAAAGATAAAGCGCCAGTTGTTAAGTTAAAATGTGCATGACATATGAGATAAATAAGATATTGAAATATATAAATAATTTCTGTTTAAAATGTGTGACATTAAAATATAATTTCATGGGTTCTGAATGTTTAAAAGAAGTTAAAGTAATTCTTATTTCGTGTGAGAGTTCATGATCTCTAAGTTTTTACACTTCCGGGTTGACCGGAGCGTCAGTGACGAGGAAGAAGGAGCAGAGAGTTAATGGCGTAGAGCAGCTAACAGTGGACTGTGTGTGTCCGTCAGTGTCGTGTTTTATCACTAACGGACTGTGAACTATATTCGGACGACGTGCCTTGAGTGTGTGAGCTGGACTCTCCATCGCAGTCGAAGTGTTTGTGTTTTATTGGACATGAAGCAAGTTCGGCTAAGCTAGCTAGCAGGAGCTAAGCTAGGCTAGCAGGAGCTCGGTTAGCGGCCCGGCCTTGTCGAGAGGAGGCCTGTGTTGACGGGAGGAGCTTTGCCGGGTCGTCGCGGAGAGTGTAGCCGACGGATGTCGTTTCGCTGCCGCAGAGGGACACGGAGGTTTATCGCTGCGAGCATTTTGTTTTCACAGACTAACCTTGCATCACACCGAGGCGTATTAGCTCGGAGCTCTGTCTGCAAGTCCAGATTTACATGATGCTGATAATGACGCCATCGTGTGTAAGTAACGTTTACTGTTTTCTCCTTCATGGTTTAATTTTACTGTGACTTACGTTTTCATTATTCATACCACTTTTCATGTAATTGTTTTCCAGCGGCCTGTAAGATAGTAACGTTACGCAGGAGCCTCAGGTACAAACAACCAGATCTTCCATCGCAGGCTGAAGCCGCGAGGAGTTCAGCTCGGAGTCGTTCGAGAACAAAGAGGGTAAGAGTTGTTAGATTAAATCCGTTTTTGGTCAATGTGACTATTATTCGGGTGCATTAATAGATGTCTTGCGTCCATACGCAGTGCATCGCGCAGTACTGATCGTCTTTATTGATTGTTTTTACAGAGAGCTGGATGAGGTGGAGCTTTGAAAGTGCGCCGCCATGGACCTGATGTCTGAGGGGGAAGACGGCACAAGACGGCGGGTGTGTGGATGGAGCCGGGAGCTCACCGAGCTCTGTGCCGCGCTGCAGTCGAGATTATAGAGGCGATTCCGAAGTGCAGAGCGACAACCGACGTCTGCAAAATGGACCGAATTCAGGCAGAAGGCCGGCAGTTACCGACAGCTCCGAGGCGGCAGACAGACACTTCACGGCGGATTATATTTTGTACATAGTTGTGATGTGTTTGTGTTAATAAAGCTCTTTCTTTGAATAAACAACACCTTCCTGGCATTTTCCTTTCCTCAATAAATTCATTCATGTCTTTGATGAATATTATGTATTATATGAATACATTTGATAAATAGAAAGTAAGTAAATAAAATAAGATATATATATATATATATATATATATATATATATATATATATATATATATATATATATATATATATAGGGTGGGGTTTACGTTTATATGACTCAGGTTGACCAATAGTGACAGATCTGACAGATCTGCCAGCCAATCACGAATGATTTTTCGTGTTTAAAAGTAGTGGTTTCATCCAATACTGAGGGAGGATATTCAAGCCAGCCCACACATTCTGTGACCAGGCGGGGTTTCGCTGCGATTCATATGTAAATTAGAGCCGTTCGCACCTCCGGGAGCTCCACTGACGTCATGGTTCGTTTCCGACAATTTGTGGCACAGCGAACGCGGCGTTTGCAGGCTGTAAATTGCCGTTAACTGCCGAAAATTAGGGAGATTTTCGGGCGTTTATGGGGACGAAAATCCCACTTTTCATGCAGTGGAAGTAAAAACACTTATCTGGCGTAACTGAATTATGCTGATAATGCTGGTGCACCGAAATGAAAAAGTGAAGTGCACCAGTGCAAAAAGTTTGGAGCCCTGCTTAGAAATGTTGAAACTTAGTCTTGCCTGTACCTCCTCCACCATCCCCTTTAATGTCAACATGGTATGTTACCAATGACATTTACAAATGTGAACATATTAGTGGTTTGCAGAAACATTAACAAACAATATTTTATTCTCCTAACTTGGCTGGATGATCAGCCTTTCCAGTCCTGTCCTTCACTAGAAAATGGCTGTAATGCACAACTTCCTGTTTGTGAACAGAACAGGAGAAGGAGAAAGTGCCACTATGAAAACATACATTTTCAGATTTCTGCACCAAAGTGTGGCCATAGCCTTCAGATTGTGACTTTTAAGAATTGTTCTTGTGTTGACACTTTACACTTGTGTGTTCTGCTGCAAGCTTGCGCTGAAACTACTTCATAAATAAATAAAAAGCTTTTGAAAATATAGCCTGCTTCTCCGTATCCAACAAGTGTGACACCGTCAGCCATGTGGGAATACGCTGGATGTATATCCATGTCAAAAAAAAAAAAAAAAAACGACATTAAAATTGAAATCTCCACGGCAACACTGCCTGTCACAGCTAAATAAAGGACACCCGACAATGTACACAAGCTTTATTTCCAGCTATTAGGTGCTAAGGAACCGTCGGCTGCCAGCTAAAAGCCCAGAAATTTCAGGCTCGCCAGCGAGAAAGGGATCAGGCTCGGTCTCACTTTCAAAAAACCCACCCTGCTCCGTCCCTGAACCCTGGGGTAAAGGAGAAAACTATGTGATCGCCCTCAGCCATGAATGATTCAACAGCTCACACTGACTTAGATTTCTGAGTCTGCAGTGCTCGCAAACAACCTGGGGGACAAATGAGGACTAGCTGCAGCACTACAACCATTAAAATGTGCGAAAATGCCACCACCTCTGAGACGACCAGCGTTTGGTTGGTTTTGATGAGTTCTTGTACAGAACGTCTGAAATATCGCCTGAAAATGCACCTGTGACTCATTTGTGCTGCTTTCCTGCCATCACTGTCGATGGGCTCTGTACAGTTCCCCTGCTCCCTTTACATAATACAATCCCCTGCAGCATCCAGGCATAGAGATTAATATGTCAACTGTCGCTATGTTAACCTGGGCCTAAATATGCAAGAGACGGTTTAAATGGAAACCGAGCAGGAGCCACATGAAGCTCCCCAACCACTTGGCCTCCGCCCCCACGTGAGCCTTTAGGCTTGGAATGCTCGTCACTGCCAACACCGGGCTGATAAAAAGCATTTGGTGTCAGTGCTGGGCGAGAGACAAGAGCGAGAAGAGCACTCCATCACTCTCCGGACACAGGTGAACTAGTGTTATCGTGCAGGACATGTGTTTTTCTGGGTCGCTGTCACAAACATGATCACAGGCTTGCAAACGTCCTGCAATTTGAGCCTTTTTTTCCTCAGGCACGGAATCTATAGAACTGCCGGCTTCTTCTATGTGTTAAGGTCAGGAAGGGGAATCGACTGTTTCAGTGGCAAGAATCCGTTCTTCCGTTCTGTGGAAATATAAATGTCAAATGTGAGGGCAGAGAGGATAACATCAGTAGGCTGTAAGTGGTGAGTGGGTGACTTCAGCATGTGAACCTGGGGAAACATACATTGAACATTTGACCTAGAGGAGGAACATTGCTGAGAAAATCAAAGTCTTAGAAAGGTCTTCCTGATGTGTCATATTTAGAGGATATATTGAGCTTCATCTGTGTTACATGGTCCACTTTAATGTCCAACAACCCTACAAAATAAAACTTTATAAATAAAAATCGGACGAGAACGCTGTAAGTTATACATTGTAGCTTACTTGACTGCAAAGCCTTTGTTTGGAAAGTGTGACCAGAAGTCGAGTTTAACATAATACATTTAATCATGGGTTAGAAAATGCAATGTAGATATTGTATTTCAAAGTTAATCCCTTTCAAATGCTTGTTAGTACTGCGTTATCGTGCAACACTGCTTTTTTGTGCAGTCCGATCCGCACTTCTCACTTGCCGGAAAAGTGTTTTTTGCAGAATATTCACAGTCTAAGCATGCAGGCATCGCCGAAAATGGGGAAATGTGGGATTCTCGTGGTTATTGTGGTTATTTTTTTTCTTTCCTCTTTTGTCTGCGTTGCACGGGGAGGGAAATGCACGTCAGCTCATCTTTACAGACTGATCTGACATGAAAAGAATCTCCTTGACAACTAAAACTCGTCTCACTCGCGGTGTTTTGTGGTTTATGAAACTGATTTTGTTTTCCTCACGCACAAAGATGACAATTGACAAATTAATTGCAGTTCTCTTATGAAAGGCAAGATGCACATTTATCATATCTCCATTTATTTAACATATTTATCATATTATGCTTTATGGGTAATTGCCTTTCCTTTATTGTGTATGGGTTAGGATCAGTGTTAGTCAAAGCCAAAGGGAGTTCCTCTCTGCCACAGACAACACTAATCCTACACTGCCTGATTGGAGTCGAGCTTTTACTTCAGTAACTTATGTGAATCACTTTGTAACACGCGTTACAAAAAATATATATTTTTATACATTTATTATAAAATATGTACACTCCAGTCAGCCAGCAGACATACAGTTGCTACTGCTGAAGCGGTGTTATTTTAGATCACACTACCTTGCCCGGCATGACCTGACCCTGCTCTGCCTCTGATTGGCCACATCTTGCCCTTTAATTCATAAGTGATTAAAACAGAGCATTCAAGTTAGTCAAATTAGTTTTTTGAACATTAAAGTGTGTAAACTTATCTACCAGGACCCCCAAATAAAAGTATAAGCCTGGAAATTAGCATAATATGACCTCTGTAATGCAACAACACTTATATGGCGACAGTCACTACAGGACGTCTGCCCATTAAACACTTAATTACTTATTCCTTAGAGTGGAGGGAGAAACCTCCAAGGACATTTGTAGCTCCACCTCTGGGGCTTTCTTTCTCTCACCCGTGACTTTTTTCTTCTATGAAGTGTGTGTTCCTGCTGCAGTTGGTCCTATGGAGTTCCTAGTTTAGGCGACACTTGCTGACACAGCTAAAACAGCATCATGCACGGCGCCCCTAGGAAAGGTGAGCCTCGGCTTGCATCAAAGAATCATGGAGTTTCAGGCTGGATAAAAAGATAAGCGGCAGAAAAGCCTTGCAGATAAGAAGGGAAGAAAAAGGATGTTTAAAGGTTTAGCAGAGCTTTATTTTTCCAGGTGTGTGTATGTGTGAAAGAGAGCTCATTTTTTAAAGGGGAGCCCACGAGGGAATCTTAGAGAGAGATTCTCTGTACGTTATTGCCTAAACTGTTTTGGGATCATTTTGGACGCATTTTAGCTGTCACTGCACTTTACCAATCGCTATATATCCAGCTTACAAAATAAGACAAATATGAGTCAGAGCAGAAGCCTCAGGGAGATGAATGTGCTCTGTTTCTCTTTTTTTTTTTTTTAATGTGGCAGCCTTATTTTGAAATTGGGCACAGCTGAGTGGAAGAAAGCTACTGCAGATGGTTTCTGATGTGGCTCTTGTTGAACAGCAGGCAGGTTTAACTTCAACATGTGGGTAGAAACCTAAAAAAAACACCCTCCAAACCACCTGCCAGAGGATTTTATGCATCGGCATCATAAAACAAGTCTGAGGGCCCACACCTCGAGTGCCACTTCAGCTTTTTTTTGAGGCATCATCTGGAAATCTTCTACTCATCTCGCTCTGTTTTTCGTCGATTTCTTCCTTTAGAAATACAGGTCGTCCATCAAAGCTCGGCTTTCCGACTCTCTGAAAAACACCTTCCTGAAAGAAAAAAAAAAACTTTGAACACTTTGTTCCTCGTAGTCTTTACTCAGCACATCACAGACAGCTCGTGTGCAGGACAGAAAGAACCAAAAGATACAGCTGCACACGAAAAAACACCTGAATAAATACAGTGAAGATAAAATACGCACGATCTGACATCGCAGCCTTGGTGTCGTTTCAGGAACATTATAATTAATGTTGCTGCAGGACAAATCGTTGCACCTGACCAATCATGTTTTGGTAATGTCATAGATTTGTGACTCAGGGAAAAAGGCGAATTGGAGAAGAACCATTTTAACACTTGTTTAACCATGTGAAAAGGTCCATTTTTATCCAAACCATGTTTTCCTAAACCTAACCGAATATTTTTGTTGCCTAAACCTAACCAAGTATTTTTGCTCCTTAAACCTAACCATGTATTTTTTCCCCTAAACTTAACCCAATATAGTTATTCCCTAAGCCTAACAGAGTATTTATATTCACATCTAACCAAACAAACATGTGAACACTGTTTCTTCCAAACGGGAAACCAACCCCTGTCCTTTATTCAACCCTTTCGGCAATGACAGTCTGCTCAAGATGTGGACTTGATGGTCCTGGAACAATATTAATGATGATGTTCCAGAAATGCAGCAGTTGCAAAGATACCACATCACCACAGCAGGAATTGCTCAATTACAATGACGGTCCTGGAACAACATTAAACATGTTATTTTAGAAAAACAGAACAGTGATATCAGATACACTTAAGCACAAGACAGTTGTAGATGCCCAGACTTCCTGTGAGATACTCACTGTTTTTGTAGCTGAAAACAAAAAACACAGCTGGAAATTGTACTGAGGTCACCCTAAAAATAACCAGCGGTGTCACACTTAAAAACATCATTTATGACTCCACTACCATCTTCTCGACCTCCAGGACATCACGTATTGTGTAAATGTCAATAGCGTACACACGGCACATACAAATGTGAACACATCAGTCATTTGGAGTCATTCAGGCGACTGGACCGGAGGACCTGCTGTCTTTTATTCATGCACCTCTCCAGGAAAAGCCTCTCACCTAATGGCCTCCCCTGTCGTTGCACTGAGCCACCGCCTGACTTCAACAATTCATGTCAGGTTTATGTTTGTAACCCCACGCTGACAAACTAATGGATGAGGCGTCGTCTGTTTCTGCCCGAGCTGATGGCCTGTCTTGAAAGGAGCCGCATGGTGGACTAAGCCAGCGGGTTGGTGAAATAAAGATAATGGCCATTATCTCCTCACCACTTGCCGTAATTGCCAGATGTCCAGTGAACTCCCGACAGGTGTGCTCTGCCTCTCCTCCCCTGCTGCTCCCCGGCTGAGGAGAGGATGTGCTCTACATTTGTTGTGTCAGAGAGTGGCATCCATCAGCAAGTTCTCTTGTAAGTGCAATGTTGTCCTTTTCTGGCGACGGATAATTTGAAGAGCTCGAAATAGAAAATGCGGTTAATAAAAACAAGTCGGTTCCTATTTACATGCAGCCTGTGTGCTCCTTTCTGCTGCCTCACTACAGTAACAAAAGCTAGCAAGGCTATCAACCACAGGAGGATCCCACGGCCCTGCTGGGAGGAACAAATGTTTGCGTGCGGAGGATGCGCCTCCTCAAAACAGAAAATTAATCGTTCGAATAGGAAGGGCTTAATGTAAGTGTTTCAAAGCTAATTCTCCTTTTGTTCTGTATAGGGATGCAATTGAAACGGTATCAAACGCTGTTGCTAGGAGACACCGGTCCCGGCCCACAGATAGGAGGCAGGCGGATGAGTGCTGGCGCTGAATTCAGACCAGTACCACGAGCGAGTGTGAAGGAGCAGCGGAAAAGATTTGATCGACGGGGGGGAAAGTATGTGGAACACGGCGACGGAAAAATACCTTATGAAAAATAATGAAGAGAATGAGCAGATTCAAATACCTCGGTGGCTGTTTAATGTCTCCGTGCGTCACGTAAATACTACTCTTCCTTTGGAATTTGAACTTCAGCAACCCAGACAAGCATCTCTTCCCTTGATGCACCACCTCCCAATAAATCCTTCATACACGGCAATCAAACAAGCATGAATTATTCAGTGTTGCCAAACAACTCACACATAATCATTTAATGAGTTTCTCCCCTATCTTTTTGCTCCGATGGGTGAAAATAAACTTCCCGTCGATGAGGAAACTTGGCCAGTTTGTTTTCGAACATAAATGCATCACTTATCAGAGTCGTCGACGCCTTCCTTGATTGTTCAGTTGTTACACTGATGGATTTTTTTCTGGGTCGTCCTAATGAAAAACAAACAGAGATTAATGGAATTATGAGATTAGTAGGATCTCCAAACTGTAAACATTCGGGACAATTAGTTTGTTAAAAAAGCAGCGGCGTCTGTCTAAACATCAGCCGACCGGCAAGTGTGTACGCTCCTCTCTGCCAGCGCTCTCATCTCATTCGTCACACAGTGACTGGTTCAGATTTTCGGGGGAGAAAACAGAAGAAACAGACTTATCTTCGGAGCGCTATATATCATAACTGAACAAAAACATGACAAGATTTTCTGCAAGAGTGATTTAGCTGCTGGAGAAAGAGAGAAACAAAAACAAAGAGCGTTGGAGGCTCAGAAGGCAGCGAGGAGAAATTCATCCAGGTTCCATCAAATATACTGAATTTATAGGACTCGTGTAAGAGACTCTTAACATACTTTCGCGGAATAAAACCAACGATAGCAGTGGTATAAAAATGTAATGCATATGATGAATTGACTGAAGTTCAGAGAGAAGGTTTCTCAGTGTCAGAAAACGCTGTCGTCCTTGGTGTAACGTAATGAGCCTTTTCCTGCTGGTGTTGTCTCTGTATACCTGTGAGTCACACATGCTGAAATGCTCAAGTCACTTTCAACGTCATTGAAATAAAACATGGACGAGTCTGTAATGCAGCGGTAACGGCTACATTTAGCAGTGAATATGTCAGATCAACTGGTGACCGACCTCCTGATTACCCTGTCACCTCATTTCCGACCAAAGTGAGCCATGTGCTGGTTCCTGGCTGGTGCTAGCGCTGGTTCAGAGTTGGTTCAATCTGTGAAACTTTAAAGAACCGGTTTGGTTTTCCAGGGGCATGAGAGCCACCATACGAATCCAATTACCCATCATCATAGGAACAACTATGGCGGAGTACTCTGCACGTCGACACTGTCATCCAAACGTGGCTGGTCCTAGGACTGCTGACGTGTCATGTTGGCCTCCATAGTGAAAATCTACCACTCTGGAACCAGTTTTTTGTCGAAACGCAAAGAACTGCATCAGCATCCAAACCGGCTTGGTTGAAAAGGGGTAAATGACACCTACGTTATTCGATTTTGAAGAGCAAAACTACAACTCTATTAGAGCTGATCACCTCTTTAGAAAACAAGACTGTTGGCAGATGGCGGATGTTTTAATTGTCTTTGCTGTTCGTTACTTTGCATGTTGTTGTTTTTGACAGAAACAGCTTGAATATACGTGGGCCAATGGGACACTGATGTTCAATTACCCAAAAGTGCCACACATGCAAAAAAGCCTCCTAATGAGCATTGTTTGCACCTCATTACTGACACTGTCGCTAACAAGTCAGTCATTATTTAGTGCGATGGCGCTCACAGGTTGTGGTTCCTTTAGGATAACTCACCTTTTTATCCATAACAAATATACATGTTCAAACTCTTTTATAATGTACATGTTCTTGTAGACACACTGGGAGAACTGTCCAGGAAAATTACACCACCAAATTCCTTAAAGGCCACATGAAATGGAAGGTGGAGCAAAAAAAAAAACAGGTGGTGTAAAAAAACCAGTCAGGCAGGGAGGGACTAGCTGAATGTGAGGTACGCCCCCGTCCATGCAGCTATATGCCAAAGTAGCAGGGAAAACGGTACCAAGGTAGTTTGCTTGCTGTGTCTTGACTAATAGGACCACTTACATGACTTAATGAGCAAGCAGCAACTGTCCATCAGCATCTAAACCCCCGTAACCACCTCAATACTAAACTCCTTGTCCTACAAGTACAAGTACAGCCGTCTGTTCATCAGGAAACTCTGGAGGTCGAAGGAGGTTCTGGCAGAGCAGCCAGAGGAAACTGGACGGAAAATGAGAATATTTTATTGTCTCCATAAAATATGATTCGGTTTAATTCAAATCGCTGAATAAAGTTAGAAGTCAAATACTCTTTCTGGCATGGAATCTGAGCTCTGTGCCACTCGCTCTGCAGGTTAAAGATTGGCTGATGAGTGGACGCCAGGATATTATTGGGGTCAAGCTTTTTGTAAGCACACTTGACATTTAGTTTTACAGAAAGAAGACACGACTGGATTTTGATATAAAAATACAAAGAAATAGATTTATGTAATCTTTTGGACCTACACTGTTAAATCGGTGCACCTGACATGGCCTGACTTTAAGTCCTCTGCAAAGGTGGATGCTTTCTTTGCTATTGGATATGAGTAACAATATTTCGCTCATCGATCTCACATGGGGAACTTCTGTATTTCGGCTCTGATGTTGCTTATCTGCTCATCGACAAACAAGCAACGTGTTACAGTCTCATTTTGTTTGTGGTACCTTCATGAAGAAGCTGTGAAAAGCTGTGCTACATGCAGCTGAGACAGAACGCTGCTCCTCTCAGATGTCACTGGAACGACTTTTTCACTCACAGTAACTTAAAATCAAAGCACAGCGGCGAGAAAAACACTTCAAGCCTGTATATTTTAAAAATTAACACCAATGCAGTAAGAAAAAAAAGGTGGAACAGCTCAAACATTACATGAACGTCTTGATTTAATGGTTACCAGGCGTGGGGGAAAAAAAAAAAGTTTTGACAACAGCAGCAGGTTCTTCTGCAGCAGGAGAATATGGCTGCTAATTAAGTGGAAGTGTCAGGGATGCCACTGTTCCCTCATTCTCAACTACCTGCCAAACACTGTTCTGTCTCAGCGCCTTCCTTCCTCTCCTCCACCTGGAAAAGACAAAGAAAAAAAAAGAAAACACAGATGCAGCAACTCCGAGACACATCAGCTCAGGAGAGGAAGAGGATGTTGTGTAACACCAAGGAAGTGGGTTTATTATCAGCATGAACAACCAAATCGTAAATTAAACATTAAACATTGTGTAGAAAGTCATACTTACAGTGGAGGGATGTTGTGTTGAAACTGTTTAATACTTAAGATATGTCATGATGTGTATCCAGTGCTACAGGTGGGACAATATATACTGCTATAAAAAAGCGAATATAAAAAGGGTCCAATTGAGAGATATGGCCAGAATTTTGCATCAAAACATCCAAAAAATTAAGAAACGTCATCAGTAGAATGTAAAGAAACAACAGTGTTGACGTTATGTAACTAAGAAGCCTATGAAGCTAGCATGCTAACCAGTTTGCACAGCATGAGGCTTAGTGCGATAGCCCCCACAGTTTCAGCCAGGATGCATGCTAGCAGCGAGCTAGCTACATTTCACAAGCTCTCTTGGCTTTTAGTGTAATGAATGAAAACTCCTAAAATGTCAAGAAAGGAAATACTCTTGTGTTTATTTTCCATTTAACACAGAAAAATACAACTTTACGCCATCTTAATTCAAGTTTCTTACATTAACCGAACCAGGACAAGCTGAAGTGCCTCATCGTAAAACACAAATTAGTCACGCAAAGAAAACAAAACTCACCAAAAACAGTCTAGGCTTGTTTTTGTACTTCTGATTGGTCGAAATAAATCCTCATTTCAGTTACGGAGTCAAGTAACTGCAAACTCCAGTCAGCTAACAGAGTCTATTAGCTAGTAGCTAGCAAAGTCTAAGGATAGTGGGCAAAAAGCAGCAGTAATCGGTTTCGGCGTCCTCAAATTTTTGGAGCTACAATACAAAACCAGACAACTTTTATCTACAAATGCATACTACTGGAAAATAAAGAATAAAAAAAAAGTATTATGCTATTTAAAAAATGCAGAAATTGGTTTTAATTATGGATTGGGAGTGCCAATTGTAGTGGCATGAAGAAATGTGCATGTGTTTTGCAGAAGCTTTGGGGTGTTTAGTGACCTACTGTCGCTGCCGGGCTAACAGCTAGCAAGCTAGCAAGCCAAGAGGACGCCACCACTCGTGAGTCATAATGCCCCCCTGAGCTTCCTGCTGTGTTCTCTGTACTGTATCATCTACCCTCCTGGCAAGTTTTTCTCAGGGCTGCAGCCTACATTTTCTAATGTTCTCACATAAGCTTAGTCATTAACAGATAACACGTGAAAAAAGTTAAATTCAAAACACATATTTGTATCGTCCTCTTTGGTAAAGCTGTTCATTTTTTAAGAGTGGAGGCTTTTCATGAAAGTTGGACGGTGCAGCACATCTTCGGACTCTCCGGCTCTCTGTTCCTTAAACAGCCATCACTGTCAAGGACACAAATTTGCAGATCAAAGTTGAACTTGACGCGAGTGAAATCCTCTGCTTGCTGAATTGATCTTGCCTTAAATTTTTTTTTGAAGGAAACCTTGAAGAGTTTCAGGCCTCTGGAGGCTTTTCTACAGTCTGGCAGGGGGGATAATAAAGGCACACTACACCTATGCTTCAGCCTAGACCACAAAACACCTTGAGAAAGTGCATTGAAGAGCTCCGAATCTTAAACTCCTGAACAGTCATGGAAAAGTTACAAAAAAAGAGATTTTATATGTTTTTCTTTCTTTAAGTTTTGAAAACCCTTTCTGTTTTAATTCCATTTTTTAATCAAAAGTTATGGAGCTTGATGTTAGTAGTGGGAGAACGAGGATGATGGAGCTGGTGGAGAAGAAAAGAGAGAGAGACTGTGCAGTCAACAGATTGAGCACAATGAGCTCATTATTTATTAATTGGCTAATATGATAACGAGCGTAGCATTATACTGTAGTAATTAAAAGTACAGTGAAGGTCATTAAATTGCTCTCAAGCGAAAGTATTACATTTGATAGACTGCATAATAGAGTTGATGCCTCTGAGAACACAACACTGAAGAGGAGGATGGCTGGGACTGGGCTTTTCTTCCATAAGACATTTATGTGATTTATATTTTTTTCGAATGTTATCCCTTTTAATTAAAAGCATGTGTAAGGAGCATCATTTCCTCGTGACAACCAGAGATTTGTGGCGCATTTACCATTAAAACAACACGAAACTTAAAGATTCTTCGGTCAGAAAGTACCAGAGATGTGGACTGAAGTTGACTTGATTCTATGTTTATGCCAGTAGATTTTATGTTTTCTATTTTTATATTTTCGATGTAAGATTTTATTTTTCTTTCTCGTAAGATTTTTGAGTCTTATTCCAAACCTTGTCAAATAACGTTGCTTTGGGTGTTGCCGGACGGTCGGCCACCGTCCCAAAGCGCCAGTTTTTGAGTCAAGTTTTCTTTTAAATAGCACCTTAAAACTCGTCTGTGTAGCAGGTACTTGATACAACATGTGACTTGACTTGCCCGAGAAGAAAAATGGGGCTTGGGACTTGCTTTAGACTTGGACTAAAAGACTTGACATATCAGGAAAAATGTACTCAACAGCACTTGATTAAACAAGCTAATCAAGTGTAAGTGGAGGACCGCCGCTGTACGGTTTAGTTCTGTCTATCTCATGGTAGCCATCAGAACCTCAGGTCCAGGTTTTCAAATGCCTTAGCAGCACTCACAGAACTACTGTTGTCATATTAAGACGCGGTCCAAGCCTGTGTGGTATAGCAATCATTCTTAGGCTCCATGTCGACAAAATAAAAGATTTACCTTTCAGACTCGCACAAGTGGAGTTGTTTTCATTTATCTTGTCAAGGTCACTGTCGACTGAGCATCGCTCTCTGTGCAGCTGAGTAAGAGTTATGTAAGTCGTTACATCTTTATGTAAATCGCTTCGGGGACACGTGCATAAATAAAGGTCAACAAAGCACATTACACACCTATAACATGCATTAATCATTTTAATGAAATGCAGATTTAGTGGCGACTGTTCAGTCAAATAAACTAGCCCCGACCTCTAAGCCAGGGGAAGTCAACACAACCGCTTTAAAGAATTAATGACACAATATGTGGTGCGGGAATAAATATGACTTGTAATACTAAGAGTGGTAGTTTGTCAAACTCAACGTGTCGTTACGTGTCTGTGAATGAATGTTTTCAATTTCATATTGTGGCAGCACCGTGCCCACGGTCTGGTGAGGTTTAGGGACAAAAGCCACTTGGTTAGGGGCCAGGGAAAGATCAGGTTTCTGGTTTGGACTCGGCTGGGAACTGTCGCAACGTCTCGTTAAAAATACCGGGATTTGTTGCCACTACCACAACCGGAAAATGTTGCAACGTCTTCTTAAAAATATCCAGTGTTTTCACGCTAGCAAATGTTGAAACACGGGCCCCAAACAATGGTCTCTTATTCAGCAACTATCTCAGCAGGAGTCTTTTCCTAACCCTCTCTAATTCCTACATCTCCATGTTTTGTCAAAAATTGTCTGGTTTTGTCACTGTAGGCATGTCTCTTAAAAATATTCAGCAGTTTCTCACTTACAAATGTTCTAATGCTTCCTGAGCAGCCGTCATTTCCCAACCGTCTCTTGTTTGACAGAGTCAGGAAAGTATCATGTTTCGGCTTACGTGGTTGACAGCTGGAAATTGTCTCAACGTCGTGTTAAAAATATCCAGCGGTTTCACGCTTGCAAATGTTTAATTGGCATCTCAAACAGCGGCCTCTTGTTCGGCAGCAGTGTCACCTCGCCGTCATGCCGCCTAAATCCCGTCCTCCTCCTGTCATGTACATGGGATCTGAATGTGATATGACACGTAGTATTTGAAACACATTCAGCATATCCAGCGTTTAACAAAATGTGTGTCAACAAGCCTGATTTTGTCCCGAGTGCTTGATTAGAGAAATGTTTTTAACCCGATGACAACATGACTGTCTTCTCTGTTGTGTGGACTTTCATACTGAGACCTGAAGGTGGGAACGTGGCTCTGTAAATGTTTGATATGTCACTGAAAAATGTTGTGAATTTTTTACAGAATTCCAATCCTCTAGTAATACTTAGATTTTCAGAGACCTTCTTGCGGACCACAAAGTTGGACATTATAAGGAATTATGAATCATCCTCTGTGGACACCAGTTGTTGGACGAAAAAGTGACCGACTGACTCGCCGTCCTCGGGCACTTCTACTGGCAGAAAAACTTGAGAAGAAGAACACCTGCAAAAAAACCAAGAGGGGAGAATAAGTCAACATAATGGATGAGGGCTGGGAACACAAGTTTTTATCGCTTGCAGGTGACGTTTGTTAGAAATTTATGTCGTGGCGATTCGTGTCTTGCAGAAAAGTTTTTTTTAAAAAAAAATCACAACACGGACAAACTCACTGAAGACAAACTTACTCCCTACTTTGTACCCTGGGACCCAAAAGTGCAAACGACAGGCTTCATCAGCCAGTCAATCAGGTTCCCCACCACGTAACTTATTTCATTAACCATACTTGCTTATGTAGAATGATGTAATTTAAATATCATAGTGTGTGGCTTTATTTAGCATTTAATTAACATAGCTGCTAGCGGAACGCCGTACCACCTGCCTGTGTGATGATGTGTCTTTCAGGATGGGCCCTGCTGATGTTTGACTCAGATACTGTTGTCCAATGAAACCCAACACTTTTTTTTTTTTTGATGAGTCCGTTCTTCTCCCCATCTTAAAGCTTGATCTTATTAATTTTGTTGTGATCTCTTATCTTATTGGTGTCAAATGAAGTAATGAAAATAGATAAGAAACATTTTTCTAAGGAATGTTCATGGCACGAAAGAAAGCCTTTTGTTAATATCCTGCCGCAGGAGATTTAATTTCTCATTTTTATCACAGATTTTAAGACTCACCTCGTAATTTTAATTTACTGTCACTTCTGACATCTTATGCATTATTTAATATCTTATTTAATAGACAGTTTTAAACAAGAATCGTGTGATCCACTGAAGAAACAGGGAAAATGAAAGCTCCTCTGGTCTTCCCTCTCTTTGAGATATTCACCAAAGCTTATTTCCTTATTTTCAGATTCAAGATAACAAATCCAGCAGTTTTTTTTTTAACGACCTGCGTATCCATAACATCAGCGGGGAAGCATCATATATCAACTCAGCTTCTCTTTCAGATAAACAGGGCCGGGGGATTTAAAAGAGAACATTCCTGCAAAGCAAGTCGCTCTCTCGTTCCTTACATCTGAAGGACGGCGCGGAAGCTACAGTACGGCGGGCGATAAGAGGAAGGGCGGCAGGCGCTTTATCAGTATTTACAAAGGGAAGTACATACTGTGTTTAGAGATGAACATATAGATGCATTTCTAATTGGCCCACTGAAGACACCAGGGGCGCCTGCATGTAGTGGAGAGCTATTCAGTGGTAGCGACACTGCGATGATTGACGCCAAGGCTGGCAGCGAAGATAAAAAAGCACACAAAAAGATGTAGGTGAGAAAACGAGTGGGAGAGTCAGGAGAGGGAAAGCAATGATAGACACTGTTTTGGGGCGAGAAACTGAGATAAGGCAACGGGTGCATATCAGAGGAAACAGGTTTAACTGTGAGAAACAACCAGGCTCCCTTGGCTGCAGAGGAGAGAGAAACAACACTCGCATTCCCGCGATAGAATTTTGTTTCCTAATAAATTAATATCGGCTTTCATAACAGGTATTCATGCACGGCAAGTTGTCTCTCACCCATTCAGAAATAAGAGCCCGACAACTGGGACAAAAACACTGTTACTCAAGAAACGAGGGCAAACGCAAAAACACAAGTTAAGAGGAAACATGTGATCCTCCACAAATAAAGCATTTATGTACCACTTTGATAAATCAGAGGCGAGATGCATCATCCCTCCAAGGTACATCCAAATCAGAGCATGGCGGAGCAGCAAGGGGCCTTTAAAATTAAAATTAGCATCTCAATCAGGCCAATCAGCGATTTTTCAAACACCGCAACACCAATGAGTCTAGAAGCAGAGACACATTTTCCTGATTCACTGGCTGTTAAAAGTTTTATACCTCATATACTCTGCTGCAAGGAAATGTTAAAAGCAAGAAAGTGCATGCAGGTAAGGGATTTGAGATGGTACTGCACTTTTGAGTACATTTTCTCCTTTTTTGGGGGGCTTGTCTGAACAGACGACAGCATGGTTGGCACCTAGACGTTATAAATTAAACACCAGGCAAACGCTTTCCATCAACTATGACTGTGTCTTAGCACCAAGCACCAACGGTATGAACATGGAGTCCACCTCCTCTTGTCCTGCTTTAGTCTTGTGCTCATGTGGCTCTGAACAAGGTTCAGCAAGGTCAATTGCAATAGCTTCAGCTGGGATGTTGTGGTGGACGACAGCCTCTGATTTCCTGTTTCCATCAACTTCCACTGTGTTTGCGCACCAAGAATCAATGGACGTAAATGACAGAGTCCACTTCTCCTCTTGTCCCGCTGTAGTCCTGCACTCTGTCGGCTTGATCTGAGAGTTTGCGGTAGAGACAGGTCTCTGCAAAGATGTGAGCGCAACAGTCTCTGATTTCTTCTTGTTTGGCCCGAGTCCCATTTCGTCCATTTTATTTTCCTGCGTCTTAACTTCAGCCAGGAGCATCCTAAAATCTACCTCTGTTCTCCTCCCTGAGGCAGTCCCCCGATGAGGACAGGGTGAGGTTAGATGGTTGAAAGATGCCGTGGGCAGTGGTCATCTCAAAAACCAGGAATCATGCTCGTGTAGAACAGCAACCGACTGTCGGCTTGTGCTAAGAATGCTGATTCCATCTTCTCAGCCATGGATTCATCCACTGTTTATTTTCCTGAGACCCCTGTGGAACTGATCAGTTCTAACAACAAGGTCTTGACTGAAACATCTGATGTATTTATTCTTATGATTGAAATATTTTAAATGTGGCTTAATTTGTTATTATTTCTATGCTCTCCCATGTTTTAAAAAGTCAGTTAAGACCTAAAAAATCCTCTAGTAATAAACAGGGGGTTAAGGTTTTGGTAATCTCTGTCATACTTGCGGGGAAAAATCAGATAGTTGGTGGGAGACAGGAGGGAATAGCAATATTTGGTTCGGCCATCCAGCCTGACCTCTTCCATCTGCAGACTTTGGCTTTTAAATGTAAACACATATTGTTTTGGGGAAGCTACTAAAACGACTGAGGCCGGCGCACTTCTGAGAAAGACAGATCTTCACGGTGACATTACCCCGAGACAAGTCCAGAGATGAATGCACGGCAGCCAGCCTGTCGGGGAGAAAATGAGCATCTTATTTCTGCAGGAACGACCTATGAAACATTTCAAAATAAAGAATGAGCCATTTCTCGGTGACATGAGAAAAGGAAGTGATCTGATCTGTAACAGTATTTTAGTCGCGGAAAAGACAGAATATTCCTCCACAAAAAAAATAATGGAATGTCGGCGACTGAGACAAACAGCGAGAGGGGGTGACTTAACCTTGTGTTCCGTAATAACACAAAAGCAAGAAAACGACCGTGCTTTCAGACTGAAACCTTCCCCGCCTCTTTGCACAAAGCAGGAGCAGACAGAAGACTGTGGATGTGTGCTTCGAGAATTGGATTGCATCCTCAAAAGCCCTTTGAACCTCGCCGCTTGTGCATGCACACAGTTTTAAAAAGAAACAACGACAGAGCCCAGGGCATTACAGGGAAAGACTTCTGTATTGGCAGGGAGAGGAGATGAGACTGGCAAGCAGGAGAAAATGCACAGCCGTCCAGCTCGCCATCACTCGTAACTGTCCCACTCAGGAGCCGCTGATCTCAACACATGGTGCTCTGGACGAAGTACCAACGACGGGAAATTCAGTACTCAGGGGGGTTAAAGAATGAATGCTGTTGCTGCTTTTGTGGACCTGATTACCCATTCTACAGTCCCTAACCATATTGTTGCATGAGACAACAAGTAATAGAAGAGGGAAAAGAGGTTTTTATGAATGCTGTAGGTCTAATGAGTCTTTACTGGAATACTGATGTGCAGAAATCAGGAGTTAAAGGTACAATAAGTAAATTCTTCTATCAAAACATAAAGAAAAAGACATGGTGCAGAGCCTGACCCTCTGGAGGAATAAACACCCAAAGTCACATGGGATTCAGCTCTGAACCAGAGCCGTTTACCGACGGGAGGAGAGCTCGGAGATTACTTTTTATCTTTCAAGATAAAAAAAGGTATTAATCTTCACTCCTGTTTATCAACCTGACTGCAGCAGCGATCAGCGAGGGTGACTTCCATTGGAAACGTTGCAAGCTAACGTTAGCTTACAGCTAATGTACAGGAAAGTAATCTGGCTGTTAACACAAATGATATCTTCGCTGGTGCTGAACACACCATTGAACAACCACCACTGTGGATTAAAATCTATCTGATGCGACTCAGGCACAAATGTTCACCGGCAACATAATGTTTTATTCAAGTTTAGTCTCATGCGCCAGTTTTCTAATCCTGGAAATGGCAACTGGTGACCAAATTCAATGCACTGTTGGGTAGAATAAACGTGAAGTTTGTCTATTGGTGGCAATATTTGGGATATCATACTCAGATATAACAAAGGAATTCCAACATATTATAGCTTTAACTCCAACAGGGTAGAAACAGTTAATGTGGATACTTTCCAATATAGTTTGTACGGAAAAAGGTAGAGCGTGGGAATAATTAAAATGTATGAGAGTGTGGATAAAACGGCATATTCAATCAAAGACAAAAAAAAAAAAAAAAAATGTTCTCACTCAGAGGAGGAACAGATGGGCGACAAAATAAACCCAATTCGGCGATGCAAATGTTTCTGAATCATTTCAAAAGACGGAGATAAAAAAAGAGTTGAAAGCGGCAAATTGTGCCATATGATAACTTCGACACACACAGTATGATGTGCTAAGAGGCCGACGACACCTTTTAACCTCTATCCAGCAGGCCAGCGCATCCTCATTGCTGTCACCTCTCTGCTCTCTTGGTATTTAGTCACGACCGGGGCCTTTTATTCATTGCCTATTACCTTTGAATGAGGCGAATGTAACTGCATGCATTAAATCAATGATGTGTGCCCCTGACAATTCCATTACACCAGAACTGTTTTTCCCCCTCTCTTTCTTTTTTTTTTTTTATGCCGTGGCCATAATTTCCCTAAGCGCCTGGTGAGTCTTGTGCTGTGTTTGTCATTATTTTTGACATTCAACTTGCATCGCGTTCATTTGTCAAACGCAAATGGTAACATCTCTCAGAGCTCCGCTTCAGTTCCATTGTCTTTTTTTTTGTGTGTCATTTTAGATTATGTTATTTGTCAACTTTATCTACTCCAGACAGTCTTCAATACATCCAGTCGTCTCTTTGTGGCGTGTAAACAAATCGTCCTGTTTTACGACCATGATTGTACAGTGTGTAAGATTCTGGACAAATGAAGCTCTCAGTTTCTTCTTTGTCATCCAGCCGCTGCTCTAATATATTCGAGAAGATGTGTATGTTTTTGCTGTTAAGTGTTGATGTTCCCACCCCTGTTTTTAGTGTGGATCCCTTCATAAGGAAGCCCTGCTATGCCTGTTAAATACATTTCCTGGTTCCTGTCACTTTGAATCGCGGGTGTCTCTTCCGACTCAACTCCCCCTTATGAATAATACAAACATCAGTTGTGAGCCATAAACGTATCCTTCAAGTTTGTAGTCGCTCAGGTTCGCACAAACAAGCTAGCACATTTAATTAAGCCTTATTATGTGCTAGCTTTATTAACTTGCATGAATATTTTATCGCCGTTTTCCATTAATGAACACTGGAGAGATCTAAGTAATTTGAAAACAGCTGGTAGAAGGAAAAGCTAAAAGGTGTTTTAACGCTCATGAGGGTCCCCGGCATCCTGCTTGAAAGTGTCTGTCGTATTAATTCAATCCAATTACCGCGGAGTGAGGCTGGAAGATGACAACTGAAACAAAACAGAATCTCACGTACAGTCCACAGTCTTGACAACAGGAACAGGATTTTTTGTGTGCATTACAACTCTTCTTTGAGAATCTGGATGTCTAGATAAACTGATGTTTTTTTTTTTTATCCAGTTACAGACTTTCAACAGCCTCTAAACCTGGGGGACATTCTCTCAGCATCAACATAACAAATGGGACAGTTCAAAAGTAGTCTGGGAACCCGGCTAATCTGTGAGCTCATGTTTCATTTGTTTTGGCAGATACATCTGGCCCGCCTTTCATTCAGACAGATTTCCCTGTTTATCTACTGTGGGGCGGGTTTGATTCATCGACTTTATACTGATATGGTGTTCTGTGAGCCCAAGTCGTTAAAGCATGAGGCGTAGGATTCTATTGTAAGAAGCAGGCTAACCCTCAACAGTCCACCAAAGTGTGTTTCCAAGCAATTTTGAGGCAACAAATCTAGCTCTACGAATGATGCCTAAAAGTTTGTTCTGACCTTTATAGGGCAGGGGTCACTGTTTTGGTTGAACGACTGACCGTGATAAATGATGTCTTCTGGTCTGAACGGAAGTTAGCTTGCTATGATATCATACAGTAAGAGCAGCAGACCCCCCCCCCCCGCCGAAACCCCCGCTGTTCCGAATATAGACTTTAATTCATCGTAATGGCGGGGTTTCCCTTTTTTTCAAAGACCCCGCTATTCCGAAAAGGCTATTGGGGAAACCTCTCCATTCCGAAACCCCCCCACTCCGAACTAACCCTAACCTTAACCCACTTCAGAACTGTGCACGTGCGGCTGGAAGTGGACATCAGCACCATGGATAGCGGTGTTTCGGAGTGGGGGGGTTTCGCAATGGAGGGGTGTCGGAATGGAAGGCTGTCCCCAAGAGGGGCAGCAACACAAACAAAACAACAGGTTCACGGTGCTTTTGGTATAGAGCGCTGCAAGGACAACGTATTTTAAGGAGCTAATCTTGAAGTTAGTTTATAATACTAACACATATTTCTTCAGCAAGTGTAATTGAATTGCTTGAAGTAAAAAGCTAACATGAGGCTATAAATGCAGTTGCATGACTTCCCACACCCGCTTCACTATAAACTTATCAATCTACAAGCAAAGCTAGAATAGCTTGCAACTAAAGTCGGCCTGTAACGACGGACTAGAGAGCAGATGGGTCTCTGTGTTCGGTGCAACAACATTCATCCAACAACCTCTGTGGTCTCATTCCACCCCTGGTTTTTTAAGACATGTAAAACACGTGGGGGAATTTACTGACAGGTTTTATCCCGTAGAACTACATGTGAACATATCTGAAGCTTGTTTTAACGGCTGTAGACCCGAGGGGAGCAGGATAACTGGACAGCAGGGATCCGGACAACACAACAGAACAGCAGGACGACTGGACTTAAATACAAAGTGAACTAATGAGGGGATGAGGAGCAGGTGGAGTGACGCAGAGAAACACAGGTGAGGGCAATGAGTGGGAGCAACAGGAAGGCAGGGAAGGAGCTGATGGAGTGAACACTGGGAAAAAGGGCTGGGCTGAGGAGTGTGATGCAGTGCAGGTGTGAAATGAAACCAAACAAGAGCAGAAAACCCTAATAAACCCAGAAAACACAAACAACAAAGAAATGGTAGCCATGTTTTTCACAGCATCCCGACTCTTTTGGGGTCAGGGTTGTCGAATCTCTTTATCCTGTTCATCTTCAATTATATTAATGTACAAATACGCCTTACCCTGCCGCCACATCGCATGATTCTTGTGAATATTTAATCAGTGCAGCGGCGACAAAGTCTAACGAGCCCTCTGCCTCCTTGAATCATCACATCAGTATCCAAGTGGCCCGTGTTTTCACTCTGTGAGGCTCAAATCACATTTATTTACGCAACTGCAATCTTTAAAAACACCTCCCCGTTAACACATTAAAAAAACAAAACAAGTTAGCAGCAAGTTCAGTTTTTTTAAATTATGTATCCAATAAGCTTCTCTCGGCACAAAGTCTCTTTATCGCCATCTCCTCCGTTCCTCAGCGGTTGTAACTACCTCAATAACCGTAAAACACGGACTTCATGGCCTAAAACATTGGAAAGTCTGGCTGCAGTGTGGGAGAGAAGACTTATTTCCTTATGTCACCTTTATGTTTAAAGTTTTTCAATTCTCTGCATAATATGGCCAATCCGCAGTAGATTTAAAACATTTATCTTTATGTTTGATCCCACCTTACATTCAGATTTTATTTCATTTTACTCATTTTATGTGTGGGTGTAAAAAAAAAAAAGATTACTGTTAATAATTTCCCTGCAGTCCCATTGCATTGCCCGTTCCCCCGGAGACTAATCATGCGTGATTAGCTGATGGGTTTTGAGTCTGGCTTCACAGTGAATACATTTCTAAATTTAACTCCAAAAGCGCAGTTTGAAATGTCAGTGTACACTGTGCTTGCATCATTATTGCTCATATTGGACTCGACACAACAAGGACATTCATGTCTTCTACTTTTTAACACACTTTGTGAGCAATATCCTGTCAGCAGCCATCAGGTTTTATCTCATCTTTCCATACATTTGAGTGCAAGAGGGCTGCGAATTTCCCCTTCATAGTCCTGTGATCATTTCATGTCACCTTGTAGTTGTTTAACATCTCTTTGATGCCGGGTTGTGTCTCCTTGTAGCTGTTTTGCATCACTTTGTAGTCACTTTGTGGCTCTGTGCAGTAGTTTTGTGCCCTTTGTAGTCACATTGTAGTTGTTTTATATCTTCTTACAGTCATTTTTTTGTCTGTGTGAACATTTTACGTCAGTAGTTATTTCATATTTCTTTCATTACTTTCATTATTTCATTTTGTGTTTCTTTCTGCTTGTTTTCCAACTAATGACAGTCATGTTTTATCACTGTGAACATTTCATGTCTCATTGTAGTTGTTTCACAACACTTTAGAGTTCGTGTGTGTCTTTATGGCACCTTTGTAGTCATTTTGTGTCCCTATGTAGTTGTTTCACATCTCTTTGTAGTTGTCTTGTTTCTCTTTGTAGTTGTTTTGCATCCCTTTGTGGTCACGTTTTGTCTCTACGCAGTTGTTTTATGTCTCTTTACAGTCACTTTTGTCTGAACATTTGGTCTGTTTGTAGTTGTTTCACATCTCTTTGTAGTTGTTTTGTATTTAACATTTGTTTTCTCTCTGTGAAAAGAGTTGTAGTTGTTTTGTGTCTCTTTGTAGTTGTTCTGTGTCTCTTTGTAATCATTTTGCGTCCCTTTGTAGTCGTCATGGGGTCATTTTGCATCTCTTTCTGGTAATTTTGTGTCTCTGAGACTTTGCCCAGTTGGTCTGTTGAAAAATCCTATGAACAGTAATAAAGGTGTATATGTGAAGTGATCCATAGTGTTTTTCTACTATCGTCTGCACTTTTTTTTTTTTAGGATTTGTGTAATCTTCCATACATTATTTGGCAGACAGCTGGGAATTTCCAAACTGGTTGTAAAGACAAACGCTTTGACCATTTATTGTGCACAGGACAAAGGCTGCGGACACGCTGACTCCTTCCGGGATTTTATAGGATATGGTCACATTTTATGGTCCGTTGCTGTCGCCAATATAACGAAATGAAGGTCATTTTGATTTAAAAGCTCAAACAAACATTTTATTAGTGCACAAGGTCAATTCATTCGCAACGGAGGGGCTGCTAAATTTGTCCCTTGGCGAAGATTATATTATGTTTGCTTCAGTACAGATTAACCTGTGTTAGACACATAATAGGAATTCTCTTTTAAGTGGGGATGTTCCCCCGCTTTTGAAACACCACTCTTTGTAGCTCACATCTGCTCCAGCGCCGGTCCCTCTGAGGCAGCATCTGTATAATTCGATTGCTGAGCCAGCGAGCCCTATTGAGCGGACCTCGGTGCTCCTGGTTGGGAGGTTACAAGTAACCCTGGGGCATGACTTCAGAGATCAATGTGAGCTGCTTCCGATTCTTGTGGCTTCATAATTTGCCAACCAAGTGATCAAGAGAAGTGATCCAAAACATTATCACGTTCTCTCGTACGGCTGAGTGGAATTCAATATCGATTCTCAGCGCCAGGCAGTCCGGTATGGACATGTGTACACGAGGCGCCCTTACATTCCCCCCATGTACACTTCACATAAACATCAGTCTTGTAAATGGAGCTCCATACAGTTCCGATGGTGCGTATTGATGTATAACGAATGTTAAAAGGAACATCTACCGCATTATAGATTGGCCTTTTAGTTGAAGTCCATTTATTAAAACAATAAATATATTAACACAGCTTTACTCTCCCTCCGCCTCCCTCTCTCACACCTTCATACGCACATTCACATTAATACCGCCAACAGTTTTATATACAGTCGTGAGCAACACATACTAATGTCAACACTGTGGGGAAAGGCACCGGGCCCACAGCTTGTCAGAGATTTAGCGCTTTAATCAATAAAAACCTTAGAACCTCTTGCATTGCTTTTCAAGTTACTTCTCCGAGACATCAGTCTTTTAAGTATCAGGTAACCGAGGTGACGAAACTCTTGGCACAGCAGCCGTGCGCCGAGTTGACACGAGTAAGTTTACACACAAAAAGCGTCGAAAAGTCAAAGTGCTGGTTAAATTTGAGCTGACAGGACACATAAATCATCAGGAACTGGACAGTTACGATAAAATTGAAAACAAAGACAGACGAGAGATATGGAATGAAATACTGTGAGCATGGACGGGTCACAGACATATTAAAGGCTCCCAACTTCTCCTAAAGAAGAAAAAGACAACCAGACAAAAGCCCTTTTTTATTAATTTTTATGTTTTCTGTCTTTTAACGGTCATTTTTTCCCCCTTTCTGATCATTTTATGTTTTTCTTGTAGTTGCTTATTGGAGTAACTTTGTCTCTTTGTAGTCGTTTAGCATTTTTTGTGGTTGCTTTGTGTCTTTTTGTGGTCAGTTTGCCACTATTTTGTTATTGTGCATCTACTTTGTAATCATTTTATGTCACTTCGGGGTCATTTCACATTTCTTTGTGGACGTCTTTTGTCTCTTCTTAACCTTTTTGCATCTTTTTTGCATCTCTTTGTGGTCACTTTTATTGTCTTTGTAGCCATTTTTTTGCAGTTGCTTTACTTTTTTACCTTTTGATGGCCTTTATAGTCGTCTTGTGTCTTTTTCTGATGCACTGGGTCCTTTTGTTGTAGTTTTGCAGCCCTTTGTGGTCACTTTGCATCTCTTTGTAGTCGTTTTGTGTCTCTTTTAGTTGTTTTTTGTGTATTTGTAGTTGTATATCTTTACAGCCGTGTTTTGTCTTGGTGAACATTTTGTCTCTCTAGTTGGTTCACATCTCTTTGTAGTTGTTTTGTGTGTCTTTGTGGTCATTTTGTCTTTTTTCAAATAATTTTGCCTGTCTATGTAGTCGTTTTGGGGTCAGTTTGCATCTCTTTGTGGTCATTTTGTGTCTGCTCCATAGAACCATAATAAAGACTGTATTTGTCATGTGGACCAGGACATTTTTCTACCTTCTTCTGAACTTGGTTTTATATGAAAACTCATTATAATGTTTGTGTGACGTTATAATTACCATTTTGAAATAACTATGATGGATTACTCACATACATGATGTGTCAAGAGCCTGAATGGGCTTCTCTTGCTTGTTACCATTCTAACAATTGTTGTCGTGAAATTGAATTTTGATTAATAACGTGTATCGGTGCTTTCAACAACCTGGGCTGTCTTAAGCTCGGTGGAACATCCTTTCTGCTTTAAGAAGCAACCAGTCAAGCGCAATCAATAAAACACGCCACTCACATCGAACAACAAATGAGTTTCATGTATCTCCTTTTACTGGACACGAGAAACCTCTAATTTCATTGTGTCTTTTGCTCTTTTGTTTTCATTATTCTTGAATAATAAAATGTATTCTTTCCATGCACAGAACAAAATGTATACACCATTAATCATCAGCTCAAACCGTGTACCTTAATCACTGCCTCTGCTGTTCGCCTGCGTCTGTTGAAGTAGCTGTCGCAACGGGACAACATGCATGAGTGGATTCCCATCAGCCCTCTGTGTACATTCACACTGCTGGAGAGGAACGCCGAGCCCTGTCCCCAACAAGAGTTTTAAAGAAAACAAGGACAATAGTTACTCCCGCAGTTACCCGCTGTGGGAAACGGACTAAAGAGGAAAGCGCAATGAAGCTCGTAGCACTAGAAACATTAAAAAACATGGATTTATAAATGTACTGGTGCTGCAACACAAGGGAGAACAACTCATACTGCACTTAATTTAATAACGATACATATTTAGTCTTTCATGAAAATTCCCTTCTATGTGCTGGGCCAGTGTTTCGCTGTAGGCCTATGAGAGAAACACTGGCAGGTGGAAATATAAATTATAAACATTGACTGGGATCAGTTTGTTTTCCCGGAGCTCTATGAGAATAAATGTGAGTAAAAATACTTAAATACACCCTTCTTCCCCTTTAGATTCCCCGCCGTAGAAGCCGGTAAGTTTCGGCTGTAGGGGATTCAATCGTAGCTGCTTGATATGCACACACTCCCTCCATTTTTTTCTTATTGTGCTTCACGCTGAGTGGCTGCAGCACAATGAGGCCATAATGGTAAATGTTGAAATGCATTAACGTGATATTATCCAGCCTCATGACAGACGGTGACCCGCGGGGAAACTCCGGCCTGATAGGAAAATATTGCCCAGCGCGAGATGCCTCCCAAGTAATTGAATCATGTCTTGCATTGTGTGCTCCTCCTTTTGTACGGCGCTGTGTGAAAATTCGTTTAATGGTTTGGAACAATGTTAATGCGAGAGCTTCGGGTGTGCGGAGGCTGGTGACCCGTCGGATGCTGTTGTTGGGGGAATTGGGGGTTTTCTGGAAATGTAACCAGTGAGAATGGTTAAACCGCCATTATTAAATGTCACGTGTGGATAAAAGCAAACTGTTTTGTTACCAATAACCAATAAGAATGTCAGCAGACATGATACTTTATGTGTTCTGACTTACAATTCCATTTTTTCTCCAAAAGAGAAAGATGACAGAACACTGAAAGCTACGGGGCCAACTTTCAAATGTAATTTTGATTTCACCACAGCTAAGAAAATACTTCTGGGCAACAAACACCAGCCTGATTCCAACTGCTTCGGAGTATTTTATCCTCAAAATGGGTCCAGACTGAATCGTGCATTTGCTCCCAGTGGGATGGAACTGGTTAATGGCCGTAACCTGGCTCTCCTGTCCAGTACATGTAGACACGAAAGGTTGCTCACGTTCCGTGTGTGATTTATCTTTACATTCCTTCAGTTAAATTCCCTGGGTTGGTTTATCAAAGCGCTGCTGCAGCTGAAACTGCTTCTACTAATACGCCATGGGGGGATATTCAAACAGAAATATATGCAAGTGAATTCAAACTATAACAGTATGTTCACTAGCCTCTGTAAACACCCCTCCTCTACATCTATAACTGAATTTTTCCTTTTCCTCTTTTTCCTTTTCGTGCACAAGAATCAGCCATCTCTGGAACTGATGCATTAGAAGTCTGTCAAGTGAGGACCAAAGGAATTTTAATCAGGCAGAAAACATGCCGCTGTTTAGCTTTTTTATTCAGCCCAGCAGAGCTATTGATGTAAAAACTCTGGCTCATAATTACTCCCCGCATTCTTATCGTCGCAAACTACAAGAGAGGAAAAGGGAGGAAAAGTACAAGAGTGGTGGCGGGGGAGGAGATTCAGCAGGCTCGGTGTTCATCCCGCCGTCAGCAGCACTCACTGACAACATAAGACACGAGTTCTTACGTGGCCTAAATTTTTGTTTAAACATTTTAAAAGATAAACAATTTCAACAGAAAGTGAAGCCTTAACTGTAATAATGTTCATGTCCGCTGAAGTTAGCATGCTAACCAGCTAGCTGCAGCCCGTCCTGAGGCGAGTTTCAGCTAAACTCAAGCAAAGAGAAAGAAAATACTTTCCTTACTGAACATAAACATAACATTATTTGTCTTCTGAATTCAAGTTTCTTTCTTTTACTGCACTGACTCCCCCTGTGATCTGCGGATTGGTCCGGGTAAACTCAACTGGCTCCAATGCTAACTGAGCCATAAGCTAACTAGTAACAGTAGCTGCAGCAGTTAGTGGTTGCTCTGGTGATTTGCTGGCCCCTATAGTTTTGGAGCCACCTTTGTAATTCTGGCCATATTTTTACAAATGACATCTTTTAATCACGTGACTGATCAGCTGAGAGATGGCCCAAAAAATAGAGGCAGGTTAAAAGTTCAACAGTTTTCTATTGATTTTCACTGTTTGAGGTTCAACTGGGGCTCTTTAAACCAAGCTACTTTCACATAATGTTGCCAACTACTGATAATCTGAATAAATGCCAAACTCTACTGTGGGAAACAAGCATTCATTTGCACTTTCTTTTACAGATTTTGGAAGTTTCGATGGGAAAACCAGGCTGCTGTTTTAATGAGCAAGCCACGAAGACGATGAACGACGATCTACTTAACTTTGTGGCAAGACATACTTGTAAATGCTGTTTGTATCATAATCTAGGGACAAACAAATGAAGTAATGACTTTCTTTTCTCGCCAGATGTTTATCCATGTGTATTAAAAGCCGCCTGGTGTACTACACTTTTTGTTTGTAATTAATTAGATTTTATGAAAGTTAGATTTTTTTTCAATTTTCAAACCTTCCTTTGATTATTTCTGTGCAAACGGTTGTTTGATCTACCTCACAATGCTTTGGAGGGGAGATTGTCTTACATTCAGTGCGTTTTTTCACACTCATACCTGAAAATCTTTAAATACGACACTGTATGAACTCACTAACTGTTGCTCACAGTCAATATGTATATTTAACCTGGAAATGAAAGCTTTTCACCGGATTCTGCTGCTTTTCATATGCTGGAATAAATACCGAACAGCACGGCCGACTGTAAGGTTTCTCCTGTTTACAGCCGGTGTTTGAACTTTCTCGATAAAAAATGAATAAAGTCTGCGCTTGTTGAGCTTTAATGTTACAGTCTGCCAAACCATCCGATTACGAAGGTAAATCTCTCTAAAACCTGTCGATGCTGACACAAAATGACTTGTTTAGGTCCTGAATGGTGAGTGTGGACTGAAAGCATATTACAGGTGTATTCAGCTGGAATTGATTGCAAGTAAAAGCTATCCATGGCTGAGTTCAAGTAAGGTTTGAGTTGTTTGATGCAAAGCATGTGTGGATTTGGACCTCCAGTGTGTGAACCCTGTGTTGTTTTATGTAAGAGCCCCAAACCTCAGCAGGTGTACATACAGCATGCCAGAAACCTGCCTTTGATAGATGTGTTTAAATGAGACTATAGTACATTTTTTAATTGCCGTGTAGGATCCCGCACCGGAGAGCAAGCTACGCATCTAAGTATAGAGACGCGTGATTGCAGATGGGACCGCAGCGCTTGCCAAGGGCTCTGCCGAGAAGCTAAAAAGTCTCTGTGGATCACAACAATTTTCCTTTCTAACTTGTTAAATGAGACCTGAGAGGTACGATGAGTGGGCGCGCGCAGGAGAAAGTGAGACTTCCACACGTCGGAATTAGATAAGACAGGAGTGTTGACTCCTTTTGTTGAGAAGGACTTTAGCATTAACTCCACAAAATGACTGCTTCTCTTTGTTTTGTTTTTTTATGGCTTGGCAGGAGGAATAACTTCGTAAAAAAAACCCACCAAAGATGGAAAGTGTGAACGGTGGAAAAAACAAAGAAAAAGGTTATTTGGACACTTGCTGCTGGAAATCAGCACTTATTGAGGTAGAGCGATACACCAGTTGGATAAATGTGTTGAGTTATCTTACAATACAAGGGAAAAAAATGGTGATTATTATTGATAACAATGTGTTCTGCGGGACTTGGATGAAGGATTGGAGATAAGAAGCAAATAACAATGCAGCAGTGAAGAAAGAAGAGCGAAAGATTAGTCATCGGACACAGTTGTCGACCCAGAGGACGGGTTCCCCCCCTTTTTTAAGACGATTGACGCGAGCAGCGTGCGAAGGACACGTTAATAACACTCAGGTGGCGACTCCGCAGGACTCCCCCGGATTTAATCCAAATGAAAAGCAGTGTAATTTCACACATTGTGAGGAATAGAATGCTGCTCAGTGAGCCAGCCGCAGGCTAGAAATACGTAGGGTGAAGGGTCTGTGCGTCGACACAATCTGGATAAATCGGTTAGTGGTTCGTAATTGTTTCAAACTGAGCCGCAACAGTCGCAAAAAATTCACTTTGAAATTCGAGTTCCGGTCGACAGAAGAGGCGATTTTTTTGGTTTTTTTTTTGCAGACGCCAGTAAAAATTGGCGTTCTATCAAGTGTTGAGAGGCTGAGAGGCTCATTTGAAATGTGTTGATCTACAGTAAACAAACACACACACACACACCTAGAGCGACGCAGCATGCAAACAGACCCAGCATGCAAACAGAAGCCCTTTTTCACCCGTTAGACCCTTTTCGACATGGTTTAGTGGGAAAAGCTGATTCACAGCGCTGGGAAGCAGATAAAGCCGCAGACAGAAATACTCCAAATGATATTAATAATTAGCCAAATAACTCACCAAGGAGCTTCATTTGCCCTCTTGACAGCAGATCATATTTGCTTTTTTTTTTCTTACTTCACTTAACTGCAGCGCTTTGCAAAGTTTTCTCGACTCTTTCTTTATCCTTATGATTTACATTATCTTGATGATAAAACGCTTAAAAAGCTGAAGTGCCCTGATGCTCATTTCACCGCAGATGTTCAGCAGACATGAAATCGCCAACTGGAACATCCTAAATGTCACACTTGCCACTTAATAATCACTCATATGTACTGTAATTAGCCGTTCCTCTGAAAAAAATAGAACATTTTGCATCTGCTGTGGCTCATCTATGGTGTAAATCTTCCTCAGTGCTGGTTTTTATTGCGATTAAAGCCGCAGTAATCATGATTGTCGTGTCAGCGACGAACCAAACGAGCATGTGCGATATGAAAGGCATCGCTCCTTGTCAAAAACCCACAGTGAATTATCGTTGAACGGCAGCTTTCCTCAGCTTCCTTAGCATCTTTTTCAACATTGGAATGAACTGTTTGTATTGACTCTCACTGCTCTCATCAACCTCGTGTCTATTCACAGCAGGCAGCTGTTTTAAGCACCGATAAAGCCGCTGCACACCGAAATCCCAGCTCCAAATGGTAAACAGAGAAGGTTGGTGACTAGCTAGTGGTGTAATTAGCGGCTAAAGAGCCAAATATTTCCCACAGGAGTTGTTGGAGACCAGAGCTTACATCCACCAGATGGCTACAAACAGGAATCCTAATGAATGCTAATGCTGCTACATATCTGTTAGATTTGTAAATATATGACTGTTTGCTAACACAACAACCTCATATTGTGATAATGTGTCAGTGTTGTGTCCACAGCTTTGTGTCCCCAAAAGGCCCCCCCAAAAAAAAGCAGTTGATTGAATGGGAATACGATAATTTTACCATGTGGCTCTTTTATACTTTCCAAATTTGATCGGACCGAATGGCTCAAATTCTGACAATGAGTCATTGCGTGGGGGTCGTTTCTTCCACAAAGTTGGCTTGTGGGGGAAAGTCTTTTTGGGCCCCAGTGCATCACATGACCATGTAATTACACAGTTCGACCGCTACAAAAGTTAGCTTCAAAGTCTGGTATTGAGGTATTGTGAACAATACATGTGAATCATTTGAACTGTGAGCTAGCTGGTGACATTACCACGACCTTTTCTAAATAGTTAATATATTTTCAACGAGGAATTGAGGGAACAATTGAGAAAGACGTGAAGGCTAAAACAAGCCACTATATAGTCACAGTGCCTAAAAAAACAATGCCTAGGTTTAAAAAAAACCCTCTTGAATTTCCAGTCAGTGACATTATTAAGACATCTAGAGCAAACTAAGCTTCAGACATGAAGCATTTAATTAGAAGAGCAGGTTCACTGGCTGAGCTCCGAGGCTTTTGCTTCCTGACAGCTCGACGAGGACTGTAAGCGTTGTTCTCCTTTTCCCAGCGCAAAACAATAAACACGGGGAAAAACAGTTGAATCGAGAAATAATTAACGATGATTTGGGAATGCACCATAGCAATGAGACAGCTCCAAACACTTTTTTAAATAAATAATGTATGCTGATCAACGTGGCAGAAAAAAAACATGCATTCAAGAGATAATATTGACTTGTTTGGCTCAGGGAGACGTCTGTGCTTTTCAGAGACGTCCGCTCTTTGGAGAAAAGTGTGAACGTGATCGATCCGCGTTACGCGTCTCGAGTATCGACTGGCTTGACTTTTTTCTTTTTCTTTTTTTCCTGTCAGCAGTTTGCAGAGTCAGCACAAAGTCAGTGAGCCTTGTTATCTCTCCCTTCGGTCCGGGAGCAAACAAAACTCTTGTATAAATTTACAGCCATTTCATACATTGATGTATGGGGGTGCCTCCTCTTCCCTGCTTTTAAGAGCCCACTACACGAGCTCATTAAGAGCCAATGTTCTTTTTTTTTACGACAACACGGGCTTCACAGGTTGCGCTCGCAATGTATGCTTCGACGTACACACCCTCGATTATAGGTGAGCCCGGGCGAAAGAGGAGAAGAAGAAAGCGGGATAGCAGTAGACGGCATAAAACAAGGAAAAAGAAGACATTGATGACGGAGAGGGAGAGAAGGGAAAACGAGGAAGCGTAAAGAGCCGGAGACGTACCAAGAGACAACAGGCGCTACCAATTAACTTGCTCCAAGAGTTACGACTTTCTCTTGAGCTCTCGCATCGGCTTCAACCTTTTGACCGCTCATCTATAACTTAGAGACCATTAAGTGCCTCACAAAAGTAAGCCTCTCATTATAATTGCCTTAAATATTCATGGCTTCTTCTTCACAATCAACAGTAACTTTTTTTTTTTTTTTCTCACAACGGTCGGCCGGATGTGCAGCTGTTTGCTATCTTTCAACATCTGATAACTGCGTAACGATCAGCACCTGGCTCGTCTCCAGCAGTAGAGGAAACCCATTACTGATGTTGAAACTGTCACCCACCCAGATGCACTACAAGCTTGTTTAACTCCTGCACATGAAACAGCAGCCATAGTGTGAATTCCTTATCCATTATAATGTTCATTGTCCATTAGGGTTTTTTTTTCTTTTTTCGCAGAAGACATACAGACATGTGTAAATAATGAAATGAATGATGGCTGGATTCCATTTAGCTGCTTCATTTTCAAGGTGTTTACTGGAGCACTTGAAGAGAATGGAGCCAGTGTAACACTTGACTTTTTTTCCATCCGTCCTCAGTTATTTTCCATTCAGACATGTTTTTTTCTAGACAGTAAGGCTGTCTTGAATACCATTTTCTGGCCTTCCAAAGCTACATCGCTAATCAACCGCTAATATTCAAAGCTGAGGTCGAGGGGGGAAGGAGGCGGCGCTGAGCTTGAAGCATGAAGGACTCAGCTGAACATTTCTCCTTACAACATACAAAATACAAAAATAAAAATACATTTTCCAAAAGGTTTCTTATGCATGTCGATAATCCTGGGGGCTTGGTTGTAGAAGTACCTACTCAATGAACCAATATTCGAAAAGTCAGAATATTCTTGTCTTGGCTTCGACAGACACATTATTGTGTGCGTGGCTAGTCATGATGGTTTTGCATAGCTCAAGTTCAAATTTAACTTTATTTAACGTACATCACATACTTATCTAACCCTAATCATGATCTTCTCCTGAACCTAACCAAGTAGATTTGTTGCCTAAACCTAACCAAACCATTTCACAATGCTAACCACGTTTGTTTGTGTTACCGTGGCGACGAAGGTTATGTGGTGATGACTGTGAAGTTCACTTGATTTCGTCAGGTTGCCATTCCACTCAAAGCACTTCCATATATACAATATCATGACCTGGATGATTCACAATCTTCCTAAACAAAAAAGGTATAACTACCGTTTTGCCGATAATTCCAGCAACAAAAACTTTATTTTTGAATAAATTAACTTTTTCTCCTTACAGCAACTCTCATCAACGACAGCTTGCCTGTGCGACGTCTCTCTCTTTGAGCTGATTAACTGAGCTTTGTGCAGGCGGCAGGTATGTTTTCCATCTGCAGTGTCTAATTTCAGTGACGTGCGTTGTCAAAGTGTGATTACTCCACCAGATCCGCTGTGGATAGCCGATTAGGTCCTGAGTATTCAGCACCAGACAAACTTCTGTGCACTTAAATTATGTTGTGTCTCGGTACCTTTTCCAGTTTATAGCATGATAAGTGATACCCGTCTGAAGTGTCTGAGATGATGATGTCCTGGGGACACATGAGTCACACACAGTCCACTCATGAGACAATGAAGATGACTCTCTCTTCTTTATGTAACAGAAAACCCATCAGAACTGTCGCCTGTCGCTAAGATTCTCCTCAGATACTTCATTTTCTTTTCTTGTCTGACACCTACAGTATTTCATTTTAAATTGTAATAACACTCTGTTTGTGAAGGTTTAGTCCCAGTGATTTTGAGTTTAATGTATACAGATTGAAAGTCTTACTAACTTAAGATTTCCATATGGGCCTCTTGCCACTACCAGCCCCTCTAGCCTCAGTTTTTTGACATGAAGGGTTCTGTGGTCTGCAGTCATACTTTAAATGCTACGTCTGATTTGACTTTTAAAATAAAACTTGCTTTCAAGCAGTTCACATATTATAAATACTACATGTTAGGTTTAGGCTCAAACTACTTGGTTGGGTTTAGGGACAAAAACTACTTGTTGGGTTGAGGGATGAAAACTACTTGGTTAGGTTTAGGCAAAATCTTGTTGGGTTTAGAGATGGAAACTACTTGTTAAAAAATAACTTGGTTAGGTTTAGAGACGAATACATTTGTGTTCAGTTGAGGCAAAGATCAGTTTGGTTAGGTTTAGGCACCAACATGACTTGGTAAGGTTTAGGTGAAGGTCAAACTTTGGGTTGAACGAACTACATCCAGTCTTGTAACTTAATGTGATGTAAGTTATGTGAGTGATGTACACCTCATGTTCTGTAAATATGTTCCTCATGTCACGCAATGCAAGTATTTTTAAGCATGTACATGACTTAAATGCATAGCATAACTTAAAAACAAATCATGCTTGAAATTCATCAATAAAAACATATATAAAATGCCATGAAAGCTTAGTTTTATGAAAGGTAAGCCCATAAATACCTTGTTCCTTGTGAAATTGCATCACACTCACATATAAATTACTATTATAAGTTATTATAACTACTATTATCAAAATTCACATCATCACTACAGCACTTTTTCTTGCTTGCCAATGTCATCTGACTGCTCTTCCCCCCATCTGTCTGCCAAAAATACAAGTTGATTTTTCTCTCTAAGCCACAGTCGGTGTTTTGGCTGTTCGCCAGTCAGCACTCCACACTTCTGCCTCTCCTCTTTTCCTTTCCCAGGGACTTCTGATGAGCTGTGAAAGAGCATCGATGGACTCCTACAGTGCACCTTCCACGTCTCAGGGATATTGTAATCATGGGCACAACTTCTTTTTATTTTTTCTCCCCCTCCAGACATCCAAGGGGAACCTATTCATAGGCATAACAAATAGGATCCAGTCTCTGTGGCCTAATGAGAAATCAGAAGTCACCCACCTGAGTAAAAGTCTAAGCAGGGAGAATATACTCACTTCTTGAAAAATGGGGATTAGTGCAACAAAATCACCAGAAACCGAGGATATGTTGAAACTTTCTTTCTAAATTATGTTATGACAACGCTGTGGTTGGGTTCTGGTTAGGTTTAGATACAAATAACACTTGAGTTAGGGTTATAAAAGATCATCCTTCAGCCTAAAATACCTGTATTATTGGCACAAACGCAGTCAGAGATGTCCACAGGTCGTCTTATAAATATTCCGTTTCATACTTACAAATGTTAAAACGCAGACTTGAACTGTGGTCAGTGGCTTGGCAGCCTCCTGACTTAACTCCACCACCGAAAGTCATAATAAACATGTAATGTGACACTAGAAATGTCAATATGGTTCGTAGCCCATGAAACATATCAGAGGTTTGTTTTAACCTTAATTGCCAATATTTCTTCTGGCAACTGGGCTGGTAAGTGCTCACTTTTTAAGCATAATAAATCCTGTATTATGTTTGTTATTTTAATGCTCTCTCTTACTGTAAAATATATTTATCGTACGAAAGATGATATCCTTAGCTGCCTGTCCTCTGAGGGTTTTTTTGATCTCCTAATTACCAGTGCTATTGTGTAAACCCATTTAGTGATCCAGAGAGAGAATAAAGGACTGCTGGCCCCCTCGACTTTTATACCCTCCTGGTGGTAATAACCAAATCCAATAGAATTAAAAATCCACCCATAAATATAGAGTACAGATCTTGACCATCTCCCCGATTCCTAATTAATTGTGCCACATAATTTCCCTCCAGATTTTTGCCCGGCGATACTTAATGATACCACTCAAATTTACATCGTAATTAGTGTAAAATAAAAGGCGCTTCCGTCTCTCATTCTTCCTCCGGTGGTTTCTTATTACCCCTCATCACGGCGAGTGATTTAAACTCAATGCAGCAGCACCCTCTAAGCAGCCATTTTTTCAATTACGCCGCCACTGTCCAAACTGCGAGACCTCGCCCGCGGGCCATAAAACCAACAGTGTTCCCCACACAGGAAATGACACATAATGAGGAGAAAGGATGAATACACCTGAAGAGATCAGAGCCACTGCTGCTGTTACAAGAGCGGTACAGAGATATTTCCTTATATCATATTGTTAACTATTTTGGCTGTAGCTGAGAATTATTTTAAGTATTGATTACTTGGGGGATTGTTATCTCAGCAAAATGGTTAATTATTAAGAATCACTTCTCCTTGAGCGATACTGCAGAGGTGGAGGTAGAGGATTTGCTGTATGCCCACCTAAAAATAACCAGAGATGCAGAGATCAGCGTGCACTCTCAGAAGAAGGCAGCAGGTCGTGAATGTTAAGTGTTACTTAAACGCCGTCTGTAAATGGATTTTCTGTCTTGTGTCGGCTGTATTTTAAACACTTTTGCAGGGAGGAGCAGGACCCAAAGATGTTCTTTTTTCCAAGGAGCAAAGGCAGCAAATCTTTCAGTTTTCAAACCAGATGGATGTTTGGCTGTTTCCCCAGATAAAGATAATAAGAAAGTAGCACGTGTCATTCAATTGTTGTCTGTAAATATAAAAATTCAGCACTTCCCGACCTGGAGCCTCCAAGGAAGATGAACCAGAAATTATGCTGATATTTGACTTTTTCTTCAGTTTTCTTTTCCTTGTTAAAATAAAAAAAATACTTCCACCGCTCAAATTAAACTGAAATTAAGCTTTTTCCTATAACATCTTAATAATGATGATAATAATAATAATAATAATGCCTCCCGCCTCACGTTTTCCATTAACAAAGTGAGGAAGCATCCTTAATCAATGCGTTGGTCAAGTCGTCCGCTTTTGAAACACAATGTTGTAGCAACTAAAGCATGATTCATCTTTTTTAATGGTTATTGCTCAGGCGCTCACAGCAGGTGGTTAAGATTAGAGAAAGTGCTTTTGTTGACTAAATTTAACCACATGCAGATTTTCAGGATGGAAACTCTGGGCGGTCTCCAGCCGGCACGCTCGTTGCTACAGGGAGCAAAATAAGCAGTGCAAAGATGTTATTTAAAGGCGTGTAGAAACTGGGTTTGTAAAGCCATCATCCGTGCACTAAATCTTTAAACCATCTCATCGTTCATCAGATGTGAAATCTGGGGCTTCATTCATAAAAATGTTCTTAGATTCACACTTGAGCTTGTGATCCTTTCCAGCGTGCTTCAGTTCGATTCATAAAAGATGCAGAGGATAAAAAAACCTTGGTTAAGTAGGTTTTAAGGATCACATTTGTAACTTGCACACCTGTGAGCTGTGGATTTTAAATCAAATAAAACTGACAGCACCTGCCTCACAGTTTTTCTTCTCATACAGTGCCAACACATGTGGGTTTTAACAGAAATAGTCGTGGACCAAAAGAGAAAAGCACACTTTTTTGGAAGACAAGACAGTGATGGTAGATTGAAGCCAGGCATCATGTATTATTAGGTGGGCTGACAAACAACAAGCCTAACACACATAATTGATGGTAAGTCTGTTTATAAATGAGGAGCATTGTCACGCAAAACCACTTACATTTCTTCATGTTGCTACTACTATCAGGTTGATTCCTGTTCTAATGTCTAATTAAGTTCAGGCACTTAAAACCACTTGGTTAAGGTTTGGAAAAGATCATGTTTTGGCCTAAAATACCTGCTTCAGTTGCCACAAACACGGCTGGAGGTCTCATTAAAAACACCCGGGTTGGTGACTGTGGTCACTGGCTCAGCTGTTAGATAATTCCCATGCAAAGTACTTGAGAATGTGTGTAAATATGAGCACAGCTCTGAGCGGGCTTACTCGCAGTGGTAGAACAATCTGCAAATAGAAAGCATTGTGCCGGGGTAAAGGGTGGGGAAACGGAAAATGTGTGGAAGTAGAAAATGAGAGATGACACATGAGGATGTAGGAAATGACAGAACCACGACTAAAACCATGAAACACTGCGTCACGGCATGTATTAAACAATCTCAACATTGTTTCAACACATGTTCTATATCTTCTTCGATTAAAAAATGATATCTATAAGACATCTATGACAGGTATTTTAAAGTTTAACATGGCTCATCATTACTGCAAGATTCAGTAAACTATGCATGTGTTTCCAGAGAGGACGCTGATGTGTTTGTTTGAGAGCACAGTGGCTTGCCAAAACAGATATTGCTAGATTTATTCGATGATTTAGGACTTTTGTTGGACACTAAACTCAACCCACAAAAGCCATCCTGTGCCAGTCCACGTCCTGCTCCACCCTGATGGTTTATGACCACCAAAACGATCCACATAAGGTTAGTGTTCGACCAGGAAAGGAATATTTTGTAACCATACATGGTTCATTTGAGGCTGTTTTTGCATGAGTCATTTAAAACATGTGGGATTTGTATCAGCTACTTATGCACTTTCAAAATGTTACTCCTAAGTCAGAATTCAAAACCTTTTCTTACACAATGCTGATAAATGACGGCCTCGGATTCATTCTTCAAAGAGAGAAGGGATCATTATGGATCCACCATCACAACAGGGAGCTCCAAATCAGTGCCAGAAATCAGCGTCGGCTAATTACTTCCCTCCTTTTTTTCCCCACCAAGTTTCTCCAACATTTACTCTTCGTACTTTCCAATTTCCGTTCCACTGTCTGGCTCCACTCGGCGTCATCAATTTCAATTTCTTATTATTTAGAGACGAAAGGGAGTGACGCTTGGCACGGGGAATTTCTGATCTGGCACCGGTTTACTCCACAATCGTTCATTGGCTGGACCGCTAAAGTATACACCACCTCCTGAACCTTCGCTCTGCACTTCATTTTGTGAGGTTACCTCAGCTGACGGAGCTCATCTGGGGTCAGATTTGATTATAAGAGCGAGAGGAAGCGTGCCAACTGCGAGCACGGCTATACAGTCTCTGGGCATTTGTGACGATATTCTGCACAGTTCCCATTTCTGGCCTGTTGTTGTCCACACAATATGAGCTGACAGTGTATGGAAGCAAATGAAGAAGAAGAAGAAAAAAAAAAAGCATTTGCATTTTTATGACTCATGCTATCTGTCTGTCATTTCCCATGAAATCACTCTGAATTTTGCATTGTAACATAATGACACACCAGGAGCAAATACAAGTGTTTACGCAGCCGCTCAGACAGAAATATAACAGCAGCTTTTTTCCTTTTTTTTTCTTTTTCAGAAACATCCAAATGAGATCTTTATTCAGTTAATAATTCAGGGACAGAAACTTCTCCGAAGCAGCTCCAGCTGCTGCCTGTACGCATCTCGCATAGTCGCAAAGTCTGTGTATGAAAGTCTTGAGGCAATTTCCCATTCTGATGGCTTAGCAGCATTGTCACAGAGCGTTTGCTTTTGCTCTAATCATCTCTAACTGATAATTAGACAACGTTCTTGGCACTGTGCTCACATCACAAATGCAGCTACGACTGGGCCTTAGCTTTTTTGCTACACTTCTTCGGGGGCAGTTGTTGTGATTTCCTGTCGTCGCCCTATGAACTATCGCAGTCTTATCTGAACTGAAGACAATTTAAAAGTTAAAGGCAGAAGGGGATAGGGGAAGAATAGAAACTCTGCGGAGAAAACACACAGAGATTTAACTTTTAAATATCCCCTGTCTGCCCGCGGAGAGCAGGGTTTCCATTATGGGCACAACAGCTGCCAGAATGGGACAGATTCTAAACATGTTATCTGACTATTTGTCTCGCGGATTCGTGTTGCAAAAGGCCAAATTGCCTCTTACGGTGTATTTTTATATCAAAACAACTGTCTGGGCGAGTCACTGCAGCACAGAGCGTTCGCTGTTGGGTAAGATATTCGGAGGGAGAGCCTCTGCACAGACACACAAAGCAGCAACCTCTCATGTTCCCTTCAGCGCAAGTCACAGGTGGAGGCACCATTTCAAGAAGGTATCTTCAACAGGGCAGACCCGGAGCGAAGCCAAAACAAGGGCCTGTTTAGCGAGGACAAGTGCTGTTTTCTTCTCTTTCCTTTTATTGTAATAGCGAGGTGAGGGTCGCAGGTAAAGGATGGCAGACCTCAACCATTTATTTGATGCAGCCTTTGGAGCTGAAAGGTCAAAAGAATGAAAGCAGTGTGTACTTTAATGATCAATGCCCATATTTATTGGTAATTTTTCTTTCAGCATAAACGCGTCTCTAAAGACAAACGTTGTTCACGTTACAGCGGTGGTGATTCGTCTCTGGTACCATTTAGCCGGGCGCCACAGTTTGCATTATATAGTTTCTGGGGGCAGTCAGGCAATATAACTTTTAGAAACCAATGGCAACGACTGCAGTGTGCAATCAATAGAATCTTTCTGGATAACAATAATTCATGGCATTTTAAAAAATATATATATCGGTAACAACCAATCTGTCCTCTTCCAAACTTTTTAAAATTTACTACAGAAATAAGGAGGGAGCAGACCTGGCTCAAGATTAGTTTACAATCTATATATGTTGGCTAGCTAGTTAGCTACTGTTTTGCTAATGGAATGGAACAAATGACACTCCGACCACATGATCAGGGTATCGGATGTTGCTCTTACATGACCCCAGCAAAATCTTTCAACCATCTTTGTAACTCATGTTACTGCTTAACTGGCTATACGATCCTGTGATTGTGATGAAACACGTAGGCATGTTTTTGCTGATGTTATGAGTCAATAACCATGATTAATTAAAGGATTTTTAACTCTTTACCCTCTGGAGTGCCTCAGACTTTTTCTACAACACATCTTCTTAACTTCAACATGGACAATCTTGGCACATAGCACATAGAAGTTCAACAGGAAACGGGAAGGTTGACTGATGTTTGTCCGGGTACCAAGGTTGCTCAACTGTTATTGTATATTACAGCATTAAAGAATCTATACCGCCTCCTTCTAGAAACTAGAACTGTGAACAGTTTGATTATTTGAACTACGGTCTACTGAAGAAACTTTAAAACAGAAGAAGGAGAAATTCTGAGAAATATTAGATGTGTCTCAGAATCAGGACAAGTAAAAACTAAAACTATTGAATTCACAAGAGGGCGAGAACTCACAAATTCCCTTCTTACTTCTGACTTTTCATCACCTTATTAGCAATGGTCCAGTAGACTCACAGACGTTTCATGCTCTGACTTCCTCTGTGAATGTCTGTAGCTCCTGACTGGTGGAACCCTAACGGATTTCAAAAGAGTTTGTGTAAAGTTTTTAAGAAATGTAATGTACAGTGAGTGAAGTCACTTTTGTTCTTATGTGTAAATCCAAACCCCTGTATGGCTCAGCACCAGGTAAGTGACGTTTATTGAGCTTTTAACCTTCTACCAGTGCATCCTTTCCACTGAGCATTGAGCCAGTTCACTGAGGAAAGGTTCGGGTCCCTGAGGCGTGACCCAGAGGGCCAAATCCCGCTGGTCTGCACGAAATCAACCCAGCTCTATTGTACATCTGCACTCTGGCACTGCAGCATTCATCTCTATTTCAATTATCCCACTTATCTAAATAACAAAAAAACGTTTCAGGCAAATGAACACATTGCTCATCTAAAGCTTTGGCACAATACGAGGTTGTGGGGTTTAGTCTTGAGTGTCACCATTAATGACATATTCATGTATGCTACACCCCTAGCAAAGGTTTTGATGCTTTGTCCACCAATCCACTAATGCCATCACTTCACTTAATTGCCCTCAATTAAGACACTATAGAAGAATTGCAAAGAATTGCTAATGAACCAATTTGGAGACGTGGAAACATTCAAAGGGGGATCCTGGATTGAGGGCAATTAACCCCAGGCATGATAGATAAGCCTCTTCACTCCCTTATCCCCTCTCTTTATACGGAGAGAAAATGTGGGCTTAAAGCAGAAATCCACCCTGAAATACGAGACAACTCAATCAATATTTGCAGATTAATATCTGCTCCGCTGACCGTGAACAGGTGCGCAACCTTGTGGATTAGGCATGCTTGTGCTTTCATATCTCGCTACACAAGTCTGATGAGAGATGTCAACCGGAAACTTCATTCTTCTCTTCAGCGTCTTCAGAGTTTTTGTTCTTTCTCCCATTAGGTACAAATGACACGACTCAAAGGTTTGCATTGTAGCTACTGCAAAACATGGTACATTTAATCATTCATTTCTATTTTCTCTGATAATCAAGAGATATTTAAGAATTGACAGTAATTCATGATTTGGATTAAAACAACTTTATTCCACACAGGACTTTCACATGGACTCTGTGGAGTGTTTTCTTTGTATTACCCACACATCCATCCCAACCTCATCTACTGCCCTTTTCTTGCTTTTTTAACATACTGATGCACATAACATAATCAAGTAGTTTTGGTGGTTAAACCTAGCAAAATGGGTAATTTCCTAAACCTAACCAAGTAGTTTTGGTGCCTAAATCTAAGAAAACAGGCCATTTCCTAAACCTAACCAAGTAGTTTTGGTGCTGAAACATAACTAAACGGATAATTTCCTAAACTTAACTCAGTGGTTTGCCTTGGTAGCTTTGCGTGACTATTTACAGCCATTTAAAAATCCGATTGGTGGAGATTTAAAGTTCAGAAAACACAGATCTGGGGAAAGAGAAAGGTAAGCTCGGTACAAAGCGAAGTGTCACAACAGAGAGCCGAAAAAACAGGAAACAGATTAAATCAGAGGCAAACGTCAGGGTTTCCATCCATGTGTGTCCATCAGCGGGTTGGATTATGCTGAAGCCATGGATTTGCCATGCTAATGGCACTGCCAAATGAAAAGACTAATGCCTCAGCTAAGCATAGAGAGCAGCAGGCAGGTCACTAGACTCCAGAGAAACATACTTCAAAAACGCTGACGCATGCAGCACGGTCCCCTCACTCGTTATGGTGCCAAACTGTAAACAAAAAGAATTACCATACAGAGGGAAAGACTGAGTATGAACACATGGAAGAGGAAGACATTATCTGTCCTTACTCGCTCATATGAGCAGCTCGTTAGCCCTCATTTCAAACACCTTGTGACAACATGTTGGTTTGTTCCCTGCAGGTACGTCGCCGTCCCCCCTCCTCTCCATTGATTCGCACGTATCGTGTTTCTTCTGCTGCTTCCTTTCTCCTCTGTTACTCTCTTTTTGTAGTGGCGGTCCTGAGAGAATTTGCGGGACCAGCTTGTCAGTGACAAACCTGATTAAGACAAACGGGTCCGACTGGAGCTCATTTATATCACAGCGCATCCCGGATTTTGGGTCATGGACTCACCACAGGAACGGTTCGCCGGTTCTGTCTCTGCATGATAGAATAATGAAGCGTTTCATGTTACACAACTTCCCGCAGTGCCAAATTCTCATTCTTTTTAGGTCAAGTGTCAAGGCAGCTGTGATAAACTGTAGTTATGAAGCAGAAGGATGTTCTTGTGTTTTACTCGGGATGATTTGGGAATACAAGAACCCACCTGAAGCTTCATAATTGAACTTGGATAGATTAATTCATGTTTAAACAGGAAATTAGGTTCAACGGTGGCAAGAATCGTATAATTTGACCTGTTTCAAACACATTTAAACATGAAATTCATTTCAGAATTCAACTGCACATCCAAACTTCCAATTTCTCCAATACCCCAGGACCATGCTCACCGTCTTCTTTCTCATCTTTTAGCAGGCGATCAAAGGATGTACCTGAATACATCTGTTATATCCTCCCCAGCTCAGAGACTTCCAGAAGACTTTACATAGAAATCCGTGGTAGAGAGTTGCTCCAGGACGCCGAGAGGATTACTTCGTCCTCCTGTTTAATAAAGTGGCACTTCAGGTTGACTCAACGGCAGGTTAAAGTCTCTCAACGGCTGTTCGCATTGATTGACACACCGCTTGATCAATATGCATTCTGTGGACTCGCGCAGGTCCGACTGACGATGGACAGCACTTGACAGTCCAAAAAAACGGTGGTGGAAAGAAAAGCACCACTTTGCCACCAATGTGAGCTAAATCAATGAAGGCACTTAACATCACTGACCTTTTGCACTTTTACCTTCTTCAATAAATTGAGCTATTAATTAGTTCACTACAACTGCATTGATTGTATGTAAAGTAGACTGTGTGTATTCTTCAATCTCCCATTATGATGATGATTCTGACGTATACGACATAGTTACCCCCAGTATATAGAATGCGAACATAATAAAGAAATCAATTCTTATTGATCTTGTCATTCATTGCTACATAAAAAGTAATTTGGTAATTTGGCACCAAATGTGCAACCCCATTAAAAGGTAACGTCATCATTTTTACACAATAAAGACTGATTGTCTTGAGTACTACTGCGTATGAATATCCGCCCTGATAATGGGCACTTGGGCCTTTTTAGGAAATGAAACATGAGGTTCTGCCCATCTCTCCGTCTTGATCATTTACATACAATCTCTTATTTAAGACAGCAGAATAAAAAGCTCGCCACCTTTTAAGAGTCAAACAAAAAGCTTCACCAAACTGAATGCATAATATCTGGAATTTTACCATCATGAGAGTGTCATTTTTGATCCTTCCGTAGGCTCAAGTTTAATCTTTCCATTTAAAATATTCTGTCATGGAACATCAAACATGTATTTGGAGTAGGTCGCATTCTGTCGGGAATGACTGAAATCCAGCGCGTTAATGTTAAACGTCTTGTTTTTAATGCATTTTAAAGTGTCAACGTTAAGTAGTATGAATTACCTCTCGTCTCCCCGTGTCATGTTAGTGTGACTCGATTGCACGAGACCAACTGTGCAAACACCAGATGTTAAGACGGGGCGTAGAAGGCGCTTTGACAAGTAGGTATCATACATTATGCGATGTTAAGAACTTGCATGCAGCAGCAGCAGAAGCTCTGAGACGAGGACCGGAGCTAAACACACCATCACGGCTGCGACAGGTGGAAGCATACAGCCTTGGCAGCTCTCTACGGCCATAAACATTAACACTCAATTTTTATACAATGCACTTTGATGCATTCGCCCCGGTTACGGGGAGGGCTCACTCTTTGTTGAGCATCTCTCTTACTTCGCAACGCCGAATCCATTAAACAACCGGGATTTTCCTCAACTAATTGCGGCGCACTCGAGCCGGCCTTTGAGGCTCTCGTGTTCATCAGCATCACACAGGTGCACCGGCAACACGTGATCCGCCCATGGCAATTTAGGTGCCTGTTAAGAGGGAAAATGATTGACAAACACACACACACACACACACACACACACACACAAACACAAGCAATGAGCAGAATGCAAGCATATACAGTGAGTCATGTGTTGTGAACAGCCATAGCATGTGGTGGGTGTTTAGCCGACTGGCACCCGACACGTTCGCTGGCTCCGGCCATCAGATGGGATTTTAGTAATGAGAACAGACAGGCCTCAGTGACGACGTTCACATATTAGAAAAATACTTTGGTTATTGCCATCGTTTTGAAAAACCAAAACTGCATTCTCACTAAGCTGTTTTAACCCGAATAAACAGTGCCGATGTTTGTTTCTGCAAAAGTTTAGGTTGAATTCTCCATTTTCTGTTGTGACACCCCCTTGCTTATGTTCTGGTTAGGTTTTGGCAAGAAAAACACTTGGTAAGGGTTCAGAAAAGATCATGTTTTGGATTGAAATACCTACTGTGGTCGCCACAAACATGGTTAGAGATGTCCCGCCTTCTCGTTAACAAGACCCTGTTTTTGTTGACACAAACAGAGGTAGAAAACTTGTCCCCAGGTCTACAGGGGCGTGACGCTTGCAAATATTGAAACACAGTGTCGAACAGCAGTAACTGGCCTTGAAGCCTTCTTGCCGAACTGATGTGATCTATACTAGCAGGGCGGCTGTAACTGGAGCAGGTCGTCCAGTGATCACAAGGTTGCTGGTTTGATTCCACAGCTCCCTTGGCATTATGTTGAAGTGGAGCAAAATTCCGAACACCAAATTGCTTTGAGCGGCCAGTAAACTGGAAAACATTATAGAAATGGAAATCCATGAATGAACCATTTAATGGCTAATTGACAGCTAATAGATTCAAGTTTAGTTTTACAAATTAAAAACAATAGTACCATATCAGTGTAGTATTGATTGTACTTTTAAACCTGCATTGTATTTTACCTCACCTTTAACTGTGTTCTTACTCTTCTTTGTGCTTTTCTTTACCACTTTCTAGCTTTTTACTTTCAAAAGGCCTCCCGTGGACAGGTGTGAACCAGCATTTTGTAATAAGCTCTTGGATGGTGCGGCACCAAATAAATAAACTAAACTGAAAACTAAAGCTGAATATATTTCTTACAATCCAGCTTCCTGGAGCACCCCTGAGACATGAATTTGTCCCATTTTGGCATTTCTGCGAGGACAAAATTGCAAATAATGTTTTATTTTTGGTAAACAAAGCTGGATTTAGTTTTATATTACCACAGCCGAAACAGTGAAGAAATAGAAAGTCTAACTTGCACGTAAGAATACTAAAATGAGCATAAAACTACTACTTATAAATATAAATGTAGTTGGACTACCAGCAGGCTTCAGTAGAATTAATTACATGTTGTTCGCCGCTCCCCACACTGTAGAGGGAGTACATGTGAACATAGTAATTGTGCTGCTAATAATATATCGCCTCGCCGACTTACATGAGTCAACATCTCTCAGTTTAAATATGTAAAACTATGTCTGACATCCGTAACCAGACGGGAACAGTCACTCCTGTACCTTATTTCTTATTATATTTCTGGAACCTTCCTGCTTTGTATGCAACCTCTCTGCACATCAGCGTACCAATTTATACTTTCAGCCACTACGCCAGCCACATTGTTAAATAATTCAAGTACATTATGTATGTGTTTCTCAAAAGCACTGACAACTGATGTCTTTTAATTGACAGCTGAGGTTCAAGATGGCACCATTCAAACTGTGCCTAATGGCTTCTTTCACTGAATTTAAAACCAATAAAAGTCTGAACGGTGATGGGATGAATTATGGACTCAGAGCGTTGCAAAGCCGAGGAAGAACTCTCAATATTTTTTCTCAGCATATTCATTAAAATAATGTTGGTGTTATCTTTCTGTCAGTGCGGTGAGAGGACCTGGAGGGAGAGGGCTGATTGTGTATGATTGGGCTTTAACTTCAACTCCCTGTGGGCAGACAGCTGATCTGTTAACCCTGAAAGATCTTGACAGCCACCGGTGGCTAAAAATAACTGTTGTGCTCAAATGCCAAATAACTTTTGCACCGCTAATCTTGTCAATATGCCATAAAAACTCATGTAAAGCTTCTTAAAACGCTTCTTTAAGCACAAGTTCACATTCTGAAGCACTGATTCGTCAAAGAAACCCACATAATTTCGCCCTCTTACTCAACACTACATCTGTTGTTCATGTTCAATGGATTGTATCTTTCTCTGAAAAAAAGAGCCACATTTGCTTCGATGTCCTGTCTTGATGGACAACTGATTAAACTAGCGGAAAACGTTGATGAGTAGGGAAAAGGGCAGGAAAAAGACAAAGACAGGAAGTCAAAAGTAAAACATGATACATGAGGATGTGATCTATAAAATAAGACAGGAAATGATTAAACCAAAAAGCCAAACCAGGACATTACTCTCTAAACTTGTTTAACACATCTATTGTACATGCTCAGTCAATTAAATCCAGGGCTATACTTGTTTTTCACTGAAAAACTAGTCTAATATTTTTACAAATGACTTTAACTTTTTAAGAAAGGTCAGATGTAGACAAGGATTCATAGATTCTTCCGGCTCTGTCTGAATTCACAGTGAAACAAAAGGGGAAAAAAACCCACCAAATTTTGACTGTTACTAAAAACTGAAATTGGGACTTTAAAGGAAGAGTTCACCCAAAAATGAAAATGTAGTCATTATCTACACTATCACCTCCGCGCTGATGGAAAGTCAGGTGAAGTTTTGTAGTCCGCAAAATATTTCTGGAGCTTCACGGCAAAACAGCGTCGTAGCATTCTTCTAAAAACACTAAAAGAAACCCTCAGATTTGGATTTGAGTTAAAAAAAACTTTATTAACAACCTCAAGCTTATGCACCCTCTTCTGATTGGGTAGGTACTATCGCTTTGAGCTAAGCAGCTACAGTGAAGATTTGGGCTAAAAAAGAGTGTAAATGACATCTTTTCAAATCAATTTGGATCTCTGGGCTTCCGTAGACTTGGATTTCCCAATGCAAGCTGTATGGAGCCATTTTAATATTTTTATTCCAGCTGTTTTTCAACGTTTTGAAACAAGTCCCCATCTACTCTAGTTGTTCAGGAGAACACTGCGACGCTGTTAATGCTGTGAAGCTCCAGAAAACGTTTTGTGTACTGCGAAAGTTCACCAGACTTTCCATCCACATGAGGCTGAGGAGATAATAATAAGATAATACATTTAGATTTTTGGGTGAACTTCTCCTTTAAGGCCCTCCTCAATCAAATAATGTTTGGCACAAAATGGCGACTTCTAGAATAGGGTAGGAAAAAGTAGAGGAGAGTCGGGTGGCCAAAGAAATCTCTCGCTCTCTCTCTCTCTCTCTCTCACACACACACACACACACACACACACACACACACACACACACACACACACACACACACACACAGCAGGTCTTTTGAGATTATTCCCCCAGTAGATGTCAGTAAAACATCCCCATCCTCTGTTTATTTTCCATACCAATCTTGGCTCTGTGGCAGGTTCCTTAAAAAAAATAAACACTAAATAATGTCACATCACACTAAGCCTTTAATACCAGCGGGCCTGCTCCTCCGAACGCAGCGCGGCACTAAATCAGACAGGAATTCTCCTTTCAAACAAGATTTAAGCGGCTAAATCTCAATAAGTGCCAGTCAGTTATGATGAAACGAGTCATCGAGGCAGGAGCAGCTGAGATTCAGAGAGAGGAGGAGGAGGAGGAGGAGGAGGAGGAGGAGGAGGGAGAGCAGCAATGTACACAACGTGACGAAGAGCAGATCTTCATCACGGCCGTGTGGTCAGACAGGCAACAGGTTCACGGGCAGAGAGAGAGAGAGAGAGAGAGAGAGAGAGAGAGAGAGAGAGAGGAGAGAGAGAGAGAGAGAAGAGGGGTGTGATCCTTCACATTAAACTCTTCTTTTGTCTACTTTTAATTGTTCTCGTTTCTAATTAGTTTCACGAAACGTGTCAAGTGAAGTGAGACAGTTTAGCGGGTTTATTCTGTCTCGCTCCGGCTGATTTGTCTCCCTCCCACAGGCGGATCTCCCCCCTCCTCCTCCTCTGTTTGACTGGAGACTATTATTTTTTTTTTTTTAAAAAGGCTTTAGTTTGGTGTGAAGCTGAAGATACTCGACACACATCCGATCTTTACCGGGTGAGAAATCTGCAAACAACGGGAGCGCGCTCGACCCCCCTCCGCCTCCAAAATCTCCAAATTTTGCGCTCTCCGCGGTGCTGAAAGTGGAAACTGTGCGTAAAAAGCTGCGCCAATCTCTGCTTTTCGCTCTCTCTCTCTCTCCAGCCAGACTTTCTTGAATCCAGAGGGGAACATCTTGCACAGAAAAATAAATGCAAATACGTTTAATAAACGTGATAAAGTGTGAGTGCCGAGCCCCAGCAGGCTGAATGAGCTGGTTTCCTGTGCAAACCAGTGGCACATACGTCTGATCCTGCTGCTGGCACGAGCTTTAATTGGCGTGTTTGGTCGAATAATGAAATTTGAAGCTTTGGGCGTTTTTCTTTTTCTCTTTTTTTAAATAACGTGTTGCTGCAGTTGTTGGTGGTAAACACTCAGCTCGGTTCTCCCCCCCCCACGAATCTAAAAGGCAAATAACGACTGTTGTTATCGTCAAAGAAATGCGAGCCTACTTCTTATAGCTCTCTCTCTCCCTCTGTCAAACACATACACTCTCTCTCACTCACACACGCTTCTCCCTCCCTCCCCCTCCACCACCTCCCCACTTTCTCCAGTGCAGCAGCCGAGGCGCTCCTCGTCTCCAAAGCCTGCTTGTCTCCAGAAGCATGTCCTCAGACATGCAGCCACGGCGCGATGGAGCAGACCAAGAGACGCCACCAGCCTGACAGCGCGAGAGCAGGTGAGCCTGAATTGCCTTTATCTTGGCCTGTGTTGTTCCCTTCTGATAGAAAAAAAAAAACAAAAAAACAAAAGGAGTCGATAGCAGGTTTACCTGATTCTAGGGCGCTCCCTCCTTCTGAGCGAGGTTTTCACGAAACCGTCTTGCTCAAGGACACTCCGACCAGGAGGGACTGGTTGTTGGGAACTGAACTAGGGATCTTATAGATAAAACTGCTCCGTCGCTGTATCCGCGTCGACACCTGTGCTCACCGTCTTTCAGCGCGTAAAATGGCTGAGACGTGGAACTCGGTCGCTCCAGAGATGTCCTGGGTGTGTTTTCTTCACAATTTCAGACATTTTTCTATAAAGTTGTTGTCGGCGGACAGAGTGTGTAACTTTATCAGGTCTGTGCGGCAGCTGCGTAACAATTTTAACGCCGTCCGATCCGCCGTGGGCAGATCAGGGCTGTGAATATTCACAGTGCGAAGCTTTTTTTCTTTTTTTTGCACGATGAGCACAAGGACAACGAAATTTTTTTTTTACGCTTGATCCACAGCTGGCCGTGCCATCTGGCGCATCTCGGACGCACAAAAAAATCTGAAGTTTACTTGTCTTTTATTTCCCGCACCAAATAGAGGAAACTGTCTAAGCATCAAATCATTCTGTCTTATCGTTTAATCTTTTCTCTCTTTCTCTCTCTTTTTTCAACCGAGTACATCCAACCAGCGCGCACTCAGGGCAGATTGCGCGCTGTCTCATCCAATATCCGGCGCAATAAGCACCGTTACCCTCATTTCTCGGGATTTTCTCGACTGTTTTGTGTCTTCAAACGATTCTGTCTTACGAAACATGTCCTGATTGTTTTGGGGCTGTTTTTTTTTCTTTTTTTCCCCTTTTTTTTTGCCAAAAAGATGCCAAAACGGGTTACACAGTAACAGTAATGTGCGCTCACGGGAACCCTAATGCGCCTTTGGATAAAAGCGTTTAATTCCCTGCCTCGCTTCCCCCCCAGTTCTCCTCCTTTGATATATCATCTCATGACTTCTCCTCCACGCATGGCGCAGATGCAGATCGCTGTGAGCCTCATTTAGCCACAAGGCTCTCCGTGTCTCCTCAATCCAGCCATTCTCGGGTTCATTTCTTGACTATGATTGCCACATCTGGAGGAACAAACATTCGTAAGCCTCCAGTGTTTTAGATTGATTGAAAAAAACAAGCAGCGGTGTTGTCATACATGCACTGAGATCTGCAAAGAGGCGTCGCAGCCACAGCCTACGTGCGTAAAAGCGCAACGCACCAAAACGGAGCAGACCCTGTGAGACGGCGGGTTTGTGTCGGATCCTGTGACTCCGGGTCTCACAGTTGAGCTTGTTTGACGCGCAAAAGTGGATCTCCCCAAATACAGGCTGTGAATGACTGGCAGTGAGCTCGTTGGCCATAATCAAAGATCCAGCGGAGGACTCGGAGGATTTCTCGGTTCAGAGAGGTAAAGAAAGCTGTGATTTATCAAGCTGTTTTTTCTCCAATTCCTTTCAACGATTTTCTCGGCTGGATGTGAGGCTTGTAGTGATGATTACAGTGGCAGCAGGTTGGAGTGTGAATGAAAAAAGGGGGGAAGACAGAAGCTGTTGGATGGATGAAGCGGCGCTAGTGGGGTCGAGGTCTGCGTGTGATTGATGGAGGAAGGTTTTAAGTTTCGGATCATTTGGCTTCACTCTGATATTCACAAGACAGCCAGAGTGGAATCTGACTAAATGTGGTCGGTATGAGCCTCCTTGTGGCTGTGTGATGAGACAGAATACATCTTTTTTTGTCTAATTATTTGCCAAATTTTACTGTTTTATAAAGTGGACAGGTTCCCTAAATATCACTGCAGGTCACCTGGTGGCAGCAGCCTGTGCAGTGGGGTTTGATATTCATGTGACTTCTTGGCTGTGCAGTGTGTGACTGAGTGTTGTGGCTCGACCTTGATGAAGTCTGCTGGCTGGTTAATTGGTTTTGTTTGAAGACATGTCAGCCGAACACAAAAGGGGGACTCGTGTCGCCTTCCTTTTCGAGGTGGGGTTTTTGTTCCTGCACATTCATGCAGATCTCCAATCAGGAATTCAATGTTTTTGTTGGTGTCTTGCCAAAAGAACCCCCAAAAAAATACAAGGAGAGGAGAAAGAGGAGCTGAGGATTAGCATTTTTTGCTTCTGACTGAAATCCAGGAGAAACTTTCCATCACTTAAAAAACAAATGAGGCTTTTTTTTTTTTAAAGAGGATGTTTAAACAATCGGTATGAGAATGGATCACAGTCCTAAACTGGCTCTTTTTCTTGATGTAAATGTTCCTTTTTTCTGTGGATACACGATCGTAACTCATCTGCTACAACACAAACAAAAGCATCACACAGAGCCATTTATTCACCTGTAGATGAAGAGCTTTGACAACCTGTTACGTTCCCCTAGAGAACCTTAAAGGAGCAGTTCGCACAAACAGGAAAATTCTGTTATTATCCACTCCCCTCCTCCTCTTACGAATTTTGGAGCTTCACGGCACCACCGAATTCACCTTAACAACTCCAGTAGATGGGGACTTGTTCTAAAATTTAAAAACACAAACATAAAATGACTCAAAAGGGCGTAATCCAAGTCTCCAGAAGCACCAAAATTGATTTGAAAATATGTTTTTTACACCCTTTCTTAACCCAAAGTCATCCCTGTAGATGCTAAGCTAAAGGCGCTAGCGTGCACCCCATCTGAAAATCGCAAGAAGATAATAACTGAAATTTTTATTTTGGGCTGAACTTACCCTTTAAGGCTTCATAAATGACTCCATATGATCACTTAAAGCGAGAGCAAATCCTTTTGATATGGATAAACGCCTCAAAGAGCCAATTACAGAATTAGCATTTGACAAGTCCGTCTCTGAATGCTCATATCTTTATCGCATAATGATATCATAATCATATTTTTTATTAGAGAATGTGGTTTTAAAAATAAAGGTCAATTTCCTTTTAGAATTGCGATGTAACTACTCGACTAATGGCTTTCCCCGCTGCCTCTGCAGCCACTCACACTTTCTCAGTATCATTATACACTTTTTAATGTCAACAGCTGTAGCTTCCATTGTATTATTTCAAGTATTGAGGGCACATTTCAGCCTCGATCTTGAGAAAGGCTTCATAACTCAGCGTTCTTCGATCTTACCAACATGTTGCGTCACACCGCGCCAGAAGTTTGCAGAACTTCCTCCGACTTGTTGCTTCCGCTCATCGTCCCGTTTGACGGCCTGATGTTGATGGATGAGGTCTGGATGCACCGTGACTGAACAGTCATTTGATGGCTTTTTGCAATTACTGCCGGCCCTCTGAGGTTTACCGAGGTCAGCCGCATGGCTTCCCCCCCCTGAATATCCCTGCCTGAAAGCATTGATATTACATTAGCGATGCAGATATTATAGACTGTGCATAATTCTTTACTGGAGGTGTCAACGTGCTTGACTGTGATAGCAAATGATGACATGCATTGACTGGTGAATCTTGCTTGGGGTCAGCTGTTATGCAGGAATATTGCCTATTGGCATGTTGGTTAATGCAGATTAGAGTAAAGAGACATACTGTATGTCGGGAGCACAGTCATTAAAGGTGCAGTTTGTAGTTTTTTTGAAATATTTTAATCATATTCACTGACTGTTTTTCTTGTGTATAAACAAACTAAATAAACACACTCTCTTTGTTTTCATGACTGAATAAACTGAATAAACAAACTGACAGCACAATTTAATGCTGTTTTACTTACTGTTACTGTTTACATGTGGCGGACCCTGCCACCAGTGTTCTTGGGACCTACTTTTCCTCGTTTTCTTCATAAATATTTCTGAATTTGTATCATTACCTCATCCATTCCGAGTTTGTGCCCCTTTAAAATAAGACAGAGGACTTCAAACGACAGATTTTTGCAGTCGTGTCTAAAAAGTGATGCTTGGCGCCCCCTGTGGTGAACACGAGACGTGAACAGGTACGACCCTCGATTGATTGTACTGCCGTCTTCTTTCATATTAAAATGGAGAGCGGCGTGCTCTGTAGGAGCTGACTGTGCGCACACACACACACAGAGCAAAATCTTCCTCGGTCTCCCTCACATGGAGGACGGAGGAGTGAATGAGGGAGGAGGCTCATGCCAACGCTCCTACCGACCATGAATGCACGTTGCACACATATTCCCTAAATCTGTGTTTTTGGCAGCGGCAGAAACAGCGTTAGAGGCGAGGTTTGTTTTTGTGAAAAGTTAAATTTAGCCCGCGGGGTGCCTCATTCCGTGGACATAAGCTTCTCGGTTGTAGAGCGGCTGCACCGTGCACATTAGCGGATCTGTGTAGCTGGCGCGTGCAGAGAGGAATGTCTAATTATCACGCTTCCAGACCGCAGTAGGCTCCTCTATTTGCACTGAGCTCCTGCTCGAATCGCTTTCTTTTTCTGCCATTACACACTTATTTATTTTATTTTTTACGCAATTAAAATTGCTATCTCTGCTCCGTGCGGATGAGGACGTCCACCCAGCGTTAAAGGAACGCTTTAATTTAGCAAAAGCAGAGAGATTGTCTCTGCTAACATGTGGAAATTCTGTTGCAGAGATGAAGAGAGACTGTGTAAAGAGAGTTTTACGTAACAGTGAACACAAGTGTGTATATGTTTGAGGTCGACAGCACAAGGATGTGTCTGAATTTCTATAAATACGCTTTTATAAGCTTCCCTTGTTTCAAACTGTCTACATGCAGATTTCCCCACGCCGCTGTATCTCCAGCCAGCGGGACAAATGGACGAGTGTAGCCTTTAACGGAGCTTCTTATCAGATGCTGAGTGATTGCAGAGCTTTACAATATGAAGTGCCACTAAACCACGAGCACGATGGGCATTGATTGGTAAAGGATGGGAGGAGGGAGATTCCTCCTTAAGGTCATTACCCAGCAGACAGAGAGAGTTAGACGAAACAAACCAGTGTAATTGCATTTGTAACAAAAGACTAAGAATCAATGGACTAAGCACTACTTACAGCATTGTGTCGGCATATTTCATCAACATCTAAATGGATTCAGTAACTCCGTAATTGCTTATAAAGTCTCTTCTGTGAAATCAGTTCAGTTTTTTTTTTTTTCCCCCGCTGAAGTCCGTCGCCTGTGTTTTTAGATGTGACTCAGAACGCATGTGACAGCCTGGCTGCTGATCTACACAGCACACGTTCCACATGTGCGAGATATGAAAGGCGGGGGTCGTTTGCAGACTTTACAGCGGTGTTAAGCTGTGATTCACCGTCAGGATGTGGATCAAAGAACTCGCGCGGTGTCAGGAGAACATTTATTTCAATTCTAGCAAAGGCAGTAGCAGTAGCGTGACACAATTGCATGATTTTTAATGAGGGCGTTTAAATAAAGTTAATTTGACTCACAAGCTACATTACCTGATTGTTTGGCTGCTAGGGGGCAGCAGAAACAAGTTGTAGATATGAGGAAAAGCTTGCTTGCTTGCAAATCTGGCCATAGGTGTCATTAACAGGGAGGACATGTCCCCATACCTTTTTTTAAAGATTCAAGATGTAAGAATTGTTCAATTCATACTCAAAACAAATGGGAGCACATCAGTAACTTAGTTTAGCTAGTTAGCTCTTAGCTGTGCATCGTGTGGCTCTAAGCACCAGGGAAGTTGGTTTTCTCTACATTCAATTGATCAATTTTTGAATGTTTTCAACAAAATTTGTTTCATATTGCACCTTTAAAAACATTATTAGTTAAAAGTGTCATATTCACTCTCCTTTAAGGCCTGATTTTGCGATTTAAGGAACTAGAATGGCATTCAGTAGAGCGCATACCTCTGTCAAGACCCAACAGTCCCCTTTAATTCAATCTAGCCTAATTCGATGTCAAATATAACATATTTAGAATCAAATTTTAAATTGTACTCACTCATAGATATCAGCCACTTAAACATCGCAATGTTGAGAAAAGTGAGAAACAAATTCCTTGATCTGATCCACTATTCAGATGTGCACCAAAAGTTAGCGGGGTCTATTCTGGGCCGAGACCCATCCTCCATCCAAGTTTCATGGAAATATATTCAGTTGTTTTTGTATAATAACGGTCACAAACCAACCAACAAACAGACAGACACAGGCGAAAGCATAAGAATATCGGCTCTTTGGCCGCTGAATCCTCCATTTTGTGCATGAACTAGTTGCTAACTTGGTCTATCTGCCGATGGTGCTGTGCTGGCTGCCTACAGTTGGTTTTGAAACCAAAAAATGTCATCCACTGCTTTACGGACTTCTGTTCTGAAGGCCTCACGGCCATCACCATCTTTTTTGTTGCTGCTGTTTGGAGCCAGAAGTGACCGTCCTCTCTTCTCATTTCCCAGTTTGTACATTCTCAACTTCTGTCCTCGCCTCCTCTCCTCGTGTCTCCGTCCCTCCCACGTGAGATGCGAGCAGAGCAGGCGAGGCAACATGCTTTCAACAAAATGAGACATCTGCGCTTCGGAGCCATATTTTTTTTTAAAGCAACATCAATTACATGTGACATGTGGAACAGCTGCATCGTCTGTCCGCTGTTTTGTTACAGTCTACCGCTGTGTTTTATCGTCTCTGTCACACGATAACGGTGTTCATGACAACTTTAAATCCAGTTAACAACGTGGCATAATGTGACATAAATAACATCGAGGCGAAATGTCATCAAGGAAAGCGGTTCGAGCAGCGGCGTACGAGGTGCTACACAAACTGTTACAGGCCGAAATTCCCACGATGATTTATATATTCTGGCTTTATGTCACACCTTTGTCGGTTCACGGGTGCCGGAAGAACTTCCGCAAAAGAGCCCACCTGTGCATCCTCCTCAATAAGGCGAGCTGGGATCGATTTCTGGGAGATGATGAGGCACAAAAAAGAGAAATAAAAGGAGCCCCATATGTAGACAAGGGAGTGAAGGTGGGGAAGGATTTCCTGATGGGATCTGACCACGAACCAAAAGGCACTCCATTGTCAATCACAAGGTAGCCACATCCAGAAGCATACTCTGCTTTATCACATTTTTTTACTCTTAATGGGAACTTAATTTACTAAACGAACACCATGCTGTGTGGAAGAAGACCTGAAACTATAGATTGAGACCATTAACTCATTAAGCAACTTCTTACTGAGGTAATAAATCATTTGAGAACTAGTGTCATTTTCTCATAAGCTTACATACAATCTTACTTTTTTTTGCAACCAGTGGTGTTGCCAATAGAAAAAGCCATTGGCTTCACTTTTCAGACCTGGAGACGTTGTACATATTTTGAACAGTTAACTGATTTATCACTCAAAAACAGCCGTCTGCTGATAAAAGTTGTTTTAGAACGACATTCAAGTACCTGAACGTCTCGCAAGCAGGTGTTTACATTCACATAAACTGAAGGCTAAAAAACGTTCTCGAGAATCTTCTGTCCAAGTTCAGACGTTCGTTCTTCACCTTTTTCTGAGGACATTCTAATCCAAACATCTCGGCGGGTCATAAACTCCTTTTAAACATCTTCACACAAACTGTTTGGAGTTCTGCAGAAGGACAGGGAGAGTTTTTTTTTTTAAAGACTACACACGTGTCAGCATTGTCAGCAAATTGTTGAAACCTTTGACTGCTGTTAACAGATGACAGCTAATTGTGTCCTGCGTGGAAATAAACAGCCACTTTTTCCACTGGAACGAGACGAGTGGAAGCCTGAAGCTGCTTCCGATGTTCCTGTTTGTGCTCTGAAAACCTGCCAGTTTCAAACCGAAGCGACTAAACGACGACGACTCTCTGCACTTCACTTCTGACTGCTGGCTTTTTTGGATATCGTCCGTCGCACCTTAAAATATGAATGAGCCTAGTGATAGTGACTCACTTCCTACAGTTGCACCTCTGGTAGCGATGACACGGCGACACCAAAAGGTGTGTTTTTTGGGAAGGGAGAGTGCGGTTGAGTGAGAGAGCTGTAGGCTAAATTTAAACTTCAAGGCTTGTGTCATACAGTCACGGCTGTTGCTCGGACAAATTAATGAGGAGATCCTCTCATTCCTCGGTCCGGAAAAAAAAAACAAAAAAAACGGCTGTTTCGACCAGCTGGCTGTTTGTAACCGACTTAACAAGCTGACTTTGCTGCGAGGCGCCGACTCCGGATTATGTTTATTGAAACCAGCCACCAGCGACAGCAGCCGGCCTGAGTCGAGCTTATTCGGGTTCAGATCGTTGTGAATCTGATACTACCCTCCATTTTTAACCCCTGTGATGAATTATAGTCGCAGTTTTGTGTGCCATGATATATTATCACACTTCTAGTATATGTATGTTTCAACAGGAGGGACTTTAAAGGAGCAGTGTGTAGTTTTGGAGAAATTTTAATCAGAAGAGAAAGATCTTTGTTGATCTTCTCACAAACTGACGTTAAAGGACAACTTGTTTACTTGTTTTACTGTTTATTTGTGGCGGACCCTGACACCTTTCTAGCTTTGAACAATCTTATTTACTTATGGAATCTTACAGAAGAAAGAAGAAAATCAGTGTTTGCTTAAATGGACACTGACAAATTGGTTGCATAATGTACTCCGGAGATCTGAATAAAATACCTCTCCAGGTGGGCTCGATGCGTCGCCTCGGCCTTGCACGATTGCAATCAGAAAAGGAAAATTAGAATGCGTTTACACATTAAAAAGCACCTCTGAATAGGCTTTTCAAAAACGCTGTAAAAAGTCTCTTCCTCTCTTCATCGTGCATAATACGGAATGTTTTCTTTTCAGTCAAGCAGGCTGTAAATGAATGCAACCTCGCGTTGTTTGTCTACATCTAGAAGAATTATAAATTTCTGTCATTGTGAAAATCGGAGCAGAGGCAGCAGCAGATGTACTACTTTACAAAAAAACAAAAAAACATCAACATCTCCAGAGATCCCTTTGACTCTGCTTCCAAAAGCCCCAGGTGCTCCACAGTCTTGCTGCTCATCCAGCAGTAATGTCGGGCGGCCATTCCCTGCTCTTAATTACTCCGAGCTTCAGTACCAGATAATTCCAGCCAGCTACTTCAAGCTCTGGCTCTGCCATTATCGTTGGCCGCATGAAACATTCAGTGTGCTCGTCTGCTCTCATCGGACCTTGGCAGGGAGGGGGTTGCTGCGTTTGCCAGCAGGCCTAATTCCTCCGTGATGGGAGATTGTAAGACATGGGACCAAAAAAAAAAAAGGAAAAAGGTAGAATCGAGCTTCTCCTCTGGAGCGAACACATTCACATACACAGGAAAGCAAACGATTTCGAAGAGAGTTTGGTGAAGAGAAAGAATGAAGGAATGCATTTTTTTGCCTCTGATTACTTTTCCTGTCTAATTGTTGTGCCGCAGCTCGAGCAGCAGGGGGAAACAGCCCGGGCTGGTGTCACAAGTTCTTGTATTCGGCGCCAACATGACTGGGCGCCTTAATATCTCACTGTGCTGCAGCAGATGCTGCTTGTGTGGGTGTTTTTTGAAGTAGCCCTGTGTGACTTTTTCTTCTCCTGGGCCAGGGGCACTAACAAGCAATTAGCCAACAGGAAGAGTACTTGGTATTTCGGGGGGGCAAAATCCAAGCTTACGAAGTCCAAGGCTGCTTATTTCTTTTTGTTTTTGACAGAAGGTTTTTGCTTGTTCCAAACAGCAAAAGCTGCTGTCGGAATGATTTGAAGCCATTTTTATCCCCTGCAGACAAACAAGACAGAGGGAAACATTTGACCAACAAATGTCCAAACTCCTGAATGGATGCGCATGATCTATATCCCATTGAGAGTTTTGTAGATTTACCACAGATTACACGTCAGTACGCGTGATGCATTAGAAGTAAATCCGTCCACGTTTCAGCGCGAGTCAATGAGCTGCTGGCAGCTGACTTTCATTTGAATAGGCAATAAAAGTCTAACTGTACTCCTGAAGGTATTGCTGTCCTAATTACAGACCTGCCTGGAGCTGATAAACAGGAATAATGGCCAAATGGAGGCACCATGTTCTGCACTTGACATCAATAATGAATCACTGCCTGTTTGTCTTTGTCTTTCCGTTGTTCAGCCTGGACACAGTTTGCCGGCCCGTCCACTGCTTTAATGACATATCTCAACATGGCTGTGAACATTCATGGTGCCCAGATGATAAATCCTAATGACCTTGGTGATCCCTTGTCTTGTTTACCAGCGCCACTGTGAAGTTAGCATTCACGCTTTTGAGGGAAACATCGCGGCATCTAGATAGCCACAAAGTTCAGTGCAGGTATTCACTTCTTATGTGCTAATTAGCATGTTTTAGCATGACAGCACAGCAAACGAAGATGGTAAACATTGTTAACGTGTGTTTGCTGCAAATTGGCAAGGTTTAGCTGGCTAACACTGCAAACAAAGGTGGTTAACATGTGTGTATTGCTAATTCCCAAGTTTTAGCATGCAAACACGATAAAAACAAAGGTGTTGAACACGTGTTTGTCGCTAATTAGCAAGTTTTAGCATGTCAAGTCTGTAAACAAATCTGGTGAACACGTGTTTAGTGCTAATTAGCAAGATGATGTACATGGTGGCCATCATAGATGCTTCACTCCAGTTCGTTAGCATTGTAATTGAGAGCATGTTGCCCTCTAATGTTAGCATTTAGCTCAAAGGCCCTATGTACAGGCTACGTATGACTTCACAGAGCTGCTAATACGATTGCAGAATTTGAACAAGACTGTTAGCCTCCACAGGCAGCTACTCTCTTTGAGCAAGAGCTATTGTTCTCCCCAGAAGTATCACAGCTGGAAATTGGATCACATTATTCAACGTTAATGTCTGACTTACGCAATTGTTGCTGCAAAAATATCCTTTGTAATATCACTTTTAGTGGCAGATGAGAGGTTTTCTAAAGTTCGGATTTGGCCCAGGGCCCGTGCTTGATTATTATCGATTCACGCTTTGCAAAGAAAAACTACGATTGTGTGTTGTGAATCACATTAATCCATCAGGTTGCGGATACTCATAAACAAGATAAATCTGTGCTTTATTGCTTTCTGTAATTACAATCTTAATCGTTATTCTCCGCTCGCAAAAATGTGTCCCTGGGCTTTCCTGAGAATTTGAAAAAGGGAAAAAAAAGAATCCGTTCCCCTGTGACAATCAGTCCATTCACCAGAAACCATCAGGCTCACCCTCAGTTCATTTCACAATGAAAGATATCTCTCCGTGGGGGCAACAGGAGGATGTTCAGTCCATTTGCGCCTCTGTATAAAATGAAAGCTATTTAAAACCCTCCGAGAATTCTGACTTCCCCCCCCAACAGAGTTTCAGCCATCATAGATTTAAGAAAACATTAGCCGGAGCAGCTTCAGGGGTCTTTATCAGGCTCAGAAATTATTTTTGTGCAGAAAAAAATGTGTCCAAACAATGATGATCTTCACAATCTGAGCGAGAGGAAAAAGGCTTACAGCAGCCGCAGAGCCAGACGGCTTGACGTGGAGCTCGGCGCTGTGTACACACTCAACAGATAAACGCAGGTCCTGACCCTTCGTAGCGTGGATCAAATCAAAAGGTAAACATTCTTCTCTCCACGCCGAGACGAGAGACACTACAGCAGCAGCGAGGGGGATGGAAGAGTGGCTGCTGTGCTTCCCATCCTGAGCCGATATTATTAAGTCCGGTGACAATCATTGTCTGTTATTGTTATTGGACTGCGTGTCAGCCCTCGGTTTATTCCTGTGCTTTTGCAAGTGAGGAGCTGTTTATTGCCTCGGGTGTAACAGGGTTCATCCTGTGTCCTGCTTTTTTCTTTTTTTTTTTTATGCATTGTAAACTGTAGTTTCCTTTTATGTGGTCAGCCGGTGCAATTTATTGACTCTGTCTACGCTGTCTTTTCAAAAGTAAACGTGAGACAAAACACAGATAACGGCAGTAAATACCACCGTCTCGTTTGATGGCATTTGGTGGACGTCTTTTTATTTTCCTCTAACCTCAGAACAGACAACTGTCCTGTTTTTTTTGTTGCGCCGCCTCGGGCGACAGTTTGCAGAAATCACCGGAGTATGTGGACCCACAGTATTATTCCAAGATGCGCAGGAAACGGGGTCATGGGATTCTTCCCGGATAGCATAAACATGACCGGGGTATTTAAGAGACAACGCATAAGCCTGAGATTACATGTACACTTCATAAGTGCAGCGTGACTGAGTCGTCTGAGACCTGGATGTCTCACTTCCTCCCCTCAGGCTTCACAATGAGAAGCCAGTGGACGTTGCACTTTCCCCAAAGCTTTGCACAGACTCACAGTTCGGCTTGACATTCTCCAAAGAAGATCCCTGAAGGTCTGTGTAACTTGTTCCAGGTGAATGCTTTGACATTTGAAAGAAATGCCAGCATGGAACAAAGTGAGCAATTCTAGGTTATCCGAGTCTGCGCGTTCATGTGGGCTGAGGAACTTCTCGGGCTTCGTCTTTTTGCATTCTGCAGCCGAAACGTGCATTTCCCAAAACAGCAGTTTCGAGCCCCGCTGGCCTCCAGCTGCGCCGGCGTGAGCCTTGTGGGAGCCAGGAGCCCGTCTGAAACGCTGTTATTTGACTTGACAGGAACAGGACTGCCGACAGAGTCCAGAGACTACGCTGTGTCAGTGGAGCACAAACAGACTGTGGGATAGATTCACTGTGTGAGGCGCTGGCCGGCCCTATGTTCACACTCTCTGATGGCCCTTTTTGACAGCCCTCTTACAAACAAAGCAGTCAGGGCAGAGAAAAGACATGTCCGATCACATGAAAGAGCTCCGAGGCGCAGCGAAACAAGAAGTTTTCCAAACTTCTTACCCTGTGTGGCTAAACTAATTGTTCTTCCACTTTGTACTTGTCAAATACCGTATTTTAGTGTGTTAAAAAGGTCACCTGTTCCACGCGACCCCACTTTGTCACCTTTTTTTTCCTTTTTTGTCTAAATGTCTCCCGGGGACAACAATTATTCAAACTGGCCCAGCGCTGAGCGAGAGCGCTGCAGCCGGCAGCCGTGAAACGAGGCTGCAGTGTGAGCCTGCGGGGCAACCGCACACCACCGCAATCAATGTACGCTAATGTGCGTCCGCTCAAGGTTCTTGTAGCTGACAGGCTGAGATCATTCTTCTCAATATGTGACAACATTATGTAAAAAAGACCTTACAGAGCTTGTCTTGCGGTTGCTAGCCGATGCACTCTGGCTCAATACTGGACCGACAGACACAGAAACAAAAGTATCCACGTAGGAAAATACAAAAGATGCCCATTAAAGACTAACCTGTGACCAATACCCAAAATGACTGACACCACACGACACACCCTTGGGTTCACCTTGAAGTCACTTTAGTATGATCAGCAGTTACAAATGAGCAAAAAAAAAGAATATGTTTAATTGTTTTAGTGAATAATTCAACACAGAAAATGTTTATACACATTTCTCCAACCAAATGTGAGGTGTAACCACCAGCTAACCCCACTATACTGTTAGCTGATTGGTTGTAGGTTGCTAGCTCAAGCTGAAGAGCCTCTTGGAGGATAATTGCCTGGATACCAGCAAAGACGATTGTTTTTCCTCAAGTGTGCATGAAAAGACACATTTGATTTTTTTCTCTATCCGCCCGTTAAGCAAGAAATTAAAATAAAAAATGTATACAACGTGAGTAGCGATGCAATTGTTTGATTGGTAACTGTAGTGACATCAGTACTACCAGCTGTGTCATGTCCACTTAAGAGCCGTTAAATCAGATCTCTGAGTGAATCTGTGGCTCGGGTGTGATTTGAGGGATCTGATCAAATTGTGCAGACAGGCATCGCTTTGCAACAACCGCGGACGTGCCGACTGCCGCCTCCCGCTCAGCTCAGGCGGAGAGCATTGTTATGCAGGTACGTCTCCACAGCTGTCTCTACTTTGTCTGTCAATCAGACGAGCAGCGCCGGAGACAAGGTCATCGCACTTCTCTCCGATTTTACACTGTTTTCCAGTCCAATCAATACCGGCCAACATAGCTAAATCTGAGAAGTCTCAATCCCGGTCCCCTTGATAATTGGAAGCTGTTAGCGTGGAAGACGGGACAGGAGTATCAATAGACCCTCCGCTTTTTACGGGAATCAGACTGCGGATGATTCGCTTTGTGCTCAAACATTAAGTGTCAGATGTTTTCGAGTGTGTTTGGCACTTCATCACTCTCCACTGTGGTTAGTCACAGGTTTTAGAATCCTTGAATTCTTATTAGAGGGAGATCATCAATCTTACGCCTTCGGTGCTTCTGGAGTTTGGAAAAGTGTACTTGGCCGAGACGACTCAGAAACTTAGGCTCTTGAAAAGGCGGAGGAGAGAACAATCCATTTCACATCAGGCGAAAATGTATTAGTTCAGTAATATTTGAGCTGTGAAACAAGTTGTTTAAAGCCTCCAGAAGGAGCAGCATGTAATCAGACAACCTGCCTCCAGTGATGGTGCATTGTGGGTAATGTAGGCTCCAGGTTTTGAGAAGCATTCTCCATTTTACAACATTGTTTGACTCATTAAAACAAAATGATCCACACAGCAGAGCCAGAGATATCGCCTCCGCATCTTCTTCCTTTTAAAAACCTGCCTGCATTACCCACAATGCAATGCCGCATCACTGGAGAATACAAGCAGCTTCCTCTGCAGCACAAATGGCTTTATACTGCTTTCCTCACAGATCCAGGAACACTTCCCTATGACCTCTACACACACTTTAATGAGTTAAATTGGTGGAACTGCCCTTTAAATGACAGCTCATTGAGTCACGGAGGCACCTGTAGCAGCTCACACATCCTGGGACTTTTCTTTTGTTCCGAGTTTCTCGATGACTCTTCAAGCTGTGATCTCTGTGATCAGATGTACTTTGAAGATGCTTTCCCCCCTTTTAATTTTTATTTTTATTTTTGGGGCTAATTCCTCTGTGAGACAACCTTTCACTCCTCAAAGTAATATCAACTTCACTTTTTTTTTTTTTAGGTCGTGAGCTGACGCAGCCTCCAGCGATCACCGCCGAGTATCTTATTTTGCGTTTGAGGACCCATTAATTGGCAATCGCTCGGACCCTAATGAGACTCTTACTGTAATTAGCGCTTCAGTAGAGGAAGATTTGCTCGAAAGGTCAACCGGTTTGCTTCAAAACACAGACGGTGACAACAGGCCGCTGGCAGAATAATGCAAAGAGTATCTGACACAGGCGGCTAATCAGGGCAATTAAGGTGGAGCCCATGTTCAATTAGATCCAGGTAATTTCTTATTTGGGACAAGTTCAGTTCAGGCGAAGGCAGAAATTTCTGAAAAAAGTAAAGCAACAGGGCTAGAAACGTTACGCTGTCGTGATCAATTCTTAGGTTTTGTAAGTTCTTAAAAGTTTTTTTTCTTAAAAACATGTTTTGCCAGTATATATATTTTTGTTGTTTTCCCATCTGTGAAGTTTTGGCTGAAGGTCTGAAGCTAACCGGGAAGATGATTGCTTTTTAGTCGCAGTCAGTCAAATTCATTACAAAAACAAACTCAGAACAAATGATCCCAACAAAATAAAAGACTCCTGCCAATCTTTGAAGGTCACAATGACACATTTTATGTTGACGAACCATTGTTTTTTTTTAAATAACATCCATAGAGCTCGTAGAAAGGCGCAGAACAAAAGTATCTTCCCTCAAAACATTATTATGATTAAAATGATTGTTCTATTTACCTCTGTTTACGAATTTGGACAGTCGGTTCCTGTTTCTAACAAGGATCTTAGAACACGATTGGCTTAAGGTGACATCAGTGTTTTCATTGGTAGTTGGCAGTTTGTGGGAGAAAAAACACGTAAAAGTGGCGCTGCCCTGACAGTAGCTGGCTAGCGTTAGCAATGTTAACGTCAGCTAGTGTCAGACACGTTAACGTTTGCTAACTAGCATTAGCGGCCAGCCACCACCTGAGGGAGCAGATAACTCACAGGTAACACAGCAGTACAGAGGGGAATAAGTAGCAGCACAAGTCTCAAAAAATGGAGACAACAGATGATTCGAACAGCGAATGTGTTGTGATGTGACTGCAATGGAAGGAGGGTGACGGGATGGGATCATCAACACCTTGGTAACACCTTTCATTATCCACCCAAAACTCTTTTTTCCCACCTGTTTTATCAGCTGAGAGAAATAAAAAAGAACATAGATGAAAATGCATCAGCAGAATTGTTTCTCTCCGGGCCTCCATACGTTCGACTCCAGCGCTCCGTCTCCCTCCCTCCCTCAGATTTCCTGTCGTTTCGCCATTTGTCGGCTTCTGAATTACTAAAACAGAAGTGCCAAAATTAGCCCGAAGACAGAGAGAGAGAGAGAGAGAGGGAGAGAGAAACACTCTCACAACACAATCTGACCTTGACATTTTGTTCCAGCGCAGTACTTTAACACTTGAAACCACTCACGAGTCCTCCTTTGTGTCTCAATCCAAGTGAGAACAAGAAAAGTTCCGTGCCTTCAGACCGACTCGCCTTATTAGGGAACGCACTTTGTTTTTGTAGATAAAGGCGAGGACTAACCTTGTTTTTCAGCCGCGATCCTATCTTTAAATTACACCTCCGCGAGAGTGTGATTGCCTTAATTATCGCCGTGTCGACTGAATCATCTCGTCCTTGAGGTCGCTTAACTTTCCCCGCATGGCACTTGGAAAAGTGAGGCGCCGTTCCTCGACAGCCCTCGTCGTGGTCACACATGTTACTCACGGCGGGTCATCAGATGTCCAGGTCTGCCGCCAGTGCTAATTTGATGGGGTTTTCTTTTTCTTCTCCTCAGATTGAGGCGTGCGCTCCCCACAGAGGAGCGCGCCATCATGCGAGTTAAATGACGGTAATGATTCCTGCAGCCCAACAGATTCATTATGGCGACAATTTGTCAGGTATCACATTCCTGGAATTAATCCAAAGGGGACTAAATCCCCATTCCTCCTCTTGGAAGTTAATTGCAAATCACGGTGTCACTTTTCATGGTTGCCGCAAACCGCTCCCTCGAGTGCAGCTCGTCCAATTATCTGTTGGCCGGTGATTTATTTGGTCACTTCTTTCCCTTCCTTCCTAGCATCCTTCATTCACACTCCCTCGTTCCCCTCTCCCCTGCTTCATCATTCTGCTTATCCTATATCCTCGCCGTGCTCTCATCTTCCCATCTCCTCTCCGTGTTCCCTCACACTCCCTCCCTCTCTCCCTCTCTTGGCAGAGCGGTAATGGTCTGGTTCACCATGCTGGGGCTCCGTAATGAAGCTGCTGCCCTAGAAAAAGCCATGTTAATGTTGACTCTGGGATCAGATTCTGCTCCAAGACACACAGCGGTGACAAATGAATGTGCCAGCTTGAGCCGGCCGAGACCGATAAACAGCACATATAGATCCGCGGCTCTGGCTGAGAAACTGGCGAGCCGAGATGCTTTGCGTACAGATCAGGGGTACGAGGGAAAATGGAAAATTTCAGTTTTGGACTGCTCAGATGAGCTGTTTACATGCGCTCGTGGTAAATGACCAACCAGTATCAACGTTTTGGCACAAGTCCAAGTGCAGTGGTAGTGTGGGTTAATAAAAAAAAAAACTGGAAAGTAGAACCGCGGCTCCCAAACGTATTGGTTCATCCATCTGGTTGTCAACAGCATTGACAAGCTGTCTGGCTGCTCCTGCTCTGCCACGCTGACCTCCCGTAACCTCCTCCGGTCCGATCTGACAGCCAGAGATGTGCTCTGCTCGCGGAGAGGTGTGTGGATCCGCCTGTCTGCCACTGTGCTTAGCTGCATTTACATCCCAGAACCGCCTCGCCGCTGACCCCGGCTGACGTACATACAGGCAGACGAGAGGAGTTCCCTCCGTCCGCCGTCCCCACGTACCTCCTGTCAGTCTGCGGCTGTCTGGAGCCCGCGGGCAGCAGCCACGCATGGCTTCCCCTCCGTCACAAAGATGGTCTTCTGTCTGCTGCCATGGCTTCATGTGTAATCTGTTCAAGTACCGCAAAGTGCATTAGCTCTCTTTTTAAATGTTTCTCCGGAGACAAACCCTAAAGTTCAACTCTCAGACAATTCAATATACTCGCAGTGGAAACTTTTTTCGAAACGTTCCCTGCCACTTCCGACGAGCATCTCTGGATGCTCGTAACTCCCCTCGGGTGGTCGTTCGATGATCAGGCGCCGGGGTAGCGAGTGAAAAATGGTTTATTCCACGGACGTGACCAAAATAAAAACAAACCAAAATGTATCCGTATGCATGGAGGATTACTCAAACTGACTCCATGCAGCAACAACAATGATCTTAACTTGCTGAGCACTTGAATAACTAACTCAAATTTGCCCCGCGGCAGGACAGAAAAAAATGTTTTAATTGAATCATCATCCACTCGACCCCACGCACCGACGGAAAGTTTTGTGAAGTGTCATAGCGAACAAAACATTTCCTGAGCTTCACGGCGAGATGAGTCGAAGGCAACGCGCACACCAATTGCTTTGTCTCTTTTTAGTAGCGCAGGGAATCATTTCCAACACATCAATTCCCTTTATAAAGCTGAAATCTTTCACTGTAGCTGCGGAGCTCAAACAGTTTGTACGAGTGTACATAACATCCTTTCAAACCATTTTGGGATCACGGGGCTTCGAGAGACAACCAGACGAGCTGTTTGGAGCCGTTTCATGTTTCATTAAATTGTCTCTGTCCTCGTCTACTTGAATAACGCAACGCTGTTTAACTGTCAAGCTCCAGAAATGTTTCATCAACTATGAAACTTCGCACGACCTTCCATGGTACGGGAGCACTGAGCAGATAATGGTTGTCATTTTTTGGGTCAACACAGTCAAATATCTATATCTAAAGCTTTTGCAGTGAGTATGTGGTACAAAAACTGTCAATGGGGAGAGAACAATAAAGTTTTGACCCCATTTGTATTGAGCCATGAACTACACATATGATGTTTGTCAGTTAAAAAGGTAATTTTCTAAATAAAGAAAGTAGCAGTTTTTCAGTAGTAAAATATCGTCTAGTTTTGTGTTAAACCACTCGGTGAACTACAAAACATGTCACCACCACCAACATGGCCGCCAGGTGGGCACAGAAAAGCTGCTAAAATAAAAAAAAGTCTACAAGGTTTAAGTCAGGGGTTTTGGTGACGACATCACTAACGCGACTATCGGGTGTGTAGCCTTTATTATTATGTATTTTCACAGTCCTATATTTCATTAGTTTGATGACAACATGATTTTCTCAGGTTAAAATCTGATGTTTTGAATTGACAAACGTACCACGGCACAATTCAGAAGGGATCAACAAATTATTTTTCCCCTCTCCATTCACAAAGTTCTACCTGAATAAGGTCCCATGGTGCGACTTCGACTCTTTTACTTTACCTGCATGTCCTTTGTCCTTCAGTGAATTCCTGGCTTCCTTTCAAGTTTGATTTCAAACTGGCCATTGCCCAAAAATAACTTAAATATAGATTTAATTGTGTCTTCTCATTGGTTGTAGGGAACGTTAACATACTGTCTGTGCTCTCTTGTCTCTGTGAAGGAAAGGTTCATGCAGCAACAGGTAAAGACAAGCAAAACATGGAAATGTAATGTGAAAATTAGCCTCTAATAGATCATAAAATTATGGAAATTGTATTCAGCCTTTAGCTGTATCGATTGGTTTCCTCTGGGTCCACAATAAAAATTTCCTGTGACCGGCGTCTGTCCACAGCTCTGGGTTTCGGGAGCCTCTGCATGAGTAGCAGGAAAGAATTTACCACAAGCTCCAAAGACCCAGGAGCTCGTTCACAAAAGCAATTTGTGAAGGCTGCCTCCATGCAGATTGTCAAACGGCGACAATTTCTGCTTGTTTCTTACAAATTGGCCATAAATTCCATCTCAGTCCAACCGGGCTCGGCATCTTCGTGCACGAGGCCCAAAGCATGGTGTTGAATGTGAAAGTGAGCAAAAGTGTCAGAATGAGCAGGAGGAAGTTCTCCCAGATGGCTCCATGTTTTGTTTTTTTTGATTGACTGTACAGTAAGAGTATTTCAGAGGCCGCATCTAGCAGCCATTAATAAAACTCCATCTTCTCCCGTTGCTTCTATATTCAGCCAAAGGGTTCTCTGCCTGGAGCTTTCTGCCTCTTTCAACCCTTTACTCTCTGCCAAAGCTGATAAAGTTGCATGCTGTGTGCTGCTTCTCAGCTCTGTTAATGGGTTTTTTGGGGGTATTGGAGTTTAAAACCTTTTGAAACACGTCTGCCAGAGAAACAACGGCCTTAAAAAGTGTTCTAGTGTTCAAAAAGTGATTATCTCTCAGCAGAGGAGTTGGCTATAAATGTAATTCACTGCGTCTTTTGGTCCAGAGACAAAAAACTACAGAAACTGCTGATGGAAATTAGGTTAAACATCTGGAGCTTGTTCCACAAAAGTGATAAGCGAGCGGAGCTGACGTGCAGATTTTTGGAAACCGGTGGCAGCGTCAGGTCAGAATGCGTGGGCTCATCCGTCAGATGTCGGAAATCACCTCGCTCGCTCTGAGAAACAATTGGTGGTTTTCACAAAATGACACCAGACGTCCATCTTGGTTTGAAAGGAGGGAGCTGATCTTTCTCCACTTCCTCGACACCAGTGTGGGGTTCTTTTTTGTGTGTGTGTTTTCGTAGCGCTTGCAGGGGCGACGGCTCATGGAAAGTCAGATACGGAGGTGCGGCTCGCTCCCCGGCACTCGCAACTGGCGGAAAGCTGCATCCGTCATGCAAAGATCATCCCCATCCCGCTCTCTCTTTGAAGTGCTGGCTTGGATGTGTTGGAGGCAACATGGCTTCATCCACACAACTTCCTCCACAGAGAGGCACCATGTAACACGTCTTCTTCTTCTTCTGCTGCTGCTGGTTATTGAAAAATGCACCAAGCTCCCCGACACATGAGGGATGTGAAACGTTATGAGACCAGGTGTAACGCGGCCAAGTCAATCAATTTCCAATTAAGCCGCGCACCTCCGTCATCCGTAATTCTTTTTGGCGTGTAAGTGGCTTTTTAATCTTTTCGTACAGGAGCTGCCGCCTCACCCGTGCAACCCCTCTGTGAGGAAATGTCAACGAGCACGGGAGGAATTAATTAAATGGAGCAAAGCGTCTCGTGGACACTGGACGTTTTTTTTCCCCCCCGCTAAAAAATATCGTCCGTTTGTTTTAGATTTAATTAATATGTTGAAATCAGGCCCGACAGCTCCAACCCCCCGCTCGTTTACAGTTCAGAAACCCTCCCGAGATTTATGGCGTCCTTTTTTCGCTCGGACGCGTGAATAATTTATCCCTCGATCCCTCCAACAAAACTCAACTCCTACTGGCATCACACTCCTCTGTGTGAGAGAGGAAGGGTTGTTGATATATTCCGCTTTGGTCTCGTGTTTTTTCCAGCCAATTTCAGTCTTTATGGTCCCCGAGTTGTTTATCGCTCTTATTGTTTGGACTGGAAATTGCGGAGCGATGCCGACAGATAGACAGTGAGGCATTACTCAACTGTAGGGAGATAAGGGGGCCTTGCTTTTTCTAAGTAAAAGCTGTCGGTTTCGCTCAGCGCGGAGGGCATGATGGAGCGTGTCTGGTGGCTGCTTACACCACAGTCCCGCCACCTCATTCGATACCGCGGATTGATTAAGCTGTCCTGAATTTTCATTGGCCCTGTGCCCATCCCGGGGCCAAAACACACCTGCCCGGGCCCTGTCAGCTACTGAAGTTATGACATCATGAGGCCCCTCATAAGGCACCTCCATTGTTTTGAAATGAAGGCACATCAATTTCACGGGCTCCACTGCCCGCCGGATGATTTGTGAGTGCCATTATCCCTTGAAATCGCTCCGGAAAATGGCTGCAGTGTGAAAACGGGGGGAATTGGTGACGGGAGGAGGGGGCGCGGGGATCTCTCGTCCGCATTGGGAAAATGGTTCGTTGCTTGTGCATGTAGCCAGGAAGAGCACGAGCAAGGTTACCTCAAAGTGTCATGTTTCTGCAAGGAAACGTGTCTGCTACCGTAATTTGTTTAAAGTTTCTCTCTGAAAATGTGAAAGCGCTCCATGAACATGACATCCAGGGAAATCAGGGAAGGAAAAAAGAGGAGGAAATAGAAAGGGGGGGGGGGGGAGTGACCAATAACCTAGTTGCAAAATCAGCATGCAAGCGCTTCATCTTTTTCTTCTCGTAGCAGCGGAGAGAGAACAGGTCTGTCTGACTACCATCCAGCTGACAGCAGAAGTTTTCATTTCCAGGCTTGACTAATTCATTAAAAAGCCATTTGAGCGCCCGAAACTCTCCATTTGTTATAACCTGAATCTGAGGAATACAAACTGCTGACTCTGTGAAATAATCATTTCAAAACCTGACCACAGTGGAGTTAAATAAAAAAAAATGCCTCTCCCCGCCGCTTCCCTCTTAGCACGAGCAGTTCAATTTGTCAGAAGCTTCCGCCGACGTGGCGACCAAATAAGCAGATCGCTGATAAGAAACGCTCGTTAATGTAGCCGCCGCCGCAACTGAACCCGCGCAACATCTATTGGCTTTTTCAAGGAGTTCGCTCTCCTTTTTTTAAAAAGTCGTGCGAGAACAAAAAAAAAAAACGGGAATGTGTTTGGAGGGAAAGGCGCCGCTGCATGCTTTCATAAGACCGGCTGCCCGAGCACAATACGTGGTCAAATGTTAAAGTTATCAGCCGAGTGCAGAAGTGAAGGAGCCTCTTCACCGCGCCGCTCTCCACACCTGCGCCAGAGGATTTCAATTCGCTCGGCAAAGCCCTGTATGACAGCGCGGAGCCATTCTGCTGCGCCGAGATAAAACATAATGCTGGGAGAAAAAAAAAAAGAGTTAAATAATCAATTCCAAAAGAAACACCAGGGTATTAATCTAGAGCAGAGGGTTGGTACCTCCCAGAGGATTGCAAGATGGTTTGCAGAGGGATTTAGAAGATGATTAGCAGCCCGTGAAAAGGAAGTTATATACCAGTGTTTTCTAAAATACACTTATTCAAATATAAAAATATTCAAATACACAAATATCAGGTTTTTAATACACTGTTAAATTTATACAGTGGATGTGTGCAGCCTCGAGGCTTTGTTCATAATTATAAAGTAAAATTGTCTGCAAATGGGAGGAATTATTCTATTCTATTTCAGTCACCATCGCTGTACTGTTGCCGCGTGTGAATCTAATTTCGCCTCAGCATCATGATCAAAGAAAATTAAGATCCTTCTGGAGGAATGGGAAGGCGATACAAGATCTTTTCTTCTTTTGAGATGATTATATATCAGATCATATAATATATCAGAACAGACTTGTGTGACTCTACAGTAAAGGTTCAAGGTTCATTTGATATTTTACAACACATGGTTGTACAACAAAGTGCAAGTTGTAGTTATGCTACAAGAGAACTTGAATTGTGGAGTGTTGAGGACGACTTCATGAGTCTTCAGCAGAGCCTGGGGACTTAAGTTTGCCCCGGAGTCTGTGGGTATGGCAGTGGATACCCGCTGTAGAGCCGTCATGTCCTGGGCCGTGCACAGACCAGGACAGTCTGTGATGCCAGGATGCTTCCTAATGCTTCTCTGTAAAAGTTGACAAGAATGAGAAGTTTTCTGAAGTAGAGCATTTTCTGTCATTCTGTCATTTTCAGTTGATTTCTTCTTCCTTTCCGATATGAGCTCTCATTGTAGTTTGTCATAGAGCCGGTGGTTGTGGCGCTGTCCTTATACTTAGTAATAGTGTTCTTCTGATGTCTGGGAGTGCTGTCATGGTTGTACAGTGTGAACAAGCGGGGGCCGAGCACACAGCCCTGGGGGACTCCAGTGTTGGGCACTGAAGTAGAGGAGGTGTGATTGCCAATCTGAACTGTCTGGGGTCTGCTTGTGAGGAAGTCCAATATCCGGGACTGCAGAGTGTGGTACTGAAGCCCAGAGTGTTAACTTTTCAAATCAGCTTCATGGGTGACATTATATTGAAGCCTGAGCTAAAGTCAACAAACAGATTCGGTCTTGGCCGTTCTTATGTTCAAGGTGTGCGAAGACCGAGTGGAGGGCAGTGGATATGGCGTCCTCTGTGGATCTGTTGGTTCTGAAAGCATACTGGTCAGGGTCCAGGGTCCAGGTGGGTCAGGGATGTTATCTTTGACGTGCTGGAGAACCAACCCTGAATTTCCTCATTGCCACTCTCATCTTACCTTAGTTTACTGGTTATGAGAGGGTGTATTTGTGGATGACTGGCAAAAATATCTACCCACAGGTGCATTAAATGATGAACCCTTGGCATAGATTAAGCAATCCTGCCCTACAAAGCCAAAAAAAAATGATTTAATGTTTGGTATGAAGGTATTAGGCTTGAATGATATAAAAAGCTGCTGAAATTACATCAAAGTTCATACTTGCTCAAAAATGTTTCCCATAATCCTCAAATTGGATTATGGTGATCAAGAGCAGCGTATAAGTACCTTTAAGATAGCCTAAAAACCCCATGCAATGTCCCACAAAATTAAAGCCAGTACGAACGAGAGGGATGTCAAATTTACAAAAGAACCACATTTTGAGAGTGAGCAAATAAGTTGCACTAATGTCTGCTCAGCCCATATTTCTGTGCTACTCTCTGTGGAAATATTCCCTGCTGGGTGACAACTTGTAAAAAGGAGTATCATTCAAGTAAGTAAAAAAAACATCTGTTGTAAATTTAATTACAGTCCTGGCAGAGAATATCGTGCCACTTCACCTCTATCTTTTACATTAGGATGAAAAAAAAAAGCTTACACCGAAGTCTCCAACAAAGCCGCTGTTGTGATTCTGTCAATTCCACCTCTTGACTGGAGCTTTCAAACAGTCCCAGACATGTATGATTAAAAACCCTGATGGCATTGTATAAAGAGAAAAGGTCCAGACAAGCTGCCATCAAGATTATTGTTGAATCAAAAGCAAGGTGGATTTTCATCTAATCTCCTCGTGAGGGAATCCGTTGAAAGGTCTGATTGGCTGTAATGTGCAAAGATACCCTTTTAATATGATCCTCATCATGTTTCGATTCAAATATCCTCACTCCTTGAAGCGCCGCCCTGAACTTTTTAGCCCCAGACCCTTTTTTTTTCCCTCATCCTTGTGTAAATTTCTGAACCAAGCCGAGAAAGTAATTTTCAGCTGAAGAGAGGATGAACGGCGTAGGAGCATATTTCTTCTAAAGCATGGATTTGAAAAGCTGATAGAATGAAATCCTATAAATATGCAGGTAGTGATTTTGTCAAAGGGGAGAGGAAAGAGTAAATTGGACTGCTCATCATTTATGCTCTGTGAAAAAGTTAAATAAACAGTCATCTGAGGCTTGAACTGTTTTTCTGTCCCATTTTAAAATCTTTGCTGTAACGTTTACCTTTTAGATTAAACTCATTTGGACACGTACACAAAACATAAATCTCGAGCAAACACGTGTCGATCTGCACATTTCGATCTCATCTCATGGTATTTGCTCTACTTCCTCTTCGATTTCATCTTTGTTCAATTTAAAAAAAGGGAGCAACAACTGGTGGGTAACCTGATGTGATGTTGTCGGCGGTAGCGTCAGAGAGACTTTCCCTTGTCGAGGGTTAACGTCTGGTCTGCAGCCCTGGTGACAAAGATCAGTGGCTCTGAGTGCAGCAAAGCCTCAAACTCATTAAAAGATCATTATATTCTGATGATGATGATGTCTGGACAGAGACCACACGGTGTCATTCAAGGAAATGAATAAGCACGGCGAGGGTGAACGGGGCGGTTATGCAAGAAATGAGAAAGCTGCATCAGGGAACGTGATTGCAGGTGGCGGACGATGCGTCTTTTGCTCAAAGTCCATTCGAAGTTATAATGTCTCAGAATTTGATGGTACCGACTGATATATTGGACAAGACAAATCATTTGTCAAGCTGTTATGGAGTAAAAATGCACCTGTCAAAACAACAACGTAAAAGATGTTTGCCGAGCGGAGGGGCTGAGAGAGTTGGTTGCAGAGTCAGACCCTCTGGAGGAATAAACACCCAGAATCATATCGAGGCGAGAGGAGAGCTCAGCAACGATATTACCACCTGTTTATCAACCTGACTGCAGCAGTGATCCACGCAGGTGGCCGCCGCTTTCGGGTGTTTTTTAATGGAGCTGTACTGTTGACTGCTGACTGGAGCTGGTGGTGAAATGTGAGTGTCGTCCGCAGACTTTTCTGTCCTGGAAGTCGCAACAGGCAACTAAATTGAATTCACCTTGAGTCAACTCATGGATTTTCCTGGTTTAAACATTTGGGATAACGTTCAACACAGCCCAACAAAATTTAGAACAATATCGTCATTTTTAGCCACATTGATGCAGAATTCTTTCCTATTACAGTATATCTTCACATGCATGTCAATGTACGACAGATTCAACAGGATGATTGTCACAGACGACTTGTTATTGAATCAAGACAGACTTTGTGATGGAGAAAAACCTCTCTGCTCTCGCCACCAAAGTATTCACTGGTGATTCCACCTCCCCTAATTAACGCCGCCAGCTTTGAGTGGCACTGTGTTGGGACGTGCTGCAGAGGGACTGGAGGAAGGCAGACAGCAGTGCAAACAGCTAAGTAAACTCTCCGGTCTAATAATCGGCTCCTCCTGCCCTGAGGTTAAACAGATCCTCTAATCACTCTCTTTGTTTGGTTTGGGCTTTTTGCATTCGCCGAGGCGGCACCCGGAGCGACGGACGGTTCTGTGCTCGGATGTTTACCGCGTGCTTCGAGGTTAAACGTTCGGCTGCACGTGCGGATCGAGAAACCTCCGGCCTCTGAAAATGAGATGGATGTCGGCATTAGTCAGCGCGCAGATTGAATAAACGCTGGCACTCGTCCACGCATGTTTAGTGACTTGTTATTTGGCTTTCTTGATCGATCAGAGCAGATGGTTAAATGCAAAACATTCACCCCGCCGACCATGCATACAGATCCATCATGTATATTAGGAGTTACTGTAAAGAGATGCAGAGTCAGGGGAACGGATTGATGCATGGGTCTGGAAGTAGGCTGACAGCCAGCTCTTTCAGACGGTTACATAATCAAGGCTTTTTATTCAGACACATGCCCTCCTGCTGGGATGCTGGCTGAGAGCAGATAATGAAGAGCCAGTGTAGATGTCCACCGAGATCTATGACCAGGTTCAGACATGGAGAAAGCGGGCCCCTCCCCCTCCTCCCTATCATAATGCTGATGTTGCAATAAAGCAGCAGCCCACACTGGAAGGAAGGGCCCCGGCAGCTGCAGCCAGGGGACGCAGAGTACTAGTAAATTGCATTACAGACGTTCCCTTCGGAGTATTTAAAAATGGAAACACTAGAAGGCTTGTTTTATTGCTTATGCTTTCGATGAGGTCTCTCCAAAGCGCTTCCGACAGTTCAGAGCGGTGGGAACATGTTTTTTGTAATAAGACGGTTCAAACGGCAGTCCGAGGGGGATCTCGTGCAAGCGCAGAAGTCATCAGACATAAAAACAGCAATTTCACAGAGGGGGTATTCTGAGGTGACGTCTTGATAAGAAAATGAGATGTGAATGGCTTCGTCTCTGGGCGTCTCATCGGGTCTCGCTCGGCGAACACATTTTCTAATTTTCCGTCACATGGGCGCCACATCTTTCTTCTGTGAACCGTCCTCCGCTTATTCTAACGAGGCTGAATTTGTTACGCAGAGGTAACCCACAGTGAACCACATTCAGCTGAACAGTGGCGGAAGCTTCATTCTCTATGTCTGTTGTGTCAGTGTGCCCTATTTATGTCCACATGTGACTGCTGCTAATGGCCCTTTTTGAATTCATACAGGTTTTTTTTGCATAAAATGCAAAGGATTATTTCCATTACTGATTTATTAAAATAAGAAAATGCTCTCAACTCACATTTATAGCTTCCGTACGGAGTGGTTGGCTCAGTTAGCTGTGGAGCTAGCGGTCCTGACTGAGAGCTCAGAGTTGTATTATGACAAAAGATGGACTGGGGCTAGCTGGTTAGCATGCTAACTTCGGTAGATATCTCCGCAACACATCAATGTCTTATTAATTTATTATGATTTGCATTCTATTGTTACCTTCAGTTGATTCTTGGATGATGTTAAACTGAAATTCTTACACATTGCACCTTTAATGGACTATACATTTACCATTTTATAAATAATGGCGATTATAGTGTGACCCAAAAGTCAAAGATAATCAGTTTACTCAAAGATATGAGAGCAAATCCTCACAACAGAGAAGCTGGAACTGCGTCACAAATCGATGATCAGTGAAAGAACAGTGAATTTATTGTCTGTCAGCAACCAATCAATTCATGGACTGATAGCCATCTTTAAATTACAATTGCGCTCCTCCTCTGACAAGAGCCAACAGCCCCTTTTATTCAATCAAGCGTCTGCATCAAATTGCACTGACTCATCCAAACCGGTCACCAGTTTTGCGTCGAGGTCTGTTATTTACTCCCTGAGAAATTAATGAAAATGTTGAAAAATGCCCCATCTATGTAAAACAAAACTAAGAAAAAACTCTTGTATCCGTCCTTTTATCCGCAACAGATGTTAATGGGCTCTATTCTGGGCTGAGACCCGTCCTCCATCCAAGTTCTGTGGAAATCCGTTTAGCAGTTTTTGCATAATCCTGCTCCCCCTGCATGGGGCAGTTTTGGAGACGGCACCATGTGTTGGACAAGTAATACTGAATGTAAACCTTTATTCGCAAGACGAGTCCACAGTGAACCTTTAAACTGTGTTAAAGTGTGTTGTGTGTCATATTGGTTCATCCAAAAATCCCTCCAGTGCTCCATCCTGTCTCCAAAATATGGATTCATTTCCTGCATTTACAGACAGCATGAGCAAACAAGCAGCTTTTAAAAACGTCCCCTCAGGAACATAACGGTTACACAGATGCCACCTCCATATTTTAGAGTCGTTATCACTCACTGATGCTGACGAGCAATCAATTTAAAGATCTTTTACCCAGTTTGATTTACAACCCTCATCCCCCCGGCGGGTTACCAATCTTCTGAACATTAACTGAAATTGACTGTCAGCTGCTATCAAAACTATTTGACTATCCTGGCTGCGTGAATATGGGAGCTAAGTCTCAAGACGGGGCAGACAATCCCTGTTATCTGCGATATTTGTTTTTTTGGTATCGTAATCAGATGTAAATGTGATTTTGTCGGCGGCCCAGCCGGCTGTGAGGCGTCAGATTTAATATGCATTTCGAAGATACCTGATTACAGGCGTGAAAACAGAGGAATACAGAACAAAATGTGATTGTCCGCGCAATAATCTGGATGGATTAGTTCTGTTTGGAGTTCCCAGACACAAAATTTAAACTGTGGTTTGTGTGGTTTGAAAAAAAGCCAGAAATGGCACAGAAACCAAAGTTAAATGTACTGTAAGGAGATTTAGCTGGTTGTAAAACAGTCTCGATTTAATATCTATACCTCAGTGTGACCTACATAAGCAAACTAGAGCATTAGCAAGAATCAGCTTCTTCTGACAGTACTGTAATTATTCTTAAAGGTCGCATTTTGTAGAAAGTTAGATTTTCTCCGCTCACGCAGAATCTAAAAATCAAGTTTTCCATCGGCTGTCGTTTTTGTGGTGTGTTCAAGTGCAGCTTTTTGGCAGAGACACAGGCAACGGGAGGCGACACAACAGCAGACTTTCGCAACTGGTAGTTTATCGGTGTGTCTGGGCCTTTAAAGGTTCCCTCCAGCTCAGAGCCAGCAAACCACCCAGCAAGTGTCAAAGCTTGCCAGACACATTCCAGGATTTTATGGTCCACGTAGTGTCCGAGCAGTTCAATGGGCATGTTCTCTACCAAACGTTTACTGCTCCTCGGTGATGACAGTCTGCTCTGCAGGTCGGTCACTTTATTAAATAAGAGTCCCCCCCTCCCCCTCCCCAGAGGCTGAGGTAATTCTTGGGAGATTAAGGTGATAGAGTGTGGATAAAAACAGCCGCCTGGGTCAGGCCTCGCCCAGGGAGAACAGACACTGTTCTTTATAACCTTGATGGACATTTTCAGTGCCGCACACACACGCAGACGATACAGTAAAGTCCACTGCTCGGAGCGGCAGAGAAACTCATCTTAGGTTATGCCACCCTGCAGCCAATCAGTGCGCAGCATAACTCATCTCTCGATGTTAAGCCTTGCTGCACATTTATTCAGGGTTCTCACATTTGCTTGCGGGGGAATTAACCGCCTGTCGGCGAGGGGAGATTGCGATCCACGTCCAAGGCTGCCTATTAGATATTTTAAACTCTTATCGTCATCTGACAATTTTCTGAATAATTTTCATCATCTTATAATGCGGCAGAATCGCTGGGAGCCTTCAAATCCTCTTCCAACATGATTGCTGAACATTGAGGAACACTCGTGTTTATGCAGTGTCTGATCAGACTAACGGCTTTTCCTATTAGCATAATAAATGAATTAGTGCACTAGAGACAAAGATCATTAGGCAGATTTTTACCATCGGGAAATCATTTGGACAATGTACTGTCTAACAATGTGGGACAACAGCGATGCGTCACACGGGCCCCAACATGCCTCACCCTCTAGCCTCCCCCCCAAATCACTCACTCACTGAAGCCCCGCTGCTGTTTGCATTCGGCCCGAGCGATCTTCATTTCTTCGAGGCTGCTGTTTCGCTTTAGACGCGCGAGCTTTGAGATTGCTGTGATTAGTCACGACAGTGATTGGCATGCGGCAGACAGTGACGGCTAATGCGTCCCCGCCGTAAACACGAGTCGTTATCGTGACACTACATCTCCTTGCTGGCAGCGGCAGACTTAGTGTACTAAACACTCCACCCAAGGGTTTATCCCTTTATCTGCTCTGCCTGTCTTTCCCTCAACTTCTACAGCTCGAATTACGTCTCTGCCTGCAGTTCGGAAAGCAGGTGTGACATTGTTCCGCTCTTGCTCTTCATATGCTAACGACATAAACAGCAGCTTGTTAAGAGAGTTGTTTTAAGTAAGCTTGCACGGCTTAGGTAAAAGGAGTTTCTAAATGGCTGTGGCTCCTGCAAGGTGCTCTGGCTAAAAAAATTTGCATTTAAACATGAGGCGCTCCTGTTAGTGGCTCGTCTGGAGGTATGAGTGCTGCAGCACTCGGGGATAATGGTCTCAGAGGGCTGTGACTTCCCATACAGGCGCATTCAGTGAACTCAGGCCACAGTCATTTACATCTGAGGCGGTCAGAAGCACCATCATTTTCTTTGATGGTCGGGCAGGATGTGTTCATTATGTATATTGGGGGTTACAGGTCTGCGGGGATTGAGAAGTGTATAATTCACCGTATGTAGGGAGGACTGAAACTCAAATCGAAGGACAGCTGCAAGTCGCTGTTCTACCCTTTAAGCTGCATCGCCGGCTTCTGATCAGGCATGACGGTTGCAGGATCCAGAAGGAAACACCCCGGGAATCCATCTTGCACAATTAACACCACATCCGATGTCAACATTCAAAGGCACACCAAAATGAATAATGATCTTATCTTTCTATTTCATACTAATCGGTCATTCGCCACCGATTAATCCCATAATGTAGCCAAATCTTAACAGACGATTTGTCATACTTTTTCACCAATAAGTAATGATTGTGATGTATTCTTGTGATGCAACACAATCAGTAAAGGATTAACTTATACAAGCAAAAACAGGGCCATAGATCAAAAATTACTTAACTGCCACACAAGAATGCATTGCTAGCAAAGCCACAGTGTTTTCGTCCCAGGCGTGGTTTCGACTAGTGGTTTTGATGGCCGACTCGCCAAGTAGTGGATTATTCTGTGAAACCAGTACATATTCACAAAAGTTATATGTTCCCATCTCTTTAATTCTCTCTGAAATATAAGCAGAAATATTTTTGAAGACTCACCCTGAACCGTGCTCAACCGTTAGCTAGTGATTAGCTAGCAGAGCTACGTCCTTGCAGAAGGTGTTTGTGTGTGTGTGTGTGTGTGTGTTTGTTGGATTTTAGCAGATAAAAGCTGACATTCCAATTTACAGGGGCATAATATTATGTTAATTCTGCTACAGGAGCAACCTGACATTCCCCCGCAATAAGGTGGATAAAATGAGTTTGAAAGTATTGGCAAAAATCCAAGTGTCGTCACAGAACTTAATCAGGGGTTTTTAATAGCGTGCAATGAATGTTGTGGTGGGAAAAGGTTTTGTGCTGACTTGAAGGCAGCACTGTATAACTCGCCCCGCATACGTTAATTCTCATTTAATCTCCTTTTTTTCCTTTCTTTTTTTTTTAACAGTGGCCATGGCTGTTAACCATGAAGCTGGAGCCAGACACGCCCATCGCTTCCTCCTGTCTAAAACAGCCTCTCCGGTGCTACCTTGAACATAAAACGCTCCGAATATGCCATCCAAGTGCGAGAAAGCCCAACGGACCGCTTAACACCCACTGTAAGTACCGGCGCACTCTGACTCTGCAGCGATGGCTTTTGGAGTGTTAACTCACACCAAGTCAAACCCCAACTGAGATAAACTCATCCTGCAGCACCGACTCCTGAATGAGTCATTTTGTCCAAATTATGCCCCCTTCGTTCAAACATCACACCCACCGTCTGCACACATGGATTAGTTCTTTAATTTCTTCTGAAAGGAGCTCTGTGTGTCTTGATATACGGGGCTGCGACTCTGCTGTGGGTCAGTGCTCGCTGTGAATTTCAATTTACCTACACAGTCTTGACAGAGGGAAATTTATGCAGGCATAAATGACATATTTACATATCGCATACCCCCCCAAACCGAACCACTTCACTGAACCTGGCAGGTAACATTGATGATTCTAAATGTATTCATCTTGCATATAAAATAATGTAGTCATTATGCATGCAGGTAAAAGAGACACCCACCGTGTACTGAAGATGTCTTTATGCTAATGCTTGCATGCCTGGACCATTTTTTACAGTATGTGACATTTTTTTTCTCCCCCGAACTTCAATGGTGTTACAAGAGCTTGTCCTACATCAATAGACACAAAAGAGCTCTTGACCATAAAGTGAAGTGTAGCTCAGTGAATCCTCACACGCTGTATTTATTGTGCTGCATACCTTGAATAAAAGATAGTGCAGCGGTCGGAGTCAGGAGGCTTCAGAGCACCGAGTGGGTGGGGTTAATTGCATATAAGGAAAAACATTCAGATATCAGATATCTCAGGTAAGTAGTCGTTCATGGTCAAGCATACGAAATTGACTTTTAGCCGTGCTAGCCGCAGAGCTCCGAGGAAGCCAATGACGGTCGTTATTGATTTCCTCATCAGTTACTGGATTGACCCTTTGGAGTTCCAGTTCCCCAGAAGCAACAAGCGCCCTCGGAGAACGAAAAGCAGAGCTCCGTTCGGCAGCCTTGTTTAGTTTAATGGAGGGGACGGGAATATATACAGCGAAGAGCAAAACCCAAACAAGCTGGAAATAAGAGGGAAGCACGTGGGTACAAAGATCATGTCATGAAATGTCAGAGTTGGTTACAAAACAGAGGGGATTAGCAGGAACTGAGAAAAGGTTGTGTGTCAAATGAAATCAAGGACGGGTTTATGTTTAGATTGTGATGATAATGGAATCTAACAGGGAGAAAAAGAAATGTACAACAGCCACTCGGGTCGAGGTTCATGGTGATTTATTTGTTATTATAGAACACAAGATTACACAAGGAAATTCAAGTGTTTGTAACCTCCTTCATGCTGCATAAACATTGAATATATATACAGCTCTTTATACAGATATGCATAAATATGTAGTGCTCCATCCTGCCCATCCACCTCGACCGTGCATGAACACCAAGCATCAATGACATTAACACGAAGTTTTGATGGAGTATTTCGGAGTGTTTCTGGGTGTTGTTGATTGTTGAGTCTCATTTCCTGGTCAAATATCTTGGGAATGAGACTCAAACATCTTTCATTATTGAACTCTGTGTTTACAAAAACAACAACCAGCAAATCCTGCGTAATATGCCTTTAAAGAGCAGGCGGTGGAGAAACTCGCTCCATCGGCATACCGGTCAAAATGTTTGTTTTGTTTTTGTTTTTTTTTTTTTCAAATTTGTGATTCATCCTCAGAAGTTTTCAACAGCCAATCGAATCAGGTGTCGCTTCGTCATGCCAGACGATCTCTGCGCTCGCAGGGGACGTCGTGTATAGCAACGTGCACTCGATGTTAACAACCTCAGCCCTCTCCGTGTGAGTGTGTGCAGATATTATCCACCGACATGGCATCTGCACACACACACATACACACACACACACACACACACACACACACACACACCACTGTTTGATGCCGCTCCACCAACAACACTGTGGAGAGCTCTCCCTCTTCATCACAGCGCTGCTGTCCAGAGTCATATCTCAAATGGAGCCGCAGCTCTTTCATTTCACTCATATTGCGTGTCTGTGTCTCTCATTTGCATTACAGTTCGTATCTCTTTTTGTTCTCGCGTCCAAGTGACTGCATATTGATCTTTCTTCCTTTCACCCCCCCCCCCCGAATATGTGTTTGTGCACACAGCAGCAGCCCTTCCCAAAGGACTGCCAGGTCAGTTCCGTGTCACGCCAGCCAAATTCCTGGCAAAGATTAACAGGAGAGGGCAGCGCCAGCCTTTGAGGGCAGGAGCAGTGGGAGCAGTCGCACCAATTAGGAGGCGACAAACCAGACCACCCAGCCCCGCACTCGACCCTGGCTGGCTCGAGATAACAGAGCCGACACACATGCTCAGACAGATAGGCACGCGCTCGCGATGCGCTCTCCGCATACCCACTCATAACTTGGTAGCTAATGCATATGCAACACCCTACCAAACATCATCCATTAGCTGCAACAGGGGCCCGAGCGTGCCGCTGGAAGTGTCAAATATGCATGAGGGAGTGGAGGTTTCTGTCTCGTAATCCTCCAGGCAATTAATACAATCGTTTCCAGGGCCAAGCACCCAGATGCACATTTCAAACCTCTCCCTGGGCTTGTTGAATTTTTTAAGGTCGGCTAATTTACAGGTACATTGGCCAGAGGCTTGCTTTTTATGGATTGGCGCCGTCTGGAAGACGACGGCAGGCCATACATTGAGGATTGTCCCGGGGTGATGCGTGGGGCTGTGGGGACAACACATTCACAGGAGGAGAAACAGTGCTGGACTAGCTGTGGTTGAAGATGAAGAAACGCTCTGGGTTGCGTTAATTCGCACCGCGGCGCCAATTGAGTGGCGGTGTGTTTGACTCGCTGCGCTCGGCCCGGCGAGTGAGTTACAGAATATAGCATTTTTCTCTTTGCGCGTCCACCGGCTTTCATTGTACTTCTCTTCCTGCCGAGTACGACGTCGTTTTCACTATATTAAGCATTTAATTCAGCCTCGATTTTTGTGTCTGTGTGTGTGTGTGTGTGTGTTTGCTTCTGCAGATGGTTTTTAGCCTCCAGTCAGATATTGATTGAAATGTTCAGCCCAGTGTGCGAGGAGAGGAGAGGAGAGGAGTGGAGGAGGAGGGCTGGTATTCAGAGGCATTCGGTGGTTGGTGGGGAGGCAGTATTGATTGCACTTAAAGTGACAAGATTGAGGAGGCCCACTTTGACACGTTATCCCTATTGCCGCCAACAGACAGAGAGCGCGGGCCGGAGGAGCAGCGCCCGATTGATTTCTGGCGATCATGAATGGCCCGAGACCTATGAATCAGTCGTCCGAGGGCTTGTGCCGCGCTGGAAAAATAAGTCAACAATTTTTCATGGCGCTGCCGTAATGTAAGGACTGACGGCCTGTTTGATTTAAGGGGACAAGTAAATACTATGGTAATGAATAGGCCTCATGCACATTCCGACAAGCTGAGGAGTCCTCAGTAATAACCTCGGTAGTATATTTGGGGAGGCAGGTATTGTGAGGCAGCCGGTTCGGGCGTCGGCTGGATTTTTTTGTTGTTGTGCATAATTCACCGGCGAGGCACGAAGCTGATACAGCCTCTCCCCCCTCTTATGACCATCCATCAGGTAAAATTGCTTTCTTCTAACACTCCGCTGTCAACGAGAAATAACAAATGTAGCCATGCAGAGCAACACATGATTACAGGGTAATAATGCCCCGAGGTCAGAGGAATGTGACCTCATTCAGAGCCGCTTGTTGAAAAGGCGAGTGAATGCGCCGGGTGACGAGTCATCGGGGGATGACGACGGCTCATCTTCCCTCGAGGGTGGCCGCTGTCAGGTGCCCGGCGTCTCTCTCCGACTCTGTCTTTTTCATTAATCACTGCGCTCGCATGTTTGGGTGTAATTGAAAAACACATCATCTTGACCGGGGAAACACTCGAGGAAAGATTAGCGAAAGGGAAGGCCGCGCAGAGGGGTTCAAAAAGCCGCGCAGGAAGAGCGGTTAATAACGCGCGCATCGTTTCTCGGTGGGCTTCCTTCAACCGACCTCTCCGAAAAGCATCCCCCCGCCGGTGGTGGAGGGGCTATTCGGGGCCCTACATTTCGCTTCTGATTGATATTGTGTAAAATCCATCACTATAATCTTCCAGGAAATTGCTCGGGCGTTTCCAGAGGTCTAATCGAGATATGGGGGCGCGGGAGGAGAGGAGGAATGAGAATGAGGAGGAAAATTAAGGAGAGGAGAGGCGGGGAGGGACGGCGGCTCGAGTTGACGGCCTGAAAAAAAGATAGATATTAAAGCATATGTGGCGGGAGCGTGGCGTGTTTGAGGAGAGCGCGAAAATTAATGAGTGAACAACAAGATAGAGTGGCTGAACGGAGGGGAAGCGGGGAAGGAAAAAAATAAGAAAATGTTTGACATGCTTCAGTGAATTCAGTTTTTTCCTTCCATCCCAGTGTTCCCCTTCCTCCGTGTCGCCTGCAGGTCTCTGGTTCTGTGTGCCGCCTGGCCAATTACCCACGAAAATGAGAGAGAGAAAGCCGGTTGCGAGTGATTAACACACGCGCACCAAACAACGAGCACCTTCCTGATTCAGGAGCAGGGATGTGGGGCGCACACGGGAAAGACTAATGTTGTCCGATACATAGTAAAAGCGATGAAGCTCAGGCGCTTTTTATTTTCCATTAGGACATTCAATCAGACCTCCACGTTTTCGCCCTCTTAAATGGGAGATATGAGAGCGGCAGCGAACTGGTTTATTGTATTTTCCCTTCCCTTGTTTTTTTTTACCCCAGTGTCATAACAGGAGGCTCGGCACAGGCAGACACAGCGTGGCACAGCGAGTGTCTGCGCATGTGGCCGTGGCGGTGGGGAGATGGCAACTGAATTGTGAGGTGTAGACGGTATTGCTCTCAGCATGGAAGGACTCAAAGGACGCTTTTAATGAATGGAGCTTGGGGAATGCAGTAGGATTGGCTGCCATAGCAGAAGGGAGGAATTTACTGGCTTTCTCATGTAGACGCTGAATTATTTAAACAGGGGATCCGTGCGCTGATGATGCTGCTAGGACTGTGTCGGTGTGGTTAAAGCAGAATAAGCGACAGATTTTTTTCCCCCCCACGTCAAAGACTGAAGACCAGAGCTCGGCCTGTGTCCACTGCTGCAAGGCAGGTGGCTGAGAGGCATGTTCCCACTTGACAAGTCAGATGTGACAGCAGACTCTGCTCAGCCTCGGGTGCGTGAACACATAATGCAAAATGCATTCTAATAACAACTTTGGTCCGTTTACGATTCCATCTTCGATACGTTTTTATTTGTTACCTACATTTTTCCCTCTCAGCTCCTAATCAAACCGCGGGAGGCGATGGGGGAATTTATGTGCATACATACATCTTTAATATCAACAGTGCGAGTTCTCCCCCCCCGACATGGTAATATATTTTAATCATCCGAGGATTTGAGCGATTCAAATTAGTAGGTTTTTTTTCCCCAGCCGGGGTGGGATTAGCGCTGCTCGGGTAAACGTGCGTTGGGAGTCGCTATACCGTGTGCGGGATTGCATCGCCGCCGATGCAAACGCTTGTATCCTCATGTTTTTGTGTGTAACCACCTGCCTGCGACAATCATTTCCCTGCTCGGTTTTAATTAGGTTGTAAATGTCAACATATGAACCATTCTCTTCCGCCGTGTGAAGCATGCGTTGCACTGTTTGCTTCTGCCGGACGAAGGGCTGCTGTTCGTCTTTTGTCACATGTTGACTCGGCGGACAAACAGAGAATGTGAATGACTCAAAAGGCAGGGCCAAGAATAGCTGCCCGAGGCGACGCTCACTTCCTGACCCCGCCATTCCTCCCCATAGGCATCACAACAGAAGCGGGAGATGCGCGTCCTGGCAACCACCAATTAAGGCCACATATCCTTCACATGAGGGCTATTGCTTAATCAAAGCGCCAAGAATAATGAGCTAAAGTAAACAGTAATTACTGGAACCAGGTCATTGATTACTGCTCTGTCTCGGAGTCTCCTTTGGGATTCCTTAGGCAAGGGAACATCACCAAATATCTGCTTGATCGCAAAATAGGAGCTTGTGACTCCCAATAAAATCCATTCATCCTGCTGAATTTGTATTACTCATAGACACACATGTTGCCAAATCCTGCTGTAACTGGACATGAAGATCGATTGCGACTCCTCCCCCGCCCCCCGCTCAGCATACGTATTCACACTCGACCATTTATTCACTGTGTGGTGATAAAACCATTCATCGTGCCAGCACCGGCGGCCTGAATTATGCATGTCATAGGCCTATAGATTTGCCCTCTGTATAAAAAGGTGGGGAAAGACATGATCCTGCAAGCTGCCAGGACATTATGGAGACACGAGCAAGGGTTCGAGAACAACTGATTAGTGGGAAATATTCCGACCTGGAACACAATTTAACCGTAATGCCAGAGTGAGAGTTCAACAACAGTGGGTTAACACTGTGGGTCAACAGCGTAGACAGGAACAGTGTTCCTCTGAATGCTCTTGGGTTGTATGAGAGTCTCCGCATCAGAAAAGGAAGGCAGGCAGGAAGTGCAATGGATGACGTTTAATTAGTGATCAAGGAAAAGACGAAGACATGGACATCAGGATCAGAGAAAAAAAAAACTGAACTAAAGACTCAAATACAAACTAAACTACTGAGGGGATGAGGTGCAACACAAGAGGGAAGCAGAAGAGTGGGAACAGGAGAAAATACACTCACGTAAAATGAAATGGAAGCGACAAGACCTTGACAGCGTTAGCTTTAGCCACATACAAGTCTTTCGCGCCTTACAACAGTATTGTTTGATGGAAGAATAGCCTTTAGTTTGCCGGATGTTGCTTCATCAATCACAGTCGAAACCATTTCAATAGCAGAAGCGATTCCTCGGGAACTGTGCAGCTCTTCACACTGACAAACTCTGTAGGCTGCTTTGTAGGAGGCGAGTTGAGCATTTGAAGGCACAGCTGCTTTTTTACTGAAGCCGCTCTGTAGTTCAAAAACGGTTCAGTAGCTTTTTTTTCCTGAAGAAATCAGCAGGCTTCTCTTCAGCGTTCATGATGTGAAGTCTCCAGGGAGCAGCTCGACTTGTTCGGCTTCGTACCGTCAGAAGCTAATATTTTGAGACACACAACACGCTTTCTCTTCATTGCCCACCGTTGTGCTGGTGAAGCCGAGGGGCGAGATATGCCTCATCCTGTTTTTTCCTGTCTTCCATTTGGTAGTCGTCAGGTTTGGTGTGGATTACTCACCTGCTTTATGTTTACCTTGGAGTTCTGTAACAAACTTGTGATGCCCACTTTGGGCACCATATCCAGAAGCTGTGTCTTTGCCGCAGCACCCCAGGTTTTGGATCCAACCTGTGGCCCTTTGCTGTACGACATCCCCTCTCTCTCTTGCCCCTTTAAAAAGGCACAAAAAGCCTTCCAAAAGAATCATTAATGATAAAATTGGGTGACTAAAACACTCGGTGGTTAAGGGAGAGGTCGTGGTTACTACGGTTTTCCACCTTTCTACATATAGGAAACTCGGCACCTCAGCGTGTTAAAGTAGCCAGGGAAGGACATTAGCAGAATGTCAATCCACACAGCACTCTTGTCGTACTGTAATGACAAAAGGTACTGAATTATCTATGTACACTGTTTGTCTGCAGGGGGGTTAAGGGCCGCTGCTCGTCGGAGCATTAGCAGTGGGAACACGATAAGGCTGCTTATTTCAGATCATTACCATTCATCACAGCTATTACCATCAGAATAGATACTCTCATAAAAAGCCACACATTACCTTTCTTTGCACACATATCATATACTGTACATAATCTTCAATTATGAGCCATAGTGCATTCCCAGAAGTCAATGATTGGAAGAGTCTCGGGCACCCGAAATTTGCATACATGTTATATTCAGTAACATGAAAAATGCAATTTTCTGCGCGACTTCTCAGTCTTCAAGATGGCACCTGTGTGTTAGTGTGTGTGTGTGTGTGTGTAAGCCATCTGTAATTGCACTGCTGCTGATATTTCTCATGATTTTGACCGCCGGTGAAAAAAAAAAGGTTTGAGGCACAGTATTTTCTTTTACTGGGGTTCAACCCTTTTCAATAACAGGCTTTAAAGTTTTTTTTGTATCAGTCATCCCTCGCAGCCTGGGAGTGCTGGACAATAAAGTGCTCACATCAATTGTAAAAAAAACACATGGCCTCCAGGAGCGGCAGCTTCAGAGAGGATGAAGATAACCCGAGACCCATTTTCATAGCAGAAAAATAATATCAGGATGTTCATAAAAAACAGCATAATCATTCGCCGGAGGTTATTGGCAGCTGCTGCAGTGACACGACGCAATAACCTTAGGATTGTTCTTTAAGATTGTACAGGAAGGGCAGGTAGTGGTGTGCCTGTCGCAAGAATTGACCATATTTATATAAAGACAGAGCTCCTGGGTTTGAAAAGCACCTTTAACCTGCAATAGCCAGCTGGTTTTAAAAAAGAAGTCTGATTGTATGTAAGCTTATGAGAAAATGACCCTACTTCTTCCTGATTTATGACCTCAGTAAATAGTTTCTTAATGGGTTTATGGCATCAATCACTAGTTCAGGTCTTCTTATATACAGCTTGAGTCTCAGTTTGTAAATTAAGGTCTTGTTTAGAGAAAAATAGATGATAAAGAAAGGTTTGTTTTGGATGTGGCTACCACTGCGAGAGGCGTAGCAATGGGTGTGCTCCTCAACGTTGGGGCTACCCATTGGTAACCATATGGTAGTGTTGAGGGCCTGCCATTGGATGGATGTATAAGCACGTCTGACTTCCATTCAGGTGATTGGAGTTCACCTCCTGTGACACACCTGGGGTGTCATTGTGTTTTTAATTTACCAGAACAACCTTCTTTCCCAACCCTCACCCAGGTGTTTTAGCTGCATAACCCCGTATTTTATTTTCTATAACCATGATCTTTCCCTAACCTCACCGTGGTAGTTGCTACACCCAGATTTTGCACAGGTACTTAGAAACATTGGTGGTCGACATATAAATGCTGCCATTAAACACAGTCCAGGGTTTTGGGATAATCATCTGATATCAATATGCTTGTCTGAAGAATGGGGCTGAGTGGAGGGAAGGGACAGCCGCTGGTCAATAAAATAAAAGGTTTTTGAAGAAGTGGGAGCAGGATTCTAGTCAGAGTAACTTTGTTTGAGACATAGTTCTTGATTAAAAAGATTTTTAAGCACATTTTGATTTGTTCTTACAGTGGAAGTGATTTTAAGTTGTGCTTTAAAGGGTAATGGTTTGCATGCCAAGGAATATCAAACCGGTGTTGGGTTGTTAAAAAAGATCATCTAAAAACAATTCCTATATCATGCTCTTCTTTGTGTTCTTGCAAGTGGATCAACATTGAGACCTGAAGATCTGCGATTGATTCTCTCCATGTTTCTAATGTCGGTTGAAATCGAGACATAAAGGTCAAGAAAAGCGTAGTGAGTGTCCTCACATCTTCAGAAGCCATTTCCACCGCGAGACGTCGGTCAGCTGCTAATGTCACTCTCCATCACGGTAAATGAAAGAGTGTAAACATGACGACCAGAATAGGAGTTGTGTGGATACACCTCGGATGCTTTATAATCAAAAAGTAAATGGAAAGATGTAAGCACAATTACTGCGGAGAACATAATTAAAACTCTGTAATGACTGTTCGTGTGTAATTAGTCTGTCTAGTGTTGTGCCACCAACAGACGCTGCGCTACAAATCAAAAGTTACAGGCAGGAGCGCTGCCATTCCCTGATGTTAGGGTATGAACCGTGCTTCAGGTCGGTGGGTGAACGTTATTAACGGAGAAAATTTTGGACTCAGAGCCCTGTCTCGCAGGTCACGTCAGTTTAAAATGTTCCACAGTGACTCCTGCCCCATATTAATAGAGGGAAGAATCGAGTTCAGCAAATGGCTTACGTAAAAAAAAAATCACCGCTTTTTTCTCTGACAATAGAAGGGGGGGGAGTGAAGGGACGTGTTCCAGGGTCACATCTGGCTCCCCTGCTATTTTGCATCCAAATATTCATCCATCTGAAAAATTCAAGTCCTCCTAAGGGTTTCACGATCAACCGCAAGAGCTGGAGCGCTCTCCGAGGCCGAATCAAACGCTTACATCACTGGCATACTTTCCTTCAGATTTGCTCTACATAGACAAACCTTTTGAGTCCCCGCTTTAGAGTAATGTTTTGACATGAATATCACCCCATGGAGAGTATATCAGCCTGCCGCACGGTGTCCAAGATGTTCGATTTATGACAACCCTCCCCTCCTGCGAGGGTTTCGATTCGGCACATCAATAGCACTCAGTAATTTTCTAAACAGAATGAATGAGTGGTCAGCGGGGAGTCGAGAAAGAACAGACAACCGACTCCGCCACAAGAAGCTTTTTTTCCCCTCCTTGTCCTGCCGCATTTACAGTGACAAGATTATTCCCAGCACACCGACACACACGGGAACAGACTCTGCTAGGGGGCAGCCTCTAAGAGCACTCTCTGCAACACATTAGTGAGAATAAAACTGTAATGAAGTGGCTGAGGTACAAGAGTTCTGAGCATGTCGCTTTTTGGATTTTTCAGTGGATGGTCCCTGCACTTTTCATGCACAATCCTCCAGCTGTCTGATGCTGGCGAGTGGCTGTAAAAAAAGGGGCTTAAATCTGCAGCCAGAGAGCCTCAGCAGGACAATAAACAGATTTGGGCAGAGTGAAAAGGGTACATGTCTCAGTCCTGAATGTGAGGTGTCAGCGTTTGATTAATGCCTGACATCATTGTGCGATTCGACTTGGGCAGGCTGATAAACTGGGAGAAATTGCTGATGGATGGCCACCTTCCTCCGAGATAAGGCTCCCCCCTCTCTCCTTGGGATAGAAGCATTACAGAAACTAGAGATTTCTATTGACATTAAAGACCTTGTGTGTATCACATTGGGGATCTCATTACCTGTTGGTCTGTTTGATGGCCTTGACTTTGTGCACTCTCTCACGAAATGGCCCCGGACACATGCAGCGTTCCCGAGGCATATTGAATTTTTTCCCTTGGCCCGGCGATAACATGTCTGATAGTGAAACACATGTGACGGCTCATCGGAGTGGCAGCCTAGTGTGAAGCAAGGCCTTAAAAAAAAAAAAAAAAGTGCCACATTAAAGATTAATCAGTTTGTTGTGGCGCATAAGGCACTGGGTCGTTTAACATTTACCGTAGGTGTCGAAATTAATGTTCCTTCAGCGTAGCGTGTCTTCAGGGGGAGAGATGGTTTTTTAACGAGCAAAAATAAGACATGGATAAAAGCATCTATATATTTAAGGTTTCTAGTACGAAATATGCATCATAAGGAAGAGTAAATATTCTAAAAACATGTTAAAGGAGGCCTTCTGCTAATTTGCAGGTTCATCATTTTTATTTTGGGCTACTAATAGAATAGGTTTAATCAGTTCTCATACTGTCAAATTCTTTGTTGGGAGATGTTCTGTCTCTTTAAAAGGCCCCCCCCTCCCTGAATACTTCAGTCTCCTCCTATTGGTCGACTCACAGATGCCTGAGCAGCATAGCTCACAGTGTCTCCAGTCGGCTCTGTCATGTTTTCAACTTCTAATTAGCTTCACTTCTTTCGCAAATATGGGCATAAGTGACGCGAATGTGAAACACATGGTGACGTAGTTATGTCAAGGAGTCGTGGAATCAAAGGCGGGACTGCCGGCGAGGCGTTTGAGGCACAAAGGGAGAATTTTTCTGTGGGAGAGAAGAGCTCCCGTTAGCGCTGACTTTGGGCTGTTTCGGGAAAAACAAAAACAAAAAAAGCTTAATAGGTCTCCTTTAACGTTTCTAATAAACATATTTACCTTGAAGAACTACTTCCTGAACTAAGACATAAACGTCAACTCAATCACAGCTGTCGATTGGATCGTTTTCATATAACCTCATCAATACTTTAGATGGATGATGATTAGGACAGCCCGAGCAAGTGGACCACAGATCAATTACAAGGGGGCACCGGGTTCAAACAGATAAAGCCAGCAGCAAACAGATGCATTCTAAATTCACCTCTCATGTCCTAATTCCCTGACTTTGCAATCACACTCGCACTTTCATGTTTCATTAGGATAATTCTCTCGCACTGTCAGAATAAACAAATACAAATAAACATCTTCCCATTTCCCACGCGCCCGCTCTACACGTCGCCGTCGCTGCGAATTTACCTCAAGAGGACGTAACGTTCACTTTCATTTACCCTAAGGGCACGCCTGTTAGGAAGATTTACCATATCTGCCAGATGCCTGCGATTGATTTGAGGTGATTCCCAGCGGAGCGGAGTAAATGAAACGTCAACATCTATGTGACATGTGATGAAAATTAATGGCATCCCACATGGGAGAGTCGGCAGCAGGAGGGGGGGGGATAAAAGTAAGTGCGGTATAGTTGACTGTCATGTTTTGTGAGACAGGACTTCACTCTTTTTAGTGATACCTGTGGGGCTCTCTGCTCGCCACCCAGTAGAGGTGTTTGTCAAAATGTTACTTTAGTACAGACTGAAATATCTCAACAGCTACTGAATGGATTTCCATAAAGGATGTGTCACGATGTTAATGGATTCCTGAGGATGAATCCCTCGGACTTTGACTTTTGCTTGGTTTGTTGATCTTTCTCTCCACACCTGCACTGCATCACCTTCATTAGCCCCTCCGCCTTTCCCCAACGGATGTTCCAGCCTTTCAGCTCCTTCCCTGCGCCTCATCCCCTCGTTAGTTTAATTTGTATTAAAGCCCAGTATTTAGTTCAGTCTTTGTTCCCCTAATCCTGCTGTCATGTTTTCCTTCAACTGGAATAACCAGTGATCACCTTACCTGCCATCTAATGCATTTGTGTCCACCTTCTATGCGGCATTGTGACAATAAGTCCAGGACTTTGGTTTATAACCGACTATCTGCTGGCAACTGTCATTTAATCAGCTTCATTGTTTTTTCGTCAATATCTGCATATTCTGAATTTAATCCCAGCAAAATGTTTCAAAAAAGTTGTGATAGGAAAGAATTAAAGTCTTCTTATTTGCGGTTTACACTTTTTTTCTGAATCATAGTTGTTAGATGAACACGGTAAAAAGGAAAGCATGTCAGCATTGTCATTGTTAGACACGTTGAGAGCAGACAACACGAACCGAAATGCAGAAGACTGCAAGCAGAGAAGACCAATGGATGACGTCTTATCCGGGATAATGGCGACACAGGGGACAGGCAAACACAACAACGAGATCAGGGAAACTCGACAAAGACTGGCCTTAAATACAAACCAAACTAACGAGATGATGAGGTGCAGGTGGAGTGAGATGGAGAAACACAGGTGATGGTAATGAGTGGGGGAACACCAGAGAACAAGGGAGGTCTAATGAGACGGATGCAAGACAGGTGCACAAGAACACAGGAGGGAAACGGAGCAACAGATACCACAAAAACCCAGAGAACACAAATACAATGAAGCTGAAATGATAGGACCTTGACACATGCTGACATTAGCATTTAGCTCAAAGAACTGCTGCACCTTAGTATGACTGTATATTCTGTCTTGTTTATGGCGGTAAAGGAACTGAAAAACATCTCAAAAGCTCTCTGATACCCGAGCGATCCTTAAACCCTCACTGACCCTCTGTTCCAGTGGTGAACCGACCCTCTGCAAGCATTTTAATAACCGGTTTCAAAGACATCCATGAAGGATAGAAACACACAGAATACAAGGCCAGGCCAAACTCATCTTCCCAAATTAAGCAACCCGGTTGTAAACCCTACCGGGGGCGTTTGGAGCAGGGCGGGGGCCACATTTCGTACGGCTCACTGGAGTTCACCTTTTTCCTAATCTCTGTCGTACACCTTCCTCATCTTCTCACTGTTGTTATGGGCTGCATTCAGCACGGCTGATTTGACGGCCCGCTTAATCGTATTAAGCAATCCCGCTACTGAGCGGTAGCAACAGGACATTGTTCTGGAACTTTTTCTAAGATGCTTAGGCTGGCAGAGCGCCAGACATGACTCTATTCCACCGCTCTAATTTTCTGTCTTTCTACTGGCTGTCGGTTCACCTTGATCTGGTTCGGAGGTTGTTTGTCAGCTCAAGTCACACGGAGATATATAAAAGGACAAACACTGCTTACAGCTGTTTTTGTCGTATGGATGTCTTTTATTCATACTTTTAATTGGCGAATCATTTTCAGTGGAGCTGATAGCAGCAAATTGAAAAATGGGGACACATTTAATGAAAACATGTGGTGCAACAATGCCTTGAATCGCATATGCATCGATGGGGGTAGTCATAAGACTTTGGACTCCATCACTGTGAAGTGTCCTCATTATATGCGAGCCCATGAAGACAGGAGCTGGGACAATATCCCTTGGAACGCTGGTGGTGATGGAGGAAAAGCCACTATATGTGGAAAACAGAATCTCACAGTTCAATCTGTAGATCGTGATGGTAATAGGAGGTGTGGGCCCTGCAGTAACAGGTCCGACATGGTGGACGGGCAGCAGCAGCAGCAACTGATTGGTTCAAGGAATGAGGGCAGATATGATGATGTGGGAATGTGTGAATGTGAGGAACTCTGACAGCAGGGGAGGATCGAAGCTGGAGACAAATAGCAGGAATTCACCGATACAGAAATACATGCAGAACATGAGAAAAGATTTTGCTTACCCTTACAACAAAATGTCACATGTGAAACACCTCAGTTTATGATTTCCTTTACTCTCCTAAGAACAAAGGGCAGCAACTATTCTTTGTGACGGCGAATGAATGGAGTTTGGTTTACCAGGGAGAGCAGGAAATCATTATCTTGGTGGTTTCCAAGTGGCTGGTCGGAATGGATTTTGCATCACAAGCATATTACAGCATTTATCCTCCCGTCACTTAAAGATTTAAAAACCCAGCTTAGATATTTAACAGCAGGCCGTACGTCCACACAGTGACAGCAGTTAGCTCGCCATCCCCCTGCCAACAACCTCACTTCTGTCGTTCATAGTTCAACGGCTTTACAGAACTGGATTATTCTCCAACGTCATCTGCGAACATCCTCCGGCAGACTGCCGGTCCATTCCCAGGAGCCCACCGCAGCAGATACTGGCAGGACGGCGGGAGGTGACTGGTGTTTCTGGAGGATCGGCTTGTTCATGAGTCACAGGAGGCGTCACACAACTTTTTGTTTTAAGTCTCAAAATAATAGTGTCTCCTGCTGAGATTTGAACTGAGATATGGAGTCGTTTACTAGTAGCTGATCTTTGGGTTTGAATTATTGAGCACTGGTTGTATAACACACTGCGGTGAACTTCACATTCTTCTCTGCTGGTGCCCAATGAGAGTAGGGAGTGTCGACTGAACAGGTAATGGTGGAGTGTGTTGCCAAAGTGAAGTCCCTTTTTGGATTTAAGCTTGATCTGATGCTGTTAATGAGGGAAAAGGGAGTTGGTTACCCCACTGAGAAGTTGGAGGTGTGCATCCTATGGCCTGCAGCTCTTCATCAAGATCAGTCTTGTTTGATTACTCCCACGGACTGAATGAATGAAACTGTTCTCTGACATATTTCGACCCGATCCAAACTCCCTAAACTATCCTACGTCGCACTTAGGGTGAACTCATATTTTACCAGTTTAATCTGAAGCTGCAGCTGTTGGAAATGTTCAGTTTGCATTAGCAGTATATTACTACAACGCTGTGCAGATAGCCAGCATCATTCCTGTAAGAAGCTTGTTATACCTGCTAATATTGACGTTGTCACAAGCACATGTGTTTGGTGGGATAATGTCATCAACCAGGCATCTCTGAACCACCACTACAGTAACTTTCCCCATCAGTTTCTGCCGTGGAGTGGGGATGCTGCAGCGTTTACAGTACAAGTAACCTATCAATGCCTGCTCTGTCTGCATAACAGCCGCTGTGTTTCAAGCCCAAAATTGCTCTCTTGTTGCAGAGGGACCGTGACCTGAAGAAAAGAGCCGAGCTGAAATGTGTACACCAAAAAAGGCTGTTTGAGGACGAGAGCTCTTGTGTTAGAAGCACTCGGCGGTGTCATTGTGCCTTGGGTGATTTTGTTGCTGGGGGTGCATTTTTTTTGTTTGTTTTTTGGGGTTTTTTTTTGTCCAATGCAGGCAGATCAGGCCTGAAGGAACAGAGCATGCTGAATTAATTAAAAGTGATCAGCATTGCCCACTTTGCTCATTTCTCAGACGCTGTCCTCCCTTCTCTTCGACTCTGGCATAATGGAAAATCACTCTGTTTCACTAGCCATTACCCCGAAGCCCCATTCATCTCAGCCAATCCGAGGGTCCAGCAGAGAGGAAAATCTTTGACCTGATCAATATTCCAAGAAGGACATAAAAGTACGGGTAGATGTACAATTCAGACCCTCTTTCATTTGGCATTTGATTGGCACCATCAGTAGCGATTCTCGTTAACGTCAGAAATTAAAATCTTTAAGATTACTCCTAAAGCTCCAAATGTTATAAATACAGGCTAATGGAGTGGTTTTACTCTCGCCCAAAAGTATCACTCATTCATCCATTTGTGTCACTCATAGCTCAGATATCATACCACATATTTCACTGTCAACCAACTGGAAGTTTGAATATGGAGGCAAACCTTTAAGTCTTTTCCACTTTTTTTTGGGAGCGAATAATTCAAACGACGGGCTGAAGGCTGACTTTAATCATTCTTTGGCTGTCAGCTGAGAATGAGAGGCCACAGACAGAATCATAACATCAGAACCACCACATAATTACAAATTATAGTTCTGAATGGGACTGTAAAATTGCCTTCTGCCTATAACAAAATGGTGCCAAAGGGAGTAAAGTATTATTAGAAGTAATAAATCATATTTTTTTTATATATACACTTTGACAGAGCAGCAGTGATGGAATAATCCCTTATAGCAGGACCTATTACTGGCGTGCTTTAATTTATATCTCAGCAAGTTTTGGACTTGGCCAAAATTCTGTAATGACACTTTAAAAGCTTCTGAATTAACTGCACATTAAAAGTTACAGAGGTCAATTAAATATGTTTTAAAGGATGATTTCACCCAACAATCTTACATAATGACTTGTTTTAAAATCACTTGAGCACTTTCTGAAAGGAAAGTGCCATTAAGCTGCAATATGGAGTCACCCAAGATGGCTACCGACCAGTGAACTATTGATTGACGCCTCATCCGACCGGTTAGCAGCTTCTATGCCCGCCCTGTGGCCTGCAACAGCCAGCGAGTGATTTCATAGACAGGAGACCCACTCTTTGTTCCACCCCCTCTCTTCTGGGCCACATACACGCCAGGCAACTGGTTATTTACCGTAATAATAAGAACATGTGTTTAGTGTACATTTTCACTGATAGTATTCAAAAGTAAATAACTAATTCAGTGTGTTCAAACTCCTAAAGAACAATGGCAGAAGCAATTACAGAGCTTCTAAACTGTATTTTGGGGAAATGAAGTCTGACTGTAACTCTTTAAAAGAGCCTAAAAACCGTGTACTCCACCAGAAATGGTGACAGGTTATTTACATTTTTGTTAATCTCTTATCCTTTGAAATGGGTGGTAAATAAAAGATTTTGCAGTCGGTAACCAAATAGATATTTATAGATGTACATGTTGTCCTCCTGCATGAATAATATTAAACATGACGGATTGGTTTTGCAGTACATATTCTATAAATTTCTCAGGACTATGAAGACGTTCTGCTTTCAGTATGCAGCTACACAGGTTTTGAATTCTAGGTTAATCTTCACTCCTGCAGCCCGAACTCACAACACTTCAATATCAGGTTTGATATAATGCCCATTCAGCTTTTTAAAAAGGGATTCTAACATTTTTTCTGCCGTCTAGAGAAATTGAACAAGTTTAACAAATTCATTTTCCCCACAACTTTATTTCGGAGCCATCAATCATCACCCTGCCCGACCAAATTTGCCTCAATAATTTGCAACTTACAAAATAAGCACTTTTGAACTTGAGGCAATTAAATCCGTAGTGAGAATTAAAAAAAAAAAAAAAAACATCCTCGGATGACGGAAGCTGGCAGAGGGAAAGACTCTGAGGAGCACTCTGCTCAAAAGTGTGTAAGTCTGGCTGCTCCGGCTGCTCGCTACAGCGTCTCCAGTCTAACATGCTCAAAGCTGCTGCTCTTGTTGCTGCAGGGGTCATTGATAATGCTGCTTTCTGAGAGCAGAGTGCTGCCCAGTGCTTAGGACCATGTGGCGTGTCATTTCCATACACATATTTACACGCAGGAGGGACTTTATAGTGGAGAGCTATACATACACAGAGTCTTAGATGAAATTTAAACTGCAAGTTTGTTCAAGACATCCCCTAAGAGCATCTCTCCATATGCACAAGAGGATGACAACCTCCAGCCTCCGATGCAGCTGCTAATCGGGGGGGGGCTATAAATCAACTTGGCTAAGCCACTCCCTCTCAGCCTCAGCGACACATAAAGGCGGCGTAGCTGAGTGTAGCATGCTGATGCCAGTCCCCCGGAGTCTGGCTGCGGCCGTCCAGCTGGACTGACGCCTGGCAGTGCTTCTGCTCGCTTCCTGCCATCGCAGTCACACGGCGCTTAGCATCGGTTTATCAAACCCACTGTGCCATGAAAGTATGACAGCGTGGGGGCCTGCAGATTAAAACCACTCAGCGCTTCGTCATCGCAGGAAGAAAACGCACAAGGCCCTAACAATAGATTTGACAAAAGTCATAGCTCTGGGTCACAGCCAGACGGAATTATGGTTTCCTTTCCATTTGCATCCGCCAAAAAAATAAATTGAAACCAAATAAAAAACACTCCCGAAACACTGACGGCTCATCCAAATTTGCTGAGTTTGATCCCGGCTGTTTGATCTTGCTGTCCCTGTTTCAACAATGACACTCATCCAGTCATGACACAGTGAAGCTGGGCAGATACAGACAGCCTTTTGCATACATTTAGGTCTCAGACAACAAAAAATGGTCAGGCTGAATGCAGGAGAAAGGTGTTTGAATTGTTGCAATTGCATCGGGAAAGCCGTACCTTTAACATTTATTTGTTTTCTGTTCATTAAAATGCACCAAGTGAACCTTTTTTTTTTTTTTTTTAAACAGAGCGTTCCCTCAGCAGCACGGTATTACTTTCCAAAACCAGAAGGCAGCAGAAGAAATGAAGTCGTTACGCAACAGAACAGCAGCTCTTTTAGCTCCTGTGCGGTGGCTAACTCCTACGAGCCCTGCCGGCTCATATGGGAGTAAACAGATCAATAGGCCCACCTGAGAGATGGATGCTCGCCTCCTCCGAGCCACGGTGATCAAGCAGACTCTACAAAGCCCTCTTTTCATGTGCAGCCTAATGACGCTAATGGGCAGCAATGCTCTCAGAGACCCTTTATTACACTGATTAGGCCAACAACCTCAAATATAATGTCCTAATCTGATTAAGAGATGGACACAGCTGAGCCCGGGAGGGACAGAACAGACGGAGAGAGGGAGCAGACTAATAGAGATGAGGTTTCTGCTGGTCAGGAGTCTAAAGGCTAAATTGCAGAGAACTGGCAGTGCGCTCATGTATGTTTAAATGTCATCTGTAAGAGGTTTATGATCATGTGAAGTGTTCTTGAACATTAAGTCATTTCTAAGTGCGCTGCTGGAACCGACTGGCAACTGTCTGCAACTGATAGGAGCGCTCGCTGTCGCCAGATGCCCAGAGGCTCGGACATCCTATATTTGGATATGCAGTCGCGTTGGAGAGCTTCATAGGCTGAATTGTTTTCAGATTGGGTTCAGTGTGACAGTGAAGGCTCCTTTCTTTAGCCCAAGTTAGCTTAGATGTTTAGTTTACCTTCAGTTTCCCAATATAAAAGCCCTGGATTTGTCCCTTTGAGGTGTAACAAACTAAGTGAATGAACATCCTCCCTCTTAACATTTGCATATTTTAAATTGTACATTGATTACACCCGTATAGCTTCTTTGTCTTCACGGCTTTTATGGCAGCATTGATATGGTTCTTTGCATATTATAGCGCAATTGGCAGGTAGTCATTCGTTCTGAGTGCTGTCTTACCCTTCAGAACAGAGTTATGAGGGGTTTAAATCCCCCACCATGAAATGAGACAACCCTTCGAGACCCTCATACGTCAACCATTTGTTGGCTGTTGCAGGCCACAGGGCGGGCATAGAAGCTCATAGCTGGCCAAATGGGGTGCCAATCAATAGGTCGAGGTCGGCATTAAATGATAAAAGAACACAGCTTCATTGCCTGGCCACTAGCAGTCCTTTTTAGGCATTAGCAAACAAGCTAGTTAGCAAAAGGTAGCGCATGTTGAATGCTTGTTATAGACAAAAGGACCATAATACATTGAAACGACAGACAGTTTGAAGTGTGTATCTAAAAAATATGTCCATTTGGAGCAAACAAAACAGGGACACACTGCTCACATTGCTCTATAGCGCTACTAGTGGCCAAAAACTCCACAGCGTCCCTTTAAGTCAGCTCTTTAAAGGGGACTCCACCTACAGCACTCCTCAAGCTGTGCGTTATGAATGAGGGGTTCAGGATTTCAAAGATTGATTCCGGTGCACAGAGAGAGTAATGTAAAGATGCTATCAACTTGATTGATGTGAGTTTTATAGAGTGGAGCGTCTAATCTTTGGCTTTGCCAGAGAATCTGCCCATCAGATTAATTAGCAAACACTGCTAACACTGCTGCTGGTTACTGGCCTGCACTAGTCTGACTCACCGGATAAAGGCTGTCGGTATAAATCTGCCTTTGGGCGCCTATTTCGGGCGGATTTCGACTCCCTTCTGCTATCTGATGTGACTGTTCTCAGGATCTCACAGCTCTCCTCATTTCTTTGTTTGGTGCCTCTTCGTGTTCTCACTCCTCCATCCTGATCGTGACCCGGAAATAGATCTTCAGCACGCTTTAGTATAAGGATGTCTCATTTCCTCAAAATGCGCCTCGAGGACAGAGGAGGCTTTGTTGGTGGAGCTACAAGCGAGGATGCACAGGTGTGTCCTTCGCGGACGTTCTCTCCACACCCTGTTGCCCTGACTCCTCTCTCCTCGTGGCTCTTCCTCCACTCGCATCTCATGTGGGAGTGGACAAAGACACGAGAGGAGGAGGAGGCGAGGAAAGGAGTCGAGGAGGTACCAAACTTAATTCCCACGGTTTGAGGGCGTCGCTTTGGCCTCGAAAGTGCAGTTTTTATGTGAAGGCTCCGAACTGTACGAAGTTGCTTCATTTTTCAAAGAGGATGCCACGTCTTCTGACTCTTTAAGATCCAAAAAGACAAAATAATGCACCTCAGCCGTGAAATTTATCACATGACCCGGCCAACCCAAAATCAATCATCTCCTCTGGGATGAAACCTGCAGTGATGGATACCAACTCCCACCTTGCTGTGAGGCAAGAGCGCAACTTTGGACGTGTGTGTGTGTGTGTGTGTGTGTGTGTGTGTGTGTGTGTGTGTGTGTGTGTGTGTGTGTGTGTGTGTGTGTGTGTGTGTGTGTGTGTGTGTGTGTGTGTGTGTGTGTGTGTACGCAGTGCAGACTACACTTCATTTAGCACTGCTCCACAGGGGAGCCAGGGGAAATCACGCAGAGACACGACGAGAGAATTAACAAACAAATCAAAAGCAGTAAACCAAGCAAACACAACGTCGGAGGCGCTTTTAAAGGAACCGTTAAACCTCCATTATCCACCTCAAATTAAATGTCTTCTTTGGGTCGACTCTCCTCTCATTCTTTAGGGAGGAATGAACATGGTAAGCACAGGTTGCAGGAGAGAGTAAACAAACTGGCTGCCAATAACGGTGGCTTAAAATAGATAAAGTGGATATTGACCAAAATCTTATCCTGCACTGTGTCCCATTTTTAGAGCGAATGGAGAGAGCGTTCCTCTATATTTATGCTCCAAAACTCTATTTTTGATTAGCAAAAGGAGCTAGGAGAGCGCAAACGCTTCCACTTTAAGCCATCTTGTGTGTGTGCAGCATCTCAGAGTGTGTGTGTGTGTGTGTGTGTGTGTGTGTGTGTGTGTGTGTGTGTGTGTGTGTGTGTGTGTGTGTGTGTGTGTGTGTGTGTGTGTGTGTGTGTGTGTGTGTGTGTGTGTGTGTGTGAGAATGTCTCACCTCCTCCAGTCTATATTTATATGACCCCACCCACCATCTTCCAGCTGCAGGCACTCAGTCATTAGATGATCCAATTAGATGATATAAGCTACCTACGGAGCCGAGAGACGCTGCAAATCGACTACACCTACTAGTAGATTTTCTCTCAGTACCAGGGGAATGTACTGACCAACAGAGACGACATTACACGAGCCCAAATACAAGCAAATATACCAAATTTGTGATCATTTTAAAGAAATACATAAAAGTTGAGATGCTTGATTTTGAGGAATTGTTCACCATGTTGCTAAATATGCTTATTCGCTTGTTAGTAGAGAGTCAGATAAGAAGATTAGCATGATTCTCACATCAGAGAGCCGTATGAGTCCAATTAACTAACTCTCAGCAGCAGGAGAGCGAATAAGCATATTTCCCCCCAAAATGACAAACAGCTCCTTTTTAAATGTGTGCATACAACTTGAGAATCCAACAAGATTATCTTTGCAAAACACAGTAATGATAATTCATATCCAGCTCTCCAGCGCTGTGGTTAGTTTTAATGAGCATGCTGTTGTGCTTGATTCGATATTAACACATTTTAAAGACATAAAGGAGACGAATTATGGTTCCTAATTTTATTTTGGGTCGCTGCTAGAATCGGTTTGGGTGCATTAGTGCTCAAAAAAACACACCACTTTCTGAAGTTTTCAGCTCCTGTCTCTTTAAACCCCCTCCCCATGAACACCCCGTGTCAAAACCAAGTGGAACAGTTTCCAGAGCCGTTCTGTTCCACTTCCACAGTCGGTTTAGCTCGATGCACTCTGCTGAAAACACCTGACACGAGGAGATTTTTGGAGTTCTGCAGCTTCGCTTTGAGTCCTGTGTTTCTGTTCTACACAGAGAACTGTATTCCATTCATCACAAGCTCCTCTTGATCAGTTTATGTCGGCCTGTGCATTTTTGAGCTCGATCAGGAAATCTCCTGGAGAGCTGGTAGATCCAGTGTTCCGGGTTTGACATTTCAATTGAATGGCTAGAACATGGCTATAGAAACCTGTGAAGGTTACGGTCTAAAAATAGGTAAGAAAAGCCCTCAATGATTCTGGGGGGAGATTGAGAATAGGATATAGAAAAGGAGAAATCAAAAGGTTGCGAGAAGCGAAGGTCGTTAGGAAGAAGTAAGCATTTAGTAATACGACATTTCCCTGTCGTATTGTTGTGGTTTGGGATTTTTGGTGCGTTGATTTCCTGTTTTTATTTCGCAGCTATATCCTCTTGTGCCTTTTTGTATCCTTCTACTTCTTCCACTTCTATTTCCCTCTGACAAAACCTAGCAACGAAAAGCAACGTACAGAAGTAAAACGTAAAATTAAGGGTGAACTTCTAAACCACAGGGAACAATTGAGGAACACTTTGAGCACACGAGGACAGAAACAGAAGAACCAGCACAGATTGAGGGAACAATAAAGGCTTAGATACGAACCAAACCAACGATGGGATGAGGTGCAGGTGGAAAGGCACTGAGAACCGAAACGGTGCTGATGAGGCTGTAGTGAGGGATCAGACGGAGGAGCACAAGCAACACAGGATGGAAACAAAACACTGGGAGTACAGGTGAGCAGAAAGTAGAAAGTTAAAATGAGACAAGAGAGGATTTAACCACAAAAAAACAAAACAGGATATTAGCAGTCCAGAACCCAAATCATCCTCAAGTCAGAAAAACACTGTTGGCATCATTGCTATCACTAATGTCCCGGCTACTGTCCAAAGCAAAAAGCAGCCATACGAATCCGAGTGTGACCTAGAAACCGTCATCTCAGTGCTCTGAAAAAGGTAGAGTAAAACAACCACATGTATTAACAAGGAGGCAGGTTTTCTTACTTCCTGATCTAGTAGATGAACCATCTCTTGTGCTGATGGTAAGGGGAGAACACATCAGCGAGGGAACAGACTTTGACACAACACCTGAGATCTCTACTGAGTGAATGCTCGTCCGTTCACTCTTTGCCTTCTTAGCCTCGTCCATCAGTGGGTTCTATAACTACGTGTTGAGTGTCCAGTTATTCCAGTTGTTCCCGCCCTTACCTGGGGATAGCAACCAGGGGGGAAATGCTACCTCGTTTCCTGTCACAGGGAACCAATCTGTACATGGATGGTGTTGTTTTCCCTGCAGCCGTTACACTGTGCAATCACTGTTTACTTCAGAATGACACGTGAATGCAAAGAAGTTGTCCGTCGCCAGTTTAAATAAAACATTCCAGTCCAAATAGGAAAACTGACAGGATGAAGAGACTCTGGCAAACCGCATTAACCCAACTCAACACAATGCAATCCTCCCTTTCCCAGAATTTCATCACTACTTTCACTGCAAACAACTTCTCTTTTTTTTTTTCTTTTTTTTTTTACACCAGCACAAAGAAATGATTGCTAATAGCCCTTTGAATGAAACCCGCCTGCAACGACGACACAATTACAATCGCAGTGCTCCCGCCTAAAGCCCCTCGCTCTCTTATTGCTTGTTAGCAGTCTATATGCAGATTATGCAATTTATTGACACGACGTATGGGCGAGCATGCAGCAAATGAAAATCAAACAAGATTAGAGGAGTGAGTCGTGCTGAAGCAGGCCGCATTTTTCATTCGGGATCAGCCTGAAGGAAAACGCTGCACTCGTGTAAACAAGTGCAGGAAACCAGACTCCTCAGCTGCAGCACAGTGATCATTTTTTTTTTTTACCCTTTTCCATAATGGACTGTAATCCTGAGGCTCTCTCCGCTCGGCTCTCCTACTTTCACCTTCTCCGTTTGACTGACACCATGATTGCAGCGTCGATGACGAGCTGAGACAGATTCTGAATCTGTCCTTTCGGAGACAAGGACGCTCTCGCCCTTTCACTCTGGTCAATTATCCTTTTTTCCCCCCCGTGTAATCAGAAGTCATCTGAATCAAATTACAACAAAGGAGATCAAAATCTGCCTTTTTTTCTCCCCCATCCCCTGTAAATTATAGGCCGTGGAAAAAAAAAAAAAGTTTGAACAGAATTGCGGGTTGAATGCGTCGGAATTAATCTGAATTCGTGGCTGTCACATTTGCGTAGGCACTCAAACACTCCAAAAGGCTGCGCTCAATGCCTGTTAGGAGAGGAGTTTTGAAGAGGCTCCCTCTGGAATTTTGTAGGTCAGATTTGCCCCATTAGGCTGCAGATAGGAACGAGGCTTTATCCCATTTGTGAAAAAAAGAAAAAAGAATCACTTAGAAACAACACACCTCTTAGCGTTTTTTATTGATGCCGAGGTTTCTGATTTAATTTGCAGCGCAGCCAGTCCCTCCTCTTACGCAGCACTTCCACCTTTTCTTCTTAATTAAAAAAGTTTTCCTGTTGCGGCTATAAAGGAATGTTTGTTTCGGTCCTGCGAGACACGAGTTGTACTCGCTTTTAAATAATACATTAGTGAAAATGGTAATAAAATGATATTTTGCGTTAAGATCTCCCCTGATTGCCGCAATCAAAAAAAAGTAAAAAAAATAAAAACAACTTAGTTGGACGAACATCAAATTAAAGCAGCAGCAAGCTGTTGTGTGGTGTGTGTGTGTGTGTGTGTGTGTGTGTGTGTGTGTGTGTGTGTGTGTCCTGATCTATTGCAAAGCCTCATTTACTACGTATGCTTGTGATTGTCGTCTATCTATTTACTTGCCGTGTGTAACTTGAGGATTGTTACCTGTTGGTGATTACAGAAATGTTTATTTCCCTGTTTGCTGGCAAATAATCCCTCCAGTCTATCCTCGCTGGCTTCATTAACTTCCACATTTCCAATCAAGATAAGGGAGAATTACACCGAGGGAATGAAACAATACAAACAAACATCGGAGCTCTGCAAACAATGCCTGTGCTCTTGCACTGCGGTCATCAGTGTGTACATTTATCATATAGCAATTACGTTTTTTATGACTATGAGCAACTCTGGCATCGGTGAAATCGTCTAGGACGAGTGAAGGATCAGTCCGTCTCCCTTATGTGCACGAAAAAGAAATTGAGGGGTGATTGCCATTTGTTGTGACTGCGTCGTACGGGTGTGGATGTGACAGCAACGGTTGAAATCTAGTAAGAAAAAGAAGCAGTAAATCTAAATCTGGCAGCAGAGACTCTGCGAACATCAACATTGCATTTCTTTTTGTAATTGCAGATTGGCTGAATTCTCAGCCTGCCTCCTCGCCGCCTGTGGCGTGGGGTGACGTCACGTCGAGCCGCCAGAATAATGTGTGAACATGTGTGTTTCTTGGCGGACAGCTCATCACGATGAGTGACAAGCGCTGGGCGAGGAGCTCGATTTAACAGAGGGGGGTTGTGTGGAGAGGACGGGGCTCCCTTTGCTGACTCGAGGTGGAAACTGTAACTCCGGTGTCACATAACTCAGCAAGTTGAGACTTGGCCACCAATTGAGCTGAAGCTCTTGCACGTCAGTCGGTCCGTATTAAGAGCAGATCATGGCTAGTAATGTGCCATGCTCTCCCTTTTTTTTTGGAGTACGACTGACAGAAAAGTTAATTCAGTGAGAGCTGAAAGGCTCTGAAATACTCAGCGACTGACACAATTAGCATAATTTGGGTGAATTCTCTAAATGACTATCATACTGGTGTGTGTGTGTGTGTGTGTGTGTGTGTGGTTCAGTAGCTGTGAAGTTATGCAGCAGTAAATTCCTGGGGTTCATCCAAATCCAACAGAACAGCCAGTAATCAGAACACACAATGAACATCAGTCCAGACTCGTGTGTGTATATTTTTGTTACCTTGTATGAAAAGCAACTTAAGCTGCTGTTTTCTGATTAAATGGAGGTAAATTATGGCTTTAATTTGTTTGAGAAGAGGTCTTACATCTCAACCAGCGGGCTTTCTACTTCCATTGATATGATTTGCCTGAAGCTGTTAATAATTGGGGGTCAAATCCAGGAACTTTCTTTCTTTTATTTAACTGTAATTTAGAACATAACACGATTTTAACCGTGATTTGTGCTGATGAGTTCTAAGGCATCTGTAAAGTACAGCCATGAGCTCACATGACTGAGGCGTTAAGGGGCCAAACACACTGAAAGCATCTGAACGAGCGTGTTGAAGCACACCTATTGTTTTTTTTAAAATGGCTGACACTGCCTTGGTGCTCATACCTCAACCTCATTTTTGAGGACCCAGCGACCGTAGCCGCTTGTCCACAGCTGCGGTAAGCGAGCTGGAGGGAGATATCACAGCTGAGGTGCTGAGCCCTGTGAGGACACACTGCTGTGAAGTCTCTCATCACCAAATTCAGCTATTCTGACTCCGTGGTAGTGAGGTAAATGTAATGACTTTCTGTCGCAAGTGTGAGGAGGCAGAGTTTTTGTTTCAGGTTTGATACGCTGCAGGTGTCTGATGTGTCAGACTGAGACCACTATAGAGAATATGGAGTGTTACATAAACAGTAAATAGCGACTTTTCTCAAAATACTGCTGATTGTGTGGTGTTTAAATCTGATGTCTGCAGAAAGCCAGTGGAGCGCCAAATGATGTGCTTCAATTAAAGCACGTCAATTATTGTTTTCAGTGGGTGTGGGACTTCATTGTGGATCATGTCAATGAAAATAATCACGGGTCGAGACAGGTTCCTTGAGGTACTCCACTCCACGCAGCAAAATATGATTAGACAGCTCCGGTTATCACCTTTATTGGTCGTTTCATTGAGCCAGCTGCTGTTCATTTATGTATGGACTGTATCTGTTGAATGCACATTCCTGCAGACATACTGAAGCACCAGTCAAGGATCAAACAAATAAACTTGTGACGTTCGATCGTATGTTATGTTTAACTAGGCAGCAGCTCAGGCAGCTGTCTGAGGGACTGTGTTCGTTGCAGCCGCAGAAGTGTCATAAATGTAATTCCCACCAGGAAATAACCAGGCACACACAAACACCAGGTAATCGTCACACTGATACAGACAGACACTCTATATACACAGAGGTGGCTGAGGGGGGGGCGATGTGTCAAGCACAATGCATATAGTGTATGAAAAATACTCATAGAAAAACAAACTTTGAATAGAAAAACAAGAAAAGGGTTTTAAATAATTAACAGTTTTAGAACAGCTATAGCCAAATTATGCACTGTAACATACTTCCCTGTGAAATTGCAGTAAATACTGGCAGCTGCGAGCATGAAACTGTTTTTCTACAGTTTACAGACTGTAATCTACAACAACAGATTTTTGCTGTAAAGGTTGATGAAGGTTATCCAGATCATGGTAAGCGGAGTTGCAGGCTTTTAAACTCTGGTGTCATTGAGTCATTAAGGACAGTGTGAGCTCTGAGTTTCGGAGTCGTTAGGGCCTCTTGTGGGTTGTTGGTCAATCTGGCCTTCATAGGGGGCTGCTAGGGCTAAAAAGTCCCTGTTTTATACTGCAATTGATAACAATGTGTATTTATTCCTCCATATTTAGCACATTAATTACATTTAAAGAACACAACGGTCAACAGCAGATGTTCTCATTGGTGGAAATAGGTCAAAGATTGGCCTTTCAATGGTTTGTGGCCAGAGGCGACACTGCATCAAAATTTTCCAATTAACAGAATCAGAAATGACAGCGAGTTTCCTCGGGGGCCGCTTTCCTTTTGCATTCTCTGATGTCAACGGAATGGCCGTCATTAGTGTCAGGTCTGCTAATGAGTGTTTGGTTGGACGGACGTGATTGGCTCCAGGCACAATGTTTTCATGAGATGTTAGGTTAGGTGCACTCGTGTTGCTCCAGCAAATTGTGAAACGCCAATTAGCCACTTCTGAACAGTGGAGAGTGTTTTTTTCGAGCACAAAAGTCCAGTGGCGCGCTCACTCCTGAAATGTAAAGCTGTCAGTCAAGAGCACCGGGGAATGAGATACTCAAAGCAAGGGGAGGACAGACTAAGAAGGGCTAATTACATAGCAGACACCTCTTGCCTTCAAACATCCTTTCGCATCGCGTTTTTTTTTTTTTTTTTTTAATTCTCACAATTTCACGGTAATTTCACAACGACGGCCATGTTTGAGTGTGCATCGCTGTCAGCATGTGTTTAGTCCTCGTGTTTCAGGACATTTGCTTTAGTAGATGGACAGAAGCGATGTGACATATGTGGCGAGAAAAAGCACGATGTTCGCCATTTGTGCTATCCCCGTCGCAGCGCTGAGAAGAGCGCACGTCAGCGCTATCAATCCTGCGTGTCAAGGCCTACTAGAAAGACAGATGGTTCGAATAAATCAAACATGATGCAGGAGCGTGCCTCTTGTCTTTCAGAGCGCTCCCCGCATTCTCCGGCAGCGGAATCAAAATGCCTCTCACAGCGAGGCCCCGCAGCTCCTCCTGTGTGGTCCACTCTTCAGAAAAATTAAACCCTGTGATCATTATTTATCTTTTTAAACTTCGCACATGCCGTTTAACTGAGCAGTCGCCATTATGGATGGTCTCTCGAGGCAATGCAAATAACTGGAGTATTTAACACAACATGTATAATTGATAACAACGGCTGTGAAGTACAGTGTAGATTTGAAGGGTGGGAGCTTATTATCATTTTACTGTTGAAAGAAGCCGAGAAGTGGCCTCCAGTAGTTTTTCACTTAGAGTGTTTGTGCAAATTTCAGGCTGTAAAAAATCACCCTAGTAGAAGTTATGTGAAAATTGTCAAAAGCATCCACCCTAGAAAGGATATCACCAAAATTCGCCAGACAGGAATCACAATACTGCACTACTGAATCTCTTTTCATCAGCGGATAAATGAGAGGCAGTGACAAGGTAATCAATTCGAGAGAGCCACATGAGTGTGTCCTGTCAGAGCCGCCTGTCTGCGTGACAACACGCGCCTGACAGGCCATCAGGTTTGAGCGCTTTGAGTTTTGGTCATGGCGCATCTATTATTTGGATCAAGGTTGACTTCCGTGGATTAGCATCCGTCAGCTGCATTTACAGCGACGCCGTAGGCTTTCGGAGATTACTGCCAAGGATGCTGATGGCCACTCGTGACTGGCTGAGGCACATTGTGTTCCAGTCTTATCTGGCTTCGCTGAAGCTGCCTCTCTACAAGTGTGAGACAGATCCCTCTGCAAGTGAACAACCACGGAGAACCTTCATGCATCAGTGGTTCTTGGACCGCAAGTCCCATAACGCTCCACTGAAGTAGACAGTTTGTTAGAGTCTCCAGGCTTTCGGTTTGGCTGTTGCATTTAAAGAGCGCTGGAAACCAGAGTTTGGACATGAGACGTCACTCCTGCAAACTTTGCAGACTGCACAGCACTCAAACTCAAGCCGGACATTTTCCGCACTCAGCGCTGCTTTACATTAATGTATAGTCTGATGGAAAACAGGTACTGTAAATAGAGCGACTTCTCCAAGGGCAACACGGCTCTGCTTTTTATCACTAAACTCTGAATCACAGGAGAAAGACAGTGTACGGGAGGAGGGGGGGGAGGGCAACGAAATACAGAAACAATGAAGTGGAACAAATCCAACAGGCACATGCTTTATCTCGTTCCCTTCGCCTTGCCTGCCTTTTTTCCATTTTTGCTATCTTTCCCTATCTTAATGAGCACCACAGCTTTCTATCGAGGGATGGTGCCAGTGTGATACATCACAGGCAGGACACATACAGGGGAACGAGGACAGGACAGTAGCAGGGTGACAGCGATGCTGGCAGAGCGATTAGGAGTGCTTAGACAGGCATGCTGATTCAGAGTGTGAGCAAAGGAGCACTATCACATCATACTCAGGGAAAAAAAAGATGGCAGAGGCACTCTTTCTCTCCCCAAGATGAAAATATAATAAGGACTTCACATTGCATAACTTGTGTATGTTCCAAGTCCGGCTGAGTTTGAGTCAAGACATTGAAAGGGAGAGAAATACCAGTGAAACCCAACAATGTAATTATTTACCATGCCGATGGAAAGATGGCCAAAGTTCTGTCGTCCACAAAACATTTCTGGAGCTTCAGAGCAAAACAGCCTGCCGATATTCTCCCAAACAGCTGAAGCAGATGGAGACAAGTTTTAAAACGTTAAAAAACAACCTTCAAAAAAATCATAAAATGGCTCCATATAGTTCGCCTGACATCATCCAAGTCTCCGAGAAGCCCAGAGATCCTAAATTGCTTTTGGCTTGGCAGCTACAGTGAAGATTTTGGCTTTATAAAGGTTGTAAATAACATCTTTTCAAATCAATCTGGGTTTACAGAGACTTGGATAATGCCAGACAAGCTTTATGGGGCCATTATATGTTTTTTGGGTCGAGTCTCCATCTACTTCAGCTGTCATAAAGACAACTTCTTTGCCAGTGGTAGGAGTGGTAGAAACAAGCAAGATCTTTGTTTCTGGCCTCTGCAGCTCCTGGTTCATTTTCTGGCTGCAAATTTTACTGCAAAATCACTAGCAGCCTTTTTACTCCTTGTACTGTATCTACTTCAATCTTGAAGAAACAATGCCAGTTGTGAACCATCTCAAGTCCGAGTGGTACTCAGAACCACATATAAATTGGGGACCTCAAGCACCCAAGCACTGTCCAATGACTTTCTAATCCTTCTTCTCTCCTTCTTTGCTTCCACCATTAATTGGGTTCTTTTTTATGAGGTTACCTGGGGAAAGCGACCCAATAGCTAACCCTAGCCCAGCGAAAACCAATCATCTTCCTGTTTTGGTCGGGCACTGGCCTTGTTTGTGCCATGAATACAGTTTTCATTTTTCCAGGAAGATCCAAAGAACAGATTGGAAGGTAGGCTTAGAGGGAGCCAGTCTTAAAGCGTATGGTGTCATCTCTTTAAAGCCACTTCACTGGTAAAATAGAGAAAGAAACCTACATTTATGCTGCTACACTTCCACTCACAACCCCAACACATGGAAACTGAGATGAAATTTGCTGGAAGCGGCAATTCCCCTATAATTTGAAAGCGGCAACGTTTGCATAAAAATCCGACATAAAGATTGTGAATGTAGAGGCTTTCAATGGGTTTTCACAGGGGAACTTTCTATAAAAGAAAATACCCACAATCTGCAATAAAACTACCAATTTTATGTTTTAAAAAGGGAATAGAAAGTAAGGTCAACTTCCAGTAAACGGTAATTCAACGAGGTGCTCTTGAGACTGGACTCAAAGCCGTAATGAGACTCGGGTACTACAGGCCAGCCTCATGTAATATCACACAACTTCTCTTGACTGATCCTCGACCACTGAATACTAACTATGTGCTCGACACCTTTTGAGAAGCAGTTAAACCTTTAAGAGTGTCACATTGAGAGTGACATTATGTTCTCCCCACTAAGCACACTCTAGTCAAAGGGTGAGTTATAATTGCTCAGCGGCCCGGGTTTAAAATGTCTGGTCATAAAGTCAGTCTTCACCGCTGGCCGGTGGCGCGCTCGGAGCCACTCACTGTACAAAGTCTGAGAGCTCGCTTGCATAACACAATCTCATTATTCAAAGGCAGCCTTGCGCTGCATTAATAGAAGGTGACCTTTCCATTCTGTTTGCAGCAGACGCTGCGTCGTATTTTATTTTTACTCCTCTTAGTCTCCGCTGTCTCGGACTCTTCAACAAATCAAAAGTGAAGTGTGTATTTCTTTAACACTCGTCCGTTCCTTTGCTCTAAATTTCCATACCGGGCAATGTGAAGCCACACGCTTGTTCAGTGGCTAAGAGCAGGCTTTAATTGCACAAACTCGGGGAAAGGAAGCCCCAGAGCATCAACCAGCAGGGCTCTGCTTCACCTGCGTGAGGCGATTACTGAACGGTCGTATAAACGTAGTGGCCCGGTGGAGAGTGCATCCATGTCTGGGCTCCATGTGAAATCAGTAATGAGCCAGAAACTGCCAGGAGAGAATAGAAGGCCAGCTCATTGCCATGCAGAGTATGAAGAAGCAGGGACAGCGGGGGAGTCCCAGAGGCAATATAGAAAGGGAAACAGGCTTTACTGTCATTCTAATGGCTGTGTACATTACATGGGAGATGCTCTTGGCTGATACATAATGTCGCACATGATGGTGTCCCTGGCCAAGTAAATCTGAGCAGAGACTTCATTTCCGGTGGATTTATCTGAATCACTGCCTGATAATGCAGCAGATCTGTCGAAAGACGAGCCGTGGAGAAAGGCATGCGCTGTATCTTGCGAGAACGATCATCGATGTTCTATTTCTGCCCACATGAGATACAGATTAGATAATAAAAAATGGGCATATTTTTACAGCAGAAGGAATGGAAATGTCAATACACTCATTCGAGCTCAGAGGATTTCTCCATGCAAGGCGTTAGATCATCGCACATGTTTACATTATTCCGTCCATAGCGTCTGCCTTGGACAAACATGCTGTCTGTTGGCTGGCAGTGTCCTGCAGCAGAGAAGACCTGCCTGCCAGATATTGCTTAATATGCCTGTTGATTATAGCTTGTTTCAGGCCTGCTGCTGCTGCTGTGAATGTCGAAGAAGTGAAAGAGGCGGTGTGATGGAAGCTCTGATGTGTCGAACTAAACAGTTTCAAGTTCCAGATGAACGCCTGTAAAATGGAGAATGCTTATCGAAGTATTTGAGCCATGATATTTTACTGACTCGTCTCGGTTTACTGCAAGCATTAAGTGAGATATATGTAATTCCCATATATATGCAAAGTCACACCCCCTCCGCTGGACCCCATCGAAACTTATTTCGGAAAAACTTTATATGGCGGTGCATGGGGAAAGACCATTTTTCCATAATTTAAGTAAAATATCATGTAGTTTTGTGTGAAACCGCTCAGTGAACTACATCATCTCGCTCAACACACGTCACCAACACCAAGGTGGCCGCTGACTCGGTACAGAAAAGGTGAAAATCACAATAAATCTGGTCACATTGACAAATGCCGTTATGTGAAAGGGCAGTTCGTTAGTTCTGCGAGAGAGCTCAGCTAATACAGGACAGGACCAGCTCTGCAACGTATGTGTTTTGGCGACCGTTCGATGAGACGATGTCACTAACACGACTGTTGGCTGTGTAGTCTTTATTATTACGTATTTTCACAGTCTTCTATTTCACTAGTTTTTGGAGAAACTTTGACTTTCTAGACTTGAAAAATGTGCTTTTAAATTGACAAATGTGATTGATGTCAAAATTCAGTCTCGAAAGGGGAAATGTGTGAATAGAATATTTTAGGGATCATCATATAGATTCGGTGATGTCTGCCTGATTCTCTTTTGTGAGGAATTCGGATGAGAGTCAGCTGACAGTCATTCTCTTCCATAACATGAAAGGGCCATTGTTTGGGGGAAAACGTGATCAGCACCTGAATGTGTGACTGGTAAAGTCATGAGGCCTGTGTGCTGGTGCTACCTGACAGTATACAAGTCAAGAAAATCTGACAGTCTGGAGAGAACACTGTGATACTTCTCTCCGTGCTGCATACAAACCTCTACATGGAGCGTTTCCTTAACGATCTGATTTGGGTTTAGCTGTATAGCGCTACGGGTATTTTTAGATCAAGGTTGCTGATAATAGGGGGTTTTTGTGCTGATACTGGAAGCGCAGCTGATGTTACTTAAACTATAATAAGCCACTAAAACTCTCCGTTGAGATTCGTGCTAATGAAATTGTACTAGCTCATACCACTGCTTTTACTCTCGAGAAGCAATTATGATTAGAAATATGGAAATCTGCTAATTAGAGCCAAATCAACAGAGGATACATGGTGCAGGCTTTTGCAGTCCTGGGTATTTTATTTGTTTGAAATAAAACGTTTAATGTGAAGCGAGAGCAGCCAGATAGCGAGCGCTGGAGTACGTAGCGTGACAGCGTTTGTCAGGTCGTAGCAGCTCCAGGGTCTCCCTGTATGACAGGAGAAAATTGACTCGTCTCACTCACCTTCCGAGCTTGCTCGAGGACTTATTTCATTCATTACTGGCTCAGCTCCAGTGTTTTTGCATCCCAGAAGGCTTGTGATATTTTCCAGACAAGTTTGGCTCCTGAACTGTCAGCTATGCTTAGGACTATAGAAGATCTTTCCATTGACCTGCATCTGTTCCAAAATGCGCCGACTTGGCTCTTGGAGGTTTATTTTAATCTATGCTCAGCAGAAGGCTAAAACAAGCGTCCAGTAATTTTATCCTCAAAATGTGTATCTAACAGATTTTTGGGTTGCATGTTGGCTGGGCTGTCTGGCGGGAACGGCAGAGGTCGTATTTGACACTGTCATTTTTCACAGATGGTGTAGAGGCTGCTATAGCAAAGTAGCCGGAATATCAATAGGCTGATCTCTGAGCAGTTTCCGACGAGGTAAGGAGGGGAGGGGGTGTAGCTGGATAGAGGGCACCTTAAAATGACATTCCTGCAATGCTGAAGATAATTTCAGTAAATCAGTATGAGTATAATTTCTATGAAGTGGCATCTAAAGGTCACAGTGAAAGAATTATGAGCCTCTTGCTGTCAAGTCCCGGGACAATTCATCAACAGAAATAAAGAGGGAGTGGAGCAGACACTTGGTCTTGATTTGGTCGGCTGCATTAGGACTCAAAGATGGAGGAGACTCCTGCCAAGAACTGTATTCATACTCCTGTCTCTGTATTCTTCTGCACACACGAAGACATGCTAATTCTCCAGTGTACATTTAAATCTCATTCCCCTCACTTGGTGTAAAGTGACACATGGCCACCTCCAGTTACTCTGGGGAATCTCCGGGTAGTTGACTGTTTGCAGATTATCACAGCTTGTTTTTCCCACCCGCTTGAATGTCATTTCCTGCTCGTTTACTCTTCATTAACGTCTCTTGCTTCAGGTCCACTTAACACAAGCGCGACCAGAGAGGTTTGAGTTTGAGAGGCTTCGTCACACCTTGTGGAGAAGGTTTTTTTTTTTATGTAATTACATACTCTCATGCATAATGTCATTCCCTAACTTCTAATGACAGGCCAGTGTGGAGTTAAATCAGGGGGCAAAAGCACCTGGTAGGGTCTCCCAACAGAAATTCCCCTGACATAAGGGGCGACCTTTTGTGGTGATTCCAAGACGTCCTTGAATCAGCTGTAGTGGGGAAGAATGACCTCCAATGAATAGGGAAACCAGTAAACCCGCCCTCCTGGAGTTAGGACTGGGATGGCAGATGCCATTTAGATGCAGCTGATTTGGAAACAATTCATGGATACTGATGGACTTTGTCAGACCTGACAGTGGTGAGAGGCACCAGACAGGTGTTTTTACACTGACAAGAACTAAATTGAGATTGACTGTGTTAGAGCAGAGAACGTGGCATGCAGTCCATTTCTTTGAGCCCTCTGGTCCTTGTATAACCACAGTGGGATCTGTGAGTTCATGTCAATAGACAAGTGCATTCCAGGTGGGCTTTCGGCTATGTGTGCTCTCTCTTGTTGCCAATCGATTCATAGAGAACACCTTCAGATTTCATGTCTAGTTATTTGTTGATGATGTTTGTCTGTGACCTTCAAAGACAGAAGTACAGTCAAGTGTAAAGCAGTTGGGATGAGGGTTAGTATCTTCAAGTTTGACGCCTCCATGCGCTGCTGGTAAATTGGCTGGTTCAGGGTTTCTTGTACGCTGGGATCTCCAACATACTGACAGGTGTCACTATACTTTGTCATATGTGCTTGTTGGGTGGAGAAACAAGTTTCTAATGTCATAATTGGGGGTGGGAGGTGTTGGTAGAGAACTGCCTCCAGCAATTTTTGGTTGACAAAACAACTATCTGACATGCATGATATTTTTTCTCAATAAAATTGGTTTGAAGTCAAGCGTATCATACTTAAACTTATCGTTAGCTTTCTAGCTAATGTTTGACCAACCAGTCACATTCACATACATGAAGGATGAAGTTGGATGTTGTTGCTGGGGTAGCTTTGGCTGGTCTGTCACATCCTAATAGATTGCCAGGTTTGTACACATTACTCTAGAATCGCCCAATCAGGTTTCAAAAACAAAACTTAACTTTTCATTATCTAGAAATGTCCTTTTTAAGTCATCTGTCTCCAGCCTGAGTTGGGTATTATATCAGTGACAGTCAAGCAAGTTTTGAACCCTTTAATTCTAGCCATGTGACTGAAGTTTGACCCCCATCTCTAGTTAAGAACAAGTAAAAAACCCTGATTTCACATGCAGTCAGCTGACATGCCCTACTAATCAGTTCATTTCTAGCATAACCTGGACCTCTTGTGGTTAAGTGTTGAGCAATATGACTGAAATTGGCTTTCCTTGGAGGGTGTCTGGGGTCACCTGTAAAAAGCCAAGATATCCAAGGGGAGCTTTAAACATAACCTTTCAAGTTGAATGAAATGGTCGGGAACTCCCCGAGGTGGTATCCCCTTGGGTCTCCTCCCAGGTGGAGATCCAGAAGAGTTCTTTCACAGAATTTCCTGGAGGAATTAAATATCTTTTCTGGGCAGGGAACACCCCAAGACAACCCAGGTAGAGATGAAGGTTGCAGCTGTGGGAAGAGGAAGTCTGGCCTACTTAATTTAGACCACTGACATCATGATCCAGTACCCAAATAAATAGCTATGAAAAAAAAGGATAAATGGCTTTGATCGTTCTCTGTATAAATATTTACATCGAATCCCTAAAGTCATCTGTCAAGATCTTTCCACGAACAGTCTGATACCCCTAAGACAGCGGAGAGAGCTTGAGGAAATTAATGCAAATTTGTAATTATACTTCACCAGCTTCAAGATCCGAATTGTGCTGTCGCCATGTTTCATCAGAACACAGACATGGCTTGTTGGTTTGATGGTTATCGGGACCTTTTTCATTTCCTGCCAAACATTTCTTCAAATATTTGTATGCAATTGTACCAATGTGTGTCTCAGTTCTTTGTCAGTTTCCCTGGCTGAATGACAGCTCGACTGGAGGCTGGTTTGCACACACTTGGAAGAAAATGAGCCAATATTTACCTAAGCAGGAACTTAACCTCACAGTGGAGTCTAGAAAGATGAAGTAAATTGTCTCTGTGGCAGAAAAATTACTTCCACTTTGGGTTTTCCAGTTGACACTGATATGAACCAGTTGGAACCTTACCACGTTGTCATAATACATCTCTCTTAAAGGGTAATTCCCTCATTTTACACATTAAAGTGTGTTTACAGGTCTGGGGGAGGGAAAGGTTACCTTTTGTGGCCCCAGAGTAAGGTGTATGTAATCTCTCACCCCAACCCCTAACCCCGTTATCTCCACCAGTGATGTTACTCAGAGGTTGCATTGCATTGTGGGTAATGTAGGCACCAGATTTTGAAAAGGCAAACGATGTGTGAAATAACAAAGGCTGATGATTTGTTTTTAAACTGTAAACAGTGTTTTGAGTCCAGTGATAGTGACCGGTGGACTGCTATTCAAAACCTGGCGCCCACATTACCCACAATGCAACTTGCCACTGAGTGACATCACTGGAGTTAAATTATCAGATTCCATGCAGCTTCCTCTAAAGATACAAAAGGCTTTATAATACTTCTTTCACATGTGTGTAAAATTGGTGGAGTCATCCTTTAACTTGTCTGAAAACTGTAAAGTATGCTTGTCTGCAATGACAAAGCCTTTAGATGAGCAAGTTTTTTCTTTTTCTTTTTTCAAACTTGCTCATATCCATTAACTGTAATACCGTTGGGAGGAGAGCTGAATGGATCTACACCCCCTGCGGAGCAGCCTTACTGCAGCAATGATAGCTTTTGCATTCCAGTCATGCTTCCCTGCAAACAGCGAGTAAACGAAGGCCTAACCCTGCACGCTTCCTTGGAGAGGGCCTGCAATGAAAATGCATGTAATCATTGAAAGCAGGGGGCAAGTGCCCTGGGCTTTACCTTGGATCAGCACTCAAAGATAGGGAATAGGAATCTGGACACCAGGGAGGCAGCCAAATGCATCGGGTTAAGAGCAGTCTCGCAGCTGCCACATTTGGAGGCAGTGTGTCCTAGATTTATGCTCAGAGCTGCTTCAACAGAAAGCTGGAACCTGTTGTGTGTCCCTGACAAAACCAGTGACCTGTGTAAGTAGTTATTTAGCCTTGAATATGAGGCAAAGCAGGCATCGTCCAAACAAAAAATGCAATGATTGTTTCTTCGGTAGTTATATGAGTTTACTCAGCTGTCATCTGACCATCGTGACGTCCACTACAAAAGACACTGCAGACAGAAGGGTGAGGTTGGTCCTTTCTGCCTCCCAGAGGGCATAAGCAATTTTCAGCTCTAGTGAGCCAGCCCTGGGAATACCTAAGTCTGAACACAGAACAATACTCAAGCTCATTTATTCACATCCTCCCATAGCAGCAACTGACTTGTCTCATGCTTTTTTTCTAATGCACTAAACAGAAAGGGCAAATTTAGCATGTGGAATCCACTGACCCACACTCCACTGACATGCACTCAGTGCATTGGGTAAAGATGGGGAAGATAAAACAAGACTCCAAGCCCATCTAATTATAATTTACTTCAACTACAGTGAGTGTGGAAATCATTTAAGGAGTGTGATGAGATAAAGGAGAAAAATCTGAATATTCATCTCTCTCAGGATAATAATGAATGTGTCACTCATGTTCTGATTGGGCTCTGTCAGGTGCTCTGGTGCTGACTATAGTAGTACTGAGACTTGCAGGTAAGCTCCATGATTGATAGCTATGCTAAGAGTGCCACTGCTGCTCTCCCCAGGCGATGGCAACTGCACTCGTGCTCAGCGGGCTGGGATGCCAGCATTTTCTAACAGTCAACACTAAAGAAAAGATGTTTTTCCTTCAGTTCAGTACAACTTCCCTACTGTTGTTCGCTGCATCCAGGGGAGATGAGATAAAAATGCAACCCTGCAACCAAAAAAGTTAGGACGCTGTGTAAAAAAAGTCCATAAAAAATTCAAGGAAGTTGATGAGATAAAACATTACATTTGATGTATTGTATATGTTTGTTTGATACCAGCAACACATTTAAGAGCTCGGTCGTTGCCAGTCAAGAATGGGGCGAGGTTCACCACTTTGTGAAAGACATGATCGTGCTGTCGGGAATCCTATTGTTTTACACAGCAATTGGAATAAAGCAAGAATTAAATAAGCAGGAATCCTACGTGCAAAACTGTAAAACATCATCTTGATGGGTGAACTTAAGCACAGCATTGGTTTTCCTTGGAAACAGAAGAGTCTATTCTCAGTAGGATGATACTAACATGACTCACAACATGCGGACGGAAGCTTTTAAACATTGGAAAGTCCAGGTTCCCCTGAGACCTTTTCAGAAAAAAAACATGGCTGTCTAAATTGAGCTGAAAGGGATTTGTACATCTTTATTTGACTCGAGCTTCCACTGTGTTGTGGCAGAGATTTCAGGTGTTGGGCTGGCTTTATAGCAGCTGGAGATGGACAAAGAGCAGCTAGGGGAGTTTAACTGCCTCAGTTGTGCTATGACCATCTATACTGATCCACTTTACTGCTCTAATCCACTTGTCTCAAGCGAGCCACAAGTGTGTCCCATTTGTATTGTTGGTGTTTTTGAATATAAATCGGGTGGACTTAAACATTTTATGGGGATTATGCCAGCTTAGCTCCATGGCTAATGCAATGATTAGGGATTTCTGGCAAAGCAGATAAATGAATGTTCACTAGTTACTCAGCAACTGCGCTCAACGGTTAAAGACTCTAAGCCGAAATGGCAAAGTCTTGGACAGGACTGCTCTCCAGCTGCAATGGTGCGTCACCCATAACACTTCATTAACTTTGGCTGCAGCGTGATGCATCAGATTCACTTTGTTTTACTTTATCAGATGGTCAGTGACCAATCTACCGTCACCATCTAGTTCAAGCGAGTGACTTCGATGCAGTATGTTGAGTGTGATGTCCAAATGCAATCGAAGACAAAACAAAAGAAAACTCAGAAAGATACCAACAGAGGTGTTCCTAGGCAAATGAGTCAGATTTGTTGTTTGCAGTACATCTACACTTTTCAACTTTATCATTGATCTTGCCTAACAGTACAGACAGTTTGATTCTTCCACGGGTGATTAAACTCCAGCTTTTGTCTGAAAGATGATGAATGTACATGTTTTTCTCTATGGGTTCTAGTTGAATCGCTGTAGATTTGTATCCACTACAGCGCCAAGAAACCTATTGGAAAGCATATTGATCTTTCTTTTAAGTAACAACACAAGGCTGCTTTGAAAAAAAGCTTTTGATTTACTAGTGGGGTACCACAGGTTGAATAAAGTTTGATTGGTTGCTTTCACACGTGGGTAAAAGCGACTTGAGGAAAAAAAAAAACGAGGCACTTCTCCGTCCAGCCTGACGATATTTATGTCAAACTGAGAAGTGATAAGCGACTGAGCGTGCCATAAAATCTGACCCGCAGCACCCGGAAACGGACAAACTACTCCTCATATCAAAGGCCTGTGAAACGCGGACTTGAGCAATGTATAAATCAAAGCAAGGTCTACAACACAGGCATATGTCTAAGGTTAGAAGTGAGAACGAGTGGGTCACTCGAGGATCAAAAGAATTTTATAGCGCTGTATGAAGAGAATTTTTCAGTGAGACTTGAGATTGGACCTTGTGAAGATAAAACGTCAGCGCCAATTTTGTCAATAATTCCTTTTAAAGTTTTTATTGAACTCTTAGCGCGGACTGTGTGCGTGTGTGGTGTATAATTACACTTTTCCCTCGCGCTAATGTTGCACAGTTTAAAAAACTATTACATCCACGGCAAGTATAGAGGTTGGGGAACACATTCAGAAGACTGAGGAAATCAGAAGACAGTCATTGAAGCCGTTAATAATTCGTAGTTATCAGGCATTGTGTGGTCGGAAAATGCATCCATCGGAGTGGGTAGGCAGACAAAAGCCTGGGGAAAAAACAGCTGTGAGGACTCTGCATGATAAAGAATAGTTGATAACAGTACAGACGCTTTGAAGAGACAGAAAATTGATGGATTTCTATGTTTGTTGCCACTTTTATTTTGGTGTGCACAACATTTTGGAGGCAAACATTGTACTTTTTTACTGAGGTATGTTTATTTTGAGACTGTAGTCATCAGCGAAGGAATGTAACCGAGTACATTTACTCAAGTAGTACTCAAGTATTTCCATTTGCTACTTTGTACTTCCACTTCGGCCTCCATGCCGCTTTCTTCTCCTCACTAGGTTGAAATGAATCAGGCTCGGTGCTTCGCCACCGTGCCAAGGCTTTCTGTGCGATATCCTCATTTGACTCGTTGCCTCATTTCCTCTCATCTCATTTTTCATCAGTCATTCATGTGCATATACACTGTGCAGTCCATTTTTAGTGGGGTTTTTTTCCCCCCTCTCTCCTCTCAATAATGAAACAGGTGCCTAATGGGGAGATGTTATTTACGCACTGATTATGAAAAATATCTGTGCCAGATATCCGTGCTTGTAATTACCAATTTAATTGGCGTTCAGCCAAAATTGTCAGCGTCGCTTGATGAATTGCCTTTTCGATGGGCTGAAAGCTGGAAGGCAGAAAAGGTCACATACAGATGGTTAAGGGAAGCATATATTCAATTATATTTCATATTCTGGTTCATCGTCACTCTCCCTTCAAATATTACACATTGAAAGATGCAATCGTAGCATATTAAATGTGTTTATACTGGATGTGAAACCAATAACTGCATTCTGAATGTTAAAGTGCTGCAAATGTACCACATTGATTTAGTATTTTCATTTAGATTCATGGGTAGTTTTTTGTTTTAGATTATTTAGACTTTGTAAGATTAATTTTCTTAAATGTTTATAAAGGGAGCATCCATATTATCTTCTTTCAGACTAGTGGAAAGAAAACAAAATACAAATGTAGTTCTGGTTTCTGTTCTTCACATTTAAAGTTCGCATATAATGCTCTTTGTTATGTTCATACATTTATTTTCGTCGGTCTTCTCAACTTTCTTTACATGCTTTTATATATAATGTTATCTCTATTAGGCTTCTGTCTGTTCTTGATATATCGTCCGTAGCCTGAATTGTATAACATTTCATTTCTGAAAAGATGGCAATAATGTACATTTTATTTTATGGCTGTGAAAGGTATTTTAAGATTTACAGGACTGATAGGAAGAGATATCCAACATTTCTTCCTTTGACTCAAATGAAACAGGAATTTCTAATCCATCTTCATCCAATGTTGAGATTTCTGTTCTGGAAATGTAAATGCAAATCAGTATATGTTTTATTTATATAATGCCTCATATGTCTGAACATGAAATTTCAGAAAACTTAAAGTAATCAACCAAGGAGGTTTCATAATGATGTCTATTAGTCAACAATGTTACCCTATTCACCTGTAGGGCCTTGCCTTCAAATACTGTAATACCCCATGCAAAATGTAAAGGTTCTATATATGAGATTTTCAACATTAATATAGCAGCAGACAATGATTTGCCATATAATGGTATAGTGGGGTTATTTCCCAAGGGTGTGTTGCCAGCCAGGCTTCTCTGTTCGTAGTCTTTGCGGGGCTCCAACTTCACACGTAGCTGGTTTTCCACCCTTCTTGTGGTCCAGTAGGGGGGAAAACCATCAAGAATCTTGATGGGTACACAACTTTACAGGCTCGAGACGGCATGAAAGTTACCAGTATGATTTTGTTCTGCAGTTGTTGAATTTTCTAAATGTCCTTGAATGTTATGTGTGACACTTTTTGAGAAAATAGAGTTCTTTCTGGGTTGAGGAGGAAAAAAGGTATTCCTGAATGAGTCAAATTAAATAGCGTAGTACGACAGGCTTTAAAGCATGACCCCTGTTTATACATCCAATTCAAAAGGCTTGAAATGCAAAAAAAAAAAAAAAAGCTGAAGGTGACACATCGTCTCTTGCACCTCATCATAAATCTTCTCTTCTCCTGTGTTCTCTTTTTGTAGGTTCCATCTGAGTAGGAGGTGGCAACGCAAGACCAAATGCCATGGATGTATTCAATTTCACCTACTGGAATGCCTCCGAAGGCAATGACACAGAAGCTGTGGAAGAGAAAGAGAGCCCCTACAAGACTGTGGAGGTGGTGTTCATCGTGTTGGTGGCCGGTTCCCTCAGTTTGGTCACAGTTATTGGAAATATCCTGGTCATGCTTTCCATCAAAGTTAACAGGAACTTACAGACTGTCAACAACTATTTTTTATTCAGCCTTGCATGTGCTGACCTAATTATTGGACTGTGCTCTATGAACTTGTACACAGTCTACATAGTGATCGGGTACTGGCCTCTGGGGCCGGTGGTGTGTGACCTGTGGTTAGCCTTGGACTACGTTGTCAGCAATGCATCTGTCATGAATCTTCTCATCATAAGCTTTGACAGATATTTCTGTGTCACCAAGCCCCTCAGCTACCCTGTCAAAAGGACCACCAAGATGGCAGGAATGATGATTGCTGCCGCCTGGGTCCTGTCTTTCATCCTCTGGGCACCAGCCATCCTCTTCTGGCAGTTCATTGTTGGTGGGCGGACAGTGCCTGAGAAGGAATGCTACATCCAGTTCTTCTCTAATGCCGCAGTCACTTTTGGCACCGCCATCGCCGCCTTTTACCTGCCTGTCATCATCATGATTCAGCTGTACTGGCAGATCTCCAGAGCGAGCAAGAGCCGCGTGAAGAAGGATAACCGTAAGCCATCGGGTGCCAATCCAGAGCCCCTGTCGCCCGGCCAGAGGAGGAACAACACACCAAAACCCAACAATAACAACGTACCAGGGGAGGACACAGGACGTTCCCAGAGCCAAAACGCCGAGGATGGAGCTAACCAGCACGATGGAAAACTGCAAAATGGCAAAGGACCTTCCTCGACCACTGCCGAGGGAGAAACTGAAGGCGACGACGTGGAAAGGGAGAACTGCGCTCCTGGAGAAGAGAAGGAGAGCTCCAATGATTCAACATCCGGCAGCGTGGCTGCGTCCAATCAGAAAGAGGATGAGGCGGTACCCTCTACCGCGAACTCCAGCGCGGAGGCGAGCCAGCCACTGCCGCGCCAGCGAGCCAAGGCAGGAGGCTCCAAGCTGACCTGCATCAAGATCAAGACAAAATCGCCCAAGGGTGACTGCTACACACCGTCCAACGCTACCGTAGAGATTGTCCCGGCCACAGAGCGGCAGAACCACGTGGCTCGGAAGATTGTGAAGATGACAAAGCAACCCCCCAACAAGAAGAAGAAAGCGCCGCCGTCACGGGAGAAAAAGGTGACCCGCACCATAATGGCCATCCTGGTAGCCTTTGTAGCCACCTGGACTCCTTATAATGTGATGGTGCTTATTAACACCTTCTGCTCCAGCTGCATCCCCAACACAGTGTGGACTATTGGCTACTGGCTGTGCTACATCAACAGCACCATCAACCCGGCCTGCTACGCTCTGTGCAATGTCACATTTAAAAAGACATTCAAACATCTTCTCCTCTGCCAGTATAAGAACATTAGGTCAGCCAGATAAATATGGGTCACTTATGAGAAAAAGTTGCCAGTGTGTGTGTTTGTTTGTGTGTGTGCGCCATCCATGTGTGCGTGTGTTGAAAGAGGTGTGTGACAAATACTGCAAGAGCACATTTGGAATTACTTTAAATCATTTTATCATTTCTTTTTTTTTTTTTTTCAATTTCTCTCTCAATAACCGGTTGTAGCACTTTACACAAGTTCAAATGATGCCAGTTGTGTTGAGATGTGTTGTGCAGAAGCAGCATAGATACGGAGGGTTGCGAAACATTCAGATTCATTCAGTGTTGTGAGCCGAAAAAAAATAATAAAAGAGCGAGGGTTTGTAAAGCAGGGAGCACTTAGGAGTGACACTGGGCTGATAAAAAATGGAGGAAAAAACAAAAAAAAAGATAAAGAGCGGCGGAGGATCTGTGCTGTGCGAAGACACAAGAAAACTTCTAAATGGGAAAATAGGGCTGTCTGAATTTACAAACCTCAGAAGTTTGAAGTTCAGTGAAGATACCTGTAGATAGCTGTACATATCAGTGTATACTCAATATTTATGTGAGTGCACACGTGGGTGTACGCTGGCTGGGAGTATGCGCGTACACCCATGTTTGCCCCTCTGCCTGCCTTCTTTCTATCCGTCTGTGATCCTCATCATGGCACTTCCAACCAGCAAACATGTAGAGTAAAGTGGGGCAGCTTGCGTAGATTGCCTGCGAAATGGTCACATCAGGGTCGGATGCGATTCCCATCTACCCGTGAGCCCCCGTGGGAATGAGTTACCATTAATACATAATAGGTATATAAATATATTAGAGCTGCACTTGTCAACCAAGTAGTGGTGAGAAATCATTTAGGACTTAAGGAATATGTTCAGCCAAATCACAAAAATACATTTTCTCTACTCTTCACTACTTGGCTCGGTACTAAAATATGAGTTATCCAAAATTTGACCTCCACTCCAAAACAATGGAAGTGACTGTTTTTGTAATTAACTCTTTGCAGGATGCTGACCTACTTTGTACCATAAAATAGAAAAACGTTCACCCAAAGGATTGACACAAACTCAGCTTCTATTTTGAACCATTCAAATCAATCAATGATCCTTCTTGACAAAGCTACAATTAGCTTAGCTTAGCATAAATACTTTGAGCATCTATCACATTATATCTCGTTTATATATGTAAGTGTTGGACTAGTTTTTGGTAGTGGGGCAAACGTTTCCTCAAAGGAAATCATTGCACCTGGGCAAGAAATAGTCCCTCACGTAACCCCCATGAAACCCCCCATCACATTTTTACTAGTATGTAAACAAAAACCAAGCTGTGATTTTACAAGTGTTCTTGTGTTTGGGATTTTTTTTATTTTTGTTTTATTTTTTAAAGAAGCAAACGTTTTCTCAAGATTTATGGTCGATGTGAGGAAGTCAATGCCCCCCAGCCAAGAAATAGTCCCTCACTTAACCCCCATGAAAAAAATATCTTTGTTACTATGAATAACTATGACTATTTTCTTATTTATGTGTTTACTTTCCGTTGGGTGCAAAACATTTCCTAAAGTATTGTGGTCACTGTGAGGAAGTCATTACCCCCAGCCAAGAAATAGTCCCCCACATAACCTCTGTAAAAACCATTACTTGTTTGGAAATGTGGGATTTTTATCAAAGAAAACTCACTAAATACAACCTGCCATGTGTCATTATTAAGAATAACCAAAAATCTCCTCATAGATCCTTGGTAAATATGCTTATTCGCTGTCTTGGTGAGGCCACGATACATTTAGCTTAGCTTAGCATAAATAACCTGAGCATCAAACATCTTATATTTCTGCGTACAAAGTCAAAATTGAAAATGGGTTCTTATGTGTGGTACAATTTTTTGGTCGGGAGCAAAAATTTCCTGAAGTCTTGTAGTCACTGTGTGGAAGTCACTGCACCCGGCCAAGAAATAGTCCCTCACATAACCCGTGTAAAAACCATAACTTGTCCATTTTTATCAAAGGAAACTTGATTAATTTAACCTGCAACACATCATTATAAAAGAATAACCAAGACCACACAAGATTTATGACTAAACAGAAAAAGTAAAATGTGGCATGTGATTGTTCAGTCGCACTCTTTGATTCCGCCAGCCGCTCGCATCACATCACGTCAGCTTAAAGTTATTCATGACTGTGGGGATCCTTCCCACTCCGTCAGTGAAAACAGGTGACCGGAGCTCAGAGCTGTGGGAAGGCATTGTGTGGTGTGTGTGTTTTTTTTTTATTCGATCTATGTTGAGTGGGAGACGTCACTTGATCTTGCAGATTTCGTGGATTGATGAGTGTGTACTGCACGTACTGTACCGACGATTGTGAAAACCTGAGTGTGTGTGTGTGAGTGTGTGGATTTGTGTGTGTGGGTATACGTGCTGACATGTGTGTTTGCTCCAGGAGTGGAGTTTACTTCTGATCACAGGTTGCGACCTCGTGATTTAAATAAGGGCTAATTTCCGCGTCTTCGCCGTGCACATTTTGTAACCCATCTCCTTCTTCGTTTAAAAAAAAAGATAAAAAAATTAACAAGAGAGTGAATTAATTATATGTAAATCATTAAAGTAATAAATAGTTGTGCTCATTTTAATTACAAAAGAAATGAGAAAATATCAATTTACTGTAAGACGTGTTCTGTGTACTCATGCGTGTCATCCATCATTTCAACCTATTAGACAATTCTCAGTTACATTAATGTGTGCTGTAGGAGCTGATGATGAATATGCATGAGCGCTTGCCATCAGGAGGCTGCCACGGTTGCCGGCAGGGGGGCGCGGCGCGGAATTACGCCCGCAAACCGAGCAGCTTCCTCGAGGCTGTCTCCTTAAAGAGCGATCTGGGACAGATCCTATAATGAAAACTCACCATGAGGCTGATCAGATTACGGGACAATGTGGAACACCTACATTTGAGATTAAAGATTGCCCATTACACGCTCAGCTTGTGCTCACTTGCTGCGTGCCCATGCCCCACTTAGTGCTCCACTCAGCCCCTGATCCTGTTATAGTCTCTACCTCATATACGAGGTCATGAATGTAATGTAAATATCACGTATGCATTCATTAACTCGCTCTACCATTAATTCTTCTTCTTGCTCTTTCCTCGGCTTCCTTCCTGCCCATGTCTCAGCTCCTTTATGTGCAGAGACACCGCAGGATAAACATCCTTTCCCTCGCTTTCAAAATTTCAGAGTTACAGAAATAAGTCACAGTTTTCGCATTGAGCCGGCACACTGACATTTACATTTCTTTGCTCGCAACCTCAAGCAATATGGTGAAATGCTATTTAAAAATGCCGGGAGCAAACCTCAGGATGCCTCTCACGCATGTCGCACGCGCGTCAGCGGTGGAAGGATCCTTCACTTGAATTAAAATTGCAATATCACGATGTAAAAAAAAATACCAAACCCTGCATTCAGAATTCTACTCGACATGTCAATTTACCGCTCACATGGTCTGTAGCTCTGGAGAAGTCTCAGCTCGAGCTCGAAGACTACAGTATTTTTAAAGCCCTCCCCCTAAAAAACTTGATTTTAAATATTCTGTCAAAACTTCAGCTAAACCAAAACAGCTAAACAACCCAACAGAAGCCATCAGATTTTGATTTAAATGTTGCTATATTCTGATTTCTTTCCACTTTTAACCAGAGAAAAATCTAAATCTCTGTTCTCACCATGCCTGATTTGTGTTCATATAGGACCACATTTCTAGTCATAAGTAGCTGATTGAGAAAGTGTCTTCAGGGCCTTTCAATAGAACTTCAGCCTTATTCACATGGGACTAGTAATTTGTAACTATGGCGGAGGTTGTCTGTGACCTTAATCCCATGCGAATCTGCCACATCTGTAAAAAAAAAAGTAAAGTAAAAAAGTAAAAAAAGTAAAGTAAAGTAAAAAATCAGCCGCAAATCACCGACCGTGTTCGGCTAAAACACAGATTGTGTGATGAAATAAGTCCTGTTTTCGCCTGTTTTCTGTTATACAACAACTTAAAAATGCAGTAAATGCTATGACAACTCTGAGTCACGTTAATAATGTGGCTGCTGAAGAATAGACACAAAACAAACAAAAAAAAAATATTCGAGAAAAAGTCATTTTCTAAGCAAACATGGCAGAAATATTTTGGTTCCAGCCCTTTAAATGTGAATTTTTGTCCCGTTTCGCTTTTTGTTTGACGGTTGACAGTGAAATAGGCTGAGGTATTTGCAAATTGTAGAATAACTAAAGTATTGAAAGTAATTGTACTCTGATGTACATGCTGAATATTCAGAATTTTATCACTGATTTGTTATTACTGATGGATAATAATTAAGCGTATAACTGTACATCATGTGGTGAGCTTATAATGTGCTTAATATGAAAAATATACCATGAACTAACCAGCTGCTGTCAAACTGAGTAAACTGCACATTATTTTCTTCTTAAATGTAGCAGTAGAGGTTTAAAGTATTCAAGTGAATGTTCTTTCCACCGCTGCTGCTGCACACACACACGGATGGTCCGTGTTGATCTATCCGAGCAGTTTGAAGCGGGAACGGAGGCATCCATCCAAGTTCACCATCCAACCATCCGTCGCGGTTATAAATCGAGCCACGTCTGTCTGACATCTGTCACACATCTCAGTAGTGGGTAAAGAGCCGTCCGGAATATCTGATTAATCTGTGCTAAGCTGTCGTTTGAGTGATACCAGCAGGAGAGTAAGTGGCTCGCAGCTCCAGTCGAGGTCCAGGGGTCCCGGTTTGAGCCGCTGCTTGGGTGTTTGATGGAAGGTGATGGCAGTTTATCACCTCCCGGAGCTGAGAGATGGCCCGGGAAGCATCTAAAAAAAAAAAAAAGAAAGCAGTGCTGCTCACTGCAGTTATCACCCCGGCACTTCAAACACCAGGAGCAAAGTTCTCATAAACCGTTTTACTCACCCCCCACCCAACCCCGTTGCTCCTGTTGCCAAGTCGTTGAGCAGACGAGAACAAAACAACGGTCTTGTATCAGCCCTTTGGTGAAGCGGGGAGAGTGGATGATGTGAGAGAACGTGGGCATGCGATAGAACGTGGAAGCGTCGTTGGGTGACAGTGAAAAGAAGAACGGCTGTCACGCATTGGAGGGGGAAAAGCGACTGATAGCCCCCAAGGTGTACACTTTGTACGTTTGGAACAGATAAGCTTGCCTTTGTAGTCATGGTTACAGGAGGTTGAGAGAGAGAGAGAGAGAGAGAGAGGGAGGGAGAGAAGGGTTGGGGGGGGGGAGGAGGATGGAGGGTTGTCACTGACAAAATCCACAGCGAGAGGATCACGCTCGCATGTGGACCATGTTTGGAGAAGTCAGTCGTTCTGGGCGGGTCAGCCAAGGGCTCTGCTGCAGGAATTCCAGCGTCCCAGACGAAACCTGCCGCCTGGTGTAAACACAGCGCGACGCGGCGCTGTTTACCATCCGTCCTGCGCTTTTATTGCACCTCATCTTCATGTTGTGCAAACACGATCCACCATTCCGCTTCGCTTTGAGGTTGTTATGACCTTCATATCGCCACGAGTCCATTGTAACCCATCAGCGCTCATGAACATAAATTCCGATGTTCATCCGTCCTAGTATGACTAGAATAAACATTGTCTCTATTGTAGTCAACAGATCATAATGTGCCGTCAGAGCTAGCTGGGCTCCTCTTCATACGGCTTATGTCAAAGGGCTAAACTCCTTTTACGGAGAACATATGACATGAAACGTTTATCAGAGACGACTTCAAAATCTAAGGTTTCTCTGGCTTCGCTCGTGCTGAGAGTGATCTCTGCAGTCTTGTGCAGCCACGTAGAAAAGAAGAAAAAAAAAAAAAACGCAGCGGCGCGAGTGCACGCTGTAAGATTCTTATCGGGAAAAACACATTTATATCGCCAGATTGTACGGAGCAATTTGAAGTGCCTTATCCAGAGTGACATAAACAAATTGCTCCTTTATTCTGAAACCTGTTGTGTCGTTGGTTGCGTGTGTGCTGGAAGGTGTGTATGGTGCTACATTTAAAGGAGACCTATTATGCTCATCGTCAGGTTTATTAGTGTATTTTGGGTTACCACTGGTCCAAAAAATAACCAACAGTCAAATGGCAACGGTAAAAGACCATAAAATCCCAAATAGTATGCCTCCATAGAAGATATCTTTTACCATAAATCAAGAAACAGTGCTCAACTGTAATTTTTACTGTCATCATTTGTAGAAAACCCACAATTTTACACTGAAAATCACCGATTTCTATGCCAACCAATTTGAATGCCTCATGTGTTTTACCGTATTTGCAACAATGAAATTCTGCTAACCACAGCTGGCGTTAATTTTACCGTAACGTTGAAGTTTGCAATAAAATACTGTACAGTAAAATACCGGTAGCTGTGGTTGGAATAATGGTACGAATATAACTTTTTTAAAATCAACATGTATTCTGTAAATCTCACTGCAATACACCGTACAGCTGTACAACATATCGAACAGTAGAATTTTGGCAACCACAGCTTCCGGTATGTTAAATTATTATACAGGTTTTTATTTACAGTGTAGAATAGATTTACATGTTTTATTAGTGCTGAAAAACACTGTATGCCCCCTCTGTCTGTAAGGCTCCGTTTTAGCTCCCGTCTCTTTAAGAACCCCCCCACGAATACCCAGTCTGCTCTGATTGGTCAGCTCAAACATGCCCGAGCCAGCACCACTCACCTTGTCTCCGGTCCTGTTTTCAGCTTCATGTTATCTTCAATTCTAACGTGAATCTCAGCATAGATTATGAAAAATGTGCGGTGGCTACATAGTGTGATGTCACAAAGTCATTGGATTATAGGCGGGGCTAGCGACGAGGCGTTTCAGGAGCAGTGTTTTCTGTGGGAGAGACGAGCTCCTGTTGGCGCAGGGTTTGTTTTTTTTAAGTTTCAAGACCTTTTACATGCACAGGATCTTCCATAACAAAGTGAGGGAAACGGGAAAAAACGAACAAAAGCATAATAGGTCTCCTCTAATAGCGCGTTATTCAGCCTCCCAAATTAACTTTTTTTCCTTTTTTTTTGGGTAAAGATGTTGTTTTTCTCGGCTCTGAGCTCCCATTACTGTAATTTCCGTCTTCACAGTCACTGCATGATTGCAGCAGGCGATGAGAGTTTTGGACTGAACAATCTAAAATCATCATCCCAATGCCTTCTGAAATAATCAAAAACTGTACAGGACACACTCACAGCACTGACGTATTTCAATATATCCTGAAGGCACAGCAGGCTATTTTGGTTGGTTTTCCATCCGGTGTGTGTGTTTATGTGTGTGTATTCACAGTTGTCATATAGGAAATTGTGCTTTCCTGTGGAAATCCTGCATGTCTGCCATTACACTGAGATCAGCGCTGTCATTTGAGTGTGTGTGTGTGTGTGTGTGTGTGTGTGTGTGTGTGTGTGTGTGTGTGTGTGTGTGTGTGTGTGTGGCTTGCATGTGTGCAGTGTTTTATTTTTCTCTGCATGAAGACATCCAATTGGACAAAATATCACAGCACACATCAGGGAAAGATGCACACGGTGTGATTGTCTCTCCCACCTGTCGTCACTCCTTCCTCTTTTCAACCAGTCTTTCAATAGCAACAGGCTTCCAAAGACTCACTTAGACACAGCTTTGCGTGGTTCTGGAATACATAAAGATACATTATATTGTACATTTTCTATCACATTTTATAAAAAATCTGTTTATCATTGTACAAAGTACAGATGTAGTATTGCAAAAATTAGAATATGATCCGTGTACAGACAGAGTTTCTTCTTCTTGGTTTCGAGATTAAAAGTGTTGTTTAAAATCCATGAAAATATATGAATAGCTCGGTTTATGGAAGAGTTTCAAAGAGAACCTGATTATAAGAGTAGGTGGTATAAATATATGTGCGTTTTCTGAGGGCACGATGGACGGAAGAAATGGATTCCTGCCTTGCAAAAAATGAGCGACTGGATCCAAACTTTTTTTTTTTTTGAACTTCGGGGAGCATGGTTCCGGGGGATTTTCAAGAGTGACTTTTGCAGCCAGAGAGAAAAAAAAGAAAAAGAGCAAACCTGGAAACCTGGAGGTGGACAAAAAAAAAAAAAAGAAAAGCTAAAACCTAGTTCCAATGTGACCCAGAGGCCCAGAGGGAAGAGGCTTCATTTCGATTTTTCACCTGTAAATTCATAAGGCTTCACACTCACCTTGGCAAAGAAGCTTGCCCCCCCGCCTGCTATATTACTGGACACACTTTATAACTTTTTGCAATTTTAACATCCTGGGGAAAAAGATGTTTCTTTCTTTTTTTTTACCCCCCGTCTTTTTTCGTGGAGCAACCAAAGTGTTGAGCTGTTTGACCCGGTCTGAACTTTGCGGGGGCGGTCGTGTGGATTTAAAACAAAAATCAGCAAATAAAATAAAAAAGAACAAAACAAAACAAAAAAAAAAGTAAATCTCAGTAGCCTGCTGCAAGTGTTAAATGTACATAACAAGTGTTCATTTTTCATTTGATTCTGTATGTAGATGTTCATTGTGTATCACTCACTGTGGCTTGTGGCTTCTCTCGCAATAGGAAAAATACATTTAAGAGTCTATTGTTTGCATTGTATATATCTATATAATACATTATATGTAATTGGGATGTGGTACATTTGCAATGTACATACACGTCTTTAATAGCTACTATCTGAATGTCCCCCCTCCCCTCCTCCCAAGAGTCCCTCACTTATTCTCCTCCCCCTCCCCTCCTCTCCCACTATGATACTTCCTGTACAGTAACAATGGTATTGATTTTTTTTTTCTTTCCTTTTTGATGCGTTCTTGATTGATTATTTGTTCTGGACAATGAAATCTGAGTGTTTACTATCACTGGCCACCTACAACACTGTAAGATGAACTGCATCAAGTGGTTACATTGTGCCATATTCTCTCAGAATGAAATTCAAATAAATATATATCAAAATGTGTTTTGAGAGGTTTGGAGAGAGTTTTTGACCGCCGACGAATGACTTGACAGCTCTCCGAACTGAAGCCGTAACGCCTCTGGATCGCCCCCTGGTGGTTGGCTGGTCATAAATCCGGCCCCCCTCCATGTTAGCGGATGGGACCAGCCCATCCTCATGCATGGTCAGTGGCCCAGTGCTAATAAGTTTGACCCTCTTGCATCCGATAGTCCAAGTCAAGGGTCGGTTGGGGTGGTTGGATGGGTCACACACTGGGCTTTTCCACATAACAAAGTACTTTTTGAGTCTAAACCAAATAGTTTTGGTGCCCACATGTAACCAACTAGTCCTCTTGCCTTAACTTAATCAAGCAGTTTTTGTTGTCTAGCTGGATGTTATATATGAAGTATTGTTGCTAGCTTGACCTCGGAGCCAAAAAGAGGGAAAAGAAGGGACGCATTTGTGGGGTACAATTAGAGGAGCCTTCGAATTGGGGCCCGCCTTCGCGCAGCGTTGTGACATAATTGGCCTTCAAATGCCGCCTCCGAAGTATGCAGACCCTGAACTGAGACACAGCATATGTCTCCAAATGATTTCCACATTCACAATATGGCATCGTTCATCTACATATGTGAGTGGTTGGGATGCACACGGCCAAAGAGAAACATGCGTCTAAGTGTATTTTTTATTCATTTTTATTTTCAGAAACTTAACAGGACACAAAGGGGAATGTTAAATCCAACTGAGGACTACAATACTGAGCACTTAAATTTTTTATTCGTTTATTTATTTATTTCATTTTTTTTTTTACAGCCAAGAGCTGGAGAATAAAAATCAGTGGGTATAAATTGAGGTACAACAGAGCAGCAGTAGGAAAAAAAACAAACTAAAAACAGTAAACCAGTTTGCACACTTGGACCAAAGCTAATTCATGCAGCCCCCCGCCCGCCCCACCCCCCAGAAAAAGAATGAGCTTTATGTTTATTCTTACAAGAAATGAAAGGAGGGATATCGTAGCACAGAGTAAATGGGGTAAAGTCTGACCATCAACTTGATTTTTTCACTCAAATTAATTAAAAGTGTTTAGAACAAACAGCTTCATTAATTCGGGGGCATGGACCAAAGAGGTTTTTTTCTTCCTTCCAAATTAGAGTTAGGCTATGCAACTGTATCACAAATCCTATCCAATTGGTTCTTAAGAGAATAATCCTAGAAGTAACATCATTAGGTAAGAACACTAGTACACAGATCTCTTCCATATTCATTATTCGTCCCCTATGGCCGAGTATTATATCTTCTATCGCAACGTACGAGTCGTTTTTCTTATCAGGTGCTAGAAAGAAGAAAAAAAAAAGTCAAACAATCTCTAAAAGTCTTATTTCCACTGTTTTTTTGTTGTTGTAAAAGCTCTATAGGCTCCCTACGGTCAACCTACAGGACATATAAAGAGGAACCGTGTTGAAACGGGGCAGTGGGCGTCTCTCCGCCCCTCTCCCCTCCCTCGCTCCGTGGTGTCGAACGACCTCGTCAGTCCATTTGGGCGCGCTCTCGCTTCTTGCCCTCCTTCTTCTGCTTCTTTGCATCTGCAAGCACACCGGAGACAAACATAAAAAAAAAAGAAAAAGTTACAACCCTCAGTGTTTACTCTGACAGTTTCTTCTCTCTCTCTCTCTGCTCCGGGGTGATGTGGTTTTTTTTTTTGGAAAAATAAACAAATCCCATTGTGTCCATGAAGAGCACAGATGCTCCGCTTCAGATTGCAATAATCAACCGTAGGAGTTTTTAATTAGTTTGTATTTGCCAGAGTGCAGGTTTAGCGCCGTGACACTGTATGCGGTCCCTCCCCTCCCGCTCTCTCCCGGGGATTGATTCGGTGGCCGTGTCTGCGCCCCGTGAAAAACCGGCTTTATCAACTTCCCGCAAGAGTGGATCGGTACCTGGCAGCCATGACAGACGCCACAGTTCACGGCCCCCCCCCCCCCTTTCTGCTTTGCGGCCTCTCCGCTCTGGTGAACCGGAAGAGAGCACAAACCCTGCGGCGTTTTTTTTTTTTTGGCTACCTATAGCTCCTGGCTAGCTGTTTGTTGGACTGTCAATCATCCGGGCTATTTTTGTGTATTTCGCCGCTCTGTATGCATGCGCGTACGTCTCAATTCGTTCTCTTCTGAACATATGCCTGTTATAGATACGGTTCACATGGAAATTGACGTTTTGGAAAGACCTATTTTGTCACGAAATGAGATGATTCCCGGCCAAATAGTTCCCTTTTCACGGGAGGCATTTTCGAACATCTCGCTGTAGGAAAGACACAGCTGTATAAATTAACTATGGTTGGATTCCATTTCAGGGTCCGGGTGTTTAATTTATGGCTCTCGGCATACGGAGGCGCTCCCTTTCAGCTGGTTTGTCTTTCACTACCTGCCTGCACAGACGCTCAAATCAAAACTCCTCCACGCTTGTTATAGGAAATCACACCGTATGCTTTTGTGAGGTTCAGGAGCATTTACTGTGATGTGGTTTTGTATTATTTTGTAACAAGCTGATGGTTCAGATTTACGTTCCAAATAAGCCATTATAGACAGAGGTGGGTATAAACTCACTTTTTTATTCATGTTTCTAAAAGTTTTATCAGAAACTTTCTTGAAATAATGACACATTAGTTCTGATTTCGCCTGAGCGCAGCTTTAGTCATTAGTTTGTAATACTAAGTCATTATTTCGTGAGTGTTTTTAATCATAATGGCTTTTTTTTTTTGTTCAGAATTTTCTTCAACACATTGCCGTGAAGGACTTCCTCCTCATCGTACTAATTAGTTCAGCATCAGCCCTCGTTAAATGTTCCACCATGGAAACATCAGACTGCTGCTGCGACACAAAGATTGTCTTTTCAATCTCACATCTACGGCGGATGTGGTGACGTCAGACCACCTGACTTGTGTTTACTAGCCTACCGCTAGCACTAGCAACCACAAGTTGATGGTGAGCTTGTTCACTTTCTTACCAAAAAAGGTGAAAATCAGAGCAGGTCTGCTTATATCGACAGCTGCAGCTATAGGAAACGAGTGTTAATCAGTTCTGTGAGGTAACGAGTGTGTGGAACCTGCTCTGCGAGGTTTTAGGTAACATACGACGTCAGTTGCGCCTCGTTTGGGTTTGTGGTCTTTCTAATTTTGTATTTTCTTATAGCTTCAACAGTTTTCTGAAAACTAGTTATAGTTCAAATCGGCAATGAGCAACATGCCAGTTCATGGCACGACTCTAACAGGATCAAAAATAGTCTTTCGTCATTCACTACCATACATTTCTTCCCTGAAAAAAAAGGTCCCATGGTGGCCCAATGGAAGGAGACACTTACTGGATTGTGTTGTGAATATACAGTAAGTGTGTATTTTGTGTTTCTCAGTGCGTTTGATCCTCTTTTACAAAATATATGCATCTGTTTGTATTTCCTCAACACTTGGCACTACTAATCTTCCCCCCTGTTAGCAGTGTTTTTCTAGCAACCTTTTCATCTTGCGACGTGTTGAACAGAGGTATCAGCGCGGCTAATCCACACCCCTTTTGTTCAGGGCCATGTTCCCTAATCCAAAGCAAGTTCCCACACCGAATTTAGATCCTCCCACGTCGCATTTATTTAGATTTCACAACTCAACCGGCTTTATGTAAATGGAGATTTGTGTCAAATGAGAAATAAAAAAACCTGCATCATGGTCATAACGGCGCCATTTCAGAGGCAAACTAATATAAAATTGCATTAACAAAGCAGATTCGATCAACAGGCCTGAACAATCCAATAAGATGTAAGTAATGAATGAAAAACAGCATCTTGGCACATCTGAAAAAGAAATGAAAGTGTGATTATATACAAAAAGACTGTCGATACTTAAATCCTGCATTAGTTTTCATGTGAATAGATTATCTTGAGAGGATGCATCCACAGCTCACAAATCCTCTAATGACGCGCCGGCAGGTAGTTCTGAGCGGTGAAAAGGTGCTGAATGTGCTGAAATCTTCTCAGGAATCTGTTCTCTTCACCTGCGTCGCAAACTTCAAACGGGCATCAAAGATTTTTGATGTTGCAAAGTGTTCTCGCTCATGCAAACACAGATATTGCTCTTCCAGTTCTTTTGTGTGCTTGTTTTCATTTGTTTTAATATTTCCGCTCCCTCCCTCGTGGTGTTTTTGTCAGCATATTCTGCTCTCCGGGGAGAGAGGTGGAGGAAAAAGAAAAAAAGGGACTCACTCCGGCCCTGTTTGTATCTGCTCTATATATGAGATGGGGACTCTCATACCAGGAGTGCTTTCTGCTGCATTTGCACATTACACGCCGCCGCTCGCTCTCCTCTCTGCTTCTGACACGGACTCATAATCGGTCCTGTTTTCTGTCTCCTCCAGCTCAAATCTGCCCTGAGCCGAACCACAGTGGGGGAACGTACTGGGCCAAAACCGAGTTAACAGCAAAATTAAGTGCGTGCTGAATAAACTTGACACTTAAAGTAACTCTGCAGATTAATATCCGGCACAAAAAATATTAAGCACGAGTTCACAGCAACAAAGATTAATTTAATCTAAGATTAGTTCTCATCAGAATTTGACATGTCCAGGTTTAAAGTGAGTAAATCCAGATTTAAATATAAGCAGAGCTCTGTTGCACAATTTAAAAACTAATCTCCATTTAGCAAATCTGAATTTAAACAAAAATTAATCCGAGTTTAATCAACATGGAGCTGCTTGCTTACCCACAGTCAGAAAGTAAATACACAAAGAACGAATGTGCCTCCTGTCAGGAGCTGGTAAGTAAAGATGAAGGCAGAAACCACACAGCTGCCCAGTCCTGAAACAAAAGATTTTCATTTTTGTTCAATCTATTCCCCAGAGGCAGCCATTTTACGTTACACCTCCTCCGATTTGTACGTTTCAATGCAGCATCAGAGTTATAACTGGTGTTTAAAGTTTTGGTCGAACAGAATTGAATTTAAATAAGACTTGGAGTTAACATAACCTTTCTTTATTGCTGCACACCACATTAATAATAATATATGATAATACAGCAATGACAAGGAACCATTAAGTACTTTTACTTTTCATATTTAAAGTATTATTAAGATAATATCAAATTTAAATGTATTTTTAATGAAGGATTTTTATTTGAAATGGAGCAATTTACATTATTTTAGTTGAATAAAAGATCGACAGTAAATACTCTTTATATCATATATGCCTTTTTATATATACGTATATATGAAATGTCACCCTACAGTGTCATTAGAGTGAAGCCGGCTGTGAATGTCGTTAACCTTCTCTCCACTGTCATCTGTCTAATTATGGAATTAATGCCTCCCAAATCTTTTTTTTTTTTCCTTTTTGAATATGTGATTTAAAATACTTGCATCAAACTGCATTAAAAGCAGTGAAGCTGTCACCAGGAGACAGACACTTACACTTTTAATACGAGAGAGGTGTTTTAATCTTAATTATAGGATTCATATACTAATTTATTGTACCTTTTAAATGAGTTCCTTCCACTTTGCCATTAAATCCAAAGAATGTCTTTGGATAATTTCAAGGAGGTCATCAGACGGTGATTGACGGTGTGTCGGTTATATTGTAGGTCGGAAAATCAGACTTAAAAAAGTGTTAACCTGGTGTTAGGGCACGTAGCCGGCCAGCCTAAAAAACTTTCAACCTCCCTGTCTTAAACGGTTTCTGCAATTACTGTCAGCCTTTTGTATGACAGGAATATGGAGTGAGTGTAATAATATTGTACTGTGTTTCTCAGAATGGGTGTCTTTGATTAAAATTCCTTTAAGCCCAGAACACCACCTGTCCGTCCAGAAAGAATAGCACAAACAAAAACGGCTCGGACCAAATTCAGACATGCCAGAAATATCTCAGCAGAGCCTTTTGTTTAGCCTGAAATCAACTGTGGCGTCCAAACACTCCCTCGCGCAGCCCCTCACTCCTGTTCTGCTCAAAAGAGAAGGCGGGGACCTTGAGGTTTCTACAGGCATTCGTAATGTTTCATTTCTGTCACTCTTTGTTCTCTCGCTCGCTCCGCGGGGTCTGTGTTTTTCACCTGGGCGAGACAGCAAAGACACGCAACTCTGAATCTCAGATCGCTCCCAAGGCGCCTCTTAGCATTGTCTCCTCCAGAATCTGCAAATGACAGATGCTACCTCCGTCACAGGAACCTGCTGCAGTCAGGGGAAACCTATCTCCCATACCCAAGGTGGCTGTTCAGAATTGCAGATTCGGCCGGGCAGATCTCTGCTCCCAGCCGGGGGGGTTAGATAGCCTCCCCTCTCTCCATCTCAGTCACTCAGAAGCCAAACATTTATGGGTTTTTTTTTCCATAAGCCCTCTGATCCCACTGCTGTGGACTCTATCTCTGCCATCCCCTGACACAGAAAGGCATCCACAGTTTCCCTTCCTGTGCACACCTCATTGTGCACAGCACCCCCCTCTGTCTTTTTCCCAGTAACCTCTCTGCCTCCCAGGGCTTATCATCCAACTGGCAGACGCGGGGAATCGCGCCGCACATCGTGCAATCACATGGCGAAGTCTCTCTTCCCCGACTGTCTCCCTTCATCTCGGCCACTGTCATCCTCGCTCCGCTCCTCTGTTGCCGACAGCTCTCACGCCTCTTAGGCTGTCACTCCGCATCCACACATCTGGCCTTCATTAGGATGGATGTGCGCAGGTACGCAGGTACACATGGCTGGAAACCAAACACATTTTCCCCCCTTTTTGCATTCACGCACGTCCACAGGAAGGCGCCTGAATATATGCATTTTAATTTGCATTTTATGACATTAAAAATTCATCTTCACATCGATACATGTGCATAATGGAGCATGATGGAATTAAATTTGAAAAGCAGAATAATCAAAGTGTCATGTGAGTGCATTCATGCATCTTCTACATGTATTTACATTTTGATTTCACACTTCTATTCAGGTTTTTTCGTGAATTTCTTTGCTGCACAACAGCACCTGAGAGGATCAGGTGATTAAGTTCATCAACGCGGTGTCAGGTTCTTTATATTCGCAAAATGACTTTTGATGACAGGATAGCAAAAACAAAATAGCTTTATGGAGTTTGCATGTTCGCATTTGCACAATCCAAGTGAATGAATGTGAGTGTGATGGAAACCCGTCTACAGTGGACCATATATTGCATAATGGGATGGGATTATGTCAGTCGTGTCAGTGGCACTCAGTAGAGCGCATACCTCCGCCAAAGCCCGACTGTCCCCTCTTGTACGCACTCATAGATACCGGCCACCTAAATTTGCATTGTTTTTTTCATCAACATCTGTTCATTATTCCCTAAGAAGAAAAAGAAAAGGCAGAAAAATGAAGAAAATGACAATGTCGCAAAGTTAAAGAAAGAGAGAAAAGACTCCTGGACCACCAGCAAAAGTTAATGAGGTCCATTCTGGGCCGGGACCCATCCTCCATCAATGTTTTGTAGAAATCTGTGCAATAGTTTTTGTGTAATCCAGCTCACAAACCAACAAAACAACCAACAATCGGACGCGGGTGAAAACATAACCTCCTCAACAAGTGACGTTAAGTGAGAACTGATAGTAAGTGATGGACGCTGACGGGGAAATGTCATTGCCAATGATCACAAAGGTTGCTGATTATGTTAAATGTAGAAGTTGCGTGACTTTATAACGGCAAGAAAACCAGGAATTCAGCCTAAAGTGGAGAGATTATGCCGGATGCCTCTGGCCGCTGCAAACAAACACAAACTGTGTGACATCGTAGCACAAACTCAACACTTCAGCTTATATTACCTGTGTGAGGCTTGAGTCGAGTTCAGTTCAGGTTCCATGAATACTTCCTGATACTCAAGAAGTCATTTGTAACGGACAAGGGCGATAATTCTACAGGTCTTTATCATTTAATCATGACCATGTCATTATTGGACTCTTGCTTTGGGCAATTACTTCAGAATTAAGTCAAGTAGACTATCAAGTTTAAGTTGTAGGAGCTGAAAAGTTTTAACACCCTAAAATTATAAGTCTACTTTGTCAATTTGAGGTAAAAGTTTTCTCCATTTTTTGTGGAAGTCAGTCTCGTATTACAGCAGAAACGCATCATCACACAAAGTAAAGGGGGAAAAAAAATCACCCACACTTCTCTACACCTTCCTTCTATAAATCCATACATCCCTGTATGTTTAACGATGGCGTCCTGTACCATACATATGCAGGGAAAACATGGAAGAACACTGATAGCAAGTCCAGTAAAGACGTTAATGATTCGCTACCGAGACAGAAGTTTAACAGACTCCTGCCACTGAAAAGCCGACAGATGTGTTACAGTCGCAGTAAACCGTCTCAGAAGCGCTCACACTGTCTTATGCTAATACGAAGCTTCACCTGACCGGCCCCGTTCGATCTGGAGCGACGTTAAGGTTAAGCAAACTCTGCGTGCAAACCTTGTGTGCACACATGTCATCTGCTGAGCGTGATAAGGGGCGCAGTTTACGACCGCTGGCAGCGATTCTGCCCTCATTATAATCCTGTTTGGACAATGGGACATCCACAGCGGGTCAGTTACATCCCTGTTTACATAATTAACAAAAGGGCACGGACTCACTTGGAACGGCTCGGCCGCTTTCTTATCGCCGGTTTTACACCCGTCCCTCCACGCAGACGATATTCTACACGCGTCCACATTAATGTTCTCCGGTTGCTTCGAATCTTGTGCCGACTTGAGTTTTTTTTTCCCCCAGACGACCGGCCGTTTCCATAGAATGTGGGAAGTGTAGGAGCAGGAAGAGCGCCCTGACTTTGACGCGAGTGAAGTAAAAAAAGGCTAAAAGCATGTAATTACAGCTGAATAGTGAGTTAACCTATTCACCCCTGCTTCAACGCTGTCACTCACGGCTTCAACTTAGCACTTAAGTAGGTGGATTTCCATCACGCTGATGGTGGATTGACTGCGAATGTGAATTAGAGCTAGAGAAAAAAAAAATCATTTGCCAGGGTTTGTTGGATTTAGCAATGATGCAATCAGTCTGACACGTTCCAGGAGACGAGACAGATCAAACTTACACGGCAAATTATCACAAAGTGGATCTAGAAAAGTTCAAAATACACCTTGATGTATGCCGACGTTTGTTTATCATCGTTTGAGTGAAACGCAGGAAGTTTTATTTCATATTTTGAGCTGCTGAAACGGCGCAGACATACACGAGCTTATCAGGAGGAACATCAGCAGTTCGGCTGAAGAAACAGAGATGCCGAAATGGTAAACATCCCTTCAGCTATTATTAATTAAACAAACCGTCTGATCTAACATTCCCCCCTAACTGCTTACAGTGATTCGACGGTGTGAGGAAAGAACTGGAACGATACTTCTTTCTAAATCATGAGTTTGTTTCTGCACGGGCCTCGCTTTTTTGATCTGGACTGATCGCATGATGTGTGATTTCTCTGGAAAAGTAAACAACATTTTTCATCTTTTAAACAAGCTTCCGTATTACACCTTGGGTGGTGTGTTTCAACAGTCCTGTCGAGATTAAAGTCGCTGAACAGGTCGCATAAAAGACTTGACTTTATCTTGGTGGAACTGAATCAAGGTTTTATGAAAAAAAAAAAAAAAAGATTGGTTCAACAGCTTTAGATGTGCCAACGGGTTTAGAAGAAAAGATCCTCTTCCTCGCACTCAGAAAAAGGGCAAGAGCTTTGAAATGTGTTGGGTAACTTCAAACTATTAGAGGAATTTCAAGGATTTTGTGCTTACAGTGTCTATAAAAAGTATACACCCATTTATTTTACATCATATATTAATAATTAATTGACAATTATTTGTAAAAAACTGTTTTCACCTTGAAAATAAAAGGCTTTTTGTAAATTCTTGTCAAAGAAGCCAAATTATATTGACCATAATTCCATTTATAAAAGCAATAAAAGACAAAAACATCCAATGGGGTGAATGTAATTTATAGGTTCTGTATTTAGGAGTGTTGAAAGCGATGCAGTAATGTGATTACTTTTTCCAGACGCTTGTTCACTGGCTTACCAGCAGATTCATTGAGGGCTGACATCAGTTTAGTCTTCAGTAAATAGACTGGTCCGGTGAGGGGCTAGCTTACGTGGGATTAGAAGATGTGTAAAAGCGATTAGCCACTACCAAAACAGAAGCAGTGAAGCACACTGCTTCCTGGTAACTCCAAGGACTGGAGAAGTCTTAGTTGTCATGCTAACGTTATTAGCGAGCACATGAAGCAGCAACGGAGCAACATTTTTGTTCATTTGGAGGGCTGAAACCACGGTAAGTGCTAGCGTACTGTTTGCAGGGTTTGGAGGTGTGTAAAGCCGGTTAGCCACGACCAAGAACTCCAAAATTGTCTCATTTCAATTAGTAACTTACTAGTTAATTATTAACTAATCATGTCTGGTGTATATAAGGAGTAAGGTGGATAAAACCCTGAATGCTTGAAGTGCCACCCACTGTTTAAAGTTAAGATTTTATTTCATCCCTCTGAGACGGAGCGGTGAAATACATCTTCGCCTGGTGATTCATCAACAGGACTTCAGCGCTCCAGGCTCGCCAGTGTCCAGCGAGAGTTGCACTCTATCCAGTGATGATGAATTCCTCTCGGCTTACCTTGCAGCTTGGTCTTGGGGACTTTCCCGCAGGGCTTGGTGGCTGTGACGGTGGCGGCGCAGGTCGCATCCATGAGCGCTCGCTTCAGCACGCCCGTCCTGTTCTTCTTGCCCGTCGCCAGATCGCACTCCCCCCAAGCCTGGAAGTCGTACTTGCATTCCCCTACAGCGGCGCACAAAGACAAAAAATCAGATACTTAATTAGATGCTTTTGTTTGGTGAAGTGGCTCCGAGAAGGCTTCGTATGGGAGCGATCAAGCAGGAGGAAAAAAAAAATGACACAATACAGCTTCGATATTTGTTTTAAAAGGCAGTCACTTGCAATCAGTCATCGAAACAAGCCCCTCGAGGTGGAGGAGAATGGCTGTTTGATGAGCGGTTTTAATTTACTTGGCTATTGTCTTCCTCCTATCAATAGAAGCTGTTCAAGATTACAGAGTGGGCTCTCCTAAAACCCCGTCGCCAGACGCTCTTATTAACAACAGAATAAAAGGTGATTTGACCTCCTCGCTAAGAGGAGCAGATGGCACTCCACAGTCCCGAAGTTATATTTTCCCTATATGATGAAGCCCGCTGACAGATGAATGTAATCAAAAAAACAGCCGGGCTCCTGTTCGTCCTGGAGATAATGGCCAGATACAATCTTAGCGGCGGAGACGCGAAAGCACTCTCAGCAGCACCTCAAATAAATTTCACATATGTGCTTTCATTTGCTATCAAATTTAACCCACCTTAAACTCAACTCCCCCCCCAGCGGATGCAAGATTGCTCCAGGAAAAATAGCGGCAGCGCTCGGTGTTGATTATAGAAATGTGTTTGAAGAAGCGCCGTGTGTGTTTGCGTGTGTGTTTGTGTGTTTGTGTACTGTATGTCCAATGTCTCTCGTATCTCCCTCCCTTATTTTGTTGCCACTCTCGCCGGGCTCCCTGGAGGCTGTGACACTCATTCCTCGGCTTCCTCTCACATGAAAGCGGCGGACCCTCTTGTCACTGTCTCCGAGAGTCCCAGGGTGCTCATCAGGAGGAGGGGAGAGGCGAGAGGAGGGGTGAGGAGGGGAGGGATGGAGAGCGGAGAGAGGGAGTGACAGGGCTATTGTTGCAGGAATCCTACAGGGACTTTCGGGGAGCATCCAACTTTAAAACCCGGCGCCTCCGTAATTCATCTCCGAGAAAGAGAGAGAGGGCTTCCTCGCCGGCTCGTGGGAGTTTGGCAGGCGGCCCGCGTCCTCCTTTAAGGTGTCACATGCAAGGTGGCGAAAAAACAATGGTTGTGCACGTCTACTCTATGTGAGAACAGATCTCAGATTGATTGGAAGAAATTGGATCATGCCTTGAAAGATCTTAAAATCAGGAATCAAATGGTTGTTTGGGACTGAGAAAATGGGTGAAGCTAAAAATTGTGAATTCTGGTGAGATCGCTTTCGGTATTTTTAGGATGGAAAGGATGTCCGCAAGACTGCAACAGGGCCAGTTTGTGAAAAGATGATACAGCTTCATCACTATAATTACCTCCCTCAAGGATAATGGGGTCGTAGGTTATGTTTCTAGTTTGTTTGTCTGTTTTTAAGCAGAATTACGGAAAGATCCCTCCCACCGTCTCTAGTTCAGCTGGTATTGTTGCCATCTTGTCTGCCTGTCTGTCATGAATCTTTACAGCCCCTGGAGTATAGCCTTCAAATCTGAATTATTCCCACGTTTGCGGTTGTCTCTACACCCTTGTATGATACTTTTCAATGGAGTTACATTATACATGTGTTGCCTCCTCGTCCAACCTAATACAGCACTGTTTCGCTGTATATACGGGCTTGTGAAGGCTCCTCCGAACCCACTGAAGACATCATAAAACTGTTTCGACAAACCAAGCAGCGCCCGTCGTGACATGTGAACTGACTTTGATGTGTAAAATAGAAGATGTGGCCCTTCGCTGAGGGATCCAGACTTCAAAGTGTTGAAGAAAAAGATAAAAATCTGTCAGATTTAATAGTGTCACTTCTGTTCTGGGCTTTGTGTGTATTCACTGTGAGAATACTTCTCCGGTCTATTGTACAGGGGCCCATTAGCTGCAGTGCCGGTTACCCACATCACCTGCCACACACGGTTGTCCTCTTTTTATTTCGGGGCCGTGCTTCTGGCATGCGTGGATGTTGCGCACCCTCCTTGTTTTTTTTTATTGAGCGCAACATTTATTCTCTGCCGGCTTTGTTGCGTCGCACTCCTGTGAGTTACAAACCTATTTGGGCCATGTTGCTGCAGACTCACTGTCAACCTAGTTTTCCCTCATATTTTTTAAGGATCTTTTCGGAGTTTAATATTGTGATCAGACGGAACAGTTTTGCCAAGTCGTGATGCCAATTCGTTTCTCCTGCAAACGACTGGCAGCAATCCAAGGTTACGCCGTTATACAAGGTTGCTTTTATAGTACATAGGGCCACATAATGTTTTTCCTTCATGCAATATGTTATGTACCAGTACTTAACCTACAACTCAGAATGGGCTTTACGTCAGTGGCAGACATTTTAAATGAGCGGCACCAGGATATGGCTGCCAGGGTTAGATTACAGGGTCTTTTCACACCAATTCTGATGAATTTCGCGTAGGCACCAAATGTTACAGTATATTTATTTATTCATTTGCAAAAATACCCAAAATGAAATCGACACTGGGCTCAGTCTGCAGCCTGAGGGTGTCTTTTCTTTTCTACCTCAAATAACTTTCTACCATTTAAAGGCCAGAGGCATGTGACTTATTGCCATGTCCCCAAAACTTTGGCTGCTATAATCTATATAGCCAGTTAGCAGGACCATTATTTCCTGCAGTGTGTTCATCACTCGTGACAGGCTCATTGCAGAGCAGCAGGTTCCCGCCTGACTGGGGGAGTGCAAAACTCCCCGAGGCTTGTCACTGCAAGACATTTCAGCTGCACAGTCTCAAATTCTCCCCCCCAAAATAAGCAAATGACAAAGCGGAATGATTATTCCTGTGTTTTCCATGACGATGCTTCACATCAGCAGCAGACGTTTCTGTTGTACCTCTAATTAGCTTTGCTTACTCATTCCTATTGTGAAAATGGGACCATTGTTCGTGTGAGTGGCAGGTCGGCATACATCATTGGGGGGGGGGGGGGGAGCGTTGGGAGCCATGCAACTGTTCAAAAGGAAGAAAGTTCTCTGGATCTTTCAGTGGTCATAGATTATTAACAGGCTATACTTAAGTACATATTAAAAAGGACAGTTCACCCCCAAATCTGAATTGTTTTTTGACGCTAGTTGCTGCGTTTTGGAGACGCCTGCCTTCTCTCGGATACACTGGAACTAGACGGAACTCAGCTGGTGGTGCTCACAGCGCCAAGAAAACCCATGTCTCTCTCCAGAAATCATGACCCAGTTCTTCAAGATAATCCACAAACCTTGTTATGAGCAGTCTCATGTAACAACAATTGTGGCCATCTCCTCATGGACGAGGGGTTCGAACTCATGACAGAACGGGATGTAAACATTAATGGTCGGTTAGGTTGCTTGGTTAGGTTTAGGCTCCAAATCTACTTGGTTAGGTTTAGAAATAGATCAAGACTCAGTTTGAGTTCGACTATCACTTTAGGATTGGTTATAAGATATACGTGGTAAATTCGTAGCCGTTCTCCGTCACCTCCAAACTTCTTCTTCCAGTTGCAGGGGATCTTGCAGCGTTGGGTCTTGATGGTCTGCTTGCAGTCGGTGCCGGTGCGTGTTCCCTCCCTGGTACCCAGTCCACAGTCCCCTTCGTTGGCTACGCACACACTCCACTGCCAGTCCCCGCAGTCCGACTTGCGCTCCTTCTTTCCTGTAGGACCAAAAACACAAAAGTTTCCACAACAGTTGAAGTTAGAGAAAGACTCGTGGCCATGCAAGGATTTAAACAGGTCAGACTTTCAGACTCTGTTGGCTAAAAGTGTTGAGTTATGAGTTTCAGGAGTAAAGTTTAAGGTCCGACAAGACACAAAACGTCTTACATCAACAGATCTGATTATGTAAAACATGCCCAAATTGTCGTCTTTGTGAAAAACAAGAAATGGGAATTGCAAATCGCAGTGTTTACCGTGCAAAAGTATTTAGTCCCTCTTGGGCTTTTCCAAATTATTTCAGATGTAATGGGTTTAGGTGCTTGTGCTAATTTCCAATGCAAATGAACTTTTTCCCCTTGAATTTAAATGAGGCTAAATCTTGTTTTCTTTACCCAAGTGGGAGCTATCTGACTTATTTAGCCTCTTTTGCAAGATGTGGCTGTTTGTCTGTGGTTAATTCTCAAAGGAGACAGATTGCTTGAGCCCCAAAGGCTATTATTTCTTTTTTTCATTTTCATATGTTCTTAGGAGATGTGTCCAACTAAATAAGTTGTTAAAAGGGACATTTCTCACAGTGAAGTGGGGAGCATCAGCTTTTCTGTCATCTTGGCATTTTAACCGTATTATCTAATATGGATTTTAGTTCATACTGAACAGCGTAGGGGTCTCTATAGATTAACTACAAAGCTCTATAGGTTTTTCTGTAGATGATTAATCTTTCCTGAGCTTTGGAGGATTTACCTTGTTTCTCTGCTTTGCCTCCTTCAGCTGCCATCACCGTTAGCATCAGGAGTGCCATCACGACCACTCGTGTCCACTGCTTCTGTCCATTCATTCTGAAAGAGAGACGAGACATGAGAGAAGAACCCTGCACTCGCTGTTTTGTTTGAGAACTCATGGCTTTTCTTGAATTTGACACATTGAGCTGTTAGCTGGTAGAAAGAGAATACAGCAGTAGTTTTCCAGTAGTTTTTTCAAGCCTCCTAAGACAGAGGAATAGCCTGGGGAATTCCCATTCCTCATCTGGTGTCATTTCCACTGAGCTGGATTCCAATATCAACATTTTGATTGTCTGCACTGCCAGTACACTGTCAGTCACGGCTGCATTTGCTGTCAATCTCCGGGTAAGCTTGTCACTGGTAGATACAGCTACTGTACAGGTTGGACTTGACAGAACTCAATACTCTCTGCCCCCCTGTGGTCTGGAGCAACACGGTCTGACAGGTTCAAAATGAGCATCGTGATAATCCTAATTATTTAGGAGGACGCGCGTTAACTATTCTTTTATCGACAAAAAGTGAAGTGTTGTTACACATTTTTACAACCAATCGTGGCAGTAACAGACCCAAGCAACGAAGCATGTGCCCAAAAAAGGAAGAAAATAAGAAGACTATGTTCAAAAACATCATCGTTTCTAATGTTTTACGAGGAGGGAAAACTATCCAGCATGTTCGCTAGTCAGCAATAAGCTTTATGCGCATCCAACAGGGCAATCTCTAAGGCTATTGGTCATATTTTCTACATAACTGTCATGGTGAATTATATAATTAATGGCTGCCTAAATACCGCAGTAATTGTTTGCCTCATGTTACCTCTGATTAACATGACTCCACTGAGTAGATTTTAATTTGGAAAAAGAGAGTATGCGTATTAGATCAATGCTCTGTGTATCAGGAGAGGAAAAGTCGGATCTTGGCAACTGTAACGTTGGATAAACAAACGTTTGAAGAGTGATTTAGGTGGATTGGTGGGATACTTTTCTTAAGGAAGTCATACTCTGCTTTATATATATGTATACACAACTGATGCTGAAGTCACAAGTAAATAATGGCTATTCCAACATCAGTGCACACTTTAAGCTGCCGGAAGATAAAAAGACTTGTACTAATCTGAGGCAGTTGCTCAAGATTACACCTGCTGCAAAAACCCAAGAAAAAGAGCTGTGAGATCTCTGTTATACCACTGTCATGATAAAAATACCATTGGTCTTCTGTCTCTTCGCCCTACAAAAAGTACTCTGTATTATCAGAATCGGAACTTCCTTTTCTTGTTCGATCCTTCAGCTGGTTCTGGAACAGCAGAAAGCTGCCACTGTCACTATCACCTGCCTAATGCGCTGTGATGAAATTATTGCAGCAAACGCCATCTCTCTTCCACTTTCCTGCATCCTCCCTCTTTTTTTCTCAGCGCTCTCTGAGAGGAGAGACAGCATGAGACCGAGGCAATTACCTGGCTGGAGAAGGAAAAAAAAGCGCTCCTGCAGTCAAATTCCCGATGAAAGGTTCGTTCTGGCAATTTTAATTAATCACGAGCTTGCGCCAAGCAAATCGCTCAGTTGTGGAATGAACATAATATTCTCAACTTTTGTTTCACTCTCTTCACATTAGTTAAGTCTCATCAGCCCTGTCTGATGAACTCTCCAACACCACTAATTACGTTCCATGTGTTCATTTGAATACATTTCAAACTGGATGTTGTATGACAATCATGTCAAAGTGGAAATAGTTGATTACCATGCAAGCACGTGGATTTTAGAGATCACGCAGTCTCGCCTCAATGATGCTCTTGGGACTGAACACGGTGGTTCAAACCCACCAGCGTACTATAAGAGGGTGCTGCCGACTGGTTTGATGACCAGGCAAAGAAGCAGCTATTCATTTAAAAGCAATGTTGGCTTCCTGAAATGGTTAGCCTAGCTGGTATGGGATCAGTTATACCAGAACTGGAGACTGAAAGAAGAGCAAAGAACAGAACTAAAGACTTTTCTCGATGGCTGTGCTGGTGGTGTCACTCTTTTAGCCAGAGATAGACAGATTTAACTATTCCCAGATAGTTAAATTACGGCACAAAAGAAGCAACTCTGCCATCACGCAACCAGAATAGGGATGGGCATTGTTTTCCCCAGTCGCTATCCCCAGGTTACAGTGAAAGAATTGAAACAACTGTGGAAAGAAAAAAACCCTGCAGATGTGAGGAGGCAAAGAAGAGGCGAAGAAGGAAGGTGAAGAGCGAAAACAAATGGACATTCACTCAATGGAGAGGGCAGGTGTTGTGTCAAAGTCTGTCTGCCCCGCTGATGTGTGTTCCCCCTTACCACCAGGACCCAGGAATGTCCAAAACTGGCATCCTTTCTACTAGATCAGTAAGCAACAAACCCTTAGATCAGGCGTTTCTTGGTCAAACTTGAACTATTTTAGTTGTTTCTCACTAAGGACTGTAGCAGGTCCATTAGCGGTAGCCATGTTGCTGTTGCTGTGACCACCAGTAATACCACAGGTAAAATTGAAAAGTTTAAAATTTCCACTTTAAAATGTCTGTTTTAATACGTGGGTGTGTTACTGCATTCAGATCATAAATTCAGTTGTTTTTTTTTCATATTTGCTGAGCTGCTCTCCAGTCTCTCCACATTCTCCCTTTGAAAACAGAAGAAACACCCCCTGGGGTACAAGTACCCCCTGGTTGGGAATCATTGATTTCAAGGACGGTGAAAGCCTCTGAAATTTAAATCAGGTATTCAGACGTTATATTTAATTATTGGATGTTATTGTGGTGCATTTCACCTTGGATTTAACGTCTCCCGGCTTTCATAACGAGCTTTATGGCAGTGCCTGTAATCTGCCTGCCAGGAAAAGTCGTCTGAATCCTTCACACGATTTGATTTTTATACATTTCCGACTGTGGCGGCGCGCAGACAAACCCCGTTTTGATTAAATACTTCAGAGTCCCGTCTCACGACTTTTTTTCCCCTAACTATTCATCTCCATAACCCCAAAAAAGAAGAAAAAATCATTGAATCCAGACTGTAAGAAGTGCATACAATGAGTTCTAAGAGTTTCAGAGAGAAAAAAAAGACCAATGAAAGCTTTCCTGATAAAGATCATTTTTTCCAAGAGAAAGGCATTGTAGCCTTTTAAAAGATAAGAACTACTTTTCCTCAGTTGGTCACACGCAGAGTGATGGGCTCTTGGTGCAGTGCGGGCATTAAAAGGAGACGGTGGGATGACTTTGACTGAGCGCTCCATACAGTAGGTTAAAGGAGACAAAATAAGTCTTGGAATTAAACTGAATTAACCATTTGCTGTGTAGCTGGAGAATCCTCTGAGATGACAACTTCCTCCTCCTCCTGGGGTCAAATACATTAAATGGAAGTTTCTCCCATCCATGTAGCTCCTATTTCCAGAGAATGACAGCACCTATAATGGATGGCTGGGTGGATCGGAGCATTTGACTATCACTCGGCAGGCACGTGTACTGCCTGTGTGAGGGTTTGATAAGAAGCGCTGGGGATTTCCAACCTAAAGGATGTCTACTTGTGCTTTTCCATAAATTCTCTTCCCCTCTTTTACCTCCATGCACACACTGCCTGACACACTTGCAGCGAGACACTTGGTGACAGGGAGGAGAGGATAAAAGAACTCAATGCCTGACAATTTCCTCGGCCCCTGTCAACCTGACCACGACCTGTCACTTACTCTCATTACTCAGACCCCTATAATTTGACGAAAGAAGTGGAGGTTTTTTATTGCTTCAATTCATCACCATCCCCCGGGGAAGCATCAAAGAGGTGGGCTGTGTTGTACAGTAATATCCACACAACCATACCATTAAAATGCCAGACAAACATGTAGTCTGCTTCATGACCAACACGTTCTCACACTCAACTCATCAAATATATCTTATGACTTTTGGAATGTTATTAACATTGTCAAATAGTCATGGTTTGGTCAGATTTAGGCTCCAAAACTACTTGGTTAGGTTTAGGCTCTAAAAACACTTGGTTGGGTTTAGGCACAAAAACCACTTGGTTAGGTTTAGTCTCTAAAACCACTTGGTTAGGTTTAGGCTCTAAAACCACTTGATTAGCTTTAGTTTCTAAAACCACTTGGTTAGTTTTAGGCACAAAAAACACTTGGCTTGGTTAAGTCCCTAAAAACACTTGGTTAGGTTTAGGCTCTAAAAACACTTGGTTGGGTTTAGGCACAAAAACCACTTGGTTAGGTTTAGGCTCTAAAACACTTGGTTAGGTTTAGGCTCTAAAACCACTTGGTTAAGTTTAGTTTCTAAAACCACTTGGTTAGATTTAGGCTTTAAAACCATTTGGCTTGGTTTAGGCTCTAAAACCACTTGGTTAGGTTTAGGCTCTAAAACCACTTGGCTAGGTTTAGTTTCTAAAACCACTTGGTTAGTTTTAGGCACAAAAAACACTTGGCTTGGTTTAGTCCCTAAAAACACTTGGTTAGGTTTAGGCTCCAAAACCACTTGGTTAGGTTGAGGATCCAACATCACTTGGTTAGGTTTAGGCACAAAAACCACTTGGTTAGGTTGAGGATCCAACATCACTTGGTTAGGTTTAGGCACAAAAACCACTTGGCTTGGTTTAGGCTCTCAAACTACTTTGTTAGGTTTAGGCACAAAACCACTTGGTTAGGTTGAGGATTCAACATCACTTGGTTTAGGCTCTCAAACTACTTGGTTAGGTTTAGGCACAAAAAACACTTGGTTAGGTTGAGGATCCACAACTACTTGGTTAGGAAGAGATCATACTTTGGGGTAAAATAACTACATTCCTTCTTTTAATGTCACAGATGTTAGTGATGTAACTTTTATGTAACATAAGTGATGTAAGTAACTATGAGCCCCAGTCTACCGAGAGAAAGTCAACTGTATGACCCAACCAATCACTGGCAATCTACCCACTCTGTTCTTTAGTTATGATACAGCCTGTGACACATGTATAAGCAGGAATTCATAGTGCCCCAATTGTTTACCTACTGCATACAATAGTCTGTACATTGTAAAGATAGCTGCAGTAGTAAAAGTAAAAAGAAGAAGTATGCAATTTGGAAGGCAGCTGTGGTGTCATGTTTTCAAGGATATGTCATTTTTCCTCACACGATATGACTGATGAATTTTGTGAAATTATTGGACATATTCCGATGTTCTGCTAAAGCTGATGCCCACGTAGCCGGACACAAGAGAAGAAAGAGTCATCCATCATCGTTCAACTTGTCCCCAGATTCTAAGCCAGATATTTCATGCAAGATATTGCTATGTGGAGTGAAATTCAAATAAAAGAAAGTCATTTAATGTGTCACGAGTTGTGGAAATACTTTTTTTCTGAAAGTTTATAGCTTAAATTGGTTCTTGAATACACGGAACTCAGTGTGAAAATGAAGATGAAAGGCTTGGTTCTGGGGCTGTTGGGTCCACATATCAATTACAGAAGAAATCCCTCAAAACTAGCAACATTTTTGAGCCCACTATATATTTACGCATTCAAAAACTTCTTTTAGACTCTTAGAAGACGGACATTTGAGCCATAACTGTATTAATGTTAGAGTTTGGGTTAGTATACTGTGTACTGGCCAATCGCTGAAACCAGAGAATGTTTGGTATTTTTGCTTGATAAATGATTGGACAAATTCATAGATTATCAAAATAGTTGCCAAATTAATTTTCTGTCTCTTTACAGGCCCTTACAAATGCAACGAAAACATGCTGAGAGAGAGAGAGAGAACAAGAAAAAAAGAAAAAGATTCACATGTGATCCAAATGAGATCACATTTAGCATTTGCAATTAAAGTCAGAACATCAGAAGCATCCAGTGGCCACTGTGGCTCGTGAGCCAGTGAGAATTAGTCTTATCAAACCCCTCAATTTGCCTCATTGATCCAAAGGGAGCTGTGGGTTCCTGGCGAAAGGAATGGAGGAGGAAAGCCAATACTGGCCACAAATCGATGGACCTTCAGTGACTCCTTGTGTGTTCCGGCGAATAAACACAAGACACTCCACCACTCTGGAGCGCAGACAAACGCTCCCTCTTCTCGGTCTCATTAGGGGGCTGACGTAATCCCTGCCGAGTGCGTGAAGGAGAATCTGTTTACATATCAGGTCCCTTCGTTTTGCATCTGATACAAAGACAAGAGGCGATGGAGTCGACAGTGCAGGAACAAAAGAGAGAGCACTTTAATTAATCAATTTTAAGGTCCACGAAAAGGTGAATTACTTGGGTTATTAGCTGTGCTGGCTGAGCGAAAACGATTTCCACTACTGAGCTTCTTTCATTTAAACCATTAACCTTCCAAAACCCAGTTTTTAATTGGGGGAACTTGTCTAAATGCATATGGGGAGCATGTAAAATATGCAACAGCCCCTCTGTGGCGTGTTAATGATGAACACAAACATTATCATAACACACATGTACGCTTTAAATATCACTTAGTCGCACATGAATTATACATGTTTTCTTTAATAACTCTTTGCCCCTGGAGGTAACAAATCAGAGAATGTAGTTTCCCGAGGCAAGTCTCTCCAGACTCTGACTTTATCACGCAATACATAGAGCTGTGTGATTATGAGTTCTCAATATAAGTATTAATCTTAGCTGCACCCTTGGCTTAAAGCCTATGGTGCATTAACATACACTCCCAGCAATGTAACAAAGCTGCCAACATTATTTAGAATACATGAATATACATATATGGTTTTAGAAGACACCTATTATCTATATTCTTATATATACTATAAAATGTGATACAATGTAAGAGCATGTAGGGATGAACCTGCAGAGAATAATCACCTGAACCTGCAGCCCGCTTTGGTTTCATGTGGCTTAATAGCAAGTTTTAGATCATTGTTTAGCTGCTCAAACTGCAACTTTACTATCGGTTCATTCTGGTACCGGTAACAGACCAAAAACGGAGCTAAAAGAGAGTGAACTTAACAAGTTTAGTTTGTGCTGAAAGAAATATGAATAAGCCAAAACGAACCTGACCTGAGGGTTAAATACACACGTTTTCTTTTGATGAGCACTGAGACGCTTCTATACATACATTCCACTTCATGAAGCATGTTATTCAAATCTTGGGTGACATTTTTGTTGCTCCACTTCCACTACAAGTGGAGTCCTCTTTAAAGGGGCTCTCAGGGCTCAGTCGCTCACCTCTCAGCGTCAGCATTTGCATATATACATGCTCAGCCAATCATGAATTCATTACATCTTCAGGGACTAATGGAGCGGCAGGTAAACATGTAATGAGGTTGAGCACTTGATCAGACTCATAATACATAACGTTCTGTTTCGCACAGCCCGGTCGAACGGGGACAAGCCGACACGTTTCCTCCCATCTCATCTGCAAAGTGACAAGAGGGACGGCAGCCAAACATGTTCCGTGACGCAATGCCGATCGATGGTACAACGCTGAACAACACAACCCCATGTGCACTTTGTGCAAAGAGGAAAGTTAAAGACAAAACATGCTGCAATAAGCACGTTTTGTCCTGTGCGATGAGCTTTTCCCCCACAATCCTCCCCCCGGCCTTTCCGTCTCTTCGTAGCCTCATTCAGTTTTGGAGGTAATCGGAAGTAAAGTATCTAAAGTCTTCCGCCCACAGCTCTCTTTTTCAAGTGGTAAACACTGGTCCCGTGTGGAGAAAGTCACCCGGGCCACGTAGGTCTATTTTCAGTGCAGACATGGACCTCGAGAAGAAAGAAGTGATCTCCACCTATCTCTTCCCTTTGAGGAGGGAAAAGCGTCTGACTCACAGGTCTTTGTCCCAGTGTGAAGCACAGGCCCGGAAGGAAAACAGAAACACACACACAGCTGAGGTAAGGACATAACAGTTATGTAAATGAAGCTCTGCTGAGCCGGGAGTTCACCAAAACAACAGATACAGTCCATAAAACAGTCAGGAAGCCGCTCGCTGTCGCTGTACTCTCCACACCACAGGACATGTATGGATGCAACGCTAGTGTTTCTGCTGCCATTTAGGTCAAACGAAGACGATAACGACGACCCGGGTCGAGCCAGTAGAGGCCGGAGGGCATCCTATCGGAGCTGCAGAATATTAAATCGTCCTTCCTTGATCACCACATCTCAGCCTTTCTTACCCTCAAGTGTTCAAAGACTACATGTTCCAAACTTCTTTATAGAAACACAAAACAAAAGTTATCTAATCGGGGTCAGCCATTTAAAGCAGGTATGTTTTAACATACACAGCCAACACCTTCACTGTTACTACCATCGATCACATTTCAATGGATAAATCCGCTTTACACTCCATCTCCAGCACCAACCCACAACTAGCTAGCACACATTTTGGAGCATTTATCAGCTAAGAGTGAGTGAATACATGTTGCAGGTACACTGAAGACGGTGTTGGATGTCAAGATGGATGTCACAGTGTAGCTGAATTTGACTCAACCAAAAAGTTGAACCAACCCAAAAGACCAAGTACAGAAGACATTACATTAAATCTGGATATACAGAATGACCTTGATCTTTAGTGTTGTGGGGCGCGTGATTTTCCAGACTTTCGCAGTTTCATTGCTGTTTGCTAACAGCTTCTGCATTGCTTGTAGCCAGAAACATCATTTAAATGCTGCTTTTAAGAGCTCTTGTTCAAAACTCATTAAATATGAACTGTTAACCAGCAGTTAAACGTCTCAGTTTCGCTGAACTCCAGCTGAGTCCATCTCCTCAGTTTCCTGTAGTGACGTGCTCACCACTGCTGGGCCCGGTTACAGACGCACCTTAAATAGACTTTGCATACGTTTTTTGTGTTGTACTTTCATCGATCTAGCAGCTTTTGTTTCAGCTCTGTAACTATTTTCGGTGTGGGCAGTGTTGTTGTGGCTGTTGCATTTTGGAAAGTTCACACTCACACACACACACGCATATGAACTATGCTGATCCAAAATTGATGACCTTGACCTGCTAAAATAAAAAGAAAGAAAAAAGGCTCAAATGAATACAGAAATTGAATTTAAACCCTTCTCGCACAGCAAGGTCTTTACTCTGAGGATCATTTCTGTTCTGCTCTCGGATATTTAGTAAAAGAGAAAACAGTAGAAAACACATTTTTATTTTTACTGACAGGTTTTCTGTACGGTTCATTGTTTGTTTATCTTCAGTAGCAGACAGAGGATACAGCAGTATGTCCTTGGGAAAAGTCAGGGAGGAGGAAAAAAAAAAATCCACTTCTGAGTGGCTTTCCCATCTCAGCGGTTGTGATTCAGAAGAGAAGCGAACATCTCACCTAGACACAGGGCATATTGAAAGGATTTATTTATGAGTTTCTCGGTCCGCGTGTTCCTTGAGCTGAGCTTTCGAGAGGTTTTCCTGCACAGATGAAATGAGGAGTGTGTCGACTGCGGGACAAAGACGGGGCTTTCGGCGGGAGAGAGAGAGAGACGGGCAGGCGGGCACGTAAAGTCGACCATATAGCAGCCAAACACAAAAAAAACAAGATTACAGGGGAGAAAAGCATAAACACTTGAGTGAAGGCTTACAGGAGGAAGGGGTGTAGATAAATATACGGTAAGTCGTATAAGAAGAAGCCGCTCGGTGCAATAACACCTGTGGGTCTGACTCCCATTGAAAAGAAGAAAAGTGAATCATCTCTCACGCGGGTGGGGGCGTCGGATTCCTTTAATTGAAGCACGCCGCCGTTTATCGTTGCGTTAAGGTGCCGATGATTAGAGGGAAATGCCACACATTTTCTGACTTGTGTTTTGTAAAGGTCAGGCAGTGGGAGGTTGGGGGGCGGAGTGTGTGTGGAGAGGGGTCCCTGCTATCTCTGAGAACAGCCCCAGAGGAGGCCCCCAGGGTGCCGTGCTCCGGAACAAAAACAGCATGTGTGGCACTTCAGTGTGCGTGTGTCAGTGTGTGTGTTTGTGTGCGTTGAGTTTGAGGCCAAGTCCTGAAAAACGGAGCTCTCAGTTTGAACAGCGGTGCCGAATGACGCCCGTGTTTAATGATAAAAACACAATAATAACGATGACAAACAATGGCTCAGCGAGCGCATCGGAGCTGAAACGGCTGAAATTGAAGACTTCAGTTTACGCATGAATGCCTCCATTACCCTGATCATATTATATCTACGCCTCCGAAACACCCACTCCGTCGCTTATCCTCCCGCTCATCTCAGTGCCCCCTTTTTTCTTCATTATTAGCACTCATACGAGGTCCCATGCTGGTGTGACAGACTCCCAGTAGCTATCAACTCCCCTCCTTTTTTTTCTTTCCCCCGGATTATAAAACTGCAATACCACAAATGAAGTATTCAGCTCTCTTTGCAAATGCCGCTCTCTTTATATCAGAGTGCATTCAGCTTTGTAATTTTTCTGGCCATGTTTTCGCATGAAAAGAGGGCTGCAAAAAGAGAGCCGGTGGGGGCCACACAAGTGGATTAAACTTTCACTAAGGGCTTCTTTTCAGTGGAGACAGGTTGATAAATACTAAAAAAAACATGTTTTTTAGCGATGGCTCAGGGGGTAAACATTTCAAAGAAATATTAGAGGGTGTTCGACTTCAGGACGCTGTGAATGATGGCAGAAAAGTTCGAAAGATTGCCAGTGTTTGCAGTTTTGTGGGCCACCCTTCAGCTCAGTGCAGTGAAGTTATTTAAGTAAGCTAATGTATATGAATGAAACTTAAGTTATGTAAATTGCATTTACGTGAGTTACAACACGTAATGTGACTTGCACGTTAGAAGACTGAACGCAGTTACTGAGCCCAAAGCGTGATGTCCTCCTAAACCTAACCAAGTATTTTTTGTACCTAAACCAGTTAACAAAGTTACACGCTAATCTCCATTGAGTGATGTTTCATGATGTTTACCAAACTGACATTCAATGTTTATGTTTACTGATGTTTACGTTGGTGACGTTAGCATAAGCAATTACGTCAAGTTTACGTATGTAATGTAAGAAAACATTTACTTATCGGACATATTTACTCCAGTTCCACTACGTCACGTAATGGTTCTTGCAGCTACCATTAGCTAGCATACTTCTGTTGACAGAAATGTAAATTGTCAACTCCAGTTCTCGCCAAAGAACAGGATACCGCGTCATCCTGCTCATCGCTTAATCATCTGCTTTTGTTTTTTCTCACTGGAAAGGGGTTTCGACAGCAAGTTGTTGCACCGGGCTAATCTCCATTTTGTTTACGTCTGCTTCCCCATGAAGCAAATCCGAATCTTTACTTCATTGTGCACTCATCTACAAACCAGCCCAGTGTGAAAAAGATGGGTGATAGGTTCTTGAGATATGCAAATTGCAGACAGACTGACGGAGATTCCTCCGCATAAAGCTTAACAAAGGTGTAAAGAAGAAACTTCACATGAATTTCAACTCTGAATAGTGATACAAATGAGCAAATGACACACCCAAAGACATTTTCCTCACAGGTGTCGCGTCTATCTTGTGCAAACCGTCTTCCCTGTGTATGAAATGTCAAGAGCTAAAAGGGTTTTGCAGGCTAAAACTGATCGATGCATCACGTTTACAGAAACATGCTAAAAGGAGCTCCACGGTGTGCAGCGCTGAGTCAGCAGTTTGATCACTTTCAGATCTCGCTGCTGCGCTGTATTCATACAGTCGCCTCTTTTGATCCCGACCATCCATCTCCAACTCCTCTACAGCTGAATCACCTGCGCACAGCCAGGCTGCAGAGGTACATCTTATCGCCTCCCCTCATCCTCGTGCTTCTCTCTCAGTTTGGGAGCGCTTCGATAGCCAGAAATAGCCGTTCCCTTTGGATCCGGCACTGTCTACACACTTAGACCCTCGCAGTCTGAACCCCGCTGGCAGCCGCTGACAGGCCAGAAACGAGGCTCCGTCCCTCAAGCCCGACGCTGTTAGCATCAACGGCCACCGTCTCCCCTCTCTCCTCTCTCTCAGACTCGCTCTCCTGCCTCCTCTCCAAAGGCGCCAATTTAGAGGCGTCTGTCTAATTGAATAGGCAACATTTATCTTTGTGTGAGTGTGTGTGTGTTCCTCTCAGGAACCCGCTGAAAGCACCTTGAGTCACTTGTTCATTAAAGTATGCTGGATGAGAAAGCCTTTTGCAGAGAGCGTGGGCAGTTTTGTCTGCCTTTGTATTAAGCCATCCTTTTTTTTTTCTCTCTTCGCCATCACGTCTGCCTCTCTCCGCCATCTGCTCTTCTCTCCTCTCCTTATTCAGAAGTGTTTAGCCGAGAGATATACGCAGAGAATTTGTATTTCTGTCCACTCCAGCGTTGCCGCTCGTATCTCTGTGTATTTCATTTTTTGCTTGTAAACAGACTGTGGATTTTCATATTTTGGAGTGGAATGGCAGTGACAGCTTATTAAAGAGCCCAGCAAAACCAACAGTCTCCTTGAAAGTGAGAATGTGCTTAATGTGCCGTGGATTAAGGTAAATAACGCGGCAGCAGATATCTCTGCCAGTCATGAGTCATGCGCTGTGAATAAGACAGTAAAAACAAAATATATGAATTATGATTTTCTATTTACAGTTACCCAGCCTAAAGGGTTGTTTGAAGGTTTAGTTCAGCTCAGTAGACGTGTACATAAAGCATCTGGGCCGTGTCATACTGCACACTAATTGCCGCATACATCAATGTCCTGTAGCGAGTCCCAAACATCTATAATTTAAAGTAACTAGAGAGGCATCAAAGACATCATGTGTGAGACTTCTGCATTAAAATGCCTAAAAACAACTAGACTTATGCTCTATATTTCGTGGAGTTTTTCACTTGGATCATCCCAAATGTTTCTAACACTTTAAAACTTTAGACATAGATAGATTTTTGTCATTAATCCATCTATGATTTCCTCTATTTGACTTTACTCGTGTTACGTGATAAGTGTTTGTTCACCCCAAACAGCCCAATTACTTTGCTGTACATTAGCCGTAAGCTAGCCAGCAACGGTCCACTCTCACCGAACTCAGCACTCACCAGGGACTCCAGTTCGCTCTCTTCATTCTCCCCTCTGCTCTCTGTAATGTCAATAATGTTTTAAATACTTTTCCCTCCGCCAGTTTCAGTCATCACTCAACATTACAGAGCATGAACACCCGATGATGGAGGTCACCTCCATGAATCTCAGCTGCAGTCAGGCTGATAAACAGCAGTGAAGATACATCCATTTCTTTTAATCTCTCAGCTCTCCTCCCGTCACTAAATGGCTCCAGATCAGCGCAAAATCCAAGGTGACTCCGGAGAAAAGAGTCAAGACTTTCTGGAGGAGTAAACACCCGGAGCTGGCCGGCTCTGAGAAGCTGCCGGACCTCACAATTTAGCATGCCGATGTAAATTAGTACAGCCACCACGACTTCTAAAATTTGCTTTACAGTTCCTAAACATTATGTTACAACCCAAATATGTGTGTTTGTGTCAAATCCCCAAATTTGTGATCCTGAAACATAGCCCCAAGCCCTTTAATTTGCAACTAAACTCCAGAAGTTGGAGGAGTAACCACCTTTTTAATCTAAAAGTCATCATGGTGCCCACAAACCTTCCATTTAGTATGGCAGTCATAAACGTCCCCCTTGTGAGCCGCGATGTTCCAAAATGTGTAATATTGTGGCCTAAATCCCCAATTTTAGTACAGTGGCATCCATTTATTTATTTATTTATTTTTTGTTATCTCTAAAAAGTATTATTATGTGCAAATCCCCCAAATTGTATAAAACATGCCTGCTCTCTAAGCGTTAGTACTGCTGCACCCTGAGACTCAAAATCGTGAGTAATTTGTTAAAATCTCATATTAGAAAGATAAATATTTGCTGACCCAGCAAAACAAAACAAATCTGGGCAAACTGAAATCATGACAAAAAAATGAACAAAGGGATAATCGGATTACCGGAGCCCACTGGTGGCCGTGGGACACTAAGGAACAACGTGTTTCCTTTGGCTGACTCCGGCGCTGATTTGAATAATAATAACAGCGGGCTGAAAGCTCAGTATCGTACGACCTCAGATTCAGCATAGGATTCTATATTGTGCACCGCACAACAAAGCGAGATATTGCTCATCCCCTGGATTTAAACATGATTCCGGTCTGAGATAACCTACATGCACCTACCCACACACACGCCAACATCTCCCAACAGAGGTTTACCACCCACTTTTCCCCAAACCAGGCGTCACACGGCGAGGCTGAGAGGGAGCGCGACTGCAGCTGTCGGCGGAGAGATAACGCCTTCAGTTACCTGTAATCCCACACCAGCTTCTCACACAACACAGCAACGAGCCCAACAGCCGAGCACATGACCGGGATTTACACCAGAATGAGAGCATGTACTGTAAGAGCCACGTACAGGAATACTACGGCTTTTTGCTGTTTACTTCTCAGGGATCCTTTTTTCCTCGTCTTCATGTTCTCCTAAAGTTTGAGCTCCTTCATTTGCTATGCAGACCGAAAACTTTCTCCCAAAATCCAAATAACAGCCACAGAAGAATGGAGAATGGCAGATATGTGCTTATATGAGCTCATTATGAGATAAACAGCTAAATCTAAATGTATTAGTTCCAAAATGTAGCTGATGATTACTTTGTAAGGTTTCAGTAGTTTTGTAATCACAGCAGCTTTAAAAACAACAGATCTACAATCAGATTTTAACCCAAAGCTGCACAGATATTAAAATGATTTTAAATGGTTTTGTGTTATATGCTGTGTATACAGTGAGTATACATGTATACGTGATATAATATTTTATCTCTGTATCTAAATACTATTTGATTTTTTCATTTTTTCTGTCTATTAGCTAATCTACAGTGCATTTAACTGCACATTGTATAGGACGCTGTGTGTGAGTAACAAATATTGAACCTTGAAGATTAAAAAAAAAAATCGGCAGAATAAATGTTGGCAGTGTACATTTTTGCAGACCACCGAAATGTTGAAACTTTATATAGATTTTTCTTGTTGTTTCTTAGGTTCAACTTGCTTCGTAACTCAATTATACCTTGTGAAAATGGCCTGGTCGTGTTCTGTTTGGTGTCACTTACACAGCTTTAGGTTTCCTGAGATCTCGCTAGAAAACGCCTGGTTCTGTTGCCACGCACACGGCCGAAAACCTCCCGATGTATCTGATATCTGTTGCCACAAACGAGGCTGTACACAAATGTTGAGACACAGTCTTGAACAGTGGTCACTGACTCTCCACCTCCTGATGTAAAAGTCAGGTCACATACAGCGCATGTAATCTATATGACCTGTACTCTAAGCACAGATATGATATTTACATTATGGTAACATTTTTGAGCTAAGAATGAGTCGTGTGGTATTAAATGAGGAGAATGTAAAATCCTATATGAGAATGAGACGTTTTAAAACGTAGATCATGACACCCAGATATGAAGAAGCTGTAGATATGCACAGCGTCTGTATATTCAGTAAAAAGTATAACCGGCCTCAGAAGCCAGATGTTTCTGTCAGCGGGAAGGGAAAGGCTGCTCCACGGTGGCGACACCCACGTGGTCCAAAGATCTGTGTCAATTAAAAACCAGCCGCCACTGTTCACTTATTAAAGTACATGAAGCTTCAAGGTCAGTGGCTGGAGATTGACAAGTGCCAAGAAGCCTGCGGATGCAGGACGTGTGCCGCTCTCTGCAGCCGGGAGATAATATAACCTGCGTCATCCGAGGATATTTTTATACCAAAGTGTATTACAGCACGGTAACAACCACATTCTGCCAGGCGGGGCCATTAAAACAGGTTTTATGCATTTTTTTTTTTGGTGCACAATAATATTAAAGAATGTGAGGCAGGAGGTTGTTTTCTGTTACCTACGATATGTTGAGGTTGGAAGCAGATTCAGAGACTTAATTGAATTAGGGTTTTTTTTCCTCCAGTTTTTATTATCCAGAGAGTTTTGTGCGGTCCTGTGTGCAAGTTGAGGGAGAAGATGTGAGGGAGGGATTCATTAATGTTCCTCCTCCCAGTGGCGGTTCTAGACCAGTTTTAGTAGGGGGGCCAGGTTGGGGCTGGCTTTTTTGTTAGGGGGCACATACAACCCAGAAAAAAGGATAAATCCCTCATTCAGACAAAGCAGTGTTTACAATTTCAGCAATTTTGATTGGGAAGTAAACTGTTGAGACAATTTATCTCTGCTTTTTACCTTCAGAACAAAATAACTGCAAGAAATCTGTTATTGTGTTACTGATGCAGACTCCCTGTCAGGGGGGCCACAAGGGGGTCCAGACTCAGAGTTATGGGGGCACTGGCCCCTGTTGGCCCCCCCTAGAACCGCCCCTGCCTCCTCCTCCTGCAGATCTCGCATCTCGGGGTAAAACAGAAAAAAAAGGGGGGGGGGGGAGAGAAGCCTCGGCGAGACGTGCTGGAGATGAGAAGTCCTGACTGTCTGACATTGACGCGAGACAATAAATCTGAGAAAAGAAAAAAAAAAGCGTGGGGGGATTGCTGTTTACTCACTTTAGCAAAACAAATCGTTCTGGACAGTTTTGACAGCTCTCCCCACCATTTTGTGGCGATGTGATGCTGTGTTTACAGTATTAGTGTCACACTGCAGGCATGGATACTGGAGAACATATACAGTATACGCTATGTATCTATATATATATATTTACCTATCACTTCTTAAACTGCAGCTCTCCTGAGCCCACATGCTGTGAATCACAGGCACTTTTTAATGCGCGTTTTCCTTCTGCCTTCTTGAAATAGGTATAAAAGGTGCGGGGTGTCTATAGGGTCTCCAAAGTGGAATAACAAAGATACAGTATGGTGTCTTTGTTCAGCTGAAGCACCGCGGCCCCCGTCGGTGCCCCTGTAGCCGGTGTGGCAGCGGAACAAAGCTCGACTGCAGATTACGAAAGCCTCACAAAAGCAAACAGTTGTACATTTCCCTCCAGGCTGGAGCTCACCTCAGATCACACAGCAGCCTCAGCAGCAGCAGCAGCAGCAGCAGCAGCAGCGCCGGAGAGAAATAGTTACAGTTCAGCATCTTCCAAGACGTAAAGTCACGCGGCCCTCGACTCGACCGGTCGAGCCGCCGCCCCCCCTCACTCAGACACACAGCAAAAAAGCCTATTGATTTTGAAATAATAATAATAGTCGCTCCCTACAGCTTCTTGAGTCGTGGCATTACCTTCGATATCCGTCCAATTTCAGGGATGACTGCAACCGAGGCGAGTTTTGGGCCCTTTTTTAATCACTAACCTGTGCGATTTGGCGGAGGAGGCAATCGTCAGTGGTCGTTTTCAACTCTTTTCTCCCAAGGACATCAGTCAGTGACCCTCCAGTCTGCACCACATGTCCCTCCCCCCCCGACTCATGTGGGTTCCCTGTCAATTAGTGCCTTCACATCCAAACCCCTCCGTTTAGGTTCCGGTTTGAAACTATCTGCTTGATTATTATTTACTCGCAACGCCGCTCCCAGGTGGACGACCAACAAGAGAGACGGGAGTTTCAGGTGCGCTGCTCGATAATGATGTTTCTCTGCAGCTTTTGGTTTTCGGGGATTTGTTTTCTCTGCCTGCACTGTTTTTTTTCCGATCTCAAACACGCCCGGCAGCCTGTCTGAAAACTGAAAAACAACCAGACAGGGTCGAGTTGAACTTCGAGTGAGAAGTGAGGTTGTTGTTTTTTTTATTGCGGAACAACAAACATGTTAAATGGATTTTATCTCCTCATGAGATGAAATTATGAATCATTTTAGAGCTCTTTTTTCTTTGATATAAAAATGGCTCTGGATGGGAAACTGAGCGGAAAAAAAACTTCTCGTTAATTTAGCTATCCGAATCTCATTTGTGAATTACAGTGTGAGCAGTTAACTTTTAATGATACTTATTAAAAGGAAACCTATCATGCCTTTTTTTGTTTTTTTTTGTGCATGTGAAAGAACAAAAGCTCCTCTCTCCCACAGAGAACACTGCCCCTCAAACGCCTCGTCAGTAGTCTCAACTTTAATTCCGTGACTTTGTGACATCACACTGCGTCACAATGTCACACATTTGCTTCATTTATGCCTCGTGGCTAGTTTGGCACAAGGTGTGTCAGGCGTGTGTGAGTTGACCAATCAGAGGAGACTGGTCATTCAGGAGGGGGGTTCTTAAAGAGACAGGAGCTAAAACCTTTGACAGAGGGGGAGTACAGAGCTGCAGAACTGGACAGAATCGGAAAAATGATGTGTTTTTTAGGGATAAAAGCATGTACATCTATTCTCAACATAAAATTATGAACATAGAAAATTAGTCTGGTGAACGGTGAACGCACTCGGACAAAAGTGATCTTGCAATTTGGGTAAAAATGATGTTGAAATCCATGTGGGAGACATTTTCTCCAGGCTCGCACCTGCAAAATGAGGCTGAACAGCTTTAAAAAAATAAAAAATCACTGGTCACTCCTTCACCTCCACGCCTCCCCTTTGACCGCTAAATCATTTCTTCATTTCTTTTACAGCAGCAGGTAGGGATAGAATTGATCTCCATGTGATATTAAGCAGAAAAAATTATGAATAAGTAACTGAAATCGTTAATTTTAATATCTGGAATCGAAAGGAATCCGCCAATACGGGGTGAGAAGTTCACTTCTGAAAATACCTCCTCAGAGTTTTCTACTCAGTCTCATGTCGACACATTTTGAAATAGTCCGGAAAGAGTCAGAAATAATTGATTCGACTTCTATCTAGTCAAAAACTCAGAGACAATTTGAGTAAAAGATGAAGTGCAACGCCTTGTGAGGAGCTTCATTTGTTTCTTTACTGCAGGCTCGAGTAAAAAAGAAAAAAAAAGGCTGCACAGCTACATCAGAGAAAAATAAATCACTGGTCACTCTGTTAACAGTTTCGGCGTATTCACACTGTTATCTTCATCTCCTCCACACCTCCCCTCTGATCACTAAATCATTTCTCCATTTCTTCTACAGCAGTAGGTGGGTGTCTGAAATAAGATTTTAGCGCTAAATGATGATGATTAGAATTTCCCAGGCCCACTTCGATTCTCCACATGAAGGAGGGGGGGTGAAAAAAAAAAGCAGCTTATTTCTGATGATTCAACCGCGAAGAATAATCACACCTATTCAGCGAAGTCTATTTCTCTTCTTTATGCGGGTGTAGAAATTGGAGGCAGGGGGCTTTTGTTTTGATGGAGGTATTGGTTTCTTTTTCCTTTTCTTTGTGATTTTGCTGTCAGCAGAGGGCTCTCATGATCTATCCTCAGCAGCGCCCTGACCTCTCATCTGCACTCCTTTGCAGTGACTGTACTCAGTGGCAAACCCAAACCGTCGATGTCCTTTCACGGCAGTAATCGAACGCAGCTCTCCTCCTGGATTTTTTTTTTTTTGTACCTCAAACAATGGTGGGAGATGGCTTCAGCGTTTGCCTTACATCACAGTCATGAGTCTGAACATGTGTCTCTTTGTGTCCTGCTGCTCGATGCCTCATTGATTCCCCCCCCTCGCAGTCTCGTCCTGTTTAGACTGGACCGAATGATATCCGCACACCACCACCACCACCACCCGTCTCCACTCTGACCTCCACTGAAGGTGTTCAAAAGGCTGTTTTTTTTCCCCTCCTTTTGGCAGTGCAAGCTGTCATATTGTGAGGATGACCTCATAAGCTGCACACTGGCCTCTACTGGGCGAGATAAGTTATTGCCTGAAAGAAGGGGGAAGCAGAGAAAGGGTAGATAGAGGTGGTTATTTTGGAGATAAGATTATTTCAAAAGCTTTCTGTAGACGGAAGATGTCAGCCGCATTAGGCGTCCGTTTTCACGTTGATGGGTAGTTTTTTGGAGTACGCGGCGGCGCCCGGAAAACGAGCGGAGCCCGGTTTTCTCCGCTACTCCTCGTGAACCCCGCGCATCTCCTCATCTCCACCGAAACGCTTTCTTGGCAGGCTTTTGAATTACCTGCACTCATCCCTCTGCCTAAATTGTTCAAATATGTTAGAAGTTGATCAAACAGAAAGGCTTTTTTTTTTTTTCTTCAGAGCACGCGGCCGACAAGAGCTTCCCCCCGTGGGCTGTTGGGGATCAGACATGAAAACAGGGGGAAAGAACAAAGGCTTGTCGGGACTGTTAAAGACGCCTGGACCAGAGCAGCCCATCAAAATTCATTCGGTGAAACAGGCATGAAATACCCGCCGACTGCAAGCGCCTCTCAAACATGTCAAAACTCCACTTCTGTCTGGCGGGGAATATGGTGTCAAAACAGGGAGACACGAAGCCCTCTCTCACTCGAACATAAACCAATAAATACATTCTCTGCAGCTCTGCTATCAACAAACGCCTCACAAACATTTCGTTAGATGAGTCACTTTAAGTGATTTGTTTATTTTTCGTCTAAAAAAAGGTTCAGATCTCGGTACTTTTATCTGCTAGAACAAGTTAAAGCTGCTCTAACCAATACTTTTAATTCGAACAGTCCATAAAATGAAGACTTGTAAGGTGAAACGGGCTGCTTGAAGTGACAAACCTACGCAGATTTATCACCGGACTCCATAGTTGCCTTCTAGTTCAATGGAGATCTACCAACTTTGAAGCTAATTGCTTTCGCTACTTTAATGTTTGACCTCTCGCTCGATTTAATCAGCATTCTTTCCAGCGAGCAGCCATTATCTACCAAAATAATCCGATAGATCCTCTCTACACTGGCTGCCCAGCACCAAAACACCACAGACGAAGTTAGCGACTAGCTGGTGAACATGGTGGAGCATTTAGCTAAACAGTGCTAATAGGAGAGAAAATATAGGACTTTATGTTTGTCTGCTTTATACAAACAAGACACCAAATTAATGCTTAGCACTAAATTGCTAACATAAAAAATTAGCAGCTAGCTCGTGGACATGATGTAGCTTTTAGCAGCTAATGGGCTAAATGTTTCACTCAGGGCTTAGTGCGGCACAAAACAGTGTAAAAATGAAAGCAGATAGGACTTATGCTAATCAGGTCAGTGCAAACACAATACCAAACGAATGCTATGCTGCTATGGTGCTCAAACAAGAGCGTTAGCTGCTAGCTGGTAACATTGATGATGCATTTAACAGCTAAAGAGCCACATGTTACCCTCAAAAGTTGGTCTTGAGTAAAACATTTCTAAAAGGAGTACAAACTTAGTATTTGCAAAAGTCAGGTACATACAAACACGACACCAAATGAATCCCCATAAAAAGTTAGCGGCTAGCTGGTGAACATAATGGAGCATTTAGCAGCTAAACAGTCCGATGGTTCCCTCACTAGTTGGTCTGAACAAAACAGCTCTAAAAGGAGAGCAAATATAGTACATGAGGTACAGACGAACACGACACCAAATGAATGCCGAGTACCACTTCAAAAACAAACATAATGGAGTGTTTAGGAGCTAAACAGCCAAATGTTTCCCTCAGGAGTTGGTCTAGAGCAAAACACTGCTAAAATAGATTAAATATAGGGCTTATGTTCATCAGATAAATACAAACACGGCACAGAATAAATGTCTGCTCAGCACCGTACTGCAAACATAAACACTTAGCGGCTAGCTGGTCAAAAGAGTGGAGCATTTAGCAGCTAAAGAGCCAGATGTTTCCTTCAGGAGCTGGTGGAGAACAAACCCGGAGCTAAAGCTAAAGTGAATACCAGACTTACATTCGTCAAGTGAACAGAAACACAACTCTAAATGTTACTGGAAGTTTGCTGGATGTGTAAACTGTTTGCTAACAGGAAGGCTAGAAAAAATATCTCATTACTGCCCTAAATTCAACTTCTTTTCACATTTATGATCATCTCTGTAAGCCAACATGAATAATATAGCATATATTTTGTATTATTTATGCTTTCATTTTCTTCTTTTTTATCATCCCTACATCAGGAAATAAAAACTAATCACCCATTATTAATTCCAGTAGCAATAACAAAAGAGGAGTTGTAAAGAGGCGGACGAGTTAGAGAGTAATTGGATATAATTAAGAGGGGTACAAATCCCTAACAGGAAGATTTCCTAATGTCTTGTTCATTATTTGTGGTTAGAATAAACTAAGCTGTTTATCTTGTTTCTCTGTTTTAAAAAAAAAATGTGTAGAAAATGTCATGTTGAAGCCCTTCTACGACGAGAAAACACTGCTATTTTTAACTTGTTTACTCCAGTTTGCGATGATAGTGTCACTCAGCCGCTGCTCTGCCGGGCTCGGTGCGACCCTCAATGAATCAAACATAGCTCGCAACGCACTATATTCCAGGACCCAGTGACAGTCTTATTTCCAGCCATCGAGGAAGCAGGGGGGAAAGTTATTTACCGAGAACGGTGGACAGAGGAAGATTGGACATCCCAGATCTGTCAAGGACACGACTTTTGGCCGAAGCGAATCCCTCATTTTTATTGCATTGTCTTTGGGGCCATTTGGCACGAGGAGATGGAATTGGGAGGCTAACGCGGCGCATTGCCTCCATCTAGCTCTGTCCTCCGCTGCTAGATTTTCCTGGACAGAGATGAAGTCCGGCGAGTAACCTGTAGAGTTTGGAAAAACAAAAAAAAAAACGCTCGAACAATCCTTCAGAGCGCGGCCTTCATCTCCCGACTGCCGATCTGAGACTAACACTCATTAGACCGATGGGCGTCACGACAACAACAACAAAAAAAAAGAGGCAGCACACAACTTAAGCAATCAGCTTTTAAAACATAACTGATAGCAGCTGGCTGGAAGTTAATTGAACACCTGTTTTCCCAAAGAAATCTTAACACCAAACTTAATAAATATGTAAATATCTTTGTATTTGTGCTGTCCTTGACTTGAAAAGCGAAAAATAAGGGGAAAAAACAGATAGTAATTGGCATGTAATTGGCATACGAGTCCCGAGAGGTAACCAAACAGTTTGTATCTGTGCGCTTGAGAGAGAGTTGGAGTTTTAAGTGGAGAGCAGTCACCGATGAGGGCACGTGCATCCCCGCAGAGATCTGCCGCCTGAGGTCCCTCTGACGTCAGCTCGGGGAGGCTGATGGGAATTCAATACCCAGCATCCACACCGGCTAATTTATTCCTCAATAAAAAAAAATTTAAAAAATGGGCTGCAGCTTGTTTGTCTGCGGCCCCCGTCGACTCTTCGGGGCCGACGAACGTCACTGAGGTTCCACGCAGATTCTTCAGCTTCTGAGAATCTCTTTCAGTAAGCAGCTAAAACGAAGAGCAGGATCACGGAACAGCCTCTGAGGGCCGGTTCGTTTCCTGTGTTGACTGATGCAGTGGTGTTATGTAATTGAACACTGAAAAATCCAATATTACAATAAGCCTAAATCACTTAAGAGCGCTGAAGGATCAGTTTCTGCTCTAGAGGTAGGCGCTGTGCGATAATAGGGAACGAGAATGGCCCCGATATTCGCTCTTTTCGAAACACGGCCCATTTCCCGACCGCACTCATTTACTCCCACAGTACAGTGCGTGCTGACGTCCGCCTCGCAGATCCATCCCGTTCACCAGCTCCCTGCCTCTGCGGCGAGCTATTTCCATCCATCAGGGAACGCAACCCCACCAGATTTTCCGCGTCCCTGCTGCTGTCATTGTCTTACATTCATCTGCGCGAAAGCGCCATTCGCTCCGGGTTTATTTGCCAAAACCATAACTGTGGCGACACTGTATGTACAAATAAATAAGGGGGAGCCCATTCTGCCGCTTGGACACATCCAATCATACCCCGCTCAAAACGAAAACACAACTCAGAGCCGCCGTGCGAGTGCCAGCAGCCCCTTCTTTACGACACGGGGCTGTGCTCAGCTGTGGGGCGGGTGCATGAAGGGGTTAAGGGGGTGAGCAGAGGGGAGGTGGGGGTAAGGTGGCGGCGGCGGGGGGGGGGTGGGGGTGGCTCTCGCCTCCAGTCACAGCCCGCGGCTTTAAACAAGACCTTTCAACTTGCCACTGAGCGTTAGAACAGTCAGAGGAGACAGCGAGTCCTCGTGTAGGAACACTGCAGAGCGTGGCGGGGGCTTCAGCCTCAGCTGGCGCCCTTCTTTTTTTATTTATTTTTTTTTCCTTAAATGTGTGTCACACGAGCCGTTGCCGCTGTCGAGGCACCTTCACCCTGCATCCAAACCTGACGTGCAGTCGATTCAGTAACTCGAGTGCAGAGCTTTGCAGAGCGTAAACAGTCAGAGGAGCGACAGGAGGAAGCACAATTCCCAAACTTAAGAAGGATGCCAAATTCTTTGTAATCTTCAAGGGGCCAACCAAACTTTTAATCACAGCTCTGATCGACTGGTATATCCCTGGAGAAAAGAAATCAGAAACAGAACAAGCCTCTGTGCGTGTGAGCCTCGGGCAATGGAAAGCAAATGAACAATCCAACAACATGCATGCAACACGTGCCAGGGCTTAGCTGGTTAGCATGCCAGCGCCAGTCGATATCTCTGCAACCACGAAACACTGAAGTATAGTCAAGACTTTTCTTAAATGTGTTAACTCCACGGCCACACTTTGGGAATCACTGTTCCACACTGAAAGGCAGAGGTGTAGCTTGATTGGCAGATCGTTAGTCAGTTTAAGTTTTTGTAGACAAATTAGAGGAAAAAACTTGACAGATATTAGAGAAATTAATGCAACAATTATCGAGGATAGTGCCATGAAGTTGACGAAAAGTCGGCTTCATTTCCGTTGTGATCCTCTAATATGGCAGGAGTCAGGGGGAAAAAAAAAAATCTGATCCTAGATATTAGATTTTGAATTAATAGGCTCTCGAGAGGGAGACAGAGCAGCCGTGTGCCTTCTGATCGACCATAAAGGGCCGAAGCGGTTCAGATACTTTTAGATTAGAACTTTGTGCCGAATGCCGCCTGAATTAAAAAAAGTGAGTAGGTTATTAAATGTCGTGTTTTTGAAGCCAGTTAAAGCCGACGTTCTTCTGCTTCTGCGTTTCGTCTTTAGTATAAAGTCTTTAGCGCTGCGTTGCCTCCACACCTGTCTTGTATCTGTCTCATTAGCCCTCTCTGTTCCTAGTTCATTAGCCTCACCTGTATTTCTCCACCTCTCTCCACCAGTGCCTCATCCCCTCGTTAGCTGAGTTTTGTATTTAAGTCAAGTCTTTAGTTCAGTCTTGTTGCTTCCCTGATCCTGCCGCGTGCCTCTTCCTAATGCTGCTGTTTACCCTGAATAAATCCTGAATAAATCTTCATCATCTGCACTTTTGGTCCACCTCCTCCGGTCTCATCGTGATGATGCAGGAGCGCATACACCAGGATTAAAACTCCTGGCAGCACAGCTCGACCTCCAATTTGACAGTGCAGGTGGGTGGGCAGCTGGTGATGGATCAATCCTTGTTGCGGCACCGTTCGGTCTGCAGCCTCCCCCCCGAGCCAAGAGTTCGGGGATGGAGGCATCAAGGACTGTGGTGCAGGGCGAATTATCCATTTAAATTAAGGCAGAGTGCTGATTTTCTCTATATTCCCCGATGATTATGTTGAAAGGTCACGAGGGGTTCAGAATCTGACTTGCATGAAAAGTGTATTTTAATTCACTTGTTCAGGGTGCCGCCTGAGGGACATGCTTTTGTGCTAAAACGGTGTACGATTTTTATAAGAGCACAGAGGTCAGCTGGTGTCTGAGGACATCTCGCAGCACCTTTACTACCTGTATTTCTGCCTCTTTTTTTCCAATTTGTGATAAAATCATGAGAGAAAATGGCAAAGATTAAAAGGACAAATGACCCCAAAAAAGTGTCTTTCTGAGGTGGAAAAGTTGGAATGTGCAACAGTGACTGACAGAGAGTCATTTCAAACACGCATTCCCGCTGTGGTTCTTGTTTCTGCTCTTTTTCCGCTGCGTTAATGTCGTGCTGCGACTCACTTTTATATGCCTCCATCAGCCCCAAAAGAGGAAAGGATTGAGTCTGGTTTGAGTCGGGGGGGAAGGGGGTGCATGTCACCTCGCTCTCCATAAACCGTAAAGGCTGATAATAAAATAAAACACCAGTGTGAACATCTGGGTCAGAAGAGATGAAGACACAAACGCCATCTTCGGTGGGAAGCAGCAGTGAAATGCCTTCATGTATCAGACTTACTCACGCTCTGGCAATTATATAATCCCGTCATGTCCTCATGAATATTTTCACATACAGCAAACGTGCACTGACTTGGATTTTTTGTTTTGTTTTTGCAGCATCAGAATGGAAGCGCGGCTTCTGCCAGATCCTCTATAGTTTGGGTTTCTGTGCCAGCCGAGTGCGAATGCCTCCTCCTGGGAGCACTGGGGATCTCTCGGTGATAAAGTGTTGGGAAGGGAAGGTGGCAGGCGTGTGAAGAGCGGACGTCTCAAGGGTAGAAAGCCGCCTCGCACTGCATCAGGCTGTAGAGGGCGGCAACCTGGAATGCTCAAGAGGACTAGACATCATGAATTCACATTGTGTTTTTGTTCCCCCGCCCCCCTCCTCCTCCTCTCTCTCTGGACGCTGCCTTGTACCGTACTGTCCTCGTCATGTACTGAACAGCATGTGAATTGTTGCTTTACTAGGCCCGCTAACATCTCTAAACTCCAGCGGAGACGGAGGGCAAGGCCACAGCCCTGGCCTGGTGTTTGTGGTCAGATGGAATGTGAACTCCGGGTGAGAGAAAAGAGGGGAAGTAATAATGAGGCGTCCCCCCTCTGCTGGTTGTTTGTTTGGACAGACCGGCTGTCTCACAGCACAAGCTGTGGATGGAATACTAATGGATATGACTAATGATTCTCTCTTGCCTTTCTCCCTTTCTGCCGATTCCTTCCTACTCGACTCTCTTCTCTCACCCCTCCTTCTCCCGTCCCCGTCCATGCGAATGAAACTCTTGAGTCTGGGATCCAGCTACGACTCAAGGGACGGCTGTGACATGAATACCTTTTTTGTTTTTTCTTTTTTTTTCTTCAATGCACGTGCGTAGTGTCTGGCAGAACTGATCTACCTCAGGGCTTTTTGTCGAACACACCCCCACCCGACTGATCCCGGTTCCTAATCACTTATTGGTGGGTGGACATAAGACCAATCCCTTGGTGCCTGTGACCATAGAGTGGGCCCGTCAAATCCTCTCCGCATCCATCTGAGGTGTTTAACTTTCCAGATCATACTTTTTTTCCAGAACGCCCCGAGGGGAGGAACAGGAAGGCTTTCACAGAGTTGCAGAAACTCTCCACTGGGCCAGATTAAAACCTGCTGAGATGCAACCAAGGATTAGACACCCCCTTTGGCATTAGGAGGCTGCGTAAACTGTTTAAATTTATTTTGGTATTAAGTATTGAAGATTTGGCCCCTTTTAAGCAGCCTGGCAACAACTGTTTGGCCTAATAAAAAAAGAGCTGCAGAAGGGAAAAGACATTTTTTATCCATAGCATAAATTTTAATCACGTCATTTGAAGAGCTATGAGCTTTGTGATGCACTATGCAAAAGCCCTTCTAATCAGAGAAGTTTGTCACCTCAGCGCAACGGTACCATTAGCAATCCAATTAGCGGCGGGATTGGAATGGAGACGCTAAGTGGTAGACGGTGTTCCACAGCGAGGCTCACGATCAATTTAACTTTCCATTCAACATCACTGGCCACATCACAACAAGTCCCCGTGAGTAAGAGCGACCTGCTGCCACGCGACTCTGAATCACATTTCCCCCCCTTTTTTATTTTTTATAACCTATACAAGCTTTACACGTTGCAAGAATCAAAACCTCTCTGTAGGAAATGATCATAATATCACTAATAACTCTACCGGCCGGCTTTGAGGCAGCCAAAGAGCGGCTCTAAATGAAATGAGATTGCATTGATTGAGACAATAGATTTCCACATTTAGTTGAAGCTTTGGCAGCATTTTGGCTGTGTGTTATTTAATAGTCCCCTCAGAGTTTACCTCTGAGCCATTTAGCGGGCTCTGCATTAGGGAGAAAAGTTTTACAAGTCTATAAAGTGACTTACTTTTGTGTCTGTTGCACCTGTTATCACCGAGAGGAAGAATGACCAGATGGTCGATTTAAACAAGACTGTTAAATACAACTGCATCTAACAATAAAGCAAGGACTCTCCATCTGTCCGTCTGTGGGGCTTTTCACCCTGCATGTTACCAGCTCAATGCTGATAAAAGCCCTGATCCTGATCCCTCTCATGTGATCTAATGGGGAAGCAGACATAAACAAAATGGAGATTAGCGTGGTGCAACAACTTGCTTTAGTAACTCGCTGCTTTGAGGAAAAAACAAAAGCAGAAAGTTAAAGGAGTCTGAATAAGTAGGGAGTTTTCTGTTTTTCGGAGAGAACTGGAGGTGAGATTTTCAATTTCTGTCAACAGAAGTATGCTAGCTTATATTGGCCTCAATGGCTAGACTACTAAAATGGAGAAAACGTGTTTCAGTGTGAAAAGAAAAACAGACAAGAAGAAAGTAAAACAAGTCTGAGTGGGGAGACACAATCAACACAGGTTGAGAGAGCTGGAAGTGAGATTTTAAGATTCTATAACAGTAGTATGCTAACTAGCGTTAGACTCAGGGGCCAGAGTACAAAATGGAGATTAGCGTGGTGCGACAACTCTGGTGTAGTTACTCGATGCAGTGAGATAAAACCAAAAGCAGAAGGTTAAACGAGTCTAAATGATTAGGGAGACACGGTCAACACAGGTTTTCTGTCCTTCCGTCAAAACAGGAAGTACTTTTCTGTCAACAGTAGTATGCTAGCTAGCATCAGCCTCAAGAGATAAATATTTACCATTGCTTAGAGGCTTCCTGTTTGTATAACTCTAATTTCCAATGCAATTTCCTCTCTTACAGTACGTCCAGCTGAGTCTGCACTATTCGTCTCCTCTTTGAGTTTCCAGCTTTCTCTATTTTCCAATCATGACACGGTACATGAGAGGGAGGCAAGTTCATCCCTCAGTTCATTAGAGGAATACAAACACTCCCCACTCCTTCGTGTTTCCCACTCTGCAGCCTGCACACACAAACTCGGGGTGAGGGAGCGCCCTCGGAACCTGTTTCCCCTGCATGATATTTGCCAACGATACACAAGAACTGAATCTATGTCCAGAATCCTGTGCAGGATTTGTTTAAGCTGCTTGTGGGATGAAAAAGAATAACACACAAGCTAATACACACATTTGCAAGCTCCTTATTAACACTGTATTTACACACGTGCTTAAAAGCTGTGCTGATCGATATTATCTCATTAAGCCTCCGTCAAAAGACTGTGTTTAATCCGGTGGCAGCAGTTTCCCTCAGCTTGCTGAGCTTTTTAAGCCTATTTTAGCTCTTGTTTTGGTTTCAGCTTCATCGTCAAACTTCATTTTCAGCAGCAAAACACATTGAAAACAGACATTACAAATGAAATACCTGCCCCACACAAATCAGTAAGATGCTTAAGTGGGACGTGATTGTCTGGACAGAACATTGTGCAGCATATTGCAATTAAATAGCCAGATATTTCCCTCGGGGACTGTTAAAATGTTGTTGTTGTTGCTGTTGTCTTTGACAGGGCCCAAGGAGAATGAATTTTAGTCCGTCGTACATCAGGTGTACACAAGCTCGACTCCATGTGAATGCTAATGTTGCTTCTTGTCTGCTCGGCATGTGAATAAACCACTGTTTGCTTGCTTTATTTCAGAACAATGAGAATACATTTTTTTTTTTTTTAAAAAAAGGCTTAGCTGTTTGCTAAGACGTTTGCTTGCTATATAAGCTAGTAATGAGTCAATGTGGCGATTTGAGCTTATTGTTCTGCTCCCAAGTGGCCCGCAGTCAATCAGACCTCTTAGGTTTAACATTTTTGCTCAACATTTTAGAATTAATGCAACACAGCTGCACAGTATTTGTACAATTCTAACAGTCATTTGATTAGCATTTTATGCCTGTGTGGTAAGAAAATCAGTTGGCAGACCATTAAACCCTCCTCCACTAAATGTCAAGTCTACATCAATATTTGTCTGCGTTACAAAGGGATAAATAAGTTGCCTCTGCAATATTTTCACATCTCATAATTGATGTCTGGAATCGTGGAGCAAGTAAGTCGACATTTCAAAACAATGTTATAAACCCAAATCCCCAAAAAGTTGGGATGTGTTTTAAAACATTAATAAAAACAGAATTCCTGTTCCACTCCTGTTCTCTCTCCTCTTTTCCTCTCTGTGACGTTACATTCATGAATGAACGTACATTTTCCCCCTCCAGGTCTGGTAGGCAGTAATATAAACACCCTGCTGTGTAGATCCCCCTCTGTGGACCACTGCTGCTGTCAGGTTGATAAAGGGGAGTGATGATAAATCCACCTTTTTAAATCCCAAACATTCAAAAGTAACGCCTGAGCTCTCCTCCCGTCAGTAAACGGCTCCAGGTCAGATCAGAGTCAGATGGGACTCAGGGTGTTTAGTCCTCCTAGAGGTCCGGATCTGCACCAACTGTCCTACAGAATTGGCCAACACTCTGTGAACATCTTTTGTTTTTATGTAGATACCCTAAGCAGTACAAAATGCCATATTGTACTATATAATATTAAATACATTGTCTTTATACTGTTTTCAATTGAATATATGTAAAATAGGGTTAGCTAAAGCTTTAAATGACCACATTTTGTTCTGTGTTTTACACAGCATCCTGACCTTTTTGGAATCACTTTTGTAGCATAATTTGCAAAATGATTTAGTTCCACAATTTAGTTTTCAGGTTCGGTGATTTCTAAATGGGCTAAAACTGGCAAAACATCCAGTATGTTCTGACTAACACAGAAATACAATCAAATACTCCAAGTTAAATGTCAGAGTCCAGTCACAGTTTGCTGCACTTCTTCAGTAGAGACAGAACTTGTGTTCCAGCCCCGTGACCTTTGCCCTTTCTCCTTTCAGTCACCTGCTGGCCGGCCTGGGGACAGTCTGCGCATGTTTGTGCACGTCTGTAAGTTTGTGTGGGCGGCTGTGTGCCTGAGTGGGACACTAATGAGCAGACTGATTACAGTGCAAAGCCTCGGGTTATCATTAGCTCTCCCGAGGATCAAACACCAGATCAAGCCAACAGCAGGGCAGCGAGATGCGAGCCACAATTAGATATTTGTTTTTCCACAGGAAATGTAGAAAAATCCGTACGAGTTTAAGGAAGGAAAGAAATGAGCACCTTTTTTTTCCAGGCCGCGCAGCGAGACGGTGGAAGTTTTGATTCTGATCAAAAAAAAGCGACTGAGGGACTCACAACGTGCTTCGACACTTATGCACGAACACAAACCCCGACTTCATCCATAAAAGGCATTAGTAGCCCCATCAATGGGCTCGCTCAGACAATGGGGACCGACACCACACAAGAGGAACATTCTCTCATCAGCGGCTTAGAGGTTTTGCAGACAGCTTTGATTGTCTCGCCCTCGCCTATAATGAGATAGCTGCTCGCTTGACGTCTCCATGAGAACGTCTGCGTTTCCACACAGGACTATTAACCCAACAGCCTCAGGTGCCGGTCCCCTTGCAGTCCCCGCTCATCTCCACAACTGAATAAAAGATTAGGTGAGATTTCAGTGGACGAGCTCAGGTACCGAGACCGGGAGCAACTGGGAGTCTCCTGAAGAGCTGTGATTAAAGGATAATTCCAGTATTTTGAAGTCTCTATCATTATTTGTTCGCTGCGCTCACCCGAGATTACTTTTCTCAAGCAAAGCACGAAAAAAAGGATCATTAAGGTTGTGAGCAAGTCAATAATCTGACTAGAATACCTGACATACCGTGAATCAGAGGTAAGACGGAGGTAAGAATCCCTCATTGCACAGGAAGAAATGGGTATGCAAAACAACTGTGGCGAGAAAAAAAGGTCAGAGTTGAACCAGGAAGTTCAATTTTTCATCAATGTTTGCAGTTTGAGTGACCTCGGGGCACTCTACTGATTTTATGCACCAAATTGTATTTACTTGACCTGTGAAGAGAGCTGTATCAGGTCCCCTACTGTGTTTATTCTTTCTTCTAACATTATGAACATACGGACATTCAACCAGGAAATTAATGAGGCTTGGGAAGGATTGAGATAATCTAGCCTTGTGTGTTAGATTTAACTGTAATTATAAGATTTGTCGAGGAAATAAAAGATGTATTATTACATTCCCTTTCAGTAATAATGTCTGAAGTGAGGACAATAACCCTGATGGTTGTCCTCAGGCAGCCCAGTCACCAGATTGATGTTTCATACTCATCATATTAAGATTTCTACAAGATGAGTCACATCAAGATCAGATTAGTACATGAGCAGATTGGATGGCGGTGATGGTGACAGCCAAGCGAGAAGGCCTTCAAGCCAGTGACCACTGTTCAAGACGATGTTTCAACATTTGTATTTACAAGCTGCAAGGCACAAGATGAATGCATTTGTCATTTTTTTAAACAAGGGTTAAAAAAAATGAAATAATGTCAGAGTCCTTGAGGACAATGGAGTGTTAAGGACGAGTCTTGCGGCCTGGAGAATGAAAATGATTGGCTGCTCCTGTGGGCCAACAGCATGTCCTTCTGTACCTTTTGCCAGATGGCAGCTAAGTGTCCAAACCACTGGATATTTTTAACCTATATCTAGACAATTTCCTGCTGGGTTTATGGAGACACAATCAGGTACGCCAATATATCTTCTAACCAAGTGGTTTTAAGTGCCTAAACCTAACCAGAGCGGAGGTACAACACAGAACATAATGAAACTAGAAGTGCCAACATATCTGTATGTTGCGCCTGATTGTTGTTGTGGTTTGAAAGGCACGTGAGTTTACCAAGCAGGGAGGGTTGAGCAAAAAAAACACTTGTGAGTTGCATTTTGGGACGTGTAGGTTCCAGTGTGTTTCTGGTGCCTCAGCTTCTGCTGCTTTGACAGTTCTTTTTAGGAAACCTGTCACGAGCGAGTTAAAACCTGTGATTCACCGTGTTGCCAGATCCCAGGAAATCACTACAAAAAAGCAACGGTGGCCAAGACTACAAAAAAATAAGACCTGCAGCACATCAGAATCCGGCTCCGCTATGACGTCTGCAAGTGGATGCAATGAAGGACGGTTCCTTGACAGGCCTCTCTCCTGGCATCCCTCCCCTCCTCTTTTCTTCTATTCCTCTCTTTATCCCGTCCACCCTTTCTTTGGAGGCCCTCCGGACCCCATCAAGGCTCAGTCTGTTCATCCCACATGTGAGGGGTCAGTGCGTACCCCACAAGAATAAACCAGCCACTCAATGTGAGGATCTTTGTGTATGTCCTCATCCCCGCCCCCCCAAACCCTCTTTCTCCCTCTCTCACTTACTTGTGCCCTATAGACGAGAATTGGTTCCATTCACAGCTCTTCCCTCCCCCCTGGAGCGGACTTCTCAGGGCCCTAACAGCGCAATTCTATGCCTTATTGCTCCGGCTCCTCCATGGAGAACAGTCCCGTCAAAGAATTTGTGAAGACACGGACGGAAATGAACTGGCTTTGTGCTTAGTCTTGACATATAGGCGGAATCACGTGGTGAAGTCCGTGGGGCAAGCGTTTAACAAGAGAAAAGGGCAGAATGTGTAAAATGTCTCTTAGCTAAAGGCCTCCGAGTGGCCATCTTGGAAGGAAAATGCCAGGATCTGTTTGGAAATGAAGTAGTTTTATGAGTTTGGCCCCGCTGGCTGTCCTCCAGCTTAATCCACATTGTGTTCTGACTTCCTACGGACCAAAGCTGGTTTCTCAAGCTCATCTCCACCTCATGTTTAATCTCCCCCAGCTCTTTCATTAGGACCACACCATGTGTTGATTCTAAAGAAATGAAGCGGACACCTCATTTTGAGCAAGAATGAGCCGGAGAGGGCTTTTGTCCGAAGCAGGAATGCCCATAAGACAGAGAGGAACAGTGTTTGGTCTGACTCGGGTTGCTATACCAGTGCTGGAGAAAGCCATGGCAACGCAAGCGAGAAGGTCTGCCGGACCACATAGCGCCGATACAATACGGCTTCTCGGGGTTTGTCATTCCAGTCAGGCCTGACCCAAATTACGACATCCTGGGCAAAAAGTGGCCCACTTCAAACCGGAGCACACGCACAGACATGCTTAATTGGGCTTGCATATATTTGGCTGATAGCTATAATAAACAAAAACATATGGATGTTTGATGTCTAATCACTGAGGAAACGGTCCTGTTAATGATTTACCACCACAGTCCCGTAGCCCATGGCTGCTGGATTATTGTGACTTTCCAATTGTTTACCCAACATGTCTACAAGCCACTTTTCCATCTGCGCCCATAATTCTCAGCATTTTTAAGCTTAATAGTCTTTTATGTTTCCGTATTGTTTATTATCTCCTATCAACACCCCCGGGGGGAAAATCTGCTCAAAATGGGAAGAGCAACAAACAAGCGATTAGGACCATGTCTACAGAAGTGTGCTGGTGAAATATGAAACAGTAAAGCACAAAAAAAAAGGGGGAATTGTCAGGAAAACAAATGAAAAGAAAGTTCAACCTTCTTCTTTCTTTTGCAACTTTACCTTAAACTTTTCTGATATTGAGGACAACCAAGGGGTACAAGATACATACACAGGAAAAAACACATAAAAAAAATGGCCTTCGTACCATCTGAGTCATTTCTGCGCTCGGCTCCAAACTTTTCCGCCTGCCCTGACCACCTCACCATCACATCACACCTTCCCCCACGGAAAGCCATGCATCACTAAGTGTGCACCCAGAAGAAGAAGAAGGAGAAGAATTTACTTACTTTATTTTGGAGGTCTGGTAGTTGTATATCAGAGCTCGGAGAAGTTTTCTCTAGACACTTTTCATCTGCACCTCTGCCCTGCTGCCCTGCCTCTCCAATACTATTTCTCTTTGTGGGCTGAGCATACGATAGCTGTGTAGTTTTTTTTTTCTTCCCCCCTTTTGGTGTGTGTTGCATGGGGTGAGGGGGAGGGAGGGAGGGAGGGAGGGTGGTGGCAGTCGGGTGGGTGGGTGTTGAATGCCGGGTTTCCTGACTCGTGATCAGGAGCTCATTACCCGCAAGGTCACTCCAGGGACGCCCCTGCCTGGCACTCAACGAGACACCAGAGAGAAGATGTGAGATGGACGATGAAGAGGGTGAGAGAAAGAGAGAGAGAGAGAGAGAGAGAGAGAGGGGGAGCAGCTAAGAGCCAAAGTGCCTGGGAGATCCTCAGGGACGGGGGAGAAAGAGCTGAGAGAGGGAAAAAAAGGAGAGGCATAAATACATAAAAACAGCAAAGACAAGGGAGACAGTGAGAGACACTGATCCAAATGCCAACAGAGGGGAAGATATTCAGGAGGTGCAAGCGAACACGACAACAAAGTGTGACTGTAGAAGCCCACAGAGCGAGCGAGCGAGTTTGGAGCAGCAGCCCGGTCAAACCACACAGAGTTATATAAAATATCATGTTGATCCATGGAAAAATGAGTGTGTGTGGCCTCAGCGATCAATAGAGTATTGACACACACCAGCTGGGCACTGGATTTGTTTTTCAGCTTTTGTGCATGGGCAGCACTGCAGAAAACATGCCTCCTGTGTCCAGTGAATGACATCTGATCATTTCATGTGGCCTTGTAATTGTTTTACTAAGAGTTGATTGAATGGTTGTCTAAGTTTTTACATGCAAATCACCAAGATAGCTTGTTTTCATGACAACTTAAAATGACACAAGGCAACAATTTACATGTGTTTAGCTCTTTTTTTTATTTGTCATAATTGATCTGAAAATTATGGACTTAACTGCCCATTATTTCCTATGTTGATTTATCTGCCAGCGAGATTGAACATTTAGTTAACAAATGTTCCAAAATAGTGAAAAGTCAACCATGTTGTGTGTTAGCTAGCTTGCTAATGTTAGCCACAGGTAAAGAACTACAATCAGTAGGGTGTGTGGACCCAATAACATCCTTGGTCATTGGCCAGTGACACGCAAAGCAAAATATATTCCCAAAACATCACGTTTGGATCTTCGTTGTACCCTCACAGTTTGGTTGGAGTGTATCTATATTTCTGCAGTTACCTTACGAATGTGACATCATCATGCGTTACATGTTTGACTTTTTGTTATGCACTGGGAACGAATAGCGAAAGTCGTGTGCTTGTTCAACCCAACCATCCACCCCCGACCACCTCCCTTCGCAGCCCTTTTTCGCTCTTTGCACGACATCTCCTGACTTCCTCCTTTGCTGCTTAAATAAAAACGACCAAATATATGACAATCGATTATATAGTTAAGATATTTTATTTTTAGTTATGTAATAAAAGTAATTAATTACTTTTGCTGATGATTATTTGGTACTTTTCTTCAATGAATACCCCGTTAGCAATAGATTACATTGATTGCCTGATACTGATTTTTCTGTTCAGCTAATTGATTACCTGGCCAATCGTTTCAGCCCCCGAACAAAACACCACAGTTTCCCCTTGACAATAAATCTGAGCGGCTCATTTGTCACCATGCTGAAAACTTTTAGAAACCAGCAGTAACCGTTAACTTTAAAATAAATAAATAAACAAGCTTCTTTTTTAATTGTCAAACTTGAATTTAAATAAGTAAACCTCAGACCTGTTTGGACAGCTATCTGTCGGTGAAGCCATCTCTTCCTCTCATCCGTCTGGTTTGATCCATTTTTGCTCTTATTTGTGGCCAGATATCCTTTTAGAGGGAGTGTGGTAATAAGTTGCGGATACTCTCAGGGTGTTTGGAGCGGCAGATGGCTGGAGATGACCCTATAGAACAGCCTGGCACTCTGCCGCGGCTGATGGAGTCGGGATTGACAGATTACAGCACACAGGATCAATAAAGTGTACCATTAGTTCTGTCCACGAAGCCTTGTGTACAATACTGATGTCAGACCGCCTCTGTAAACTCTCTGTAGTCCACACACAGAGAAATGGCCTTATATTTCACCGTATAAGGGTGTTCTGTCCTGGTTCGGCCCGGCACAAATTCACTTTATACTACAAAACAATACTCACGGTGCCAAAAACTCAGCTCTTAAGCTCATAATTATTAGTTAAAACCCATTTAAGCGCCAGAGTCCATTGTTAAGGTGCTATTCAGAACCGTTCGCGATGTGATTATAATGCACCATTTCAATACTTCAATGGTCATTTATAGTCGGAGGCACATTCAAAAACCATTAGTGTGATGGAGACTCGACATTATGAATTCAAAGAGAGGGACAAACATTAGCATTAATGGTCCCCAATGGTCAACTTTGTGCTTGGTGCTCAAACCCAGATCTTCTCACCAGAGCGGTTTGTAAGTAAGGTTCAATTGAGACAAGTCAGAGAAGAGTCTCTGCCCTTTTTTCTTAGAAAGTCGCAACTGCTTGAGGGGAAAAAAATGAAGTCGTTAGAAGGAAATCGCAAGTTTCTGAGACAAGAACTTTTCAATTTATTTATATTTTGCAAATGGTACAGACCAAAGAGCAATGAAGGTTTTGACGTAGCAACGTGACAGCAGAACATGAACAGCACAGATGAACTCTTAGCTCCCACTTAATCGTAGATTAGCAAAAGCTGATAATACAAATATTAGTGTGAATCATTGCTTGAGGGTTGTTTGCATTGGTGTAGTAATTTTCAGCCTCACAGCACCCACAAAATGACTAGTTTTACTGTCAGAATCGGATCCATTTGGCTGTGTAACATTTGGACAGTCTAGAGCTACACAATGCAGGAGCGAAGCAGAATATCCAGTTCATTTTAAGTCAAACTTCCTGTCTCTGACGCTGTATCCAGATTTCCCTTATTACATCCACGGGTCAGATGCATCTGTCAGAGCAAATTAAACTTGACCTCGAAGATATTGTCAGGGGGTCAGGCTAACTCTCCGAATCATGTATTAACTCTGAATTTCAACATTTTCCTTTCAAAGCTGGGTCAAGAGTTGAGAAAAGATTATTTCTGCGGTCAGTTTGATAGCTCTTCTGGAGCTTTTGATCATATCACATACATCTCATTATATTCACCAACTCTTTTTTTGTGTTTTTCCACAGAACAAGCGCCAACGTCTGAAAATGGAAGAGGTAGAGCGAAAGCAGATTGCCCACTAGGTCATCGAACGGGAAAGGGGGTCTTTTTCTCTGATGAATGATAAAATAAAAGTGAAAATTGCTAAAAATGGATCACAAATATACTTTAGCTGCCGGTAGTATACTTGGATGGCCCCACCCAAGTAAAGTCTATGTGTGGGGTGTATAGGAGTGTTCAAATTCCAAGGACTTCCTGACCACGTGTCCTAAAATCTGGTTAACCAACCTCAAATTCTCAAGATTGAAAACAGCAGATGAGAAAACAATCTCACCACACCGAGCTGTCGTCACATCAACATGAATGATGATGAATTTGTCCCAGCTGGACCGAAAGTTTTTACACATAAGTTCAAGATTGTTTTATTTTGTTTTGTGGGTTTATCACATCAAGATTTTGCTTCCTCAAGTCTTATGGGAGTTTTATATCCGTCAACACCAACTTTTTCTGATGGAAGACAGACTCTGAGTCCAAGTCTCTAAAAATCTACTTTTCAGTATAATCACACTGTGCAACTTCTTCCAGGTTGATATGAAACGGGATGACTGAGCGGTGAAGAGGTGAGGGGCGAGCAACAGGTATTCAAACTCTAAGTTCAAAAAGCAAAGCAACTGAACTCTTGTTTTGAACGCCATCAAAGAGGTAATAAGTCGAAAAGAAACGGTGAGCAATAGACCAGCAGGCGAAATAATGGATTCATTAGTATGGAGCCTTTAGGCTGCTTGGTGCATCTGCCTCAGAAATATATGTCCTGGTCTTAAATCTTCACATTAAGGCAGAAACTTGAAATATAGGCATTGATTTTTTGGATGAGAACAAGCAGTCGAACACTGCGAAGTGGAGAAATCTGGAGGATCGCTTCGGTGCACACGTGGCATCAAAAAACAGCAGGTTTTTCTTCCAGTCCTCCATTTTTCACAGTTTTCTTTAATAAATACCCAACACTTTAGTCCTTTTATTCATTCGTGCTTCCCAACCCTTGGTCGTTAGAAAGAGCTGCATCTGCAACAGAGCGAGCGCTGCAGTTCAACATGTTCAGCATCATGTTGCACTGTTGGGGATTTCAGCGTCAGCCCCAGTGATGGCCAGTAATTAGTATGACTCATACCCCCTGCTGATAAGGATACACCATTCCACTGCTGCCGTCTCATATTCAACTCATTAATAATACATTTCATCCATTTGCACCCCCACGTCAGCCCCCCCTCTAAGTGTGCGATATGCTTTAGTGCCATCCGCGAGGAGCTTCTCCAGTGATATCATTTTCCTCCATTTGATTAAATAAGATGTGACGGACGATGAAAAAATGATGCAAAAAGGAATCCGCGACTCTTCCAAGAGCTGATTTTCTGTTGTGCAGAAATCACGAGAAGGAGCCTCGGAAAGAGAAAAAAAGGGTTTACACGGCTATAAAAAGGGTTTGAGCGGAATATGATCGTTATATTAAATCAAACGGTTCCCTCGTTATTTCTATTCACTCCGAACTGGCCGCTGTCGTTAGGAGGCCGAACAGAGCCGGGGATGAAGTCGCTGTTAAGCCCCACTAACCCTGCTCGCTGAGTACACGTCCACCGGCAGCCCAGTGAGAGGGCGGCAGTGACTGGGCCTGTCTGCGGTGAGAGTCTGATGAAACCAAATGAAATCAGCCTGTTGAAAGTCAGCCACGGCGTTCCTTTCAGTCCTTTTTTTTCTTTTTTTCCTTCAACCACAGCTCCGGCAGCTCTGCCCCTCCACCCCATCGTTCCCTGACAAAAGACACCGCAAAGTATCCGCGCAGATGAGAGTGCCAGGAAGCGGCAGAAAAGTCATTTTTCCACACCTTTTCAGAGTGTTCAATTTGTGCAACATGTCTGCGGAGGAAACGGAGATTGAATTTATGACTGTGGGAGAAGGATGGGAAAATAGCTGTGTCTGAGAACAACCTCTCAAATCACTCAGAAACTCTTCAGATATAAGATAATCATACGAGACACCCAGGAACCCCCTCATAACGCAGTTCTGTCTCAAGGGCAGATACAAACTTTTGTTTCTGCTTTTCCACCAAACGTTTCATTCGTCACACAAACTGCACGAGGATTCAAGAACAAAATGTCTAGACTGTGATTAACAGTCCCCCACCCCCCCACACACACACACACACACACACACACACACACACACACACCGCCAGGCCACGAGTCATGTCAGACGCAGGACGAAACACACATGCAGACACACACACACACCCCCTGAACATCTGTGGGGCCGTGACCGCCATTGAGATCTGCATCCGGCTAAATACTGTATCCAGCTGTCGACGGTACACCTAATGAAACAAGTCAAGTTTGTTTATGTCGACCTTAATCACGAGTTTGTCTCAGAGGGGCTTTTTTTTGCAATCTGTGCGGCGTACAGCACCCTCGATTCTGACACAGGAGCTCACCCACACAAAAGTGAAGTCAGATAAGTAGCTTTATTTTGGTTTTTCCTAAACTTAACCAGGTAGTTTAAGTGCCAAAACGTAATCAAACAGTAATGTCACAACACAGGTCCAAGTATACATCTGTCTGTGGACGCTGCAACAGTCTTGATGGTTTGGGAATATGATATATGTCGTCTTGTGCTTCTCTGGCAATCAACCTATTCAGTCAGTTAGGGATGTTGTAAAGATACTTTCAAGTTTGGTGAACTTTGAGAAAATCTTCCCTGCTGTAAGCCCCATTTTTGCTGTTTTGGTCTCTACTAACTGTTGAGAGATATCTGACTGGGCCGGTGACGCACACTGGGGTCATCAGTGCTTTGTTGTTTTGCTGAAAACAGTTTCGGTGAAAGTAACAGTAAAGTTGTGGGCCAGAAAAAAACAAAACAATGAGCCAGAAGAGGCTGAAACACGACATAGAGCTGAGGGAAACAGCACAATCAGGTTAGTTTCAACACCTTTACTATTGCATTTGATCCATGGTTACCATAAAAAGAAGCATTGAATACATTGATTGGCAACTTTTTAAAAACGTAACGTCCTTTTTCAGTGGACGTGATCGGATCAAATAATTGCACACACTCGCACTCTGACCGAACATAAGCACAAACACAAACACCTCCGTCACGTCGATTCCATCACGAATCTTTATGAAAGCACAACCTTTTATAACCTGATGAAGTTTATAGCGCTCATCTATTCAGCATGAGGTAATGAACGGTATCCCATTATGCCCATTTAATTTCGCAAGAAGCTCGGTTTCATTAATAAAGCATAAGCTCTCAGATGAATATTAATATTTATATGCCTCTGCCCTAGCTAATAAAAGTAAAGAGATTTTTTTTTCACTTTCCAAAGACCGTCCTCGACAGTCCCTGTGGAGAGCGGTCGATCTGTTTACCTTTTTTTTCTGGGTTTTTGTCGAGCGACTAGCAACTTCAGGCGAGACTTTTTCACACTGTCATCGAAACACAGCGTAAGAGCAAAAGGTGTACCTCTCTGACTGCGGCTGCATTTGTTATTCAGACCTTAATGCAGTATTTAATCTCCATTTAAAATCCATTTGATGCTAATTAGTCATCACACCTCCAGCATCAGCAGCGTATTGGTGGATATGTATTGATTAGGGAGATAATCAGACTGAAAATGACTGAACGCTGATTTATTAGCCTGATTCTTTAGTATGATAATGTGCTTCCCTTGTGTTGGAAGCCGGTGATCCCCGCGGATCTTAGTGGATGTCATGTTTTCAGTCACTCTTTGGCGTCGGCTGTCAAACTGCCAGTCACACAAATGGAAATCTGATGCAGTACGGGGTTCGTTTTCATTGCGTACAATACCTAAGAAGTTTTTTTCCAGCCTGAATTTTAATGCGACTTCACGCAGATAAATCAAACATGTCCTCTGCTGTACTCGCGTCAGTGAAAGCCTCCGTCCTGGTCGTCCTGTTTGAACACCGCAGAACTTAATTTATGACTGACAATTAATCTGAAAGAGCCAAAACACTCCAGCGTGGCCATCGGAGCATGACAGCGTCGACGAAAAACAGCTCTCGCCCGATTCGTCTCCCAGCCGACAGTCTGGCCCCGTCGCCCAGCGTTTATCTGCCTCCATACGCTTCCCCTCGAAAAAACTCATTAATCTCTAATGGCTTAATTCTGTGTTTCCACTATGGCCTGTGTATGTTCTCATTAATGGCTTTTTCAATCGTATTCTATAGAGCAGAAGAAAGATTATAAAATGTCTTTTTCTTCGGAAAAAAAAAGAAAAAAAGGATTAGATTGGAAATAGAAAACGTACGTGATCCATCTTGTAGTCATTTGATGATGGTGTGCGCTGCAGATAATCGAGTATGAGATCGGGTAGGGAGGATGATGACAGCAAAGGAAAATGAATAGAAAGCTTCGAGTCATAGTTCAAACGGAAATTATGAACTTGAGAAAGACGCTGAAAGACACGGGGCTAACTAAGTTTGTGGAGGGCGAAGGAGTCTGACAAATGTCCAGAATCACGAGTGGAAATAGAAACGTGTGTCATATTTGAGCCATGCTGGTTCTGTTTTGGTTAAATGAGTAAATTCAAAAGCCCAACATGATGTAATAAAATGCCAGAAAGGGTAAGAGAGTTGCTTAACGATATGGACACTTCATGGGTTTAACTGTATTAGGGGCTCAAGTAGTTGCATTTTTTTTGTAGTTTATATATTTTTTTATTTTTCCATTGCCTCTCTACAGTAATTCAAGTATTGATTGCTGTTTTTAATTAACAAATGTTGATTAAAAGCAAGTACTAACAGCACTGTTAGTCTGCAGGACAACCACAGGGAGTCAAGGAGGTCAGTGGGCCACGATGCATTTACTGTTTAGTAACCCTGAGACAGAATTAGCTAGCTGGCATGCTATTTCTAATTTGTATGTTCAGTGGTTGTCTGGTGTTAATAGGATGTATTTGTGTTTTTCTTTTGGTTGGTTTGTCCAATAAACAGCCAGAGGCGGAGCTGATACAGCAGGTGGTGAACTGTAGTTCCCCCAGTAAACACACCAACCACTGTGGCTGTCGTAGCATCAGTGTGTCTGGGCTAGCTAGCTTGCTAGTTTAACATAGCAGACCTACGGCAGCTCAGCGATACCCTGGAGGTTGTGTGACCCCAAGACCGGGGGAGGTCGAAGAGCTTGGTGTGTTTACTGTGGAAATTCAGAAAAACAGACATCAAGGCAATCCATCAGAGGTGGAGTACACGACCGGTCTTGCGAGAAAAGCAGTGGGATCCATAATGCTGCAATATCTCCCTAGTTTAGCTTTGCTGTGGCTCAACTTCTTCCGGTGTGAAGCAATCGGTAGCTCGCAAATCTGTGCTTTCAAAGTACCTTCCCCAACAACCAGAAGTCTGTCTGCCTTTAAAAACTTGTCAAAAACCAAGACACGTAGCTCTGGCATTTTGTTCTAAACTGTTGTTGGGATTATGGATTCTCTCTCTGTCCTTTGGGTATTTGCTCTGTGGTGGAAGAAACACAGTCTCCCATTTATCATTCCACCTTGAGCATAAAATACACTCCTCCTGATATCAGCAGTCTCAAAGACGAGTCAACAACTTTAGGTCCTTAAAACAAACTTAATTTTCAAAAAGAAAGAAAGTGGGCACTTGATTGGATCTCTTATGCCTGGTACACAACAGCTTTGAAGCCAATTAGCGATGGAATCGCTGTGAACAAAACCAGAGGCAGAATAAGGGCCGGAGTGAGAGAAGTGAGAAAAACTTAAATGACATATCATCTGCCCAACTCTGTAAAAGTAACTTCCCCCCCAAAAAAAACTGAGCTCTGTACTTGTTCTCGAAGCGCCTCGGTGTTCCCGGCAGTCGCCTATAACAATAGGATTAGTGCCAAGTTGAGTAGCGAAAAAAAAAAAGGCAGGGGAAGGGAGGATAAAAACTGCCAGGGATCACTGCTATCACTGATGGAGCCTGAGCCCCCGAGGGAGCACTCGTCTTTCTGTTTGATTTGTTCCCTGTCATCTAGTCTGTAGCCAGTGGGCTGGGGGCTGTTTGCTTGGCACTGATCAGACCTTTTATCTGCCGATTGAGACAAAGAAGGAAGGGAAAATAGCTCTGTGACCAGAAGCTGAACCTTCCTCCTCCACCTGCTCCGAGGGGACGGCTGAAGGAAGCCGGCGCCGACCCGAGGACATCCATAGCTGGTGTTCCTGACGTCTGTGTGATGACAGGAGTTGTTTTTGTCTCGCCGCCGCACCGATGCAAGCGTCCGATTCCGTGCGATGCGACGTGCTCCTCGCCTCGTCGTGCTTTGCAAAGATGACCTAGCCGTGGTACTTAAAGTGGATTTAGATAGAAGTCATTATCCTCACAGTAAAACACCTCTGTCTCGCTCCAGCTGATCACCACTTGTCAAGTGTTTGGAAAGCCGCCTGCAGTCCCAATCGATGAGAGAACAAATTACGACCAGCAACCTCGCCTGAGGGCTGAGGAGAGGGGTTGAGGCGCAGCTGCAATTCAGCCGCAGACGGAACTCTTCCGGCTTTCCAAAAAAGAAAAGATTGAGAAATTATTTTAGTAATGAGACAGCATCTGGGTGATAGGGACCGTATGCAACGCTTTTGTCTTGATTTTGGACTCTCTCTTCTTCGGGAGGGGATTTAGCAAGGCAGCCAAAGTGTTTGTGATTGGCACGGGGCCCCTCGGCCTCATTTCTCCAGTTGTGGGTTTTCTCTCCGAGCCGGCCAGGCGTGTAAACACACATCAGCTTAGCGTTCGCTGGTCCTGCCCTTTGCAGGTGCTCACTGTCAATCCGGGAGGTGGTAGAGTAAATAAAAGTACGTCTGACAACACGGCTCGAACCATCTGCAATGAGCTGTCTGTAAGCCCCTCGTTCCTCCTCACACTATAGCGCTCGCGCTCATCACATGAAGAGCATTATTGAAAACAATAACAGCAGGGAATTGTGGCGAGCTAATTAAACTTGACGATTTGTTCCAGTCTCACTGCAGTATTTGATTTGCAGTTTTCCAATTTATTCCCTTCGCTAAAAATAAAAAAATAAAAAAAATGTAATCAATCTTGATTAACTTGTCTGCCGTGTACGTTATTAAGAGGACGCATTCATCAACGTATAAGACTCGGCGGTGATGCCGAGAGGAAGTCGCGGCAGCCAGAGAGAGCGGGAGACGTCCAGCTCAAATTACAGACGAGACTCTGTTTAAAGAGGGACTTAACTTTGATCACAATACTCTCAGCTCATTCTGATTAACATCCATTTTTAATGAAGTCACATGCGGGCAGCCTCAGTGGGCATGTGCCTTGGCAGCCGACCACGCGGCGTGGCTGGAAATGGACATTCTCGCGGAGATAAAGCAGAAGGATTAGCCGTTGCATCGCTGCGCCGCATTGCTTAATGCTCGCTGATGAGTTTTCATCTATCATCAAGGTATAGCGGCGCTGTGTTCTCATTAGCAAGCACTAAAGGCGATGCATTACAAAGCAGCCTCCCAAATTGTTTCCATTATTGTAATTGGATGAGTGGGTTTGAAATTTTAACTACACATGCAACATCATATATTCACTTTTAATCCTTCTCTAAAACTAATTTCGTCAAAGATAAGCCTTTCGCTGTATTCTGGCTTGCATCAGGGACGCATAAATATTGATCGCGGCGCTCGTTTGACATTCGAGTTACATTTTATAACTGGCAGCATGCGGAAAATCGCCCGAGCAAGGCAGCTGCAGTGATATGCGTTTCATTTGTGTTTTTATTTGGGTCAATTTTAGCCAAGCAGACGGGGAGTAGAGCGCCAGCCACATCGATGTCTGTATTAGTGTCTCCCTGCATACAGATGAGAATGCGTCTGGTCCGAGTGGAGCTCTGTGATTTCCACTTAATGAGGTTGAGAATAGCCCCAGTCGGAGCAGGTAAGGCCAGACTCTGTTGACCTTTAACACCCCATAACCATCAGTCACAAGGGCCTGACAGATCGCAAACAACTGGCCGAGGCGCTGGCTGGATCATGCATATCACTCACGGTGAGGAGGCTGGGAGCTGTCAGCGTGGTGGACGTCAGGGGCAAGTCGGCTCCCAATTAATCTCTATCGCACTATCCAGCTTTTACTGTATGTCTATAGACCAATCAAAACGATATACTGATGTCAGTTTTAAAATACATCTGAAACCTTGATGTGCTTTTGATAGGGAGAAGGGTGTGGCAGGAATATTCTCTCTCACTGCCAGATTTATAAGATTACTGTTATAACTGTGAAAAGACTGTTTGGCATTTTTAAAAAATATTTTAGTAAAAATCTTAATTTCTAAACACTGACAGGATGATGGTAAATGCAACAATTCGGTGAGCATGTCCTCGACAGAAAAAAGCCTCAGTGAGACCGATTTACGGTTATTGTTTGGTGTCAAACTCTAGTGGCTGTAGTAGATATGACGGGAGCAAAGGAGGAAGTCAGCTGACATAGTAAGGTAAGCTAGAGGAGGCTTGGGCGGAAAGAAAATGTGTCAAACAGGTGCACGACTTCACTAACATAATGTACGTCACGTAACCATTAGGCCACTAATATTATTCTTTTATCTCAAACCAAGTAGTTCTAAAAAATGTCAGTATCAGTAATATCTATTTTAGAGTTTGCTTGCGTTAGCGGTACCAAGTGAAGCAACTTCTCTGCTAGATTTTATTTACGTATTTGGTGTTGTATGTCATGTCAAAGGGGGGAATGTAACATTGAAATACATCAAAATGTGAGACAGTCAAGAACAAAGCAGCAGTAACAATGTGTAATGTTAGCAAGCTACCAGAAGCTAAGTAGTAATGATTGTTTTGTCGAGGGGAGTGATAAGATTGGGCCTTAGTTTCACTAGGTCTTAGCTTACATCAAGCCTTTTTTTCATTTTGCTAACATACGCAAACCAAGATCATAAAAGTAAAATCTATCCAATGTCTGCTAATGTTAGCTCTCATTAGCCGCCATGAACTGCTGGTTCGGTTGTAGCAACACAACCCCTGAATGTATTGAAGTGGGAAAGGTTTTATTATCAAAGAGGTTACTGTGTTCACCTGTGCCCGTTTTTTGTTTTGTTGGTTTGTTACCAGGATTACACAAAAACTACTTAACAAATTTCCACGAAACTTGTATGGAGGATGGGTCTCGGCCGGGAATAGACCCCATAAACTTTTGGAATGGATCCGGATAAAGGGACAGATCCAGGCCATTTTTGTAAGATGGGGCTTTTTTTTTTTTACATTTTCATAAACTTGGAGAAGAATGCATGGATTTTGATGGGAAAAATCAGGTGTATTTACGTAGCTGTGAGCACAATTTTAAGCGGATCCCAATAAAAATCTGGATCCATCTGACGTACATATGTTTTATTTGATATTGAATTGAATGAAAGGGGACTGTTGGGCCTCGGTGGAGGTATGCGCTCTTCTGAGTGCCTTTCTACTGTCGTTGATTATGAGTTCAACTTTTAAACAGTAAGAGTAAGATTGGGTTACCCCTTCTTTTGAAAGGTTACGCATTGAAATTTACATTTCTATTCAAGTTTTTTTATCAAGTTCAGGATGTCTCCGTCTCTCTCACAGCTACCACTCCTGTGACCTTATATTCACTCCCAACTCCACCTGTCCGCCTGTCTGCATCATGATAATGAGACCTTACAATTCATTCCCCTTGCCGATGAATACGCCACCTTTAAGATTTCAAAAGATCCTTTCTCTCTGTGTATTTATGCGGCGTTTCTGAACGTCCCAAAAAAAAAAAAAAAAAAAACGCTGCGTGCCATTTGAAAGCCACAAACAGGTTTTGATCGATAACGCTATTCCGCGCAACTGCACGGTTATGGTCACAAGTGCTGCCAAACGCTCAATAAGGCATGACCTTCAATGAGGGCACAGCGTGGTCAGGGAGGGAACACCCAACAAAACAATTATCTCAGCTCGTTTCCCCCACCGCTTGCTCACCATACATCATTGTTTTATCAAAATCGAAAAAGGGCCTGACTGTATACAGCCACCGAGAGCTCCTCTGCTCGCGGATCGATGGCTGATTATAGCTCCTGCTGTGGTTTATCGCAGGCCAAGTCCAATCCTGCAGCGGCATGAGTCAGTACAGATGGTTGCCATATTATAGGAGACATTATAGCCATCGTGTTTATGCGGTGGAGGCTTAATCCTGAATGATTGCCGCCGCGTAAGATGTAAAAGGAACGCCGCCGTTCAGAGAAGCTCAGAGCAGAGGAGCAACTAGATGTGACATTCATTAGATTTAAGCCAGCGCAAAGTTATTAATATTTGAAAAAATGAAAAACACAGGGACCACAACAAAGACTTCAAACGTGGCATTGTTCTGACTCGCCCACGCTAAACCTGTGTTGTTGTGTTTTTTTTTTTTTTTCTTCAAAGTCACAAAACTCAGCCAAGCTCCAGGACAGTCTCATTATGCAATTGCTATCATCAGATGCACTCAGTCAGGGCTCCACTTGAAGAGTTTGCCGCGTCTCCTCTTCTTCTTTAAAGGGGAATTGCGGCGATAAAAAATAAAAGAGGGTCTCTTATCAGTTCCTCCGCTCAATCCAAACATTTTCTAGACTCATTATTATTGGGTTTTTTTTGTTCCCCTCCGCTGTCATGAGCATATTAAAACATGTCAAGACGTAAAAATCATTAGCCCTTGTAGTCTGACATTTAAATGCGGCCAATTCCTCTGAGTCATCTGGGGACGCGTCCGCCCCCTCGTAGAAATGTCAGACTAATAAGGTACAAACAGCCGCCGTAATCCGATTCAGTGTACATCTTTTAAGCGTAAGATGCAATCAATGTGTTCAGCCCTCTGGTATCCCGGCAACATGTCCGTGTCTCTCCTCGCGAGCTTGTACATCTTTCTCTTCTAACCCATACATAAGGGAGTAGGAGTGGGGACAGGCTGGTTACCGGGAGGAATGTGTGTTCGCCTCCGTCCTCAGCAGCCGCCGCAAACAAGATGTTGATGTTCAGAGGAGCGGCGCTGATAACAAACTCAGTCATTTTCAGCAGGTCATGACCACAGAATATGTCGGCGTGGAGTTCCTCTGACATTTACAAACAGCGGAGCTAATACTGATGATGCAATTCAGGTCCGAGTAAACAAGATTTTAGCGCCTATTCTTTAGCGTCCCGGCAACCAATTGTTTCGGGTGTGATTGTGAATTTTGATCTTGTTAAAGGGTCCAGTCCATATTATATGTATTTTGAATAGAAACCGTGTTTATCACAGGACCGTGTGGTTGTATCTGTGTTTATCTAGAGCTCTTGACTCAGCCCAGACACCAGGATAAACTGTTGGCATTTAAAGGAGCACTATGTAGTTTTGGGGAAGACATTTTTTATTGATTTACTCATGCCGAAAGAAACGAAATGAACAAACTCTCTCCATAAACAAACTGAGCTTAATGGACAACACGATTTTGTACTGTTTACTTTGTTTGAAGCTGGACAGGTGGCAGGGTCCGCCACATAAAACAGTGTTCTGGTCTGAGAACAGCTTGTTTATTATGTTATGGTAAAAAAAAATATGGAAGCTGACTATAGATGTTTTTCTCCAAAACTACATAGTGCCCCTTTTTTAATGTGATTTGTTCACAGTGCATGATGGAGGAAAAATGTAAATGTCTAAAAATAGTTGTTAACGTGAACCCAAAATATGAGAAGCAAAGATACATTCATAAAAAATAGAACAAAGAAAAGAAAAGAGCTAACCTAACACATTTGTCACGCTCTTGTCGTTTCATTTTCATCTAATGTGTGTTTTATGTGTTTTCTGTGTTGTTCTGGAGTTCCTCGCTCCGTTTCCTTCTCGTTTTCTCTCCTCACTTGCCTGAGTTTCCCTCCACACCTGCTCTGGATCTCCTTCGTTAACCCCGTCCTGTTTTTGTTTCAGCTCCTTCCTTGTTCCAAGTGTTTTCCACACTCATTACTTTCACCTGTGTTCCTCCGCCTCGCTCCAGCTGCACCTCGTCCGCCCATCAGCTGGGTTTGTGTTTAAGTCCGATCTCTGGTTCAAACGTCTGTTTCCCCTGAACAAACTTCATCCGCTGATATTCCAGTGGATCTCTCATAAAGTCCACTTCTCTACTCCACCGTGACAATACTGTCCAGTTCTCTGTATCGTAATTCAAACTGTGCGTCATTCTTGTGAGCCACAAATTAAGTTGTTTTGTAACTTGTTGAGCAAAAGACTCTGAGACGCCATACAAAGTACACTTTTAGAGGTACATATTACTGTATTTTTACTTGAACTATTGTTGAATTAGTTGTTTTTTCACAAGGGTATATTCTGTATGTAGATATAAACTGTCGATGAATGTACATACCTTTACTTGTACATATTATTGTATTTTCTTCTGAAATTCATGTCGATTTTCATATTACACTTTAGGAAAAAAGTGAGAAAAACTCAGAGAGACGAAAAAACAAACAAAACAACAACACAAGTAAAACAAAGGACAACGTATTGTAAAAATTCTATTTGACATTCATTCAAATTTATGTTTATGACCTGACTTTTTTATATCTGGAGCCGGAGGTGATGGTGGTGGAGTTATAGTGTATTTAAAATGTATTTTTAAAAGTGTCATTAAGTTTACCATAATAGTATTTGCAATGTAGTATATTTATATATACTTTTATTTAAATATGTGTGAACAAGTTACAATATACTTACAACAAAGGACACTTGTTGTATATAGTATATTATATAGTACATGTAGATTTTCATGATGTCAGACCTCATTTCTGATGCTATTTATGGTTTGCATTGTTTCAGTGCATTTCATTCACAGCACGTCTCTGTACAGTGATGTTTTGGCACTCGTGCTGGATTCACATAGCACTCCTCCACAATTGAGAGAGAGATTTAAAGGAAACAAAACCACGTATGTAATCCAGCCTTATCGTTTTGTGTTTGCATGTTTTACTATCCCGATAATCGCGTCATTATCCCGTATAATGAAGGTCCGCCACCTGTGCAAACACTGCGTACTCAGTGTGCACAACCCGACGTGAAAGAATGTAAAAGGCACAAATGGAAAAAGGAAACGGGCGTCCAGCAGAAAACACCAACAAACATTTCGCTGCCGAGCTCTCGCGGCGGCCCCGGCGGATTTTTCAGCCGAGGACAAAAGAATGAAAGCGGAGCAATGCGAGGTGGGATGTGATGACAGACGAGGTGTGGGTGTTTGGTGTTGCTGGTGGCAGCTGTAGTCTTAACGTTAGTGTTTCTGCAGAAGTCTGTGTGTGTGTGTGTCCTGCGTACCGTAGTAAGGACCTTTTGCAGGGCTGCTGACTGCCCAGATTACAGGATTACTGCCGTGGCGGACTGTTCGACACCTTTAAGTCAGCCGAAAAGCTCCAATCCTTTTTCTGGCAGTGGGGATTTATATCATTCAAATCCTCCCTGCGGCTAAGATAATAAAAAAAAAAAAAACAACAAAATAATATGAATATAATCTTGTAGAATTGTCACAGGCTGAAATCATTGTGATGTGTGCTGCCAGGGGAATGGTAATTACCGCCGGGGTCAGATAAAGGGCCTGTCGGAGGGAAGCGGGCGAACGTTCGAACCGGCGTTGGGTGCGTTTGACTTATCTACCTGGAAACGCAGGCTCGAAACGGATAACGCGAGCGCATCTCGTGTATCTTTTAAAGTGGGCTCTGTATTCTGCTGTTGTGTCCACTTCACGGCTATCGGGGTCGTTTATCAGGTGAATTACGTGCGCCACACACTCTTCGATGAGTCGTCCTGCCCTTTTATTACTCCCCGGTGGAACGAACACACACACGCGCACACTTTTGTGTAGGGATTGTGTAGCCACATCCGGTGATCCATATCTTACATTTGCCCCAACATAGAGCCATCGTAGGGCGCGGTGTTGGTCTCCCACATCAGCTCTTAGTGTGCTCTATCACATGAGGGAGGGAGGGAGGCCCGTTGGGTGTCGTACTGGCGGAGAAAGCACATCCATCTGAAGCCCTAAAGAGACCCACGCCTCCCTTCAGTAGATGAAATGAAGGGGGCCCGGAGGCCAATTTGTTCCCGGAGAGAGAACAAAACCAAAGGCTTTTTGCTCGAGACCTTAAAGTGGATTTTGATGCGGCGGATGAGGCCCGCCATGATGCAGGTGATGATCGCGTTTTAGTCAAAGAGCTCTAAACTGGGTTTTGTCGCCGTGCCTCTTTGCCAGCGAGATCCCTGGCTTCGGCCCCCGCGGCCCATCTTGTCATGCCACAGCTGATTTGACACATCGGTGGTGACAGGCGGCTCCGGCCTGAACTGAGCCAAATGACCCACATAGAGGCGGTCATCGCGCGGCCCCCGTGGAGCCGCCGGAGAGAGATCCAGCTCGCAAGTTTTTGATTCGGTGTAATCTGAGAGAGCAATTCCGTTAATATCCCACTTCCTAAAGATCTTGAAGATAAACAAAACACAAAGTTAAATTCCAGCAGGAAATTATTCTGAGCAGTTTCCGCCATTTCCTGACACCCTTCTGTACCGTCTGTGATGGCGGCGCCGTAAGAAAACAGACCCTTGATAAAGATTTGGGTCATCACAGACAGCGGATTCATCCGGCTAAAAAACAAAAATTGTCATCACTCCGCTTTGCTGAGCTTAGAGCTTAAAGAGAAGGAGGGAGGAAGCCAGGAGGGGAAATGGGTTAGCAAAGATACAGAGCGAGCAGCTGTGTTGTGCTGTACTGCGCTGTCCCCGTCGGGCCGGGCTCATTGAGTTGATGTCGCTCCTTTTAAACTCCAGTGGGTTGGGTCGCTGTGTGCAGGTGTGTGAGTGTGAGGAGAAGGGAAATACGGATAACTGTGGTTTTTTTTGGTTTTTTTCCTGCGGATCTGGAGAGCCTGGCGACCTTCCAGGGGACTCAAGGAGTTTTCTGAGCCTTTGAGCTTTTCCAGCAGCCTCTCCGGCGAAATCGAATTCGCCTCCGATTCATTGCACATTTGTGGTTTTTGTGGAAAATGTCGGGGGGGGCTTTCTGTATTCACGTGGGCCTCGTGGGAGTGTGTGTGTGTGTGTGTGTGTGTGTGTGTGAGCAACATGAGTTTGGTCCAGACAATCCCTCCCACACACCTTCAAATACACACTAAAATAGCTTGCAGGGGAAAAGACCAACACAACACGCCTCGCAGCGTCAGTGTGAGGGTTGTCGTCAAAAGTTTTTCTCAGCCATTACCGAGGGGCTAAAAATCGATACGCTACCAGAAGAGTGGGTACCTGGTTCTGTGGCGAGAGTGCCTCGCGAGCCCCGGTGAAATTGTGCATTTAATCCAATTTACACGGAGCACTCAATTCAAGTGTGAAAGAAGAGAGGAGATGAAAGCATCCTCTTATGAAATGGCCGTCCTATAGCGTCTCCCTTCTGACGGCGGCGACCGACCGCCGCTCGAGAGTCACGATGCGAAGAGCTTGAGGGATGATGTGTGATGCCTCGCAAGAATTTGATTCTGAACAGATCAAATATTGATACGGCTGGAGCTATAATTCGGTTCTGCTGCCCTTGTCCCTCCTCCCTCCCCACTCGTCTCTCGGGCACAATTACAATAATGACTAAACTAGGAGATTAATCTCATAAAGTCCTCTCCACTCGGCACACTGACTCAGCTGCTGCCTACTGACTAATCTTTTTCACTGCGGCGGTTTCAATATTCAGAGGAATGTTATTATCCAGTAAATATAGTACAAGCATGGGTACGGTCGAACGGCGCAGTAGGGCACTTGTAGTAAATTAGGTACAATGAGTCACGACACAGCCGAGCGTGAAGAAACTTCATAACCTGCAGGTGTGGTGGTCAAGCCGACTTTTTAAAGTGGATTTTGAAGGCAGCGAAAATTTGCGAGTCGGCGTTATGATGCAGATGGATGCAAACTCATTCGACGTCGTCGAAACTTGAAGGAAAACGTGATCGCGGTCGGCTTTATGACCTCAATCCCCGCGTGACGGAAACGAGAAGGAAAGAAGAACCGTCTTAGGGAAGAGTAGCTGAAAGAACATGAGTCGAATCAAATCAAATTTATTTGTGAAAGCCCAAAATCACGATCAGCATGTGGCCAGATGATGCGCTGCACGATCAACAAACGAGGAAAGAATGTGATCGGGAATGCTTTTTTCATGCTTTTATCCATCACAACACTCCACTTGTATTGCAGCTGAACGGCGTTAGCTTTTCAGAGTTACCAAAGATGGCTGCCGACTTCTGAACTATTGATTGGCACCTCATCTGACCAGTTAGGAGCATATATGCCCGCCCTGACGACTGCAACAGCCAGCGAGTGATTTCACAGACAGAACGTAGCCAATGAGATTTCAAAATGTACCGTGAATACGTGATCTAAAATGAGCTTTAATACCCTTTAGCTTAGAAATATTGTAAGTTTATTTCATTTTTATGCATAATGTTTTTCCCCCTAAGCGCATGTTTTTAATATTTTAGTTCGTGAAAATAAAAAATCAGAAAACTCTAATGAGTTTAATGCTTCTGTTATTCTCAGGCCGGGGTGTTTTTTGAAGTCACAGAAGGGCATTTTCTTTACAGGCGCCTGGATATTTAATTAGAAAAATAAGTGTTAATTTCTCAGTGATGCTGTTATTATATTTAAACGTGGCCCATTTACGACTTCCTAATGTGGAGCCATTGTGTTTTCCAGCTATTAGGGGCAGTTACAGGTCGTCTGCAGGCTTATTTATCCATTGAAACATTTAGCGCCATGCAGCAGCTAAAGCCAAACGTTACCCCAGAGAGCCGGTGGAGGAAACGGAGCTATAAGGAGAAGTAATATTGGACTCACGTTCATCAGATTGATACAGAAGAATCACTCCAAAATAAACTGTAGTTGTTGTAAATAAGCAAATGTCTACATCACATGAATTTCAAAGGCGATAATATGGAGATGTCTTGCTCACAGCTTGTTTCTGCTGCCCCCAAGTGGCCAGAAAATGAAGGGGTTGTTGTTTTATGTGGCGTTCACTGGCGGTTACATAACGATTATTTAAGCAGCCGTTCAGTCACGACCGATAAGCCCCTTTTTTTATGAAGTGCACAATTACTCTGTGGCACCCCGATAAACGGGTACGTTTTACCATTTTTGTGACGGAAGACCGAACAGGTGTTGCATAAGCACGCAGTCAGTAATGAAGTGGAGGGGGGATCGCCTGCCAACGCCATCAATCCATACAATAAAATCTCTCCCTCTCTCTCTCTCGTTCCTCGTCCTCCGTTCCTTCCTCTCACTCACTCTCCTCCCATAATTCACCGGCTTTAGTTCACTTTTTTGCTCTCCGGCTTCACTGCGTAGCACAGCCGAGTAATAGACTATTGACTTTTTGTCACACATTTGCAAATAGGCTTGTACAAGGGTGAAATAAATATGGGACTGTTATGCCTCACTGATGATGTTTTTTTTTTTTTATATGCTCACTCTCAGTGTAGTATGAACCCCCCCCCCCCCCCCCAATCCATTTTGCCGGTCCGGCTCTGGATGGTGGGTGTACCAGCCGGTGAGACGGGTCTGACTCAGGGTTGTCTTTGCTGTGTGTTAGCCTGTCTGTGCTCATTAGACGTCGGGAGATTGACACAGCCTCACCCACACCCTCTCCCCCTCTCTCTCCCCCCTTCAGCTCAGATGAAGCCCACGCGAACGCCAGCAGTGTGTGAGCAATAATGAATCACTATTAGCCCAGGTCACACCGGCTGACAACCAATTTACAGGGCAGGAGAGAGACAGGAGAGAGGCTGCAGACGGCGACATCCAGGTGAATGTGAGCTTCGTCCTGAGGTCTTGCGGGCTTCATCAAAAGCACCCATCGTCTATCAATATCTCGCGGGTCATTTTGTTGCAAAATAACGAGGATGAATTTGTGCATGGACCGCCGAATCGGCCGGCATAAGTGGGTGCATTCTGACATCTAGTGGCAGGGGGTGATCACAGCGTCAGGGGGAGCATGTGGACTGGGTTCACTTCGGTGTGAAGGTGCTGTCAGATTTGATTCTCTAACACGTCGTGTGACTGGAAAGAAGCAAACTTGCAACTGCACGCATCAGAAGTGACGTTAATCAACGTTCAGAGAGGAACTTTATGTGCTCCGGATGATGTGACACATCCTGTTAGTCTGAAAGACAAATATTTACTTGGCATGTGGCTCGTAAAGACTTATGAAGCAGCGTGAGGATGATTACAGGCTCATGATAAGTTCAATTTACAGCACAGAATGTCACCTTTGCTCGAAATCGTCCCATAATTACAGCGAGCGACGGTGCATGCGATGGATGTGTTGACGGCTGATGTAAATGACTGTATGAACAGTGAAAGGCTTGTAAAAGGCTTTGCGGCGTGTTTATGGTGTCCCACACTGAACACCAACAAAGTAAAAGTCTTTATTGGCCGACTGAAGCGGAGCTCGGCGGGCCTTTAAAACTCTGAGTCACTCCAGGAGGGAAGCGAAGAAAATTAACAACCAGAACATCTGCTGGGAACTCAAAACCTCCTTTATGGATGACAAACAGACCATCTGCCTTTGCCAGTGTGCGTCAGAAATGCAAAGAGGGGCAACGAGTGCCGCCAAGTCAAGAAAGGGGAGCTCAATTTAAAAGTTTGGAGAGCCAAGTTTTAGGCCCGTGTGACGGGACAGGCCGAGCACAGAGTGAGGTCCATCAGTCCGATCAATCAGTAAAATAACCTTCTGCAGCTCTGGGTCAGAATGAAAGGGCTGAAACTGTGGAGTCTCTGATGCATACCAAAAAGTGACAGCGAGAGATTGGATTGGGTTTTTTATCAATACCAATGTCCTGTCAGTTCCTCTCAGCAAGATTTTGATCCCTACCTGTTCTCCAGCAGTCCTGACTGAGTGGATCTAGACAGCTGAAATGCAAGTAGAGGTGGAAGCCGACATACAAATTTGAGGTACTTCTACCTGACTTTTCTTCTTCTACTCCACACATTTTAGAGGGAAAATATTGCACTTTTTTTTTTTACATCCTTTCGATAAACTAACAGCTAAACAATAAATGAAAAAAAACAAACCCTATCTCACAATTTTGAAAGACAGTAAGAAAAATTGCTGGATCCACACGAAAAGTTAATGGGGTCTATTCTGGGCTGAGATCGATCATCCATCCAAGTTTCGTGGAAATCCGTTCAGTAGTTTTTGAGTTATCCTGATCACAAACCAACATCTAGCGAACAAACAGGCGAAAACATGCCTTGGGGGAGTGCTAATGCATAAGTGAACAAAGTAGTTTACCGCCTTTTGTGGCTCCAAAGGAAGCTGCATGAAAATCTGACAAACTGCGTCCAGTGATGTCACTCAGAGGCTAGGTGGCATTGTGGGTAATGTAGGCCCTAGGTTTTGAAAAGGAAGCAGAATGCATGGAATAAAATAAAGCTATATCTCTGGTTCTACTTTATCAGTTTGGAGTACAGTATTATAGGGTGTTTTTCAAAACTGGCACCTACATTACCCACAAAGGCAACTTAGTATTATGTTACATGAAGCTTCCTCTGGAGGAGTTACCCTTTAAAGTGAGATGATGTCACTTTTTCTCAACAGAAGCCACTGCAGCTACAACTGTCATAACAATCATACTGCCAGCTAACATTAGCCACCATAAGCTACAGGTCGAACTAGACCAAGTGGGAGCGTAGCAACAAAAGCCGAGATTGTGTTTTGCTTTATCTGAAGTTGACTTTTTGACATTTATTTGCGATGTTTCCGGTCAGAATTCTTTCTGCGGCTCCTCTTCAAAAAGTTTCTTAAGTTTTTCACAAGAAGTCGAGCCTCTCCTGTGCTTTTTCCAACCAGGGCAGCGATGCATGGCGACCATGACAGGTCCTCTGTGACGCTGATTGTCAGAGAACCTAAAGGGAGGAATTTTCCATTTCTTCTCTCAAAGGTTAACGCTAAAACCTCTCCTCATACCACATCCAACCAGTCAATTAAGCCCCATGACTCATGCCACCAATATAGCCTCTGAAAGGAAGTTTCATTACCTTAAAACGCACACGGCAAGACATCGATTGATTTAATTGTGAGAGTGAAATGAAATGAAAGTCTTCTCTTTGTTTTTCCGCCCCTCTAAAAACAGCCTGTGTCCTGAATTTAAATGTTGTCAGGAGGATCCCTGAATATGACGACTGTGAGAGTTTTTGTTTTCTGTCAAAGACGTCCCGTGATTATCATGGCAACCAGCTGAGGGGACCAGGGCTCTAATCAGACACCAGAGAGGGACGCGGGGGCCGACCACAGCTCGTTATCGGGCCTTGAAGCTCCCGACGAGGAGCTCCAACACAATCAAAACCTGCACTTAATCACAGCGGCCATGTGGAGACTGCAGGTGACTCCGAGTGGACGGAGGGAAAAAAAACTGAAGATAAATAGAGTCCGTGCGGAGAGGCCCAGCTAGCAGACTCCATGTTTCTCTGTCAATGTGTTGTTGTTGTTGTTGTTGTTGTTGTTCTCTGGAGCATAACTTTTTTTTAAAAAAGGGTGTTCTGGACAGTTACAGTGGAGATGATGAAATATGAGAAACAGTGCCCGAGTGCGACTGAGGACTCTACAGCTACAGCAGACGTATTAAAAGATAAATTCATGGAGAAAGTTTAATCACTAGCATTTTAATAAAAGTCAAACGGTCTTGAGCAGAAAGTGCTGATCGGAGCAGGAAGGAACAAACTGCTGAATTAAGCTGTTAAAAGACACAGAATGAGTGTTGACCGCTGACTTTACAAACTGATTACATCATCCATTTGACTACATAATACGCAGCAGTCGGCTTCAGCTGAGCTGTGAAGACGAACCTGTTGCTGCAGTTAGCCACCAGATGGTGTCGTAGCTGAAGAGTGAGAGGAATAAGAACAGGCTGCAAGTTTGGAATATATTTTCCTATTGGCTTTCACTGTATTCCATTATCTACCCTCGCGAAAATGTCAGTTTGCCTCTTCATATGAGAAAATCTAAATTTTTTTTGTTTTTGCACATGTGAACTAAAATTTCTGAACGTGAAAACAAATTTGATTCTACACACGTGAATTCCTCCTTTTACAACTTTTTAACTATTGGATGGCCGTTTTAACACGTGATTGATTGTTCTTAGATGTAGTTGAAAATTTGTGCACGTGAAATGTTCATTTCTGCATGTTAATCGCACACATGCGCATGTGATCGGCTGTCTGCACACGAGGAAACGAGACGAGGCCCGTTAAATCACATGAAATGCCCCATTTTCACACGTGACTGGCTGTTTTTTTCTTTTTTTTTACATTTGAACTGAAATTTTTAACATGCATGAATAAGGTAATGTCACATGTGAGATGTGCACAGTCAAAAGTTATTGACTCTGTTTCATGAATGAATGAAAATATCCTCATAGAATGGATGAAATAAGGATGAAAACAAAGCTGCATAACATAGCTGGTAAATGAAAACAGTTGAAAAGTAAGGAACAGCATATAGAGTGCAAGAAAATCAAGTCATATACAACTATGTTTTAAAAAAGTGCAGTTCAAACCAAAACATACCTGTGAAAATGTTTTATTCTCTCCCGGATCGTTTAAATTTAAGCTTTTCAGAGCTCTGGAGAGAAGAAAGTTTGCAGTGTTGGGAAAGAAAAAAGCAAGAATTCTGAATAAAACCTGACAAAAGTAATCATAGATTTGTCTAACAGTCATTTCCGGTCACATTACATCATCTGGTCGCCCCTCTGATGTTTCTCCCCTGTGAACAGGAAGCTGCTGGGGGTCAGTCAAGGGTTAAAAAGCTGCTGCTCTGCCTCTGAGACTCCGCCTCCTCCGCATGACTCAGCATAACAGGAAGCAGGAAGTGCTCGCTGACAAGGCACGGCACTGTCAGGGCACTCTGGTCGTCAGGTACGTTTGGCTCTGATGTTTCTTGTGGATTTTTTTCCTCTGTGTGCTCTGAGTGCTTCAGAGCTGATCTGGATTCAGTCTGCAGTGTGGTGGGAGTAAACAGCCGGCACACAGAGCAGCAGTCAGTCAGTGAGTGAGTGAGTGCTTTTTGGTGTAAACAAGGCCTTCCCCTGTGTCTGAACGGCACCTGCACCTTTGACCCACTTTCACTTTCAGGCTAAACCGGGAGGGCGTCTGTGAGGATGGCAGGCCGGCACTCGCTCCCGCAGGTGGACCTCACCTGTCCCATATGCTGCGAGATCTTCAGGGAGCCCGTGGTGCTCAAGTGCAGCCACAGCTTCTGCGCCGCCTGTCTGCGGCAGTACTGGACGCCCGGACGGAGCCGAGACTGCCCCCTGTGCAGGACCGCGTCCCTGGACGACCCGGTGCCCAGCCTCACCCTGAAGAACCTGTGCGAGGCGTACGTGGAGGAGAGCGAGGGTCTGCAGGAAGCCGGAGCCGGAGAGCTGTACTGTGACCCGGGGGAGATGTGTCCCAGCCACGGGGAGAGGCTCAAGCTCTTCTGCCTGCTGGATAATGAGCCCATCTGCGTGGTGTGTCACACCTCCAGGAGGCACAAACAGCACGATTGTTGCCCCGTCAGCGAGGCGGTGGGAGATGTGAAGGTAGATAAATGCGGCTGTCACCTTTTTCGAGGATGTTGCCAGCCTGTAATTTCAAAGGTTAACGTGCCTCTCTTCAATTTTCCCCTCAACTCAGGAGAAAATGAAGTCGGCCCTCAGCTCTCTGCAGGAGAAGAGGGACGCCTTCGACAAGATGAAGAAAAACTACGAGGACACCGTGGCGCACATCGAGGTGTGTGTGGAATCCCGCTGTGTATGTATGTAGAGGTCACAGAGCCGTTTCCAAACTGTAATCATGCCGCTTTCATTTCAGATCCAGGCCCGGTTTGTGGAGAGACGGACCCGGGAGGAGTTCGATAAGCTTCGCTCTTTCCTCCAAGCCGAGGAGGAGGCCCAGATGGCGGCGCTGAAGGCGGAGGAGGAGCAGAGGCGGCGAGCGATGATGCAGAAGATCGAAGAAATCACAAGAGATATCGCGTCCGTGTCTGAATCCATCCGGGTTTTGGAGGAGGAGATCGTTCTGGACGGCATCTCTGTCCTCCATGTACGTTCATGGACGCTTTTATAAAACCACAAGTTCTGCTTTTACATGTTTCTAATGTAAATTCTCTATTTTCGTCTCAGAAATGCAAGAAGACACTGGCAAGGTGAAGAAAAGCTTTCGTCTCTTTTAAACTTTTTTTCTTTCCTCTGTTTTGTTAACAACACGTCTAAACCGTCTGATTCTGCCTCCTGCAGAGCGAACCACCCCGTCGCAGATCCGGTCATGGCCCCCGGAGCCCTCATCGATGTGGCCAAATACGTGGGTTCTCTGAGCTTCCACGTGTGGGAGAAGATGCAAGCATTCGTCAAATACAGTGAGTGCACACTGGAGACGGTGAGGTGTAAGTCTTTAAACTTTCAAGATGCAGTTTCACTCGCTCGTGGATTCATGAGGTGGGAAAAAAAAGGCAGTCCAATCACCAGGATGACTGTTGTATGTATATTTCCAGATGCCACGGATATGGTAAAGCTTTACATTTCTTTAGGTTCCATTTATGTTGAGATAGTTGCGATGGTTTTCGTAAGGCTTAGGCGCAAAGACCGTGTTTGGAAAATATCATGTTTTCAAAATGCCTGTTTTTGTTGCCACAAATCTGACTGGAAATGTCCCAGGTCTTGTTAAAAAACGCCTGGTTTTTATGGCCACTAACAAAGCTGGAGATGTCTCGATGTTTTGTTGAAAACACTCGCTTTGGTCGCTACAAACACGGCTGGAGACGTGTCGATGTCTTGTTAAATTATGCAGGGTTGTCACCATTAATACTGCTGAAAACTTCCTGACATTTCATCCCAAAAATACGCCACAAACACAGCTGGAAAATACCCCAATGTCTCATCAAAAATATATGGTTTGGTTGCCTCAAACATGGCATGAAATGTCCTGGTTTTGTTGCTCAAAACATGTCTGGAAACATCTCAACATCTTATAAAAGATACCCAGTTTCTAGCCACGAACAAGACCGGAGATGTACCGTTGTCTTGTTAAAAACACCCAGTTTGGTTGGCACAAACTTGATAACAACACCAGGCGTTTCACTACCGACACAGCTGGAAATCTTCCAACATCTTGTCAAAAATATGTGGTTTCATTGCCACAAACCTGTCTGATAAATCTCCTGATATCTCGTTAATAATATCCCATCAGGCTTGCAAATACTTAAACACAGTCTTGAACAGTGGTCTCTGGCTTGGCAGCCATCTAATCTGCATTTACAGCACCATCCCCTCCTCTCGCCATCAAAGTCAGATCATATACATGTAATCAGAGTGCGATAAAGTAATGCAATGTACTCAGATCACACATTCAAGTTTAAATGTATCCTTTGGTTAGCAAAAGATAAACTGCCAACATTTCATTGTGCTGTCCGGGCTGAGGAAAGGTTGTTCTGCTGGACACTTCTGACAGTCTGTCATGTTTTTTTCAGCCCCGGTGACTCTGGATCCCAACACGGCCGCCCCGTGGCTCGTCCTGTCAGACGACCTCACCAGCGTCCGTGACAGCGAGGAGAAGCAGAAGCTGCCCGACAACCCCGAGAGGTACGACCCCGACACCGGCGTGCTGGGCAGCGAGAGCTTCACCTCGGGCAAGCGCTCCTGGGACGTCACCGTGGGGGAGAACACGGCGTGGGTCGTCGGCGTGGCCAAAGCATCCGTCCAGAAGAAGGAGAAAGTCTCCTCGGTGCTGAAGAACGGCTACCTGTGCGTGTACTTTTACCACAAGATGTACTTCGCGGGTACCTCTCCTTTAACGAGGCTCAACCTGAAGAGGAACCCGCGGAGGATCCGGGTGCAGCTGGACTGCGACAGGGGCAGGGTGTCGTTCCACGACCCGGCCGACAACACGCACATCTACACCTTCAAGCAGGCCATCACCGAGAGAGTGTTTCCTTACTTCTGGGTGGGCTGTCAGCAGAGTCCGCTGACCATCGAGCCCCTGGAGGTCTCTGTGTGCGCTGTGGAGCGCAGCTGAGGGGAACCGTTCTCCAGGAGAGTGTTCAGAATATGCAATCTCATGTCATAATTTCATAATTTCAGCTCTTTCTTTATCTGATTTAACACCAATTTCCGTCAAGCACTATTTTAGTTTCACCCCTGCACTTTGAACCACTATAAAAGGTCCTGCTGTTTCTTTATTATGTGGTGTTAACACAGTCAGACAGATACATATATATATGTATGTGTGTGTGTGTGTGTGTGTGTGTGAGTGTGTGTGAGTGTGTGTTTTTGATGATGCAATTAATCCAGCTGCGGTGTGACGGCACAGTGTGTGTGTTCAATGACTCTGCATGTGACTCTGTAAAAGTCTGCTGGTTTTTTGAAGCCCAGCTTTGAGGGTGAATAATAAAAATACTTTATATACTAATGATGTCACGGGAATCTGAGAGTGCTGATTTTACAAATATGAATAAATAATTTTCAGATGTGATGACGTCCGTTTCTGTTCGCTCTGTCATCTACACTTTTGCCTCAGTGTTATGGGATGTGAAAGGTTCAGTGGGCAGTGGTGAGATATAACTAAGTATATTTACTCAAGTGCTCTACTTTCACTCCACTACATTTATTTTACAACTTTTTAGATTGCTGCATCAGAGCCAAAGTAACTCATTCTGAAATTGATTTATTTTTTCAGTCAGATTTTAAGAAACTGATTCCGATCTTTTGGTTAACTTGAACTACACCGTATAAACTGTATGTACATGTGTGTGCATATAGCTTATGTTTACATTAATTATCGTCTATCTTTAATACTTTCCTTCACATTTATTGCCATAAAATCACTTTTGATACTTAAGTATGTTCAATATCAGATACTTTTGGAGTTTTACTCAAGTACTATTCTTACGGGTGACTACCACTCTCACCAAAGTCATATTTTAAGACAATATATTTACTTTTACTAATTAATTTGTTACTTTCGGGTACCTTTTACAACACTGATTTTTTTAAAAGGGTCATTTGACTCTTATTTACATTAAAAATGTTCTGAAATGACTGTAGAGACAAATATATACATATATTTGTGGAAGTACATTTATTGCCATAAAATTACTTTTGATACTTGAGTAAAAGTCTGAAAGTATCTGATATTGAACATACCTAAGCACCATTCTTACAGGTGACCATCACTGATGCTAAAGTAATATTTTGAAACAATATATTCACTTTTACTTATTTACTTTTTGATACTTTTTACAACACTGCTAGAATATGTGTGTGTCTATTTATGTATTTATTTTAAGTAGCTTAATCTAAGAGTAATCAGATTAGTTTATATTATTCGTAGTTCAATGGATTACAATACTTATTGAAGACATTGCAATGTAATTATTATTAAGTAACTAATTACATGTGAGCAACGTGGCCCCGCCCACCTCATGCTGCGCTCATCACCCTCCTGTCTTCACTGGCAGCAGCTAACTCCACATCTTTCTTTAACGGTAAGTTACCAAACGTTACATGACTTCTCTACTTCAGGGTGACAACAAGTGAAGATTACTTCCATCATTTTCCGAAGTGAAGTTAATCAGGGTGAGGCCGTTGACTGGACTCGTCAGCACCAACGGAAAGGTTAATTAGCGACGTGTTAATGAGCTAGCTTAGCTTTCCGAATTTTTCATTAGCTAGCCAACAGGTAGCTGTAGCCGCAGTGCTAACAGTGTGTGGAGCTAACGGCTCAGGATAAAGACATGTTTCTTCATGCTGACTTGAAAAATAAAAAATATTCTAAACTGATTGCGTATAGCACACGTATTTTGATAACTAACTAATTGTGTATTTATTTAGCAAAACATATTTTTATCAGATTATTTCATTTTTTCCCCCAATATCTTCCATGTGATGTGACCCAGTGACTCCTAACGAATGCCGAATTGTATCACTACACCGGCCACATGAGAGAAACCTTTTTTTAATGGATTTTACAGCTTCTTTTATTTTATATGAATATTTATTGTGAAAATTCAGCATTTCTTTTCAATAGCTTCCATGTCATGTGACCCAGTAACTCCAAATCAATGCCGAATTGTATTAATAAATGGGACAAATAAGTCACAACACTTAAGATTACAGTTTAGTGCCTTTTTCTTTTTTTATATCAATATTTATATCAAATTTCAGCAGTTATTTTTCAATGTCATATGACCCAGGGACTCCAGCTTCCTTAACAGTCTTAACCTAATTTTCCTAAACTTGTGTAAATACAATATTGATTACCTTTTTTCTTTGCCACACAAAAATATAAATTATTTACACAGTTTTACATCACATACATATATGTAATATAATATACGACATTTGGTTAAGTGTATAGAAGTATAAAATACATGTACAATCTGTGGTACAGTACTTTTGAATTTCTAAAATGTGTGTATTTGGTGAACTATACTGAACTACAGCCGCCACCATCTCATATTGTTCAGTGTTTTTTTTTTTTACAGGGGGTCCAAGATGCCCAACGTTTCATCCAGCAGAGGAGCGAAGAGAAAGATGGAGAACGTTTCAGTGACGGGACCTCCATCCAAATCTTCCAAAGTCACCATGCTGAGCCCGTCTCTCCTCGTGCTGGAGATCCCGGCGGACATCAACACCACCCTCCCGGTGTGGGAGGCCATGAAGTCTCAGCGGCTCGACATCGTCTGGACCGTCAACCCCTACAGCCTCGGCGTTCACCTGACCCCTGCGACCTCAAAGCAAGACAAGGCTTCAGATAAAAGTGGAAGCCCGTCCAGCGTGGCGCAGACCTCAGCGCCTCCTCCACAGCCCCAGATGGTCGTCCAGTCCCTCGCTCAGAAGCAGAACACCGCCTGCGTCCTGCTCACCTTCACCCCAAACAGCACCACGTCAGTGCCGAGCCCTCCATGTAAACCACCGAAAACACCCGCGAATCCTACGCCAGCCAGCTCCCTCATCGTCTCCCTGCCGCTCTTCATCACCCAACCACAGCCTCCCATTCAGCCCAGCGAGAAAGTGGTCCCGCCCGCCATTCAAACCCCGACAGCAACCGCCACCAAACCAAAAGTCTCGTCCAAAGTGCCCGTCGCGTCTCAGTTCCACACAAAGAGCTCTGCTGATGTCCAGATCTGCGACAACTTCCTCCTGAATATGTGTCGCGCCGGGACAAAGTGCAAGATGCACCACACTCCCTATCCCTATCACTGGCAGCTGTGGCGTGTCTCCAACCACCAGTGGGTCGACTTCCCCCCTCACTCTCAGGTCTTACTGGAAAGGATGTACTGCAACCCCAACAGAGAGGACATTTGGATCAAGGATGGGTCAGTAAGACGGTTTCACAGCATGTTGCTTTTAGATCTTTACTGCTAAAATCTCTGACATTTTTTTTTCTAAAGTGGTATTCGTGTTTTCTCATGTCAGCTGAGACAAAATTAAAAGTTTGTGTACTTCAGGAGCGACCGCTACTGTCTGAGCTTTGACGAGATGGAGATAGAAGAGCCATCGAAGTACGATGGGGTCAGACGACTAACGAACTCGGACAGTCTGGTCAGGAACCCTTACTTTCCCAGCACGTGGAAAATCTACTGGTGGAACAACCAAAGCTGGGAAGAGTACAGCCAGGTCAGTGTCTGATATCCATGTAGTTCACTGTGTTTGGGCTGTCTTAATCTGAACTGTCTCCACTCAGCATTAACTGCAGTATCACCAGACTCCTTTCACAAATGTAGGGATTTTGAGAGTTAACAAACTTTGCAGAATGTCTTAAGGCAAAAGGCAAAATCGTCTCTTCACAGTCATTGTCCACCCTGCTGCTAAAGAAGATGAGCGAAAAGGAGCCCGAGTGTTTCTTCTTCATCGGCTCGCAGGAGTACACGGTGGACTTCACCAGCATGATCCAGACCAACGTCACCACGGGGTTCCAGAGAGAAGTTCGCCACCGACCCGCCTACAGATCCCCTGACTCCATGGAGCCTCACCTGCAGTCAGTATCCTGCATCTCCTGTCTCTGTTTCATTGACATTCATTTAAGAAAAGATCTGCCCCTCTCATTTTTATCATTTCAAAAATCCTCCTCTACCCCCCCCAAACCCAGGACGGGAATCCAGACTGACCCCACCGAGCCTGTCGGGGATCCTCCAGCAGCCAACTTCAGCGTGGACCCCCTGGCAGAGTTCAGTTCCTGGTATCCTCCAGTGTGGAGTCCGTCCTCGGGGCAAGACTACAGTCTGGTGGACGTTCCGGCCGGCACGCAGGCCTACCTGAGCGTCCAAGACCTCTTCTACGAGAGCCTGCCAGAGACCATGGTGGACCTCATCAGCATCCAGCAGGTCCAGAACCTCCTCCACTGGGACAAGTATCAAAGGTACAGCTGCTGTCTGTGTCTCCTGTCTAAAACCTTGATGAGTTGAGGCAAAACACACAAGTTTCATCAAAACTCTTTACTTTGTCGTTATCACAGACACAAGATGTACATGCAGAAGCAGCACACGAAGTCCAAGGGGCCCCTGGAGAGACATCTCTTCCACGGGACGAGCAAAGATGCCTCAGAGGACATCTGCCACAACAACTTCGACCCTCGCATGGCCGGGGTCAACGGAACGTCCTACGGCTTTGGCTCCTACTTCGCCACCACCGCCTTCTTCTCCAGCGGCTACTGCGCCACGGTCCACGGAGACGATGTCCGCCAAATGTTCCTCGCCAAAGTCCTGGTGGGGAAGGTGAGTGTCGGGAAACACAGCCTCCGCCGGCCGCCGCCCATCGCTTCCAAGAGAAGCCAGTACCGTCTCTATGACACCTGCGTGGACAACGTGGACAAACCCACCATGTTTGTAGTTTTTGATAGCTGTCAGTGCTACCCATACTACCTTATCAAGTACAAAGACCTGCCCCAGGAGATCGATATTTAAGGACAAAGAGGGGCAGGGGGAGTTAGATGACGTTAATCGTTCAGACATGAACAGGGTTACAGGTGTACAGTTGACCTGAGATGTTATCAAATGTTATCATGCAGTTACAGCAAACGCTCAGTATAGAGATACCTTGCCATGAAGTTCTACTTTAAGACATGTAAGCAAACTTGTAAAGCACTTTACTTTTCAAAATGTCTTTATTTTGGTTATTCAAACATCGATGGAAAGAAGTACTTTTGTTTGTGTTTTTTCTCTCAAAGGTGTTCTGAATCAAATTCTGTCACGTTTATGAAAATAAACTGTTCGCTGAATACATTCATCGCTCCGTGTGTTGACATGATAAACATCGCGGATCTGACGTTAGTGTAATCGCATCTATTACATAAAATACAGCCATTTACCTGATTTCTTTTCAAATGACAGACTGGAATGTGTTTCTCTAGTAAAAACATATATATTTCAAACAAATTCTCAATAAATCTTTTTTTTTTCTCTCTCTTTAAAACTCCATTGCACACAAAATGACAGAACAGGGCTCTCACAAGTTCCTGGCGCACAGATATTTTCAAAATATTTGTAACATTTATTTTTTTTAAGACTAGCCAGGAGTTTGAATGTGTGTTTGCATGTTAATGAAGATTTCTGAATCTACCCCTGAAAATCAGCTTCGGCAGGACGTCCTGCTGGACACTTTAAAGGTGCAACATTTTTAGTTTTTAAGCATTGAAAAAGAGAACCAAAATCATCATCAGAGTGTGAAGAAATATCAGATTTGTCTAGTAGTGTGGTCCAGAGACAACCAGGCAGCTACAGTTAGCAGTTACTCTGCTGATAGGCTGTTTGCTTGGAGTATTGACCCAACAAGTGCCCAACTCTTACATGTTGCACCTTTAAAGGATCCAGACTAGAACGAGCTCAAGCTCTGTAGCAATAGCAATGTTTTCAGTTGTCACCGTCCTTCACAGACCTACAGTACACTGCACTGACAAAACATTAGGGACATTTAATCATGAGATAAAGCCACATGAATGACACTATCCCTTATGGGTTTCCCTTAAGCTTTCCCTTGTAATTCAGAAGGGAGGAGATGGAGATGGAGAGGCACAGGCAGTTGTAGCTTTGAAGCTTTAAGATGGACACAATGTGGCTCCACCTCAACTCAATAAAATACCACTTTAAAACTTGATTTCTTCTTTTCTTCATACAAGGGCACCAATGACAATATAAGCTCTGTGTATTAATGCTCAACCTGTATCCATTATTTAAAAATTCAACATATCGAAATGACATTTAGTAAGACTGCTTAAACAGATAAAACAATAAGGCGTAATTGTATTTTATATACAGTGTGTAATGTCCTTTCTCTTTAAATGTGCAATTCTGCGTCTATTATCTCAGCCAGGTCTGAGCCTGGAGAGGGTTGTGTGTTTTGTCGCACGTGTGTGAGAGTGTGTGTGCGTGTGTCCGTTAGAGCTGGAAAAAATTAGTCACTCAAAAGGAAATGATTAATTATTATCATTTCAGTCATTTTCAGGCAAAGACGATAAACAAGTGCTGGTTCCAGCCTCTTAAAACTGGGGATGTTCTGCTTTCGTAAATTAAGAGTCTTTGGGTTTTCACTGGTTTGTTGGACCAAAGACGCATTTTGAAGACGTCACAATTATTTTACAGACTTAATGATAAATCCGTTAATTGTGAAAATACCTGCAAATTAACCATTTATGAAATTAACTGGTAGTTGCAGCCATAGTGTCTGTCTGCAGCTAATCTCGCCTACTACAACACCCATCAGCCTTTTATTTGCCTCGCACATTTATGACCTCTCAAAGTTGCTGTGATTCACAATTATTATAAAACGTACTTTTTGTCGGCTCTTTTTTAAGTGTCTCCATGATCGCCAACCGCTTCAGAGACACCTGGCAGAGATCTGAGTGCGCTCCTCTAGTGTTTTCCTTTTCATGACATAATCCAACTTGTTATGACAAAGAAAAAAATAAAAATCACAGTCACAAGATAAAAATTACACGTGTTCACAGGAAAACACAAAAGCCATGAGACAGGCCGGTTCCTCCACACGACAGTAAGACGAGGGATAACAACACGATCATAATAATAAAAGAATGACTGGAAATAGTTGTAAATTGATGGCAGATTAAAGTTTGCAGCCATGCTTGAAGATGTAAACAAGACTGAAATTCTGTAGCCACGCTAGCGCCGAGACTGTGATGGCCAAAAAAAACAGAAAACCACTTTTGCTTTTCTAAGTTTTTTTTTTTTTTTGCTAAGTAACTCATATTTGGCCTGAGGGTGGCGCCAGAGGAAAGGCCTTGCTGTTATGTAATTCCAAATGGTTTTAGTCATGCCAGAGCCGCGGCGCTGTTGTGGCATAAAAAACACTGAGTGAAATCAGATTTAAAAGGCAACAGAAGCAACAGAAAACACATCACTGATACACACATCACCGCTCGTCACACAATGATTGAGTCATACTTTTAGCATCAGTTCTTTCAGACTGTCTCCAGCATGGATTAGTGTTTTGCTGTGTCTCTTTCCCTTTTAGTTTGTATACACGTGTACACTGTACAAAAAGGTTAAACTGATTGAAATAACCCCACTAAAAATGGCATGGAAAAAAAAAAAAAAAAGCACCGCACAAGAACCATGAGGGTTGTTAGACCGGCCAACAGAGCACCAACGATCAGCATCCTCCTTTTTTTTCTTTCAGTCCCTTATTTGTTTCCTCACTCGCGTATTAAACTGATTCCCAGTGATGTGAGCGGCGTAGCTGTCGGCTTACGAACGGCCCCCGTCGAGGAGAGATCTGAGGGTGGACGGAGAAAAAGTGGTGGTGCGGAAGCAAAACCGGTGGTTCATTCACAGGCGAGCTTACTGTCGAAGCTCGACAGGCCGATGGCGAAGGCTTGGAGGGCACACATGGGGTAGTTGAAGTCCAGAGTGAAGATGTCCTCGGCCACTCTGCCGAACTGCATGACGATGTAGTCAGCTAGACGCGAAAGAGGAAAGAGAAAAGCGTTCGTCATGACTGTGAGCCTGTACTGGACAGGAAAAGAGACGACGGCGTGCACGGTGACAGACGAGATACTTACGGTCGTTGTCGTGAACTATTTGGAAGTTTTTGACGGATGCTTGGGTAACGCGGCCGTGGAAGTTCAGCACATACGACTGGGTGTCATCGTTCCACACGGGCGCTTTATTGTGCAACTCGATCAGGTTGTCCAGCGAGTGGTTCTGCCACCTGCTCAGGAGGCTCTCCTGCTCCTGTAACAGAGCAACAGAATACATATCTGATCATTTAATATCCAGTGTGTAGGATTTAGCGCCGATCTCCACACCTCGTGCTTCCAGCGGCATCGCACTCACGTTCTGAGGCCTCACAGGGACTCGTTCAAAGTTAACGCTCATGCCCGGGATGATCACGGTCATCTTACGTGGTCCTTTGAATCCCAGCACGTTGGTTTCCTGCCACATGGCACACAGATTGCGACAGTTTCATTTTAATGTTATGAACCGACTGGGGACGTAGTGTGTGTGCTGTGTGTGTCGCCGTCACTCACGTAGCAGATGGCAGCCAGCTCCTGTCGTGTGTTGCTCTCCTCCAGCAGCGCCCCGGGGTTTTTGCAGGGGTTGGTGCCGTTGTCGTACACTGTGAATTTGGTTCCCATGAGGTTGGACCTGATAGAAGGCACATCGGCGATGAAACGTTTACACCATTTCACATTTGTCACCTGCTGGCGGCTGAGTCAAGCAACACTTTTGCTGAGGTAGTGACTAAGAGATGCTGCTAAAAAAATGAATTTTAAGGGACAGTTCACTCCAAAACCTTTCTTCCCAGAAATCATGGCCCCGTTTACTAAAGATGCTCAGCAGACCTGCACAAATAACCTGAAATACATAATCCAACAAGATTTAGGGAGGATTTAAGGCAGAGTCTGACATTTTAGATGTTATCTCAGGCTTGCTATCAACAAATGACGGTGACAAGGTCACCAGCCATCGACAGGCAGATCCAAGAGTGAGTGCAGTTTTACCTCAGTTTGCCTATGAAGCTCTCTCCCTCTCGTGACAGATCAGTGGCGTCCACTGAAATCAGGTAGTTAGACGTTTTACTCTTCTTTCTCTTCCTTCCTGCCAGCAAGAACACCTGCAAAGACAGAGAGAGAGAGAGAGAGAGAGAGAAAAGACAAATGTATTCATGTCTCTGTTGCACACACATGCTAAGCTCCTGAGATTAGTTGTTTAAAGTTCTTAAAAAGCCTGATCGTCTAATATCGTATCGTATTATAATAATCCCTTCAGCCATATGATTCCTGGGAATAACCCAGGGCCCACACTCACTCTCTTTCCATCCTCTCTCTCCATGTGCATGAAGTACGTGGGGTAGAGGCCGCGGTCCATGCCCTTCTTGTCCCGTGTGATTCGACATTTCACAGTGGTGCCACGTGGAGCTGGACGAAAGACGAACTCCTCCAGGTTGGCCACGTCGATTGGTGCGCTGTCTGCTGTGGGCGATCCGGGAGTCACACAATCCTGGGTGCAGCGCGTGAAGTTTGTTACAAACCGTAAATATAAACTGGAACTCTATGGTCTATGTTCGAACGTGGGCTACTCACTCCAGCGTCCTTGCCACTGGCGGCAGAGGCGGGTCTGGTGTCAGTGTTCGGGGACAGAGAGCTTGTCCGATCTTCCTCCGTGTCGTCCTCGTGCTCGCTGGCCTCGTCGAAGTTCATGCTGCCAGACAGACCTGGTGATGGCGAGGAGGCAAAGGTGCGAGAGAGCTTTAATGAAACATGAGGTCCTTCAAAGCGCATTCACACAAGACAAGAGGAAAATAGTTCGCACAGGCTCTGTGTATATTCCAGTACAAAAGAAGATCAAAGACGTCTGTGTCCGTGGTTTCAGTAGGTGTCCTGAAGGCGGATTTCACAGTTTCTTTGCTTCATCTCTGGTCTTTGATATATGACAATATCACATGAACTGGTGCAACACTTAAGCAATGGCTAAAGCACAAATTGTGTATTGCACAGTTGAAGTCGCTCTCTCTCTAAAAAGTTTTCGGCAGGGCATTTCTTCCAACTGAACCAATCCACACTGCTCGCTATCAAACACAACAACATTTGGCTTGTGGCCTCAATTGAAGCCCTACCTGTCACAAACAATGCATCTGTTTACTAAATCAGTCTCTGCACGCGTGAGATTAATGTCATGAGATGAGGCTGAGCGTCCCCGCGAGACTCGCATCTGTGTACTAGTGAAGAGACAGCTCCATGCAGGAGTGCAGTCATGCAGATGTAAAACGGGCCTCGCTGACTGAAGCCAGTCAAGACTGCTTGAGACATCTGTCTCTTCATTGATAATTGGATTTATCAGCCAGGATGCAGCTCTTGGCTGCAGCTATAGCCCGCTTTAATGTGGCGTCAGGGGATGACAGTGGTCCACTGGTACGGAAAGATCTCAGTAAGCAGGGGAAATTGTGTTTTTCACCTCAGCTATGCAGTTTTAAAATGGGTACAATTAGGAGATTTTTAACTGTGATAAAAATAGAAATTACGGTAATCCAACAATTAGCTTTTGAATTAAATAAATTAAAGTGGGTACTACACACACACACACAAACGCACATTCTGCCACTTCCTCCTCCACCCTCACCGACATATCACAGGCAGGCCAGTGAGTAGGAGTGCTGAGAGAGCGCTGCCCTATGCAGTATTGAACAAGAATAATAATGTGGCGCAGCCAAACACAATATTTATCCGGGGGTATTTACAAGGGATGAACCCGGCTATCCCTGAGAGAAAGTGAGAACCATCATGAAAGACAGATTGCAAATGTTAGCTCCCCTCTTAACAGTGACTCCAGGGCCCCAATTAAAACACCCAGCGAAGTTGTGTGAGCCGGCAGCTTATGGAATCAACCATCTGGAAATGTCAAAGAGGACGCTAAACAGGCAAACCAGCAATCTTAACTTTCACATGATAATTACCATTTTTTTGAGTCAGACATATATTTAGATCTTAACTGAATGAGTTGATGAAATATGAATGCAGCTCAAAATGTCTGTTTTACGGTTTTCTCCAAGGTTCGGGTATTACACAATGGCAAAGATCCAAAAATACCTGTTGGAAGTCCTGAGGACATATTCATATGCTAAACTGGGCTGACATTAACAATGAGGCCTTGCATTATTGAGAAGGACAGTGACATTTGCTTCTATGGCAACACGTCACTGCCCTGGGAACCAGGCGAATCTGTCGAGCTCAGGTTCAGATTTGCTCTGGCAGGTGTGTTCCCCCCTCCCTCCTGTTTGTGATGGAGCGATCACAACCGAGTGTTTGATTCAATGACCAGCAGAAGACAGCCGTCGCTTGTTCTGACACGTTCTAAGTCATGTTTCGCTGCTCTGGCTGGACGCAGGTCTATCGAATTGCAATTAAGTCTGCGCAAAGTTTCCTCAGTCCTGTCAAGTTTGTAATAACAGATTTTAATTTTGCTGCTTGACCGTGCCACGGTATTTGCTGCAGTGATGATACTTGCCTGCAGTGAAAGGTTTAAAAGACTGAAGGTAGCCTCTCTAATCACTAAAGCAGCGAACCAGTCTAAGTAGGTGCATCTTACTGTCTGTCTAGTGGACACCCTGATAAAAGTATGAACCTGAAAGTGAACATACGTGACATTGGACCTTGTGTTTCCAGGGTACAGAAACTCACAGTCGCAGGTGAATCAGAAGAGTTCACAATCCACCCCGTGGCAGGACTTCAAAACATCTTCCAATAACTTCATACATCCCTGCCAGCTGGCTGGTGAGCGTGGGTAGCAGACACAATAACGATGCAATAGATGAACGCTGCAGTATGAACAATGCCCTTGCCTATTATTAAATGACCCATTTCTCACTGCGTCACCATCGATCACACCACTGTCTGCATCCACATTCCATACTGCAGCAGCAGAGGAAGTGCTAAAACTTCTACAGCACGTCAAGCAGTCTGACTCTGCTTAACAATAGCTGCTAATTTTGAGTGGACTGCTTTAGAAATGTCTCTTACAGCGACTAATTTTTCGACTTGTTATGTTTGTGTCTTATCTCTGCTCTTATTTCTTCTGCTGTGCTTAGACTGTAGATAATGATCTGAATGAGACTACCTGATAAAATAAAATAAAATGTACTTTCACCCTGATCTGAAGAACCTTCCTTTCACTCTCCAGTTCCAGACTTTGTGTTGCACTAAGTATTGTATTAGCACACAGGGTGAAATCTTTTATACCACTTTTTTTTTGTGAAACAGCATCAGGGACTCTGGTGATAAAGGCAAGTAATTTAACAGGCGTGCTCATGAACCACATTGGCTTTAATATTTGACTGACAATGTATCTTCCCTTAGCACAAGATGAAAGTCTATTAACAGGCTTTATGGATTAAAAATGTTTTATTGCAAAATTAGTGCATCACTAATCCGTTATGAAGGAAGCTAAATGGATGTTTAAACCATAAACTTTAATTTCAAGTCCATTACTCAACTTTCTATCACTGAGAATGAAACTTGCGCTGTCGGCTTTTGCTGATACGATTGAGTTGACTGCAGACTGCTGCTGTGCCAGTCATATCATTATGATTACAGCTGCTTACTGCAGAACACTGAACAATCAAAAGTGACATTGGAAAAGTTCCCATTTCAGTCTTGTGCTCTGTGGGGACTCACCTTGTTTCTGTAGTAACTCATGGATGTCTTTCTTGGGCTCCAGCAGCGTCTCAGTGTCTCCGTCTCGCTCAGGCTCCTCAGCAGCGGGCGAGTGGGGCTGAGACTGGGGCTGCGACTGGAGCTGAGACTGGGACTGGGACTGGCTCACTGACAGGATTTGGATTTTCATTCCCAGATCCGGAGCTTCTGAGCCCAGGAAAGCTGCTGGGCCATCAATACCTACAGAAGGAAAAGGAGAGTCAGCTGTTACAATAGCTGTTAATATTCTTGTGTTATGGTAGTTACACACAGTTGGTCCGGTGCTACTTTAACTGGCTAAATATTTGCCTGAGGTCTTCTTGAGTGAGAGCCTTTAAGAGATTCTCTTAGGCACCTTACATAGAATTAACATCAGGTGTTTCTAATCGACAAAATCGCACATCAATTGTGTGAGATTGACAGTCTGTGTAGTTTTAGATGACCGGCAACATAAAAACAGCATGTGTGACAATTGTTCTGCTCACCATCCATGATGACATCGTTGGTGGTGCTGAGTTGAGAGTCTACCAGAGGGGCCTGCTCCTCACCGCGCCGCGTCCTGGAGCGCCGGGGCCGAGCCTCTGTGTTGGGCTGGACCATCAGAGGCTCCTGGCGCTTTCTCCTCTGCTTCTGCTCCAGCAGAGCCCTCTGTGGAACGAACAGGGGAACATAAACCTGATTCTACGTATAAATGCGGTGAGCTTTTAAGGCAAATGTCTGATTTTTAAAGTGCATCTGAGGCTGATAGGAATCTGGCTGTTACTTTCAGACTGAAGTACTGGATAAGTGCAAATCTTTTGATGGCAGATGAGAAGTCCGCCATTCATCCTCTGGGGACAACACATGTCTGTGCCAAGATTAGATATTTCCCTTGAAAAAAGGTTACACAGACTGACAAACCCACTGAACAACACTGCCATCTCAAGTCACACAACAACACCACCTGTTCCTACCGTAGGAGGACAGAAAGTGACATCCTGTAGTGACTATGTAAGACTATCTATAGAAATGGCAACTTTAAAGAACCTTTACAAAATTCAAAAAAAGGAAACCGGGGGTGGGCCATCATGCCAAGACATAATGCCACAATCTATTTCATCGTAACCACAGTCCACAAACCTTTTTCTCAGTTTTGAAATTCTACATAGACAATAGCCAGACCAATTGAGAATAATTTCTCCACAATATTCCACGATTTTGCATTAAATATCTTTGGCACAAGCTCTTCATTCAGCTATAACTCACAATGTATTTACAATATTTCACCAACGTTCAATCAGCACAGCGATCTAATCGGCCACATCATTTTATTGGTTTGTCCACGTAGCGCTGATCGGCGAGTCGATGAAGTTGTGTGAAGTTTGGAAGGGCTCTACGTTTCGCCTGAAAAGTCGATTATGAACGCCTTCGAGACAGATCCACAATCTAAATATCATGAGAGAATTGATGTGTTTCAGGAGTACACTGATAAACACCTACACTATACAGCTGAATTCAGGATGAGTCACACATTAGAAAAATGAGAGTGAAGCCAAAAGAGAGAGGGGAAATAATAAAGCCATAATGAAACCTAACGATCACGCCAAGGCCAGAAGACCTCGGAGTGCAGTGAATGGGTTCACTGACTAGCTGAGTTAATGGGTTCTGCATTGCCAGACTCTACACTGAAGAATGGCAGAATATTCCAGCCGGTGAAGACCTGGTAAAGAAACGTGACATGCTTCTCAGAATCAGCGACCTGTCCCTGGGTCGGTATGGACTACACAGAATTTGGTATACGCTTGAGGGAGTGTGGCAGATGTATAGTATACAGTTATGTGGACTGAAGTTCCAGTAAAGCCTGAAAATTCCTCCTGCTACATCCACTCTCCCCGAGCCCCACTTCCCGAGGTCAAACCAGCGCACGGATTACGCAAGCGTGTTAATTGGCGCGTCAAATGCACAACAACAACGTCTTGTTTGCTGATGCTGCCAACTGAGCTGGAAGAGGCCAGGAGGCCTTGACCAAAACACTTTCATAACTCATCAGTCATTGTGCTAAGACTAAGAAATGTTTGTCTCACTCGGCCATGACTTACGAGTGGAAAAGTGGAATAATGTGAAACTTTTACATCACCAGATCCATAACACAGAATCAGCATGATGGGAAAACATAGCACCATGATCCTATTATCAACTAAGTAGGAGGAAGGTGAAGAAATAAGTAAAAAGGAGGTTTAGGTCCGGGTGTATAATAATCTAGATTTTGTTTTATCATTTCAAAAGACGACGATTTGCATACTCGCTTTATGGCTATAAATAAAGGCGACAAATGAATAAAACATAAAGCTGGATTATCATAATGAGCATCGTCACTGTTAGTGTGATAAGCTGATGTGGAAATACAACCAAAATTCAAGATGAATAACAATGACAGTGAATGTTAAAAAGCTGCTCAGAATTTTGAGGTTTCAGTCGGCGTAATCTGCCTTTTGTCAAGATACTTAGAACTGAATGATTGAAAGTGCATCAGAAACACCTGACACAGACTAAGTTTAATGACTTCTTTAGATTTTTATCTGCACTTATCCTTGACTCAATTAACGTCTGACCAGTCTTGCCTCCCCTTCTCGTTGCTATTTTCAGCTAATCTATTGTACTCCAACCGTTCGTGACCCCCATACTTGGCATTTTGACGACCAGGATGTGACTTCATCCCACCTTTCCTGTATAAGCAGAAACATGGGTAAAAAGTAGACTTCAATATAGACTGCTTTGAGAAGACATACTCTATATTAATGCGTGTCTTTGCAAAGAATCTGATAAAGAGTTGAATACAGTCAGGGAGATTTCACTGGACCTCTCTTTTTTCAGGCAAATGTGTATCACTCATACAAACTGTCCTCTTCAGATACAAGACGACAAGAACATACAGCAGAAATATAAATATTAGACATTACCAACCCGCTCCATTGATATCCTGATCAAGTGTGAGCCAAAGTTAACACGTTGCTCTAGAGAAGAAACACTACAAGTCCCAATTGTCCTGATGGTCAGTTTAAACTACATTCTCCCCCAACGAGCAGCACTCCTGCTGGGCACTCGCTCTGTCTCCCTGTCCCACATTCCTCTCCCGGAGTTTGACAATCGATAAACCAACAGCCTCCACGGCACTACGCGGTCCTCTGACAGAGAGGAAAAAAGGTCTGTCTCTCGGGCGAATTCTGAGCGCCAGTGAGTGTTTGTGTACGCGCGGCCGCCGTCGCTAACTGAATCAGCAGTCATTAGCACGCCGTCAAGAGAGAGAGAGAGCGACGGGGAGAGGGAGTGAGAGAAAGGGAGAGAGGTGCGATCGCATCCACTGTGCTCAGTGTTGTGTTTTCTGAATAGTTTTCAGGGTACAATTTGAATAGGGTAGGAAAACACTGCATTGTGTACAAAAAAAAGACAGCAGAAACAGGGATTTAACTTTTATCGAGTGTCTGGTCTCATGAGTTATGCGAGAGCAGAAGACTCTCAAGTGAGGCTGCTTGGACTAAGCTCAAAGCGTGCTGTGCAACTGAGCCACAGTGGGACCATGGGACACACACACACACACACACAAACACACACAAAGCCAGGCACCTCTGCACTAAATCCCTCTCTCTCTCTCTCTCTTTGAACTCACTCATCTGGCCCTCCCCGTTCCTTCCTGGCTAATGTGGGAGATAGTGGAGCGCGGCTCGCAGCTTAAATCAAAGCCGTGCACCGCAGCTCCTCGGCAAGGTTTGGGATGAAGGCGTCTTACAGACACGCAGGATGAAAAGAGAACAAATGTGTGACAGCAGAGGCACTGTGTCAGGTAATAGGTGGATAAAAGGAAACAATTCCGCTCCGGGAGTAAGTCAGCATTAAGATTCCGAGTGACTGGGCAGGTGAAAAACAGGAGATTTCCCGAGCAAAAGCATTAATCCCTAAATTGCACGCCACTTCGGTGATGTTGGAGCTACTCCTGCCAGCAGCAGGCACCCCTGGGTGACAGAGCACAAGGTCATCTCAGCCCTTTGATTTAACCAGATTCGATCTTGGCAGGTGCTCACTACACCATTAGTCTACGAGAGGACTCTTAGTTGACCAATTTTTCATTGGTCCGCCTGGGACAAAAGTCTCAGGGGCACGCAAAGTCGCTGAGGATGGAGCCCTCTCGCTTCCTTCTCTTCTCTGTTGAGAGCTGCACATCCGCAGTACCGACCGGGTAGCGATGCTGCCCATAGCTACTGTACTTAGCATTGAGCATGCATCTTACTCTAACACAGGAGTGTTGGACCTCCAGGATGATGAGTGATGCCAGTATGCCATAACTGTAGTATGAATGGAACCCACAAGTCCAGTTGATCAGACTAAAAGTCCAAAAAAACCACACCAAATGATAGAAGAGTAGAGACATGACAACAAAAGTGAGGATGATGTGTGAAAGTTAGCGTTGTTTATTTGTGAAGCTGTGCAGCTTGGCCCCCTACCTGTTTTTCGAGCTTCTGCTGCATGAGACTGGCACTGTCGTCCTCGATGCCGCTGTAGAGAAAAAGGAGAAACCTGTGTTAGAAAGAGTTAGAGACGCAGCATCCACACCGAATTTTTCTTTAGAGGTGGCATTTATACAAGGTTATACAGACTTCATATCCTGTGTGGTCTACAAAATGAATTATTAAGGCACTGTTAGGGTTTTGTGGCAGTTTGAAAGCGTAAATCAGTGATCAGAGAACTAAATTATCAGGCTGAAAAGTTCTGAAGAAAACGAAAAAAGGACAAAGCTCCAGCTGAGACAATGCTGGTCCTCTGGGCATTTACCCTGGACACCTATCTGAAGGGACCTGGCCCATGTTGCTTGGCTACCGTGATGAGAGAGAAGGGCAACAGCAGGAGTCTGTACTGACGAAGTCACAGTCAGAGACCTACAGTATCTCTACTCCTGTCTTTCTGTCCAGCACACAAACATGCGCTCACCTACGCTGAAATTAATGGCTCACAAACTCCATTTCTCATTTCTTTCATCTTTTCCTGTTGGGTACATCTTTAAATACCACACGCTCTGCTGGGCTGAATTTAGATTTTCATTTTATAGAAAAGGATTAAGGGTATAGGGATGAGACCTCATCATATTGTACTGCCTATCTCTCCATCAGACGAGCTCATCAGATACCTGTCTCACTCACATTCACTCGCTTTAGCTCCTGTATGCAGGCGATGACACACGCTACTTGAGGACCTGGAGCCCGATGCCGGCTGACATCACGGCTCATCACTGAAGGACAGTCACTGAATGCCAAAAGGTGACGAGTTCCGGAAACCCATTTGAACCAAGTGGAACTCAAGAGCTTTAATAAGCCAGAGTGTCATCATTAACATCATTATCTGCAGCCCAACAGCAAGCGTAGATCTGGCGACTCTACGTCAAAATGAGTCATCTCGCACTGGCGTGTCACATCATCACTTGTAAATCCCCTTGACACCGGCTAACACGTAGATCCCCTGTAGGGTGCAAAACGAACATTTTGGTCCCCCGTTCAAATGACGAGGGAATGGGCAAATTTTAAGAGCGTCTAGCTGGTGGCTAGTGCTAATTTTGTGCCCTGGTCCCCCCTGGGAGGTAACCTGAGAACAGGTGCTGCTGACAGGGAGGAGGTCCGGAGAGTGGAGGGTGGATGCATGTTTAATTACACATATGGGACTGTCAGTTATGATGGTGAGGAAAAAGATAGGTGAAAGCTGTGAAGGTGAAATCAACACTGAGTGCTGGGAGAAGTCACTATGGTCTGTTGTCAGGGGTTGTGAATATCAAGCCACCGATTCAGAGGCATACGATGCAATTGTAAAACGACTGTTGATGCATACTGACCTATCAGCATTTTTAATATACACGATTTATTTTCTCTCACAGTGTCACTACTTGCTAATTTTAAAACATAGCGCATCTGTAAAGACCCATAAATAAAATAAACAGATGAATTATCATTCCGAAACAAAACAAGTAGCCTAGCACAAAACGTTAACGTGGCATTGGTTTGCATTACAACATCAGACTTCCCCTGATGTTTTCAACCTCAAACACAATCTTTCTGTTGTAATGGTACTGTGGAACGCCCATAACACATTTACTGCAGCTTTGATGTAGCAGAGCATGATTTTTTTCCTCCTAAACAAAGAAATACCACGAGGTTGCGACAGGCAACGTTTGATGGTAGCCTTGAGGGCAGTCATGACTCTGAGTCTCATGATCATCTTTGACATCTTGTAAAGCAGATTCATGTGTCCAAAAAAAAAAAAGATGTAATAACGTCCGACAAATATGGTGTTCACATCATGCATTCGACAATCAAAGGGCATTAAGTAACGTCTTGCTGCCTACCTTGCTGTTGAGTTGGAGGAGAAGCTGGCAGAGCTCGAGGGTCTTAAGGGAAAATGGCAATTTGGCACCAAGGCAGCCAGCAGCACAGGGCATGAGGAAAACAAGAAGACGTACTCAGCAACAAGAACCAAAACTGAGCAGAATGTTTTTCTTTGTGGTTTTACTGAATCAAGAAAGCTGTCGGAGCCTACTAAAGAAGTTATGCTTGAGCAGGACAGTTATTATCTGTTGCAGTCAACCTGATAATGAAGACGGAGAACAGCTGCAGACAACAACCTTCAGCAGTATTATCATTAATACTTCAGCCTGTTGGGGGGGTGGAGAGTGTGTCCTCTACCACAAATGCTCTTGGAAAACATGAACACACAGACACACACAGACATACATAGACACACACACACCCTTAGAGAAAGCCTCATCACAGCTGTGAGTGATCAATGTTTCATTAGTCCGTCACAGCTTGGGTGACAAGAGGAGGACACGCCACTGTTGTCCCTTCCTTGTGTGTCAGACCAAGGTAACCATGGAGACTTTGGCTCCGTCAGCAGCGCACCTCCACCAGCATTGATTAAAAACCTGCAGCCAGTTCTTGAGCTCCGCTGTAACTGGAGGCCTTAGCACTGCGCTGTAAAGATTTACAGACTGATGAAGGGAGGGGTCTGCCGAAGCGTGTAATTTGTTTAGAGCTGCGCATCAAAATCAAAAAGATCAATCAGACGACGGTAAGTCAGAGGCTTTTGTGAGGCAACTATTAACATGACTATATAACATTATAGCACATTATTAACATTATTTTAATGCTGTAAATAATTAAATGTTAATAACTGTCGAACAGACAAAGTGCAAAAGGGGACAAGTTAAAAAATGACTTGAAGAAAAGCTCATAAATCACATAAAAATATCAAAGCTATTAAGAAATTGCGTGGTGTTCATCATAAGGATCTTTTTTTTTTATCAGAACACAGTCAATTTTATCCGTTGTTCATTTTAATTAAAGGCTTCCCACTTTAAAAAGGAAATTTGACCGTTAAAGAAGCATAATTTAATGGCTGCCACAGGCAATTCAGCATCCGAGGATAGAGAATAAAAGGAGCGCTGATAAGATTAAATGCTCAACTCCCTGCGGGTCAGTGCGTGGCAACCAGAGAGGGAGAAGTTATAACAAAATACTTGTGGACATATGAAGGACAAACACTGTGTCTGCCATCTTCAAGCGTGAAGCTAAGTTGCACCTAGTGGGCTTTAACTTTTCGCCCATAGAGCTCGGTCAAGTAAAACTGGTCAACCACAACTACAACTATGACTACATCAACACTGAGTTGTTCATTCACAGCTGAGCGTAGATGTTGGCCGAAGTCTCTGTGAACATGCACGAAGGTACCAAACCAAACCTAGCAACCCTAACCCTTACTAAACCTAAAAAGCCTAAACCAATACCGTTAAACTCCCTGTAAACCACAAACTGTCATTTCTACAATTATGTGTATGTGCTGACTTTTCAAACTGGCTTTTAAGTTTGGACAGAGTGAGACTAGCTGTTAGTCCCCTGCCTCCAGGCTTTATTCTTACTTACTGTGTTTCAACATTCTCATCTCACTCTCAAAGTTGTAATTATTACTTTAAAATGTTTGGCTTTTAATAGGAAACAGCTGCAGGAGGTGTGATACAAACAACACCTGACAGCTACTGCCAGCTTTTCTTTTTCCTCAGAATCCCTTTTTTACATCTATTGGTGATGTATTGATTCATCAACTGATTAACTGCCAAATGCAACAGATAGAAACTTTAACCATACAGCCAATTTAGCAGAATCTAGACCTTACTGAGCCTTGACAGAGAAAATGCTCAGGTAGACATTTAACAGTCATAATCATTGCAGCTATTTCAGCTGGATGGATATTATAAGCACACCCTTTGTTGCATGAGTGTCAAATCAAGCAACCGGCAGAGTGCACATACGCAAATCACCAACTCTGGTTACAGCACACACAGTCACAGCCTGATGCTCTGAATAAGTAACGACATGGTGGCAGAAACATGAGCGAGAGGCACATCTCTGACTGCAGATCAGCCATTCAGCTGGGCACAGGGATGGGAGCAGTGGCTGGAAGTAACATTATAGTGGCGCTGACCTCTGTCCTGGCACAGGCCACTCCGAAGCTCTCAATCACAAGCACACAAGGCAGGCTTTTTTTTTTTTTTTAAACCAGTGCCTCTAAGATCATAAATGTATGAAGGTGCAGCTACCTGTATGACCAGCGGCTGTAGACAGGCTGCTGAGATCCACCATTCTTTACAGTGTCCATGGATGCGGCTGAAGGAATGCTAGTCCGAGACTCTCCTGTCTACGGTATCACAAGAATCTTCATCTACACCGGAGCTGACACTGACTGCGCAGCACCACCTTAGAGTAAGCCCTGAAGGCTCGAACATCTCTGCTATTATGTGAGTGAGAAAGAGTAGCTACGTCCCACCCAGGGGAGTGACAGCTACAGTACCAGTGGCGAGGCAGAGTGAGGTTGGGAGGCTTGGGGCTGTTTCCATGACTTCGCACTTCAGACAACCCACAAGGAGTCAGTTAGGGATAGGTATGAAAGCAACGGGCCTGAACACTAGAGTCTGAATATTCTATAAACTTCAGGGCTGAAATCATGACTGCATTATTAAGACATTCTTTTGCAGTGTCTGGAAATGTTTCGAAATAAAGTCATTCAGAGGACTTAATATCACCCAAGTTCCCTTATTTTACTACTTTCCAGTAACTTTCTGACAGACTCAGCCATCGGTCGCAGCTCATTTCCTCTGACTCATGAGGGGACTCTACATATTTCAAACCACAGATGCACAGACTGTCTGGCACCTCAGTTATATGCAATAGTTGGAATTTATCGAACTTTAAATAGCCCTAAAGATTAATGCCGTGTCAACATTACTGGATTTGTCGATGTTCGTGCGCATATGACTAAAAAATTCAAGTCTGTTTTAGGTAACTCAATGAACTAAAACCTATGGATTGGCCTTTCTAAAAACAGACATGGTGTGCAGACCTTAATCTAGTTGCTAGGAAACCAGAGCCTCCCAATCGTTTTTTTTTTTTTCTGCATCTATTTGCAAAAGCGAGAGAAAGACAGCAGAGAGAGAATGGAGGGTATGTTTGTGTATGTTTGTCCTGAGAGACAGCCGTAAAATGGCATGTAAGTCGACTGATGATAAGCAGGGGAATCGCTCACCAGAGGGAGTAATTATTCAGCTCAAAACAAATGATGGAAATAAGCTACAAGAGTTGATAATACCTTTTCCCTTGGGGTCTCTACTCATGACTCTCCTACAACCATGCTTTAGGAAGCTTTAAAGAAACGTCAGCTGCTGACCACTAAGACTTTCACCATTACTGTGAAAAAGAGCCACTTGATGTTGATATCAGCAGATACCAAACATAACTGTAACATAATGCAGAAACACTATCATGAATGTGGAGCAAAACCTGTAACTTCAATGCAGTGCTGTATCATTCAAGACAAGAGTGTGAGTGAGTCCAATACAAATACCGGAGATGTTTTCTCAGCGTTTCAGTGCGTGAGCAACAGAGTGGATTACTCTGGCCAACTACGCCATATGTGTTTGGACTCCACTGGGCAACCACAGTAGATCACAACTCAACCACGAGCTGTGCTTGTCATCGCAGAGGTCAACCGCCAACCTCGTGGAGGATCTTTTTAATTGGGTGATTTATGATGCCGTTAAGATGGCCAACTAATATGAGTGCTGAAATCATTTTCACACATAAGTTTAGCCAGCTACATTTTCTACAATTCCTATAAACCACTGAGGTATGCTTTGGGTGAAAGCAACAAGTAGCTGCTTGCAAACTCTTGTGGAAACCAGGAAGCCGAGTATTGACCCTGCTTAACTCGTTCAATACTACACTGTGTCAAGACTTTACACTCTATGGGGTATTCTAGACTGTAATTATCAAGAAGGCAATTATTGGCTTACATGTTATGCCAATAAATCTGTGCATCTCTCATTAGCATCAAGAAGCCTTGGCAGACTTAGCCTTAGTTATAGCAAGCGATAATAACCTCATGAAGCATTAGCCATCATTACCTTTTAGCTGATGATTATAGCCAGACACTGGACATCTTTGAGCACTATTAAAGTACAGATACAGATATCTATCATTCTGATTATGTGCTACATTCTTGCCACTAACCCTGGTCATGATTAAACATTAGAACTTAGGACCAGAAAACTTCAGCCTCCCACAGTCAACACTCAGCCCAGTCATCGGGATAAAATGTTGGCAGTTACCATTTCTGCAAACCAGTCAGACATTCATATTTGTCCATGTCATAATACCATATTAACATTTCTACAACATGTGGCATGTCTCTTTCACATTACATGTTCATGACCTTTCTGTCACATCGTAAGTTGGAGGGGACGGTGGTGGAGTTTAAGGCAAGAAGGCTGCCAAGCCAGTGACCGCAGTTCAACACTGTGTTTCGACATTTGTAAGTGTGACACAACTGGATATTTTTAGGGCATCCTCAGGAGAGTTTCCAGTCATATATGAGGCCACAAAAACAGGATATTTTTGAAGAGAACACAGACCATCTCAAGCTGTGTTTGTGGTGACCAAAACAGGTATTGAAACCAGGACAAAATATTTCCATTATCCTAACCAAGCGGTTTTTGTGTCTAAACATAACCAGAATATAAGCACAGTGTAAATAAAAAACTGAATCAAAACAAGCATACAGTTTCATAATGAAGGAACGTATAGTTTCAATATATCTGTGGTTTGCAGAAATGTACAATGCAACCATTAATTTCAGCATTTCAGTTGCAACACTACACCCATGTTTGTGTGTGATTAATGTAATTAAACAAGTGTCAGCTCTACAAGCACACTCAAGGATTTGTAACTACCTCAATCAGGCAACTTAAACGAGTGAAACAGAAAGGGAGTCAATATTAAAGACATCCTTGTGGTTCTGGAAAAATAAACACTGCTACTATTAATAATAATACACCTTATGTTAATTAACACATTTGTGATAAATTCATAAAAAGGCAACACTGCAGAGAAAAGGCTCCTTATTCATCCATTTTTGGAGATTGAGCATTACAACTGCTGAGTCAGCCATCTGGGAACTTTAACACAAACCGTCTGGGTTTCTTGACCCGACAGAGCAGTGTGCATCACAGCTGGTGTCATACTCAGGAATGAGTCCACTGCTGTGTCTCACATTACTAAACTGACAAAGCTGCAAAGCCAAGAGTTAGCCTTGTGCGAAATGGCAACGTTTGTTAGACATCTGAGGCACGCCAAGTCATTTTGAACAAACTGATTCTGACAAGGACCACTCAGTTTATGGATCAATGAAGTGAAAAGACAATTTAACAAGAATATACCTGGCGTAATTTAAAGGTGCAATATTTGAGAATAGCCCCCCTTTCGAATTTATACTCCAAACAAACATGGGGCAGCAGCATATCACTGGAGTAGCCGCTATCTGCCAACTGTACAGATGCCATCAGCTATACAGCTAGTGTGCCTATTAGCTGACTCTGCCCAGACGGGGAGCTCAGAGCACCTGGGGGAGATGTATTAGCATCACTTGCACAAGCACGCAACAGAACCAGCTTCAGCTGCCTGTCAGACCGCCAGGTGGGCCAGTTTGATGACAGGGAAACCCATACAGAACTGATCTACAGCAGCTTCAGACAGGACTCTGACTCCAGGGACGACAGGGACAACCCTTAAGGGTTGAAAGTGTTGTTTGGAGACAGGATGGACTAGGGCAAGCTGGTTAGCAGTAGACATCTCTGCAACACGATCGCTACATAGACATCCTTGCCATAAGTCAAACTATTAATCATTCATATCCTGTTGATGCCTCTAGTTAACAATAGACTGTTTCAAACTAAAGTTCACACATATTGCTCTGTTAAAAAACATATAAACATTATTTTGCTGTATGTTTTGCATGCCCTTGTCTTCAGATGGAAAAAAAAAAATAACATAATCAGACAGGGCTGTAACAGGAAAGGGTGGGAGCCGCTTTGATTTTTATCTCCCTGCGAAATGAAAGCAGACCCCGGCTTGAGTGCTCGAAATCGTGTACAGTAGCTCTCACCGTGGACACATATCACCTCTTTGCCACCAACACCTGTTTGCAGCAGAGTGGACATCAGAAGAAAACACAATGGAGCCTTATGCTGGGAGACTACACACACATTCAATCTCTCCTGATGCCTTCAAATGCAGAGTAAATGTCATGAAAATTCCATGTTTGGCATGCAATTACTGACTTTCTTATTTACTTACTTACTTATTAATGTTTTGGATCTATAATTAAAACAGCTAATTTGGGTGGTGGTGACGTCTTTACGGGAATGCTTTGACACAGAACAGACAGCTGCTTACAGAAAGACATGCTCAGACACGACATGCAAGCATTTTTTTTTTTTTTTTTACTTCATGCCCCTTGCTTGTTCACTGTATCTTAAAGCTAAAACCCAGCCAGAGTGCCTGACTGTGGCTACCGTTCATCCGTGATGTAGATCACTTGGTACACTGTAATTAAACACAGTGTTAAGTGTTGGATTCCGTGTGGACACCCCACATTCCTAAACTCGACGCAATCACACATATTCAGGGTGACTGATCGTGTCGACGGGAAAAATCATTTGTCACAAAAACAAGGCATTCATGGCTATAACGTAGACATGTATTCACTCCACAGACGACTCCGGTATTGCGTTATTAAATAAAATGAGTTCGCTGACTATGGCGGACACGTCGTTTATCGGCGAGCAAAACTCAAACACCGTTAAAGCACCTTTGTTAGCCACTTGTGGACGCATTCATGTAGCGTCTCTTTAAATGGATTTTTTCTCCCAGCTTTGTAACGTTTTCTTCTGAAGCGGTTTTGTGCGGTGACACCACGACCGTTAGCTCGCCCACTGAGCCTGACGTTTAAACGAGTGATTTAACACATATCGCAACATGAGAAAATAATAAATGGTTGACTGTCATCGGTGGGGGTTTTTTCCCAGCCAGCTGTGGAATGTTTAAAGCTAGCTTGTTGCCATTGGAAGCTATCGTTAGCTACCTCAGCCCACAGCCTCCACTGTAGGCGATGGTGCCTTTTATAAAAGTTGTGGGCGACAGTTAAGTTTTTTTCGGGGTTACACGAAACGGCGAAAAACATCGGCTAGCTTCTCGTTTCACGGCTGACAAAGCAGATAGTGACACAACGTACAGGCAGCGTGTGTTTTATATTACCTTATGCTGTAGTAACTCATGTTTATCCGCGGTTGCTAAGGAAGATCCTCGTGCAGCAATACACTTTTAGCGGACGCGGTTGAGAAGAACTCTGTTAACTCGGTCCTTAGTTACCGAGCGCACCAAGAACGCGCGTTCTGATTGGTCTGCGGGTTATTTAGGTCGAACGTGATTGGCGGACGCTCTGCAGAAGGGTGGAGAGAGTTCCTCTGTAGAGAATTTATGATTTTTTCCTTCTTTACCTTGAAATATGCTGAATGCAACATTGGAAAACCTATTGTTATACAAGATGGATTTTATACGATCAAAGTGACAAGATGTCAATAAATATTTTTTTCTTTTAAAAAAAAACCTCAATCTATCTAATGTCCTTCATCTGCAAAGTGGTCACAAAATGTTTTATTTCTGAAAACAAATCAAATCTTTGCAGAATATTGTTTTTTTTTTTTTATTATACTGCCAACAGAAATAGGTTCTTCCTTCAAGTTTTACTATTCCTCATTTACTCATATTGTTTTGTTTCCACTGCTTTTTTACTGATATATTTTCCTCATCTATTACTGCTGTTTTAATTGATGCTCTTTCTTTTTGTTATCCTCTTTGCTGCTGTAGTGATGCAGATTGACTAAATAAAGGATTATCTTATTTTACATTCCTGCTATCTCATCACTAATTCTAGGCTGAGAGAAGTCATGATAAACAAAGTATATGCATTCCATATATTTTATATAAACACATTTGAAAGACAAAAGGATATACACAGCATTGCTCACAGTCACCGGCAGCAGCACCCTTCAAGATTGCACATCACTGACAAAATCATATTGCGTTAACACTAAATTGGGCATGCCATATCAGCTACAGTCCAAGGGGACACGATCTTTGTTTATCAATCTGCCATTAACAATGCTGAAGCACAAGAAGACACAACAGGTGTGTGTTGCATGAGTACAAGGTCTGTCCCCTAATTTGCAACATAATCTCTAACAGCACAGTATACCTGGGATCTGTCTCAACAATATGCTCCCGCATGGAAAAAAAGCTTGCACCTTGGATATTGCAGTATTATTGCAAATGTGATCTGTTCGTTATTTGATTTGATTTACAGTAATAACTACCTGGGCTGTGCAGAGGAAATGGCTGATAGCGTTATTTCATAATGTGGTTGTCTTATCATTATGAGGTTCAATCAAAAGAAGAAAAAAAAAGAAGCAGTCTGCGAAGTGAGATTTCATAAGCACTTAACAATTTTGCAGCTCTGTTCAGTGCATAAAAATAGTCCATGGATTGAGTTTTGGTCACAGAAGGGGTCCAATGAATAATCCATCCGTCTCGTCTCTGATAACATCACGTCTAATCTTCACCAGCTGTCTACATCAGCTGCGAGTTAACACATCTGAATCGGAGAGGTGGCCCCTCTCTTTGTACAACAACATCAAACCCCTCCTCCTCCTCCATGTCACCTTCACTCCATAATCCCTCTCTGGTGTGTCGGCCACCAAAATGTCAGGCGGCTGATTGCATGGTGGTGTACATGACTGAGGCAGCAGCAAGTGTAGAGCAGCAGAGGAGGGACCACTGCTCCCTTCTTGTATTACTTTTGGAGTGTCCACATCAGGTGGTGGAGGAACACTGCTGAACTCATTGGAGGCAGGTGTTGAAGCACCATCTACTGCTGGGACTCCGCAGCTCTCTGTCACTTGAGCAGATGGGGTTTCAGGGCGGTCCAAACATCTGCTGGAGGATGCTGCGGCATCAGAAAATCTCTCCACATTTCTTTTTCTGATTGAGGCTGTCTGTCTCTTTGGGGTCACACTCGACACTGTCCTTACATTCTGGCGTGATCCCCTTGGTTGGTTTCCCGCGTCAGATGCAGCAGCACACTCGGTAGCTTTCTTTGCATGTGTACTCTTTGGTTTATGAGACTGGCCTCTTGACCTCGTCTGAAACGTTAATGAGGGGAATCTGCACACGCTGCCTTTCCTGGACAGCTGGCTGACACTGTCGAGGATGCTGGTGGCAGATTGGCATTTTCTCCTCCCTCGTCTCACCGGAGGTATGGGAACTGAACTGTCAAACTGTGGGCTCACCTGGAAAAAAATAATGCAGAGAAGTCAAACAGCTGGGTAAAAAACTGGAGTCACACAAAACAAGTACTTGTCTGTGAAAGAACTGTACAAGGCTGTTAGCTGCACAAGGTCGGATTTATTCAACATATTCAGTGACACAGCCTTGACCTTAAGAGTGGGATCTGTTGGCAATGGCAATGTTTACAGCGTTCAGAAAGAATGAACAGCTTACCCAAGAGTTAAGAGCTGAGCTGTTGTGCTCTGGTGTCTCTGTGAAGAAATCTCTGGGGTTGAGTGCTGCTCGGACTTCAGGCACATTTTGGAGTCTGGCTCCACACAAAGACCGCTCCAGGAACAGCAGGGGAGGCTTGTCTGTCTTTGCAGCTTTACGGGGCATTTAATATAAATCATTCCTGAAGACCTGGTGGAAAAAAAAACATCACGAAATCGATATAAAGGTGTATTAATTGGAATTGTACTGTTCCTTGACTGAGCTCGTTTACGGTTCACACTCCCTTTAGCAACTGTTTATATTTGAACATTTCCATTCGTATTTACCCGCCAGATATTATACACACCTTAGTGGTACTTCGACAAGTCATAGCCACGTTTAGAAACACTTCATACATGTACAAAAAGTTTATTATTCCGCTGTCCGTCGGTACTAAATAAATAAATGTTGTTCCGTCTTCTTGTTACCGGTTTCTACCATCATCGTCTCTGATTGGTCAACGTGATCTTTTGTCGCGCTCCTATTGGCGCACCTTTATACCACATGATCAAAGTGACAGAGGCAGCACCCACAGCGCCAAAATTCAAAAACGTTTCTGGAATCAACCTGACGGCATGTAAATAGAAGAATATCAAAGACATCCTGGATCAGTTGGTTTAACAATATGAGCAGAGTCTTTCAGCTATTAGCAGGAGCCAAGACAAGCGGAATTGCCTGAAACGTGGCAGTAATATGAAGGTTAGGCTTTATCCGGTTTTGTTGTTCTTTGCAATACGGTAGTTAGAGAGCTAGCTAACGTTAGCTGTTTCGTTACTATTAGCCACCTAGCTAACTGAGTTTAGGTTCCAAACACAGAGGGCTGACACTAACGCTAGATTTGAGAGAAAGTTGTGGCTTGTGCAATGGTTCATCTGTATTTCCTCAGATATTTCCTCCAAATAACTGTTATCCAAATGCATTTCTTTGCGTGTCAAACGGCTCGAACACTGAACTCTATTTGAGAAATATGGCATTGTGAGGGTTTCGTGATTGTTCTTCAAAGACATCTCGGTAAAGAAATCACTTCAAATGTTTTATTAATATTTACATATAACTATTTAATTCGGCATACCTTAAAACATTGCAGCGCTTGTTGTAATACAATTTGAACTGCATTACGTAGTTGCACCACCTCTTGTTGCCACATTTAGCATTAGCTTTTAGCTAGCTAACCAATTGGTGATAAACGTGCGAACTGACTGTGAAATCTGGACTTCTTTTGAGATGGAGAGCTTTTTAGTGAGTTGTCTGCCAGCCGATTTTTTTGTGAGAGCACTGGCTAGCTGCTTATATTGTATTCAAGTGAGTTGGATGTGAATGCATGTGAATTTTGGAGGTTTGCCAGGGAACCAGCGGTAAACGTTACAAAAAACGCGTCGTCAACTGTAGACAACGACTGTTGTTCCAGAGGGCAGGAGTCGCGAGGGAACAACTGACAACTGATATCTGGAAATAAGCTAAATACGGGTAAAAAAGCAAAACGAACACACGGACATTGAGAAGCTAAATCGCATCTTGGAGTCCAACAGCTTTTCCTACCAGTGTTGAGTTTATCCTGACTGGTATTTGACATGAACTGATGCCTTCCTGTCAATTTCAACCGATCAGTTTACGGAGAAACGGTTTGAATCCAGCCTGAGCTAACTGTTGCTAGGTAGCAACTTTTGCATTGAATTTAGGAAAACGTTAATCTACCAGTAATTATGGTTGATCATGGTGTTTTGGTAATGATATAGTTGGACAGAAGAAAGCGATGAAAGCTGGATATTTTTTCTATTGTTTGGCAGCCTTTAAAACTATATATTTGTGTTGTTTTCCTACAGAATACCAGTGAACACCAAGGTGTATTTTCAATGATTTGAAGACCATGAGACGGAGCCCAAGGAGACCCCTGATCCTCAGAAGGAAGCTGCCTTTTCAGCAAAATGATACGCCAGCAGCTGGATCGCCGAGCCAGCCTGCTGCACCAGGCTGCAAAGAACCTCCAAAGTCAGCTGGCAGTCAGTCGTTCCTCAATGGGATCCACATTCTGGATCACCCTTCCATGTCTGACACACAGGTGGTCGTCATTCCCAAAACAGCGGACCTTCAAAGTGTTATCGGGGCCCTCACCGCCAAAGGCAAAGAGTGTGGGGTCCAGGGACCAAACAAGTTCATCCTTCTCAGTGGGAATGGAAGCACTGACGGATCTTTTTGTCCGCCTGCTGCGGCAGGGGATGACATCTCTACAGCTGGTCAGCCAGTGAAAGCAGAAACTATGCACTCTCCGGATGCTAAAGCTCTCACGGGGATTAAAACATGTATGGAAATAGCTTTGTTTGACTTCAAGTTTAACAATGTTAAGTCTAAGTCTCTTTAAGAGCACTGATTCAGTTGCCTGTATCGAATCCTTCCTCTGTTTAAGCAATAATGGTTTTTGCTTCTGTTTATCAGTGAATAAGGATCTGGATTGTGGCCCTTTAGATGACAGCCTCACCAATATTCAGTGGCTGGGCAAAATGAGCACATGTGCCTTGGAATCAGATCCTGCCAAGCAGACGACCGAAAAGGAGAACCAAGAATCACAGACTTTTCAGGTCAGCTGCTCTTTTCCTGTCACCTCATTATGTAAAAACATATGCACATGTGAAGAAAAACGGTGATCTCAGGCATGTACCCAAAACAAAATCCCTTAACTGCCAATGATCTCCACTGGGATTGCAGACAACTGTTGTGCTGCTAGATTTGAAATGATTAGATGATACTCCACACGTTCCCCAACAGAGAAAAAGTATTTCTACCCACTCATGTAAGAAAGCTAACACTATCATGCTGCAAAGTTGAAGTTATATTTTAAAGTGTCCAAGAGTTTGTAGAAATCTCTGTATTTGTCACAGCATGTTTAAACTGATTGGGTTAATCTGGAAAAATAATCCCGTTTAATAAATCCATTCAAGCTTCTCTTTTTTTTTCCACCTTTTCTTGAACAGGCACAGAATCCACAAATGGATGCAGAAGCTGTTCAGCAGCCCCAGTCAGAGAGGCCACCGTACTCCTACATGGCCATGATCCAGTTTGCCATCAACAGCCGGAAGAACAGGAGGATGACGCTGAAAGAGATTTACACGTGGATCGAGGACCACTTCCCGTACTTCAGAGAGGTGGCCAAACCAGGATGGAAGGTACTGTCGAACACATAAATGGATAAAAATGACACGCAACAAATTAAAGCATTCAAATATCAATACTGAGACATAGATTCAAGATATTTTGTTCTCATTTCTCACGGCAGAATTCCATCCGCCATAACCTCTCTTTGCACGACATGTTCCTTCGTGAGGCGTCACCAGATGGTAAAGTTTCTTTCTGGACGATCCGGCCTGAGGCCAACCGGTGCCTCACTCTTGATCAGGTGTACAAGGTGAGCTCAATGAGTTCTTATTGCCAACACCCTTTTCACAATCTACCAACTTTATAATGCAGAAAGGCCATTAAACTGAATAGATTTGTTTCCGTATGTTTCGTGCCATTACTCTCAATCATGGTGTTGTCACATGATGAGTGCTGATTTGTGGGATGTTCAACACAGAAAAGACAAACATTTGAGGGGAAAACTCTAATGCTGTTATTCTCATTTCATAAAAATAACCATGTTCGTATGTATGTATGTAGTTTTGTTTTCCAATCTTCATTTCTTCCCTTTCATTCCACGTCTTTCTCTACAGCCTGGTTGTGACCCAATGACTGCTCCTGTTCTGGTGCCAATGCTTTTACATTCCAACCAAGTAAGATGGATTTGCCCTTCTTCTTTTCATTTGTCTAGGGACACTCTTCAGAACGGAAAAGGGACAGAAAGTCAGAAAATCATCGCTTTCACAGGCCCCCCTTTTTTTCATCACCAGACCCTTTTATCCAGCGAGTGCAGCTGCTGCTGGAGGACTAAAGTCTAGGGAAAGCTTTTCTTTGTTGCAGGAGGCGATGATTTGAGCTGCAGGGAGACTGCAGCCGCACTCAAAGTCTAGTCTCCTTTGAAACCACTTGCCTTGTTCTACAGTGAATGTAACACACATTCCATTCTGCATAATGTGTTTAGAAGAGGTCTCACTCTGACTCCTAGCTTGGAGAGAACACAGTTGTCACTAAAGTGTACTAGTCAGGAATAAGAGAGGAAAGTAAATGTTAATTAAATAATGTTTATTTTCCACAGCAACAAAAGAGGATGCATCCTGATCCAAGAAAGACACCAACCGGCTCTGGTGAGTTAACACAAGCAGAAGGCTTTTAAAAGCGTTCAATCTTTGATTGTTTCTGGTCTCAAAATGACTCATTAAGATTCTCTGCTCTGAGTTGTTGTTGTCTTCTCTTCGCTCAGAGAGAAGGATGAAACCTCTCCTCCCACGAACAGAGTCGTACTTGGTTCCGATCCAGCTCCCCGTCGCCTCCTCCGTCTACCTGCCGTCCTCGTCGGCCCAGTTTACCTCCTGCGCTCCACAGAAACCGAACACTTCGCGGGGAGCCAAGAGAGTGCGGATAGCTCCTAAGGTAAAGACACTGTCATGCCAAATTATTTATTTATTTTGCCTTGTATGGCTTGAAAGAGAGGGGAGTGACATGCAGCAAAGGGCCCCGGGCTGGGACTCGAACCCTCGAACACTGTTGATTTTGTTCCTGGTGATTTGACATATAAAATTTTTTGTCATCAAAGTCATGTGGGATGAAATATTGGTCAAGATTGGCTAGATTTTGCCTTGCCAATATTTTGTGTCAGAGTGTGAGTATGAAGGACGGTGACAGATTGAGTTGGTAAAATAAACCAAGTGACAATATAACCTACATTGACTGCTGCAGGTATAGAGGAATTCTTTGAAATGTATCTTTCACAGTTGCATTTAATGATGATAAAGGGTGTGAGAGTCCGGAAGTCTTTAGTTTAGGAACCTTCAAACTGCTTGAAAAGTGCTTGAATCCTCCTCTTAAAAAGCTGTTTAACCCCTGCAGTTACTGGTGGATTTTTTTAAGCGCGTGGTTTTATGTCTCACAGGTGACCCAAAGTGACGTCCCAACAGTGGTGATGTATCCTCAGAAGAGTCCAGACGTCAAGATGAAGGAGGAGCCGGCTCGTGTTCCAATTAAATGCCCAACTCCGAAATCCCTTCCGCAGAGACAAGCCAGCAGCTCTCGACGTAAACAGCGCCTGGTTCACTCCGCGCACGAGGAGCCCGTGCTCCTCTGCCCTGATAACACTTTCTTTGACTCTGGCGTCGCCTCCGATGTGTCAACTTTCCAGGACATGCGAGACACGGAGCTGGATGACCCCAAGCAGGAGCAACACAGCCCCGACCGGGAGTTCTCCTTCAAGACCCCCATAAAAGGCAGCAGCCACCTGACCTCCTCCACGCCCAGCAAGCCCCCAGCCAATGTCTTTCCCGAGCTGTGGAAAGTGACCCCTGTGGGCAAAGGGACCCACGACCTTCTGGACTTCAGCCCCATTCGCACACCAGGTGGTCCTGCCGTCACACCGCGGCACGACTACACCACCTTCAGCTTCAACAGCACTCCCTTTAAAGACTGGCCTCTGTTCAGCTCCCCCAGAGAGCTGCTCACTTCCGCCCCCTCCAGGGCGGCCGGACCATCAGACTCTCCCGTGGATAACTTCAGGAGCAGCTGCTCCAGAGAGCTGCTTCAGGCGGGAGGCGCCACGCCGGCTAACCGCTCGATCACAGAGGGCCTGGTGCTGGACACGATGAACGACAGCCTGAGCAAGATACTGGTGGACATTAGCTTCTCTGGTCTGGATGACGAGGACTTGGGCACAGCTAACATCAGCTGGTCTGAGTTCATCCCTCAGTTTAAGTAGCCTGAGGGCCAAAACTCTTTACTTTTTTTTCACATGGACGTGTCATCTGATTTCATTAACACTATGGTTGGGAAACCCTGGCAGAAACAGCAAAGCAGATGCAAATGTAGGAAAAGTTAGCAAAACTTTAAGGGGGTAATATGCAAGAATATCTCATTGACAACGTTAAAAGGTTTAAGTAAAATTACCAACAGAATGCAGATAAATAGCAGTTTGGACATTGTGATGTCTACGTTATGTGTTACATAATTTAGCATGCTATACAGCTAGCCTCGAAATGTCCTGGTCCAAAACTCCCGTACTAGCAGTGTAAACAATAATACTCCCCTGGTCCCAGAGCTCCCAGTCCAAAGATCCAGGTAGCTGCACAGCTAACGGAGCTAATTATCTAATGGCAGCTACAATTAGCAGTTACCCTGTTGACTATTTGCTTTGACTATGAATTTATACAGTCAATTACATGTTGCACCTTTTTAAGAAAACAAATTTGGGGAAGTTGTCAGATTTTGGACATTATATTGTCGATTTTATAAAAACTTGGTCAGAGTAGGACACCAGACAAAAAGCAGGTACAGACACTGTTTCACAGAGAATATAAAGCATACTCTTAGAATATCATCAACACTGGATATCATTTGGTTTTGCCAATCAGAAATCAAATCTACAAACTGTTTCGTATATGGATTCAAGGTAAAATCCATAAAGTTTTATAGATTTCTGTACCAAAGTAAAATGGTGCTTTTACTGTGATTGAATTAACGAATTTCAGCGTTCCATGCGGCTGCTGTGGTCATTCATCTGAAGCCTTTTTATAGCTTTAATGCTCGAGTAAGTTTGAAGCTCATTGGCTTTCTTTTGCGTCTGCTTTGCTCTCTGGATGTTTCTGGCCACCCCGGGGATTAAAATTGAAGAGAAAAAACTGTAATGAGGATGGGAACACTTTAATTTTCATTACCAGGTCAAACTTGCAGGCTGCTCACATTTTTTTTTTTCCTTGCCACCTCTGGCTTACTTTTTCATGAGGGCCAACTGCCTCTTTTATCTTCTTTTCTTTCTATCCATGTGGAAACTTTACATGCAATCCTGTTTTATTTCAACATTTATCCTTCCTCTCATATCCATCTGTACTCTCGAAGGAATTGCTAGAGAAGTGAAATGTGTCCAAGTGTATATGTAAGTTGATTTGCACATATTAATATATAATTTAGCTTTTACATATGAAAATGTAAAGACCGTATATTGCCTGATGAGCCAGCGAGACGCTTCTGTGCCTCCTGGAATTGTCTAGTACTCTTTTAGATTGTGATGCAGGATATTTAGCAATAAACAATGGCAAAGTAATACAAATAGCACTAACAGCCGTAAGATTGTCTCTGTAGATTAATCGTAGAATTGTCTTCACCTTCTGTCTTATAGTAATTGTTCGTCCGTATGCCAGTATCAGCACTTTGTACCTGCATAAAGGGACATTCTGCATGCAGTGACGCCTCATGTCAACACCATATCTTTGGGAACAAAATATGTCATGTTTTGTGTCGGACTAGAACAGATTGTGTTAGTTTTCAATAAAGATGCAGATTACCTTTGTATTTTTCTGTTCAGCACGAATAGAACATAGAGGGAATAGTGTTTTGTTCCAAGCAGAGCAGTTTTTTTACAGCGCCATCTTTAGAGGATGGAATGGGACGTGTGCCTGTTTCTGTGTTGAAAATGCCACAATAATGTACGGCTTTAATAATTCCTTCAGGTCTGTGAGCATGGGTGTTTTCTGTGTGAGTTGATCTGTGCACAGCTGAGTGACGCGCAGGAGTGAAATGTTTTCTAAAGTTAGTGTTTTTTCTACGACTGTACAATGAATCTGTTGGTGTTGGTGTCTCGTGCAACAGGAGGGGCTTTTTATTTAGTCGTGTAGTTGACTGTAAATACGCTTTGATTTGCCCCGTAGCTCACATTTAAAGGGAATCTCTGCCAATTTGATTTAAGTGTGCCTATGGGTCTTGGGGATGTGAAAAAAAGTGGTCTAAAGCCATTTGTGGCTCCAGAGGAATCTGCATGTGATCTGATAAATTGCCTCAAGTGATGTCACTGAGTGGCTAAGTTGCACTGTGGGTAATGTAGGCGCCAGGTTTTGTAAAGGAAGAAGAATGTGTGGTATCTCTGGCAATGGATTTTGATCATTCATTTTTTTTAACTGTCCACAATGAGTCATGGGAGTGCTGTGCTTGACCAGTGGGTTGTTATTTCTCCAAAACTCGGTGCCTACATTACCCACAATGCAACGTAGTCGCCTTGAGGGCAATTTATCAGAATACATGCAGCCTCCTCTGGCACTAGAAAAGGCTGTATGTTCGTTTTTTTTATATACGCACTAGTAAGCACACTGTTATATGTGAATTGGTGGAGTTAACCTTTTATCAGTGGAGACAATTTGTACAACACCAGCTTCAGTGCTCGAGTGTTGAAACCCTGTTGCCTTTATTTATATTTGAATAAAAGTGGAAACATTTCATTGATTGTGTGACTCAGAAATGTGTTTATTGGCTCTTACAGAACTCAGTAAAAAAAAAACAAAAAAAGACTCAAGAGAAGAACTTCTGATGTGAATACAAATCACTGCAACAGAGAGCGGTGCCTCTTCCTCCAGTGGCCACAGTGGTTAAAAACTGACACTGGAGCAACATAAGCAACTAACCCTACTCTCTTTAAAATCCTAGTTTTCAAGTAGAAATCTACAACAGAAGTCACATGTTAATACCAAAATTGTTTCTCAGCGTAGCATCTTAGTATCAGAATGGAAAGTTGGAACACAAAGGAGTGAAGGTGTCATTTGTAGAATATGGCCAGAATTTGAATGGAGTTGACCACAATATCTGGGACAGCACATCTCCAATGTCAACGACGACTGCTGCCCTTTGCTAGCTATCCTTGGTTCTCACTAGCTACTGTTAGTTAATTAGCTCATGGCTCAGTTAGCTGTGGAGCCAGTGGTTCTAAACTGCCTCACAGGCGGCGGGTCACCAAGGGCAACGGGGCTCAGCTCGACTGGATTTGGCAGCCTGAGAGGGAGCACAGCTGGACACCAAACTGGGACTAAACACAGCCCCGAAGACAGACTGAGGACAGTTTGACGACAGGGGATACAGTATGGATGTGATTTACAGCAGCTCTGACCAGGACTATGACTTCAGGGACAACGAGAAACAGCAAGCAGGGACGCTAGAGGCGACTGCTAACTTCAGAAAAACTCTGCAACACAGCGCACGACCGTCTCTGACATATTGGCAACACCGCTGTCTCTTCACATTCTGTTAAAACTAAAATTCTGGCCATGTCCTACAAACTGTTCCTTTAATCTCTAATGAAATAAGGCTCTAGGACTTCTTCAGTTTGGTATCCAGGAGGTCTGTCAGTAGAAAGCAGTCTTTGGGATCCTCAGTATGTCTGGACTTCCTGTTGAGCCACTTCTAAGAGGATCTGCAGTTGCGTGCTGATGTAGTCTGGGGATATGGAAGAGAGTCAGAGTTATGAAAGTTGAGAGGGCTTTTCATTCCTGACAAAGTTGGAATTAAACATCCAGAGTGGGGTTTAGTACGCCATGGGCTGACTGAGCCAGTACAAAGTTGAAAACAATTGTAAGCTCTGGACCAAGAGAGTCTCTGTCTTGGATTGGATTTGGTCTACCGTGTAAAAAGTCTATTTCCTTCTCTGTGTTACAACCAACATTGTCCAAGCCACTCATTTCCCTATTTCATAGATTAGCTTTGTTCCAAATGTATATTGAAAATGGATTTTGGAAATATCTGTTCCCAACAAAATGGATATACTCAATTATGAACTGTTTTTGGTGCAACTTACTGAAGATTTCTCTCCATTTATGGGGCAAGCGGTAGCGGTAGACGGTCAGATAGTAAACAGGAACCCCAGTCAGTGTGAGAATGAAGCTCCTCCCTGTGTTCCAGGGGTCCGAGTACAGAGACAGGCCCACGATGAAGAAGCAAACCACCGTGAAGGTGACGGCGATGACCACGGGCACCTTCATTTTGTTAGAGAGAAAAGAGCAGAGTCAAGTAAAAGCTTGGTCAGTTTTAGTGCACGGTGAGAATACGGAAAACGGCACAGACGCGCTACCTTGAAAGGTCTTGGGTGGAGGGGGAAGCGATATCGGTGGATGAGCATCCCCAAGGTTGCCAAGGCGATGAAGAACCAGCGAGCGAAGGAGGCAAAGTTGATGAGCTGGTAGATCTCTCCGGTGAGTATCATCAACACCACCAAGGGGTACTGGAGACAGACAATACAGCTGTGATGACATATTCATGCGGTGATGTAGTGAAGAGCAAAGCACCCTTTACATGCACAGTTCATCATTTTCCATCATTCATTGTTTTTCTTGTCTACATGAGCCCATGGCTTTGCTGATTGGTGGAACATGGTGGATGAGGAGCTTGTTGAAAAACAGAACTATTTCAAAACTGAGGAAGAAAAGTTTTCAATTTAGTTTGTGGGTTGTGATTGAGATTAACTAGATTGTGATAATATTTTCCAGCCAGGTGTCCCACTCCTTATCAGAAAGTACTTTACCAGTAACAGCACAGCAGGCAGAGGTGTTTGTCTGCGGACGTGAATCATGGAAAAGATGGGAGGCCAGTGGCCCTCCCTGGCTCCCACGAACAGCATCCTGCAACACAAGTAACAGTAAGAATTATCAGTCAGGGCGCTAGTCGTCATTCTTAGCTGATTTAACCGTACGATTTGTGATTGCTGCCGTTACAGAGCTCTCAAGTGACATTTGCAAAGTAGAGAGCCAGACCCTCTGGAGGAATAAACACCCAGATTAACATCAGATTCTGCTCTGATCTCCACACTCTTTGGCTCTCTCCTTGCAAAAGGCGATTAAACAAAATTACCTTGAATGAACTTGTAGTTTTCTCTGGGTTGTACAAAACCCAACAAAATTTACAGCAAAGAAATAGTTGTTTTTAGGCATTTTTATCAAAAAAATCTCCTGCACATTCTCTCTCTAAAACACAAACATGAGTGAGATAACATATCTGTGCCCAGATTACCTGGGTACAGCAAAGAAGCCACCATTCAGCGCACCGAGGCAGGACAGAGCCACGAGAACCGGAATCAAAGACGCCACTCCCTGGAGAGCGCGATTTGCAAACGTCTGCAGAGACACAGGATTACAGCAACATTTAAACATACCGTCAAACAATCTATTTACAAAAAGTGTCTAAAATGCAGGGAAGACTGACCACAGCCACGGCCTCAGACATCAGCAGCTCAGCGGGGGTCATCACGGTGTAATAGGCCACATTCACAAGCACATAAAAGACTGTCACTGTCACCATGGAGCAGATTATTGCCAGCGGGATGGTTCTGATGAGGCAGGATGCACACAGGGAGGGATGAAAGCGTTTTCAAAGCACTGCGTTGACTGTAAAGCAGATGTCAAATGTAAAATACCTGTTTGGGTTTATGATCTCTTCTGTGACAAAGTTCAGATAAAACCTAAAGGAAACATGAAAAGACAATCAGGAGTTTTGAATTAGCTACAGGGGACAGGGTTGAGTGCAGAGACAGAACTCCTGGAGGAATAAACATCTGAAGCTTTCAAGCCAGTTCATACTGCAATAAACGCTTGCTTACCATCCGCCGTAGGCATACAGGCCGTTGTAGAAGGCCAGCGGCAACCTATCCAATGTTAATGAGGCGACCTCAAAACCATTCTGGAAATTCTCTGTTTTTCCTGGAATGAAGAAACGTGCAGAGAGACAGAGGGAGTCACTGAGCGTTATCAATGAATGCAAAGAACAGCTGGAATTCATCTTCAGGGGGTAACGCTCCCTCCCTCCCACCTTTGGCCAGTGCGATGACACCGGGGATGATGATGAGGACCAGAGCGAACATCTTAATGAAGGTGAGGGTGACCTGAGTGCGAGAGGCCGTGCTCACACTCCAGCAGTTGATTGCCACGACGAACGCTACACAGACAAAAACATAAACTGCTATAAATCTTTGCCTCGCATTACATGGACGCACGGAGTGACATCACACTCAAGGCGGGAAACTCAAATGATGGGATAATGTTATTTGATTGTTCCTATTAGCTAAAATTAGCATTCAACCACTTCCTAGCTAACATTAGCATTTGATTACATCCATTGTGTTTCACTTCTCGATTTAAATAAATGTGTCAAAGATGTACGCCTTTCTTATCATATCGTGTAAAACCATCAAACTATAATGTAAGCTACGAAGTGCTAACATTAGCTGTTGTCTTACAGGAACTAAAGGGTTATCAAATGTGTTGTTTTACCTGAACATTTTTCCAGATGTCCCTAAAGTTTCTCCATTGTCTGTTGTTCAAAGCAAAGCAAATCCAAAACAATGTATTTGACAATAGCTAACGTTATCTTTCAACCACTTCCTAGCTAACATTACCGTTAAATTACATCCAGCGCATTTCAATTCTAGGTTTAAATAAATGTGTCCAAGATGTGTGTTGATATTTTAGAATGTATTTACCTCTCTTTCCAAGCTTGAAACATGTCAACAATAATGTTAGCTAGGAAGCGTTTACATGCTAACATTAGCTGTTGTCCAAGAAAAGCAAATGGGTCAGGAAATATGTTGTTTACCTTAAACCAAATCCAAAATGACATATTGATATTTTAGAATTTATTTACCTCTTTCCAATCTCGAAAAATGGATCAAACGGTGATGTTAGCTAGGAAATGGTTGAATGCTAACATTAGCTGTTGTCCAACAAAAGCAAACAGGTCATGAAATAGGTTGTTTTAACCTAAAATATAGCCTGATATTCCTTAAGGTTTTCATTATGCACTGCTTTTTTAAGTCAGTGATTAATCAGGAAGTGGTGAAATGATAAGAATCTATCAGACTCCTTGAGCTTATGGGACATTTGAGCTCTCCACCCTGAGCCTGATGTCAGAGGAAAATGGCCGTGATTATGTTAAATTGGATAGAGCGAGGAGACATAAAACCACTCACTCACTCCGAGGATGCTGACCAGTTTGATAAGCACTGTGGGAGCAGCACACGGCGCAAAGAACGACTCCACCACATATCGGCCGAAAGCCAGCGACACATAGGAAGACACAGATGGCCTGGAAAATGGAAAGTATGCTTGTTATGTGGCGTGATTTGAGTTAAAGTCAGGACAAACGGGACAAAATGACAAACCTGATGAATAAGAATTCAACCCAGAGTCGTAAGAAGGCAGGAAGTGGCCCCAGTGTCTCCAGGAGATAAGTGTAGTGGCCCCCTGATTTTGAAAAACTGGTGCCCAATTCAGCATAGCACAGGGCCCCTAAAGGAACAGGGAGCAGACCAGGGAAAAACAAGAGATGTAACATTATATAATCATAATTGTTATAATTATATATTTGACCATGTTGACTGCGTTGTTCTTTGGAAGGTATCGTCATGCTGTCGGTTGGTCGGTACCACAAAATTTGAAAAAGACCGGATTGCAGTGAAGTTTGGAATGCTGATAACTTTGTTGACTACCATGAGGTCAAAGTTTTGATTTGTCCAAAACACCAAATCACTGCGACGTCACACTCACGACAGTCACACAGTAGACTACTCGTGGCTGATTTGCACTGCATGTATGAAATTGCCAAACTTGTAACTTTAGCCGTGACTTTAGCGTTCAAAGATATTTAAGCTCAACGCGGTGGTCCAACGTATCTAAAGCTTCTGTGTTGTTCTAGTTACATCTCATGCTAGCATGCCGTTGTTAGCATTCGGCACAAAGCTACAGGCTCACAGAGTCGCTAGCTGCAGGCTGTTATTGTGTATCTCATGAACAACTTTAAGCGATAGGGTCAAGTTTAATATAGGATTTCAGTGATTAAATATTAAAATAAACAGTCTAAAAGAATATATATTTACTGAAAAATGCATTAAAAGACAGTAAAAACAAAAAAATGAGTTGTTAAATGCACTTTCATCCACAAATAGTTTTAAAAAGAGAAATTATCACTGAATGCGATGATGTTTGTCCTATATTATTCTACCACTGTTTTTCTTTTATTAAATATTATTTAAGCCATCTATATAAATATACCATCAATTTGTGAGCAGCATATAGGAACTAAAAACTTATTTCTATTTTAAAAATGTGCTAAATGCTTCAAATCAAAAATGCTTCATACTGCCATCGTACACTGTACAAAACTAATACAGTAATCGAGTTAAAAAACAGAGTCTTACCAAACATAGAGAGGATCCCACACAGCCCCCAGACCACCAGAGAGAGCCCCACGCTGCCACTGTTCATCAGGACTCCCTTGGGCGCGATGAAGATCCCGCTGCCCACCACTGTGCCGATGATGAAGGACACGGCGGGCAGCAGGCCAATCTCTCTCCGGAGATGCACCACCTCTTCCCCTGCCGCCTCCTTCTTGCCATCCACCTCCGTCTTCACCTGCGTCCCGTCCATTTCTCTGCGGTCTGTTGACTCCGCTTGGACACCTCAAACTGACCACACACAGTTTCTTTAACTCTGCACATTTGAAGCTTTTCATCTAGATTGTACATCTGCCCTGCAAGTCTGAACTTCTTACCTATTTTGTGGCTCTAAAAAGCAGCGGTATCCTTCTTTTCCCTGCTCCCACTGTCGCTGTTCCCACAACAGACGATCAACAGTCCTCTGTGTGCCTCCTCTTAGTCCTTCTGGTTACACATTTGCAGTCGTCGCACAAGTAGTGTTGTTGCAGTAGTGGTGCGTGTGCATGTATCTGCGGCCAGAGGAGACAACACCGGCCACAACATGTCAAAACTTCACCCCCCTAACTTGTCCTGCATGTTTTCCTTCCCTCATTGGCTCTCACCCCGCCCGCCCCAGCCTGAGCCGAAGGGAACAAAGCCAGCTCTCTTCCAAAGCTTCAGCAAGTAATTAACGCAGTTTAAATGCGCGAGACTTTTCATGCATTGTGCATGTGCTCTTATATGTGTGTACAGCTTGACAGGGGCCTGGTGGTCTCCGGGGGATAATAGGGGGGGTCAGGCTGTTGTAGAGGCAGCTGCACGGACCGCAGGAGGGCTTCTTTCAACAACAGGGGTGGCGTTTCTTCTTGTCCGCTCCAAAGCAAAATTAGTATGTTTGCCAAATTCTTTCATTTGAGGAATGCTTTCCCCCGGCACACACACACACAAACATAGGTTTGGCTGAACCTGAGAATGTGGCGCAATATTTCTGCCAAGATCAAACAGGAGTCAGAACAGCTCAGTATGAGGGGCGACACAAAACAAAACAAATCACCCATGTCACGCTGTTTTTCCTTATTTTCACTTGGCTGACTGCTCCATGGACGTCACTTTCGCTCCATCAGCGACAGCTCTGCTTGTTAAAATTCCTCCGCTCACAGTTTGTACCGAGAGGTTCCTCTGGTGAAGATTCACAGAGGCCGAACAATTGTGTTTGCGATCAGATGTCATCTGGATGCATTCAAAGCCATAATGTTGATGTACAAGACGTGTGTGTTTGATGGCGCTCATGCGTCCAGGATCCAGCAGAACAGGATCGTACGAGGCCAAAACACGAGGTCTCTGTTTTGTTGGGAGGTCAGGATGTTTGCTTAAGTGTCCTGCTGTGAAAGTCAACAGATAGAGGAAGGAGTTTAGAGCCTTGATGTCTCACATCTGGCAAAAGTTATTGTTTCACAAACAAACATGAAAACTGCAAACTAGTGCTGTCAATTGTCTCAGTAATCAGCTGTGATTGATCACGATTCATCACAATTAAAGGGGGCGTACTACTGTAGGTTTACATGATTTAATTTTCAAAAAGCTCATCAGTTTTGCTGCGATGTATTCCCCGCTCTGTTTTAGGTCCTGTCTCTTTAAGGCCCGGTCTCCTCTGGTTGGTCAGCTCACACACGTCTGACCCAGACCCAAATCAATCCTCACGTGGCCAAGCTAGCTGCTAGGCATACATTATGCAAATGTTATCATATCATCTTATGATGGTGATGTAGTGTGATGTCACAGTCACAGAATTAAAGGCGGGGCTAATGACGGGGGCGTTCCAGGAGCAGTGTTTTTTGTGGGAGAGAGGAGCTTCTGCTGGCGTGGATGGACTTCGACCACTTTAACTTTCAAGAATAAATATGAACACACAACGAGTTCCTTTTAATCAGTAACTCAGGCAATGTCAACTAACCTGTGAACATTTTCGGATGACAGAGCTGGCGCTCGTCTACAGTGTAGCCTGCCAAAGATAACAGTCCCTCACGTGGCAATGTTAAAGCAGGTGTAGCCGGGCACATTTAACCTCGTTTCCACCATCCAGGTTATATTTGAAGGGAAGTTGGAACCAGGGGATTGTTGGTGTGTACACAACTAGCACAGGAGCTTGTAGCTGGTTAGCATGCTAACTTCAGTAGCTCTCCCTCCGCAACACAATTTGTTTAGTGTTTAAAGAACATTGAAAAGAATCAGAAGAACAGGCAAAAGTAAATCATACTGTCATGGACAGATCAGAGATTCCCCCAAAGTCCTGGTGTGAACAGGGATCTCTCAAGATCTAGGTCACAGGTAATCAGAAGCTACCGGATGCACCTGTGATCCCTCAGCTGGCTGCAGTCAGTCAGCTGGGAGACGTTATAAAGGGGGCCGCAGCTCACCTGCTCAGATGGTTGTGTGTTCTCAGGGAGTCGACATCATCAGTAGGTTCTCTGTGTTTTCCATTTGGGTGAAAATCTGCGTTGAGTGTGTGAGATTTCTTTCTTTTGGCTTTCTTTTTCCATACATCTTGTTTCCACCCTGATCCGTAACCCTCACTTCAAATTTGGTTTTCGGGTCCAATTTTTATTTTTTTGTTTGTCTATCGTTTTGATAGAATTACTGGGTTTGCTGTGGGTTTCATTCCCACCACCACCTTTTAGACACCAAAGGAACCAATTTGGTTTTAAACCTTTGAAATTGTTTAATAGGTGGTTTCTACACCATTATATTATTTTTTTAATCTATCAATGGTGGTTATGGTTATCAAACAGGATCAATAAAAGTCTGCCATCCTTGATGTTTCTCTGTTTGACCAGCAGAGGGAGCTAAACCTTTTGACCTGCTGAAGGATCCCATTCCCTCAAAGCACTGGGTGCACTTTGTTGCCTATCCAGAAGATGGCGACCTCATCTCACATTTGATAGCAATTATCTCTCAGAGAGCTTCTGAGGTAGTTCCCACCTCTTCGACCCCGGGACGTCTTGAGCGTAACACTGTGAAATCCCAGGGCGGCCTCTGGATTTAGCCCCCGTCTCTCAGTGGGTAACCGGGCCTGGAGCTCACACACCTGCCCCAGGGGAGACCTGAGCTCAAATCCCCTATCCTCTATCCCCTATCCCCCCCCCCAGCTGTTTTCCACCTGACCTCCCAAGATCCCTGTCTAGTCAAGTGGAGGCCCAGCCGCCTCCCTCTCCTACAGGCTCATTTCACATGGCCGTGGACACAAAGGGAATATGCGCTGACATTTCCCTGGAGGACCCCCGCAGGTTTTTGTCCCATCTTGTAAATCGCTGGTTGTGAGAGTCTACGGCCAAAGGCTTCCTCACGAGGAACAGTTCTATTTTAATTCAGCACGACTTCCCTCAGTGGACATCGCCAAGAGTGATCACGTCAATCAGATAATTCATCCTATACGATTTTAAATGACAACAAGCTGAGACCAACATGTGGCCGTCTGGTTAAAATGAGAACTTTGGGGACTTGCAGTGATGTGAAGACGCATTAAAACCCCTTGTTGGGAATCTTTAATGAGACAAAAACGTATTCACGTGTCTCATTATGGATTACCTCTTTCAAGGTAAACAAGGAGAGAAGAGTCGACCTCCACGCTGCCTCTCATGGAGTCATCGCCCCGAGCAACCATGGAACAAGCCTCAGCATCTTGAGTCCCCTTACGTATGATCACATACAGTATAATGTATATACGTGTGTGTGTGTGTGTGTGTGTGTGTGTGGGTCCCTATCCTGGGAATTAATTAACCCTCACACACTTCTACCACACTACACAAGCATACACACACAACACTCATGAGCATTCAGTGATGCAGAAGCACGCTCATACACACAAATTCACTTCAGGTGCTGTTTTTATTTCTTTATGATTTTTTAAAAATGTATTTTGTATTCAAATCTGTGTAAAATGCCCTTCTTCTAATTACAATGCTTAATTTGTCTTCATTGTTTGCACCGACAGAGCACAGGGCCCTGCGTCCATGTTGTGCCAATAATTGCTCTGTATTGTAAAATGAATAAATACATGGATGCAATAACCTGCGTTGGAGGCCCCCGGGGCTGAAATTATCACCTGGGCTCTTTTAAACCGCCCTCTAAATTATTTAATTGGCTGGAAAATGACGCTACCACAGGTTGGTTTATTTAATTTGTAATTTAATTTGGGTTTGTGATTTGACTCACAAAGAAACCAAAGAAAACACACCACGTAAGCAGAATATCAGCTGAAGTAATAATAAGGTTTATAATTGCTCTCATGAATATGTCACATGTGATATTTACATTTTTCCCGGTGAATTACTTACGGTCATGTGTCTTTTTCCACATGTAGATGACAATTTCCGGAGCAGCCGTTTGCATTGGCTTTAAAAGCAGCTCATTACAACCCATATTTATGTATGTTGTCGGGCGGCAACCTCGAGTGGCTGTAGATATTATCACGGCAGCATAGCAGGAAGTCAGGCGCAGTAGTGTTAAGAGCGACAAGTCTGTATAGAGTGCCCAAGGAGTAAGTCCTAAAACCTGTCAATGGGTTTTCGGGTTAAATGCCTCAGATAACGTCTGTGGTTAACTCAAGCTTACAATATTTTTCTACAACATAAGTTACATCACTCATTACCCAGTGTTTGAAAATTAAAATCGCTTACGTGTCTTTTAAGAAGGCAGTTGCTAACAAGTGGAATGGAATGGAATGGAACAACAGAAGTTGTCTGCGTCATCACACCGAACACAAACTCATCTACTCACCAGATTTTAGTTGCAAACTATTCTAACTCTAACTTTACAACTTGTAGATAGATTAAAATGTATAGTAAGTGTGTACGGTACAGGGCGTTCAGATGCTCGGTGTTTGTGATGTTGAAGTCACGCAACCGCAATGTAGTTTGTTTTTAGCTTTAGCTTAACGTTAGCGTTTCACTCCTAGAAATTTAATTAATGCTTCAAAAAAATCATAAAAGCTGTGTTCATCTGTGACGATTGAACAACATCCTGCTGAACAAAAAGTGCAAGTATCAAAAAACCTGACGAGGGAACCAAAGTGATGCTAATTTACAGGTTGGTCTACAAAAATACGTCCAGGAGACCAGTGAGCAAGCGGAAGTCAACGGTGAGTTTTTTTTTACTTAACAAAGTCAAATTACGTCATAAAGTAGCTACGTTCCTAACTGCAGTTTCACGAGTAGCGTCGTTACTTTCCGCCTAAACCTAACCAGGTAGTTTTTAGTGCCTTAATTTACGAATGTGTGACCAGACAACGAAGGGTTATTTTCACATGTCACCTGTAAGCTGCAATGGTCTCGTTGTTTCATGTACGGTGATACACGTCGTAATCGAACTATTCAGACGTTTAGATACGAGTCTGTTGGGATTTCCAGATGTGGAATCAAACGTGGAACTTCCTCTCCACAAGTTTATAATGAAACTAACTCATCCATCATAATCCAATGACGGAATAACGTTAAAATATTAATGGGAGATTTGAATTGGATTTCAGGAGGTACAACGGAGGGCGTCGCTTTCAGCATTCAGGTCACAGCCCATCTGTTATCGCTGTGACTCTCTCCTCGCACACAAACACACACACACACACATATCTATATATCCATACACACTTCACCTGTTTCAAATATGAATTGTGTCGGGTGTGGGGGAAAAGCATCCTTACATTAGGTGACATGCACTATGCATGATGGATGGGGCTCGGCGATGCTCAATAGGTAGAAACCAATCGACAGGTGATAGCAGAGTGCCGGAGCGCGCTGTTTAATTAAGTAGGTTCTACGGTTCTGCCCAAGAGAGGAAGACATACAGAGACAGAAGTGACAGATGTAAGAAATGTGCTGTTTATGGTATTATTATTTTTTTACTCCCATGGGTTCTTTAGCCTGTAGACGCACAAGAAAAGGCTCCGATTCAAAAGCCTTCTTTGGGGATTTTGAGGTCTTCCCGGTATCTTGAAGTGTAAATAAACACCGCCGGCTCTGTAGCGCGTCGATACATCCCCCACCCCTCCCGCTCTGTCCAGAAGCCGAGGCGCCAAGAACCCAGTTTTGAAAAATAGAAGAAAGAACAATACATCATCCTTGTCTGACTCACAGGCTCCCAGAAGGAAATCCCTTTCTGTTTGTCTCCTCCTCTAATCTCTCTTCTTTTCTTTTTTTTTTCCTTTTTCGCTTCCTGCTCTGGTTTCCTCTCAGACAACACATCCTGAGTCCCGCGCAGACATCGATACCTGTCTGCAGCGTGTGCGGTGAAATATCTGGAGATCTGCTCTGAAGATGTCGTGTCCTCAAGCAGATCGTCCGCTGACACCGGCTCTGCTTCAGATCTATAAAGGGAAACGGCGAGAAACATTTTTCGTCCCGCACAACGACACTGATTTGTCTCAAACGAAATACAAATCACAGTATGGCAAGAACTCTGTTGTCGGAGAAAATGTTAAATTAATAATTTCATGACTCTCCCTGAAGCCCCTCTGCTCTTCCAGCTCAAAGCCTGGTATTCTCAGTCTGAATCTTCCTGCCACGTTGCGGCGATGATATACAATCCATCTAATGACGGATGACTCAGAGTGGAGTGAGTCATCAAGGCTGCCGGTTTGCCCCGTTCACCTCTTGATGCAGTGAAATCTCTGACAAGGAGCCAGTTCAATTCGAGGTACACGTTCAAATCTACCTTCAGTACTGTGACTAATTTCTCCACATCTTAATTCGATTATGATTACCAATACAAAATGTCAACATTCGTCTCAGTTATGTTGCGCTGGCAAACCACAAAACAACCATATAGTACGCAATCGGTGTGAAAAATTGGGCTCTAAATGCAAAAGTCAGTCTTAATCTAAAGTACTGAACATGATTAATAATTCATCACTGTCGCTGCATGCATGGGCTGCTATCCACTGCACTCATTTGTCGCAAAGCGCACTTTGCTGTCACGAACGGCGCCGAGAATAATAGACATAATTGTTGCGTCTGAACGTTTGCATTATTTTGAATCACGTCAGTCTATATTAACGCTGTCAGTCGTTACAAGAACCGACACACTGATACGTACAGCAGGTGTTCTCCACACGTTCCTGCAAAGCTGAATGCAATCATGTTGTTCAGTCGTTATCATCTGAGAAATCAACTGTGGATGATTCATCACATCCGTATCCTGACAGGCTAAATGTGGCTGTAATACATTCCGCCATCTTAATGTTATATTAGAAAAACAGATTTGTAGTCTATACATGTTGTAGAGTTCTGTAGTAATGAATCCTAAAACATTGAAAATAAGTTAGCATTTTTTGGACTTCTGGTTCTCCCTCGTCTCAAAGTCAGTGGGTTTATGGAACTGGTTTTGAGTTAAATGCCTGAACTAAGCTGTGTGTGTTTACCATAGGCTTAAGATATTTACATGTTTTGTTCTCACAGTTGGTGTCTCTTCTGTAGACATCCATTGTGTTGGCACAAGTGTCTAAATGAGACCACCGGAGTTGTCACGGACCAAGGACGTCATCATGCCACGGAGACTCATCTACTCACTAGGCCGTCTTTACTGGACGACCTTAGTTACAAACTATTCTAACTTTAAGTTTAACTTGACAGCTTGTAGATTCACCAATTTACAGAAAACTTGTAAGGCAAGGCAAGTTTGTTTGTATAGCACAATTCAGACACAAGGGAACTCAAAGTGCTTTACAGGCGCACACAGATAGTAACTTGGTGGTGACGTTTAAGTCATGTGACTGCATTTTAGTCTGTTTATAGCCTAACGTTGGCTTTTTGCTTCTAGTGATTTCATTTATGATTCAAAAATCCATCCATCCATCCATCCATCCATCCATCTCTATCGGGTATTAAAACAGTAGGGTTGGTCACCGTTCACGTTTGAACAGATACATTTATTGGGATACCAGTTCGATTTTTCGTCTAAGATCACAAAAATGTCATTTCAGCTATTAAAAATAAGTCACCAAATAACTCACGTAGCATTTTCTTTAAAAAGATCAGCTCTTATTTCATTTTTACATCTTCTGTGTTTGAAGAAAATGTTCACATTGTGGGCTGTATTCCCTTGAGGACTCCTCCGGGTATTTACGAGAGCATTAAAAGCAGGAGTAACCCGCCGGTGTCCATTTCATCGCATCACAACAAATTGCTCGTTAAAGCTCATTCTCATTCAGCAGATATTGATTTTGGTCTGAGTAACACTGTAATTACAGCGTATTACTCGCGCTGTGATGGACGGTGGGGTGGCAGACCTGTCGCTGCAAACCTCTCCTCACGCTGCCGATGCCAATAAGACTCTTTGAAAAAAAGCTATAAGTAGTGCTTGTCGTCTGGCTGGATCTCAAGGTGTATACATGCATGAAGACACTGCAGTAAAGACTGAGTCAAAGTGCTGTGATAAGCTGTTTGCTAACAAAGGGGACGGATAAAATCTGGCTGTCCAAACAAACTTAAAGCTTAGTTCATACTTTAAGTCAACAGGCACTCTCGATTTCATTTCATAAGATTTATTTTACTTTGGGATTTGCCTCAGAAGTGCGTCGGCCCGCTGCAAGAACACAAAGCTGGTGCCAAGACAACAGCATTACTTGCTTTGGTGGTTAATAAACCTGAGAGGGGTGAAGGTGATGGGGCAAGAGGTGTAGAGGAGCCAAAGAGTCAGAACTGATGATTTTGGACCACTGACAGCCTGCCTGAAGTCACTGTTTGATACTGTTAATCAAGTTGAGAATTTACAGGTGTTTTATCGTGAAAAACAGGATGCAGGTCCCACTATGGTGCTGTTCTGGTGGAGAAAACATGATGCAGTGCCGTCTATAGGCGCTCCCAGTGGAGAAAACACGGTGCAGTATCATCAAGGACGCCTTTCCAGTGGAGAAAGAGGGGGTGGAGTGAGCACTAGGAGCCAATCCAGTGGAGAAAACAGGATACAGGGCCCTTCAAGGTGCCCTTCCGATGGAGAAAATGGGAAGAAGCACCATGGAGGATGCCCTACATAACAGAAAACCATCTCTGTCAAAGAAAGTCAGGTCATCTTGTCTTTTAATCAGTGCTTTTCCTCTGCTGATCCATGGATTTAAATACCATTTTAACCATTATACAAGATACTTTTTAGCCTGACCCTAACTAAAATTTAACCATCACGGCGGTGGTTAAGGTTATGTTGGACTCGGATACAAGAGGAGGTCAGTTAATGGTTGTGTGAATCATTTCTGCAGCCGCCGTCTGTAACGGTTGTGGGAAGGTTCTGGCAAAGGATGGACCATCGGACCAGCCATCGTGTATTTTTCCATTTAGCTTGGAAGACTCGTCGCCTATTCAAGCCAGCATCGAACCTTCCTGAAGCAACTATTCGTCTAAACAGCCACAGAATCACCTTACCCGATAGTGCTCCTATTCTACTATTGACTGTCCCTGCTCTAGACATTAAATAACCACAGTGATCCGCTACGACAGGTCGTGTATCATCTTTTCACAGCGACGACAGGTCCAGTATGTTACTTGGTGATGAATGACTCTGGAGCTCTGGGGACGGCCAGGCATCATATACATGTCAGAAAGCACCGCGGTTACACGGCTACTCTTCGAGCACGATATACTGCACGTGATTCACAGCATTTATTCGCTCTCTCAGAGCACTGTAAACTACCCTGGATCCCTCCAACCCTGTAAATACTCTGGGCACCACAATATATGCCGTACAAACATTAGATTGAATTTTGAGTGCTTGTACGTACAACTCAAGACTGTATATAATGACCTTTGAGTAAATGTCATGATAGATCTGGAGGATGCCATAAAGATAAATCTACAGTCAGAGATTAACTTCTGTTTTGCCGGAGAAGGTTAGCTAATGTCATTCTGGAACGTTTTGCTATAGTAGGAGCTGTGAGGTCGCCGTGTGGATGTACTCATAAACTTTTCCCTTTCTTCTAAACTAGACGATAAAAAAGGCCGAAAAAATCCGTCTCTGCCAGCCAGAAAAACAGCAATACCCTGGCCAGCGAGGCAGCGAGCCACTAATCTGTGATCTGCCCTCCGGATGGGGTTTGAGCTGTTGTCGAGCAGATAGATGCATGGGAGCGCTTTCATTGCATTTATTTGGACGGGGGGCTGACCCTGCAGATCATCGCTGATGGATGACGATTGCCCGACGTCTCTTTCCCGGCACGGAGGCTCGGCCCGTCTGGGCTGCGGGCCAGCTCGGTGGGAGTGAGCGATCTGCGGTGCCGGCGCTCAGGTAGCCTCGTATAAGACCCAACAACTGGAGATGGACTGCTGAGAGGGAAAGAGAGCGAGGGCTTAGGGAGTTTTTTTGGCTTCCTTGAATGCATCTCTAAGGAATGGGTTATTCTTTCACTCCGGATTAGACCCAAATAACACCCTGTCAAGAATCTTAATAGGCTGAGACTACTTTTTTTTTTAAACCTTTTGGTAAAAAATCAAACCCTCTGAGGAACACTGACGTAGAGAGGAAATCTTCATCAATCATTCCCTCCATTAAAGGAATAGTTAGACTTGTTTGGCAAATGCACTCATTTGGTATCTTGCTGGGAAATCTACACCACTCTCACGTGATCTGTCCCCTAGATATCATGCAACGGTCAGAAAACGGCAAAGCTAACCATTATCTTAGCTTGGCTCTGTCCAAAAGTTTAAAAAAATCTGCCTACCAGAACCACAAAAGCTCACAAATGAACTATGGGGCGGCTGTAATTGGAAGGTTGCTGGTTTGAACCCTCTATCCTTGAGTAAGATACTGAACCCCATTGCCTCTGCAATCGGTGTTGATTTGACAGGTGTTGTAAAGCTCTTTGAGGGGTCTGCAGAACGGGAAAATGCTATATAATTGCAGAAATTGTGGTGCCGATGGTGGATTTTTGTTGCTCTTGCACTCGAGCCAAACTAGCTGGTTTCCCATTTACTTCCTTCAAATTCCCATGAAAATGCATGAAGTTAATGAAGTCAGGTTATCAGTAACCAAGTCTAAATATAGGAGCAACTTTTGTACTATAATCTACATGGATGATTTCCTTTTTTCTACAGCCAGTTTTACTCCAGAATGGTAAGTTAAAGCTGCAGCGAGTTAAGCCACCGAAGGATCAGCTCAAATTTCTGCCATCTCTAAATTTGACAGTGCTCTCTTCGCCTCCGAACTCAACGTTTCCTCTGTGGCGCCTGTAAACAACCCCGCCACTCCTTCATCTTTGCATTCCTCTCAGTTCACACGGGCTCCACAGACCGCCGCACAGCTTGTCGAGAAAGCTGCCCGACAGGCCGGGGATGGCGGCGATACAGCTGTGATGAGCGTCTGATGGGTGATTGACTGTGGCAGTATATTACCTAAAGGGGCGTGTTCGGCTCATCTCGGCGCGCTCAATCAATGTAAATACGTCTAGCCGGGGAATTTATGTCCTCCATGATGAAGTGCTTTGCTTTACGGTGCTGCATTAATTTGACGGGGGGGGCTGTGATGTAGTCAATGACACCATTTTCACCCATCGCCAAGGATAATAAATCAGACGGGAGACGTACAATCCATTCCCTCACACTCTTTTATTTTCCAAAGCTCTGTCATACTTTTGTTCCCTATTCTTACAGGATACATCTCGCCATCACATCCATTAGATTCATTCTGTCCTTGTGTCACTTCGTCAGACCCACCACAGCGCTGTGCCAGTGATCTCCTTTTCCCGGAAAAAGCCGGCTGACCAAAATGCTTCAGCGGAGAACCAGTTGCTAGGAGACACCTCCTCCCTGCCCTGCGGATGTCTGGGTTGCCCATTGTAAAAGTGTGTGTTCGTGTGTGTGCGTGCGTGCGTGTGTGTGTGTGTGTGTGTGTGTGTGTGTGTGTGTGTTGCAGAGAGGGGGAGAGTGAAAGGGAGGGAGTTTGAAACGGCCTTGGCAGTGTTACAAATATATATATATATATATATATATATATATATATATATATATATATATATATTTATATATATATATATATTTATATATATATATATTTATATACTGTATATATATATATATATATATATATATATACTGTATATATATATATATACTGTATATATAAATACCATGTAAACCGCTTATTGTACAAATATCAAAATGTCATTGCTCAGTCGCAGTTTAATAAACAAAATAAAAAGACAGGTGAGATATTGTGTAAAGAAATACATAAATCAGTTGACAGGGAAAACGTGTTGAGATGTGTGGCCTTCAATAGCAGGTTGGATGCTTCTTTATTTCCCCAGATGGATTTGGAAGTTTTCCAGCTATTTTGTTCTAGTTTTATTATGAACCGGTGATGATCATTTCGCAAAACAAATCTCCCAAATTCAGCCTGGAGAATACAATATAGCCCACGTGGTGTAGATACAGGTAGACGCTGCCACTTTTTCCTCATCCCTAAATGACTAAATACTGTAAGTTGTTGGTCAGTGCTTTCCAAAATTACCCACAATCCTGAAAAAATAAATAAATTCATGCGTTTTTATCGATCTGTCACTGCTATAGTTTGGGTTTAGTCAGATTAAAGGCAGCTAAAACTATTTGGTTTAAGGGGAGTTCAGGTATTTTTAAAATTAAGCCCTATATTGACATGTTTTTGTGTGTAAATGTTTAATACTTACTAAATATTTTGGTATCAGTCCAGTAGAAAGCGACATTATGTTACGGAGCAACTGCGACCGTCAGAGTTACGTCTACTAATAAACAAAAGTTATGTCCCTGCATGCTTCACTCACACGTTTTGAAGCTAGCAAAGTGACGTTAGCACACACAAAAACCCAGCTAATGTAAGTCTGGATTTAACAAGTCAGGCTTCGTTCATTATTTTGCTACTCAGCCACGCAGAGACAGTTGACTTAGCATATCCACTAGCCTTTTTTCAGTTTTATTGAAATATTTCTGGATCAAACAACTGATTCTGTCATTTGTCTCGTCGGTTAAAATACTTTTGACCCCCTGAATCATGCTTAACTGATAACTGATATAGTAACACAAAATCTATAACTGCTTTTCTGCTAAACAAAATGTTTTTCTTAAAGCTGCATTTAGAAAGTGAATAAATCTCCACATTCAGCATCCACACTATGACTAACTTCATACGCTCACACACACACACATCTCCTGTGACTTTCTGTACCTGTTGAACTTCCCTTGTGTGCGTCTGTGTTCATACGCGGCGTCGTTTCTTCTGTTGCCATGCTGCGCCGCCGAGTTCACTCCAACAAACGGTCTCTGCTGGATTCACTGCGGCGAGAGCTTTTCGCTGCAGTTCGCTCGGTGTGAAGTCGAACTTGCCCGACAGGTACATATGGGGAGTGGGAGGAGACGCAGCAGCGCGTGTGGGCTGTTGTTGTCGTCATACGTGTGACCTCCTGACTCGGTCTTAACCCTTCAGAGAAACTGATGTTTCCCAGCAAGCGCTCTTCCTCTCCGGTTATCAGCTAATTAAATTGCTATAATGTGAGAGCAGAAAATGTTCCTCCTACATACTTAACCACAATTACATGCCTGTGTTGGGCCCACAGTGCAGGTTTAATGACATCCATCCACATGTTAGAGCGAAAACAAGACAAAGAGTTGATCTCAGAACATGCTCTGCGGTAAAGGTCATATTTATTTCCACTATATTCCCACCGCAGCCCTTTATCTTGATTACACTGACGGGCTACGGGGGTTAAATTATCTATTATCTGGGCGCGGCGCGGCAGAGAGTGTTTATGAAATATGTTTCTGATGTAGAGTTCTGGGCTCATAACAGCCAGAGAGCGCCATTATCAAACACACACTTCATAACAGAGATTAGATGTGGCGGAGCTCGCAGCAGCACAACACTGATGACGGTCGGCTCTGTCCACTTTTCGCTGTCGCTTGTGCTGCAACAAGTGATCGACAGCGGATGAGCGTCGAGCTTTTGGGGTTGTGTTCAGACACAGCCAGTTGTTTCTATCAAATCTAACAAGGAATAATCAAATTTCTTCTCTAGCTATGAAAAGTCATTTATCACACAGCTCTGCAGTCCCCCTCAACTCATTTTTAGAGCCTTTCAGCTCGTTGTTTTGGTTGTACGGCGCACAATTTTACTGTGTTGGTTCTCACTCTCTGCTGTCGTACTTGTTGTTTTGAGCCACAGCAGGCGGCAGCACAGAATTGCAGTCAAGAGGTTAGCAACTAGCTGGTGAACGCAGTAGCATTGGACTCCATTTTTGAAACATGACGTGAAATGTTCCCCATATAAACTTAAATGAGCTCATTTTGGGGTTCATGGTTTTATTTTGGGTTACTACTCAAATAGTTTTACGTGATACAGTGCTCAAAAAAACACATTTTCTCATACTGTCCGGTGCTGCAGCTCTGTATTCCCCCCGCTGCCCCTCCTCCTGAGTCTGCTCTGATTGGTCAGCTCACACACGCCTGAGCCGGCACTGTTTACAACAAATAAGCAGCAGAGCTAAATCAATTCTTTATGATTCTTAATTCTTAAACTAGCCACTGGGCATAAATGATGCAAATGAAGTCACAGAAGTAAAGGCGGGATTACTGATGAGGCGTTTCAGGAGGAGTGTTTTCTGTGGGAGAGAGGAGCTTCAGTCGGTGCGGACCTTGACTTCTTAACTTTCAGGAGATTTTAAATGCACAAGAATCTATAAAAGACTGAAGGAAAGGGAGAAGATGAAGTCTCCTTTAAATGGAGAGACAAATGTCAGTGTCGCGTTTAAAGCTTGCTTCTGCAACACCCACACATCAGTTAATGCACGTCAGAAAGTCTAATTTAGCTAAAATGTTAATACTTTGCAGTTGTAAGGCCCGGTGCCGTTCCTGAGGGATCTGGAAGGTGCTGTCATCACTGAAGACAAACCTCTTGAGATGTTCCCACAGCTCCCGGAGGACGAGACGATCCAGAATGAGAGAAACTACCTCATTCACATTTTTCAATTAGCGCCGCTGCTACCACATTTGTCAGCTAGATAGAGATCTTTTTTTAGGACTAAAGCTCCAAAAAGCTGATCAGTGTAGCACTGAGTCATGTTGTGGCTGAGGACGGCATTGTGTTTGCTGCCATAAATATGAGGTGTAACAATTTTTTTAGAGGATTTGTGAAACCAAAGGAACAATTTCGGGCGTGAATGTGTGATAGTAACCGGATGTGAGAGCATTATTTCTCCCTCTGTCATAACATTTTGGTGGGGTTAGGGTTAGTGTGTGATGTGTGTGGGAGAGACGCTGCAGGTATTTGAAGCGAAGAGGTGTGTTGTGGTTACGAGACATGTTTCCATGTCACTTATTTTCTCTTGGTAAATCCAGACAGGCAGATCTTTGATGCAAGGTGAATCCTTCAAATGGATTACTGTAAACAATGTAATTTATCTTGGAAAAAAAAAAAAAACCCTCTGTGCTCATTCCTCCTCTGCAGCCGCGGAGATTAAAGCCTTTTTTTTTCTCCAGCATTTTTGTGTAAAAACTGCGATCCAGCCAAGAGCTTGTTCCTAATTCCAGTTTTGTCATGTCTCTCCAATTCTCTCTGCCTGCCCCCACAGCCTACACAGATTAAAGCACTACTTTCTTACACTGACCCTGTGCGCTGACTCACTCTTCCACAGAGTCTCTTTGTTACTGAATCACCACTTTGTCCACATGGAAAATGGCACTTTGATCCCAAAATCAGATTAGTTGACAAAATGGAACAGTTCTTGTGCATGTGAACCAAGTTAAGATTTAAAAGATTAGCAAACCTTTCGTATTTTAATAGGATGTGTTATATTTTGTGAAATCAGATGTAATATTCAGGTAATATTCCACTGAGACAAACAGGAAGTCAAATTTAGTCATTCAAATCAAATCAGAGTCCATAAATGTTGGCAATGTACATTAGATGTGTTGAAGCTTCTTCTTCAGGTTCACATTTCAATCTTATGTTTTGAAAATGCTGTTCTTTTCTGTCTAGTTAGGTTTAGGCACAAACACCACATGGTTAGGTGTAGGAAAAGATATGCGTTGGCTTAGAATACCTGATTTTGTCGCCAGGAACACAGCTGGAAGTGTCCGAACATGTTGTCAAAAATATCTGGTTGTGTTTGTCCAACCACAGCTGCAAATGTGCCAACGTCTCGATTAAAAATCATTTGTTTGGGTGCCATGAACAGAGGTGGAACATTCCTGATGTCTTGTAATGAACATCAGGTTTTGTTGCCAGAAAAACAGCTGGAAGTGGCCCAACATCTTGTCAAAAATATCTGGTTCTGTCACCCTGATCCGCAGCAGAAATGTGTAGACGTCTTTTTAAAAACATGCAGTTTTGTTGCCAGAGATATGGCTGTAAAAATGTCCCATCTCATGAAAAGTATCCAGTTTAGCTGGCACAATCACAGCTGGAAAATGTCCGGACGTTACATAAAATATCCTGTTTTGTCGCAACAACAATGGCTGGAAAATAACTTGAAGTCGCGTTTCAAATACCTAGTTTTTTCACCACGATGAGGGCTGTAAATGCTCGGATATCATCTCAAAATGATCAGTTTTTAGTCGCTCTATCCACAGAAGAAATGCCTCGATGTTTCGTTAAAGACACATGGTTTTGTTGCCACAAACTTGGATGGAAAATGCCCTGGCGTCTCGTTAGAAATAGTGGTTTTACATTCTGAAATGTTTAAAAGTAGCCCTAAACAGCTGTCGATGGCCTAGATACAACTCTGCCACCACATGTCAATATGGTTTGCAGAAATCTAAACTGCCAACTAGGCTTCCCTGTTACCCGCGTAACACACACACACACTCTGAAACACAGTGTCCTTGCTGCCTATCACATTCGGTCTCACAAGTGGACAGGCTGTCTCCAACCCACTGGTTTCAGATCAATAACGCTGTTTGAACTCCATCTCTGTCCGCCAGCCTGGTTGATGGACACTCCGTCTCTGTCTCCCCCTCCGTCTTTACTGTATTTGAGTGTCAGTCTGGGAAAATAAAGCACACATAAGCCGGCAGACAGATGGCCAGACGTATACACAATCGATACTCAATGTGAGGCAGAGGTAGTTGAAGTTGATCGCAATGTTGTCTCCAGATATAAGTACAGCTGAGGATTAACCTGTCAGCGTCTATCAGAAGTGGAACCGTCTCTTTTTCTAGACTTCATTTGCCTGCGTCAAATTAAGGAAGAAATAACGAGGACATTGAGTTATTCACTGCACTTCCTATTCCTTCGATTTAATCCATCCTGAAGTCAGCATTTTCTAAGGTTTCTGTCGAACAGCACACCGACCGAAGGATCCTTAAAAAGTCGTACAAGTGTCTAAATCGATTTGTGGCGCTGTGAAAAGATCCTTTATGAGGAATGTCAGTAACTACACTGCTGCTTTTTTGCCAGATGAATAGCAACTCATTATTTTATGCTTTTAGGCTTCCCAAAAGATCTGGATATTGCTCGCTTATATAAAAAAATTTAAAAAAAGAAGCTGGTGGGAGCAAAAACAGGCACACGAAATAAAGATGAAGTTATGGAAACGCCACTCTTCATTTAGAGGAAAGCATTTACAAAAGGCCTTCCCTTTCATCCACTGAAATGCGGCATTTTCTCTCATTTTTCCGCTCAAATTCTTTTACAGGGAGCATATTTGGAGCTTTGATAGCCTTAACAGAACCTGATTGGTTGTAAAACTACGGGGGAATAGTGCGGCTGAAAACACCAAGACCTTTTTTTTTTTACTGTGGATGCAAACAATCCAGGTGACAAGTGTTTTAGAATGAAGCTGAAAGAATGGTGCCATTTAATGGTTTTCTCAAATTAACTCACTATAATAGTCTACTTATGTAGAAATTAGATAAGACAAGTTAAAAATCCACTACTGTTAAATATTAGGAGTTGGTTCTTCGAGACAAGCAGAAGATGGCATCAGTTCTCCGGTCGGAGAACCGTTGTACCGTCACAGAAGATGAATAATAATGAGAAGCATCACAGAAAACATCATCTTAATGATGTTGTTAGTTTCCTGAAGTGTTGAGTATAATACTGAAAATCTCAGCTGTACTCGACCATACAGGTCGTCTATGAAAGCAGCTTATTACGACCTATATTTACGCATGTTGTCAGATGGCGCCCTCTAGTGGCTGTTCTAATTATAATGGTTGCAAAGGAGGAAGTGTGGAGGATTAGAATAAAGAGCAAAAAGTCGATACAGGGAAGATGTCGGGGACGGACGGTTCGGTGAAACAAGCACAATCAAAGGTGGAGTCTTTGAACTTACCGACTTTAAAATATGCCACGTACGTAATGAAAGTGAGTTACGTCAGGTATGTAACTGAAGTTACACATGGCAGTCATTTTAAGCCAAACCGTGAAGTTGAACTTAACCAAGTACTTCTTTTCTTGCCTCGACCAAATCAACTGCGACTGTGTAACAAAGGTCCGATACGGTGGTATTCAGTCATTTTGGTAAGAATATGTGTTGGAAACAAGTAGAACAGTTTATCACTTTACTGTATGACAACACATATGACATCTCATGATAACAGTATATATCTTATATATTGGCCAGCCATATGCTAAACTTCAAAAGGCACATAAAAATGAGTTGATGGAATTTCTTTTCACTTTTTGTAAGTGTTATCATGAAACCGGCCAAAAATACATCTGGCGACCAAAGGCAGAGCTTTTCTTCTTGCCAGCCTCTATTGATTCTCCTCCAGGCCTTCCTGTGAGGATGGCCAGACCAGAAAGTAGTCATGAATAAATCATGGGGCAGCAAAGCATGAAAGAAAAATTGAAATGAGTACTCAAATGTCTTAAAGGTGAACTGATAGTGCAAGATCTACTAACTTCTCTGTTGACTGGGACGCCCAGACTCAAGACTTGAAGCGCAGAACGCGACTCTCCCCCGGCGGCTGCAACAGTTTTTGCTCTTCCTGATTCAAAAGGATCATCTGTCCAGATCTGTGAGAGGCAGATTGAGCAGAGTTGCCTGTAAAGGTTTGTTCTGCAATCCCACCATTGTGTCAGACAGGCTTCACCGGGGAGGCTTGGGTGTGGGGCCGGAGGAGGCTATTTACATTCAGCTCGGCCACTGCAGCTGACCTTTTGCTTCTCCATACGTTATTCTGCTGTTAATGAGGAGGAAGTCGATTTCATCCTTTTCCCAGAGTTTTGTCTTTTGAATTGGTGAGCTGGGAATCCTGTCCAGAAAGCTCGAAACCAAGCACAGTCAGACAATGATATGTTGTGACAGTTCTGTGCTAAGGTTTAGGCACCAAAGCCACTTCGTTAGGGTTAGTAAAATATCAGGTACTGGCTTATTGAGTCTCTATGAAAGTGCCTGGAAATTGTCCTGGTGTCTTGTCGTATCTGGTTTTGTTGCTACTGAGATGGCTGCCAATGGTCTCAGTGTCTTGTCAAAATGTCAGTTTTTTGTTATCACTAACAACGCTTCCAATAGTGCAGACATCTTATCAAAATATCCAGTTTTGTTGGCACCAACATGGCTGCAAGTTATCTTTACTAAAAATACTGGTATTGATGCCACTATCATAGCTGCAAATTGTATACCTGGTACCTGGCTTCAGGCAGGTGTCGTGGAAGTTGGCTCGCATACATGAAGGGTTAGGACAGATCATGTTTTGGTTTACCTTGGTTATGTCTGGAAATCTCCTTGACATCTTGTCAAAAACGTTGTGTTTTGTTGCCACTAACATGCCTGCGAATTGTCCCGATGTGTCCAAAAATATATCCAGTTTTGTTGCCACAAACACGATTCAGCAGAAGTGGTCTTGAACGGTAGTCTTTCACCTGGCGACTGTCTCAGGCAGCTGCCCTGGAAGGAAAAAGATCATGTTTTGGCTGACCTGGTTCTGTCACCGCAAACATGTCTTGAGATTGTCCCGACATCTCGTCCAAAATATCCAGTTTTCGTTAGAAGTGGTCCTGAACGTTGGTCTTTCACCTGTCTCAGGCCGGTTTTGAGGAAGTTGGCCCGCATATACATGTAATCCGAACATACAACATACAATGTACACAGTGTAAAAACTTAATATAACGTGGTTTGCATCAACATATGATGCCAACATGGACGACTGGGCGGCTTCTATCAATCGTAATCCAATCATGTATGTGGTCTGGTGACTGGGGGTCTCCGTGGGGACGCACAGGCCAACAACACAGGGTGTAAATCCACAAGAATGAGCCTGACCCTGGTCGAACGCCGCCATGGGTCGATGGAGTCTGACCTGCCGTGATTAAGTGGGAAACGTTCAGGGCTTTAAAATGCATTTAGCTTTCTTCCTCATGTGTTCCCGGATGCTCTCAAGGGAGGAACCACTAAATGACCTTCCACCTCTGGAGGAGATGACTTTGAAGCGCCGGGGCCTCAATTTGAAATTGCAAATCCATCGTTGGAAATCACGGAATTCCCGATAGAGGCGGGGAATAACATTGGAAGTTGTTGCCCATTATTCAAACGGCATCCTGGTCTCTCTAGAGAGAGAGACAAATTGCTGACCTTTAGATGTTCTCATGTGAGCTTTACAGGTTATGTGGGCGTCCTGTTTTTACTTTAAGACCCTTGTTAATGTCATTTTGTGGATCCTCAAAGCAGCCAGCGTACGCGAGTGAAGCTACTGTTGCCTCTTCAACACCAAACAAAAGCCTGCAGAGAGTGGTGGGCTCCATCTTGGTTTCTAATCCCAAAGGCTTGCTCTGTAAATGTCGCCTCCAGCCTCCTCCGCTCCCTCCTCCTCCTCCATTTAATCACACGGGTGTGAGAGGAAATAAAGGAGGAAAAGGAACGTCTCCTGTGGTAGGGGGACTAAATCAAATGAAGGGAAATGAAATTCTGGCGTGTGTGGAGGAAGGTGAGGAGGTTGTGAATGTGTCGATACAGAGGAGTACGGAGACGCACAAGCAGAGTCAAAACTGTGCCTCAAACTCTTAGTTAACAGTTTCCTACAAAGTTTATGGTCTAAATCACTAGTTTCAGTTCGTCTTCAACACAGCATGATGCTCAGTTTCGAAATGAAGTTCCCATTTAGAGTAAAATAGACGACAAAGCTTCAGGGCGTGGCTCAATTTCGAGTGACGAGTCGTTACAGCGATGATTCTTCTGTGTCTCGGGCAGATCCAGACTCCACCCTCATATCTAAATATGCTCCGAAAAACCAAGATGGTGATAGCCGTGAAACTTGAAGCAACAAAATGGTAATCCACAAACCAAAAGATGATGATGAGGTGGGTTTACGAACTCTTGAAATGAGCTGCTGCTTCCAAAGAGTGCAACAAGAGAGAGTCTTAAAACCCGGAAGCAACTCGGCAGTCGTGCCCGTCCGACTTGTAACCTTACAGATCTATCAATTTACATGTGTAGTCGTGTGTGGTAGTCACCTAATTGATGTCACGCAACCGCAATGTAATTTGTTGTTAGCCTAACGTTAGCTTTCTACTTTCTACCTCTCGCATTTGAACTCTAAATCGTAGAGGTGGTGTTCGTCTCAAGCCTGTCTGCCTGGAAAAAAAAACATGCAAGTTTCAAAAACTCGTGTTGTCCACGGAGCTTATTTTCTGCAATAACCCAAAATCAAATTCAAAATTCCACTCGGCTTTATGTCGAGGGAACCGGGGCGATGCTAACTTCTGCGTTAGCTTCGAGAAAGTGCGCCTTCCTCGCCGCTCTCTATCGGGATAGATGTAGATGTATTTTGATGTCGGTTGTGAAGGGTGGAACATCACACAGTTGGTTTTAGGTGACTCTGATGGGATCAGCAACTCTATGCCGAGTTCCCTCATTGGATCACACTCAGAATTTCTTCCGGGGAGCCGGGCCAGGCTGATGGCAGAGGGACGCTGGGGTTTTTTCAACTGGGAAGTGACTGATAGCGCTGGAGTCTGAGGCGGTAATCTAAGCCCAGAGTATCTGTCAGATTCTTGGCTCAGACTGCAAGATGAGCTCGGGAGACGGCTGGGGACAGAGAATCACAGTCAGCTAGATGGTGCAGGATGAGGTTTGGGGGGAAACAATGGAGAAAATAAACACGTCCTGCGTGCATGCACAGTACTGTACTGCTTCACTGCTGAGCCAGTTCAATTTACCAGATTTATTAAGAGGGAAATATTGATCAGAATCTAAAACATTTTCAGATATTTTCTAAGAAAGCATTTTAAAATAATGTAATAATATAATAAACAAAGACACGTAGTAAGACAATTAGGCTCAGTAAATTAATGAATAAATAAATAATGCATGTCTAGTTTATGTAAATCTTATGGAGGACAAAAACTACCCAAACCAAACTTAAATAAAAAAATGGCTCATTAAATGAGCAAATACATGTGACAAACAAAAAGGTATATAAATGAAATACATGTCTTCCTTCTGGACAAAAACCGCCAAACGCAAAAGTACATGAATGACTCAGTAAATCAGTAAATACATGTAGGAATTAATTCATCTATAAAACATGGCATACATCTATATTTCTGTTTTTAATTTGCTTCTGCTTTTATTTTCCTTTAAAAAATATGTTTAAATATTTAATATTTATGTGTTTACTTCCCCTCTTCTTTTTTTTTTTTTTTAAACAAACTTCCTTTTTTCTACATTTTCTTTTCACATTTCTTTATGGGACCACTTTATAACTCTGCACTGTATAAGTGGTGTTTATTAAAGGTTTTTACCTTGTAGCTGTTCTTTGTCAGTTGTGTTCTCTCATTCCAAAGTTGGGAATTAACATTTGAGCTCAATTTATTACTAACAATCTTCATTCATTTTAACAATGTTATTTAAAAAAAAAACATTTCTTTAAACATTAAGCATTTATAAACGTTTTTCCGTGGATCTTCGCCTAATGTGAAGTTTCCTCAATAACATCTGATGACTTTTTAAAATTATAGGTACCATTTTTGGGTGAACTGTCCCTTTACGAGCTCTCGCAGCCAATCAAAATGAAGCCTGGAGACGTGGAGGGCTGCGAGATGCAAACATCAATGAACGCTGACGTCCCTCTTTGCTCACTGCCACCGCTGCTCGCCCTCCGCGCTGATACCTCTTGATTACGTGTCGACAGCAGTTTCCTGAGCACGCATGTTCGGCGTCACAGACTGTACGTTCGCCTCAGTCTCATTTCATGCCCGAAGTGCTTTGGGGCTAATTAGCCTTTCTGTTTAATTCTAAACTTCTCCACTCTCCAGAAGACTTAATCAGCCCGCCTGGCCGTGTTATTTATACTTCCGCTGGGAGTCCTAAATATAGAGCGTCCAGTGTGTCTGCTGGTGCTGGAGGAGGTTTGTTGCGTTTAAGGTCCGGTGGACGGGAATGAAAGTTTCCTTGGCAGTGGATTCGAGGAACGCTTCCCCGGCGTTATGGATGAGTCATGATCGTCAGCTTGTTAATTAATTTGGTGATTCATTCCTTGCTCCGTCAGCGTGTCGCTTCATTCCGTTTCTTCTTTTCCGAGCTCATTTGACTGTTTAATGCATTGACCCACCTTCAGTTAAGACTGTTTAATCATTCCCAGAGAGGCGGTTCACTTCAGAGCAACAAGAAGCTTCTCATCAGAACATTCGCCTCAGGCAGCTCATGACTGTAATCGCTAATTTTTTCTGTGTGTAGCCTCCGCCCTTTTACTCCGTCCGGGTCTTTAACCCCCACCCTGCCAATTACAGCCTCAACTGTAGCCACATCTCTTCTTCCATGAATAAATCCTCCTCCGTATCAATCTCAACCCTGCGTCAAAGAAAACCTCCCACAGGTCTCGGGAGGAAGACGTCGAAGCTTTCTCCCCATCACCGGGGCCTGAATAACCAGTCCAGCCCTGGTGAGATGTGTTGGTTTCCAGTCTCCGAGGACCCTGTGTGTATCCTGCCCTCGCTACCGCTTGAATTATTTATGTCTGCTGCATATCTGGCCTCTCGGCAAAGCACCAGACACTTGGGCGTTTTGAAATACAGAGCGCACGACGTTCAGGGGGAAATAATGCATTGTTCAGAAGACAGCAGGACGGGGCCACTCGGGCATTTCATACATGCCATCTGTTGGAAAAGTAATTCCCTGTCAGTTAGATAAACAATCTCAGGCAGTTTAAGGAGACTTAACAGCGGTCATGTTCCTGTTAGGAGACAATCAGGGGCGGGCAATTTTGTGAAGTAGTGTGTTATTGACAGTGCATGGGGTTTTTTTTATTTGCTTTTTTAAAAAAAAGGATATGCTTCCAGTCGGGGAAAGTATATGAAGTGATTTCAGCGTATGAGCATTCCTTCAGCGGCGAACCAGACAGGTGGCCGCTGCCAAACACAGGAATCACTGCAGGTGAGAGTACGAGGCCCCTCTGACATTGGCCTCATAAAACCTTTACGAGGACGCCATCAATCAGGTGCCGCCTAGAGAGAAGCGCCGAAAGACCTTGAGGGGAGGCCCACTGCCTACTGAGGCAGCAGACGATCTTGTTTATCAGTGAGTCAAGATTCATCAGAGACGCAGGGCGTCAGACGTGATGCTGCGAGCTGGGCAGATGGACAGCCAGACAGTGACGTGACTACTCATTCATTCATTCAGGGAATATTTTTGACTCGAGAAGAGAATAAAAATGAGGATGACGTACAATATAGCAACATTTGAAGGCAGTTTTTGATACGATGTGTAACCTCAGACAGTAACACGTTATGTTACGGTCCTTCTAATAAGTGTTAGTAAACAGATATTTAGGCAATTATAAGTCATTATAAAATGATTATTAACATTATTATAAGGAAATAAGGTAACTTAGGCATTAATGACAGCATCATTAACGTGTATTTTTAGCTTCTTAACATCTCTGGGCAATAAGTGTGTAAATGCCTTGTTCAACAAAAAACTCAAACTCAGAATTTTAATATTTATTGTAAAAAATATGTTTTAATTTTTTATTATTGATATTGATGAGGTAATAATACAAACTCAGAAATGTTTATTTGTTTCCATAACTGAATAAAAAATCTGTTGTCAGAGGACAGTAAGGTCCTCAGAACCCTGTTTGAAGCTATAAAGGTGGCAGGGTCCGCCACATATAAACAAAGTAAAACAGTATTAAACTGTGTTTATTCGTTAAGGTCAATTTGAAAACAAAAGAGAATTTGTTTAAGCATTTAAAAAAAAAATAAGTCTCTCTCCTCTGATCAACGTATCTTCCCCAAAACTACGTACTGTACCTTTAAGTTGACTATGCTCAAAATCAGTGTCCTACAATTGTTAAAAAATCCATATGACCTCTTAACTAATGCCTATAACAAGGATCTCAAAGGACCTAAAAGTGAAAATTCTGACAGGATTCAGTAAACTTTTTAGGTGTACTTAACCTTTAACATTAATCAGTGCCTTCATTCAGATTTCTCATTACGTTAGTTACCTTTTACTTTTGTTTTCTTACGCTACCTGTGACCCGTACTTCATCCTTACGCTATAATTTGTCCTGTGGCAGTGTGAGAATATAGAACGAGTCCTTTTGTCCCACACAGTCACTTCCTGTCAAGCTGTGTGGTCATTTGATTAACTTCTACAGTTTAAAATGACACACGTGACATGTTCATTATTTTCTGAGAATAAATAATTGGTGCTTTCAGTTGAAGGGTATACCATTAAATATCAAATAACAGTATTTTACAACCATTTTTCAAAGCCTTTGACGTGGCATGCTCTGACTCTGAGAGCGTGTGGAGGAGGTCTTATTGTTGCTCTGTGGTCCTTTTAAAGTGAAAACCTTTCCTTTCAGAGACTGACTGCTGTGGACCGGATCGTTAGTCCACAAGCTTTTTGAGAAATTCTGCCAGATGTTGGAAAAATCTCTTCGTCCGTTTGTCTTTTTGTTGGTTTGTTACCAGGATTACATAAAAACTATTGAATGGATTCCCACTAAACTTGGAGGGAGGATGTGTCTCGGCCCAGAATAGACCCTGTTAACTTTTGGTGCGGATCCAGGACTGTTTTCTCACTTTCCTTAACATTTTGAGCTCAGGTCGGGTTATTATTCTGATTTTTAGTGGAATGTTTGGTCCAGGAGGTATCTAGCTGTGTTTACATGGATCCCGACATCATTTCAAAGCTTCTAGCTTAGACTACTTTTTAGTAAACCTGCCAGCTTTCCAGAAAAATCTCATTTTTGGCAAAGTGGAAATTACCCATAGAGCTGAGCCTTGCTTCATTTGCACCATGAACAGGCGAAGCAGCACGTCACCGGGGACCTGGCAGCCGGGCGTTGCTGTTGTAAAGTCTGCTAAAGTGCCCTGCAGAGGGGCATAGTGGGCGACATTGGGAGCACATGAACAGTGTATTTTATCAGGCATGCTGGAAATTTAGAGCACTGAGACGCACAATTAAGAAACAGTTAAGCGCAAGCGTAGCAACATATTATGTGTAAAATGTTACGAAAAAGCCCTTTGGGAAAGGTTTTTGATTTGTACCTCTGGAAACATCCCACTTGTGTGTCTTTGATATAAGACTGGCGTCCGCTGCAGGATCTGTATGTGTGACCTGAGCGTGACTCATGCACAGCAATCAACACTCCGCTCCGTGGCTGTCGTGTTTTGCGTGGACGCCATCTGTGTCTTTACACCTCCGAGTCCTCCATTTTTTTTTTCCCTCCGAAAACCTCTGACACGCTGGAGGGAAGAAGTGACTTCACTCACCGAAAACCTTCCCCAGAATACGTAAAGCGATTACGCATGCCGCTCCTTCCTTCGCTGTGTAAATATTAGTCATTGGTTGATGAGCGGGGAGGGGATGGGGTGACGGTGGTGATGGTGCGAGAGGTGGAGGGGGGGGCTGCACTCAAGCACCTGACTCCGGTCCCTGTGGGAGGACACTTCACATGTAGGAAGGAAGTAAATGAGTGTGTACACATGTGGCTGGCAGCACTGGTGTGTGTGTCTGTGTGTGTGTGTGTGTGTGTGTGTGTGTGTGTGTGTGTGTGTGTGTGTGTGTGTGTGTGTGGATAGGGGTGGGGAGGGTATGGATGCACAGGACCCCGGGACGTGTGAGGCATGAGAAAGTAGATCGGATAACCATTTTCTGCAGCACACTCCCTCTACCCGCCGCCCCGGCTTCATTAGCAGCTGTCTGTCAGCGAGGCCCCATACACCGCTGGATGGTTGCCTGGCAACTGGGACCCTGCTCGGCCAATCAGGGCCGGATGCAACAGGAGTTTTCTCTCCTTGACACATAAAAGAGAGCGACGGAGTTCTCCTCCAATTCAATTGATTTTGCTTCAGTGTCATCCACCTCAAGGGCAGAGCGCACTCAGGGTCCATCCGCGGAGCGAGCCGGCGAGCGGCCGAGCGAAGTTGTGTTAACAGGGGCCGTTTAAGGAGAAATTTCCCGCAAACCTCCCGTGAACCAAAATCTCGACAAAACAACCTCGCTCGTGTCCTTAAAGGCGAGGAGGGAGAGCTGCACGTCCCACCCTCCTGCTCCTCTTCGCCAGATGGATGCGAGACAGCCACGTAAGCGGCGATGTGATGCACGGCAGCAGAGGCGAAGCAGAACATCACCCGCATTCATCTGCGACTTACGGTCATAAATAAGCACCCGGGGGCCATTCGCGCCACATAATGCACCTGTAGATAAGACGTTTAAGGCGGCCATTAGAGAAACTGTCCCCCACGCTTGGTGAAGACCACCAGCTAATGGCCCCGGGGCGGAGGAACACAGGTGATGCATCATCGTTCTGAGAACGCCGACACATTCCTCTCCTTGTTACAGTTTTTTACGGATTTCCAAGCCCGTGAGTTCATTGATCCAACGTATTCTCTTATCCCTCTCTGTGCGCTGAAGGTGGATTCCAGAGGTGCTACACGATTTGTCACAATTACGCCCCGGGCATAGCCATGGATCTTCATTTTTTTTGTTTTGTTTTTAAAAGGCCTGTCTGCACCGGGGGTTGTGAGCGGGATGTCAGGTTTCTACAGGTCTAGCTGCGACTGCGTCTGGGTTTTAGATTTCACATTGTGGAATGATTTAGCTCGCAAATCGAACCAACTTTTATTTAATCCTCAGGAGAGAATCGCTGCTACACTGCTGTTAGATATATTCATCTCCAGAGGTGGAAGGAGCTGCTTTCATGAACAACACCATCGTCAACACAGCAATGAGAAAGCTTTGTTCAGTGACCGTCTTCATCCAACCCCAAGGACAGAAGTATTCTCTCTATCTATGCTGAAAGTGTATTTCTAGTATTTGAGGTACATTTCTACTGAGGGCTGTCAAAGAGGCCCGGACAACTTTTCTGCCAGAAACCCTGTACGTTATTTTTTACCTAAAGAGAAAAGAAGGTCAAGTTTAAAATTATATTATCTTGACAGCACTAATTCAAAGTTCTCCGTAGTAGATTAAAGTCATACAAACACAAACAACAGAATGAACGCATGTGTAGCCGCCGAGTCGTCATCGCCAAGAGGGCTCGATCAGCTCTCGCCTGTCATTTCACGCGATTGTACAAACGAATATATCTTTTAAATAACAGCATGCATTCAGACCTTTTCACCTCGACTTCACCCCTAACCCTAACCCAACTGTTGCCGTACTGTGGATTGACCTTCGTGTGAGATGGAACATTACAAATGAGTAACCACCTTCTTTATATAACCATTTCCCTGTATTCAATATGCATTTCTTTCCCATATGAATCAAAAATATTCTATATTTATCTACTATACAAACACAAAAAAGCGTGTGTCTGTATTTATTGACTTCACCTGCGGTTCTTTATCTGACAAACTCGGGACCAGGACCTCAGATTTCAATCCCGTTCGCTCTTCTTCTTCTTTTCCTTCCCCATTTTAAAGATGATTTAAAGCCACATCCTTCTCCTCTGATACACAACCGTCCCCAGCGTGGCTTCACAGCTTCTTCTTTGGCAGCTTTTCAGATGTGAACAGCGACTCCGCCGCATCGACGCGATGTATCAACGTCGAAAGCCAGCGGCATTAAAAATAGATAAGGGTTTGAACAGGGGGGACGTGGTGGCACATAAGACTGTAATTGCTCCTGGCGAATACTACATCACGCCGGGGGTTGCCGTCATCTCAAAGCTCCACTGATCTCTGCCGCGGTTCAAGGCAGAGCTATCTCTCCTAACAGCCAGAGCTCCCGCTGTCTCCCGCTCCCCGCCGCCCGGCTACAAAAAGTCAATTGGATTTCAAATTGCGGAGGAGCGCACTCGATTAATACTTAATGGCGACAGCAGCCGCGCTTGTCTTTTTTTCGGGCCCCCGTGCCAGGTATGATGAGGGCAACACTCGTGGACCGACGCGGACCTCTGACACGTGGCCTCGGCGAGGCCTGAGTCGAATTTCCTGATGCTATCATTTCCATGCAGTCAGACAGGGAGGATTATCCCTTTGTCTCACGGACGACAGAGACATAAAGTTGAAGTCAAAACAGGAAAAGAGGATCCAGTGCTGGGATGACGGGGAAGCCAAAGCAGCCAGAGGATGCATAGTAGAGTTTAAGACAGTCTTGGCAGCTCTGGAGAAACCCAGAACTTAACCAGGCTGACTGCATGCTAACTTGCTAACCACCAAAAGAAGCCAATGGTTCGATTAGAATTGAAAAAAATAATACTTCTGATCATCTTTCTGCATTTAGATTCTTCACTGTTTACATCACTTTAGAAAAAGTCAGACTATTGTGTTAGTCCAACTAAAGTTAGCTTGACTGAAATCATACTATATCGAATTTCTCAAAGTCTGACTAACACACCCAGATGACGCGGTTCGAAGTCGATTTACTTTCCTTAGTCGGACCTGAACTGGCCTTGGCGTCACGCACCACAGGTGTAAATCCGTAGCAGGAAGCTGAGTGCTAGAGCGCTGAAAAGTCCTCCATGGTTTCACAAGGGAAGAGTCAAGACTTCTGCTTTAGGAACGGCGAAGTCCGATGGTCAGTCGGTGCATCGCTTTGGTCGAGAATGAAGCACGACCAACAGGTGAATTTTAAATGTTTCCGGTGCCACAGTGTCTGATCATATACCTGCTTTAATCACGGCAATGGAAAAAGGCCCACCACTGGCGCTGAATGTTGATCATGCCCTCTCCTTCTGAAGACAAAATTCGGATATTAGTGGGGGTGGGTGGGTATTTTAGTCCACCATCTTTCAAAGTTAAGCTCTAAAAGTGCGGAAAATAAAGATTTTTGTTGAGAAATGTGACCATAATGTTGTTCCATAAGGCCGCTGATCTCCAGCGGTGAATCATCCACTGGACGAGCTGATTTCTGTCTTGACAAACGCGCATCCATCATCCTCCTGAGAGGCCTTTTCCATCTGAATAGGCCTTTTGATGAGGACCGAGATCTCTCGGCGTTAAAGTCAAGAGGGATGGAACGATGAGGGAGACGTGGAAGTAGATAAAGAAAACGCGCCGACTGATTACCTTTGTTGGCGCCCCGATCAGTCAGCGCGGAACGTGCGAGCTCCATCAACAGGCCTCGTCTGACGCCGCTGCTTTCGCTGGCCGAGGTGTCGCTTCAGTTCACTCTGGCTGCCAGAAATCTGTCATCCGCAGGCGTTTCTTTCTTCCTCTCCTCTCCGTGAAGTGGGGCCATCGCTCTCCGAGCGCTTTAATCCTTCCTCCGCGGCTCTCGTGCACCTCGTTTCCCTCCCGCACATTATTTCACTTTACTTGAACATCCTTCACTTAAAACAAACTCCCACTCGCGCTGACACGCAGGAAACACAAGCATCACCCATACAGCACATGTCAGGACGGCACAAAGTGGCGTGGTAATTGCTCGCCGGGTGAGACTTTTTTTTTTTTCTCGGCGAGTATTTTCTCCTTTTATGCAAATCGCTTTCAGCCGCTTAGTCAGCAGGCCACTTATCCTTAGATACTCTCTAACAATGAGCCCCGTCCAGCCGCTCTTTATTCCAGACCGCGTCGCATCCAAGTGAGAGACATTATTCCACATCGTCCCCGGCACCAACAGTGTTTGCCATAAAAATAAAATAAAAGGGCCACTCATGAGGGTAGTAAACGCAAAACGTGGCCATAACTTTTGCGCTCTCACATTTACATTAACGGTGAGCGCTAACGAGAATATAACCTGTCATGAATCGGGGAGCATATGGCGGCGGCGTAATAACTGTTATGGTGCGAGTTGTTTTTACAGCGCCGTGCGCAGGTCAGGTCTCTGAGCTGCGTGGATCATTAGTCAAGTCTGAAATCTGGAACTGTGTGATTTTAGAGGAAATATATTAGAATGACAGACTTAAAAAGGGGTACTCCACCATTTTTTTTACATTTCAGAGTCTTTAACAACAGAAAGAACTGCTCAGCCAATGAGAACGGCCGTCTTGTTTGGCTCTGGAGGAGCTTTTTTCAAGTTTTTCAAGGATGGATATTTTTTTTCTTCTTCTTTTTGTTTAAATCTTGAACTTAAAACCTACATTTCAATCCTGCAGCAAAAGTAGCTGGTTACTCAACTGGGAAAAAAGGATGTTTGCCACTTGCACTACAAAATAAAAGTCCAGGGCATCAGGACCTCAACCACACAGATTTTGATCTGTTGAACAACAATATGATTATTGAGTTTTCAACATTTTATGGAAAAAAGAAAAAACATTACGTATGTAAACTCACAAATATCCAGCAATAATATAAACATATACATGATATATGCAGTTTTGGTAAGTAATAGGAAACAGTGTTGTATCAAAATAATGTAGAACTTCCTGGAGGGAGTCAGAGAGTGAGGAGGGAAGTCTGCAAAACCAAAACTAAACGTGAATTAAACATTAAAACATGACCGTCAGCCGTAAAAGTAGCAAGAGCAGCACTTACTGAGGACGTGTGTGTGTCTGTGTGACTTTGGGGTTCAGCATCTTGCCCGAGGACACTTCGACACGCAGACCAGGGGAATCGAACTAGCGACCTATAACTCCGATAACAAGACGCCCGTCCTGTCAGTCTCCAGATCAGAGCAGAATCCGATGTGACTCCGGGTGTTTATTCCTCCAAAAGGTCTGGCTCTGCACCAACAACACTGGGCAAACATTTTTTGTTATGTTTTGATAGGGAGTGCAAATAGTGACTGAATGTCCATAAACTAAGAAGAAGAAAAAGGAAGAAGAAGACTTTTGCTCTACATTCATCTACGACAGTTAAATGACTGCACATGTTAAATTATCTTTCCTCAGACTTGTCAAACTTATGAGATAAATATTTGTCCCAAAGATAATTTTGTAAATTTGAATTCCCACGCTTTGGTTTCCTATTTTTGAGGTCCCAAGCTTGGCAAGTAAGCACACAAGGCAACTTTTTTTTTTTTTCCACAAATGCAGTAATCCTCCCCAACACCTGAAAACACATTTTGATGTGTTCTCCTTTCCTTAAGGCTAAACTGTGACTTAAAATGGAAAAAGCAGAAAAGACAGCCATCATGTGAGTCATTTATCACGCAAAGCAACTAAAGAAATGTGAGGATTTGCTGCTTTTTCTTATTTTGTATCATTGTAAATAGATATATGTGTGTTTGTCGGACAACTTTATCAATTCTACCTCTATACTATGCCGTGTTTGGTTCATTCAAAGGTAAAATAACACACACATATAATATTAAAGAGGCGTTACGCACTTAGTATGCCACTACACCCTCCCCGAGCTTTAAAACTGAGAATATTAACACTGTTTAATGCGGGGATGTGGTTTGTGTGTTTCATGCTGGCAAGACGGAGGAGATGTGTGTTCAGGTTCAATAACGCTGCTTTCTCGGGGGGCGGGGGGAGCGGTGGGCCTCACAGATAAAAAGATTTACAGGAGTCCAGACACCTGTAATCCCTCTCAGTTCTGTCTCGCTAATGCATCTCATACCCCGGCCTGAGCTCATCTCTGTTATCAGCGTATCAAGCAGCGAGAGGTTGGCAGCCCCTGCTTCATTTATGATTCCAGCAAGGCCTTAAAAATAGGGAGGTTCACGAAAGTCATAAAGATAGCAGACCTCTGGCTGCTCGGTGTTTGTGCAGGCCCGGGGCTGATATATGTCGATGTGTGGTTTTTTTTTTTCGGTAGGGGTAAATCGCGGGAGGGTTTTCTTTATCCCCCCTCCACCCCAAAGGACGGAGGGAGCGGAGGCTGCAGATGATGGACTTTTCTGAAAAGGAATGCGTGCCAAAAATATGTGGACAGAAAATGACGAAGAGGCCAGATTCCACCATCTTCCCTTCGTGAGGGGTTCCCACCGACATTTATTCATTTATATCAACCTGCTGCACAAAGTCCTCTCCATCATCCCGGGCAAACACTTTGCATCAGCGTTTCTGCTGCCTGGCGAGCGGGTGTGTGTGTCTTTTTAATTGGCCGTGAGGAGCTTAGCCTTTGGAGATAATCGAGATTTTGATGCGAGATTTGCATGCGCTAACCACCCCGCGCATGAAAAGAGGGGCCATTTGCATGACGAAAGGCGGTGGTGGCGGTGGCGGTGGAGGAGGGGAGGGGAGGGTGACTCGCTTAATGACATTCACACATTTAGCGTGTCAAAGCTACGAGGAGGAGGATTAGATTTGAGGAGCGTCACAGGTCTCCTCCTCGTTTTACGGGTGTCTTTTTATAGCCTCCTCTTGATTCCTTTATCACTTTGATCGCCGCCTTCTTTCTTTCTTTTTTTTTTTTTTTAAACATGAGGCCCCCGTTTTAGCATCATCTCCAGTAGCGGCACAGTCGGAAGATCCATCGAGACAAATCCCGAGCTTATTCTCTCTGAGACAAAAACAGTCGATACATTGACTTCTTTGGATTCCAGGCGTTTGGAAACGCGAGTGGGTTTTTCCATCACCAGCATCACAACCATTCATATGCAGAGCTTCATACTGACTCCTCTTGGGAAATTAATATGGAGCTACAAGGGGCGATATGATGCTGTAGTAGCAAAGCGGGCATGCAGTAGGTCAACGGAGTGGGTGGGATGGTATAGGTATTATAAAACAGGAAGTGGTTTTTTCTTTAGCCATGAGGATGTTTTTTCATTCGCCGCTGACTCAAACCTCTGGGTGTGTCAGCGCCTTTGCCCAGCGTCTTCCTGCAGGGCTTTTTAACCCACAAGTATTTGTTCTTTCACTCAAGAAAGAGACTCCAGCACTCCACTCCACCACTTAGCGCTGCATTTTGTTTGGTAATTTATCAGACAGGAGGGAAAAAAAAAAAAACAGTAGGGGAAAAGCAAGCTGGGGCTGCATCACAGAAAAAAAGGAGACATCTGAAGGCATTTCCCTCCCAGGGGGGGATTTCAGTCCCAGAGAAGAGAAAAAGAAAAGAGCGAGACGGGGGGAAACACCAAACCAGTGTACAATGCTTGCTAATTAAACGTCTTGGCGCTAGAAAAAGATACAAAAAAATACTTTTTTCGCCAGGCTCCCCAGGTCCATTGATCTCTGACGGCATGGTTTTAAAGAGAAAACTAAAGTAGGGATCTAAAGTTAGAACACAGAACGGTTGGCGGCAGAACTTTGAATGTGACATTTTCAAACACACACTCCCCCATTGAGCTGCACAGAGGATTCAGCACCAAGGACAGTTACATCAATCGCCGGTCGGTTTGCAGAGTACAGTGTGTCAGAGGCTCACACTGCTGCTGCTGCTGCTGCTGCTGAGGGAGGTGTTCAACTGCATTATCATCTACAAGTGAGCTATTTTCTAAAGTGACATGAACCACCTGTGATTCCTTTCCTTTGAACTTCTCTCGTGTATTTGTATTTGAGGATTTATGTGCCTATTTATCATGGCTGCCATCAGATTCTCGCCTCTAAGTGTTGTGTTTTTTGTTACAGTTTCACACAAAGTAGCAAACACCTTTTTTCATGCCATATATTTGAGAACTTCCTATAGAATGTGTCTTGTCACTTTCGTCTTATATGCATATGGTGATGATTTTCGCATCACGGAAATTGAGGGGATGTTGGTGGCTATATGCAAGACGAATGCAAAAGGGCAAGACCACTTTGTAAGCCTGCAAACACTGGACGGACTTTGGTGTCAGGACTTGGAGAGATGGAGATGGTGGCGGACGAGCTGTGAGAGACAATCACCAAGCGAGATATCAACATATTTGAGAGTGAAACCACTGGACAATTTCCAGCTGTGTTCTCTTGTCACACTCAACTTGCATGTAGATGATCCGACTTCCACGTCAGGAGGACGAGGAGGAGATCCCGGTGGCGAACAAGCTTAGCAAGATGAGTGCTACATTTCTAAGCGTGAAACCGCTGTATATTTTTGACAAAAGTAGTGACAGTTTTCAGCGTACATGTGGATGAGATGACGTTCGTATCAGGAGGCAGAGGGAGAGGGAATGGTGTTGTAACAGCTGGGAGAGACAACTGTCAAGCAAGAGACCACTGTTTGAGCCAACATTCCTACATTTCTAAGAGTGAAACCATTGGATATTTTTGACGAAACATCTGGACAATTTCCAGCTGTGTTTTCTTATCGTGCTCCCAGGCTGGGTTGCTGGTTGCGAGCACGCTGGGTGAAACACTGGGATGCGAGAGACCATTGTTTGATACGGCACTTCGACATTTCTAAGAATGAAACCACTGGATAATTTTGACAAAAATTGGGACGTTTTAGAGACTTTAAATGTAAATTAACGGATGGTATGGCAACATTATGGCTTTTATATCAGGAGGGAAATGCTGGTGGCGACCGCCAAGCGAGAGACCGATGTTTGAGATAGAGTTGGAGCATTGGTAGCTGTGATATTTTTGGCTTAACATTGGGTCATTTTCCAGCCTTGTTTTTGAGGAAAGAACCAAAATAAGGGAGCCAAAATATGATCTTTTCATAACCCTTACTAACACAGGCAGCTCTGAAAGTAATATGAAAGTAAAACAACATTTATTCCTTGATTAGGAGAAATTTATTGCTTCCTTCTGCTGTTATTTCTGTTGTAGGGAAGAATACAGGTGCTGTATGTCCACTGCAGGGTGACAGCACAGCTGTTATGATAAACAATATTTATTTATGAAAATGTGACTTTGAATATATTACCATTTCATTCAGTGTTTGTGCTTGCTCTCCTGGACCACTGCCTCTCTCGGACATGCATCCTATAGGCGAAGAGGAGCCCCAGGTGGCACCGAGAAGAAGGCGGTAAGACCCAGCATAACGAGATTCACTGTAAATGGGATAGAAACAAAATAAATAGGGATTTTAGAACAATGACTCACAGATCTCGGTCTCAGCCGCAGCAGATGGCCAAAACGTATGTGAACACACACAGACACCAAACAAATATGTGATTACTGAAACATCCCATTCCAAAAAACACGGGCATTTATCTACACGTTGTTCTGGATCCAGGATTTACACAACAATTCTGAAAACTGGCTGCAGGATATAACCCGAGGTAAATGGGGACAAAACAAGACATTGTTTATGGAGACATGTCACGTTGAAACAGGAAAGGGTTTTTTTTTATTGCATGCTTTAAAGGATAAATTAACTCAAAATGATCCCCTCACTGTCGCATCGATGGCAAAACAGTGGAGAAAACATTCTCCTGAACAACTGAAGTAGATGGAGACTTGTTTTAAAACGTTAAAAAACAACAGAAACACAACATATAATGTCTCCATACAGCTTGTCCAATGAAATCCAAGTGTCCTGAACTCCCAAGATACCAAATTGATAAAGACGTTATCTACACGCTTCACGCCTGGTAAATTTCTTGCACCTACTTCAGACAGGGTGCTTGCTAGCGCTTTTAGCTAAGCAGCTACAGTGAAGATTTTTTCTTAGAAATAGGTGTAAATAACATCTTTTCAAATCAGTTTGTAATCTTGGGGCTTCGCCAAAAAGTGGATTAAACCAGAAGAGCCGTATGAAGCCATTTTAATTTCCTTTTTTTACATTTTAAAACAAGTCCCTATCTACTTCAGTTGTTTAAGAGAACACTGCAACACTGTTTCACTGTGAAGCTCTCGAGTTTCCATAGATTAAAACACCCGACTCTCCATCCGCTTGGGGCTGAGTACATAATGACTGAATTGCCTTTCTTTTGGATGAATTTATCCTTTAAGATCTCCCTCATGGTGCCTGACCCAAAGCAATTCAATAATCTGTGGAACAAAATCTTATATATAAAAAAAATTAAATAAATAGAATCAGGGACCAGATCAGCTTCTGTCCTGTCTGGTTCCCCCTATGAAAACGTTCTGGAGCGTATTACGGCACTTCTTCAGGATCCGGCCCAGGTGAGCTGAGAGATCTTCTCCTCATTTCCAAAAATACATGGAGAAATAAGAGACTCAGAAACAATCCCAGCTACAACCCCTGACCCCCTTGGCAGAGACCATCAGGAGAAGGTGAGCTGGAGCCTTTAGCCTTACTGACTGCTCGATGTAAAAGCGTGACCTTATTGGTTCAAGACCCGGAAATGAATTTATATCAACTGCAAATGCTATCAGGATTAAAAAAAAAACAAAACTATTAAATCCAACTATCAGAAAAAATCTTACTCATATTATGACTAAAATCTGGATGAATGCTTGGACAACTATTATTATTATGATTATTATTATGACGTATGCTCACACACACACACACGCGCGCACACAGGAGGGGGGGGGGGAGGAAGAAAATTGCACAGCTGCAACTTTAAGACTCCGCACGCCTCCCCTCCGTCAGCTCCCACAATGGTCTTTTCCAGCTCCAGCTTATCACAGCACAATTTGTAACATGCCATAATTTTCTCCTCTCCACCGGCGCGCGCGCGTGTGTCGGCCCAACCGGAAATCAAATGTCATTACCCGACGCGGCTAATTCAGGCGACCCCGCTCCTGCTCTTTGGTTTTCCCGGACAATGCACAGCGGCGGCGACCGGCCGCACCTTCACGGATCGGATCCTGCTCGGCGCCGCCGCTGCCTCAGCCTCTGCACCGGAGAAGAAAAAGAAGAAGCCTCCTAGGGGGGCTGTCCGCTTCATGGTTATAGCGCGCAGGGAAGAAGAGACTGCAGTTGTCATTGATCCGCTGCCAAGCCAGAGCCCTCCGCTGATAGTGAAGGAAGGGATCGTGAGTATATGCACACACACACACACACACACACACACGCACACACACTGTTGCCGCTGGTTTTGCGGTGACCTACATTGCCCTGGCTCCTGCAAGGCTCAAGGTGATATATATTTTTTTCTTGCCCTCTTCACATCAACTCTGGACTGATGATGATGGTGGGTGGTGGTGGTGGTGTGGGGGGAGCAGGAGGCTCCTGTGGTGGATGGATCACGGTGTATGTAACCTGTGCATTTGCTGTGTGTGTGTGTGTGTGCTTGACATTGTGAGGATCTGCAGGAAAAAAGGGAAAAGGGAGAGAGAGAGAGAGAAATCCGGCCGGCTGTCACTGAGGAGAGAGTTAAAGGGGGGCGGGATGCAGACTGAGAGGCTGGCATGATGTAATGCACTTGAGACAATAGCCAAGGATTCTCCCCAATTACCATTTCAGAGGATGAGGGAGAGATGTATGTATATAAAAAAAAAATATATTTTTTACACTAGACCGCAGTGTGTGTGTGTGTGTGTGTGTGTGTGTGTGTGTGTGTGTGTGTGTGTGTGGTTCATAACAGTAAAAAAAGGGGAGCTGTCATAGGAGGAACAGCTGCCCCTCCTATAAACAATATTATTACCGGCTATTATAGAGATGCAAAGGAGGAGGAGAGAGCATCCTCTCCTCTCTGTCATCCATCCTCCACACACACACACACACAAACACACACACACACACACACATACACACATGAATGAAATCAAATGGAGTGAATGAATGAAAAAGCTGAATTTTGACACCCCCCCCCCCGGGAGGTTTGACGGCCACAGGCGAAGCCGCGATCTTCTTCTCTCGTCTTGATGTCTCTCATTTGATATTAAACATTTGACAATATTTGCGCGCTTTGCTAAAGTTGTGGCATGAGTGTGTGTGTGTGTGGGTGGGAGGCTTCATTTTATGGTTTTTACGTTAAAGACTTTAATACGCCTGGTGTGCAGGCGGATGGTGGCTACCTGTGGCAGCAGCTTTTATGCCTCTAAAGACAACTAAAAATGATGGTGTGAGGTCGTCTTTTTTAAGGGCCGTGTTTGACCCTCCATAATGAGGAAGGTGATATCCAGGCGGTCGCGGTTCAAATCAGTTACAGCCGGAGCTTTTATTGCTTTTTTTTTTTTTTTTTTTTTTTTGTTCACCTGGAGCCGCGCTCTTATTCAATCTGCATCGATTGATGGTTTGCGTGACCTTGCTGCAGGGGATTGTGGGCGACGTCCAAGGCTACACGCCGTCCTTTCATGTCCCCCCACCCCCCCACCCCGTGTGCATGCAGACTTATTTTCAGTTCAGCACACACACCCTTTTTTCACAGATGCTCACACACAGGTGTAAAGCGCACTCAGACAAACACACACACACACACACACACACACACACACTTGATGCACAGCCGCCCTCTCCCTTTCCCTCTCCCGCCTCCCTAATGGCAGCAGAGCGGACTGGGTGTAACTCTACACCCGTGCCATCCTCCTCATCCCGTCTCTCGTCTGTCTCATTCACTCTTTCCCTCCGCTCGGCGTGTCAGCGTTCGTATGAGGATGTCAGTCACGGCAGAATGAATGAAAACAATATTTTTGCGGTGGAGTTTAGAGATGCAGAAGCTTTTGACTCATCCTGATTGACTGATATCGAAGGAAACAGAGCAACAGTTGTTGGTAGATTGGACATAAATTGGAATTTAATAGCTGTTAAATTACATTTTGGAAGAGTATTATTGTTCATTTCACTAATGGCCCCCACGTGCTGAACTAGAAATACAGTGGTGTGCTTTTGTGGTGTTTTTCCATCCCTGCTTCCTAACCAGGTTTCTGTCTTACATGTGCACTTACTGGCAAAAGGTCACTGCACCAAAATGTACTTCACATCGATGCAGGAGATTCATTTTTATTTGATTTATTCATACTAATTCCCTCACAAAGCTCTCAGCACACCGCGGCGTCCTCGTATTGCTTTTAAATTAGGCTGATTTTTCATTGTCACGATTTGTCTCAAGGTTTCCTTACATGTGACGTCTGAGTCTGAACAGTCAAAACCGATCTATTTACGTTACTTTTAAAAACGAGGACGATGGTGAGAATTCAGGAATCTACTCAGAAGAGGAAGAATGTGTCATTTAGTCTTTTAAAGGGTAACTCCGCCAATTTTACACATTAAAGTGTGTGGAATGTGGAAAGTAGTATCAACACTTGCTGCATGTGATCTGATGAATTGCCTCCAGTGATGTCACTCGTCTGCTCAGTTGCATTATGGGTAATGCAGTTGCCAGGATTTGAAAAGCACTCCTATAAAACCGTTGGACTCATTATGGAGAGTTTAAAAAAACAAATGATCAAAATCAGAGAAATCTTTAATTTCACATTTATTCCCTTTTCAAAACTACATTACCCACAATGCAACTTTTAATGCAATCTCATCAGATTACATTCCGCTTGTGCAGTAGCACTCCCCAAGGCCTGTCAAACACACTTTAATGTGAACAACGAATGGTGGAGTTGCCCTTTTAAAAGACTAAATGTTACATTAAGTCGCCCATATTGCTGAATTCTTACCAAATGCCACTCGTGCTCACTCCTTAGCTTACTGCTTGACATGGTGAAGGTGTCTGCAAACAGTCGCCTTACACATCCAGCAGACGACGTCAGCGTTCGATCTGAGACACCACCTGGCGAGCGGCAGTCCGATACTCGCTCTCCTCCGGGCTGCGTTAGTGGTCTCCAGCTGCTCCTGAGGGGGGGACTATCTGGCTCTTTAGCTGCTAAATGCTCCATCGTGTTCACCTGCTCGTAGCTAACTGTGTACGTGTACAGGGGATTAATCAGAGCGTTTTTCAGTGGACATTTTCAGATGAAGATAAATGCGTAAGTTACTAAATAAAAGATGGTTTAGTTCGGTCACAAATAACTCTGCAACACAGAGAACAACAATCTAGACGGATAAAAGGTTCGACAGACAAGAGGAAAAATATGTATTTTGGATGTTGGGGTGAAATGTCCCTTTTTTAAGTATATCTTTTAATGTTTCAAGACTGTGGAACTTTTCAGTTGTGGAGTTTAAAATACACTAAAAGCCCTCAAAATACTCCAGGCTTCTTGACGGAGCACATGATCTCAGTGCCCTGGCTGGTGCCCCGCCTCAAACCGCTCACATGACATCGTGGCAATCATGAGCCGGCCTTATTTTGCATTACTCTCCCAGAACCCAAGGTTTTCCTCGTGCACCGCTGTTGCATCACCCACCACAGCGCCACAATACTGCAGGCCACGGATCAGCTCGGTGCAGCCGTGCCATGTTCAGAGATGAGATAATTTTTTTGCTGTTGTTGTTGCTCCAGCCGCTCAGTGGACTCCGGCTTGAGTGCTGCTGTATGTTCCTGTGGCAGTGATTAAATTGAATGGACTTGAATTGTTGTCTTCTTGGCAGGCCGTCTCCTGGTTGTCAGAAGTCTCTCTGGTGCAGGGAGCCATATGAATGGGATTTCGCAGCACCATGAGTGTACCGCGCAATCTGTTGTTACGCTCCATTCACAAAAAAAAAAAAAAAAGAAAACGCTGCGTCATTATTTCCCCCACCTGTCGCCTCGATGCGGATGCCAAAGTAAGGAAAATGCAACAGTTTTTTTTCCATTAGCCTTTGTGCTCATCAATAAGAGCCTGTAGGTGCACTTGGCGCTCAGCGGCGTGCCAAGGAATCAAACACAGACATTATTTAAAAGTGGAATTTCCTAGTAGTCGGCTCCCTTGGCGACCGCGAAGCGACGCGTGTAATCAGCCCCGGTGCTTCTGGTGCTGATGTGAGTGAAGCGCGTTATCATCAAAACAATTTGATCCAACAACTTGTATTCTTTGAGAAGACAGAGCTGGAATTAATCGAGCCGGGCGTTGAAAAGCTGACCTCCTATTCCATTTAAAGATTAGCCTCCTAATGGGCCTTTTTTTGGGGGGGTGTAGTATACTGCGCTGCTCTCTAAATGACCGTCACCTTGCTTAATGAGTTAAAGAGTTTGGAATTCCATGCTTGATGATAGCAAACCTTAAAAAACACACAACTGAATAATTATTTTAGTCTCCAAAGGCGGCTCAACAAGCGTACGGTAGCGCAGCTTATCTCCAGAGCCGCAGAGTGTCCTGCTCGGTCCCCTCGCCTGTTCTCCGCACGGTCCTCGCTCCCCCACACGTCTTTTGATGTCTCCCAGGTGGTGAAAAGCGCTGAATTTCTCCCTCACATGGCCGTATATATATATATATATAACTGCTCGGGAACATATTGCTTGTATTTGTATGCCGCTCCTTATCTGCTCGCACAATTGTACCCATTAATGAGATTAGCTGGAGACATTCAGGAAATTAGCTGCAGCTCGCTGATTTGCTCGTGCCAAAGCGGAGTGGTTCTACATAAGTGGCAGAATTTACATCTGCCCCGTATAGATAGTTCACCGCCTGCTTGAGTTTTACTCGGGGGAACTCACACGAATCAGGGTTTTTTTTCATCTTCTTCATTTTGACATCTTTCCGTTGTTTGTCCGTTTGGTGTCTTCAAACTATAGATTACCATCTCAGAGATATTACTTCTCTGGAAATGCCGCCCTGACTTGAATAAGAGACGTGCGGGTGAGGAATGAGAAGTCATATACAAACAATAACAGCTCATATAGTCTTTCATTTTAGAAGTGAACAAAAATGTCAGAAAGTGCCCGATCTTGCCACGTTAAAGACGGTGAGAAAACACATCCTGGATCTGGACCAAAAGGCAACGGGGTCTATTCTGGGCCGAGTCCCATCCTCCATTCCAGTTTTGTGGAAATCAGTTCAGTAGTTTTTGTGTAATCCTGCATACAAACCAACAAAAAAAACAACCACGGTGAAACATAACCTCCTTGGCTGAGGTAAAAATAATTCCTTTGTTAGACAAACTACCTTTTAAGGTTGGAAGCCATTTTACAGCCAATAAATACTAGATAAAGCTGCTCTAAGCGTTTTGTGTATGAGCTAACTTCCTGTCCGTTCTTCAGTTAACAGTCTCCTCCCTCCCGTTGACGTCACCACGTAAAAGCGTAAAGATAATCGGCAGACAAAATCTCAGTTAAGTTGGTCGTTAAAGGAGAGGAACAAATCATGTTTAGATCCCTTTTGAGCTGTGACATGAACTCCACCCTATGATGTGTGTCAATTTAAAAAGATATCTGCCAGTTACACCCCGGCAGAGGACTTTAAAGAGAACCGAATGAACCCAAACTGAACCCAGACATCACTTCTGTATTTTCGTCTGAACGTCACAGGTGCAGCCGACAGCTCCTGGTGACCTGTGACCTAGATCTTGAGTATCAGGACCTTTGGGGGAATCTCTGACTGCTGTCCATAACGTATCTCACACAGATCAGCTCTTCATACAGCTGTTTACACATGCTGACATCGGCTACACCTGCAACCATGACCTGAATAACAATTCCCACCTCTTGTCTATTTTCTTTTTTTCTCTGCATGCTGCTACAGCAATTGTGTGTTGGGCTCTGACCACTGCCAAGAACATGGGTGACCTACTACTACTAGTAGTAGTAACACTGTCCCTGAACACAACACCATGCAGACACTGACTATGGACTGAAGCTGCTGCTGCTGCTGTTGGTGCACAGTCTGTGTAGATACTGTGTAGGGTTCAGCCAATTAAAACTCTCGGTTGAGGTTAGGAAAAGTTCACTGTGATGATTAATGGAAAGGCGATCATTAATTAGAACTCTCCCGATCTCCACACCCTTTCACTCGCCCTTGCTTACATATAGGTCACTCTGCTTTTATGCTTTGGCACCAAACGCCGGCGTTGGACATAAATCGCGAGGCGCCGCTTTGTCAAATACAGATGTAATTCCGAGCGGTACCGGGGCTGCAGCGGTTGGAACGAGCCCTGGAAAAATGCCCGAACGAAGCTTAATTGTTGGTGAATGCTTCGCTGTGATTTCTTCATTGTATTCAAGCATCGCTGGTTGTGACTTCCTGCTGCCAGCGAGTCGTCGGTCTGGAGCCAGGTGTCTGGGGGCTCGGATGGTGCTGCTAGGCAGAAGAAAAAAAAAGGGTTCTGGATTTGGTTGCGCTGATTGGGAAGAAAAACCCTCACCCCCTGAATAATTCATTGATTGGCATATGGCGTGGAGAGAAAAGCCCAATGATCCCTGCCTGTCTGTCTGTGTGCATTTCTTTATGCGTCTGCGGCCCACAATTTGTTCAATTGAGCGTGTTGCTGTTCCCTCCCCTCCCGTGATTCCTGCATAATTCCGGGCCTCGCGTTTAACATCTTTAACCAACCGCTTTAAAATTCACTCAGTTAAGCTCGGTCTTGTTTGCACAACATTCTTAGTCTCTTGCTACAAATACCAATTTCTCTCCGCAAGTGTCGCTCTGACAGATAAAATCGTACGTAGTCGTTATTAGACATGCATTTATGCTAAGCCGGAGTCTTGACACGCCGGGTCGGAAATTTGAGGGCAGATTTCCCAGTGTACATTATCATAATGTGTCATGATTTTTGCATCGCAGAGGAATCAGTCGCCGCTCTGTTTCGGGCTCCGTGAATGTCTGTGCGCCGAATAGCCGCTTGTAATGGGGGTCAAATTGGTTGTTTGGATGTGAGGAAGTGCTATTGTCGCTGCTAGCCGGCGCAATCTTGACAACATCTGCATCCCAGCTGGCAAACGGAGCTCTCGGATCGCACGTTCTTCATGCGGCCCACTGCGGGGTGATTAGTGTTTGTCTATCCGAGAGGATCGCTCTGACTCACGCCCGTCGTGGCTGCTGCCCACCTGCTTCACGCTAAAGAGAAACTACCGGCCTCGCTGGTGCAAATATTGAGCGGCGGAGGTGCATAATTTCCCCACAAAGGCGGAAATTGCAGAGTGTCTGTCGCTGCATTTTGCTTCGAGGCTTTGCGAGACAAGTTGTATTTATTATATTTTCCCCTTTTTGTCCGTTTAACCAAAGAGGAAGGCTTGATGACATCTGAGTGACACAATTAAGCGGATGAGTGTTTCGCTGAGTGATACGGTGTGCTTTCAGTTTCCAGGAAAAGGCTGCTCCGCGCGTCTGAGGGCGCAGACCCGTCGGTGAGCTTTCCCCTCCGTATCTATTGATTTTTCATAGACAGTAGAAATGATTTAAAGGGGCAGTCATGGTGAGATCAAAGCACAAGGTGCTGAAAGGGGGAACCTGTATGTGCCATGAAGCAGGAAAACATCCTCCATGCACTTTGCTTTCCCGCACAGCTTAAAGGAGAGATAAAACGCCATTAAACAACAAAAAATGAGCCTGATATTTCAGGGGGGCTTATGTGTTTGTCGCTGCAGTGTGGACATCACGGCGGAGCGGGATCACCGAGAAGTTGTGCGCGATGTAAAGGATCACACGTAAAGGTCAGATTTTGGCATGAAGCCGCTGGAATGTTGAACTGAGAGCTGCCATTTTGTATTTCGCTGCTGCCATTTTGCGTTTCGCACGGCAGGCAGACATACTGTATGACTTTCAGGAGCAACAGCGTCACCGAGAAGTCGGCGCAGAAGTAACCTTTCCAGTACAACCTGCAGCTAAATGTAGCAGATCGCTAACTAGATGTTGGGAAGAAGCAAAAGAAAGCAGTCTTATATCTAAAAGTGTCCTCACACATACGTGTTTCAAATAAGAAGGCCGAAATTTTCTTTTAATTGATTGTTATGAGCAACATCTACAATCAGCATCGACACTTTTCCCCCTGGAGTTTGTTTTGATACCCACCGCCAGATGCCGTATCCATATCGATTTTTTCTTTATGCAACCAACGCCTTCCTCCCAACGTGCGACCAACATGTATTGAGCCAGCGTCGGGGAGTAAATCATTACCTTCTACTTAGAATGCACCACTGGTGTCCCGAGTCTGGCTCGCCTGCTCTCCGAGCGAAAGGGATGGCACGTGCGGTTCGTCCAGCCAAGCAGCACACAGGCTCCGTCTCTCAGGTCTAAACGGCAGCGAATGGTGGCTGAATGGTGAACTGGTGGGAATCTGGCCGGGTGCCTGGAGAAGATATGGGAGACCCCGTATCGCTGCCAGAACACGCTGAGGCACAGACCTGCCATTATAAGCTACCCAGAGGGGAACGGAGTCTGGGCAGTGGGATATTGAAATCTCACCGAGTTAACCTGGCCAAGGTCAAGAAACTGAGAAACTACGGTCCACCGCTATGATTAGATAAGTATTAAGGGTTACGGAGTGACGGAGGGATGAAGTTGGCATGGCGGCCTCGACAAAAAGCCTATGAGATTTTTTAAATGGTTATTGGATTATTGCAGAAAATAAACTCTGTGGGAAACACAAGTTATGATACTTGGACATTTTGGTAAGCAAGATAATCTGCACAGATGGACACTTCTGTTGGAGAACTGTTGTAGATCAGGGATTGTTGTAGATTGAAGAATAAATGATAATAGTAAAAGCTAATGTCAGGCTGTAAACAAACAACATCAGAGTCATATGACTTCCACATCGCCATCACTATGGTCTTGCTACACTATGCTTTACACAGCTGACTATAAAGTCATGAATCTACAAATTTAAATGTCAGAGCTCGAATAGTTTGTAACTGAAGTCCACCCGTACAACAGACAGAGTCGATGCGTCTCCATGTTCCATGTGGTGACGTTTAATGACCCCTACGACTTCGCTTGGCTCATTTAGCCTCATTAATTTGTTAGCAACCATCGCTTTTTAATTCAGATGTGTATTTGTACTATTTATACTCAAGGCGATGGAACCAGAAGTGTAAAAATGCTAACTCACTTCTTGGTGATAGGCCTGTAATTACTGTTTGTACGTTGAGCAACTGACTGACACCTTCTTCATATGTTCGTGGAAGACCTGAGGAAGGAAAAGGCTCAAAACTCTCTTTTGCCTCGCTTTTAATGCTAGCTCATAGCATCAATCATGATTTCTGACGTCAGTATTTGCTGCTCTGGAGGGGCCCTTTATGACATTGCGGCAAATAGAGCTATTTAGGAATCATGAAATTAAACATTAGAGGAATACATGTTGGATTATTTGCTCCGCTGTAAGTCATATGAGAGGATTTACATCGATTTCGTCTCTGCATACAGTGTAGACGTTGGTTAGCATAGCTTAGCTTGTGCAAGAAGCAATAAGGAAATAGTTAGCGCACCTTTTTTACCTGTTGTCAACTTCAACGCTGTTACTTTCACCATTACACTGAATACTTTACATGTGTAGAGGTGGACAAACTGAGATACTGTGGTCTAATCAGTTAGCATAATGGTCACAGTACCAAACAGCTGTGTGCGGGGAATGTCGTGCGTCATGCTAAAGATGCTAGCTTTGCACAATTTCACAACACTGTAAGAATCCTTCATGATATATTTATGTTTTAATAAGTGGGCATGTTGTTAACAACGCTTATTAAGTAAATAAGACAATTTCAGTGCTACTGGAAGGTGTTTTTTTTTGTTTTAGTTTCATCAGAGGCTAATGTTTTCCTCTGCTGTTAGCCTCTATGCTAGGCTAAACATGTCTGGGAATCTCTTTCCACTGTACTAAACCCAAATTAAATCAGTCAGAATGCAATGAATCAAAAGTTTCCTATTAATGGAGTATCCTTAATTTACCCCTCCTGTTTTATGTTTCCCTCGCCTCTTTAAATCGTTATAACCCATGCTGTTTTTGAAGCTCCCTTCATCAAACGACTCTCACATGTGTGATGATGCTGAAACCGCTCTCCCTCTCCTGAACCACCAGCCGTCGTTTAGGATGACTCCGGAGGCCTTCTGAGGTCCCCGAAGGAAGCTGGAATATGGCTTCAGATATCCACTATAGCATAGATATGGTGTATTATGCAACTCGATCTAAGCTGGCCCATTAAACAGCACAAGCGTAAAATCTAGGGCAGAACGCCCAGCCTCCCAAGAAGTCTCTGCAGCTTTGAACCGCCGGGGTGACGCTGAGCCGAGCTCCAACTGTGTCAGGCCCGGTCACACACACACACACACACACACACACAGTCATACGAATAGTCATAGTGGATATTCACACATGTAGAAGAGAATGACGAGACACACATTTGTTTTGTTTTTTATAAATGCAATGAAATCTTGTGTATATATATACACATAGATACCATAAGATAGATCTTCAGGGTTGCAAAGATGATTAACACAATTGAAAAAAAATGGAGAGATTTTTTTTTTTTTCTCCTCTAATAATGGCTTTTCACTCAGCCGAGGAGTTTATGTTTTCGCCCATGTCCTTCTGGTGGTCGACTGGTTGGTTTGTCTGCAACGTTACACAAAAAATACCACACTATGTTCCATGAAACTTGGGCTGAGGATGTGTCTCGGCCCAGAATAGACCCCATTAACTTTTTGTGTGGATCCGGCTAATGTGACGGATCCAGGAATTTTTGCGAGGATGGCTGTTTTTCGTCATTTTTGTTAGCTTCTCAGGGAATAGATGTGATTTGCAAGTCAATAATCTCATTATTGTGGAGCACACAACACACTTTCATAGTTAACATCAACCTTTTCACTATTTACTCTGCAGCACTGTGTAATCCCTGATCTCTCTCGTCCCCCCCTCCTTCCGGCAGCGCCAAGATGATGTGCGAGGTGATGCCCACCATCAGCGAGGACACGGCGCTGAGCCAGCGGGGCTCTCAGAGCAGCTCCTCGGACCCGGACTCGCACTTCGAGCAGCTGATGGTCAACATGCTGGACGAGAGGGACCGGCTGCTGGACACGCTGAGGGAGACCCAGGAGAGCCTCGGCATGGCGCAGCAGCACCTTCAGGACGTCATCTACGACCGCGACTCGCTGCAGCGCCAGCTCAGCTCCGCCCTGCCACAGGTATGACGCAGCAAATTCAGTTTGGGTGGATTATATTTGTGTTTACCGGCCGATTTGTAGTGTCGATATTAACAGGAAAGACGTGCAACAACTGGTTAAAGTTTGCGGTTGTGGACTAAGCGCATTGACTTCTAGTTAAGTTGGGTTGAGTTTTTATTCATAGACTGTAGAAAACATGGACATTGTGAAGCTCATTCGCCAGGATACCATGTTAGCTGCCACATATACGTCCAAGTTTGTGCACGGCAGAGGCTATCTGGCATATTGTCTACGTTTAGTCTACGCTTGGGCATTCGTAAACGTGGGGAGCATTTGTTTCGTGACGACTGAAAAGAGCTGTTTCAAGTCAAACCACATGTGTTACTGCAGAGACATAGAAAATTGAACTCTAACAAACATAAAGTTGCAACATAAAGAAATGTACAGCTTGAAGTTAGCTGCGGTTTTGCAGAAACCTTTTTATTATGGCAAATGAGTGCCTGACTAACCTCCGACTTACGGAAAAAACGAGCAAAGAGGTGGAGGGTGGTGGAGCCGAGGCGGGCCGGATGGAGCCCGGTCGCTTACGGCTAGCTAGACAGCCAGCGGCTAGTTGTCGCCTTTAATTATGCACGCCCCTTTAAGCCGTAAATAATTTAAGCGAGCGAGTTGTATTGAAATTCAGTTGTCATGACCAGGAAAATTCGATATAGACATGTTTGTTTCTTTAATACGGATTCCAGGAGACGGAGTTTTTGGCACTTCCACGTGTTGGCTTCGTTTTTCAGCCTCTGAGGTTGCTGCGTGGTTTGAATGCTTTAATGCGTACAGTGTGATGTTGTATCGCTTTGCTCTCATTTGAATTCCTTCAAAGCCTTTTTTTTTTTTTTTTTGCGATCTTAAAATATATTCCTTCCCAGCAGCATTCCATTTTTTTTTTTAATTTTTTTTATTTTGGGGTAGTTATCTTTAATTTAACAGCACATCATGCTGAAATGAACATGGCACAAACATTGTGTCTCGCCAGCACCGTTTACTCTGGAGCATTTTCCGACCCAGTGGCTCCGGCTTACACCAAATGAAATGTCCAAATGAAATCATGCGGAAAAAAATTAAGAGTTTTAAAAAGGAGCGAGTTCGTGTTAGTTTTTTTCGCCTTCCTTTTACACTTTTGGAAAGCGGGGTCTAATCACCAGTTGCACTCCAGTTTCGCTTAATGACGGTTCTGTCAGCCACTTTGGATGAAGCACGTGCCGAAAAAGTCTATTAGTGAGTGCGAGGAGATGTGTTTTTTGTAATAGACTCAAACGTCTTTTAATTGGAACGTCGTGTTTGTATTCAACAATCCCAGACATCATCCACATTTCATTGTGCGCTGAGCCGTGCAGGTTCTGGATGACGCTGCAGGCTCCCCCCTCTGTTTGCTCTGGAAACGTTGGTGTGGCTTGTTCACTTTTGTAGCAACGTGTGAAGAAAGAAAAAAAAAGAGAAATAGAGTCTTGCGTAATGATTCCTACAGTAAACGGAGATTAGCGCTTGTTCTGAAAAGTGTGTCAGTAATTCCAGTCACACGCTCTGTTTCCCCGGCTCTGTTTTCCGGAGGACTCTGGAGGTTTTGCTGGTGGAGAGAGGAGGACTTTGTTTCGCAGGCGGCGCCCGCCGATAGCACGGTAATCTGCGTGGTTTCGGAGACGCAGACGGGGCGCGCACTGTGTCTGTATTAGCTCTGGTGTGATCTCACATTACGGCTTGAAAGGGGTTTGAAGTGTTAAAATGATGCTTCCCATTTTTTGGAATTAATCCAACCAGAGAACCATTTCAATATCAGCTCCCCCCACCCTCCTCGCCCCATGGCCTTTGGAATAATTTGAATTAACCCACTTACACCTCTTTATCCTGTCGGTTTGGACCAGCTCGTCTGTAGGATGTTATAAATACGCGTTTTTTTTCCCCGATACTGGCTTTTTGCTATGTTCTCATCTCGGATTCATCTCAAACAGCAGGTTTGAACTCCGGGTTACGGCGCTCTCCGGCTCATTCTTTAGCCTCGAGGCTTCTATCCTCTTCAGAAGTTACACAGTGGACATAATATACGGCTGAGAGTACAAGACCAAAAAAGACGGGGAAGCTTAAGCGCTAGAAAAAATGTTTGATAGATTCTCCGCACTGTATAGAGCTCCACTCCTCCCTCTCCTGTCCCGCGTTTGAACGCACGTCTTTTTCCTTTTTCTTGTTGGATATAAAACCTACTGTATTTCCACAGGAAGCTCTCGCGGCTGCCAAAGTGGAATAACATTTCCATTATCAGACAATTCCACTGGTGTCCACTGGCAGTGGAGGCTCCGTGGTGCTGCTGTGGTGATATATTGGTTGTCATTGTGTGATGACATACTGCTCTGGTGCTTTTACCATCTTAAATTAGATGTCAGTAGATCGGGATCCTCCCGGTGACATCTAGGCACAAACGATTCCATTAATTAATATGTCGACGTCTTATTGGCCTGTATGAAATCAACTCTAATGGTTTACGAAGAGGTTTGTGAGACCTGGGTGACCAAACTAGGTCTGGCTGAGGGAAAAGTGGCCTCTGCGTCAAATCTGTTAACAATACAGGTTGTGAAATATATATTTTTTTTTCCATAAGCGAATAAACAAGCGGTTCTCCGAGGAAGATAAGGTCCCCAGAAGCTACAGGCTACAGAAGCTAGCCGGTGGCAGGGTCCGCCGCATATAAACAAAGTAAAATAGTATGAAACTGTGTTGTCCTTTTAAGGTCAGTTTGTTTATTCACTCTTGAAAAAAAAGAGAAAAAAAAGAGAAAAAAGAGAGTTTGTTTTATACAGTTTGTTAGAGTGCAGCTATAAAAACTAGCAAAAAAAAATCAAATTACTCTTTTTTTGCAGAGTGGTCCAATTAAAATGAAGTTGGACAACAGCAAATATTTAATTTCCGCCTTACATAATGTTGGATTTTTAGGAATGATACAGTTGTAGCTCCACAACCTTTAGAAAACCCCGGCTCAACATCTGAGCATCTGTTCTGTCAAAGTTAGAGAGAATTTAGTCGAAACGTATTTAAGTGGAATCTCCAAATGTTTTACACCCAGTAAAACATGCATACATGTCATTATAGGTATTTATTCCATTGAAGTGGAACTGTTTTTGTCCTCCAATCAGTAGATTCTCAGCTACTAGTTTGTTTTGTTAGCATGAAATACTATGCTATTCTGCTTTAATTGCTTTAAAGGGCCAATATGTAGTTTTGCAGATGAAATTCAAACACAGAATTGAACATTTTCAATATCAATGAGGTAATCCTACAAACGCATAACTGAATAAACAAGCTGCTCTCAGAGGAAAATAAGGTCCCTGAAGTTAAGGACACTGTGTGAAGATAGAATGGTGGCAGGGTCCGCCACATATAAACAAAGTAAAACAGTTCGAAATTGTCCTTTACGGTCAGTTTGTTTTAGTTTTTGCCACTTTTGCTTTAACTGCTTGGTGTTGGAACTGTAAAGTAAAACTGGTTATGACGTGCTGTTAGCTGAGCCTCTTCCCTTTAAGTAGATATGCTACATGACTTTGTTGCTACATGATTAGCATGCCCTTCTGTGGTGTGCGCTAGGTTTCTGGAAGTATGCGTCAGACAGGAGCCGCAGCCTTTCTGGACAATTACAATGAGCGTGTTCAACAGAGGCTGCCATCAACCTTTGTGCTGGTGTCTCCTCTCACGATTAGCTTTAATGATTTCCCAGCGTCCAACGCCTCTTTTTTTTTTTTTTTTTACAACAGGACTTTGTTAATACAGACGTCATTTTGCAGCATATTTTCCCCGGCGACCGGCAGCGTGGAACGATGCTTAGATAATCATATAGTGTGATTCTTAAAGAGGGCAATAGATAGCTTCCAGGTCTTTCTTCTGTGTGTGTGTGTGTGTGTGATTGCAGAGGAGGTGGCGAATCCTTTTTTTTTTTTTTTTTTTGTGGCCTCATTCAGGCGATAGGCAGGCGGTGAATGTGTCTTTACTGATATCACTCCCCTGTTCCCGAAAGCCCGCAGCCCTGGCAGGATTAGGCGTTGGCCCCACCGCAAACTTCCCTCCCTCGCTCCCTCTTCTTCTTCATCTTCCTCTTCTTCGTCGTCTTCTCCTCTCTCAGTTTCTGCTGTCACTGCCTTTTCCGTTTATGTTGCACTTTGCCTTGTGTCTCCCACTCCTCCTCTGTTTCGTCTCTCCCCCGTCTCCATCAGAGGTCGCGACTCCGCTCCCCCGTCATGACACTTTCGACTGATCGGAGTGACATCCGCCGTCCCAGCTCGCCGCTCCCGGGCGACACCGCACCCCCCCTCCCTCCCCCCCTTTTACATGCATAACAATCCAGCATCGGCCCCTGTCCCCTTCCCTTCCCTTTCCCACTCTCTGAGACACCTTCCCCTCCTCACCCGCTGTCCCTCGTCTCCTCTCTCCGCGTTTCCGTCGGGCCATTTTGTCGCCGAGCAGGAGAATGACAGAGGCGACCATTAGCTGTGTATGTGTCAAACGCCCACTGCAGCGTGACATGTCTTGTGTTTACTGACGCTAAAGTGGCTGACTTGAACATTTAAAGGGATATTTAGTCAGCTTAGATTTAAAACAGAGTTACAGCAACGAAATAAATGTCGCAACAAAGCAATACAACCATAGCAGCATCCTCTTCTCCATTGCCGATTTGTATGAGTGTGTTCTGAACACTTCAAGCTCACAGGTGCAGAGAACTGGACCCAGACGACAGATTTGTTTTGGTGGAATGTTCCTTTAAGCATCTTTTTTTTCCCCCCCCCAGGATAAACACTGGGCAACTAGAAGCACAGTGTTAATATAAAAAAAATACTAGAGCTGGAAGACTTAATCAATCAGCTAACTGAGAGAAAATGAATCCACTAAAGAGACCGTCTTGAACAATCTAATCAGTAATATTTCAACCTAAAATGAAAATTGATTCTGGCGGCTCGCCTCTGAAGGATTTCTGCTTTTCTGCGTCGTGTCACGATTCGGATTCTAAATTTGAAATTGATCGAAATGAGCTTTTCGGTGCTTATCGCTGAAATCAAAAGCAAGATCTGCAATCCTCCCATTACTTTTTTTTTTTGTTCCCTCCACCTTCCCGCCTTCTTCTGCCCGTTTAGCAGAAAACACGCTTAAAAGAAAAAAACGATAACAATTACGGTAAAAGACGGTACAGCTAGCTTATCGGTCGCCTGCAGCCACACTTCCAGACTCTTATCCCCTATGAAGAAAAATGGTATCGGAGAAAACTCCGGCAACTTTGGAAGTGTTGTGTTTATCTGCTTCTTCAGAGATCCTTTATTGATTTGTTTGGAGAAGAGGGCTCACTCAGGAGATAATTGAGAACCTGAACAAACTATATTTTGATCTTTTGGTATGTATTAGCAGAAATCCGATATAATATTTCTTAATTATGTTCATAATTCGTTTCATATTCTACATAGGAAGCGGGTTTGAGTCTGCTTTGTTCGACAATTGGCTCAGAATGGACAAACAGAGCACTCGCTCGCATTTTAAACAGCAGTGAGGCGATATATTTCAATTTTTATTGAATGTTATTTGAACATACCTAAGCTGCAACAAGCCACCAGGATAAAGTCTAAAGAAAACGAAGAATTTAAATATCTAAATGTAATCATGTCAGGGCATAAAACCAATGATTAATTGATCTTTGCAAACACAGATGCAATAGTCTAACAATGACCTCCCGTTGGTTGGCGCCATTGGTGCTGGAAACAAATGTTTAAATCAGATATTGAATTGAATCTAGTTTACATCTCTGTAAAATCAATATCTTTGGGTTTTGACTGTTGGTTGAAGAAAATAACGCTTTTGAAGACGTCACCTTTGGCTCTATGAAACTGTAAAAGAAGAAAACAACTGTCAGGTTAATCAACACTCTGATAGCTTTTATTATCCCCAAAGAAGAAAGGTGTTCATCACCCATCAGCGAGGGTGCTGCTGTTCTCATTAACCAGCAGCAGTTTGATATGATTAAGTGTGACGTACGTTGTGAGTGTTACCTCGTAACAGCTGCTTAACTTTACTCGGCAAACAACACGCTGGATTCACCCTCAGCTGCATCTCTGCTCGTTGTGTGTTCCGTTGCCACGGGATGAGCAATTTGTCCTCGCCTCTAACTATAAGCGCCGCTGTCATCTGAGCGCCTGGTGTTTTCTTGCATCTCGCGTTATTCTGATCTCCTCGCAGAAAGCCTCCCCGCTGGTGCAAGCTTGGACTCGCTTCAGAGAAACGGATGGAGAAAGACTCGTCGAGCATGTAGCCGACCCGAAGCCTGCAGCACGGCGCACATGCGACCCTTCTCCCATCCCCCAACGCCTCCCTCCGTACCGTGACACGGGCAGGCGGGCTGGAAAGAGGAGGCAGCGTTTCTCCGGAGCACTCAGCTGTGCGTTACTGTACTCGACGGGCCCTGAGGGGCTCCGGGAGCCTTCTCCCCATGCTGTTTACTTACTGTTGCCAAACATGGCCTCATGAAGGCTGCTGCTGCAGATGATGTTCTCAGCGGCAGCTTCCCGCTCCCGCTGATCCCGGTTCCCTGGCGCCGAGCCGCAGCGGTCCGCAAACACAGATTTGAGTTTAATTTGTTCTGATGTTTCTTCGTGAAGGACAGAAATTATTCTCTCGTTTGTTTAAATGAGCTTTAGAACGTGCAGCCAAATTTTCACTTCATGTGGCAAAAAATAATTAAATTACATTACTGTGTTTTTTGTTTTTTTTTACACCGTGGCGAGGGCGTCGCACATGGTAGATATCTTTTGGCAGTGGGCTGGGCACAATGGCTCACTAGCGGCCTCTTAAGAACAGCCACAAGTGCATCACATGGAGATCTACAAAAAACTCTCTTGGTGCCGTGACCCAAACCCAACAGGAAGTCGGCCATTTTGGATGTAGTGCTCATTCTTTTGCCATTTACAGGTGATGCACTTTAGCAAAGTCCTCCTACAGCTTTAAGCCGATCGACTTCAAATGTTGTCAGAGCGGTTCCAAACACCTCGCGTCACGTTGAGAGATTGGAGCCTTTCCTGTATTTTGAACACAGGAAGTCGCTTTAAAAGTTCAGAGGTGTACCGAACGTCCGATGCTTAGACGTGTGGGGATTCAAGGGCCCGTTTAACTCTGCTTACAGCTTTAAGAAATGATTGATGATTCATATGATTGCAGTTGCATTTTGACTGCAAAAATGACTAAGACCATAATGATGCGACATCTGTTGTGTTCGGTATCAAACAAACACGTTTTCTCACATCAGAAGAACATTTGTAGGCCGGATCAGCTCTGCAGAACTTTTATCATAATGCTATTTTATCACAGATACTGCAGCTCATTCAGTTTGGAGGTTGCACTCGGCCATATTGCGATTTCAGTGACAATTAGAATTAATTGTGCGGGCCCTGTGTGTGATGGCACTGAGCTCTGTTATTCTTTCATTATGGCCGTGACATTTGTGATCCTCGCCGGTCAGCAGATGTGCCCGAGCTCGCGGGGAACGACGGGAGCCTGGCTGACCTTTTAGGTGTACTACAGGGAGGAAAGTCACATGAACTGACAATCGACCAGGCTCAGTGAGGTTGTAGATGTGAAGTGGGGCGCCGTTTTTGTTTTCCAAATGTATGAGAAAAAGTCGCACAACAGAACCGTCACTGCTGTGCATCATTATGTCGAAAGTATTTTATTTCCCGTGCCTCTCAGTTTGTATTTTAGCAGGTATGTTTGCTCGGATCGCGCTCCGTGCTGTCTGGTAGTGGCACTTTCCCATCGCCGCTTTAAATAATCGCCACGGTCTCACATATGAGTCATACTGATTTTGAAATGCCAGTGGGAAGAATGCAAATATAAGAGTCCATTCTTGATTTAAAAAAAAAGCTCTGTTTTGCCAAGATGTTATCTCTGTGCCTCTAATCACATGGTGCATTCAGGCGCTCCTCGGACAGTCCCATTCCCGAGTTTGGAAAGTCGTTCCTCCAACTTCAGTGTGTCATGTTGGACGCCAGAAAGAAGTTGTTTTGCATTTTAGCGCTCAAAGTGTTTAAACAAGTTTCCTCCCATCAACCCAAAATTTACTTCCGTCCGCCATGTTTCAACGCCACATGACGTCAACTCTGCAACTCTCAATTTTCCCTGACTTTCGAAAATGTTGTTCCGACTTGAGAGGGCATTCACATGAATTCTCCCACAAGCATTAATTCTGATAATGCTTAACACAAATCACAGCTTTGATTGGCTGGGCAGCGTCGCGTGAGTGATCAACAACGCGTGTGATTGGTCTGTGAGTTTTCTGCGCCGCTAATGCTGTTAGGACCTGGTAAAATGAAAAGGTTCAGTCAAAAGTTATTGATCAGTTATGGGTCACGGTCTGAGGGGATCACGTCGGGGTCTGGACGTGGGAAGCCGTTGGCCAATCGGTGGAATTGTCAACTGTGGCGTCCACCCTCAAATCAGTCAACTCCCAGTCAAACAAACACAGTGTCAAACTGTGTCATCTCCATTTCAGAGAGGTTGATTTCCTTCCATTTGTCCTAAAATTATATCCTCACGTTTTTTGTTTGCTGCTGTTTTCATTCAGAATCTGATTCATAAATGCAGTGACCCGAATAAATCATATATCAAAATCAATGTCGGCGCGTAAGCTCACACATATCGGACACTCGGTGACCGTCAACGAGGCCTCGGCACCCCCGGGCGTCGAATCCGAGTGCTCTCTCCACCCGGCCAGATAGTAACAAGATACCAGCCAATTGATCACTCACACACACCGATGTTGTAATGAAAGCAAAGACTGCACTAGATTACTGTGCAGTGCAGCAGCCCATTGATCTGCGGTCCGCTCATTCATGACCTCAGTAGAAAATTACAGCAGCGTCTTTTCCTGTAACGTCTGTTGTACGAAAAGAGTGATTGAGCTCACACTCTTTGATTTCGCACAGCAATTACTGTTTCATTTAAAGACGGGCAATTAGGGCCGCGGTGGATTTATCTAAAGGGTAAGCACTACGTACGTCTGTGGTGTCTGGTCATTAGCACCCTGCTTTAAGTCGATGATCCACCTCTCCACCCCGCTGTTTATTAATCATACATGACACGGCCGTTCGTCAAAGAATCTGGCCACAGGCGCGCGGCCATGTCCTCCCCATCGCTCTTAAAGCCCCAGCCAATATCGCAGAAGGAGCGTTTGTAGTCATGGAATGTACCACTCTGCGGAGCTCCGCGGGGGTGGACGTTGAGCGAGGAGAGGGTGGCAGGGCGCTGGGAGCGAGCGAGGGAGGAGGGGAGGGGTAGATGGTGAAGCTCCCTGACAAGGGCAGAGTGTGGAAACGAAGATGACTAAGCTTGTCGAGGAGAGGGGATGAGAGGTGAATCCTTCTCCTCGCTGCTTTCTGATGGTGTTTTTTTTTTTTTTTTTCTCCTCGCTGCTTCGCCTCCCTTCGACTCCCCCCCCCCTCCCCGTCTCTCTGTTGCTTGTACAGGAGGCCCTCAGGGCTCCAGCAGTCAGCCAGTCAGCTGGTCTCATCCGCCAGAGCAGCACATGACTTTCCATGATTACTGTTATTGTTTGTGCCCCAGTTCGCGCCGCCTGCAGGCTAAGACGCAGAAGAAGAAGAAGAGGAGGAAGCGGCGCAAAGACGAGCAAGAGTGGGCCGCGCAGTTTACCAGTCTTCCCTTGAGTTGACAAGCCGTTTCAGCTTCAGAATCCGTGATAATACAGTATAAATAGCACAATCATGTCTGTAGACTGATGAAATAACACAGACACAGAGAGTGTGTTTTCCAATGCTCCTGTCTCGCAAGCATTGATTTCCAAGCTGAAGCCTCTCTGCTAAATTTACCCCCGAAGCCTTGTTTTTCCTCCCTTCTCTTAAATCTTTTCTCCCTTTAATCTTCCCCACATTGACGGAAGCAGGGACGGACCCTTGGCACACACCGTATGCATCAAGTGTCTGTAATGGCTCTGACAGAGATGCTTGATCAATACCCCTTGAAGGTTTAGGGTCTGATTAGGGAGACGGATCGAGTCCTCCCGCGGATGAATCACCACCGCCACAGCGCCGACGCCAGGAGCCGGGCGCTGGTTGACCGTCGTCTGACAGCGGGTTGGCGAGGGGGGGGGGAAGCAGAAGAAAAGGGATGAAGTAAAGGGTACTGATCAGACGCGCCAAGGTGACAAGACAGTACGGAGGGATCTCCTGCAGATGTAATTATCTCTCTAATGAAGAGCACAGTAGGGCATCGGAGTGCTGTAAAGTCAGGAAGTGGCAGGAACAGTAGATCAGCCTAACAAGGAGACGGCAGCTGCTCGCACATGGAGTCTTCTTTAGGGTTGTTCCATCTGTGTACTCAGAGACAACACGAGGAATTTACATTGGAGGAGTTGAAGTGAAGCAGATGTAAGACAATACCGTATATGAAAGTAAAAAGCTTGGGAGAGTATTGTTCCCACTAAAGACTTTAAGCTAGTACAAGATACAAGGTGCAGGACCGTGTGAGCGTCACAAGCATCAGTGTTATAAACACAGAGTCCGCCTCCATCCGTCTGTCTGCTGTAGTCCTGCCCTCCGTCGGGTATGTTGTGGTGGAGACAGGTCTCCGTAAAGATGCAGACACGACAGTCTTTGATTTCACTTTGTTTTGTTTGTTGTTCTGAGTCCCATTTCCTTTTCCTGCGACCAGACATTAGCCAGGAGCAGCCTTTGACCCAAGACGGATTAGCTCGGCTCTTAGTCCTCCCTGGGGAGGTCCGGCCAGTCAGGTTGGATGGTCGAAAAGACACCGCGAGCCTCGATGGTCTCGAAGTCTGCTGCTCTTAGTCCAAAACAACTGCTGCAAAAAAATCAGAAAAACAAAAGATTCGTTCGACCGTTGGTATCTAACCAAATGTGTCTCTAAAAACAGGTTGAATTTGATGCTTCATCATCATAATCTTAATCACTGCCACGCTTCAAGGCGGGCAGGGCTGGAATACAGAGTTACATTGATAACATATGCGATTCAGGTCCTCATTAGCTGTTAAAAATGTGGTCGGTAACCGAATCCAAGCGGATGAATCATCACTTCTTAACTGTTTCTAATAAGCTGTTAAAGTCCACTTATGATGGAAAAAAGGGGGCAGAAGTGCAGCACCAGTCATTCAGGCTGTCTGCAGCATTATGGAGCTGACGTTACAGACAGGAAGTCATTACTCAGGCATGACAGGCCCAGAATGAAATATTTGGCGCTGCTAAGCTTTTTGCTTTCAGTTGGCAATTGCAAGGTATTCATTTTTAATCTAGGTTTCTCCAATATACCGCAAGAATTTTAAAAAGAAGCTCTCTCCATGTTGGACACGTTTTGTAGAAATGAACATTGGACACATCAGCAGGGGGGAGAAATCTTTAAATGTGTTTGATCCAAACAGGCCAAGATTTACAGTATCTTGAGAGATAAATCTTTAAAAATAGTGTAACTGTTCGACCCAGTTATTTGTATTAATGAGACCACTGTTGGGCTGTATAAAAGTGGAAAGGAAACTTGTGAGGGAAGATGCCTGCTCGAGCACATTATTGATGAAAACACTTAATTCACAGTAGTTGCTGCATACAGTTGACCACTGACTGTATGAAATATGGACAGAGATTGTTGGTTTCAAAAGGAAGCACAGTTTATGTAAGCTTATGAGAAAACAACCCTACTTCTCACTTGATTTATTACCTCAGTAAACGTTTTTTTTCATGAGTTTAAGGTCTCAATCGTTAGTTTCAAGTCCTCTGTAACACAGCATGATGTTCACTTTGAAAAATATGGTTCCATTTAGTGTGAAATAGAGTTTAAAAGGAGGGTAAGGTTTTAGGACGATCACGGTGGACATATTTGGGCAACTCTGGCTCCAAAAAACCCTGCCTCTCGCCCAATGTCAGCTTGGATTGACTTCAGTCCCCCTGCAAACCTCTAAAGGATAAACAGTTGTAGATAATTGATGGATGGATGGATGGATGGATGGACATACGGCAAGGTCCAGTTTTGCTAAGGCTTTCAACGGCCACCCTGTCCCAAACACAGGACGTTCACCCATTCCCGTGAAACCAAAAGACGAGATAAAAAGAAATGTATACAGACATGATAATATCTCAACGTTTTGTTCACATTACATTGTTGTTCGCAAACTGGCTTCCTCACCTGGACTCGCTCCTGCAACTTACAGAGACTCTGGGTTTCTCTGGGTGGCAAAGGGGAAGGAAGATTTGGTGTATCAGCTGCGAAGTCATGGTGTCTGAGACTTGTTTTCATAGCGGAAGCAAAGAGGAGGGCAGACGGGGAGAGCCTCGTCTGAAGCGTCCTCTCAGGGTAACCTCAGTGCTCTGTTGTCGGTTAGTGGTTTTGGAGTTTAACCCACTTGATGACGTCAGCGCCAGTACGCAAGTGTGTTTAAGACAACAGATAGGTGTGTGTGGAGCGTCCTGTAGTGAGACACGTTGCAGCATCTCCGGGTTGAGTTTTTTTTTTTTATTTATTTTTCCAAATGTCTCCAGAAATTCATCATCCATTTGATGATGAATTGCTTTTTGCAGGGAATGACAGCCAGTAGGTAGGTAGACACGCTGTGAACACTTTGATGTCATCTCTTCGCAAGCGAGCGGAAGGTGCAGGTGTGTGAGAGTGTACAGTATACGTGTGGGTGGGATGGAAGTAAGGGAAGGATGGAGGGAGGAGGACTGCGATGAGGTTTACATCACTGTGGGTAGGACTCGGAGATGACTCACACCCCGAGGCGAGAAAATGCAGAAATTCTCAAATCTTACTTCACACACACGTACTCGTGCTGCTGCTGCTGCGGCTGCTTTGCTGGCTTTGCCTGAATGAATTAGAGAACTGGTCCCTTGAGAGCCACTTAAGCAAGCAGAGTGAAATGAGGTTATGACCAATACTTAGTGCTACACACAGCGCCGACCTGGAAATGTAATCCTCCCCTCCAAAAAAAGCCGCTTGCCTCCGCCATTGATTAGCGTTACCTCCTCAGTTTTACCAGCTGCTTCTTTGCGGCCGCTGAAAGACTCGAGATGTTTTTTTCCCCCTTTAATAACCAGCCTGAGCGAGATTATTTAACCATAACGCCGCAGCAAATGCAGGCTGACTGACAAGGAATTAGACTGACGTTCACTTCCGACAGCGCTGACACAATATATCCTGAGGACATGTCGAAAAGACGAGCAGTAATTCGATTTTTGGTTGGTTTGGCAGCAGCACTTGACTCCTCAGACCAGGTCTTCGCCACGGAGCGGTGTTTTTTTTTTTCTTTTTTGGCCATGCAGCTGGTCCCCATTAATGGATACCTTTTAGCTTTCTGAATGCTCCACTTGAAATCCAGAAATAGAGCGTGAGGTCACCGGCTCTTGGCGCCCGGCTGAGAATCTTGTTCAAGGACTCCTGTGAGAGCCGATCCCATGATGTCCCGCTGCATCCATCCCATCCCCCCCCCCGGCCCAATAATGTGAACTGTGCAGCGTGTCTTTAAAGCGTTGTCACACATCTGCAGATGAGCTCTTCAAAGTGAATTCGCTCACTTCCGCTAAATATGTTATCGAGGATTAACGAGTGAGCGGAGCTCTTCAAAGCAGCACATTCACAGCTCATGCATGCGCTTTACATTTGTCCGTAATTAATTAGAGCTGCTTCTGCTCCTATTATTTGAGTTATTTGCGATGCTGTTATTTCTGATTAATCCAAATTCAGTGCAGGTTCACGAGAATTAAATCAGGCACTCAGGGTTTGAGAGGTTTCAACAATAATAGAGAGCGACGGGCCAACCTGGGAGTTAGCATCACACTTGGTTCCCTAAATTACATTTTTTGTTTTTAGGTTCCTGAGGAAATTGTGCCAACGATTTCTAACATTTTAAAGAGCGTTTAATACATTGAGTGAGTCAACAAAACATAATTCACAGTGTTGAGGGTATAGTGACTTTTTTTTTTTTTACAAATGCACTTCATATTTATCTTGTAGATTCACATAACTGAATGAATGACTTGATACAGGAAACCTTAAAGGGGCTCTAGGTGACAATTTACAGCAATTTACATGTACTAATCATGTGTTTATTGGCCATAACTGACTAATTCTGCGTGGATTCTGTGGATTTCTTTGTGGCAGACTCGGATGTGACTCTGTGCAGGTTTCTCGAGTGCCTCGTCTCTCCGCTCAGCTAACGGAGAGCAACAGAAGCTAACGTTAGTTTTGAGATGGAGTCCGCTAATGTAAACTAAGGTCCACAGATCTCCTGCAAACGAACTCACATAGACCAAAATGATGCTAAAATGTAGCTAAAAGCTTTCAGAGAATAAATGATGGTGTGTTGGTGGATTGAGCTGTTTGACTTGTTAAATTCTGACATTACCTATGAAGTGCCGTCATCATGTCGGTGGCACAAGCCGCTGCGAGGCTCTAGTAAGAGCAGATGTCCCCCTCTGCCCGCGGCCTCCTCCAGGACCACATATGCATTCACTCAAATGAGCTTCAGCTCAATAGAGCTTTTTATAGCACCAACAAACGACCTATATATCATCCTCTTCCTACACGAAAAGCGTCGCGTGACAGGGACAGGAATAAAAAAAACCCTCCGATTTGAAGGTGAAATATAATGACTTGCTCGCACTCTCTGAGGAGTCGATCCTCCGCGTCTCTCCATGACTGCGACTCCTTCTTCCGAAAAGCTGTCTGGAACCTCCTCCTCTCTGCTGGCGGATACGGCAGCTTCCCGTCGCTCCCCTGCAGAGAGACGGAGTCCGCAATCTGGCCCGCCGATGTGACTCGGCTGCATCACAGCGTTGCACTTTGTACTGTCACTCCTAATCACCTGTCCGGTGTTGGGGAATATAGTGTGATGGCTGTGTAATATCCAGGCGGTGCCGCAGGGGGTTGTGGGTGGCGGGGGGGGGGTCGTGCTTACATCTGACATTGTAATGCAGCCAATGAGCCAGAGATGCTTGATATAATTAAGCCGTGGCTCGGTGTGTGTCACACTCTGCGTGAGTTAATGCGCCCGAGCGTTGGCACAAACAAACACTTGAGCGCTGAAATGAAAGGTGCTATTTCACCTGTAGATAACGGCACGAACGTCGACATCAGCTCTTGTATTTGCAGAGTGGGAGAGCAGAAGTGTAAAAACAAAAACTGCGAGTGTCTTTTTGATAACTGTTAATGGTATTCCGGTGTCAGCCTCTTCAAAATCAAACAGCCTGAGCGTCCTTCTAGACACAGCGTTTTGCACTCATATTCGGCATGTTGGGGAAAAAAAAAACCCATTGAAGCAGCAGCGGCGGCGGAGACATCCGTTTCTCGACTGACAGCAGTCTCAATGCACAGCAACACAGAGGAGCTGCAGTACATATTGCATTTTAAAGAGATTTTCCTGACTACATGTGTCCGCTGTCTGGCTTCCTCTCTTACAGTCGCCGTCGCTGTCTGTGCATGTCATTTACAGCTGAGCGCCGGCAAGTTCCCGCGTTCGTCACAGGAATTCTGGGAGCTGTTGGGAATCACAAAATAGATGGAAAAAGTACCCGGTTTAGACACGAGAACCCAACGGGAGTCCATCCAGTGCCCACAGTGCTGTCTGGGAAACATGTAACGGTGCTAAGCTAGCAGGAGATGTGGCGGCTCAGCGTCAGCCCTCGACGGCTCGCTGCTCAGACTGCCAGAGAAACACGAGGATTTATTTGAGATTTATGAAAGTGAAATTGATTTCATGCAGCAGATGCTTGTGGGTGAGTCCAGCGAAGACATCCAGACATCTATCATAGGTAACTTTTACTTTAACAGCGTTCATTTACTACATTTTAAAAACGTGTGAACAGGTTCCACCGGATCTCTCTGACAGATCTGTCGGTGAAAGCGCTGAAAAGATGAAACCCTATTTATGTAACAGCATTATGTGCTGGTTTGTGAGGTGAGGTGCCTCAGCAGTAATGATGGATTTTTTTTTTCTTTTTACACCTTGTATCACCAGGTTCTGCGCCCAGTTGTTTCAGGTGGGGGTTCAGTAGCAAAAACTACTATAGAAAGAAAGAAAGGACAGAAAGCAAGAAAGAAGGAAGGACAGAAGAAAAGAGAACAGGAGGGAAGGACAGAAGAAAGGAACATAGTAAGGAAGGAACGAAAGAAGGAGAGAAAGAAGGATTGAAAGAAGGAAGGAGAGAAGAAAGGAACATAGTAAGGAAGGAATGCAAGAAATATGGAAGGTAGGAAAGTAAGAAAGAAAGCATGAAAGAAAGAGGAAGGAAGGAAGGAAACAAAGCACATCAGCCCTGAATTCACACTAGATACGCAGCCTTTAAGTTTTAGTTCTCTTACTTTATTAAATATGAACTGAACGACTCTGTTTTATCTTCTGATTCCTTCAATTCCTTTTTCTTCTTTACTTTCAGCTCTGATCTTTCATGCTAACCTTTATTTAGCATGTTTTCACAATACGAGTCCTCTGGAGACGTTCGTCCTCGGGTCCTGACGCGCGCGTATAACAGCGAATTAGTATATAAAACATGTATTTAGCGCGGACGCTGACTGACGGCTCGCTCGGCATTGGAATTAGCTGAGCTGTGAGCTGCAGGTGGCGGCGGTTAATTAGCATCGAGCGTTAGCTAGCTGGCCCTGTTATGTTAACAGCACTTTGTGGCCCTGTTTTTTTGCACTGCGATAATCATAGCCTGGCTTCCTTTTAAAGACGGGGCCAAACCACCCACCGCTCCCTCAGCTGCTTGTTTTGTTCCCAGCGCTGAGAGCAGTCATCTGGTGCCCGCCTCCTGTTGCCAGCTGCTGCCAGGCCAGCTTCCCTCGCAGGTATCCAATAGGGCTCATCATGCACTGTGGCACGGCCGTGTCCGCTCCACTGTGCTGCCAAATGCTCATAAGCCCCATTGAAGTAATCAACCAGATGAAACCCAGAGGTGCTGTTCTCTCCGTTGCGTTATTATTGGGTAGAAGAACGTGTCCTGCGTGTCGGCAGCTCTAAACCCCCCCCGTCAGCCGGGAGTACATCTCGGAAGTAGGTGACGCAACGCTCGTCCCCTCTCCGCAGCCGCATCCCCAGCCGTCCCAGTTACAACAACAGATGGAAAGTAGCTCTTTTTTTTAAAGCGTGCATTAGCTTATTTACTGTTAATTAACAGGAACCGTCCTTGACAAAATGAGCAAATTAAACAGTAAAAGGCTGCGTCGCTGCGAAGGTGTGAACGTAATGTAAGCTGCAAAGGAAGAGAGGCCTCGGCGTAGACAGCTTTCCCCAGATAAATAAAGCTTCAAAGTAATGAAATGGGTGTGAAGAATGTTTAATTTGCTGCGTGAGTCATTGTTTTTTTGTTTTGCTCTGACTAAAAGCATCCAGAGCATCTTGTTACAGTGTTAGCAGGAGCGGGAACACAACCGGAGGCACAGGAGGATCATTGTTAAAGGGAAGTTAATGCAAGGCGCATGTTCATTTCAGTAGTAAAGTTAACGTTGTGTATCTGTAATTGATGTCATCAAATGGCCATTGTTGAGTGGCAGCCTTGTCGAAGTTACCAGGTCACGTGTATCACAGTGAATTGGACTTGTAACGCTGGTGCTTACCCTCATTTGGGCCCCTTTCGCGGGAGCTTTGTTAATCAGGACGTAATAATAGCTGGAATGCTCGTCTGGAAAGAGAACAAAGACAATCCTGCAAATGAGTAGTGAACAACCAGGAGTACGATGCTGCATTCAGTTGCACTTGGAACTTCCAACACGGAAAAGTTCACTGGAACGGGCGTCCAAGTTCGAAGTTCACAGACTTGTCGTAGAAACATCCCATGGATGCCGGCGTACATGTTTTCCTGAGCAAACGCGCCAAGACACATTTAGATTGAACGTTGCGAATACCGACTTGGAAATACCGCTTCCGACTTGCAGTGGAAGGTAGTGTGCATTCTGAAAGCACTGACTGGATAATTGAAAACAGGTGATTGGAAACTGAACAAAGACAAGAAGTGAAACAACCTGGAATGCACAGGATAACGGTGCAAACTAAAACAGGAAGTGAAGTAAACGCGAGTCCATGCGAGTCATCACACCTGTTGTACTGCCGCTGGTGTTGGCTGCGCTATCACAAACAACGCGTTAGCAACATTGCTAGCAATAAAAACACCATAAGATTCACAATTTGAGCCAGAGCCCTCTTATGTCCTGATGGGAAGGGGAGACACAAACCAGCGAGGTCGGAGACTTTGACACAACACCTGCGCTCTCCATTGAGTGAATGCCCGTCTGTTCACTCTTGTTTTAACCTCGGTATCCATCACTACTCATCAGTGGAGTTCTTTTTCTGTTGCTGTGTTGTTACCTGGGGATGGGGACCAGGGGAAAAAAATGCCACTTTCGATTTTTGGTTGCCTTTGTGCCGTAATTCAACCATAATCTTTCTAGTAAAGTGAATAGCATTGTAAAAGGGAGACTTGCAGAGACAGAGGTGTAGTTCTTCTACAGCTGTTACACTGTGCAATCAGTATTTACTTCAGAATGATAAGTTAAAGCAAGAAAGATTTGTATAGTGCCAGTTTAAAGTGTGGCAACTAGTACAGCAGATCCAGGGAGTCTATAATTCGTCCACGCTGTCACGTTGTGTTGGATGATAAGTGTTATATCATCTCAAAACTCGACCTTAAAACCCTTCGGAGTATTCAGCAGTCAGACACATTCGTCTACACTCACGTGGACGCACTCTACAGACGAAATTGATTGTAGTTTTATGTACCAGCAAGTAAATTCCAACAATTACAGCAGTGTGCGCCGTGTTGCTTCGCAGATAGAGGAAGCGGCAGATGTGCACCCAATCAAAGCCAATTTTATCCCTGTTAGTTCTCGGTGGATGAATTTCACATTTGTGCCTCTTTTAGAAAATACAGGAAAATTGTAATCACATGGCGTCCCTCTAAAGTGCCTTATCGCCACTACGGCTCCCTGCAGATTGGTCCATATTATAGCAGGGGTGTATGTATCGAGATAGTGCTGCAGTGCTGCAGAAGAAGCTCCAGCTATTCATACAAGCACGCCGCTAAGTGAATTACTCGGGCTGTCTCTCTCTAAAGCAAAACGTTTCCATTGTTTCCAACAAAGAAGCATTTGACTGAAGCCATTAGGCTCTCCTCGGCCGCTGCACCGCTGCAGCATGTGAGGATCACACGTCTCGTGCTTTATGGATGCCTTTAAATGACTGATGGCTTCAGGGGACGGCGAACTGTTTTTTTTTTTTTGTTCTTTTTATTGAACCTCTTTCGTTTGAGTTCATAACCCTGTGTACATTATTATTCCTTCCACTCGAAACGCACGCGGAATATAGATGAGCGGCGGCTCGTTTTTAATCCGCTGCCTTTGGCTCTGGCGTTGCCGCTGAAATGCCTAATGCAGCTAATTAGCATCTTGATTGGCCAATCTGAAGCAATCTCCCCTCCATCTCTGACAGCGTTAGTCATGTAATATGCAGACAAATGCACGGCTGATCACAGATTCCCTGGAGTTGCGATTAGTAAGCAAGTATGTTCCATGTCAATCCTTTTGTCCGTGTTATGATAGACTCGCAGCGCAGGCATGTTTACGGCTGCCAGACAGATTCCGTCTGCTCGGTATTTATCTTTAAACACCGGATGAGTCGATTCATTCATGAAAACTGTGAGGTGGCGTATGTCTCCCGCTTATAGACTTTGAATTTAAAGCGCTCCTCTGCAGTGATGCGATGACACAGCCGTTAAGCGAGCTCTACTTTCTGAGTGGATCGATGCAGTCAGACACCGCCGATGCTCCCAGAACCTCAAGACTCAATGAGCAGTCAGATAAAAAAAAGCAGGATGACCTCTGACCTGCACGTGAACGCAATGAAAGCAGCTGATTTGTCGTGAGGGTTTCCATAATCAAGGTTGTTTATTCCACACGAAGAGAAACTGATGGAATGAGCTCGGCGCAAAGAGCGCTTGCACAAACCACAGCAATGCAATCTATATTTTACAGGCTAAGGGAGCGAGAGGTGGTCGAACCGGCGAGTGTGTGCATGCGTGTGGATGGCTGGATAAATAAAAAGGGGAGGGGATGTGTGCTGCGTGCACAAATTTGGGATAGCATGAAGTAAAAATGCATAAAAGAATGAACTTATATTGACATTATAAACTTCAAGACAGCAATATTAAAGATGAAAAATGAAAATTTGGCAATTATACTCGCCTTCATGTCGCTAGAAAGTCAAAGGGGAAGATTTGTAGTCCTATTTCCTGAAGCTTCACAGCTAAACAGTGTTGTAGCACTCTCCCAAACAACTGAAGTAGATGGGGACTTGTTTTAAACTGTAAAACAACAACCAAACATCTCATCTGTTTGCATGCTAACCAGCTAGCCTCAGCCTGTCCCGGTGTAAAGCTCTGTGCTCCGAGCTCCCAGTCCACGCCGCTAGCTCCGAGGCTAACTGGGCTAGCTAGCGAACGGCAGCACACACACACACACACACACATGTCCACCGTGGCTGAGCAGCTGTATCAGCTCCATCAGGCCCCTCCGCCTGAAATAAAAATGTTTTCTTCTCATCTCCGCAGCTCAAATGTCTCTGAGGCTGTGATACAACAACTGAAGCAGTTGTCTAAGAACACAATCAGCCCCCGAGACGACTAATTGTGCTCTCGTTTTGTCATCGAGGCTTGATGAGCACTTGTTGTGACAGATATCGCTGCCGCTGTGATGCGCGTCTATATTTGGCCATCAGTGTGACAGCGCTCATTGATGGTTTTCCTCTTTGCGTTTCTTTCGCGGCGTGCACTTTCACACGACGGGAGGAGAGGACAGAGATACGGCAGATGTTTCGGTTCCCCCGACCGAAATAAAGAAAGGAGGGAAAAAAGGCAAGAGGGTAAAGATTTCTTCCCAACGAGTGAAGAGCGAGTGGAACGATGGCGATCGAGACAGAGTGTGATGAGAGAACGATTCGCTGCCGACGACGCAGCGGGTCAGACTTTTATCGGCCCATAACTCTTCCTCTGCCTCCCATTCACACCTGACTCGGCACATTCAAGGAAATAAAGTGGCCGGCATTCACTAACACACTCCCACATTCACACTCCCACAAACGCAATCCTCACCCGAGGTTGCCTGTAAAGTGAATGAATATTTGTTTCCAGTCAATGTTTTTTTCAGCGCTCGGCATCACGCTGCAGCAGCCGGACACAAGAAGCATTAAAAAAAAATAAGAAATAAAAAAAGGTATCGACTTCTTGTTCACTTCAGCGCTTCAGAATAAAATAAGTATGCTCCAGTGTGTGATTATTTCAGCAGCTCTCCGTTATCAAGCGAGAGTCGGGAGTTAAAGATATTTGTGGGGACATAAAAACTGGGGAAGTAGCAGTGGGAGACATATTTGGGGACGCCGAGGCCCCGCTGTGGTTGATATTGTGACTGTGCGAAAACGTCCGTCGTGCAGATTGACAGATTATTGACAGATTTATGTGCCGCGCCCTCCACCAAAAGTGATGAAATCCAACCGAACGCAGCGAAAGAGGCGGCGCGCAGATTGATCGAGGTCAATAGATGGATCGAAATGCCACGTACGACAGTGTGCTTGGGAGAAAAAGTTAATGTTCCAGTACTTTCCAAAATCCTCAGGATGGATGGACAAAACTGTGAAACCGCGGAATATTTAGATCTATTCGAGGACTCACGTTTACAAGTCGATGCGGCTTCGTATCGAATGGACATGAGTCAATGAGGCCGGGAGCCACCAGTCTGTAGTTACCTTCTCTGGTGATTTAATCTTCTGCCGTATCAATAAAAAGATTCATTTAATATTCCAGTTAGACGTGAAGTTTCAGCTCCGGGATCATCCGACATGTGCAGACCCATCCCTCTGCTTGACGTCTTGTCTCAGTATCTGTTCGATAGTAGACATTTCTTTTTTTTATGTAGTCATATCTCAGCTCCGGCCTGAGCTCGACGGAGACGTTTAGCGGGTCCCGTCGACGTGAACGCAGCTGTGGGTAAAGGAACAGCTCTCCTGAAGCCGCCTCCTGCCGGATCCTGTTTATTTAATGGATCGGCCGTCGGGGTAGATGCTCTCAATAATTCAGCCTCCATTTATTCTGGGGCTAATGGAACGTAAGCGCCACCTTTCCTGCGCTAATGGAGCCACTGGACATTAAGAAAGGCCTGAGTCATTTTCTATCTTTTTTTTGTACCTACGAGGAGCCACTTGATGATCAGCAGACATCCCGCTCGCAGCATTATGCAACAGCTACTAGATTTGATTTTTTATTTTTTCTTTAACAGAGAGTTCCCCTCCTCGTTTCTTGTTTATGTCGAAAAGGGAAGAGGCCCGGAGATGTGTGTGTGTGTGTGTGTGTGTGTGTGTCGGGGGGTGGGGGGGTGGTAGCGGCTTAAAAATATCATCCGGCGCATGAAGCTTCTAGTGTGGCGGTGAGGAAAAAGCTGAGGCCGGAGTGAGGCAGCAGTATCCTCTCAGCGGCTGGTGAGGCGATGTGACGCACAGCTGCATGACTGACAGTTCAGTTCCAGTTTCTGCTTTGCAAAATAGGTCGCAGCCAACCAACCAACCAACCAACCATCCAACCCCCCCCCGGTGAGACACTGGCAGACAGACAGATGTGGGAAAGGGGATAGAAGACGGGAGGAGGTGTACGCCGAAGAAGAAGACTGATTAGATTAGCACACAGACGCTGGTGGGAAACAGGTGATCGCCGGTGTTCTCTGACGTCCTACGAATGAACTCTCTTAAAAGATTCACAGGACCGGCGGATCTCTGCCGGTCATCAACACTGGAAAGTCATTTTAACACATTTTCAAATGTCACTTATGTGGCCGCAATGAGGTCACCGTATCACGGTCAAGCGACCCAGTCCCCGAACACATCCCCATTATTCTGCTAAACGGCTGGCGTTAGATGCGGCTGTGAAGTCTACTCGCGTGTGTTCGCGCGCCGCTTTATCTACATTTCGAAGCTTAACTCCCCGTCCCCTCTTGGCCCCTCGCACGCGCAAACCATGTGACCGGCGTCCTCCTCCAGGCTTGAATGATCAAGCGGAGATATTTCGAGAGAGAGAGAGGAACAAAGACGAGCCGTGACAGGAGCGGGAGGGGGGAGGACTGCAGTCGACGGAGAGCAAATACCACAGTATCAGTGATGGTCGCTGTTGTGAAGAGCGAGTTGAGTCTCAGCTCCTGAGCGCCTGAAGGTGACGCTGCTGCATTGTGATGTATAAATATGGCGCCTTGGTTGTGATGGAAGATGCAGATGTTAAAAACAGAGTTGTGTGTCAATACCAAGCTTTGTTAAAACAGCATTCCAACTGGAAATAATCAGTTTTGACTCCATATGTGTGTGTTTTGGTGCCGCTGGTTTTCTAAACGAGCTCCTTGTACGATACGTCGGGGCTCCGAGAATCAGCCGGATTGATAACTGATCATCTTCCGTGTGGTGACTCAGAGGCGCGAGTCTGGAAACAAAGCATCAGTGTGTGTCTGAGCCTCGAGGGAAACGAGCTTCAATCCAGTTACTTAGCTGATAATTATCTTAATTTCTACGGAGGAGCAGAAAGTAACATCTTGTTTTAAAACCCAAACAGATGTCGTGTTTTTCACATTTAGGAGGCAGTGTTGTGAAAAAAGGTAAAGTGATAGTTGAGTAAAAGTAAAGTTGTGAAAAGTCATCCATTTAGCTCTGATGCAGCGCGTAATCTGCAAAGTAACTAAAGTCATCAATGTAGTGGAGTAAAAAAATAGCAGAAAGTAGTAGTTGGTAACTTAATCCAAGTATCACAAAATCAAAGTAATGTAATCTATTACTCTGTTACCTCCCCCCTGTTGTTACTCAGTCGTCATGTGTGCACATGATTACAGACTAGTGTATCATTCTTTATTTTGATACTGCAATCCTGTTAGTAATTGTATCTGTAATCTAATTACATCATTTTGTTCCTGTAACTTTTACGAAGAGCAGAGACGTCTCTTTTGTATCCTGATTACTTAATCCCCATTACATGTATTCCTTTACTCCCCAAGCCGGACTAATTGTTCTCACACCACAGACACATTTTAATGTAATTTGACATCGATCAGCTGTTTTATTTTACACCGTGACACATATATCAGACGTCGGGAGGCAAACAGTTTCTTGTTCGTCTCGACTGACTGTGGTGCAGATCACAGAAACGGCTCACGACAGCTTTCACAACTTCCACAAACACCGAGAACATAATATTTGCATATAAACGAGAGAAAAGTTCATTCAGATTTTTGTCGCCGTCGCCCTCGTTTTCCTGAAACACCAACATCACTGAAGTGAAGCCGAAGGCCCCTGAAGTGTTCGTGGAAGAAATACGTGTTTGTCAGGTTTTCATATCCGTACATACACGTAACCCCGACCAGTGTGGCGTGAGATTATCATGCTGATAATAGCTCTCTTTCATAACTCCTCTCATCTAGAAATGTCTCGAGTGTCTAAAAATAGCAGTTTCCCACACGCGAACCACTTTAAACTGACTTCATCCCTCAGAGCTTGAAATCTTCAGATCCCGTTTGACATGTTGTGCTGTTTGAAGTCGGACCTCGCAGACTCTGATAACTGTGTGCTGTTTTAACAGACCTTTTGTTTTTGCACGCCGGGTCAGTTTCCTGGACCGTCTCACTCGTTTGGAAGTGAGATCACATACAGTGGACAGCAGAGCGAGGTGAGGGGATTCGAGGCTGCTTTTGTAGGTCTGTGTGATGATTACAGACATGTTGGCTCATAGCTGAAGTATTAATAGTCTCCTAGAGGAGCGTTCAGGCTTTGTGTCCTGAATCTGGTACCTTTATTTCTCTGACGTGCTCTCTGGCTGTTTCCACGTTCTGCTGTTCTTTGTTCGTTTGCTCTGGTCTGAATTAGTTGATTAGTTCGCAGACTCAAGAGTGTCGTCCCCTCGGTTTTGGTTTCTTTTTGCACAGATCTGAGAAAAAAATCCAACAATACGTTCACTCTGCTTATTGGTCAGACGTGTCCGGGGCGAAAGCAAGAAAGCGAATACAGGAAGTAGGTCATTTTTTATGACCTGTAGCTTGTTTCTGTGAGAGAAAAGTTGCCACTTTATGTTATTTATCATGGAGCAACAGCAGAGTTGGCATTTGCTCGACAGTCTGGATGCACTTTGAGAAAACATCTTGAAAATACCAAGCTGCTTCTTACACTACTATAGAAACAGAAAAGCACACCAGGCTACAGGAGCCCGGTAGCTCAAACTAGCGGAGAACACCTGTTAGTTTGGCTGGATTGACTCTGGACAGCATCCAGAATCAGATATCAGGATGTTGTTCATATTTGTGTGTTTGCACATGCAGCACACAACAGGAGATTGTCCGTGTCCACGCATGTCGGAAATACTCTGTATGGTGTGGTTAGGAGCATGCATGTGACACAAAAGGTACGCAAAGTTGACTGAGTCTCTTGCCCTCCCCCGGATCTAACTGTCGATTTCGGCGTCAACCTCAACCACCTTTGTTGTGCAGAATTACTCTTCTTCTTCACACTTGTGGTTTCTTTTTTTTTTTGTGGTTAAGCGGCAGTTGCACGCTTCACTCATCATCCACATCGCTCAATCTCTCGCTGTGAACCCATTCCGGATGATTCTCTGCTCTCCGGGGGGGCAAACAAAGTCGTCATTTGCGTTCATACGTACGGCTCCTCTGGGTGAACTCTGGATAAGTCCAGACTTACAGTTATATACGTGAAGGGGGGGGTCACCTTGGCATGAAAGACCTACCTTGTATCCCTGAGAGCATCGAAAGGTTACCACAGAGACGGGTCGGGGTGGAGGGAGTCTGGGTTACCATGGCGATGGGCGAACGTAAGAGGGATGTAAAAGAAGATAATGGGGTTGTAAACAGGCACTCAAGGGTAAACTTAAGAGCAAAAGAAAGACACCAAGGACACATTGTTGTGTTATTATCATGGTGAGAGGACTATTTTGTCATTTTCCTGCAACTCGGCTGTGTTTTGTTCTTTTTCCGCCTGATGTGTTTTTCTCCTGACTGAAGCTCCATACGTAAAAGTAGTTTGTAGTATTTGTCAGAAGTACGTTAGAGAGTATCACACTGCAAAACAGCACGCTGAAAAAAAAATGATGTAACCGCCGTCGCGTCACGAACTAACTGTTCAATTACTCCGAAGACGAGCCAGGTGAAATGGTGTCAGCATGAATCACCGCTGATGAAATGTTTTTGCTTTTTCAAAGCGCGGCGCTGCAGGGATCGCAGTTCATTGTAAGCTTTTTTTCCCTGCTACAACACAGACATCGATTTCCACCCCCCCCCAGCCTAAATGTTAGAAGGTGCGCACTAATCATCGTAATGAGAAATCGTTGGACGTCGTGTCGACGCATCGAGCCAGCGCGGGAAGAGGATCGCTGCCGGAGGGGGGGGACTCAGACTTTGGTTACAGGTCGCACAGAAACTCACGGATGGCAGAACATGTGACGGATGCGCCGACAGAAACAGGTGGAAAGGAGAATAATAAAATGCTTCGACTGTCTCGTTTGATAGAGGATGCGTGTCGAGCTCTGTGGAGCTGTTCATCAGTGAAGTCTTTAAAGCTGCACTAATCAATAACAATGGATTTAAATGACTGTGCATAATCAAAGGGGGCAGACGTAGTTTTGAACCCAGAGAAGATTTTTAAACCATCTCTGCTTCATCCCCCAGTTCTTTTTAGCCTTCTGTTTTCATTTTATTCGCTTTCAGAAGGAAAACATTTTCCTTCTGAAGAGCACACAGACGAGGTGAGCAACTTGTTGGTGAACATTTAGCATTTAGCATTTAGCATTTAGCATTTAGCGCGGTAGCAGCTAGGTATTGTCAGGAATAGGTGGAGACCATACGCTGGATAAATCGTGGTCTCTGTTCGGTCACCTGTAGGTTTCTCAGGAGCCATTTGGAAGATTGGTGCTCCAGTCGTCGCCATCTTGGCAGTTCTCGCCTTAACTCCCAGCTAAAAAGCAAAATCTTATTAATGTTTAGTTAATAAGTTATTTAGTTAGTTTTGCTTATTATCCTGTTTTTCTTTTTCATTTGTTTCTTTTTTTTCGGCAAAGAGGTGGAGCTGAGCTGAGGTGGGACGAATGAAGCCTGAATGCTGACAGCTAGCTAGACAGCTAGCGGCTAACTGTCACTCAAAGAGCTGCCAATTAAGCAGCAATATAATTTAAATGAGTGAGTTATACTGAGATTTACCTATTGTATGTTGTTATTAATGGGGAAATTAGCTATCCACTGCAAATGGGCAAATAAACAACTGTTTGCTAAAGTATTAGCTTTTTGAATTCATAAGGAAGATGTATATTTATGTCAAACATTGACATATATATTGCAGGGTTCTCCTGCCCATACGTGGCCAAAGTAATCTTAAAAATGTCGCTTTACATTTCTAGAAGTGATCAAGTGATCTTGAAGCTAAGATGCTAACATGCTTACAGGGGCTCTGTGTAACAATTTGCAGCACTTTTCATGTATTAATGACTTTTTATTGGTCATATTTGCGCAGATTGTAAAGGGATGTGATAAAATCAGACCTCCCAGTAGCCTCTCCAAGTCTGTGGGCGATTTGTTGAGGTTGTTTAAAGCTGCGGATTTCTTCGTGAGGGACTTGGGTCAGATTTTTCCGGAGAGTCCAAAGTTTCGCGAGTGCCTCTTCTCAGTGTCTCTCTCTGTTACGCTAACAAAGAGCAACAGTAGCTAACGTTGGGTTAGAAATGGAATCTGTGAACATAAATCACTCCAAAATCCCTTTAAGGTCTAAATTAACCCATTAGGTTATAGCTACCGCACTCAAAGTGGACGACCCAAGCCAGTATGTGATTTATTTATCATCATAACTATTTAATAGAGTGATATTTCTCAATTAACTTAACAATAAAACGTTCTACGCCGGTCTGAATGGAGATAATGATTAATCTGCTTCTATCCCAAATTCATCTGTCCTCAGTGCCCGTTCTCCAGCAGGGTGGCGCTCCTCTCTGGCTGTGACCACCAGCTCCAGAGCGGCAACACCATCAAGATGTGATGTTATTTTTTTGTTTTTTGTAACACTGTGAGTTACAAGGAAGAGAGACACCGGGGCACAGATGGCCAGTGGGTAGCTGATGAGAGAGAGCGAGAGCGAAGGGGCAGAGACAGAGTGCGAGAGTGCGTCCTTGACCTTCACACAGTGACTCGACAGTGTGCTGCACGCCATAAGGAGGCGTCCAAAAAAAACACTCCCTCATATCCTCACAGTCCTCGCGAACCACAGAGAACACACCAAACCAAATCGAATCGCTTCCCACGAATACCCTCTATTCGTTCATTTCATTCAGTTTCCTGCTGCCCCTGAGCTCGCGTCCCCCCCGTCACCGTGCTCGGTCCATATTTCGGTGTCACTTGGTGTCGCCATGGGTCTGTTTTACGTGCATCCAGTCTCTGCCGCCGCTGTCGGATTAAATGAAATCAGCGGAGAGGACAATCACACGTAGCGTTCTCGTGCTTAAGCCGCCATCGGCTAACGTAGCTAGCTCTGTTGTTAAGATGCAACATCGGATGTGGCTAATCGGGCTAAAGGATGCAATTGCTACCAAAAGATATTGACACAAAAACCAAATTATATATATATAGAAGATATATATTTTATGTCCTATTTTACAGAATCCAAAAACCTCTTGTCGCTGCTAAAAGACTGGTCTCTGTGCTGTATGGAAATGAGTCATGGTGAAAGGCTAATGAGTTTGTCTAATCCACTGTGCCTTTTATATCTCTAATGCCACGCTGAGCCATAGGAACCTAATGGGAAATGTGACTTTGCGAAACGTGGCGTCGACGGCACGAGCTAATGGAGCTCAATGCTGTGTGTGTGTGTGTTAGTGTGTGTGTGTGTGACGAAAAGAATGGTGTGTGGTAACAAGGTGTGTACGAGGTGTGCGTGCAGTCATTGATGACGCGAGAGCTAATTCTGTGGCAAAGAATGAAAGGAGAAGAGAGCTCTCGTCGTCCTTTCTTCTGCAGATAAAGGGATGAACTACATTTGTTGAAATCGGGGGTTAGAGTCCCATATTCGAATGTTAAATCTGATGCCAAAAATGTACGAAATGGACTGCAGTTTTCCACCTATTTCACACATAAAAGGATGTTTAATCTCTGTAATATTCTAAATGTGTCATCTAAATGATTGTGATACGTTTTATTTGAGCATTTCAGCCACATCACTCGTTTGTGTGGGAACTACTGTTTTGAAGCCTGGAGTTTGGCGTTATGGCCTCTTCCATGTTGTTTTTGGAGCTTGGGGTGAATATATTTGGACAAGAAGTTGGGGGTGGTGACACTACTGATTGGATCTGACTGAGAACCCGAGAACATGCCATGATAGCGGCTTGAAAGCGCCCTAAAGCGTACCCTGCTTTATCGTCTATTTTCCTACTTAATGGGACCATCATTTACTAAATGAGCATCGCGCTGCGTTGATGAAGATTTGAATTAACCATTGAGAACATAAACTCATCAGGTAGCTGTTCACTGAGGTCATAAATCAAGTGAGAAGTAGCGTCATTTTCTCATAAGCTTACATGTGAGAAACCAGTGGAATCGCCCCCTGATGGCCAGTTTAAAGAATGCAGTTAATACGCTTCTACACCGGCTTTCAGTCGAGTTGGTTCTTCCAGATCCGGGAGCTCCTCCATAATTTATATGTTTACAGAAAACACATTTTTACTGATTATTTTCGAGGCTCGGGGTCAAATTTCGGATACAGCCGGTGCAAAGAACGGCATCTGCTGGATATAAGGAACTGAATACAAACGCGCCGTTATCAGCGCTCCTTTCAGAGGCTCCCTGAAGAGCTTAGCTCCCCGAAAAAACACACAGCACACAACGCTGACCTGTAAATTACATAAGGCAACATGACCCAGCTTCCCCCCCTGCTTTTTATTCTTCCCCGCTTTGTCTTTATCCTTTTCACCTTACCGCCAGCACTATATCTCCCTCACACACACACACACACACACATCGCTTTCACTCCCATACACCCACTGCTCCCTCGCTGTCTCTCTCTCCTGCTTGCACTTCACATGCACTTCTTTACATTTTTTTGTATTTTCTCCCCTCCTCGCTGGTCAATTGTCTGTCCTGCGCATGAGACACGCAGTTTTTCTCCTTATTCTCACGCTCACAGCGTAAACGCGCCTTTGTTCTCGCTGTGATCTCGCACTCAGACGTGCGAGCGTCGCGGTCGAAGCAGAGGACACGCGTGTTCGCTACAGTAACGCACACTGTACACTCCGCTGTTTCCTTCTCGTGCGTTCGACCTCCCTCTGTTTGATTAAGGGCTCGCTGTGGGGAGGCATGTGCTGACTGACCTGGTCGCAGCGGGCCTCACACACACACACACACACACACACACACACACACACATATACAGTGGCTCATTTATGATTGGATGAGCGCATGTCCCTGGCCCAGGCACCGCGGTCTCCCTGGAGCCGCCTGCCAAGAAATGATGTCACCATCTCTGTTTAGACACATCTCATCTCTCCCTTCAACAAGGGCGAAGCACAGAGCACTTTTGTCTCTCTCTCTCTTTCTCTCTCTCTCTCTATCACACACACACACACTTACGTTCGCGAGCTGTTGCAGCGGAGTATACGCGTACGTGTGATAACGCCGACTGGAGTAGTAACGTCGCTTCGCCTCGCCTCACCTCGCATTCATTCCGCTTCACGTCTGCAAATTCAAAAGTCACACGGCTCTGGTTGTAAACTCTCCAGCTCTGCCCCTCAGGCGAAAGAGAAAAAAAAAAAAAAGAAAAAAAAAAACACCAGACAGCTCAAGCTGCTGCTAACAAAAGTCTGAGGGCGCAGTGGGAGTGTAGGGGTCAGAGAAGCGACTTTGCGGCTGAAGGGTCGCCGGTTTTGGCCGGGGCCGGGCACAGTGTGGGCGGGAGGAAACCGTCAACACTCAGCAGCGGCTGTCAGGCAAAAACACTAAACTTGCTCCAGAAGCGATTCGCACAGAGGAGGAGAGGTTGTTGCGGAGGCCACAAGCCGGCTCTCGTTGATGCAACGACAACGAGGTCACTGTGAGTCAGCAGCAGAGTTTGGATCACACAGTTACACCTGGGTCTGGTCATGTCTTTATCGCTGATACGGTTGGTCTTGTGTGTGAGATATTAATCTATTAAGTATTTAATCTTGAATCTGGACAGTTCAGGCGCCAGATGCAGAAAATCTGTACATACACAATTACAACTGGCATTGTTGAAATGGGCGCCTGTGCTCAAGCGGACGTACTGTTGCCCTTAAACATCCCTTTGCATATCCATACCTGTGCCCGTCCCACCGCTCATCACATCCGTCATTACTCAGGAGCGTTACTCACGGCTGCGGCTATTTATAGCGCCGGCACATGTACCTGTGGGCCATCATCATCACTGTGGCACTATCTCAGTCATCATCATTAAACGTCAGACGGACGGTCAATGATTAATCTGTAGAGCTCCGACTGAAACAAAGTGCTTTATGATCCAGGATCCAGACTAAAGATCACTAACGGGGAAGAATGATACAATCCTCAATCGTAAATCATTTAAAATGAAGTCATTTCTTCAGGTTACATATTTCATGTCCACCTAATCATTTCAGCGGCTGTTTATGTGTAGGAAATGGTGTTTTTATTTTTTTTTTTAATACGTACACATCGTTTAAACATCTGGCACTAAAAGGAATTTCCCCACAGAGACAACAGATATTTGTCCTAATCTTAAATCTTTAATCCATCTATAGTTTGAGCCTCGCGTGTGTTACCATTATGTCTGAGCCGCAGAGTTACACATCTGTACGTTTTCCATCAAACCGTTTGAATATTTAATGGATAATCGAATGTTAAGGCAGCTGACAATCGACAAAAAAAGAAATTACAATTAAGTTTGCATGTCTAAAAACACTCGTACAAATAGACAAATAGTCTTTAATGAGTCTCAAAGTATAAAGCAGCACTTGGTGTCCTTAAACATAGTAGCTTATGAAGAAAAAGCCAATGAAGCAGCTTCCGCGTGTTTGCTCTAGCCTCTAATCTTTACTGTTGTTTCTGTCGTCTTATTGGATCAGCTCAGACTTTGACCAACCAACAGAGCGGCTTCTAGATAAATAAAGGATCAAACCCGACCTCTGCAGTCACAGTGGTCATTCACCGAGTCCACTCCTGTATTTGATATACATTATGCGCGGTAACACGCGACCCACTGCGGCTCTCGCTGCCGTCACACCGCAGCCTGACACCTCCTGTATGAACTCTGCATCTTAAGCGCCTGGAAGCCGAGACTCTCGACGCTCCGACGCTGATATTTAAATGCCAAGCGTGTGTGGAGAAGATGTATCTGTGAGGAGGCTGACATTTTTTCCGGGGAGGGCGAGAATGAGGAGGTGGGCTGACGTGCAGAAGTGGTGTGTGTGTGTGTGTGTGTGTGTTTTTTTTCTAGAGCGCGGACTGCACGAGCATGTGACAGAATGTGTATGCGCGCCCACGTATGAGTGTATCGGTGTGTAAGTGACTAAGACGGCTCGTCATGTGACGGGTCGAGCAGAGGAAATAGAGGTCATCAGTAATGGGAGTCACGCGTAACGCACACACACACACACACACTTCCTGCTTATAAATACATATACGTGATTGTTGTATAATTAAGGGAAACATCACTGTTGAGTCTTTGAGCTGTTTCGGTGTGTTTGTCTTATTCCCGTGGATGAAACATCACAATTAGACGTCTCGGTTTGATATCGACGCTTCTAACTTCATGAATAAATCTCTCAGACTCACGGAGTCAGAGAGCTGAACGTCTCTTCCTCCAGCAGAAATCCATCGTAAGGGAGGCGAAGATGATATCTTTCTCATCCAATGTGATTCCCGACGAATGTGGAGCAACCACAGGATGTGTTTGCCCTTCTTTTTTTTTTTTTTTTTTTCCCAGCTTCACCATCCTCTCTCTGTGAAAACACTTTGTCTTTGTCTCTCTGGAGGTTACTGAAAGTCACAGTGCATTCATGTGATGTCGCAATAATCGCGCAAACGCCGTCGCGAGTCGGGAAGACAACTTGGAGGCTCTTTGAAAATGTTGAAATCATTTTGATGGTACAGTGTAATCGTGTGAATGTCCCAGCCACTCCGCCCTCCTATCACTGGAGAGGGTTGGATCACAGCGTTTACACACACGTTGACTTCAAAATACAAGTTGCATTGTCATGACGTGATGAGTTTTGTCTGTAGTTATGTCTGACAAATTGTTCCAGACCTGGGATTTGTAGTCTCAAACATTTGGGAAATCACACAAAATGCAGATTTCTACGTAAAAAACGTAAACAATGCACATAGTTTCTGGGATAATGTAAGTACACAGCTCAACAGCATAGAAAATCAAGGTCTAGTTGTTTTTTTAGACATTTGAATGCAACAATCTTACATATATCTTTAATACTGGACACCAGAGCCTTCTGAAATCCAGCCGTGGAGACTTAAAAGAGACATAAAGGTCGTCACCTGTAGTGCAAACATCTGGAATCTAATTTAAGCTTTCAAATTATTACTGTTTTAGGGACAAATTATGACTTAATTTACATTTGCTGACTCATTTCTTTTAGTCTTCATATAAATTATATTAAGACTATTAAATATTGATGCAAAATGAATAGCCTCAAACCAGAAATGTTATTGTCAGCTATATGTATTGATATAACTGTAATATATGTTAACACGGAAGGGGGAGTAGATGTTATGTGCCGCATAGTTGACGCTGACAACTAAATGATAAAAATCAGGATGTTATTTTGTAGTTCAAAGGACACCTATTGTGCTTTTCTTGTGTCTTTCAGTGATTAATGTACATTCTTGTGCATGTAAAAAGATCTTGAAAGCTAAAGATGTGAGAGTCCACACCAGCAGAAGCTCCCCTCTCCCACAGAAAACACAGCTCCTGAAACGCCTCGTCGTTAGCCCCGCCTTTAATTCCGCGACTTTGTGACATCACAGTGCATCACGGAGTCACACATTTGCAGAACTGATGACTGGCGGCTAGTTTGGCATGTGAGAATTGATTCAGCCCAGCTACTCTGTTGTTGATGGCTCAGGTGTGTGCGAGCGGACCAATCGGAGGAGAGCAGGGCTTTAAAGAGACAGGAGCTGAATCAGAGCTATTACAGTTGTAAACTAAAATAAACTTATGAACTTGAAATTGAGCATAATACGTCTCCTTTTAAAACACTTCAGCAGTTTTGGACTAAAATACTTGCATTTGCTATTTTCCATAAGAGGTCTTGATTGTATCTTTTGCTGCCTGTGGGACTATTTTAATTAACAATCAGACACACAGAATATTTTGCAGTTTCTCGTGTACAGTATGGTCATCGCCCCCCTCTTAACTCCCAAAGCATCCAGAGTAAGAGATGAGGAGGAGGAGGAGGAGGAGGAGGAAGGGTGGGACGTTGCGTGACAAACGGCGACTCAAAAAACCACATCGCCTGCGTCCGTCCTCAGAGGTGAACTGGGTTTGTGCTCTCCTTCCGCTGGGTGACTCTGTCCTCACTCCATCCTCTTCCACTCTCGTCCCCTGTGGACGGGCCCCGCTCTTGTCCACCATCGCATACAAGCACTTACAAGACACACATTTACAGTGGAGGAAGACGAGGGGGAGGAGGGGTAGTGGTGGTGATGGTTCGGGGGAGGACTGCCTTTTGAGAACAGAGTGCAAAGTTTACTGCGATAGAAGACGCGGAGCAATTTACTTGTCAGAAGGAGCAGGAAAACTGAGACTCTCTCTGTCTTAACAGCGCCGAGCTCCGATGGGTTATTTTGAGAAGCCATGGCAACCTCTCAGCTGATCCCCCTCCTGCGCCCGCAGACGTGCCTTTATGGGTTGGCATCGCAGCCGTGGCCAAACGGATCTCCCTGAGATTCGTTCACGTGCCCGGGTGTCAAAGAGGAAAAAAACAAACACAAAAAGAAAGAGGGAAAAGATGAGGAGGGAGGGAAAGAAAGAAAGAGGCCTAGGCACAGACAGATGAGAGAAAATAAAGATACCGCTCAATCGGGGGAGCTGCTCGGGAGCACGTCGCGCTCTTTGAAGTGTTTGTTCGGTGCTCACGAACGCTGGCAGCTCTTCATGTGCATTTTGTGTACATGTCATTTCCCTCATCCACGTCTGTCTGTGTGTTTGTCTTGTATGTCGGAGAGGAGAGAAGAGGAGAGGAGAGGAGAGGAGGAGGTTGGCGCCTTGAATCTCCCAAACAGCGAGAGGTTTTTTCTTTAGCCCAGCCAGAAGATGAGTGCGTGGGCGTCGTTAAAAGCCCCTCGACACGTCTCCGTGAGCAACAACAGCTGGTTTAGCGCATAACCTGAGAAGCACATTGTCATTCAAAAGAGATCAGCGGAGCGTCCTCAGTTTAGCCGTCTTAGCACAGGCGGTGCAACGGTGTTCGTTTGTGCCTTGACGCTCTACATTACATTACTAACCTGATCTTTCATTGTGTTCATTTTAATTTGTGTCACTGTGAGAAAAAAAGTTTCAAATGTTTACCTGATCTCGTCTTTTCTCTCTTCTCTCTCTCCATTGCTGCTGCTTTTCATCGGATCCCGACGTCTTCGCTTCTCGCAACGCAGGTAAACAACTTTTTTCCCGCTTCCCTTCATCCCCTGTAGAGTTTAGAGATGCTGCACATGAAACTCAAACCGCTCACTCAGAGTTGTTGTCATGTGTTCTCGTGTCTTTGAGCTCTGAAAGCCACGGCGCTGTGGAGGTGTCAAGACATCAAGCTCTCGTATATTCCGAAGAAGTCATCCGAGGCCATGTGTGGTTTATGAGTGAGGTTAGATCGCCAACTGTGCTTCATAGTTCCAGATCTCCAGGAGCCCCCGAAAGCGTCAGGCTACCCAGTTGTCAACGTGTTTGTGCTGGAATGTATTTTGGGAATAAGTAGCACTAAAGCACATTATAAAACACAAATCAAACCAAAGCTGTCAAGATGAGTCCTGTTTTCGTACAGGATCCGGAGGCCCTTTCTTCAAGCTGGTCGATGTGTCAAAGCCTAGTTTTACAACCATTTGTTTCACTTCAAGGTTCATTCATAAACTTCTGGAGCTTTTGATCATATTTCAAGATCTTCATCAACAGATGGGTTTTGCTCAGTTGTCAAATTTCCATTTTTTTGAGCGCACTTGAAGGATCTCACTTCAATTTCCATTCTGAAATGTTTTTTTAGCTCCTGTCTCTATAAGGACCCCCCTCCCAAATACCCAGTCTGCTCTGATTGGTCAGCTCACACACGCCTGAGCCTGCACTGCTTACAAAAACAGAGCAGCTTTGCTTAATCAATTCTTGTGCCAAACTAGCAACAAGGTATGAATTATGCGAATATGAAACATGGTGATATAGTGTGATGTCACAAAGTCACAGAATCAAAGGCTGGACTACTGATGAGGCGTTTTGGGAGCAGTGGTTTCTGTGGGAGAGAAGAACTTCTGTTGGTGCAGACTTTTTTAACTTTGAAGATTTTTTTTTTCATGCATAGAAACCTATATAAAACACTGGAGGGAAGGGTGGGAGAAGAAAAGCATAATAGGTCTCCTTTAAAGATTCATGTGTTTCTTTTAAGACAGTAATATCCCCCTTAGGCCCCCAGCCATCCCCTTCCTGCTCATTAACAAACAAATAAAGAGGGCTCCAGAGTAGCTAATGAATGGAACCTTAAGGTGAGATTGCTTTCTGAACTGTGGTTTTTCTGCTTTCATGTTTCAACTTCCTGAATTTATGTGTTTAATCGAATTACCAAACTGCAGATCTGGGGTCAGGTACGGCTGAAGCACGGAAACGCTAAAAACACAGAGGATTGTTCGAGGGAATGGGTGTGCATGCTTCTCATTTTTACTCATTTTAGCCTTTAAAGGAGCAATATGTGAGGACTGACCACCAGGTGGCAGCATACAATCACCAGCTGCTGCTTGCTGTAGCTGTCGTTGGCTTGTAAACTGAGTTAACCGTGCAGCTAGCGGTTGTGTTAGCTTGGAGCTCAGGCACCGAGTGTTGTTGTTGTTTACTATTGGACTATCATATTTTTAAGTGGCTATAGGGCTAGCTGGTTAGCATGCCAACTTATATAGATGTATCATTAAAAGTTATTGTTATTTATTCATCTTTTGTTGATAATTTCATTTAATTTTTTATGTTTAAACCCAAAAAAATCTTACATAATGCACCTTTAACAGGTTGATCCAACTATGGTGTTTACGTTTTGCCATTCAGTCCTGTTCCAAGTGAGCAGGACGTGAATGAGTTACTGGGTCCATATATACTGTAAAGCAGGGCATGGCATTTAAACAAGCACACACACACTTTATGCACACCGTCGCACAAACACATTACTTATTGCTCACTGTTCGTGGAAGGAAATCTGTCGGGGCCTCACCTGTTTGGAGGTTGCTCAGTCACTCTTTTCACTAACTCGCAGAAGCCCCACGGAGACACTTTAATTTGGGAAATTGAGTGCAGCGGGCTCGGCATCTCATTACCGTCTTAGCTGCAAGTGGGGTGGGATACAGGGGCTTTAGCTTCCTCTTCCAATATCGAGTGTAGTTTTAGCCTTTTTAAGACCGCAGAGCTTCATGTGTCAAACTGAAGATGAGCTACTGGTTGTGGCGCCAGGGACGTTTTCGCCTTGAAGGATGCTCAGCGGTAAAGAAAACTGCACCGTAATGGCCGCCAATATCCAAAAAAAAAGGGCTGGCTGTGCTGTTTTTTCCAAGAGCTGTTTTAAAGTCTTTGAGAGAAAGTCTCATGTCAAGACACAAGTCTGAGAGGGCAAATCATGAGTCAAGATGCAATCCTCTCAGCTGTCTGAATCCATTGACCGAGACTGACAGTGTGTTTTATTGGAACTAGCATTCCTGCCACGGTGAGCGTGTGATTACAAGCACCTACTGTGGCTAAATCAGACTTTTCTGGAGTAAGGGGGATTAACATATGTGTTCACGCCAGAGCACATGTGTAAATGTGGATGAAAAGCATTTAATATAAGCTGGGAGGGGGGGATACGAGAACAGCACCCACTTCTCCCTGAACATTTGTTAGGCTGTGAAATGTCTCACAGACTGACTGAGCGTGTTGCAGTGGTCAGCGGGTCAAGGACTGTGTTAGTCTGAGATAAGGCGAGAGGGATGTGTTTAATTACAGCAGGTGGGTAATGTGTGGGGAGATTATAGAAAAGTCCAATTTGTTGAGAAAGTGGCGATGCGCAAGTTCACATGCATGCATGCATGTAGAGGTGGAAGAGGACTTTAGATCATTTCCTTAGAAGATAAGAAAGTAAAAGTCTGTTTTAAAAGGCTGTGGTGTTAGCTAGCATTTAAAGAAACACTTACCTCCACTGTAATCTGTGCTTTTTGGTAAAAAAAATGGGACATTTTTTTTGATTTGTTAAAGGCGCAATATTTAAGAATCTGACCAACTGTTGAATCCCTACTCTGAAAAATAGGGGGCAGCAAAGCACCAGATTAACTGCTAACAGCCTCTAACTGTAGATACTATCAGCTAGTTAGCTCAGTTAGCCGTGCAGCTAGCAGTCAAGACTGGGAGTTCAGAGGACTGGGGGAATGTTAGTGTTTACATCGCCACAGCAGCTTTGGATCGAGATGCACTAGGGCTAGCTTGTTAGCATGCTCACTTCAATATGTATCTATGTAAGACAATACAGAGATGTCATACCGGTAAGTTAAGTACTCCTATTCCTTCACATTCTGTTGTGAATGTTTTTAACTAAAATTATTACATATTGCACCTTTAAGTTCTTAGTTTTCAGACCGTGGTTGTGTTCTTTAGTCAAATGAATGTAAAATCAATGAAAAAAGCATCAAAACTAACTAAATGAGAGATCTTTACATGAGGTTGTAGTTATTCCCCAGTGCACCTCTTTATCAAGCCTTGTCATTAAAGCTCTTTAGTTGTTGATTATTACCTCTGCCAAGGAAGTTATGTTTTCACTTGTGCCAATGGTTGGTTTGCGGACCGGCTTACACAAAAACTGCTGAAGGGATTTCCACAAAACTTGGATGGAGGATGGGTCTGAGCCCAGAATAGACCCTATTAACTATTGATGCAGATAAAGAGATAGATGTAGGATTTCTTTTCTCTCTTTTATGCATAGAGAATGCATAGATCTTGATGAAAACAATCAGGTGTATTTAGATGGCTGGTGTCCAGAAGTGTGTACAGTTTCATGCAGATCCCAATAAGAATCTGTCTCATTTGAATCGCGATTTAAATATGATTTATCAGTTATTGGACTAGGTTTTTTAAAGATATTGTAATAGTAGTGGTCTAAAATGACGTGAAATTTTGTTGGAGGAGGAGCTTAAACCCCCTTGCCAAATACATGACCCCTAAGCCTTTTACAAATCTCGGGAAAACACTGTAAAGTATTTAAAAACACATTTTAATAACCCCCACCAGTGCATCCCAAACCCCACTCAGTCAGGGAACGACCAGTCATTACAGGAGCTCGTTTTTTTTGGTTCGAACGTCGATGATCAGAAGCTCCATCTGCAGCCAGCTGTGAGCCGCAGCATTGTGAGGGATTATAGTAGCTGCTGTAATGTGCCGCTTCCTCGAGAGTGGCTCGTATGGATTGTGCATTTGAGTGTAGGAGGATGCTTTACTCTGACGGCTGACAGGCCCCATGTGTGATGCCCAGTTGTCTATCGATTGCAGGGGCTTTACAGTAGATACGTGCAGACAGCAGCGTTTCCTGTGTGAATGAAAGCGCAAAGCTCGCGCCTCACTTCCGGCACCAGAAATGATAGATAGCTGGGATTAAAGTACAACATGTTTGAGGGGTAAACCGTCTGTTATCTCTGATAGGAAATGTAGGTGAACTTAAAACGGATGAGGATGGACCTTAAACAAGATGTCTCTAATCCGTGTTGGTGCTGGCATATGAACGTGTGAAGTTCCTTGAAGACGTTTCACCTCTCACCCAAGAGGCTTCTTCAGTTCTAACTAACTGGAGGGGAGTCGCAGGCTTTTAAACCCTGTGTGGGAGTGTCCTTATGGAATTGCCTACAATACAGCACTTGGAATTACCTTCACCTGGATGACTGGGAACCTTCAACAACAATCACAATAGTGTTAAACCATTTGAAAATGGTCTCACCAAATTGAGAAATGTTATTGGAGTTATACGTTCTATACCTAGTTTTAAGTACAACACAACCTGTGTGGAGGCCAGGGGATCGATTTGGTGACTGCTGCAGTCGAGTCATTCTTTCTCTTTTTGTGAGATTGTGCCATCTTGTGGCCGACACAGCTTGCACAGTTATCAGGGCCTCCATCTAAAGGAAAAATCCCCCTAAACCTACAGAAACATCCAGTAGAGTTTGTTATTTTAGGAGCACACCACAGCTTAGATGCGTTTTTTGGATGTATTCATGTTCAAGATGAACAACAGAGAGATGGAAGATGCATTTTGTTGTACATGTTTAAGCTCTAAGAATTAGATGCTTCCATTGTGGTATTGTTGTTTTTCCCGATTTAATACATTTATAGATAAAATAACCATAGAAAATGTGTCATTTTGTTAGAATTGAATACCTGAAATAATAAGGTGCCTTTCTATGGAAGACTAATACTGCCTAAATCGAAAATATAATGACAAATATGCCATTGAATGCACTAAAATCAATATTGAAAATTGATGTGGACATTAATACATTTCTATGATTGATTGCATTTGTTTTACCTTTGCAATAATTCCTCTATTTATTTCTTATCCAAATAAAATTTCTACTTTATTTATTGATGGCCAGTGGTGTGGGGGCAATACCGCTCCAACTGCACTCATGTTGATCAACTTATATGCGAAAAAATATTGATTCCATGATACAGTTTGAATGACAAGGAAATGGAAAATAAGACATCAATAAACAGATCAATTAATAAGTAAATAAAGGTATGAATAAGATATGACAAACATGGGAAAGTAGGTAAATAGGTGAATTGATACAAAGTTAAATAAATACAGAGGAACATTTAAACAGAAATTTCAATTTGTGTCACTTTAAACAAACAAATGCTGACAATTATTTTGAATATTTTCTTTTGTGCATTTCATAGCGTATTTTTTTCTTTTTTGACATTTGATTTTGGCAGTTTCAATCCTCCGTAACTTGTCATTAAACAAATGAAGATGGTCGTACAGGATGTAGAGGGGAAGACGAACTTATGAGAGAACAGAATAAAACATGGATTAGTCTGATTTTAACGCTGTAGTTCTGGGTTAGGGTTAGGGTTAGGGTTAGATTGTAACCAGAGAAGAACGAAGACTGTCGACCAGTCGTTACTGATGCTTTGACCATGACATCTCACCTTAAGACAAATCATGTATTCTTATGTAAGAGATACAATCAGTCGAGCATTGGCACAACATCATATTGTGTAAATTATTCAACATTAATCCATGCTGGCGTTTCTTCCTTTGAATTGTTTATTGATTATTAATCTCATCTCTTTGACTCGAAGAAGAAGACGTTTTACAGGAAGAATTTCTCTTCCCTTTCTAGTACCACCTGTCTTTGCCCAGCAGGTGGGGCTATATAACAAGAATCAACCCTCGCTTTGCTTCCTCGTGCACCAGAACCTCCTCACTCCTCTCCACCCACAGCAGCACACAGCCCTGTTCTCAGACGTCTCCTCTGATATCCTCCAGCTCGTCTCCAGCAGTCATTGGACTAATCGGTTGATGTTACCGAAGCGACGTTGAAGCTGTGATCCTTTCTGAGACCGTTCTCTCTCGATACCTCCACCGGCTGAATATGAATTGGCTTTCTAGCTAAAAAGGGGCGAATCAAAGCTATAAATCACAAGTCGTTTGTGTCAGCGGACTCCCCCAGACTTCACAATGCTCTTTATCAGGCTGAAAGGAGCCGCCGGTGTCAATAAAAGTGGAAACAGAAGGTTTTTACTGTGCTGAGGAACACTGAATTTGTTGACGTATAGAAGTCACTGTTTCGATCCTGGTGCCACAGATTCACCACACAGTGACGCTCTGCTCAGATGGTTCTGATGCGATGCTACACAGAGAATGTGTTGTGTGATGCCTTTGTGTTGCAAAGTCATTTTGTCCCAGACTTGTTGCTGCACCGTTCCCCTGGAAACTTTTATACTTCAACTCAAGTAGTCATCTTGAACACAGGCCGTTATTTGGATGACTACATTTACTTCAACTCGAGTAGTTTTGAAAACTTATAGCACTTTTACTTGAGTAAAATTTTTGGCCGCTGCCAACCTTTGCCCAAATTCACTGAAATATTGCTTTAACTTACCTGCTATCAGGGCTAATGAAAATAAACCACCATTCTAACTCATCTAAGTCACTCTGAGCGGACAGCAACTAACGATTACAAATTCAAAATGACATGTGAGCACATATTTGATACAGTACGTAGATGATACATTTTCAAGCCATGGTCCAAACATTTACTTTAGTCAGCCATGTTTGTGCATAGTTGGCAAGTCCTGTACCAAAATCACATTTTTGCGATTATTCCAACACCACATAAAACAGCGGTTATACAGCTCTTTTTCTGGCTGGACCACAGCGAAGTGAAGTCACCCAATTGGTCGGCCAGTCGCCGAGTTCCAGCCTCATACTAATAACTTGTTGCGTTCAGGTGTGCGCTCGCCCGTCCGTCCGAGTGTGTGTGCGCTGTCAGGAGGCCAATTAAGGCGCGTGATCAAGTGCGGGCCTCGGCTGTTTGCCGGCGACAGGCCCGAAGACGTAGTGCTGGCGTGTGTCCACATCACGGAGGATGGATGGTCTGTTTGGGGACGGTGCGTGTTCTCTCAGTTAAACAGTCGGGACAGCTTTCATTTCCATCCATCACCTCCGCCGTGATGATCCGGCCTTTAGAGAAGCCAAGGCCGTCCGTTAATGAGGATTTGAGGGATTCGGTCGTGAACAAACTTTCTTAAGTAGATGCAGGAGTTTTTTTTGCTTCTTCTTTGCGGCATAATTGCTCCATAAATCTGGACATTTCTGCTCTTAATTGTACGAGATTTGTAATAATACTTTGGCGCATGATTTGGATTAATGCTCACCCTGCTGCCGTATGATTTTTTTCTTCCGTCCCAGTATTCACAGTAAATATAACATGTGCTCCGTTTTAGCCTTTTTTCATTACCGTGAGAACTTTAACCTTATTTCCTTTGCCCCTTTATTGGGTTACTTAATGAGTTTTTTTCAGATTCAGAAAGCCAAACTGCGGCAGAAAATGGTATTCCGTGTCCCAAAAGCAAGGTTTGTTGTTATCTGTGAGCCACAGCGGTATTCTTCACGGGGCTGGGGGCGGTAATGAGAAAGTTATGAGATTGTTCCTCCCCCCACTCCTCGCACACTGCTGGAGAAGACTGATGAGCCTGAACTTGCAAATAAAGTAAAAACAATCAGGGGAGAGGGGTGGGAAGGAGGACGACGCACGCACGCACACACACAACACAAAAAATGAGACGTGCTCGTATACTCCTGGAAGATTGATTGTGTCAATATCCACTTCATTTCTGTGGAGCAATATGTCTCCTGTTAGATTTCCTCCTTCGCACTCGGCCCGCGAGGCACAAGATAGAGGCTCTGCCGGTGATTGAAACTTGTCCACTTTCGGGAATTTGACCCTCATCTAATTGCAATAATAATGACGGGACTGGTTAAGATTGAATGTAATAAAATGTCTAATAAGATTTTTCACACTGCAGAGCCGACGCACTATGTCGATTTCAGGCGTCGCAGTCAGCTTTAACCCCTCTTTTGTGCTCTCAAAGACTCAGTTAGGTTCCCCATGCAAAACCTAAAGGTTCAGTTCACTCCCAATTAAAAAAAAATACATATTTTCCCTCTAACCTGTTGGACTATGAATCTATCAAGGTTGTTTTGATGAATTTTGGAGAAATCGGCCGTATATCTTTCTTGAATATAATGGTTCAAGGTGGTCCCCAGTTTGTTGGGCTCATAGTGCCACAAAATACGTTAATAAAACTCAACAGCAGTGCCTGTTTTCAGAAATAATGACCCAGTAACTCAAGATAATCCCTTGTGAGCATTTTCATGTAGGTACTATTTTCTTTTTGTATCACCGTGCAGATGGAAGCGAGCATATACTCATGGATGAGAGGCTAACTAACTAAGCTAGCTGGTGTGAAGGCTCATGAGCAGAAGTCTCTCATCTATGAGTAGATGCATGTTTCCCTCTGTGACATGGTGACATTATGTTGTTTAAAAAGTGGAATATGCAGAAGTTCCTAAATTGAACTGCTTGCAACAAGGTCTGTGTTTTATCTTGGCTGACTAGATCTTGATTTCTGGAAACAGGCATTGCTGTCCCTTTAAGGGAAAGCAATGACTCTAAAAACATTTTTCTTGTTTTTAAACTTGTCAGTCGAAGTAGTTTGCATCGTCAAAGATTGTTCTGTAATCTCACACGTTTGTCTGTCTTCATATTCGCAGATTTAAGGCTGCTTTACCAGATGAACAAGAGCACTCAGGACTTGATCTGCTGAGATTAAAATAAACAGAGTCTGTGTGTTACAGCCACAGATGTTTCAAACATTTGCTCAGCGTCGGGATGCCGTTGACACACGTGCATGTACAGTCGCCCAACTTTGCTCTGGACTCCATTTATGAGGCGTCAGCCGCCCACTAAGAGCTCTGCGTACTGACAGTAGTGTGTATGTGTGTGTTCGTCGGCGTGTAAGTGCTCATTAAACCTTCATAACGACTCGTGTTAACCTGTCGACCAACCCCCATCACTAGAGATGTTCCCAGAGCTGCCACAGAGAGGCTGTTTTGGGATATGGATAGCAACGCTGTCAAGTAGGGTATCTTTCTGTGTATTTTTCATTTCAGCGTAATGTGGAGGATGAGTCAGTTGTCCGGAACTTTTTTAGGAAACATGAGTAATCAGATTGTAGTCTTTCCGGCCGCTTTCATAGGAAGTGTAATCTCAGCCCGTCTGACTGCAGCAGAATCCTCCAGAGGCGTGAGTGAGCTGCCATATTGTCTCCGCTCAGAGCTTCACTCAGGTAGAATCTGGCGTCGAGTTAGAGTTCGTCTTTATAACGTTTTGTTTTTTTTTTCTTACTCAGGAGTAGAGTGGCCTAAACAAAGATGGCAGGCAGTTGCTTACTCATCCAGTTCCAGCTCTATTTGGGTCAAGATGACTTCAGTGTGCTCCGGAGGGGATAGCATGTGTACAGTCAGGACGTGCTGTTATAGAGGTGTATCCCCCCGAGAGCCTGCGGTCGTGCTCGCAGCTTTGTGAGGCTGTGATTTGAGCTAAATGCTAGTGTAAGCATGCTAACGTCCTCACAAGGACCGTGCTAACATGTCTAGCAAGTTCAGTGTTCAGTGGTCCTTTGGTTTAGCTGTGTCTGAGTGAGGAAATTCAGGTGGATTGTATTGACTATATTGTTTTAGAAAAACATGGAGTCAAGCTGCAGGCGGGCGAGTAACTCCCAGCAGGAGCTCTGCAGTACTTTCCCACGGAACACACCGGCGTAACATCAGGTTTCTGGGCTTCAAAGCGGAGCGATGCTCAGCATGAGTGGACACAACATGAATGATGCAATGCCGGCCATTGATTTCTTTTTCTTTCTTTTGTTTTTTAGCTGTTGAGGCTGTTTGAGGGCAGAAACTCTCCTCGCTTCTAATATCAACCCCACATAGTAAACAATACATTACATGCTCTCTCGAGATGAAGCGCTCGGTCTGTTCTGGACTACTGTGGAAACAAAACACCTCATTCTGAGGTCACACAAACATAATGATTCTCAGTTTCAGTTGATTATACACTGACAGAACCACAATTATATGTACTCTCCTCATTTTCTACCTCTTAACTCCCGTGAATCCCACACAATTTACCTTGAAATATCAGATCTAGGTCACAGAAATGAATACATTAGGCAGTTTCTCCTCTCACGTGTGGTTACTAATCTACTGGTGAGTCCCCCCCAAAAAAAGCTTTACGACATTCAAATAAGACGACAGAGCCAACGACCAAGAACGACATGTGGCCGGCTTCACATTCAAGCTCCTCATTTTGTGATTCATCCATTATGTGTAATTTTTGGATCTGATTTTTTTTTTTTTATTCTTCTTCAAGCTTCAAGTGTTTATGTCGCTGCTCAGTAGGAGCCTTTTGGTGCTTAAAAACACTTTGAGAAGTTTTTGTTTCACCTCAGATGTGTTAACGCAGCCCGGTCGCTTCAGTCTGCGTAGAAAATAACAAAAGTTTAGACTTTGAAACTGTGCGCAATGTATGTACCGGAGTCAAGTTTGTGCTTGGAGGTGATGCATCAAATCCTCATGAACAACTCTGTGGAAAACACAGGCATCAGAACTCCACGCTGTAAAAAGACACGTCGGGTGAAAGTGTGAGAAAAGTATTATTCATATGGGTGACTTTCACTTTTATCAAAGTTATGACTTGACATGATATTTTCGCTCAAGTTTTGTATTTTGGGGACTTTGTACAACACTGCTCATGTTTTCTACATGAACACCTGCACTGATGGACACAACAGGACTTAATAAAGAACATTCACAGTCAGTTATTGATTTATGAGTAGACGTATGTTCATGTGCAGCTCAGCGAAGGAGACGGAAGCTCACCGCTTTGACTTCCTCAGCTCCTTTTGTCGGATACAAACCCCTGGATGTCGCCAGTCAGCGTATACACATGAATAACTACACTGAGAATAATGATTGACGCTTCATATACCCGAATCAGCATGTTTTTCTTAAGAAGTGCTGAGCAAAACAGCGCTCCCCGATTGGGACGGTCCGACGCCACATGTTTGTGATGCCATGTTAGTTCGCTCAGGGGAATGATTGAAAACCCGCTCCGCCGCTCCGCTCACTCCGGGTTTGATTACTTTTCCCCGATGGACTCTTCAAGTGCTTCCTGGAATCGGCTCTGTCTGTGTTATTTTATGTATGAGCAAACAAATAACTGTCAGCAGCGCTAAAGTTGGAGGAGCTAAACATACAGTATGAGGGATGATGGAGCCAAACTGGAAGGGAGCCATGTTTCTGACTGTTTCCTTCACAAAACATCCTTTTTGTTTCTGTGGAATATGATTTCAAACCTCCAGTATCGAGCTTGTGTCTTGTACTGGCGTTTAATACCACTCATCTAGTTATAGAACATTAAAAAATTCAGTTTTTATATCTGTTTTTTTGGCATATTTAACCATGATTTTGTAAAGAATAAACCACCAATTCAAGGATTAGAAATTCTTACTCCTTTTTCTTGACATCTCCATAAGATTGGGGCCTCCTGCATGAAAAGATGGTGCACCAAAGAGGGTTAGGAGACCTGAAGAGGCAAAACAGGAAGTAGGCTCTTCTTTGGTATCCTCCTTCAGGAATCATGGAAGGGATAGAGAGGTCTGTCGACCGCAAACCTCAAGTACTTTCTACACTTGAGAGCTAAGAAGAGCTGGGAGCACCACTTCCTGCTGCAGCTCCTTTTAAAAGTTTTTTTTTTTTTTTTTTATCTTAGCTGTACCGTAGGATAAGAGCTATCTAAAATGAAGAACTTCTAACAAAATCTCCTCTTTGAGGGCAGCTTCCAAAGAGGATACAATGTCAAAGGCTGTTTCATCCTCCCCGCACGCCTTTGGTGAAAACAACTCGGCTGTTAAGAGGACTCGGAATTCCCCAAAAGGTGTCGAGAGATGCAATAAGTAAGAGACCTAAACGTATCAATCTCCATTTTTCGTCTCGTGGCGCAGGACGTCTCGCGCAAACCTTCCTTTTGAAAATCTCCCAGATGGAAAATGAAAATAAGTGTCCCTCGGATTTCATCACCCGCCCGTCGCTTGGAAGAAAATCACAAAGCAGCCCCCGAAAAGACTGCAGCTTCAAAATGACCACATGAGACAAAAGGCGGCAGGTTTGGAGGACGAGGGCATTAAAGAATCAGGGCGCTGCAAAGTGGGTTAAACATAAAGGGATAGGGGAAGAAGCGTGCCGTCTCTTAGGCTGAATACCTTAAAATCACGCACCTCTAACCTTTAATACATATGTTGAATGCATTGTCTTCCTCATGAAACTGAGCAGTTTGTTTTGTTGGATTTAAAACCTGTACCGTTTACATCCATGTTTGCCCACTAGCTGTCTTTTTATATATTCCCTGGAATTTGCTGGAGCCTTCTGATGGTTTTCTTGTCACCGCCACCTGTTGATCAGAGGAACAGTGCGGGGCGGGTGATTGGGCCCATTGGACAGTCACTGACTTCAACCAATCAGATCAACAGTAGGAACACTCGTTACTAAATCGAAACTCTTGCTGGAACCAGTCGAGAGAAGAGAGGAAAACATTTAGCGCCATTCTTTGCTCTTCTTTCACTATAGCTCATGCTGTAGCAGCTACGCTAACCTCTAGAAGAGCCGCCATTGTTGTTTTCCAATGAACACTAGCCTCTCTAGCTGGTCACCAAACCTGTTTCTGCCAGTAGTTCCAGTAGTTGTATACAGTGTTGGATGTAATGATTGGAATTTATATGTATGTTTGGATCTCTGATTGGATTTAGTGTTCATTACAACTGTTATCTGTATCATTTAAACTAGTTTTATCAGTGTTTGTGTCTATCTGCCTACAGACTACAGATGGAAATTAGCTAGGAAGCTAATTGTGGCGGATAACATCTCTTCTCCTGTTGCAAGATCGCTGTTTTTTGTGCGCCACTTGACATAAATGCAATAAAATAACAGAAATACAAACAGACCTGAAATATATTGATGAAAAGATAGCTCAGTAGCACTGCTAGTGGTCAAAAACTGCACAGGGTTTCTTTAAAACTCATGTCAACCAACAAGACAAACAACAGGAAAATGATGATAAAGATATTCCATGTAGCTAAAATATTGCTCTGAGAGACCAAAAGATAATATCTTCCAGTACGTCTTACGTCATATCATGCAATCTGCTGCTGAGTTTTCAGGCAGAGGTTACCAATAAATCTGCCCGCTCGCCTCCTGCACCCCTGCCGTTCGGAGGTGCTGATGTTCGAGGCTTTAAGTGCAGCTTTTTGTGTTCGTGTGCGTACGGATATTAAGTTGCTGAACCGCGCGTTCACAAACCCGCATACGCAGCAAACGGCAAACACTCGTACTTTCTCTACATCACCGTGCCAGCATCCACCTCCTCCTCTGCCGCCTTGTTCTCCTACTGTATATACAGTACAGCAGCCTGTACTGTGCAGCCTCGGGGGCAGCAGCATTATTCAGAACGCACATGCCTACGTAAGCAGATATTCTGCACATTTTTGAGTTATTAGGGTTTTTTATTATTTGGGATGTAGGGAATGCAACACCACTGCGTTTTGTAGAAAGTAGAATTTCTTTTTTCCTCTTCGCCGCCGGCATTTTGTTCCTCGCGCCGCATCGTATCGACACACACATCCGCTCGCGCTGCACCCTCGACAATACCTCTCCAATGCTTCAGCAGTGACAGGAGCAGGGCAACGTCCATTAAGGCTGTCTTTGCCCACACATGACTGTTGACACGATCAATATGCCTCCAGCTGCTGCTGCTGCTGCTCCACCTCAGACCTTCCATTTTTTCCAAGAAGCCTCCGTGCAGGGACGAACCCTCGACCTTTACCGACACCTGCAGATCTTGTGGGAGTGTTACTTGGCAATCTTTTGCAGCGTCCTGTCGCCGGGCTGATATTAAAACAAGCCGGCGAAGACTCTTGTTGTTGTTTTTTCGGGGGGAAGCGGTCCTCAAATTTGTCAGAGCAAAAAAGCAATTTGAGAAAACACTCGACAGGGAAAACAATCAGGACGCTCTGTCGTTCGAGAGCGTTTTAAGAAATTAGCGTTCGGCTTCTGAGGAGGAAGGAGTTCACGGCGTTTATGGAGCCAATTTGTGAAAAATAAACAACAAACAGTCAGAAGTTATATCCTCGGTGTTAATAACAAGGCGCCGGTGCCGACTGTGGCTGCGGAGAAAGTTCCAATTAGGCGGCGACAAGTGTGATAATGGAAGGTGGCGGCGTGGAGGAGCCTGGAGGGAACCTTCAGCCGGACACAGAGCTATCACACGTGACGTCGCATTAAGAAAAACCACGAGCTTTACGGCACAAAACCTTCAGCCAAAAAACTCTCTTTTCTTCCCTAGCTTGTCCTGGAAAATGTCCTGTTCCTGAGATACATTCTCAATGCTCACATGTCCTCGTCTCTCGGAGGATTGGGAGCGGATTTACCACTCGCTTCCGCTGAAAGTCGAGCTCCTCAGGGAGCTTCCGCAGCACGGCGGGTACTTCAGTACGTGACAACGCGGCGTCGGCGCCTTAAAGGGCCGCGTCTCTAGTCGGCTTGTTAAGAGCGTGTGTTTGACATTGTGTGTCAGGCACGGGGAAAAAAAGGGAGTATGCTAATTCGAACATGCCAGCGTCTCCCCAGAGCGTCCTGCAGTCCCACCGTGATCGATCATGTGCCGCATATCAAACGCGCATCTCGAGTAGTGGAAGCTGGAGCGGCGTTATTTACAGCAGCACTGACATAATGATTGCTCGAAATGACATCACTGTGTCATTACATCATCGCGTTATCTGCTGTATGTTGTTTTCAGTGCATATCATTACCCATGATCATTGCAATATTGCTTTGATTTTGTCTGAGCTGTTAGCTGTTAGCATTGAGTGCTAGAATTGATAAATATATGTCGTTTATTTAGAGTAAATACCAAACATTTTAATCTTTCACTTGTTTCAATCTGTATAAATCAAATATCTTGTAGGGTAATTTGGTTGAAAAAAAACTTTGAAGTTGTCATCTTCGACTGTAGGAATTTGCAACTGGCATTTTTTTTAGCCGGCTCTGAGGCGATGCTGTCGATGCTGTGACCTTTTAAAGACTATGTGATAAGTGAGGTAAAGGTAGAAACAGATGACAGATGAATATGTGATGAAGTATTTGGTTCCATGAAAGGTTGTTTTTTCGCCTGAGTCTGACCATCGTCACGTAGAGTCAAGCAGAGAGACATTTTCAAGAATGGTATGTTTTAAATAAACAGTAATTTTCCTCGCCGGCTTCAGTCCTGTTGACATTTTGCAATTCACATTTGTATTTTCTTGCTCCCGTGACTTGTTTCTAGAATAATTGCTTTTTGTCACCTCATTTGTCCCCATTTGAAGATTGTGTACAAGTTTCTCATGGAGCTAATTAATTTTGACTTTTCAGGCGGTGATGTGGTGTCGGTGGGGTGTGATTTGCATTTTTTCTTTTCAAACATGAAACAATTTATTCAAGGCTGGAAAAGGTTTTACCACTTGGCATAATTCTGGCCTCTCTCTCTCTCTCTCTCTCTCTCTCTCTCTCTCTCTCTTTTCACACCGGTTTAACTTCCTCGAAGTGTCTCGCAAGAAGATGAAGTTGCAGCGGCCTCCGATCCTCATTCCGTATGCACAAACTGGCGCTCGTTTTCTGTTCCTTGTTTGCAGCTCATTTGCAGTTTAAGTGGTTGTTTGAGCAAATGGGCTCGCAGCCACGAGCGTGCGATGTGTGTTAGAGACGTACAGTACGCACGCACACACACACACACACACACACACACACACACATGCAGAGTAAAATGAAAATGTGGGATTTACATACATATCCTCCGGTTACCACAGCTGTGGTTGTTATCACGTGTGGCCTGATACTCCCACTCTTTCGGCTGAGGGTCATTGTGAATGCATTTTTTTTTTTTTAACAAGGACTCTGAAAGCAGCGTCACACTTTGCAAATACACACTTTTTTTTCCCCTCAAATCCACGATTTATGCATCATCGCCGCCACTATCTGTCAAAAGGCCTCGTGGATTCGGACCGCGTCCTGATCAAACACCAAAAAATCAATTTGTTTGAGCTCTTTGATTGATGAAAAAGGGAATCTGTGTGTTCTTCTTCTTAAGGGATTTGGATGGAGAGTGGGACGCTTTTGAGGAGGCGAGCAGGCAGACGTGCATGAAAGAGTGCACACACACACACACACACCACACACATACCATACCTCGCTCAGGTATTGGTTTAATGAAAAATAGTCTCTGTGTTTTTGCACAAACTGCCTCAGTGGGACTGCCAATAAGCACTCGCATGAAATATTGATTAGAAATATGATTTTTCTTTAAGCGCCCTGCTTTGATGAAAAATTCTATTAACTGTTAATTTCTACAACAATAACACGTTTTAATTATTTTAAAATCGTTCTCTAATGCTATTGGTCCCTTGGCTTTTTTAAAAAAATTTGTATCTGTGGCGATTTGGCAGGACTTGAAAAAACACTTGTGTAGACAAACAGTCGAGTGGATGACGGAGCAGGAGAGAGAGACACAGAGAGGATTGAGAGGCTGCAGCCAATGAGCGCTCAGGAGCGCTGAGCCATGCCCACCGCACATCTGTACGATGACGTCAGAGTGCAGCGCGCCGCAGCACAGGAAGGTCCCTCTATGTGGCGGACGTGCAGGAGGGCTTAGTCGCGCCTGATGGCCAAGATCCTGCACGTCCACAGTCTGACTCTGCAGCGATGTCGGAGCAGGTTCGGTTTGTCAGTGCGCCGCAAAGACGCCTGCTCGGAGTAGAAAGGTCCTTTTTATCCCGGAAAATCACACTTTTATTGTAACAGCAAAAGCATTTTCGTTCTCAAACTGAACATCCTCGTCGCTGCAAGTCTGTAAAATTGAACGCTTTGACCACAACAAGTTTTAGCCGCTCAATACTTTAGATTCAGATTTCTGAATGCCTATCTTTGCCGCCCCAGGCAGAAGTTAGGTTTCTGTTATCTCCCGTCTGGTGTGAAAATCAATTATCAGGCTCACTCTGGTTACTCGGTCTAGCTACAGTGGACACATTATCGTAGGACTCAGGTTCACACTGGATGATTTTACACCCTGCGATTAAAGGTCAGTGCCGATGTAGAAAGTCCTTTAGCAGAGAGGAAATAGTTTAATAGTTTGTGTCCAGTCACAGATGCAGAGAGTTTATTGACTGTAATCACAATAACTAACCTTTACCAAGTGTTTAAATCGATTTCATCTGACCCTGCCTTGACCGTGGTTTACTTTGCACCATCGTTTCCATGAGCAGAAAAATGTTGGAAGGAGAGGAAGAATGGATGGATGGGTTTTGCAGTATCATCTAATATTGACATTCTGGTCCGGCGACAGGGCTGTGAGCACGAATAAAGTCAGGGGGGAAATGCCCAACATGGAGTCCATTATCAGGAATAACAGGCGACGTTTTGAGGCCATTACTTCCTGATTATGGACACCTCGGAGGGCGTTAACCCTCTCAGACCACGGTCACTCACATTCATTTGTATGTTCATGCTTCTTGGGATCAAAATATGAAGTTTTTCACAAGCAAGAACTGCCTGGCAACACCTGAGGCATTAGTCATTACAATACGAAATAATCTGACATTTACTGGAGAAAATCGAGGAAACCAATTACCTTACTGATAATAATAATGTCGTATATCAGGAGTTAATTGACACCCTGCAGACAATCAGAATCAAGACTTCACCAAGACCCTGGTATAGAAAGTATTAGATTATCACTGGAAGACTTTGGATAAACCTACCAACATTTCAATTTTAAGTTCACCTGTGAAGTACAGTAAAGGACTAGAGGAGACAAACACACTGGTGAGATCTGAATCTGTGTTTAGTACCCTCACACTGAGCTGTGCCCACCTTCCATCAGCCAATCAGAAGCCTCGACTCTCGGCCCCGTCTGGAGCGTCCCTGCCCGGCTCTCTCCTGGCACCGTCCTTTTTCTAGCGACTCACTTTCCCAGCGTGACTTTTGACACTTTTGAGGTCCTTTCCTTTAATTACCGCACAGATCAAACCCTCGGGGAGCGTCGCTGCGATCTCACCTGCTCATCACAGGCGTAAGGTTAAGCCCACAGTGAGTATCCGAGCGGTGCTGGAAGATGAATTCATTTTGGGTCACTCTCCCGGGTCAGGAGTGCAACCTCCAGCTTACTCTGCTTAATGGGATCTGCCGCTCCTCAGCTAGAAACGCTGTTAACCTGCGATGTCAAGAGAGAATACTTTGAAGTCTCCCAGAACCAAAAATCCCTCGGACGAGCGCGAGGCTATAGCAGCAGGTTCAGCCCAGCAGCTTCATAAAGAGCGCCGAGCTGTGGCTAACAACACAAAATCAGGCCGGAGCGTGAACAGGTCGGGATGTGACGTCTGCAGAAAAGCTCAATTCTTTGCTTTTTCTTCATCAAGATGCACATTAACTCAAATGTTGGCGCCAAGTTCAGTGAAACAAAGGGAATAATTAGAGTTTTTTAATTCTTAATTCTCTTATCCAGATGGCTTTTGGTTGCTCAGACAGAGAATTGGATTAAATCATTCAACAAATGTGGATTACCGCTCATGAAAAGTCGTCTCGATGAGAGAAAATTGGATGAAAGGTGGAAACATCTTTGTGTAAAACTGCCTATGAGAGCTGCCTCTTGTCAATGAGCTCGTCTTAAAGCGGTTGCATTCCATAGAAACCTTAAAGTGCATCAGCAAAAAAAAAAAAAAATCAATATGGGCCTACAGCATAGGAACATGACAGGTCTGAGGAAAAAGCCTCTGAGGCGGGGGCCGCTGGAAGGGGAGGAAATGTTCCAGAGACAGCTCGATAATGGATGGTGGCCTGGCGGAGGGAGGACGTCACCGCGCCGCTCCATCTTAAAAGCGGTGCATCTGTGAGAGATGATTGCATGAGGATGTAAATAAGATAATGAAGTATGTTGTCGAATTAGTGCAGTTCACTCCAAGAAATGATGACAAAAAGCGCTGTGAAAGTTTTAAGATAAAGGACAAAAAGACTACATTGGTTTGGTTGGTTTACAAGCTTTAATGCTCAAAGATCACATCATTTTTCTCAGACTGTCCAGAGCTGCAGTTCCCTCTCTGTTTTAGCGCCTGTCTCTTTAAGACACCCCCCCTCCTGAACACCCAGTCTTCTCTGATTGGTCAGCTCACACATGCCTGAGCCAGCACTGCTAACACCAACAGAGCTGCTGTGCTAAAACAGTTGTTACCTGCCAATCTAGCTGTAGGGCATAAACTATGCAACATGATGACGTTGTGATGTCACAAAGTCACCAAATTGAAGGCGGGACTACTGACGAGGCGTGCGAGGAGTATCTTTCAGGATCTTTAACATGCACAAGAAACTAAACACTGAAGGAACGTAAATAAAAGCGTAAGAGCTCCTTCAACATTCAACCTTCAACCACGAAAACAACATCGTCTTTTGTTTTGTAACCTATATGTCCTCCTGCAACCAGCTGTCGTAGTTTTGCGGACTTTCTTGGTTCCCTCACGTCACAATGATATCACCGTCCTCCTCTTTCATACGGTATGTGTGAGACGGAGAAAACCTCCCATCTCCTTCCACAGAGACTGCTGCTACAATTTAGGAATCCAAGCATCAGTCTGCTCCAATCAACACGCAGCTACACTGCAAAAAAACATCTGAGTCGTTTCCAGTGTAGATATTTTAAAGTTGGCATCTTTTTTTCCCCAAATGTAAAAATATTCTTGCGTGTGTTGGCACATTAACAATGCAAAAACTGTCTTTCGTTGTCAGTTATTTTAGTTTTCTGTAGATTTGTCTCACTTTTTAGCTCCCTGATGCTTTAAAGGGGCACTAGTGTAGTTTTTTTTTTTTTTTGTGGAAATCGTTATTTACAATGTTAATGAGGTAATAAGACAAACTCATACATATTTATTTTTTCCAAAAATGAATAAAGAAGCTGCCCTCAGAGGAAAACAAGGTCCAGGGAACACTGTTTGAAGCTAGGAAAGGTGGCAGGGTCCGCCACATATAAACAAAGTCGGGTCAGATTGTTTATTTAGGCATAAAAAAAGGATCTGTCACTTCAGATCACATCGTTTATTCCCCAAATCTACATATTCAGGACTATATTTCAGTTTCACCTGCACATGAACTGTCTGCGAGTCCTTTTTTGATTGAATAACATTTTTACAGTGTAAAAACAGAACGAACGTGCGTCTCCGTCCGCCAGTCGAGGCGCCGGGCGGAGTTGTTGGCTGAGGCGCGCCGTGATGCTCTGACTGATTATTGGGTGAAACTCGCAGGAGGAGGAGGAGGAGGCGATAATCCGCGCACAGACGGACCCCATCCGAGCCGCTCGGCAGTAAGCTGCCCAGCAAGCGGAGCGTCGGGAGACCACCATGGAGCCGCTGTCTCTCCGCGGGGTCGACTCTCCAGGCGGACCGCTGGAAGGACGCGCAGAGTGATCCGTCCTGCATGCGAGCAGAGGAGACGGAGGGGGGGAGACGACGACACCAGAGAGTTGCCTTGTTTTTTTTGACTTTTTCCACTGGGTTTTCTCTCCCTCGGGGGCGTTGCGCATCTTTCCCACCGGAGCTCCTCCATCATCATCACCATCATCTGATGCCGGGAGCGCAGCGTCGGGTCAGGGGCTGATCCGTGCGCGCTCGCCTCGGATCGTGTCACATCCTCCTCCTCCTCCTCCTCCTCCTCTTCTCTCTCTGCGCAACGCGTTTGGCTGATTTTCTTGTTGTTTTTTTTGGAGGGGAAGAAACCAGCTCTGGATTGTTTGGCCCATCATTAAAAAAAAGGGATTATGATTTTCTCCGACATGAGCACGGGGACCAACTCCCCCAAGGTGCACCCGCCGAACGGGACGAGGTTTTACACATTCCAGGCAAGTTAACTGCGTGGCTTTTTTTTGCTCCATCTTTTTTTTTTTTTTTTTTACCCTTTGTGCACCATCAGCTGCTTCTTCCTTTCGATGCTCTCCTTGTGTCTCATGTTGGAGGTGTTTGCTGGGTGTTTCCTCACCTGCAAATGTGCCTCACCTGCAAAAAGAAAACACAAATCCAGAACAAAGTCTAGGAATGGGGAGGGAATCAGCCTCCTCCCCGTTCCTCGACTTTGTTGTGGATTTTTTTTGCAGCACAGTCATCCCTGCTTTGCATTTTACTATTATTTTTCTAAAGCCAAGAAATAAGTGCAAGCAAAGTGAGTTAAAAAATGTGCACTTGACCACTGGAAAGGAAAAAAAATGATTATGGCAGGAGGAGAATCTCTGCTGCTGGTTGAATAAAACATCTGAGAGTGAAAATGTGAGAACTCGAGGAGTTCATCGTCACCCAGCTTTACTGTATGACGACGCTCCATTATTCATGGCCTCGGCAGACTGTATATCTCACACCCTCGTATGTCTATATTTGAATTGTGCTCCAGTTCTGTTTTCATCTCCCGGCGTTGCTAGAGAGAAATAAGGACAAGCGTGCGACGGTGGCCCACATTGGTCACTGTGGTGCTGCCCGATGCGTGTTTCAGCTGTGCGTGGCGATGAGGCGGCGTCAGTGGGGTTATCGATCCAGCCCTGTTCCACATGACTCCTGTAACCAAGCCAGGCGCTCTCTGTTTTTAATGTGGGTGGGAGGAAGAAGACGGAAAGGAAACGTTTCACTGCAGCCTTTACGAAGCTGCCGGTTGCTCTTTTGCATTATGAAAACGGGGGATATGAGGGAGGGTGGGGGGGAATAAGGTGATGATGGTTGAGTTTTGGGTGTCCAGGTGCGGTCAGCGTGATTCCAGCCGCTGGTGCTGCTTTACTGAAGATGAGCGGGAGGTGGTTTGCCTCTCGGGTGCTGATGGGGAGCTCAGGGTTTTTAGATGAAATGTTTAACGGAGAGAAGAAAGAAAGTCCTCACATTTGTTTCTCCTGCATGGTCGCATTTCAGATGCCTCACCGTTTTTAGACTAAACAACAGAGAAAGGCCAGAGGCCCACAGGAGCATTACCCTCTGCCTCCTTAAATCGCTTCATCCAATATCGAGTTTGTCTGCCCCGCGGAGCCCTCCGCAACTTCCGCATCTGAAGATTCTCCCCCTTTGGTGTTTTATCTGGGGCCTCGTAAACCTCGCTTTGCCTCTTCATGTTAAATCATTAGCGGGGACGGGTTCCCCCGAGGGCTCGTACCTGTTGGAGGAAGCTCCTCTGATATCGCAAATATCAAAGGTGTCCTCGCTCGCAGATTACAGTCCCAGGAAATCCCCCATAAAACAAAAAAATAGGGGGGAATTGTAGGGAAAGGCTTCAGCGTTCACATGAATCACAACTCATTTTTCCTCCCAGCCTTCAGGTGATATAAGATTTATTATTGCGCCCGGTGAGGTGAGAGCATGCGTGCCAAATCTGTGCTTCCTCGTTGCAGCCATTTTGAACCCACCTCCTGTCAGATTGTTTACCAGCTCCTTAATGATATTCATTTTATCAGATCGCCCTTCCCTCGTTTGCAATTATAAATCAGCCGGGGCAAATTGAATTAAATTGCAAAGTAGGTGTCTTTTGAAGCCTCGACGGCTCCGTCGGCGTGATGAAGTTATTCAGGTCCTTTTAGTATTCGCCGCCGAGCTCCGCAAACATGTACCCAGAAGTGTCAGAGTTTGCTCAGTTTGGCGGCTCGGTAGTTATCCACACAGCTGTGTCTACAGCCTCCGTATCTCCGACTCTCAGCCGATGTCTCCTCAGTGACATTCGGGAGGCGACAGAGGTGGCGCATTAACATGAAGCAGGCACACGAGGAGAAGAAAGACACTGCTTCTCTCTTTGCTAACCTCCTGTTTGGAAAGCAGCTCTGTTAGGCCAGCTTAAGCCTTAAGTCAAGGTCAAGGCAGGGTTGTACAGCTAAATGCATGTTTTAGTCCCTTTGTGCTTCAGAAGAAGAACTATTTCTTGTGGAGGAGGGTTGCAGAATCTCACAGCTTGGAGGCACAGCAGCGGATACTTCTGTATCTTTTGCCAGACGGCAGCAGGGTGGACAGACTGTGGCGGGGATGGCTGTTGTCTTTTAGTATCCTCTGGGCTCAGTGCAGACACCTCACCTTACCGATGCTCTGTAGATATGTACCAGTGATGTTCTGGGCAGTTCGCCTTCCTGTCTTGGGCCAAGCACTTGGCACTAGAAGCGAATCTTCTTACGTTTCCTTAAAAGTCGAGCCATTTCTGTGCTTTTCCCCACGAGGATGGAAACGTTTAAAGACCTGTTGCTCTGTGATGTTGATTCCCAGGGACCTAAAACTGTTCACATGCTCCACCTCACCTCCACCGATGCAGTCAGGGAACAAATTAAGATTTTGACTTGATGATGGCGCAGTTTGTAGTTTCTGCTGACAGGGGTCTCTCATTTAAAACAATGATAATAGAATTATGGATTTCTCTTGATTTGAAGTTGGTAGACAACTCAATAAATTATGTTTAAATGCAGAAATGCTACATATTTTACTTTTTAAAGGTGTCACCGAAGCTCTTCCAGTGTATCCTCAGGAGAACATGAATGTCTGAAACAAATTTCATCTCAATTCATCCAAAAGTTTTTGGGACATTCCACTCATTAATGCAAATAACATCATCATAACAGCAGTACAGGGAAAGTAAGTCCCAAAGACAGCAGGGATCGTCCTCTGGGGATCACGAATGGAACAAATGTCATGTCAACTTATCCAGTATTTCATCATAATAGCAGTAGAGGGGAAAAGTCAGTGGGGGTTCGTTCCTCTGGGGACCATGAATGTACCAGTAACGTAGGAGTCCATCGCATAAAAATAGTTTGAGACTTGTGCTTTCAACATGCTTTTCCTGCACTGTGACAAAGATGACATACTGGTGCATTATGCCTCTGTACTGTTCTGTAAGTGCCGTCTGTGTGAGTTTTTTGCTGGAGTTGGAGTGATATCCAATGAGATTTCTCCCGTAGGAGAGTTTTGCTGCCGGTGCTCTGAACCCACTGGACCATATTAGTGAGTTCACAGCCATGAGTCTCTTTGATGTGACACAAGTTTCTCACGCTGGTAGTCCGATCCGGGAGATGTTGTTCGTTAGACGCCCCAGCCGGCCATTATAGAAACCGGGAAAAGTCCTTGTAACGTCTTTATCAGGCGACACTTCGCAGAGAGAGCTTGTTCTGAGAAGTCAAATTAGAGAAACAGTGTGCACAATGTTTTCTGCTCCCTGGGCGATTTTCTGGTGTGATGGATGCAGTTCTGGGGTTATGAGCTTTCAGGAAATAAGCTCACAGAGTGTAAAATTTGAGTGTATGAACACAGACTCTAGCGGTGGGACTCAGGCTCTGGACACAAAATCACAAAACGGCATCTTTAAACAACCGGAATAGATATTAGCTAAGTGTGTTTCTGCACAACCACAGAGAAGTTATAACTGAGCGATTCTTGGTGTTGCAACTTCAATTTCTATTTGTCTTGTCACAACGCTGTGCTTATGATCCGGTTAGGTTTAGGCACAAAAAAAACCCTTTGGTCAGGGTTAGGAAAACATCGTGGTTTGGCTTAGAATACCTGTTTTAGGTCAGCACGATCACAGATGGAGGTGGTCCGACTTCTCGTGACAAACATCAGTTTTGACGCCACAGAAACCTGGAAAAATCCACAGGTGTCCGTAAGACTGTCCTGTGGTGTGACTCAAACTGCGGTTGACCTTTCGCCAGCCTTGTTGGCTTATGATAACACCACCACCACCGTCAACTACACCCGCTGATGTGAAAGACGTCTAATAAGCATATAATGTCAAAGTTACTTGCATGTTTGCTACAAATGTCAACCTTGCGTCGTATCTGGTTTGCAGACACGTTAACTGCTGACATTGTATCCTGGTGACCGGGTTGGTTTTAGATACATAGTTCTCACATTCAAATTTGGTTCATCCCTGAATCTTTCCTTTAGCTGATGAGTCTTCTTTGTCCGTGTCCTTGTGTTTAATTTCTGTTTGTCAGGCTTGAGCTGCCTCAAAATGAGATTTAATTGTCGCCCAGTGTTTGTCCTTGATTGTCAAATTAGCGCTGCATGTGATTAGTCTCTTCAGCTGCGGTGTCTTCACCCTAAAGGCCTCTCCTTCTGCCTCCCCCCTTTTCTCAGTCTTCGATGCATTGCTTTCACCTCTAGCTATAGAAGGTACGTGTCATCGGCTCATATTGTGCAGTAAATTGAAGGAAACTGGATGACAAGAATGAGGTACCACTGACTACTAAATCTAACACCGAGGCAAAGTCGCGCCAAAGTTGGCACCAACTTTCAGGCTGATTGTCAGATACACTCTTCTTGTCGTTTCGGTCTTTTTTTGCATCGTTCTTGCTTGCTGTTAAAGTGGAGAGGAGGCTGATTCTCACTGCTCTCCTTCAAACTAATCCTCTCTTTCGCAGTGAACTGGCATTTTGGAAGTCAGTGGCAGCACAGCCGCGAGGGGGATTCGGCTGAAGAGCTGCTGTTTTGGGACCGGGTTCGTCTGCGAGCATCCGTTCTCGGCGCTCTGTTTGCAAGCACGACCGCAGCCCAGACCAAACCCCGCTTAATCAAACCGCTAAAAGCCTCGCAAACGTTTTGCTCTCAGTCCTGACAGTCTGACTGAGGGTTTGTGTTCGGGGCTCGACAGAAAAAGAGAGACGACACGACTTCACTCGCTGATTTAAAAGTGCCTCGTCTTATTTAGTGCTTGCCTTCACACTCGAAACATTCAGACATGGCCCAGGTTGTCGTACGCTGCCGGAGTGAAGTGCAGGAATGGCACGCTGCCTTTTTTTATTCAGCGCTGCATCTTCAGATACATAAATCAGTGCACCCTCCGGCGCCTTCACACCCGCTCCTGAAACACTCTCGCTAAGCCCGATCGGGCTCCGGGAGCAGGGGAAGGTCTGCGAGGCAGGATGACTCATCAGGTGACATCAGGCAGCGGGGTGAATGACAGGTAAAGCACCTATTTCTTGTGGCTTGTCATGGCGATGCTTCAACGTATATACCCAGTGGACACAATCTGTTTTAGTGGATATTCTCTCGTAGAATAACAGAGTTTGCTTGTCCAGAAAGTGGTTAATTGTTTTGTGACCTTGGGCTGTGGTAGAGCGCCAGCGTCAAGAGTTTAGTGGATGATGATCAGTTAATTGTGAGGCAAAAAATGCCAAATGTTTGTTTGTTCCAGCATCCTGTCTAGCATATGAGCCTTTTTGTTGTTATTTTCTGTCATTGTAAAGGGAACGGATTGGAAATCTATCGTTTAATCTATCGTATTTACCTTAAAATATCTTTGGGGTTTGGTGCTTGTTATTTTGAATGAGAGACCTCTTGCGGCAGAAAACTACTCAGTGTGATTTTAAATAAAACAATTAGAAAATCAACGTGGGCTTCAGGAAATTATCATTCTTTATGGAGCAAAATTGAAATTGCTTCATTGAGAAAACAATGAAAACATAATAACTAATGCACGCGAGTCACATTTTAATGCATTTCCCGCCATCTTTGCTCAACTTTCTGTATTAGTGACCTCTCTCTCTCTCTCTCTCTTTCTCTCTGTCCATCTCCTGCATGTCAACACTTAATCTTGGAAATCCCCCATTTGTTGCAGCGCGGCGATAGGCTTACCGCAGCATCCCTCCCCGCCTCTCACCGTGATCTCTGCACATGTGTCGGAGCAGCCTGTGGTTACTCCAGCGGTCACATGACTCGCCCGGGGCGGGGGGGGGGGGGGGGGGGGGCGGCGCTGCTGCAGGTTGATCCGGGGGGGAACATGTGGAGGCTTTGCGAGAGCTGTTTTTTTTTTTTTTGCCAACTGTTGCGAGCTGCGAGTCCGTGCACTCCTGATTCGAACGGCGGTGTGGGCGCGTGTGCGGACGTATCCACGGCAACGTGTAATTGTATCACGAGGGCTCACGCGGCTGCAGAGAAATACAACAAGGGGATGCGAGGAAGCTGCTGTCACTCAAACATGGAGACACATCTCACAATAATTCACCCAGCTGTGGGAGCGAGCTTATCCCCCCAGCTGTCTTTACCCCTGTCGCACACACACTCGACCGCCTCCCCTCCCTCCCCTCCCCTCGTGCGCCCCACCCACCTCGCGTCATGTGATCGGCGACGGCTGGTGGAACAACAAAAGGTGGCCGTATGCAAATGAGCACAAACACGGGCAAATTGATACACTGCCGACAGATTGAAGTCGAAGTGCTTGACCTTTCCTTTGTTAGACTGGCACACGGTAATTGCTAACAAATGCCCCGACACACACTCAAACACACACTCGTCCCCTCTGTATCCGTCCCCTGTGTGTGTGTGTGGTTGTGTGTATGTGTGTGTTGGAGGCGTTTGCCCTATTTTCTTGGTCTTTTTTTTTTTTTAATCAGCCCTCGTGCATTTAAAATCTGGCCGGGGCAGATGGGGAAGGGAGTTTGACCCACTTTGATGGATTCCACACCGATTAAAAGGATGAGTGAGCTTTCGAAAGCAAGAGGCCCCCGTGTACGTGTGTGTGTTTGTGTGTGTGTGTGTGTGTGTGTGTGTTGTAGTTGTTGTTGTTTGTGTGTGTGTGTGTGTGTGTGTGTGTGTGTGTGTGTGTGTGAGTGAGGGACAGAAGGAATCTAAAGACAGTCTATTTTTGTACCAGCGGTGTGTACGTGTTACTGTAAAGCCTGTGCTCGGTGGGTAGTTATGTTTCAGTCCCTCCAGGAATGTGTGGTCATGCGATCAAAAGAGAAATAATTGCACTGCAATAACAACCCCCAAAGAATGTTTGATGATAAGAATATTCCACAAATCATCAAGTGTCAAACCTCACAAAAGGACTTTCTTGTCAACCCAAGCGCCATTATAAATGTCGGCATTGTATAATTCAGCAACCACAGACATGTCAAAACTCCATGTCGCAGTTCTATGTTGTGGCAACGCTGTGTTTCATGGTTCGGGTTAAAATATGTGCTACTTGTAACTGCAGTGGAAAGGACTTTAACCAGTTTAACCCTTTATGCCAGATAGGAAGTCACCTCACAGACTCAATTCTGGATACATTATCGTATTAAATAAAAAGCAGCTACCAGCAGAAATGTACCATGACCAAAGCATTCCTGAGATACCCAAACTCTTTTTTATTACCTCTGCCGGGGATGGTAATGTGTTTCTCCAGTGTCTGGTAGATGGTTTGTTGGTTTGCGACCAGGATAACACAAAAACTGCCCAATGAATTCCCACTAAACTTGGATGGATGATGGGTCTGGGCTCAGAATAGACCCCCTTAATGTTTGGTGCTGATCCAGGAGCTTTTTTCTCACTTTCTTTAACATTGCGAGATAGCTCATTTTCCCACATGTTGGATAAGTTATCAGAGAATAATGCCTGGATCTTGATTTAAAAGGCATCTTTTGTTGGCTGGTATGTATGACTGAATACAAAGGGAAGCTGTTGGGCTTTTGTCGTGGTATGCACTCTACTGAGTGCCTTTCTAGTTCTTATTGGCTTTTGTTTCATAAAAGCAAGAAAATATGTTTTGACAGTTGACTTTCACTCTTCAAATATTGGCAAAATTCCTCAAAAATGACACAAATGTGGAAAAACAGCACTAGATTTGGTTAATTTGGTCTGCGAGAGTCACAAAAAATGACCCTAGAGGGACGTAGAGATATTCTATAATTCTATATATTCTCAAATAAATAACATTTAAAGACCAAAGCTTTGACATTTATGCTTGAGAATAGTCCACAGTGATGGTACAGTTTACTCCTGTTTGAGGGAAGTTCCCAGCTTTTTGGAGATATTGTTTATACTTTAAAAACAAATGAAGTATTTGTGACCCATTAAAGATTTACGTCTTCAATGCCACAGTCAGAGAAAGGAGGTCCAAAAGCACTTAAAGACGGGCTTGCTCATTATTTCCTGTCGTCTTTTCATGGGATTTTTTGAACGTAGCAAAAATGTAGAAATATGTCCAGTCCGGTCTGTTAACACGAGACTCAAATGTCTTCCTCTTTTTTATCACGTCATCCTTTAATCTCCGGGTGTACTGCGAACCTTTGTCAGAATGTGAAACACAGAACAGACACACAGCGCAGATCCCACAGAGTAGGGTGCATGCACAGGCCAAGCCACTCACTTCAATAGAGTCTAGTGTGCCAGCAACCTCTGTTCATTGATGCAATGATGGTGTAACCCTCTGCCTGGCTCACTGCAGCAGTCTGATCTCATTCATCCGACAACGTGGACTTAAAAGGGGAAAGCGTTTTTAGCGTGTGGTGTGACAGGATACAAAACTGTGATTTTTTTTTTTTTTTTCAAAGGGTGAAATCAAAGCAGGATAATGATGAATTGCCATTTGGTAAAATGTTAGCCATTTATTTGTCATCAATCGTGGAGCATCGTGGCGATGTGACCGGGTTACAATCGTTCCATTTCTGGATGGTTTCCGAGAAGGAGATAGTGGAGTAGTGAATTATAGCCGGTAATAAAAAAAACCAACCCTACCGCAGCGCTGATCACCTCACCGAGACTCATTCAGCCATTGATGGCATCATTTCCCCCGCCCAGATTCAACGCTGAGATAGCCGATCGCGTTGGAAATGATGTAAGACCGTGACAGAGAACTGCGACGACCATCCCCATCCATCTCCTAATCTTAATGCTTTTATGTCATGCACACCTGCATGGACACATATATTTAGCGTTCGCTGTAATGGACTTTTGAACGGGGTCACATCGTCGCCCCCGACAACAGCAACCGTCGGCGTATTTGTCACCATCACCTTCCGCTTCACCCAGCTCCTCCTTGGTTGGTTCTCTAAATCCATTAAGCCTGACACTGTGTTCACGTTAGTTGAGTTTTTGTTGGAAAGTGGTGTTATTTTATTTATTATGAAACGGTAGCTGTATTTATTTATGGTTCTTAGTAGAGTTAAGTTTTTCATGAAGACATATGTCAGTTTAAAGGAGCATTTAGTCGGATATGGCCAAGACAGTGTTGACGATGTGTCAAAGAAGCCCATGTACTAGGTTGCAGAGATGTCTACTGTAGTTGACATGCTAACCAGCTAGCCCCCGCCCGTTCTGTTTCAAAATACCACTTTGTACTGCAAGAGTTGACAGTCCGATAACTCTGTAGCTTCAGCTGGGAGATGTTTGGTACTAAGTCTAATAAGTAAACAAAACAAAATCACAGAATGTCCAGAAAAAATACACCGTCTGAATCATGGTGTTTCTCGTGAAGACGAGCCTAAAGGGGCGCTAAGGAGTTTTAAAGAAAATTCAGACTCAAAATGTTTGTATTTACAACATTAATGAGGTAATAATACAATCTCAGAAATATACAATTTTTCCATAATGGGATAAAAAAGGAAATAACGTCCTCCAGAACACAGTTTGAAGCTAGAAAGGTGGCAGGGTCCGCCACATATAAACAAAGTAAAACTATATCAAATTGTGTTGTCCTTAAAGGTCAGTTTGTTTATTCAGTTTATCCAATCATGAGTTTGTTTATATAGTTTGTGTAGGCATAACATTTCTTCCACAAAACTACGAAGTGCTCCTTTAATTGCCTCCCAGACATCCAGATAACGTCCACACTCTTAATCCCACCTGCAGTTGTAACCGGTCAACTGACAGAAACAGCTGTGAACGGGCAAAAACAACCCAAATCCATTTGAATTGCTAAGCCAATCAGAGCCGTGGCGAGTGAAGAGGTCTTTTAATCAGGGATTTCTTTCTGATCAGATTCTTTGGTTTCACAATTATTCTCCCAGAACGAGGCTTCTTCCATTTTACATTATCAAAGAGTGCAAAATAAATCGTTTTGTTTGTTTAATTTGACAGGGAGGGTGCACGGCCTCTGAGTCAGCTATAAGCTCATTTACATGTGTAGCTCCTGGGCAGGAGACAAAGACAGCGTCTCTGTCTACTGTGATAAACATCGCAGTATAAAAAAAACAATCACTATGCAACCATAAGACAATACGCAATCGTTGTAATTCAGTCTGTTAATTTGTAATATCACCAAATCATTAAGGAGGGTATTTCAATAGTTTCAATCGAATGTGAGTGTCCTATTGATCTCCATTGATATTCGTACAGTGTCGGCTCAGGACAGACATCACTGTGACTGTCCAGGTCAAAGGTGACTTCATTTATCATAATCGCGGAAAATGGACAGATTTGATGGAAAAGCAGAAGACAGCAACTGTCATCTTTGTCCTCACGCTGACTTCATGACCTTGTCCACATGCAGACAGATATTTTTTTCTAAATGGATATTTCCCCCCCTCCATTTATAAAGAATTCTGTCCACACATCTCGCACAAAAACAAACCCAAACGCTCAAAAACAAGCTTGTCGGGCAAGTTGCCGGCAGATTAAGTGGTCCAACCAGAGAAGAACGAGCGTGGAGAGCTTATTCCGTTTAAATACAGTTACCCTAAAAGCAGAGAAACACTAAATCAAGTGGTAAACTTGTAATTAGACCTCGCAGTGGTAACAAAGAGCAAACCGGCTATCGGCTGTTTTGAATAATCTTAAATAAACCTTCTTCTAGAGAGTAGGATTACGACGCTGTGACCAAGCAGGGCAGGTCCGACTGATTCACACTGCGAACACGTGACTTTCCTACGCAAATTTAAGGAAATGAGCAACGTTTGGATAAAACTGTCTGTCGTCGACGTACGCTCTGAAGTGTAGGCTTTCATTTTCTGCAGGCGCTTCTCCGTCAGAAGTCATATGACGTAGATGTGTTGGGTTAGCGTGATATCCCCGTTCCACAAGGCAGTCCTCCATTCATTTAATATCCCGCTCTGTAATGGGAGTGGTGGCGCACGCCTCGGCCCCTTGTTATGTTCCACCGCTATCTCTTCATCCGTCTCTTTGTCTCTCGACCCCCACTCCTCCCTCCTCCCTCCCCGATCGTAACGTACATCACCGAGCCAAACCCAGTCCATCTGCGGGCTCGACGACTTCGTGTTCTCAGATCGCCATCAGTGTAATTCATCCACCAGCTCCTCTCTCTCTCTCTCTCTCTCTCTCTCTCTCTCTCTCTCTCTCTCTCTCCCTGCTGTGTTAGACTTTAAAAAAAAAAAAAAAAACAGGCCCGCTGTCTCTCTCACCCACTCTGTCTCTTCGCAACATTATGCTTCCCCCCGCAGTCATTCGCATGGCGATACAGTACGCAGTGGCCTTTGTGAATAATGCAGTGGCAATAAAATCTTTCGCTGTGTTCAATTACGCCGGCCCGGGCCGTCTCCTCCTCCGCTGCTGCCGCTCCTCCTTCTGTTTGTCTGCACGCTGATTACGACAGGAGCCGGCCATGAAGCCACAACAGCATTAATTCCATCCTCCTTTACGTCTCTATAAACCGGAATGGTTTCCAAACGCGGATTATGAAAATGCTGCTCCTGGATCTTAAAGTTATCCAGCGGTCCGTCTTGCTGCTGATGCTCTCTCCTCCTCCTCCTCCTCCCCCTCCTCCTCCTCCTCGTCCTCCTCCTCGTCCTCCTCCTCCTGCTGTGACCTTTACCACAGATCCAAACATGTCACCTCAGTCAATAGACAAATGAGGGAGGCGGCGTACTTAATTAGCAGGACACGCCAAAGAAAGTGAAACCTCTCTATAAGAAAGGAAGTCAATGCGTTGTTATTGCACACTCGCTGGCCTTTGACCCCCCAGCGTCCATAACCAAGTCAACACAGGATAATGGTTTTTTCCTTCTTTCGTGGCCGTCGAGCCTACATTCCCACTTAATGAAGGGGCTGCAGGTTAATAGCCGCGAGCTTCGGATGCCGGTATTTGTGAACGTCCGACCATTGATTAGTCACATAAAGGAGACTGTAAGGGCAAGTCCATCTGGTCCATAAAACAACAGGGTTGTAAAGTTTACAAGGCCGTGGAGGGTCTGCGGTCGGGATTTATCTGGATCTTTATATCGAGGGGTCTTTAGTCTTTATCACCCTGCTGCTCCGAGTCCGTCAGACTGGATGTAAATGTGCGTTTCCAGCAGAAAGGGGTAGTTTTCCTGCACCTGCATCCACCTCCTGCTTCGACCGTCCTCCCTTCGTGCCCTGAAATGAAACCCCTCCAAAAATCAATACGTCCGCTCGCAGCCACACATGAGATGAACTACATCGGTTCACTCTGCGGCAACGTGGAGGCTCCCCCCCTGCTGAGAACACCAGCGCCTAATGTTTTTCCATGAGGGCTTGTTCACACACTGGTCAGCACCTGCGTGTAAAAAAAAAAAGGGGGGGTTTAATTATCTGAAATCTTCAGCTTTCCCATCCGATGTCTGTTTGTAGAAACATTCCCACCCGCTGCGGTGGATTTCACTCTCTGAAACTCTGGAAGAACATTTCCACTTCCTTTTTCTTCCTTTTTTTTCGTGTTTTTCCGAGGAGATGATTTGTGCTGAGAGCCCCGCAGGTGAGCCCGGGGGCGTGTGGCCGCTCAGGGTTTTTTTATTTTTATTTTTTTTTTAATGGAACTGCATCCTGTCGCAGCTGGCAATAAGGCTGAAGAGGACTCAGCAGACAGGGCACCAGGGAGGTCCTGAGCCAGTTTACCAGGGGCGCAGCAATTAACATGCAAATATACCGAGGGGACGGAATTGGATCGGCTGCCTGAGTTTTTCTCCTAGTAAAAACTTGATTGTCGTCTCTTCTGCCTGTTCCAGATTCCTCCCTTCCGTCTTGAAATCTATTGTTTCGGAGGCTGCGAAAGAAAAAAAAAGGCTATGATCCGTGTTTCGCAGTCAAATTACAGTCTGGGCTTCCATGCTATGATAATAAAAACATGTTGTGTTGGGCTGCTCGGTTGTTATAGAATGCCTCGCGGCTTCTGCACATATATTTGCACTGGAGATGTGCACAGGGAGACTATAACGGTGGCATAAACCTTGTGTAGTTTTCCAAGCTGCGTACAGTCCCGCCCCTGCTCCGCTGCTGTACATAACATGCTAATGTTTGTATCGTATCTGTATCTGTATATCTGCAGAAATATGCACACACACGCACAGTATAGACATTGAAGTCATATCTTTTTGAGTCGTTTCTATGATGAACTGAACTGAAAGACCTCCTTCAGTGTCTCGTACCAACCATTAAAAAGCCTCTTTGTATTCAGAGGTTGATTACATGCTGCAGGTTACAGCTATTGAGCAGTTTAACTTCAGAGCCGGTGTCTAAAAAGAACCTCTGACATCAGCGCACAGACTTCAGGCTGCTGAAACGATCACCGTCACAATGGAGGTGAGGCGTGCGGTCAAGTATCTCCGGTTGTACCGCTGCCAGGCTTTTAAAGCTGCGCGGTCTCATCTTCGTTGAGTGTGTGAAGGTGTTCAATAGAAAGTAGTTCCATCTAGAGATATTCTAAAACAGATTAAAGGTCAAGTTCAGCCAGGAGTGAAAATGCGGTCATTATCTGCTCGAGCCGATGGAAAGCCAGGTTAAGTTTTTTGAAACACTTGTGGAGCTTCGCGGCGAAACGGCGTTGCAGCATTCTCCTAAACCACTGAAGAAGATGGGCTGTTGTTTTTTTCTTTAAGCTCAAATCGTCACTGTAGCAGCAAAACTAAAAGCATTAGCATGCACCGTGCCTGAAGTGAGTGCTCGGGCTCAATCGTGCATCGAGGGTGTAAATGAGATAATGACTTAAAACAGCTCCAGAAATGTTTTGTGGACTATCCATCAGCATGAGGCTGAGTAGACAATGAATGGGTGATCTTATCGTTTGATGTCAAGAACGGTATTCTTGTTCTTTTTCTTCCTATTATTTCTCCGTTAGCACAACTGATCAAACATAAGGCGCTGGCTTGTTGTTTGAGAGGTGACTTGCAGTGAAATCAAAGAGCGTCTAATTTTTTTCTGGAGGGTTCTTAAGGTCCCCGGCTTCAAGAGCCTCTCCATGCAGGAGTCGCCCTCCGTCTCTGTCTCTGTAATGTTAAACCCGACACAAAGCAGGCCGCTGACCGGCTTTAGCTCTGTGATCTGTGCTAATGTGAGCTGACAGCTAGCCCAGCATGGCGCGGCTCTGACCGGGCCTCTGTATGGCCCCGCAGGCCGTCGCGGCCCCCTCGCTGGAGGAGGGAGCAACCACCTGCTACATGGCGATCACTTTAACGCGCGGCAGAGGCACCGTCCTACCCTACAAAGACCTCAGCATCCGCCCTCGGTTGCCGTGGAGACTGCGGCTCGTCTCGACTCGAGCCGGCGGATCGGCTTTGCCACACCCATGGGTGTCTGGAACGAGAGGAGGGGAGGGTTTGGAGGGGAAATTGGGAGATTAGTGGAGGAGAGGAGCGGCGATCAGACACCAGGCTTTCACTGCAGATGAGAAACAGGGAAAATACCATGTTTTCTGTTACTGTTATAATGTCTGGCAGGTATCGAGCAAAGCGTGATGTCTCAAGGCTCCACTGGACGATCACGTGCCGCAGGAATCGTACAAACTGAGGCTATTGATTACAAAGATTTAACAGCATATTGACTGAAATTAACGGATAGCCAATGGGGGAATTTGCAGGGTCTCAGCAGCAGTTTCCTCCCAGAGCTTCCTTTGTTTAGTTTTAAGTTTTAAGAATCGTGATCTGCCGAAAGTGTTTTTACTCAGGAAGAAACCCAAACATGTTCAGACGTTGCTCGGAGGAGGAGAGGGTCGGGATGTTCCTCAACATGTGGGTGTTTTTTTTTTTTTTTTTTATGTTTTGCCTCGACTCTGCGAGCCAATGTGCTAAAAACAAACTGACAAGCTTGTATAAGGGGTTGTGTGAAGGAGAACGAGGAGACGTGGAGAACAGGCAGGAGAACATTGGACTTCGGGCTGTTTTTTTTTGTTTTAATGCGCATCAGAAATCATTGTAATGCACACAAACGCAGCAAAATGTGATGGGTCGCCCAGCCGTCTTGCCCCTCCGAACTCTGCCACAGTCTGGTTCATCATATTCTCCAGACGCCTTGAGACAATAATACATCCGTTAGGTCTGATTTGATCCTCAGCCTTGAATCCATCTTCGCAAAAATATTGTCCTGGAATGCCTCTGCGCGCTTTCGGTTATGTCATCCCGTTGCAAAGCTAAAGCACATTAACAGATTTTCATGCGTCGCCGGCGTAAACACAATTGATCCGGAGGCCACAAAATATTACAAGCGGGATTTGACTGCAGCGCAGTTCATTACTCACAAAAGCCAGGAGGCCCCTGCACGGCCGGGGAATAGCTCAGCGTGCACGCTTGTGCTAAGGCTCGCGGACGGTGGGTCTGCTTTGATTTGCACTCAGGCGGCGACCGTGAGGACGACGAAAAACACGGATTAGGTGTTGAATTTAAAACAATGAATACGCCGCCTTTCCCTGCATTGATGCCGTTAAGAGTAGAGCACGTAGAGAGGATGAATGTGGAATGTAAACCGCATATAGACCGGCACCCTCACATGTCACAGTGATTCAAAGCTGATACTCGCTATTCGCTATAAAGCTTTGAATAATTGAGCGCGAACCGTAAAGTCAGAGTGTTATTTTAAAGAATGCAGTGAATTATTAACAGAGCCGCTGCAGGTATGCAAGCAGTCGCATTGGATCATGTACGCAACTTGAACGTTGGGAAGGGAAGAGCTTGTAGTATCATGCCAGCAGCTTTATCGTTTAATGTGTGTGTTTTTGCAAGGAGTTATGTTAATGTCACCATTCATCAGCAGTGTAAAATGTGATCGCGGAATAACTTTATTAAATGCAGACGTGAAAAAACATGTTTCAGCTACATGAGAGATGATGTTTTGCTTGCACATCCTTTTTTTTCTGTGACTCCAGTGGTTGTTATCTGCCGTATGGACCTATGTTTAGGTAAAATATGAAGACTGTTGCTCTAATTTAACTATTCAAGTGCAATTTTTATCATGATTTTATATAAAACATGCCTAAAAAGAAGGATCTGAGTCCACTGCAGTGGACGGAAAAAAAAAATGGATGAAGAAAAATGTCTGTAAAACCTTGTGTAGCTGAAAGATATCTGAGAATAACAAGATTCAACAGGTGTTCCAGAGCGACTCGGTGCATCTCGTCTTGAATTTATGAGGCCTTTTCTCAAAAAATGATAAAAAACATATCAGGATGATGATCAGCAGGCTTTTGGGGATCCGCCACTTGATGATCGGAACGTAGCGCTCCAGCTAAAAACGGGTAAAAACTGCCCGTTAAGAAACGAGGAATAAATGTAATTTTGGGCGTTTAATCCTAAAATACCGACAGCTTTAAAAGTTGGGAGACTGACTTAGTATCTCATTTTCGTTGGCTTCTCCTGGTTGAAAATTAAATTACCTTTTTTACATCAACCATTGTTACATCTCAGAGTGTTTTTGGCTTTGCAGCTTTAACAAGGAGACTTGAGAGACAGTGGCTGGATACTAGACAATCAATTTGCCCCAGTTCGGTAAATGGTTCCCTCGCGGTGTCTTGATGTTATCTGTGATAGACTGTGGAGCATTTACACAAATTGATAAAAAAAAAAAAATAATTGACGTTGGCGTATCAGCACTAATAGTTTCCAGTCTGTACTGGTGCAGTAACAATGAGGCTCTTTTTAAAATCAGCAGCTCTAATCTAATTCTTCATTTTCTTTTTTTTTTTTTTGGGGTCTAATATAAACCAGAAATGTTCCACAAAATCTGATTTAAAACCACAAACTACGTCCGCTTGATGACTCCCAGGGGGAAGTCACACAGTCAGAGGTTGTAAATAGAAAACCAATATATGTTCAGAAAGCGAGCGAGATAAACAGATGGCTCGGATCAAAACGTCAAGGAAATGACGTTGCCAGATCTGAGGAGGGGGGAAACTAAATGTGTGCAGGAAAACCATACGGAGCCTGGCTTCTCCTAAATCCGCTGCCCTGGACTTGAACTAACCTCGAGATATTTGCATGCGCGTAAGATATTTCTGACATGTCGTTGTCCGACCGAGGCTAATGGACCGCTCTCGGTCACGTTTACACGAGCGCCTCCGATCTGAAGCACATAAATCCACTGTTAGCTGGCGCTCGGAGCGCGTGTTGTGTTGTGTTGTGTTGTGTGTGGTGTGTGGGCATTAATGGACAGGCTTTTAGTGTGCTGCAGTAACAGTGACTCCTGAGTGTTCTCCGCATGACCTTCACGTGTATTACATGTACGTTAAAGCGAGTGCCCTAATGTGTTTGCAAGGGATCGGATGAGGAGGCAGTTGGAGCGTTCGGGACATTTTCTCGATACTTGCTGGCGATAAAAGGGTGTTCGAAGCTGAACGTCAGGACGGTTTGCTGCCACCTTTCAGTCCGCGAATGCAAGCACTTTTAGCAAGATGTCAGACATTTGGCGTCCATCTTTCTTCTTGACCAAAAAGGGTATTCTTAGCAAGATGTTGGGACATTTTGCAACCTTTCAGAGAGACTTTGAGACATTTCTCAGACATCTTTTTGGTGATAAAAGCTTGTTTTTGTAGCGAGACGTCAGTTCGTTTTTAGCAGCCATCTTTTGCAGACCCGAGTATGAATTTGTTGCTAGACATCAGGAGGTTTTACAGCCGTCTTTTTGACAACAAGTGGAGGCATTTTTAGCATTTGGAAGCCATATTTTCTTGCCACAAAAATTGGTATTTGATGCATGATGTCAGGGAGTTTTGCCGCCATCTTTCATAGACACAATTTTGCAGCCTGTTTTTCTGCAGACATGAGTGGATTTTTTTTGCTAGATGTTGGGACATTTCGAGCCATCGCTTGTGTTTTTTTGAAAGACGTTGAGATCGATTTGAACTGATTTTGCAGCCGATTTTCTGGCATCAAAAGTGTTACTTTGCGGTCAACGTTCTGCAGACAAAAGTGGGTATATTGGGCAAGACGTCAGGACACTTCACAGCCATCTTTTTGCCAAAAAAACAGCTGTTGTTTGTAGCAAGACATCTAGATATTTTGCAGTCGGCTTTCTGCCAACAAAAGCAGGTATTCTGACACAAGAAACTGAAACATAACAGCTCAAAATAGTTGAAAAATTGGATTATTGGGGAAAGGTGACCTCGCATGCACGCGTCAGTTTTCTACTCAATGTTGTAAACAAGTGGACTCTCTTACATATTTGATGGGAAAATCATGATTTACTGTGGGGGAAAAGTGAGATTTAAGATGGATTTCCTGCCCCGCGTTCATGTCTGACAACTTAAGCTGCTCTCACATGATCAGCATCAGAGCGCTTAACACCGTGAAACCATTCATTTTTAATGGTTTAGCAGCGATGTCACACCTGCTGCAGCGAGCCGGTCAGGCGGAGCTCACGTCCCCGACGCTCGTGTTTGAATTATTCTCACACTCTGACCAAGGATTGTTGGTGCTCGGCTCCCATGAGCATGAACTCCTCGTTCGAGTCATGTGGAAACCAAAATAAGAGCTAAGTGTTGCATCATTGTTTTCTGCTAGAGGCCTGCTGGCGTCCCGCTAAGTTGCTAAAAGGTTTGCTTCATATGCAGCCGTGTGTCTGTACATAGAGTCATCTGGGGACGCTCCACCATGCTGTCGTACCGTACAGCTGGAGGAGAGTGTGTCGGAGTATTGAGCGAGCGCGATGTGAAGAGAGAGCTCTCGGTAGAAAATCTTTTTTGTTGTTTTCCGTGTGTGGGGGAGCTGGGGGAGCGAGGGCACGGAGGAGCTCCCGGGTGTGTCGCAGCTGTCTGATGTTGAAGGTGATTGACGGACGGCTCAGCCACCGAGTGATACGGGAATTGCTCCGAAGGCAGACTTGTTTTTCCAAAAAGCTTCACGCACGGACATCCATCACCTCCTTCTGCTTTTTCTTCACCCGCAGCAGGGCTCTGTCTTTCCAGCCCGGTCGGCAGGATGAAATGTTGGTAGTGTACGTTTCTGCAAAGGTATAAGACGGTATAAGATGACTTTCTCGTTTCGGGGACGAGGGTTTGGACGTCGGCGAGAAAGTTCGAGAACATTTTTCTGGCAACTAGAGTGCAGATTTGCAGCCGTCTTTTTGGCGACAAAGAGTATTTTAAGCAAGGTGTCGGAAACATTTGTTGTCTTCCCCGACAACAAAAGCGGCAATTTTCAGCATCAAGACGTTGCAAGTAGTTGAGATACTTTGCGAATGTCTTACCGACTACTTTCTAGCTGGACGTTAGGACATTCTGCAGCTGTCTTCTCGCCACAAAAACGAGTAGTTAAGCAAAACATCTGGGCATTGTTTAGCTGTCTTTCTGTAAGATGTTGGGACAATTGTAGCCGTCTTACTAGCGAGGGTATTTTGGGCGTGATTTGGACACTTTGCAGCCAAAACCAGGAGGTTTAACCCAACACACGATCTTTTCCTCACCCTAAACAACTTGTTTCTGTGCCTAAACCCACCCAGAACTCAAACAGAGCTTCACCACGACATAAAATCGAAACATAGAAATCCGACATATCCGTGGTGAGCAGAGCATTAAATGCCAACATTTTATCCAGGTGACTTCCTCGCACACAGCCGCCTCCTCACCCACTCACCCATTAATTACAGTCTATTTCCACAGCCCGTTCGCTTCTCAGAGAGATGAAGGACTTGTTAACATAATGCTCGATAATTAACGGAGTGCAAAAAAATTAATCGTTTCCTCTCTCTTCATGTGACTATTACTGTAAGCAGGACGTGGAATCTGCCAGCGGGGGTTGTTTGGCTTCTTCTCCCTCATCTTTTTATAAGGTGTCGGGGCAAGATTGAATAATAAAACTGACGGTTTGAGTTTCTTGCCGCAGCTGCAAAAGTTGGATGAAATATGTTTAGTTTGTCGTGTAATCCGTCTGGAGGGGAAACAAGTAGAGTGTTCTCGCCCCACTCTCAAACTTAAGACTGGCGCCAGATCAACCGACTCATCAAGAAAGATTTTCTCGCACATTTGCTCGGTGCAAGAACTCTGAATGTGTCGGGTGGAGGGTCTCAGCGTCCTCCGGTCGAGCCTTGAGCCCCCGCTGTCTGTCCGTCACTCCTGCCTCTTTCACCTCGTGTGTCTGTTTCTGAGTCGTGCCACCTGTATTCCCCCTCCCTCATGAGACCTCGCACCTCGTCCTTTCTTTTTTGCGGCGGCAGCGATTGTTTCCTCCTCGTGTAATGCTGATTTCATGCCACGTTACGGAGGGCTGCACCCAGTTTTCCAGCGCAGTTCTTTTCTTTAAGGCCTTGGCGGAGCCCTTCGTTGTGACGCCGTTATCTTCTTTTTGCTCTCTGTTAGTCCTCATTAAAACGTTCGGAGTGAGCGGATATACGGCACGTTTATCAGATTAAATGCGGGTGGAGGGCTGAATGGCCCCGTACTCAAGGGAAGCAAAAGAGTATTGCTTTAACACACTCGCTGGCTCAAGCAAACTTTTTGTTTTTTTAACTATCGGGTCGTTGGAGTAGAAAACGGTTATTTATAACAAACATGCTGCAGAAAACCTTCAGTTTCTATGGTCTTCTCATCCCACCTAAACTACCTTGATTTTTTTTGCAGTTTTTCTTGATTTTGCCTTCTTGGAACTAAGCTGGATTTTGAGTCCTTGTCTTTGTCCCTGACCTCTCAGCCTGGTCAGACTCGTGTCACCGTAACATCAGTGAAGGTCACTGCTGAATGGCACTCAAACGATTTGTGAGGTTGAAGAAGATTGCGCGCAGTTTAAGTGGCTTTTAGGTTGCGAGTGGCTCTGAACTGCAAGCCCTATTTTCTACTTTCAGCTCGTTTGACAAACATAAATGTGCATTAAAGGTCAGATTTTTCAAAAAGTTAAGCTCCCGTACAAAATCATAGTCCCGCCCACTTTTACCATGTCGAGAATCTTTTCAGAGCACCGTGTCTGCGCTTTCATGCTCATTCCAATCCGCTTTTCTTATTCTGAAGATCCCCGAAATCAATGAAATCCCACACCGCGTCTTCACCGCGACCCGGCACTCAGTCAGATTGACACATAGCGTGCACGCGACGCGAGCGCTCACGTTAACTAGAGGCAGCTGAGTTAAGGCGGGTCAATCGATCGATGAGAGTAAACGAGGTGGGAGGGAGGGAGGCATGATAGGGGAGAGGAAAGTGGAATGGCAAGTGAGGGTGACAAAGACTGACTGAATTATTATCTCTCAGCCTGTTTAAAGGAACCAGAACACAGGTTCTGTTTTCCCATCCATATTTTAAAATGCTTCCCATGTCTTCATCTGATATCCCCCACATGATGGTGTTATTAGCATCCTGCTGGCTGTTTTGCATGTTTGCTCTGGACTAACAGGCTGCAGGAATGTGCACAGACACGCGACGCTGCTCCCTCCTCCCGTTCACCCGTAATTTTTTTTGCTGCTGCTGTAACTGTTCACTATGCATGACTCTGGAGCCAACGGGAAGATAACGTTTAATTTGAATTTAAAATACAGAGACGGCTGTTAAAAAAAAACCACTGAAGTCGCAGATTCACTCGCTGGCCTAATCTCAGCTTCAGAGTCGTTTCCGTGTCATTTCCGCCCTCCGTCACCTTCCGTGCGACCCTGAATCTGACCAACACGGCCGTCGAGACAGACAATCAGGCCTCAGCTGTGGGAGGTTACTGTGATCTCCATCCTGTCATCGCCGTTTCTTCTTCATCGTGTTTGTGAGCCGGGTGTCGAGTGGAAAGTCTCTCAAGAGCCACCGGGTAAAACCTTTGGTAAACTTAATTTAAGTTTAACAGAATAATAAACACTAATTGTTCCACGTATGACGGGACAGTGATGCCTAGAAACAGGCCGTCTCACCTTTTATTGTACTTTATCGCACAAATTCACTTTTCCTAGAGGAAAGGTCTCGCGTGTCATCACCTCATAAAAGCACCGTTGTTCGCCTCGCCTTCACTTCTGTTGGAAACAACCTCTCAAAGTGCACATGACGGGATTCTTTCTCTCGCAAATTGCTTAACTGTGTTAGGTGAGCTCGTCTCCCCAAAAAAAAAAAGTGCACAGATGCTCCATTCAACCGCGGACAATCCTCTCATTGTCCGGCCTGCCGACGAGCCTCTGTTGGGCATAATCTCGTCGAGAGGTGCAGCGGTTCGTAGTAATAACTCACTTTTAATAACGTCAAGCGGAGGGGAACGACTGGATGTGTGGCTGCTGCACCTCGTTATTTAGGATCACTTTGTCTTTAAGAGTCTTTGTAGGATTTATGGCGAAACTCCAGCTCCAGTGACTGAAACGCCAGGTTACACCACCGAAAACACAATTAAGAAACAATCTGTTGACGAACAAAGCCGCTCTCTCATGACCAGATCCCATTACCGCCAGATCTGAAGCACCGTCTGTGCGGGAATTATGTATTTACTCAGTGCGTTGCGGTGTCAGTTTCACAGAATTTGACACAAACTGAAATTAAACTGTGTAAAAAAAAAAACAAAAAAAAAATGCCGCACAGAGTTTTAGCGTTGTGTCTCTTGAATTTGCTTCTGTAACTTGTTTTCTGGCTTTATGAAACAAACTGTCGGTTTGTGGTGTTAAATAAGAAAACGGTTGAGTTTTGCCGACATGGAAAATGAGCAACAGCGGCAGCTTGTTCAGACGGAATGAGAAATGTCTAAAGTTAATAGCAGATCTTCAGAAGGCTGTCAGAGCTGTAGGGAAACAAATTCTTGCCAGCGAAGTAACAAGAGCGTTTATTTTTGAACACTGAGGCTTGAATTTGTGTCGATACACTTCGGAAATAATGCTCAAAGAGTGTATTTATATAACCAGAGATTAAGAAAATGCACACACAAAGTCAAACACACTTGTGACGTAAGAATAGTACATCACAAAATATTGCAAACCTCAGTTAAGAAACCAAAAGAAGACGGATTTACTGTTTTTAAATAAGAATCTTCCTCCTTTATCTGATTCTCCATCTCCATCTATATGACCATCGCTCTGTTTTATGTTGGGTGGCTTGTCGTGGTGGTCAGCGGGGGGATGGGGTTCGTTTACCCGGGGTCTCCATCTCCTAACCAGCCAGAACCAGAAAGCCAATCTGATTAATCCTGGGAGTAACTGCAGATGTCTGCCTATAGTCCTATACAGTCCCGTCTAATTACACTGGACTAGTTCCTCCCTGAGAGCCCGTTTTCATGTATGCGCCGTACCCGACTGGCATAAACCGTCCGGCATGCATCCTGTTGAGGTGAAACGTGTGATGGCACAGATATGCGTGTCCAGATGAAGGAGCTGGATGTACGTCAGGTTATCGCGTGGCGTTCGCCGCCGCTCTCGTTATTCATTTCCTCGCGGCTTCCCCGAACAGATCCACTTCCTGTCTGTTCTCCACGATGCTATCCAGCACACAGGAAATAACATCTATCTGTTTTTCCCATCAGCCCCCCCCCCCCCCCCTCTCGTGTGTGCTTCTGTATGTTGATTTTTCCTCACGCTGCGCTTTATTTCCCCGCAAACTACTTATGACTAACGCTCCCGTGCATCAGCTGTCGCAGGTTTTTTGTAATTTTTTGCTCCTCGCCCCCGACAGTCCACTCCTTCCCAACTTCATCGATCCCGTCACTGCTCATTTGAGCTCGATGATAACGTGACGATTCAAAAGCCGAGAGCGGCGGCGTCGCAGGAAGCTGCGCGTGTGATGACAGGAAAGACATTTTGTGCGCGTGTGTGTGTGTTTGAAGCGGCTTTAACGTGACACCGGTGAAATCCCCAGAGGAAGCCGTCAGCTCCATGAACGCCCCTCTCCCATCCTCTGTCTCGGCCTCTTTTAATGAACTATTTAAGCCCTCAATCAATTGACGAGTTCTCATGCATTTTGCATCCGTCCTGAGACTCTTTCATATGTGCCGTAATTATTGGGGGGGAAAAAAAAAAAGAAAGAGGAGATACGACATGAAAGCCAAAGTTCAATTGCTGCCATTGCCGAGCCCGTCTGCGGGAGCGTCGGGAAGCAGTATTAGCGGTCGGTCACGCGGCGTCGGAAAAGTTTCCCCCTTCGCACTTTGATGTCGGGGCTCGCTGCTGATAAGCCGCAGAGCCTCAGAGGCACAGAGATGGAGCAAAGCACCCGCGGGAGCCTCACACTGTTTGTGCGCCCTCTCTTGAAATCGATCCGAGCGGCTCACAACAAACACTCCTGAAACAGAGACGAAGGCGTGCGGAGAAGTTATCAGCGTGGTTGTAAAGGGACGATACCTGTCGATCAACAGAAGTAGAATGTGGAGAATATCGTTCGTCACCATATGTCTGGATCTGCTCTCACAGCAGCCTCAACGCTCTTCCCCCGAATGGTTTCATTACAAGATTTTGGAACTTGCCGCAGGCGCTCGCTCCCGTTTTAACCGCAAGGGCACTGGTGAGGTCGGCTGCTGATGTTTGGAAGTGAAGGTCCGCCTAGCAGATTCATCCCAGAGGTGTTGGACAGAACCTGTCAAGTTTCTTTCAACACAAAGCTGCTTTGAAATCTATTCATACAGGACCATGTGTTGGTTTAAGTGGCAATCTAGCTGAGCAACCAACTGAACACCCCTCTTTTCTTGGTAAATCTACACTCAAAATGTGTTTGAAAGGTTGTGTTTTTCAGCTCTGAAGCTGTATTTAGTGAAACCTGTGGCTCTTGATTTATTAAGCAGGACCAAATAACTTCCAGATGTGATACAACTATGTTTAAACTACACAGAACCGGAATTTAGTAGCAAGAAAATGAGAGCTGGTGGCTACCCGGATTTCATATATTGCTGATTTTAATTTGATTACTTTAACCACTCTGCAGCGCTATGTAAGGTAATCATGCTCTGAGTCATCCTCCAGGTTTCTTGGATGTTCAAGTTAAATTTCAACCCAGTGAAGTGAAAAATGAGCGACTGGTGAAGCTCAATAGCTGCTGAATTTTAGCTCAGAGGGCCAAACTTTAGCCAATTTAGCCAAATCTAAACTTTAAACGTGTTTGGAGTACAGCTGTGGGATTAAATAGAAGTTTAAACGTGAATTTCTTTGAGAAAAATCATGACATGACTCGAGAAATGTTCTGAACTCAGGAGGGTTTGTTTTTTCCATTCATCTTTATAGCAAACATGTTTTCTGTCGGGTTCTGCTCAGGTTTAAGCTTCAATGATTGTCAATTTTTTCATTTCTGTTCACCTAAATATCACATCATTCCTAAAGTTTGTCACTTCATCTACAATCTAAGATGAACCAAAACAGATTTCGGATTGAATCAGATGTCCTCAAACCTCACCTGTGGTCTCTGTTACGTCCGCCGTGCAGTGAAACGTCAGAGTGGAGGATGATTTAAGACCAGGAAATGACGCCGGGGTGTGCGTGAAATCTATAATTCAGCTCTTGATTAATGGGACGAGCTCGGCGGACTGGAATGGAGAACGATGGGGAGTTTTTGTATTCCGGTCGATACGTAATAGGATTTGGCTTTTCAAGTGTGCATTAATTAACACGCCGACCGGAGTTTAAACAAGGCCACCGGGGTGAGTCCGGACATTAAGCCCGTGTGGTGGCTGGAAATTGATCACGTGGAGCCGTGAGTGGGTCATTCCTGAAGGTAGCCGTGTGTTACATGTGTGAAATACACATTGTGGGAACGGTCTAGTAAACGCACCGAAATGGGGAATCTCCTCAGTCACCTGTGGGCGCCCACGAGTTCACGTTGTTCTGTAAGGATCCACATAATGAAACCTTGAATAATCAGCGTGACACAGATGCTCCCAAAAAGCCTCTCTGACTCATCGCGCTCTTTGTTGTTGCTTGGATCAAATGCAGCGTCAGGAGGAGAGGGGGGAAAAAAACCAAAAACACACAACCCAGTTAAAAAGGTTAAAAAGAACTGAAACGAATTTGAATTTCAATTAGTGAATCTGATCTCCATAATGTAGTATCCGTGAGTCATCGCCGCGAGTTGTTGTTCGCCGCGACTCGCTGCCGCCTCGGTGAATAAACATGAAGAGCGCATGTTCGAGCCGCCGCCAGAAGATTATTTCTGTGTGCTTTGTGGAGAAAAAAGTTGCAAAAACTTTCTCACCTCCGCGTTGTTTATCACAAAGTTGATTATGTGTACACTTTGCAGAAATGTATCTCTCTCTTGACCTTGGCTGCAGCGGGCGAGGGTCCAGTGGAGCCTGAACGGATTTGTGTTTTGGGGGAACAGGAGCTGTTGGAATATTGGATTTGCAGGCTCAGCTCGGTTCTGCCCGAGCGAGCCTCTTCTGCTGTCGTCCTGGAGGAAGAGCTGCCGGTGATTTCCACCTCCACTGAACTGCCTTTTTGTTTTTTTTTGTTTTTTTATACATTGCCATCAAATTAATCGCAGGCTCGCATCTTTTCCTTTTTTAATCTTGAGCTCATTCGAGGGAAACAGCTGAAGGGGAATCTGCCGTTTAACTCTTCTCTATCCAGAACACTTAGCGCCGAATCCTCCCCGAAGGTACGGAGGTGCGAGAGCGCTCTTGTTGCGTAACACCATCTGTATGTACAGTAGAGAGCGGCGACGGAAGCATTCAGATCATTTACTGGACTAAAAATAGGAGTGAAACCGCACTGTAAACACAAATTCAAGCTGTTTGGCAGTTAAATAAACAGCAAAATGTTGTAATTTATACGATTGACGTGTTTTTTTTTATGTGAATTTACAATTCGTAAAGTAAATGTCCAGTTTAGGTTCCGGCTTGAACAAACTCTGCAGCTCCTCAGTACACAAGAAGAAGTTGTGTTTGATTGACAGCTATTATTGCTGTATTAGTGCTGTTGCTTGTCCGTGCTGCAATCGATGCTCGTGATGTCGGTCTTGCTGGTTTGCATTGACCATTAGACGGGAAGAAAAAGGTGAGTGGAGGTTGTCTTTAAGGTTTGAACTGGGAGAAATATGATAACGCTCCGGTTTTTATAATTGTTTTATGTAAATGTGACATGATATTCAGCAGCCATAAGTTTTTATAGCTCGTCACTGTGTTGCCAGTTAATCAGGTCGTTAAAACTAATGTCTAGGACAGCAGCCCTGAGATCAGCCCTGCCTTCTCTAATGTTTGGTTTGTTGTTTGGATATCATTATCACCGTTCTGGAGGCAGGTTCACTTGAAGTTTATCGCTTCACGTCTTTATAACACCTTGTGCATCCCATTCCGATGCTTTTGTATATCATTTTGATGAGATTGTGCATGTACGGAAGCCTTTAGATCCCCCTGTATATATTCTGTCCAGATCAACTCGAGAAGGAAAAAAATGTAATTGGTCACAGAATAATAGGCTGTATCGAGTGAATCCATGCGTGGTGGAGGAGAAATCTTTTCTATCCGAGCTGGATATGAAGCAGAATTGTTTATTTTGTCAGTGTTATGAGAAAGCAGCGCATTTCCTGTGTTTATTTGCGCCCTCCGAGGGGGTCAAGGGACTCTGGATTTAACATTATTGACCACGCTTGTGCAGTGCTGCTAACAGGGATGAATTAGTAATCAAGTCTGCGGGCTGAAATGGTGCCAGAACTGGTCTGTTTGCAGAGAGACTGCACAGCAGCAGCAGCAGCAGCCGGTGGGATCTCCTCGGCCCCCCGCGGACCCAAACATCAACTTGATGCATGACTTCTCCACCGTGTCTCCGCAATATTGAACTTCCTCTCCCCTCTTCATCCTTTAGTACGAGCCCTGAAGCTGAGCATGACCTTTATGTTGCCACTGAGGAAAGATAGAAAGGCGAGGAAGTTTCCTCGCAGTATTCCTCTGCCGCCTGTGCGGCGTGCAGGGGTAACCGGGCGGCGTGACTGCTATGCATTCCATTCGCGTCCGGCTCCATGGGTTTATGGATTTTGTGTGTTTAAAGAAAAACATTGATTCAGCAGCTCTATTATCTCGAGGCAGTCAAATAGCAGGTAGTGCTCGGATAAACACGCACCCGAAGCCTCGCCGCTAATGATCCATCCGCGCAGCGTGATCATCATCGGGTGTCTGCCTCACTCTCAAGGAGGAATTGTCCTTTAGTTCCAGCCAAAGAGTTTGATCCTGCCTGCTTAAGGCCACTTGAGTGTATTGGAGGACCCTCTGCGTCGGGCTTTTTCTCCTCCTTCAGCAGTCGCACTGGTGGCAAACTATAGAAGTCATTCGACATCACTTAAGGGGATTTGAACCTTGAAGTTACTGAAGAAGCCTTCCTTACTTCAGAGTATGTATTTTATTGTCGTGCTCAGGAGATCAACGCAATAATCATCACAGCAACATCCCGACAGCAAACAATAATTCAAATGCTCTCAAAAATAAATGAAAGAAATCGAGTATTTGTGGCTGTTGCAGGCGTCTGATAAGCCAATCGTCTTGTGCTCCTTTGAAAAGAGAGAGCAGGCTACCTGTGTGTCAAGGCTAGGTGAATGTATTGCTAAAGCTATTAGCGAGCTAGTTGGACAAGAGTGGCAGAGAAAGGATGTCCAAAAAGGTCACAATGTTAACATGCTAGCTTGACGGCGAGGAGTGCTATCAATAGCCATGTTGGTTATCTACGTTCATTGTGAAAATGTGAGGGGACTTCACAGTACACAGCCAATGAGGCTGTTATTGCGCAGCTAGCTTACTCAGTAGCACGAAGCACACAGCCTCTAAGCTAAAGCACGAGTGAGCGGAAGCGGCAGTGTGAGGCTTTCATTCAGCCGCTAACATAGTAGCACGAAGCACACAGTCTGTGAGTGGAAGAACGGAGTCGCTGCGGCAACAATGGACTCACTCAGCAGCTAATAATAACACAAAGCACACAGCCCCTGAGACAAGCTAACCCAGTTAGCACAAAGCACACACACACACACACACACACACACACACACACACCCCAGGAAGGATTAAGGGTAACATTTTTCAGACTGTAGTTGTTCATTTATGTATATATTTGACTTAAAAAAAGTCAAACAAGCTTGTTGAGCCTAGAAAACTAGCTGCTAATAGACCTCCCAGCTAGCCAGCGGTAGCTACTGGGCAGTCGGTTTCGGAGGAAAAGAGTTTATTCTAAGATTTTTACTAGAAATGCAAAGAAAGAAAGAAAGAAGTCAGTTTGTTAGACTTAATAGAGCTGCAATCAAAAATATTCCTGAAAACCAAACCCAGTGCACAGTGTCCGTCTTGTGGTGCACAGTTCTAAATATAGAAGATCCAAAATTCACTCACCAGCAGCCGACGTTGGAGGAAATCTGGAGGATGGAGGGTCCAACAGTGTGGCCAGTTTTAGAACACGGTTATTCAGAGATAATACTGACATGAAATATTTAAATAGTCGAGGAGGATCTGCGCTCACCTTCTGTCTCACTTGTCTTGAGCCTTTTTCCATTACATTGTACGTAACGTAATAAATCCCTGGACTACTTGTATATTTGAGAAAACATTATAGTCTCCTTAACCATGCTTTCACTGTCTCCTTGAGATCAAGAACAATAATCTACTGGCCTTTTTTTTTCCCCCCAAGACCATTCTCAGTGTTTTTCAGAGTGTGCTGATTTGTTGTTTTGATCTCATTTGCAGCTGAATCGTGAAGTACCAGGACCGATTCAAGGACTTTTCCAGATTGATAGCCGCTCTCTGCTAATGGAGATTGTGTTTGCAACATGTGGGTGGCAAACACAAAAACAGCAGTTTCCAAGGAAACAAACAAATGTGATGCTCTGTGTTTAGCATTGTCTGTGCTTCAGTAGAGTTGGGAGGAATTGTTTTTTCCTGATAATGGTAGGCGTTTATGCTCTGCCAGTAACTTAATGACCTCGAGACCCGAAGTAATGATTTGTTAGATGCAGTGTCTGAGCGAGAAATAATGATTTTCGAGCGTTGAGGGTTAAATGGGCTTGATGACAGTTTCTTGGTGAAGATTTGAGAAAGCACTCTCATTTTAACAGCGAAACCCAAATCTAGCGCTATCATGAGGTCAATCCGATGTTCCCAGTAGTTTTGTTTTCAACCAAATGTGCAAAATGATCATCGGCCATCGACTGAGGAGAATATTAGCATGCTCACGTTAGCATTTACCTCGGTACATCCTCACAGACCAAAGAGCTTGGCTGTTGACTCTTAGACCTGTTGCTGCTGGAGCCAGACACTTTTGGTTTTAATACTTTGAACATGCAATCAAGTCGTGTCCTAAAGCTCAGAGTAAATGTTTTTTTTTTTCAATTCTTCGTCTTCGGCCTCTAAATTTTTCATCCACGTTTTGGATTTGCGACAGATGACGATGGGTCACATGTGGACGAGGAGTGACCAGCTGCATTGTGGAGCCAATCTCAGTTGATTCATGCAGACTTTTTCTTCTTCTGAATGGCATCCTAAGCCATCAGTTTGTTAAGAAGTCAAGTGTAAGAACGACAATGAAGGCAGACCTTGAAGGAGCCCGGATTGAGCGGGACACCTTTGTCAACTCTCAAAAACATTCAAGCATGAAGTACCCAAGGGGGGGAGCCACCGTTTTACCTTGAAGGCAAACAGTTGCAGCAGCTCAGAGGGGAGAGGTCACGTGCTTTACTATGGTAACAATGCTCGGAGAAGAAGAACGCTTGTTTCCAAGGCGATGTGCGTTGCCAGCACCGCAGATGTCAAGTCATGACATCGGGAGCCGCTGCTGCTGGCTCCTCATCTCATCCGATTCTGGATGTCCAGTTCTGGTAATTCTCCTCGAGTGAGTCGGATTTTCACGAGGGGGGTTTTTGGAGGTTTTTGGGTTGAAAAGTGCATCTTTAATCTGTTACGTCATCTGCAGAATTATCGATGAATGTAATCTCTACAGAAAGGAGAAATGTTGCGTGTGGCAGAGGAGCAACGTCGAGCTTAAAATAGTGTTTTAAATCTCAGACATGATGTTTTAATCCGGAGATCCTGGAGGTTTTATGTGTGGAGATGGAAAATTCTTACCTGCCCTTCATTTCAGCACATATGCCCGCTCTCCTCTTTCAATGAATCATTGATGTTGGCCCTCCTCACACGCTATAGGTTCAAAGTCATCTCAGAAAAAGCCTCCCGCTCTTGAACCATCTCGACGCCGAAGTGATCCAGATTACCCGACGCCAGAGCTCGTGATGCGTCCGAATGCTCGGTGCCGAGATCCCGGTTTTAATTAAGGACTTTTTTTATCCGGGGAAGCCGACACCAGCGTTAATGAAAGGGACAGGCAGTGGGAGAACTTGGGAGGGATATAAATAGCAGCTTTTGTAGGCTAGGATTCCCTGTCGGGTTGGAGCCAAGCCGGCAGCAGATCACGCCAGCTGATTAGCATAGACATGCTCCCGCGGCTGTGGATGCAGATGCGTCTCTGTGATGTTGTGTACAGGATATACGGAGGATACAGCCCCCCCCGAACACAGACGCAAGGCTGTTATTTGCATGATATGCGTGTGTTTATCCAGACGAATACACAAAAAGGAAGAAACGAATGAGGTCACAGGAGGGAGAAAGGTGTAAATCCACTCTGAAACACCGGGGAAACAGCAGCTACAGGCTTGTGTTTCTCCGTCTGATGCTGTTATTTGTTTTATTCTCGTGGACAAGAAGCCAAACAAAGGCGAAGCTGTGCGGAGATATTTTTCGGCTCAGCTTCAGCGGAATAGCGGGAAAATGTCAAGCAGCATCAGGCTGAGGTGTGAACAACAAAGGGTTTTCTCTCTAAACCAGTACGGAGAGTCAGTGACCTCAACGGACCATTGTGTTCAGTTTAAACTCTGGCTGATGATCACTTTAAAGTCATTTTCCACCTCAATTTCATTTCCCCAGACATCCAGGGGTTGTCTGCAGCTTCAGGTACTGGAAGGAAGTGGATGAAAAATGCAAATGTGCCTCTGATTGTGCATCAGGGTCCCAGTAAAGGAACAATTAATTGTTAAAGATACCCTGTGGAGTTTCTTTGTGAACAAACATGTCGTCTTTAAATGTACGTATCATTGAGGCCAACATGTTTCTCGTCCTCTTCGGTCTTCTCTTTCTCTACATTTTCTTGGTATATCGCAATTTCTTGGTGTTTTACAGTCACCAAATGTCCAAGTTCCTTTTATTTGATTAATCAAGAGGAGAATAAGAAGATCCACCGATACAGAAATTGTTAGCTGCGGCCCGAGTTTCAGCAAATCTGTTATCTATCACATGCTAGGCATTCTGGGTAACACGGAAAACCACCACCTGTAGCACATGAGGCCCTACAGGTGATGAAATGGGGGCAGAAATGCGCTGAACCTCATGTTATCCAACAGCGTAACAGTATTCAGTGATGGATTAAGAGCGCGGCGGTGTGTGGATGGCGGGCTGACTGCTGAGACATACGTTACGGCTGCTCACCGGCTGCACTTCTTCCACTGGCAAGGTTTTCTGTGTGCAGGGTAACAGTATCCTGCGTAAGCTGCCGGTGGATGAGTTGGGAGTGTTTTTTTGAATGACGGGACGTAGGTGTGATTTGTAGGTCAGGCGTGGGGGATTTGAATGAATGGGTGCGTACAGTAGCACACCTACGTCCTCCCAGATCCTCCTTGAGTTGAAGGAAAAAGCACGGCGGCTCAAGGTCGGCCCATCCTGCTGCAAAGTCAATCATCACTGTAATGGATTTTTTTTTTCTCTCTCTCTCCCGCGGCTCGTCGGCAACAGCTCGGGAGTCGTACATTGTGTTAATGTGTGTATACGTCATGTGAGCGGAGGTGTGTTCGAGAGGACTTCAAATCGAATGAACCTGCACACTTCAGACCTGTGAGAAGACGTTTCCTTGCAGCCGTGTTTCCCCCCCTCTAAAAGCAGTTTTCTCCTGCGTTAAATAGTCACGCTTTGCCCTGCAAAGTTGCATGCATGATACAGTCCAGCAGGCTTCGGATAAGGGAGAAAAAAAACAACGAAATAATAAAAGCGAGGCACCAAAAGCTTTTACCCTGAGCCCATCTTTGAATCATGAGTGCACGATTTGCATTTCAAAATATCCTTTTCAACCATTGATTGCCCGCTTTCAGACGAAAATGCTTCTTCACAGCGTGAGCCTCTATTCTTAGCTGTAACCAGCAGCAGCTCGCGTATATTCGGTCTGTCTGTCTGTCTCTCTGCTGGTTGGATGGTTCCGAAGTTAGCAGAAGTATGACAGAGCCACAAAAACTTCTGCATCATTAAAAAGATCTTCTCCGTATCTCAGCATGATCTGCAAAAGTCTGTCGTCTTCATGCGGGAAGTGTTCAGCAGCAAGCACTCAGATGAATCATTGGTCTGATGGAATAATCCTGATTTAATGCTGTTTATAATCACCGCGGTAATGTAATCAAAGAGTGCTTACATTGCGTATTGTTTCGTAATGCTTCGCTGTATGAACTCTGCTTTTTTTTTATAAGCCGGCGGCTCATTAGACAAATGTTTGGTGCGCTGCCTGATTAACTAATAGGTCATTACGCAAAAAAAACCTTATTTGTTGGTCTCGGAACAATATCAACCCGGAGAAGAATTCATTATGAGAACAGTGTCGAAACTCTGCTGCATTTAATCTGTGCACACCAACTGCAACTCACAGTTTAATAGTGAATACGGTTAATTGAATGGTAACAATATAATGCCTTTTCTTCTGTTCAAGCAACAGTCTGAAACCCAAAGACAGCAAAGAAAAGCAGCGAATCTTCACATTTAAGAAGCTGAAACCGGCAAATGTTTCTCGTTTTCGTGAAGCTAGAACAAACTTTTGCTGGTTCCTCTGGATCTCATAATGTGTGGCGCACTCCAGAGCTCGCATTTCACCTCCTGTGGCATACATCTGGCAAACCCAACAGTAAATGAGAGCCCTCGGTGCGTATCTGTCAACTTCAGTGTGTAATGCCTGCAATTCGAGACGGAGCTGGCAGCCGAGCGCCCGTCGAGGTTTGAGGCGGAGTTGGCAGCTCTCTAACCCGGGAGATTTCTGACACATATCTGACAACCTCAGTAACCCTCGGGATTTTCAGACACATATCTGGCAACGCTTCATCCCACCGGGGCTCGCGCGCTCCACATGGCGCATCTTGATCTGGCAGCCTCCGAAGAACTGCGGGGAGCAGACTGGTGCAGGGGATGGAGCTGGCAGCCCACCAGGACCGGCCAGTTTCTGCCATCCCCGTGTTTGGCCTTTCGGTATTTACACGAGGCAGCTATCACAACAAAGCTGTACCCTCGGAGAGACCGCTAACAGTGAAGCACATAATGAGCACATCAGTGGTTTTTTGACGTACTATGACAGATGACGGTTGATCTAATATTGTTGTTTGGCTAAATGTGGAACGTTTGTCAAGTGTTTTTTTCACTTTACACGTGTAGTTTGGGGCTACGGTTTTATTTTTGTCAAGAAAACACAAAGACTGTGCTCATTTAAAAAAAAATTTAACAGCTAGATATCATGTTTGTTTTGTTCTTTGGAGTTGCTCTTTGGAAAGGGGTACTTTAAACATAAAAAAATACAATAAAAGCCCAAGGCTTCTCTCTTTTAAATGATTAAAATGCCTTTATTGTCATGGCATGATCCCGTTAGAACCTTACAAACAAACCCTGACACGTGTCAGCGTCGAGCCTTTGTCAGGGAATCTTTGTGAGTCTCTTATGACTACTGAATGCTTGATGCCGAAACATGACTTTGTTTCAACCTGACCATGACCTGACAATGAAAGCATTTTAATAGTTTAAAAGAGAGTTTTTCTCGACGCCTCTCATACATTCCCTCCAAAGTGCTCCGAGATATTTTATTCATGAAATCACTGAGATTAAAGAAAACCTTGATTAAAATTGCAATTACAGTATTTGGCAAAGAGAACGGGATGCCCGTACATGGATGCAGACGCTCTTTGTTTAATGGAAGGCCTCGACAACTGAATTTATAAAGAACCAACCCGTGTGTGATCGTCTACTGAGTTCCTGACGACGGTCGGATGTGAAGGAGGTCAGACGCCTCTGTGTTTAGAGAGTACGAGCAGGGTCGGATCTGAATGTTTTTTCAGAACAGTGGCACAGCGGAACAATAGGGAATATGCCGGTTGGCAGCACTCGGGTTTGCTGACTTGTGATTTTATTTAAACCGTTGTAAGAGTGCGTTCTAGTTCTAGAAGTATAAACTCAAAGAAACAATGCAGTTCATCGTCTAAACCCTCTTTTCATCCCTCTTGTTGATCCCTTTTCTTACAGATCCCATCTCATGTATTATTTAAAGAGGTTTTCGAGTGTTTCTCCGTCACGCTTTCCCCGGACAGCGACTCCTGCTGCAGATCAGTCCTCCCTTAACCTTGACGTGACCCCGTCACCGCATTAAGATGCTGCTGGGGGGCCTCTGCGCTCGTTCGTGTCCTGGGAGAGGATGCTGTAGTGCGTCTTGGTTTTTTTTGCGCTCTGCTCCGCTGTATGCAGAAGCACGGCGCTTTGTAAGCCTCGTGCATCACCTGTCAGCCTTCAAAATGCTGATGTATCTCACAGGGTGTCTCACCTGTGTGTGATGTGAGAGATTTACCTCTGAGTAGTGGCTTTGAATGGATATATGAGCATATTTGGAATAACTGCAGTAGCTTAAGGGCTCGAACAGGGACTCAATGATACCCTGTCATACTGAAGACTTTACTACCCTTCAATCTTACCAGATATGTTGGCAGTTAAAGGCCTCACAACTAGCACAGTTGCCGCCTCAGAATATCCCGTGTGCCGATCTGTTGCCATTGTTTCTCCGTCGCCCTCTGAATGTGTGACTCACGGCCGCAGCCCGGCAATGCTCGTCGATGCGGACCGAAACTGAGAGCGATTGTGCTCTGTAGGCATGTGGGGCAGGTGAGCAGAGAGAGAGAGAGAGAGGGAGGATGCTGTGAGGTAATCCTTCCTTCTGCACCAACACAGCCGTGTCGAGCCCACGGCCAGAGCTGCAGCGAGCAAACACCCCTGGGTGCTCTGTCTGTCACCGCAACGAGCAGAGCGTGTTTGGACGAGTCCGTCAGAGAGGCTGAGAACACATGTACAATGTTCATTGTGTATCACATGTGTTTTATAGCTTTTGTCTTTGATTCCAGTTGCAGCTGAAAATGACCAGGTGGTCGGTGGCTAAATTGTAAGCCTCGACTCTAATGTGCGATAAGTAACGGTAGACTTGTTTGGAGGAGCCGGTGGTGGAAGAAGTACTCAGATCTTGTGTATAAAGCAGAAACAGACAACATTCAACCCCTCCCTTCTTACATCTCCCTGTTGTATTACCATTGGCGCTGCTGTTGCAAAGACAGTGTTAGCAACATGGCTTCTGCTAGCAGCCTGGCAAATATTCAAAGCGAAAAAAATTCCAATTTGACCTAGAAACCCCTAGTTTTGAGCAGTCTTGAGTCCCAGTGGTAAGAGGAAACACATAACAGTGGGGTAAAGAGACTTTAAGAAACCACCGGAGCGCTCTCCATTGAGTGAACGCTCGTCAAACACTGACGCTTTGGGGTCGTAGGTTGGGTCGACCTCCATCCCCAAGCGTCAGTTTTAGACGAGTCGGGAATGAGACTCAAACATCAACTTGTCTTACAAACAGGACCTTTTTAAGAGTAGTGTTTCCCTGTGGTATTACCAGTAGCACTGTTGTTGCAAGGAAAGTTTTAGCACCATGGCTGTTGCGGGCAGCCTGGTTACTATCCAAACACAAAAATGTCCATAAGAATTCCAATGTGACCTAGAAACCCCCCTCTGAGTGCAATGAAAAGGCAGAACAAAAACGCTTAGTTGTAGGTTTTGTTACTTACCGATCTAAGAATGCCGGTTTTGAACCATCCCAGTGGTAAAGAGAAACACATATCGCCAGGGGAACAGACTTTGACACAACACCGGACAGCGCTCTCCATTGAGTGAATGCTCTTTTAAGACGAGTTTGGAGTAAGACTCAAAAAATGAACTTTTCTTACAAATAGGAGTGAGACATGACATTAACCTGCCGTGTGCAAGTTGTTGGGCCTTCAGCCACGTGATCTTTGCATCGTAGCGTGATGGATGCTGTTTGTAACGGGACTCTGGGGCCGAATCTGGGGCGAGCAGGCAAAGCTCAACATCTGGCCAACTGAGCCCTGGAGGACCTTGGGGACGTTAGCCGCTCGGAGTCTGTACCTCCTCTGTTCATCCCCTCACAGTGTATGTGCACTGCATCAAGTTTAGCTTCCTTCCCCAACTTCCTATCATCTCCCTGCAGCGCTCACAATCAGTCCAGACCAGGCGAAGGGAGGGGGGGGATCTGCCTCTTGCACAACAACTCATTTCATTTGCAAAACATTACAACTATTATCCTCTATTATCATTACTGCCCGCTGGAAGCAATCACAGCCGCTTTATCGCTCTAACTAGAAAAGCGATCACACCGTTGAGTCATTTCTCAAACACTGACGTCTGCAGTCAGCACATGCAGAGGCTGGACTGCATGTTCATCACCTGCGAGCTGTTTGTGTTTGTGTTTCCTGGCCCTGCAGGTCCCGTCCACGTTTTCTTATCTCAGCACCTCTGCCAGCAGACAGCAGACAGCATTATCATCCCATTCTGCCTCGGACTGCATTAATGTTTGATTTCAGCCTGGCTAGACGCTCTCTTCCTGCTGACGCTCTGCTTTGGAATAAACAGGGAACCGATCGCAACTCGAGCCCGGTCTGTTTTGTAAACACGCAGCCACATTGTTCTGAAATCTCAGTCCTGTGAACTTTAAGCGGGCGGAACAAGCGTTCATTCATATGTGATAGAGAATCGTTCTGATCAGCGTGTGCGCCCTGAATGCTGTTTCCCAAATGCAGGCTGACTCTCAGGTGGTCTCATTCGTGCTGCAGACCTTTCATGAAATGCCAGAGATTCACAGCGCCAGGCCTTCAACTCTAATTCATTTTGAACAGCGCCAGAGGCCATTTGACTTTCAGTGTTTACCTGCAGAGAGAAAGGGGGGAGGAAATACTAGTGTTCGAGTGCGTATGTGTCACAGCATGTCTCCTCCACCAGTCGAATATGTGCATACTTGTCCGTCCTGGTAGTCCTGATTAAATATGCATCTCACAAAATCTGGCGCTTTTTAAGGAGAAATCTGCAAGACATGACAGTTTGACCTTTAGAAGCCGGCACTGCTGCTACAAGACAGGGGAGGATACAGGAGTATACTATGTGGTTTGGCGATGATATGAATGGCTATTTTTGAATCGTGGTTTTTTTCGAAACAGTCTCAGTCACCCGCGACTCATCGAGAACCTGCAGGGCGCCCCGGATATCATCTCTCCTCCAATCCATGACTGTGATTTTCATTCAGGTCCATATAATTCATGTCGGAACCCTGTGATCTGCCGCCGAGCCAAGTGTCCGCAAGACTATGCAGGAGAGAAGGCTGGAGGAGAGCGATAACGCCGCCAGCACAAAGGCGACTCAGATGACGGGTGAAGACAAGAGAAGGGAAAAGAAACAGGGAGATGATTTTATATTAGATGGTTTACAGTGATGACCTTAAAGGCGTCGGCCCCCTGAGGCATCTAAACATTAGCTCTCCGATTTCACGGACGTACTGTAACATATGAGATATTTCTGTGAGGGCTCTGTACAGGCATCCTGGCAGTGTGTTTACACAAGATTAACATGGATGTAAAGGATAATGTTGCAGTAATTTTGATCCATTTGTATAGGAGTTACTGCAGTTGGTTCCTTAAAAGAGCAATTTATAAGACGTGGCCAGAAAACGTTTAAAGAATGACCCAACATTATCAGCAGAATTTGAAGAAACGACGGTAATGTCATGTCAAAGACGTCTGTGCACTGTGTTGCAGTGATATTTACTAGAGTTAGCATGCTAACCAGCTAGCCCCTGGCCCATTGTGTCTGTTAATACCACTGTCCTGGCCCTCTGCCGATTCATGCCTCGCCAATCTCCGCCTGCCACGTCTTCTCATCCCCGGGGTCATAGTCTCTGTCAGAGCCACTGTAAATCACCTCCATACTTTATCCCATTTCTTTAAACTGACGTATGTTATCCCGGTTTGGTGTCCAGCCGGGTTCCCACTCAGCTACGCCTGGTTGAGCTGTGCTCTGTTGCCCTTAGTGACTCCCCCGTGATCTAAGGTCTTGGTCCAAGCAAACTCTAGCCCGACTGGACCCACATCTAACCGAGCCACAAGTTAATTCATTAAAAAAGATAACGAGCGAAGAGCACCAGTTGCAGGTTACTCAGGTGATATACTGCCCCCTGTGTTTTTGGAGCTAACTTTGAATTCTGCCCATATTTCACTAATTACACCTTTAAGGTTGGGACAGAGGTCCACACAAGATGTTTTACTTTCCATTATTTGTAGAGCATTGATTGCAGACAACGTTTTAGATATCAAGCAATTTGGACTAAAGATGGACTGAACCTCCGAAGCATTAATTGTGCATCATACTATATAGGACAGTGAAATACCTGCACTGTAATCTCTGCTTGTGGCCTCTGCAGTGGTGAGGCAGTAATTGTTAATTCATGCCGTTTGATTTTCACAAGCTATTTAGCAATAAACGCTGTGTCCAAGGCTAAGTGGATACTAAAACTGCATCACGCACTGTGTTTTTCAATCGACTATAAACTGGTGTGGCAGATTATACGATCACCTTGATAGTTCGAGGTTTGATTAGAGGATGCCGGGTCTCATTGGAGTCGTCAAACTGTAGTAAATGTTAATGGTTGTGTGAAGGAGTCTTAACTTGTATACATAAGAAACAAATCTCCCTTGAGTGGTACAGAGATATTGACGCAGTTCTTATATCACAGTTCAGTAACTGATATTAATTATTTCCTTATCTTGGGCGGCATAGCTTTCCCCTAGTGTGTCTTATTTTCAAGGATTTCTCAATTTAATCTTTCTCTTTCAAGGATCTGTGATAAATGAAGGTTCAGGTCAGTGGGCCTTGAATTCCCCCGAGGATCAGAGATCGCTTTTCATCCTCTATTTCAGATGAAACACCCAGGCCACAAAGCAGAGGAGGAGGAAATGTCGAGGGGTCAAGAAAGTACGAATCACCTGTTTCATGTCTGCAGCATTCGGTGCCTGAACGAGCAAGCGATCTGAGATCTAGCCCTGTGTTTGTATGCAGCTTGCATATGCAAGTTGTTATTTCTTGTCTTCCCTCTGCGAACATCTTCGCGCTCGCTTGTCGGTGCTCTGTGTGGTCCTTTGTTAATATTCCCACGATGAAGCTTTGGTTTCTTTCTGATCTCCCCAATCTTTTTCATATCAGCGAGGAGGGAACATCAGACGGTGAGCGTCTTTGATGCTCCGAGCGTGTTTTGTTTATCGTGGCTGTCGCTGGATGTTATCTGCATGGACAGGGATTGAATCATCAATGCTCTCCAAAGCCCACCATCTCTCCCTACTGTAATCTTTGCAAATCCCACCACTTGTCTGATGAATTTTCCAAATGTGGCATCTCGCCCCGCACCAAACAGTTCCGTTGCTCAGTTGGTTATCAGCCTCGCTAAAATTGCCAAGCTTATCTGGCAACTGGACTTTGATTTACAATACTACACCGAAGCTCATGTTCTGAGGCTTTCATCTCTGCAGTGTCCATTCATCTAACATTGGACTGGAGCAGCAGCGTGTTTCCTTTTGAATTGATTCATCACATTTCAGGACCCTGGTGTTGTAGAACATGTGCCTGAAACCCCAGTGGTCCTCTGTTCAGTGTAGCCTCTCATTAAAGCTCTGGCACGCACATAAAGCCTCTGGATACACGTGCAACCAGAAATAGAGCCCGAAACACTTGGGTTATTGGCAGAAAATGAATCTATCACAATTTAGATAAACAAAGTAATTATTTAATTTACTGATAAAGACAAAAATGCCAACCACTGGTCCACTGGCCATCAAATGTGATGACTTTTGCAGTGTCTATACATGGGATCACATATCTAGCCATTTTGAACTAAAAGGAGATGATTGTGTTTGTCCGTTTCTTGAGCTGTCTTATCACCATTATTTCAACACCCAGTAGCACTTTCAAAATAAAACTTACTGATAAACATTTTGCATGTTATTATTTTTTGATTGTCAAATGGTCATGGTTTAGTCAGGTTTAGGCCCCAAAACTACATGGTTAGGTTTAGGCACCAAAACTACTTGGTTACGTTTAGACCCCAAAACCACTTGGTTAGGTTTAGGGACCAAAACCACTTAGTTAGGTTTAGGCCCCAAAGCTACTTATTTCGTTTAGACACCAAAATTACTTGGTTGGGTTTACCAATCACATTTGTTCTCTCTATATATGGATAATTGCCACACTGTATGTAAATTGCATGAAGCCTTTTGTCTACGTGAAACGTGTTGTAGCCCATTTATGCCACTACTCACAATGCCAGAGGACAGCAGGGTTTGTACGTCCTAACTGATAATGAAAATGCACTGTAAGGCGAGGACCCAAGACAAGACAATAATCCTATTTCCCAGCTAAGCCAGAGTGAGAGGACACAGGGTCGTCAGCCATGGGAATCATGTCCTCCAGCTGTACAAGGAGAACGGCAGTCACAGCACATCAACCAAGAGCCAGCCTGCTGCTGTCGAGTGTCCCTAGAAAAAAAAAACAAAAAAAAACTATGAACCATTGTGTCTCCTCTCGAGCGCTCTGCTCTCCATGGGTAATGCATGATGGATGGTGTGACATTTCCGGCCATGCTTGTTTGGGTGTTTCATAGCGATACGCTGCTCCGTTGCAGCCTGGATGACCAAATGAGAAGAGCGTGACAGAACATTACATGCGGGAAAAAAACAGAGGATAGGCATTCTCATCGGGTAATAAAACACTCCCGCCCCTCCCTGACCTTTTCAGCATGGGCACGGTATCGCCATGTGTTGCAGTGGCATTCATTTATCTCTGTACTGTACACTGGACCTGTCGATTTGAACGCCCGTGTACTGGAAAAGGGATCTTTCACAGCCTCGCTCTATAATTTACCCGATGAAATCGAAAAAGTCCATCTTGACATGAGACTCAGACAGAAATCCTCAGACAGACACACACAAGTCCAGGCAGATCTCTTATATGTAAGAGGAACTCCTCTGCGCTGCTGACAGCACTTGACAGCACATCAGACTGTAACTGCTATTTCTATTGGTTCAATGCCTTAAAAACCAGGAGATGGAGACTGAATATCTGAAATTAAGAGAGTGTTATATTGTGTATTCATTATCGTATCAGAGAGCTCGGGGATGTTACAGGCCCGACAGAGATCGGATGCTGTGAATGCAGATGAATACCACTCGAATAGTTCTAAATACTACAATACCCATGAACCCTAGCAACTAGAAGAAGCTGGCCAGAGCTTGGGCATATTGAGAAGGCACATTGTCCCATACGTCATAGAGAAAATACTCTGCTGTTCATATGTAATGTGTACGTGATGGAAAAGTACTTGAATTTATCTCACAGCGACCCTCCAAGTCAGTTGCTTTAAGCCTCCAGATGTTCATCTTGTTTCTACAAGCCATAATCTAGAAGCTAAAGATTGCAAACAGCAGAATTTAAAGCTGGAATTGACTTCTCTACTTATTCATAGTGCCCACTCTTGTACCTTTGACTATTTATCAAAGAACCTGATGTTTCTCTAGGCGCTCGTCTTCCATTCGAGCCTCAAAACTGCTGGACAGCGAACATCGGCCGCAGAAAATCAGCTGCTTTTTATCCACCATGAATATTTTTGCAATACTCATCTCAAGAGGAGAATCCGCACTTATTTAATCCTACATTGCATTAATTCTCTTGAATTCTGGAGGTCAGAGGTCGAGAGCTGCGTGTCGAGAGCTTGTTCTGTGATGGCAGGCGGTGGACGGCGTGGCAGGTCCTCGTACGGGAGTTCAAAGGGATCAAAATTAGTTATTAGGCGCTCGAAGGGCAGTAAATTGCCGGGCTGTAATTTCCACTCTCGGATTTATGATTTGGCCTCAAGGGGCCTTTACTGCATAGAGACGACCCCTCTTACCTCGCCGGCTAAAGGTTATTGTAAATCACACCCCCCCTCCAGCCCTCAATGCCATCACACGACGCGTCTGTTCACACAAACGCCCTCGCTGACCCTTCATTTCCCTTTTCCTTCTGTACGTGTCTGCTGTGATTGCCCCGGAATAATCCTCCCCCATCTACAAGAAGCTGCTTTTTCCATTCTGGTGTTGTTGCATTAAAGAGGCATTAGTGCAGTGACCAGTCCCCCCGCTGGCCTGTTACAACACCACAGCAGTGTCATCATGAGTCCCTTCAGGACAACAACTCTCTTTTTCAAGAGGTGACGCTTATTTTTTTTGTTTGTTTTGTTGTTGTTATTGTTTTCAATGCTTTTATGGAAATGACTTCGTATTTCAGTGCAGCTGATTGATTTCCATCATACTAAAGTGTATTTGCAAATTTTTTTTCTCATTTTTCTTTTATATTTTCTACACACAGTGATACAAACATTAACAAAAACAGAAACTGCAAAAAAAAAAAACCTGTAATCTACAATTGTATCTATGCATCTTTTCACAATTAATATACGATTCATTTAGTCTAGAAAATGTTAAAAAGATTATATAAGAATCCAAATTGACATTCTATAATTGAACTATAGAAGTGCAACGATTAGTCACTTCATCGATAAGCTGAGTGAAATATAATCAGTCATCAACTATTTTAATGACTGATTGATTATTTTGGTCATTTTAACAAGCAAAAATATCAAATATTTTCTGCTTCCTGCATCACTTCCTTTGTCCAACCAACTGTCAAAAACCCCAAAGACTCGTCATTTATTCTAATGAACCACAAAGAGGAGCTGCAAATCTTCACATTTACGACGCGGGAAGCAGCAAATATTTGATATTTTTGCTTGATAAAATGACCAAAATAATCAATCAGTCATTGAAATAGTTGATGATTGATTATCTTTCAGTCAGCTTATCGATGAAGTGACTAATCGTTGTGCTTCTACAGTTCAATTATAGAAATCACAGGCAATCAAGCTGAATAAAATCAATGTATTATTCGACCGAGAGAATTCAGTAACTGTGAAAGACTCTGCTCGGTTAATTATGTGTCTACGTCATTTTTTACTTGTGTCTTTGTGGACGACATGTGCGAGATAAGAGATAAAACATCAGACGGAAATATTGCTGCACCGAGCTAAAATATGTTCCCTCTGTTGTGAAAGCAATAAAAATGCAATCTAGCTTGATGTTTTTGCAATAGCCCCCTGCAGCTTCACAGTGTCTATATTGAATTATCCTGCTGTATGCTCTCTGGCTGGAGCGGCTCTTTGAAGCAGTGACGGCTGCCGGTTTCTCATCGGAGAATGAAGAAGGACGGGCGAGCCCGAAAAAACACTGGAGTATTCGGTATTCCGTAGGTGTTGGGGACCGTGTGACAGCAGCAGTTTGACTGTCAGCAGTCGGTGGGTGTCCGCCGCGTTATTTTACGCAGAAGACACAAACGAAAGGCGACTGCACAGATCCGAAGGAGGCGTCATTGATAGAAGCACGACGGCTGCTGTTGTAACACTTCCTCTATGTGCTCGCTCAGCACAGAGATCGTCTTTAAGTATTCAGAGCTGAGGCGATGAGTCTTGCTGGGTTAGAGCTGAATCTCCCGCCTGGTGGCTGTTTCCTCGAGGCCTCTCCGGCTCCTCGGCGTCCCACCCAGAGTCTCTGATTGATCCGTCTTTATCAGCAAGATGTGGGCCAAGAATCCAGCTGGCACTGGTCCTGAATGACCTGCTGCTGCTGCTGCTGCTGTCGTTCTGTGATTGAGTCCGTAAACCGACCTGAACCGTTGAGACTCTCAGTGGGCTGAAGTCTGATTTCATTTTGAAATTCTTGCTTCTATACGACGAACACTGATTCTGGACACTGATTTTCTTTTCCTGTTTTCATTCATCGGCAGACGCCTACAGACTGTGCAACAACAAAAATCATGAAAAAACCTGCGTAGAGCTGAAGTGTTTTCTGTATTCTATGTCGAGTCTGAATGTTGTAAAGTTAAGTCTTTGTGTTAAGTCTTTGTTCTGTAAAAGACAGATACTTGAATTCAGATGGTGTACGGTTGTATTTTTCTTTTTAGTGAGGACAGTAGGTGTAAAAATGCCTCCTTTTTGACATTTAGTGTCAATTTTGACTCCGAAAAACCGACTTAGTTGCAAAGTGTTTTACATCCACCAGCTGAAACTACGGTGGCTTTCAGACTATCACATCTTCAGGGTACAGAGTATTGCAAGACAGGACGGGCTGTGAAAAGCTGCTTACCATGCCGACTTCAGTACACATCAGTGCAACACTGTCGGTTCTTTACATCCGGTCGAATCGCTCCTTTGATTTCATTGGAAAGAGGAACAGATAAGAACAGCGATTTTGGTTTTTACCTCGCTTTTCTGCCAATTCTCCAATTTCCTCCACCTGGTGACTGGAACAGGTCACAGTTAATAGAGTAAAACATCTTTCGCAGCCTCTGTTTGTCTTCCCTGGTTTAGGCTAAAAAAGCAGCAGGTTTTTCTCTCCATCTGATTTGCACGCTCAAATATGATCACGGTGAGATTAATCACGTGTGGACACTTGTCAGCGGCGGGAAGTGCAGCTCCGGTATTGATGGCAGGAGGCTCATCTCATCATTTATTTATACCCGCCCTCTGTCCTGTCGTCCCTCTGGCCTCACGCTGTAAATATAACACTGTTTATCAAATATTAAAGACCCGGCGGTATAGCGGAGCTCTCCGAAACCGAGATTTAGAAATTGAGAAAGCACAGCGAGGGCCTCTGTTTGCGCTCATTGCCTTTCACTATGTGCTGCTTTCCCTTCCGGAGTTTTCAGGACACCAAATCAGAGTCACGATGCTTTCACACGCAGCTCATTTCGCTGTTTCCGACGTTCTCGTCGCCAAAGCTGTCAGAATTTGTCTAAGTTGTTCTCCTGTTCACTCACCACTCTTGCTGACTTGTTTTCAAACTCACTTGAGGATGCGCCCTGTCGCTTTCAGGTGACGCCGCTAATCACCCGCAGAGTTTTCCTGCGGCGTGGCTGCGAGAGATGGAGGCTGTTGGCTCTTTTTTTCCCTCGTCGAGGTGCTCTCTCTCTCTCTCTCTCTGTGTTACACTTGGTGAATCAGCATGCTGTCAATCACACCACCACTTCCCCTGTCTCTCCCGAGAGCGATGCGCAATTGCCCTGGTTTGTTTTTAGCCTGGAAGCATGACTCTCCCGCGGCAGCGCACCTCCATTTATTTATTTTTTTCAATCGGCTGCTGCTGTAATTTTAGCCCACAGCCGGCCCTCTCAGGGAAGGAAGCCTTGTCCACCATTTCATTTAGAGTTCATCTTCTAGGCAGACTCCACACACACACACACATATACACACTGCCTGACATACTGCAGTGCTAGGCATTTTGCCCAGGTAATGAGAAGTGGGGGGGAAAAGAAGGCGGTGGGGGGAGGCAGTGGTCTTTCAGGTCATGGGTAAAATAGTGCTAAGAGAGGCCTCGGGAGCAAAAAGCTCATCCAAGCGGAATTTTATAGTCATGCCCAGCTGTTTGAATGGCCCGTAAAATAAAAGCTGTGACACTGATTAAAGGACCTTTGATAACATTTTGAAAGAGAAAAAAAAAGGTGCAGATAAACTATTTTTCCGAGCTTCCTCAGCCTCCGCGTGCGGCAGCTCAGACTGTGCGGATGCTCGTTTAACAGTCGACTCAGCAGTCAAAAAACCTCCTAATTATCGTAAACCGCAGCTCTGCTTATGTTTCGGAAACTGGGCTGCTGTTCACTAGCTGGGCAGCAGTCAGCGCTGCTCTCCCCTCCCGAGGGAGTTCTCCAGCATCCCCCGGGGAACCCAACCTCTACGTGTGTGTGTATGTGCGTGTGTGTGAGCATATATACTGTACATCACCCTCGACTTGTAAAACCACAGGGGAGGTGAAAGTCCACTGAGCTGATGCGCTGAAGATGCTCTGTCACGCAAGCCTCTTCAGCTTCTTTATTTATGTGCTCGGACTGCTCTCCGTTCGCTGAGTCGTGCTTCCAGCCGCGGCGCATTCCGCCGCTCGCTGCTCTCTATCTGCACCGTCCCAGCATCCCATTCGCAGGTTATTTATGAGAGCGGCGCCCGGAGGGAGCGTTCCCTGGGAATAAGAATTCGCCAGGTTGTGTTTTTCCTTGAGAGATAGTGGAATAAGAATAAATATCATTTGAATAGAAACAAACTTCCGTTTTCTGCCTTTTTTCAGGGGCTGTGAATAATGCTGTGTGGCCGGGATGCACTGTAGGCGGATGTCACACCTCGAGAAAGATATCAGTGCGTGTTACGTGTAAATACAGTGAAATGTAACAAACAAACACAGTGTGTTTCAGTTGTGAATTAGCAAGGAGGCCATTAGCTTAGCATATAGAGCATTAACCAGCGAGCTCTCAGAGTTGTCTTAAAAATGCTCCTGTTTTTATGGAGAGTAAACAAAAATACATTACATTAATGTGTTTCTTAATGAGCTTTGCATGTAAGATTTAATTCAAATGAACAATTTGCAATATTAATGAGGTGATAATACAAATGATGTATTTTTTATTTATTTTTTTTACATAACGTGACAAACATTACTGAATAACCAAGCTGTTCTTAGAGGAAAACAGGAAGAAGAAGAAGAATCTTTATTTGTCAGACATGAACCTGAAATTTGTCCTCTGCATTTAACCCATCACTAGCTGCACATTCTAAGTATACACATACATACACACACAAGCTGGGAGCAGTGGGCTGCTATGTCAGCACCCGGGGAGCGCACATTGGGGGTTCTGTGCCTTGCTCAAGGGCACCTCAGCAGTAACCTAGGAAGTGGACTGGCACCTCTTCAGCTACCAGTCCACTTCCATATTGTGGTCTGTAGCTGGACTTGAACCGGCCACCCTCCAGTCCCCAAGCCAAGTCTCCACTGCCCCTGGGTGGCCAGAACACTGTCAGAAGCTAGACAGATGGCAGTGTCCGCCAAATGTAAATAAAGTAAAACAATATGACACATTCTGCTGTATCGTAGGCAACTGGACTTTTTTAAGCTTCTTGAAGATTTTTCACCTCTCATTCCTCAGTCCTAACTAAGTGGAGGGGAGTTTCAGGCTTTTAAACTGTCTTGGAGTGTCCTGCACTGATTGCAGCTGTAGTCGGGTTGATTGCACCAGGATGATTAAGATAAATCCTTTTCTTAATCCCAAAAGTTTTAAAGTAATGTCTGAGCTCTCCTCCCGTCTGTAAACTGAAACCGAAAAATATCCAATGTGGGGTGTTTATTCCTCCAGAAAATCTGGCTGCACCCGAGTCTCCCCTCCAGAGTTGCTGGTCAACTGATCAACATCTTTTGTTCTGGCGGCAGATTTTGCATATTGTGTGTTGAAAAGCTTTATCTCGTCTTGTTTGGTGCCTGTTTGAGCGTGCCCTTTGATTACTTCCGATCTGAACACACTCCCTCCGAGCCTTTTGTGTGTTTGTTGTGCTCGTGCCACATTTGGCTCGAGACGCCGACGAGCTGACGGAAACACGGAGAAGTTAATTAAAGTGGGTGTCGGAACGCCAGGTTTAGTGCGAGGACGGCGGCTGCAGAATTAGCTGACACTCTTCACTGTCATTTATACCCACAATTCGGCGTCATTGCATCTGTAACTTCTCCCCCTGTGATGGAGAGATAATCCCGCCGGTTTAGAGCTGAAATTTTAGTGGACGATTTTTGTTTCACGAGAGCCGAGGAATCTGTCACAGACCTGCCAGTGTGGCCTTCAGGGAGCGCAGTAGCCTTTTTCTTTAACTCCATTATAACGATAATAAAGGATTGGTTGAAACGTCGCTGGGTTTTTAGAAAAGAGAGTATACGACTGGTGTCGAGGAAGCTGAAGATTAACAGAACTGTCGGAGCAGTCGCGGGGCACTGTTGGGTCTCACAGGCATTAAATCAAATGATTGGTGTGATTAGCTGTGTTCCTCTGGGGCGGAGATTTATCAACTCTGAGCTGCTTTTTTTGTGCCTGACGTATGGCGCGAACCCAATTTAGAAAACGCAGACTGTTTGACAGACTGCCACAAGAGCTTCATTAACAGATTATTTCCAAGAGTGTGTGATGATCTCTGTGGGGAAACAACAACATGTTACAGGGGCTATTTAGCATTTCTAGTCTTAGAATCTGATTTTTGTACTGGTCCACTGTTGGTCAGCTGTCTAAAGCGATGACTTGGTTACCACGCCAACACTTTTTTTCCCCTGCATCTCTTGTTGCTATGGTGACAACGGGGTCAGGGATGTTGACCTGATCCTCCTCTACAGATAAGCTAGTCGTCACTTCAGCAGGCACCTTTCCTATAATCGACACATTTGTCTTGGGAGTTCGACCTTTTTTGCTTCTTTTGTCGACCAGTCATAATCGGGTTTCTATCGGGTCCCTCCAAGATGTCAGGTTTCATCAAGCGTCTCTCCCGTTTTTAACAGATCTTCCTGCGTCCTGGTGCGTGATGAGTCAATCACAACTTGCTATCTAATACTCAGCGGGTTTGAAACAGTGACTGACAGAGGAGCATGAAAGGTCATACAGTTCACTGCTCTGATTGGTTGTACGTCAATCCAGTTGACGTCGATCTCCAGGTCGCTTCAGGGCATCACACCAGGCTCACAAGTCTAAGATCAAACTGTCGTACAGGAAGGGCAGAGACACAACTGGCTGCATCTCCATTCTTTGTCTCCTTCCTTTCTCTTTCTCTCTACCAGTACCGTTATCTACTTTCTTTGTCAGCAGAAAGTGTGGGCAGATTGTCCACTAGTTGACTGATCTCAGATGGCGTCTTTCTCCGGGCAGGTGCTAAATGCTAAAATAGATTCACCAAATACACTTGGAAGGCCATAAATATACCTGGATGGGGCGCCAAGTGAAGTATACGTGTGGGAAACACTAAATAAGAATCCTGATTCTGTCCCTGCCTTGCCTTTTTCCTTCAATGTTTTTAGTAACACATTTTAGTGCATGGTATAGCTGTAATATGAGAGAGTTTCAAACCAGGCGGCCATTTTTTTTTCTGGCTTGAAAACACTAAGCACTAACCGACTTTCCGGTGTCACTCAGCGCTACATCGCATAATTGGTTGGAGGCCTGTTCAGTGATGTCCAGAAGCAAAATGCCCTTTGTGAGGGATTACCAGCTAATGAGCATTTGCAAATTAATTCCCCGGATATTTTTTTTTTCTTTCTGTTGTTGTCATCATAAAAGTGTGCTTTTTCTCACGATGGATCATGTTCTCCTCACAGCGGTAGGACAAAGACATCGCGTCCTTCGATTACGGATGACATTCAGAAGTCACTGTCGGCTCAGCAAGAGCGTTAATATTCCTAAAAAAATAAACCATAATTGATTAATTAATCTCAGGATAATGTGATTAAAGTTCTGTTTAATATGAGACACACGCCTTTCAATTAGGGCGTACAATTCAGCAGAAGCCGCTCTCAGTGCAGTGCGGTGTTGAGAGGTCCTTGGACAATACAATGAAGTTTAATCATGTGCTTTGAAAGACGGGACTTGCGCGGCAGGCCTGCTGTTTTGGGTCGAACGAGACAGCGCATGTATCTAATAAACTGTCTTGAGCCGCTACATAATGTTCATTTCATTACGAGATAATGAAGCCGGGATCACAAGAGCGCATTGTGATGATTTAGTTACGGTCTCAAAGATAACGAGCCAGGAAAAAACATTTGGAACAATGACCGCTGTGGGCTTCCGTAGTTTTTGAAACTGCTCTCATACCCGCAGCACTCGGAAATGAACTGGATCCAGAGATGCTGCGAGATCCCAAACGCCCCTCACCGCTCCTGAACAGTGATGATTAATTGGTTGTTCCGTTTTCACTGAGGTTTGACCACAGCCTGCAGCTCTGGCGTCCGTCCCACAGGTGAAAAGAGACCACGTTACTCTGCCTTTACTGCATGTTTTGCCCTCAAAACCCCAGCCTGTGATCACATCCACTTGACTCTCTGCGAAGCCTTCACTCGTAACAGTGATTTGTCAGTAGTAATTTGGGGGATTGTCGTGCCGAAAGGTGTCTTTTTGCTGAGGATTTCTCGCTCTATAAGGTCTACGGGGATTTGTCGCGCCGCCGTAGCTGTGAGACACAACATCGCCACACTCCCTGGAGTTTGTCTGTAACGCCGAGTTATTGTCCTTGTCTCCTGAAGGGCAAGACGGTGCACCGATGCTGAATCACACTGTGTGCTCGGGGTAGACATATCGCCGGTTCTGTTCCCCCGGCAGCTCCGGAGAATTAAGTTTCTAATCATAGTTTTATTTTAGGTCGAGCGCAATGTCGCTTTGTCACAAGCGATGTACCTTGAGTGTTGTTTTGCCATTATGGATTAGTTTTGTCTTGTATTTTTTCAATTAAAGGTCAATTTAATTAAAGGATTTGATTATCAAACGTTTGCCAGTTAATAGAACAAAGGAATTGTTTCTGTAGACTTTCTAAATCTGTGGAATTAGTCGGAAATTATGAAAAAATGTTAGCGTTGCATCGTGGTGTCTTGTGTTTTAGTCCTTTCCTTGATAAAATGTCTCACTCCAAAGTCAACCCCATGCTGTCTAGAAGTAGACCGTTTTTATGCCTCAATTTCAAACGTTCCCTTCTTTTCTTTTGTGCCTAAAATCAAACGCAGAGCATTCTGTTTATAGTGTCGACCGGCTCTTAATGAATAACACGCCCCCTCTCATCACTCAGGAGTCACAGCCAGACAGTTGTGACTCTGTTTGAGTCCTTTGTACCTGCCTGATGTGACCCGTTCAGAAGACACGCCCGCTCCGTGCTTGATTTAGGGATGGCGGAGACAAAGGTTTGATGTCTCCCCCTGAGTGACGGGCTGTCTCGCGTCCTTCTGACGGTTCTTTGCTCCGGTCGTCGTGGCGGGAGTGTAGCTGAGAAATTCCCGAGCGAGGTCGTGAAGTGAAAAAAACTGCGTCCAAGGGGAAACGACAGTTCTGAGAGAGTGTGAGCAGCAGAGAGGTTATCAGGCAGTAATTGGTGTATAGATGGAGCTCAGGGCGTGTTTGTGTCTTTTGTCGGAATCCATCAGCAGAAAAATGGATGGAGAGAAGAAAAAGACAGACGGTCTGACAGAGGAGGACAGCGACATGTCATGACGGGCTGCTGCAGACTCAGTGGACACGTTCAGTGACCGTCTGCATCGTTTGTTTCCTGACCAGCTCTGAATGAGTCTTTGTGAGAAACACAGCATCCTGCCTTTCTTCTTCTCCTCCTCCCTCCTCTACCTCTTGTTCCCCTGTCTTCTTCTTCTTCTTCTTGTCTTCTTGAACTCCTCCTGCATATCTTTTTTTCTCCACGTCCGTTTCTCTTCCTCTTCCTTTTCCCCTCTACTTTCATCTTCTTCTTCTTCTTCTTCTCTTTCTTCCTCTTCACCCTTTTCCCTTTGTCTTTCTTTTCTTCTTCTTTGTCTTTCACTTTCACTCATCTTCTTTCACTTCTTTTTCCTCTTAACTTCCTTTTCCTTAACCCCCCTCTTGTCTTCTTCTTCTTCCTGTTCTTCCTTGTTTTTCCTCTTCTTCTTCAACATCTTCATCCTCTTCTTCTCCTTCTTCTTCCTCTTCATCCTTGTTGTTCTTCTCATCTTCATCCTCTTCCTCTCCACCTCCTTCTTTTTCTTCAACTTCTCCCTATTCATCGTCTTCTTCTCCTCTTCTGCTTCTTCCTCTCTTCAAATTGTTCTCTCTTCCTTCTTCCCTTCACGTTCCACTTATTGTTACTACTTCCTCCTCTCCTCCTTCTCTTTATTCCTCTCTTTCATCGTCCAACCATCATTTTTATCGTGATGTCCATCGTCTCCACCGCCACCATCAGCGTCATCTGTAGTAGTAGAAGTATTAATACCGCAGTACGAGACGCCGCACCTCTTTGATGGATGTCACACAGTCTGCGGTGTCAGCTGTTGTCTGTAGCGCCACGCTCATGTTCTTGGTAATACGCCGCGGTCGATACACAGCGCCGTCCTCTCCGGTGGTGTCGCTCAGGACTATAGGTGTAAATCCAGCACACCTGGCGCCGCGCCTGCACCACTGTTAAATCCTCTCACACCCACAGACAACCCTTATTGTACGATGGGATGATCCTTTGTTCCCAGATGTACAGGGATGTACATGGCTGGCTCTCCAGTCGATAACAGCACGAGTATATGAATCAGACAGAAAGTATTTTTATTCATGCACATTAGTTGTTCTGTCTCCGCCAGAAGGGAGACCACCGACATCTGAGTGTGTCACCGAGGGACTGTAATATATTCTGGGGTCAGGTTTTGACCCGCATGTGTCTGAAACGCCCCGTGGATGTAACCTTCAGTCTGCGAAAAAGCTTTTTCATTTAATATTTGTTTGTTCAAAAATCCGACTTTGTTTTTGCTCTGACCGCTGATCAAGTCTTTTCTCTTGTAGCAGCTGTGACATCTGATTGTGACTTACGTTTTGGTGCAGGAGAGATAAACTATCACGTATTGGTGAAATGATTTGATTTAATTTGGATAATCCAGGGGTGCCTGACGGTTTTCTGTTGGGGGAGGTCAAAACTAAATGTTATTGGAAGATGCAAAATGGTGCCCAGATAGAGAGAGAGTCTGGTAATCCGTTCTCTGAGTCTGGTCTGAAGTGTTTTCTGTGCAACAACTTGCAGTAAAGGTTGATTTTCTTTATATTTTCATCATCCAGTGCTTACAGCCATCTACTTCTGCTCTATGTGCTGTCTTGCATCACTGTGCGGGGCTGTTGCAGAGCGTTGTATGATGCTGACCCCCACCTTTTCTTATTTCTTCCCTCTTCAGGAGTTTGCCGCGCTGACCAAGGAGCTGAACGCCTGCAGGGAGCAGCTGCTGGAGAAGGAGGAGGAGATCTCCGAGCTCAAAGCCGAGAGGAACAACACCAGGGTGAGGACGGCGGTGTTCATCGTGACCTCTTGTTTCAGCCAGATGCTGTTTTTCTTCCCCTCCCGCAAGTTTGCGTTCTCCAACTTTCTCCAAAGTTTCCCAGCTTTCCCCTCAAAATTGTCTTGTCAGACGCGAAAAAAAAAAAGAAAAAGAAAACACAAACAAACAACTGCACACTGCGATAGACCTGCGTCCAGAGGAAGCTTAAGCTATCTGGTGGGTTCGGTTTTAAAGGCTGCAGAAGCGCCAAAAGCAGCCGTGCGCACTGTCTGTTTCCAATTTCCCAGACATCACTTCATTAGCTCCCGCCCATTCTGCCGGAACATTTTCCCCACTTACTTCACATGGATGGCTGCTCAACGGTAAAACTAAGACCAAATGGCGCTGATGCCCCGCGGCGTCCGGGTCAAATTGTTCAGGAGAGAGAGAGGGGAAAAAAAACAACGGGAGACATTAGCGGATCGGCTCGGTTCTGTGCGGCTGAAGTCCTGCATCGTCTATAAAACAACATTTCCCCCTTTTTTTTAAAAAGCAGTAAGCGCACTCTGCTGTTGACAGATAAGACTGTGTTCCGTCCCACTGCTGATTAAGTGTGGATTTACAGTCTTGCACAATCTTCTCTGCGGGTGGATGCAGAATATTTTAGCACCGCGGCGAGAGAAAGGAAAAAAAAAACAAAACAGCGTGGCACGAGGTGAGATGCGAGAAAAACAGGGTACTGGAGAAAAGTCATTTTCACTCTCTCACTTTATTATCACCTCGAATCTTCCGATGGGCAATTACCAAGCAAACTTTAATTAAAGCTCGGTTTTGTCCCTGACAGGGTTTTTATAGTTTGTAATTAAATCTTTAGGAAAAAAAAAAAAAGGGCATGTGCAGGCAGAAGTGATGACAGTGAGATGACTCAAACTCTATTGGTTGTTTTTAGATAAGCATCACAAACAAATTACATGCATGTAGAGAACGCTCATAATGAGACAGGAACAGACAATCAAAGACCGGTTGCCAAACACAGGGCTCGGTTCACCTTGTGATTGATTCAAGGGAGGACATTTTGCCGAGTGTGCAGGAGACATGGTGGCTGCGGATGAGACGGTGGTATCAGACAGACGGTCTGCATGGAGTCTTTTTTCAGCCCTGCATGCACAAGACACCAACAGGATTACCAACTGTTAACAAAGTGGTCCGACTCTCATCGCTTCCACCCGCTAGATGTTTTCTACTTCTTGCTTGGAAAATTTAACAAAATGATTTCGCGCCAGGAGCAAAATGGAATCACATTTTATTTGAGTTACTGTTTCTCTAATGTTTGACTTCTTCAAAATAACTGCCTAAAAATGGCAGGAACTCCTGTTGTTAGTCCTGTATGACAATGACAGTGAAGGCGGGGGAACAGCATGAGCACTGAAATATTGTTACTGTTTGAGAAACGGACTGATGATGCCTGGGAAGCTAACACTGATGTTAGCCTTTTAGAGAAGCTAACACTGATGTCTGTTGGAGAAGCTAACAACAATGTTAGGATGTCAAAGAAGCTAACACTGATATTAGCCTGTTAGAGAAGCAAACACTGACGTTAACCTGTTGGAAGAGCTAACACTGATATTAGCCTGTTAGAGAAGCTAACACTGATGTTAACCTGTTGGAAGAGCTAACACTGATATTAGCCTCTTAGAGAAGCTAACACTGATGTTAACCTGTTGGAAGAGCTAACACTGATATTGGCCTCTTAGAGAAGCTAACACTGATGTTAACCTGTTGGAAGAGCTAACACTGATATTAGCCTCTTAGAGAAGCTAACACTGATGTTAACCTGTTGGAAAAGCTAACATTGATATTAGCCTCTTAGAGAAGCTAACACTGATGTTAACCTGTTGGAAGAGCTAACACTGATATTAGCCTGTTGGAGAAGCTAACACTGATGTTAACCTGTTGGAAGAGCTAACATTGATATTAGCCTCTTAGAGAAGCTAACACTGATGTTAACCTGTTGGAGAAGCTAACACTGATGTTAGCCTGTTGGAGAAGCTAACACTGATGTTAGCCTTTTTGCTTTACATCCCAGTGACCATGTATTAATTGAATCTCCATCAACTCCAATTTGTCAAAGCTAAAATTTATTGTCCAGGATGGGACTAGTATTGACTTTACGGTTCAGTTCAGGATTTTTTTTTAGATAAGCTAGCAGTCTGAATATATACCAGGAGTATAAAAAAAATGTAGCCTATTGGAATGATGGGTTGTTGTTGTTACCCACGCTCTCATAAAACTCTGACTTTTGCTCTTACCCTCGACCTCGTCCATGAATGCATGCATGCTCTTCTTCCAGTCCTCTCGAGAAATCAAATGATATCACCCTCCGTGCGTAATGCTTAATGTAGTGCTTGATGTAGACCCCAAGCAGGGACTTGATTTCCTAACCAGTGGTTAACCACAGAACTCATTTAATCCAGCTGCAGCCTGTTGGGCAGCCCCTCAGCTGGGGGATGTTTAGACTAGTGAAGCGGAGGTATGACAGCGATGAAGCCAGTGAGGCTTTTCAGGGAAAATAATGGAGGAATTCATTTTCAAGCTGGAACCTGAGCCCTCCAAGCAGATCATTATCTGGGGGGAGATTTCATATTATGTCCTTGGACAACTTCCCTAGAGGGAATGAAGTGTTGAGATGCGGATCACCACAAAACTGCTGCAGCGTTTCCATTATCTGGTGCCGATGAGTAAATGAGAACAGATGATCCAGATCTTGCCGTTGAGCAAGAAAGAGTAATAAATATTGTTTTTTATCTCCGCTGCCACACTGGTGTACTGTCTCGGTGTCACACCCAGGGTTGTTTACTCTCAGTTGTTGTTGTTCTTCTTCTTCTCCTGAAGTCGGCCCTCCAGCTCCACATCTCATCTCCGCCGTCCTTGTGAGACTCCCTGCTGGCAGTTGACTTGACATGCTAGCAACCTAGATTAGCATAATCCCTTTTGTGCACTGCTGGAAGGATTACAGTTACTTTTGAGGCTGCCTCTTCTTTTACGCCTACACATCATATCGCCTTTGATATAAAGTGCACTTTATGTAAATAACTGTACGTCCCTGCAAAAAACAACGTTTTTCTTTTGCACACCTGTTGAAACAGCTTATCTAAAAAACCCAAAAACAGGGTAAACATTTTGTGGATTATGTTAATAATAATAATCATTTACAGTTCTTGAATTAAATCAACCTCAAACATTGTCACTGTGAACATGATGCCCATAGGACTGTCTACCAATACATGCAACCTATTACATTTAATAGGGTTAGGGTTAGTTGTTTCCCACACATATGCTTTACTTAGGCTAGTTGAAGTTTATTTGATATTATTGGCTTTAATCCCTCTGAGAGAACAACACCATCCGCAATTGCAATTAACTGGTGGAAAATCTGCCCTCACCGCTCTCCAGTCTGCTGGTGGGGTCTAATAATGATGATAGTAGTAATCCATCTGACACACCAGTTTCATCGGTGGAATGAGACAAAGTAAAGGATATTTAAACAAGTCAGACTAGATTGGAATCTAAACAGAAGAATAATCTCAGTTAGATAAGAATACAGTGCCTGAATTGGATGTTTTTGGTTCATAATTGAGCAATATGTAAATAATTTTAGTTGAAAATATTAAAAAATCTATTAAAGAATAAATCTAATAAAGGAATGTGACTTATCAAGACAAGGCAAGTGACTTGAATTAAGTCAAAAGATCTTCCATGATCCATTTATACTTAATATAAAAGTTTTCTTGTATGCCAATATAAGGTAATCACACCTGAATCAGCGTCTGACTTAATTACTGCTATGTGGACGATTTCTGCTTTTTGATTGATTTCTCCTGTTTTACTCCTCAGCTACTGCTGGAGCACCTGGAGTGCCTGGTGTCCAGACACGAGCGGTCGCTTCGTATGACGGTGGTGAAGAGGCAGGCTCAGTCTCCCTCGGGGGTCTCCAGCGAGGTCGAGGTCCTCAAAGCGCTCAAGTCCTTGTTTGAACACCATAAAGCCCTCGATGAGAAGGTGAGTGTGCCTCGCTCAGCATTTATCAGTGGTGCTGTTCGGATGTGATTTCTGTGGTGTACACGTGCAGTTTACTTGTGTTTTCCTGCTAACGTCTGTTGCTTTCAGCTTCTACAATCACGGCCGTTTCTCCTGCCTCCTCACAGCCTGCCGATTTGTGACCTTAGCCCCTCGTGTGAAATCGCCGCCGCCCCTGTAATCCATTCATCCTCTCCTCTAAAAGCCATCATTTATAAAAGCATAGCTGTTGAATGGAATAAAAGCTGCCAGCTCAGGGGCAGGCGGGGGGGCTGGGGTGGCAGGGGGGCATCCCGACTCGGACCACGGCTAACTTCTAAGCCAGGATCAACCTCTTCTTGAGAGCCGGCTTCCTATTGGGCCTCAGCAGCCGCGGTGCAAGTAATTGCTCCATCACAGCCGCGAAAATCCGAGAGGAAGTCACTCTTGAGTTCACAGAGGAAGAGGGGGAGTGTAGGAGGGGGATCTCCTCCCCAGCAACCGCTCCTGTTAAAGGCAATAAAAGCCTCATGACGCTGCTTTGAAGACACAGCGGAGTGTTATTGTGAGGCTGAGGGAGGACAGAGGACGGCCCGCTCCGCTGCAGCAGCGGGGCTTCTTCTCTGCTCTGCTCTGCTAGCTGACCGGCTACGCTGGAACTTCAACAGTTTCCAGTGGGGGAATAAAGATCATAATACAATGTCTGTGTGTTTGTTTTTTACTTTCAGGTTAGAGAGAGACTACGGGTGTCTCTGGAGAGGGTGTCCGCCTTGGAGGAGGAGCTCACAGCAGCCAATCAGGAGGTGAGAGCTGCCACAGACAGTGGATGCTGTAATACATGTGTTGTACTTTGTGTAGCATTGTGTCCTCAGTGATGGATGGAGGGATGGATGGATGGATGGATGGATGAATTGTTGGATGGAAGAATGGACGGATGGATGGATGGATGGATGGATGGATGGATGGATGGATGGATGGATGGATGGATGGATGAATTGTAGGATGGATGGATGGATGGATGGATGAATTGTTGGATGGAAGAATGGACGGATGGATGGATGGATGGATGGATGATGGATGAATGGATGGATGGATGGATGGATGGATGGATGGATGAATTGTAGGACTGATGGATGGATAGACATAGGGAGGGAAAGATGGATGGATGAACAAAAGCAAGGCTGGTTTAAAAAAAATAATAGTCTGAGACCGTATAAAAAAGTGTGATACCTAGAAAACGATATAAACATAACATTTATAAAGATAAAAAAAAGAAATAATCAGAAACAAACCTGTTCACAAGAGAAATTAATTATTTTGACATTTTTAAAACTGCTTCTCATAAATTATGAGAGAAGAAAATGAAGGATGTCAGAAAGATTTATGTTTGGATGCATAAAATTGAAAAGCAACCCTGAAAACTGTTTAAAAATGCACACACGTGTCCAAAAACATGTTCCAACCCACATAACAAATAAACAGGATTATGTGCTGCTTGTTTATGTGGATGTAAATCTACCTCAGGATGTGACGTGTCCTGGGTAGAGTCCAGAGATGTGTCCTGAATTATGCATCGGCTCGAACACCGAGGAACAACGAGGGCACTTCTGCAGGCTTCGCGGTGAGCGTAGCTAAACATGGTGCACATGAGTGGCTGAGGCGTAGCGCCGACAGAAGGGTGGCCACTCTTGCTTATGGTGGCCTGACTCCTTCTGAACCTGCGGGGCTCAGGCTGGGCCAGAAGTGCCCGAGCGAGCCCTCGCACTGCAGATGGTCCTGTTCCAGCTGAGAATAACCCTCAGGCTGGCACTTCACAGCCTGTCAGACATGCCAGTCTGACACTCAGACCCTAGAATAAAAGTCAGAGAGGAGAGGAAGAAGGGGAAGGGGGAGTGAGAAGCAGAGAGAGAGAGAGGAGGTGGTGGTGGTGGTGGTGGAGGAGTGGGTGGAAGGACAAGACAGCGAGCTCAGGTTGGAGAGGGAGGGAGGAGGAAAATGCGGAGGACAGAAATAGAGATGGCAGGTGGGAAGCAGAGGCAGGTTGTGTGCGGAAGTGTGTGTGTTAATGAGAGTGCAGGGGTGAGGTCGGTCCAAGAAGCGTCTGACGAGAGGAAGGGTAGATGAGACTGTGATGGTTTAGTGGATCAGCTTGTCGAGTCCAAAATTAGACGGCATAGGATTGAGCCAAAAGAGAGAAAGAGAGAGAGAGAGAGGGAACAGTTAGAAAGATAATGTGACGGGCTCCAGAAGCCGCCTCTCATTTTTCTTTTTACAGCTTATTTTGGACCAAGTCTTGCTTTTCCAAACTGTAAAACCGCCAACAGACGTCTCGGCCCGAGGACGTACCTCTTTGAAGACTGTTCTCACTTTCGCACAGCCAGGGTTAGAAAAAAGAGCGTACTGTACGTCTGTGAGTCTGCACCCTCATAAATGGTTAACGCCGGACCTGTCAGCCGCGCGGACAGATGAGTGATTGGACCTCGAGGCGGTTAAAACCCTTCTTTTGCGAATAAAAGTGTCCACGCCTCAGAGGCTCCAGGGAGGTGCGAGCAGCGCTGGGAGCCAGCGAACCGGTAATTGATTTGTGATGGAGGTCTGGCATGAGCTCCAACCGCTCCCCACCCCCCCGCATGCCCCCACATCCCCCCACATCCCCCAATACCCTTCTCCACACCGGGGCTTACACCAACGCGACCGTGCCTGATGAAATCATCGACCTTTGACCTCACGCAGTCACAGGTGTTTAAGTGGATGCGCGCTGATTACCGCTGGTGATTGCAATTTGCTGCTGTGGCGCAAAAATGACGCCGGGGGGGGGAAATCATCATCAACAGCGCGACAACATTAGAAAACAACTTCAGCATGACTCAACGGTTAATTTGTACAACAACGTATTGATGCCATGCCAGAGACGGAATAAGGATCACTTTCACATTACAACATTAAAAGATACTGACAAGATGCTTTTCACCTCATCATACTCAAATCATGTCCTGTTACAACATAGAAAACGTTATTCAGCTGGCGGTCTAAGAGTGAGTTCGACCCTGTATCAAGCTCATTTCTGCCCTTTGATCATCATGATTGTGGCCAATTAGCCCATTTAATAGTTTGGTATGTTGCTCAGTGCAAAAACACTCTTATTTACTTAAAAGATTGAACCCAGGCTGTTTAAGTGGAGGTCATTCAGGATACTCAAAACTGACAATGGGTTGCTAAGATTTAAAAGGTGCATCGCACTTTTTATTGTATATTTTTAGACTGAAGGTTTTTTTTTAGTCCTTTAGGCCTTATAATATGAACTGTTTCACATCATAACTTCTTGTAATTACACTGAATGCTTCATAGCAGACTACATAATACTCAACATTCAGCTGTAAAATCACAGTATGATGTCCAGCTGCTCGTCCTCTTTCACCTCTGACGTCTGTCCATTAGCAACAACAACAGACTGGCTCAGAGGATGAACAGCCAGTGTTTGCATGATCTGACCAGTACAGTCCGCGTATTGTTTAAAGTTCTGGTAACTCAATAAAGTAAATCAGTAAATCAATAAGGATTGGTATAGAAACTTTAGTTGGGGACTGATTTGGATTGGCACAGAGGAAAAGACAGTTCAACCAACAACACAATGAGTCCATTGAGTTCAGATGGTCTAACGTAAATAACATAAGTGGAACTTGAAGTTCAGAGAGAATTTGCTTTTCTTTTCACTGTCAGCATGAGAGGACAGCTGTCATCAGATTTCATTCTGGATTCCAGAAATGTGTAGCATCAGCTGATGTCTGTTCTCAAACCAGTGAGAGGAACAAAACAAAAGCAGAAAAGCAAGAAATCTCTTGTGTGAAATGAACAAAATGTTCAGACTTTGTCTGAAAATCTTGTGTTTCCGCGTAGGACCGGCTAAAGAGCCAATCGAGAAACAATCTGAGACTTGCGTTTATGATTTCTTGATACAAGATCTGTTGGAAAACCAATTTTTAGGAAAGGCCAGACAAAGACAGGAAACCTGAGGTATCACAGGCAGATTCAATTCCCTTTCTTCTTATAAAAAAACAAGAGAATTTTAAGCTTCCGGGATTTGTGTCTGTACTGCGTGTGTGTGCGTGTGTGTCTGCGTTTCCTTCAGCGCACGTGATTGATTGTGTTGTAAGCCCATTGCACCGGAGACTTGCATGCCCGGAGCTCTCACCTTGACAAAATCAATCTTGTGTACCGTAAGAAACCCCTTCCCCTCCCCTCCCCCCCGACCCCCAGCCTCTCCCTTCACTCCTCCTCACGTTTGTCCAATTTCTCCTTCATCGTATTACCTCGGACACTCCTCTCCATCTCCGTCTCCATCCCCATCTCCGTCCAACGCAGAAGTGATAAAGAGAGATAAAGAAATCACAGCGCAGGCCCGTCTTCTCCGTCAGATGCTGCTCTGACGATGAGGACGATCGACAACATCAGAAAGAAATGAAAAGCTTTTCCACTCGCTCCACTTTATCATTCGTTGTGCCTTTACATCACGGGTGGTGTTTGTGCTTGATCTCTGAGCTGGAGAATTTAAAGACGACTTCGGAATAATGGTACAGAAAACATACGGAGGCTAAATCGCGCCCTTGTTAAAATAATGAACAGAGACGTTTTATAGTTGGCGCACAACAACCGGCGACGAAGAAGCGGAACTGTTGCCGAGGAAGTCTGAGGCCGAGATTAACGTGAGGGTGAAGCCGTGTTATAGAAATCATCTTTCACTGCCATGTCAGCGAGGGCGGGTTGGAGTTCAGAACCAGATCATGTCAGAATCACTTGAGAGAGTTGTTGGTTTTATCGACGGTCGCGTCATCGATCGTGCCCCGGCTTCCATCGCTGCAAATCTCCAGTTATTGAGAGGAACGAAATTTTTCTGAGACCTTCAAACATCCCAGTCTGTTTGTTCTGAGCAAAGATGACCTTCCAGTAACTGTGTTAGCAAGTCCTTTAGAAGACGCTGTGTGAATACTTTATACTTGGTATTGTATTGTGCTGCGTTTTTAAAGATACATGTGTTATCTGAGCAAAGAAAGAAAGTATTAATTTGTAAAACATGCCGAATTTACAAAATGTCTAAATAATTAAGAATGCGTCATTGAAATCATTTTGCAAAGTTTATAAAGTCCCTCTGAACTCAACAACTCACACAATTTGGAGATTTTATAAGGGAGTCTGGGGAATTGCTCTCCCTCTTCATCTCCTTGCTGTTGACGGAAGTTGATGTGGCTGATTTGACTTGTAGTATGTCGGCATTAAATACAATACAGTTGTTTGTTTTGTTGTTAAAAGTGCGAGTTTGTTGAGGCATCGCTTTACCGTCTTTTCTGCTTCCCTTCTAAAGGCATCTAAAGGCAAGTCCCAGGCTCCCTTAAAAAAACGCTCAATTTTGAGACTCGTTGCATCTGGAGGAACATTATAGACTTTGTGAAACGCTCACTACAACACATTCCTAACTATTTGGGCCTTCTTGTTAATTCGGCAACTGTTATACATGAAGACATTTCTTCATTTGTGTAAAAATCGCGTAAGCTACAAGTGAAGCTCACACGACGGCTGTATGATTCGCCAAACTGCTGCAGTGTTTTTGCAAAACCGCACTGAACGAATCACTTTTACGAGGAGGTTTTGCAAGAAGTTGACATTTTTGATGGGTCATTTTTTTAATGGTGTGCATGCTTCAAATTACGGACCCACGAGTTTCAGGCTTGTGGAAAGTCTTGTCTTGGAAAGTGCAAAGAGGCTCCGCAAAGTCTCAGGGGGCTTCAGAGTGTTTATGAGAGGCATGTAGCAGCAGCAGCAGCCGGGCACACTGTCTACATTTGTCTTAAATGATAATCACATGGTGTCTGGTGAGGAAGAACCTGATTATTGTTGTTGTCGGTCACCCGTCTGACAGGATTATGACTTTAGGACAGCAGCTTAAGGTGGTGAAATGAGACACGATGTCCTGCAGGACATGATAATTATAGTTATTGAATCCGCCGCTTTCAGCTTCATGTTTGTTTCCTGCGGAGAGGGACATACTATAATTTACCAGCATTGCATAAGACAGAAACAGGTTCCGTCCGTGTTGTAACATCTTCTCGTTTTGTTTCTCAGCCCTCTGAACCTCCAGCACGAAACACCCTCTGTGTGCCTGCAGGTATCCTGACGTTGTGTCTTATTTCTAATTTGTGCACTTTGTTTGCCGTCCTGCAGATCGTGGCCTTACGGGAACAAAATGCTCACATTCAGAGAAAAGTGGCTTCCGGAGACGGATCGGAGGACATACTGGAGGGCAGTGAAGCTCAACAGAAGGTCCACGGCAAGGTGAGCCTCCCCAGTAACACAGCGCAATGTGTTTTTTAACACATGGATGGACACAGCATTTTATTATTCTTTTCTGCTGGCTGCAGAAGTGGAAACCGTCATCTTTTCCCAGTAAGCATTTGACAGGTGCAGGAGGTGGTCAAGCTCGGCACCGATCTAATTGGGCACAAAACCGGTGGCTCAAATTGGACTGGGCCGATTAAGAATGCCTTTAGGTCCTCATTCCACCGTAGTTTTCTACACATTTTACACCCTTCATGACAGTTTATAATGCTCTTTTTGCCATAGCCAGACACAAACTTAATCCCTTGTCCTTGAGTTCTGAGATCTTGAGACGTAAGCACAAACTATACAGTGAATTTCTTTCAATAAACATGACATGATCCTCAATTTTCCCCCGTCAAAACTCAGGGTGGGAAGCTCACATGCTGGGATAATGTCATGCTGCAGTACGAGATTCCTGATTGATCAGCAAATGAAGAGATGATGGATAGTGGAAATCCAGAGGCCATATTTCCAGTTAAAACAACATATTTGATAGCCTGTTGGCTAACGTTAGCATTCAACTACTTGCTAGCTTACTCTACCATTTGTTTACATCCAGTGTGTTTCACTTTTAGGCCCAAATAAATGTGTCCAAAGTTGGGCTTTGATATTTTTGCCATTGTATCGTGCAACACTGTCAAACAATAACGTAGGCTAGGAAGTGTCTGAATGCTAACGTTAGTTGTGGAAGCTAACAGGTCATCAAATATGCAGTTTGACTTCAATATATGCTGCAACGACCTCCAGATTTTCACTATACATTGTCTTTTCAGACGCTAATCAAACAGGAAGGGATGAAATGCTAACAATTTGTCAGATTCTCTACGTTTATTGGACTTACAAAACTGCAGGACGACTCTTGAGCTTCCCACTCAGAGGAAAATGGCCGCCGTGTGTATATGATCTAACGCCTTTATGTTCCTGGATGGAGCATAAAGGTCCTGTATTGTAAAAAAAAAAAAAAAAAAGGTGAGATTTCCATGTGTGTTTTTATCATGAAGAAACATGGTGGGGTGGTGCCTGCTCAGGCCCGTGCGAGCGGACCAATCAGAGCCGACTGTGTTTTTCAGGAGGCGGGGTTCTTAAAGACACAGACACTGAAACGAAGCGTTCAGACAGAAGGGTGAATAGAGGTGCTGCAGCAATGGACAGTACGTGTGAAAATCATGTGTTTTTTTTTAACATAAAAGCATGTGAAGAGTTTATAGAAGTCATCCTGAACAAAGATATGAACCTGAATATGAACATGATATGGGACCTTAAAGTTTCATATATTTCAAATATTGACACGATAATAAACAAGCACATATTTACCTCGTTTAAGCATGGATCTTGGCTTTAATATTTAATTTGTTATCATCTTCAAAGTTGAAACCCTGCTCCAGTAATCATGTCTTTGTGTCTGAACCTCTGCTGTGGTTCTATTACACAGATAATTGTTGCTCACATAGTCCCGCCTGCTGTTTTAATCGTCAGTCTATCACTTTGAAGTCTTGCAAATTAAAAGGTTTTGCTCGTATATTTAGCTTCCGAAGGTGACCTACAGTCGGGTTGAGAGCTCTCGCTGTGACCTCCGTCTTCCTCATTATGCGGGAGCGCACGTGTGCATGCACAGCTGAATACAAATTCTGCCTCTGATTATTAATTTATAGACGGACTCGTAACTGCTCCCATGTTTTACTAGATCATATAAAACAGGCAACAGAATCAGAGCTCAAAAACAGCCGAGCCCCCTCCCAAAATCCCAAAGCGGACCTACGAAGTCCTTTTTTACATGTAGACAGCAGCATCTGCGTCTCACAGAGGATACCTGGGCAGATCAATGAAGATGCTATTAGTTTGCCGGTCTGCTGCAGGAGGAGGTGGGGGGAGTAAAAAGATGAGGAGGGTCTGCAGAGAGACGGACTAATGAGGAGGCAGCTATCGTCTGCTCTGTTTTGCAAAGATAAAAGGAGTGAATATGAGCGTGTGTTGGTTTTATTTTCATGCCCGCAGAAGAAATCGCATGCGTGTGAAATACGGGAAGATGAGAGTGAGGGCTCATCATTCAATGTCACTGCAGTCATAGGGACCGACAGGCGCGTCAAGCGGGGAGTGACAACCCCGATCAGCAGGATCGTCTTTGGAAGAAGCTGATTCTCACGTGTCCCTGTGGTTGTCATTAATGTGACAGGTGGAGAGAGGTCAGAGAGTCAGAGCCAAGGAAAGGAAAGGAGGGAGGAAGGAAGGAGAAGCTCTTTATAAAGTGCATATTGACCAACGGTGCTTTCAAAACCTCTGGCATTGACCTGGATCAGCCTGATGGACCGGCTAATGCAGTCCGACAGAAGCGGCCTGCTGTTCTCCACCTTCATTTCTCATTCAAGAAACATCAAGCGCTTGACTCTAGATCGCTCCGACCACAGACTAACTGACACACAACACACCTGGGTTACCTTTTACATTCATAAAACAATAAAAGAAATTATAATCCTTGGGAAAGACGAATAAATGAAACATATTTTGAGAAGGAAAGTGAGTTTGCATCACGTCTGTCACGTTAATATAGCTGCATTGTAACGGCCTCGAAATCTTGAATGTTGAACAATATTTATCTCTGTATTTTTTAAAAAGTGTTCTCAAAATAACAATATCACAATGTTTTTTGATCAAATACCTCGGTATAGGCATACTGTATGTTGCAGGGATGACTGTCGGTGCTTACACAAAATGTTAACACAAAGGATGGAACCATGGTTTAGAAAAAAGTAGAATTGTCTGGAAAATTCAGGAGATTGACCAGGAGAACACTTACGCTGTATCACGACCGGACAATATCCAAAATCTAAGACAATATAAAGTCTCATATCACAGAAGTGATATAATATTGATATATTTAGTAGTAAAACTCCATTTAAACATGCTATGAATACTGCAAAGCTAATTTTTCTCAGCTGCATTGATTTTATTCGAGTTGGCTTTGGATTTTATTGACACTAAACCTCCAGCAACGATAGTTAAAACCATTCTGGTGTCCATCGGCGTCATCTCCTCAATTTCCTTTTATAAAATGAAGTGTAAATTGTGACATTTTATCTAATTCTTAATAATTATTCTTATTAATTAATCTTTATATCTACAGCACTTTTCTTCACAAAGTGACAAAGTGCTTTACACAAAAACATAAAAACCAGACACGGCAGATAAAATGAGAATAAGAGTCCTGAACGTGAAGGAAATTAAAACAATATAACAAAAAAAGCTGCTCAGAACGTCAAAAAATCAAAAGCAGCATGTTTTCCCAAAAGAAAAATGAATCATGTTTGCTCTGGACGAACCTCAAACACGACTGTGAACAATTTTCATAAAAGGATTGTTTGATTGGAAAAAGTCTAAACTCCATTGTTTCTTGAAAAACCACAAGAACCGCGTACAAGACAATATTTACTCACATCCAACGTGTTGGCACGATAATGGAGATATCTATCTCCAAACTTGAGTTGAAACCCAAACTTTTCTTGGCTGCATTCGAGGGTTAAGTTTGACAATGCCTCTTTAAATTCTCCCCATATGGATGCCAAACTCTGTCTGAACTCCGTCTCCTGCCTGTTATAAATTGAAACGCTCCCAGTCTTAAAACAGGTGTCTTTCCGCGTTACCAGACTGTGAAATGGGCACAATAATGGGAGCTACTTGAATAATGTATCGTCCGTGGGACTGTTGAGACATTTTGCAACGGAGCTAAAACCTTAAAGTCGGTCTCGTTTAATGGCAACGGCCCGCTGCCGGAGCGCCGGTATTAAAATCAGCGGTGTGATTTAGTGGGTCTTGTTCCCTGCCCGGGTGAATCATTGATCACAGGCAGCAGGCGGAGAGGCCCAATTAGGTTTGTCCTCACAGATGGATGGGCGAGGACGGGCGGCTGGGCCCGATGTAACAGAGAGACGGAGAGTTGAGACATCACTTCTGCTCAAATCTTCACGTCCACCACCCGCGCCATAATAATCACATTTGAACATAAACAGTCAGCTTTGTTATCTTAAAGAGCCGTCAGGGGAAGTGGGTTATTTAGCCGCTGATGATGAAGTCGTCGTCTGATGAGCTATTCTTCTCTCTGAACCTGCGTAAGTCGGATCTTTCTGCCTCCCCCCACCGATCTTACCTCACCGGAGCTGCACAGAAGCGAGAAGTCAGCGAAAAAAAACCAAACCATATTACCGACACGAGTGTCAAAGCAATTTTTTTTCCAATGGAGACTGGAGTGATGCTCATTAACCAGGTCTTTGTCACCATCTGAAAAATTCAAAGCAGCGTGAGAGCCAAAGCCTTGAGCTCCTGAACTGGAAATGTTATTGGAGTGCCGATGTGTGTGACTCTCGAAAAGAGGGAAATAGTGTCTGAAGTGGGAGAGAGTCAGAGTTTTTCTCAAGGATCGCTTCAACACACCACAAGACGGGAAATCCAAAAAAAAAAGAAATGTTTTCATCAGGTGCATTTTCAGTTTGGTTAATGTTTCTGTTTTTCTGCCTCCTTGAGTCAAATTTCTGTTTCTGTTTACGGATGTTTTCACTTATTTTTGTACCGTCAGTCCCCGTGTGGTCAAAACACGGAAATCTGTGGAAGAAAGTGGTGAAAGAGGCACATTTTAAATTGTTGGTTTGATTATTCATGCACTTTAAATGTGCACTATGTGGTTTTGGAAAAAATGGACTCTCAGAAAGTTGATATTTGCAATAAAAATGAGGTAATTGTACAAACTCAGAAATAGTAAATTGATGCATTTCCATGTAAACAAGCAGTCAAAAACACAGTTTGAAGCTAGACAGGAAGCTGCTCGGAAGGATAGAGTAGAAAACGAAATGAAACAGCACGACATACAAAATTACATTTGTCAGCACCAACAATCTCTTCTCTTCTTGAAGACCTTTTATATCGACCTACTACAACTTTACAATAATAACAACTTTACTGACCACATAACTCTGTTTCTTTAAATGAATAGTCTATTATTTTGGGAAATAATTGAATTAGCTTTCGAAACGTAAACATGAAGCTAACGTAGCTAATCGCTGTAACTTCATGTTTACTGAATGAACATGAGAGTGTCATCAATCTTCTCACCTGATTTATTTGCAAAAAAGCTAATGCGCCTATTTACCAAAATGTCGAACTATTCTTCAACTATTGTGGTAATTCTTAATTCGCTGTTATGTCCTATTTATTAAGATTTTAATGCCTTTTGATAGAAAGAATTACTTAAATCAGAGGGAGTTTAGCAGTTGTTAATTTCAAGGAGATTTTCTTGGAATGAACTGCTCGCAAGATCCCAGATCAGGAATAATTATCCATCCTTTTTTTCTCAGTTTTCTTTCCCTCACAGTAGAATATATGAAGTGTTTAATTCTGTTGTCAAACCTCAGCTAACGTCCCCCCTCTCCCCTCTCTTTACTCATCCCTCCCCCCCACCACCCCCAGCGTCTGTCCAACGGCTCCCTGGAGTCGGCCCACGAGGCGAGCCAGGTGGTGGAGCTGCAGGACCTGCTGGAGAAGCAGAACTACGAGCTGGCCCAGATGAAGGAGCGCATGTCCTCCCTCTCCTCCCGGGTCTCCGAGGTGGAGCAGGAGCTGGAGACCGCCCGCAAGGACCTCATCAAGTCGGAGGAGATGAACAACAAGTACCAGAGGGACATCAAAGAGGTTACAGCACGCGCATACATTCGCAAAAAAAAAAAACGGGGGAATAACAGTCGCGATAGAGAGCGAAAAAGCGAAAAAAGTGTTGACGTGTGAAGTGCAAAACCTGCTCTCCTGGAAAAACGAGAGTGTTTACTTCAGAAATTGGCAATTAAAGAGCCCGATGGTGAACCGTCGCTGTGAGGTGAATGTGTGAAGAGGGCTGGATGTGAATATAAGCTGATCAGCCGTTGGGGGATCAGCTTATATTCACATCCAGCCCTCTTCACACATCATAGCTGAAATTGCCATCGATTGCTAACGACGCAGGCGGGAGGCGGCGATCGCGGGTCTAACTTCACCGGGGGCCCCTCGACCCTGTGTTATTACCCAGCTCCCCCGGCGTCTGCTGAAATTTTTCTCCGCCGTTGGTTTTTGAACCCGACGCCCGCTCACATTCCTCCGCGCAGGATATGAATTCTCAGGGCGTCGGAGATAGTGCCGCCGCAGCCGTCTGCACAGCTGCCTGTTTGTGCTTTATTGTTCGTACATATTTTCTCGTGGTCGTTTCATATATACGGAGCTTAATCTGATGAAGTTCGTCTTGTTCAACTTGCAGCTCTGATTTCAAGTTTAGTACTGTGAGTTAGAGCCTGACCGATACCTGATTCTGAGGCTGATGCTGACACCGATATTCAGATATATATCGGCCGATTATACACACATTTTTCACATTGATCCTTTCAGGTGAGGTTATGTGACAAAGCTATAATACAAAAGCAGGATATTTTAATGTTTCAGTGCACCGAAACTCACTGGACTTACTGGGAATTTAACAATTATAATTTATTCCAAGCATTTTTTTCTTTTCATGTAGATACAGTATATCTTGGAGAAGCCAATATTGTCCAACCAATATATCTGTCAAGCTCTACTGTGAGTATGGAGGTCTGAAACTGCCAATATCAAAATAAATAAAGGGATTGATTGATTGATTATTAATTAATGGCTCAGCAACTTCAGTAATATTCCATTATATGTGCCAGTAATGATATTAAAATAAATATAGGTATTAATTTATTTATGAAATGTGACTTTTTTTTTTACATACTTTATAATTTGCTTCTGTATTTGTTTTTGATGATATTACAGCATAATTTTTAAAATATTTTTATTGAGTAATTTATGTATTTATTCATTTATTTTGGCAGTTTCAGTCCCTCCATATGTGAGAGCTTAAATAGCTAAATTAGCATTTAAAACAAGAGTTAGAGCTCCAGATGATCTGACCTTAAAGAAAAGCAAAAATTTAAAGCAAAGTTTCCCCAAGTGGTTTTCAGAATGCTGTGATCTGTATTTACTGTGTGTGTGTGTCTGCACACAGGCCATGTGCCAGAAGGAGGACATGGAGGAGCGGATCGTGACGTTGGAGAAGCGCTACCTGAGCGCCCAGCGGGAGTCCACCTCGGTGCACGACATCAACGACAAGCTGGAGAACGAGCTGGCCAATAAGGAGGCGTTCCTCAGACAGGTGCGGGACGTCAGAGCGACTATCAGATAATCAGGACACTTTCCGGTTCTGTTTGCTTTAAAAAAAAAAAACGTCATGACCATTTTTTGTTAAACGCGCCTGTAAGCTGCCAGGTGGCTGCTGAAATGGATCATTGATCGTTGAAACGTCGGACATTTTTCTCAACCAAAGAAGTGTAATCAGAAAAGAATAAAACATGCGTGCAGCTGGTTGTGCAAGATAGTTTCCCGTCGGTTACCAAACCCCTAAATCTGGCCTGTAGAGGTCTGGCAATGAGAAAACCTCTTGACATTGTGTCAGAGAAAAAAAGTCAGAGGAAATAACTGCTTGGGGATGAATTCTGATGTTTTTTTACTTTAATGTTAACTTTGAGCGGATGCACGTGGCCCAGTGCGATCAGGACGACGCTGCAGATCTACTCTCTCCCTTTGTGATGATTTCCTCATGATTCATCGCAGCCAATTACATAAATTGCCCAGCCATAGAAGATTGAGTGACATGTACATGAGCGCCGGCTTAAGCACCAGCTGAGCTGTGGAGGAAGAAAGAAAAGACACTAATATTAGCACCAGTATTCGCCGGCGTCACAGACGCCGTGAGACACACAAGCACCTCTTTGCTTTGCTGCGAGGAAAACTTGCTGAGGCACCGAGCGACGACTCTGTTCGAGGAAGTTTATACGCAGGCTGTTATTCCGAATGTGCGTTTACATATTCAGGTGAAAGGCTGCTAGCTCAAGCTGCCGTATAGACATGAGAGTGGTGGCAAACTTCAGCAGCTGTAAAGATATGAGATGAGATATTAAGTACCCTCAATTAGGAAACAGCGTTGTGATAAAAGTGAGTTTGAAGAAGAGGTTTAAAAAGGAGGTCACTGAGTTTGCCGGCCTCAGGTCTCCAGGCAGGGAGTTTTTGAGTCAAGATTCCCCTTTTTGGCTCGTACACAGACGGCCGTAAGCACCACAGTCAAGTCGACTTTAAGACCACGCTACAAAGTAAATACTTCCAAAAGAAACCCCCTTAGAAAACGTACAGAAATACCCCTTTAAAGCCGCTGGGCTTCAAGCTCGTGCCGCCACACGCTACCGCCCCGTCCTCGCTGGCCGCAAGACGACTTCACTTGTTGCCGTGCCAGAGGCCGAGCCGCCGGGATCTGGCCACTGATGTTTAAAGATGAGTCGATCAGGGAGGGGCAGGCAGGCTTGGCTGTCGGTACAGAGGCATGATGGGATGAGAGGAAAATGGCGAGCAAAAAAGGCTAAAAGAGATGGATGGAAGGGCACCTAGGGAGGATATCGGGAATAAAAAGAGACCGTCGTGCCTCCCCAAGCGTGGTCTCGGTCACCGGTGGGATGGTGAAGACAGAACATATCACCGACACTCAAGCCCGGCCCAGTACAGGCTAATTACTGCATGCAGAGCTGCCAGGCCCGGTGCTTTAGGGAGCGGAGCATCTGTCGCAGATGGCAAAGGGCTGCCGAGCCAACCCTAAAAAAAGAGTCTAAAAACTGATCAGAGCCCCGAGGAAGGCAGGGAGGAAAAGTCTTAACACGCAACGAAGAAACACAAGTCGGCTCCGCTCAATGATCCGATATCCATCTTCATCATGGCGAGAAGTGTATCCGAATGCCTCATCGGGGTAATTGCCGGTATCTGCTGAGCAAAAAGAAGTTGCTTGTGTCACTGTTGGCAAGCGCAGCAGCGCCGCCGCTATCCCGACTCTGTCATGGTGCTATTTTGAAGACGGGCGGTTGAGGCGCGTTGCCAGATCCTTCAGTCGGCCGGAGCCTCCTACTAAAGACGGATACGCGCGGGTTCTATTTTCTGCCAGGGCGATGATGCTCTGCTGACAGTCAAAAGGGAATAAAGAGGGAAGAGATTCACACTCACAGACATGAACACAAATACTATAAACCGTCCTCGGGTGACGTCAGCGGCTGTTTGAGACGGGCTTCTATTTCTCGTGTCGCTCGCTGCATGAGCATTTTTCTTTCGCACGTTTCAGGAAGAAGCCTCCGCTCCGGCTTTATTTGGCTGCTGTTTGCTCTGACAACACTTCCTCCATGTTTGCCTTCCATCTTGGTAATTTCAAAATAATGGGTCGTTCAATCAGTACAAACTATTCTCACACAATAATTCATTCCAGTCAGATCTCTTTCTACGATACACTACTATCAGTTAATTCATCCTCCTACCTGTTGGGCTTTTAATGTGAAGGATCTGTAGGAAGCTTGATTAAGAACCGATCAACATTGAGCCAAATGGCTGCAGGAACTGGTTGTTATTTGTTAATGCCTGCCGTTATCATTTATTTGAGATTTTAATTGAAGCATTTACAGTAAACAGTACCTCGTAAAGCTTTCCAATGATTTTCCCTGTCGGTGATGTTGGCGTCTGCAGATGGAGGAGAAGAACCGGCAGCTGCAGGAGAGGCTGGAGCTCGCCGAGCAGAAGCTGCAGCAGACGATGCGGAAGGCCGAGACGCTGCCGGAGGTCGAGGCCGAGCTGGCGCAGAGGATAGCGGCCCTCACGAAGGTAGGAACGGCGCACGACCTCCGCCGACGCGCTCACACGTTCCCACAGATGCCCTCCTCTCTAGAGTTTTTTCTTTCTATGTGTAAGTGTGCACGTTGGTGTCATGTCATGACGTTTTTTCAACATGTCCCTCTCCTCTCCCTCGGCCACGTAGTCTGACTCCAGCTCCTCTTCCTCCCCCGATGATTATCACTTTGTTATGGAAGCTAAACTCCAAGACATGAACTCCATTCTTAGGAAGGTAGTCCCACGGGGCATCACAGCTACCGCCAACTCCTGTAGAGAGCAGATTTCATTCATTTATCTTATTAGTGTTTGTGGCGAGCGTGTTTTTTACTGGGATTCTGCTCTGGCTGTTCTACCACCACGGGACAGCTGCATGGCACTTCTGGCTGGAGCTCATTCTTGGCAGCGCTGGAGGAGCTCTCCTCCTCTTTCATTCTGTCCTTTGGTGGCCTCCATCTTTTTTTCTCCTTTGTTTCAATCAGCTCTCTCTGCAGTCGTGCTTTAAAGATAAAAAAAAAAAAACGATAGACATCCATCTTTGAGTTTTTGGGATAGAGGCTTTGGCTTGTGTCGTCGCCACTGCTTTTTTTTTTTTCTCTTTGTTGCCCACGAGGCCGTCGAGCGGATCGTCAGCGTATCATCGTGCCCTCTTCTTTTTCTTTTTTTTTGTTGTCTTGTCTATGCTGTGATCCATGTGTAGGCGGAGGAGCGTCACGGGAGCATCGAGGAGCGAATGAGGCACTTGGAATGCCAGCTGGAGGAGAAGAACCAGGAGCTGCTACGGGTGAGTCACGGCGGAGGCGTCGTGCCAGGGCGAGCGCCGACCGACCGGGCAGCCACTGCTGCATGAGCGTGACAGCTTGTGACTGATGACACGATGTCTGATGTACCACCGGCGACACTTGACCGCATCAGTATTTCACACACTCCGTTTGTAAAAAAAAAAATGCTCACACATGATGCAACGATGCACTACTCACTCACACGAGTATCTTAAAAGTCACGTTTCATTTAAATATCATCCCACAATGCTAAAAAAATGGAAATGCGTACAATGCTCGTTGCCGGTTTGGTGCGTTCATTAAATACAGTCGGAAATTGTTGCTAAGAAATTCACAGTTCCAGTTTCAGAGCGTCCTCGATATGGAAGATATTTCAGGTCAAAATAAAACAGAAAATTCAAAGATACAATTCAAACATTATTATTTTATTACACTTTGAGGAATAATCAGGCAGCAGTTGAACATTAAAAAGAATGAAAAATGGAAAGCACATTTAAAATGTAAAGTTACGATTTGAAAATGCAAATTGTATAATTTAAAAAAGTGACATTTAAAGTTCAAAAGCTTGAACCGAAACGCTCAAACTGTCAAAATGAAATTGAAAATAGCAACGGAAGCGAGACGACTGGAACATCAGAGGTGTTTTTTTCAAAAATGAGCAAGAGAAAAAACAGAACATTTAAAGTCTGTCATTAATTAAATCAGGGGGAATAATCAGATCTTTTGTAATTTCATGTAACTTCAGTGAAAGATTGAAAAGCTTTAGTTGTAATTAGTTGTAATTACACTGAGTAAAATGTGTTTGTTCATGTAGCTCGTAGCTTTACAGCAAACATTCTGAAGGTGTGGCGGTCAGTAGGCAGGACTTTGAAATATGACATTTCCACCGCGTGCTTCGTCCCTCCAGGCTCGTCAGAGGGAAAAGATGAACGAAGAGCACAACAAGCGACTCTCGGACACGGTGGACAGACTCCTCACCGAGTCCAACGAGCGTCTCCAGCTCCACCTGAAGGAGAGGATGGCAGCGCTGGAAGAGAAGGTCAAAGATGGCCGCCGTGTTGAACGAAACCTCTCATTACTAGTGAACGTCAGGAGGGAGACGGAGCTTATCGCCGTGTTTCTTTCTCTTCGCAGAATCTGTTAATCCAGGACTCGGAAGGTTACAGGAAACAGTACGAGGAGTCAATCCAAGAAAAAGTAGGTCGCAGAGACCAGGGAATGATGATTATGATTTAATAACGGGGCTTTATAATGGAGAAATAATAAGGTCGACGTTAGTTTTATTTTTTAGAAACCTCTGCAGTTGAATATTGATAAGGCTCCTGCACAGGGGGGGAGATAATTAGATAGATCAATCTGTCAGTCGCATAGTTTTCAGCAATAATGAGGCTCTCAGCCGTGTCATTCCACAGTGTTGACATAACAGCAATATGACTAATGTACTGTGTGACGATCGTTCTCTGGACGTTTAACATCATAGACACGTCCCGTAATCACATCTCGCCCGATTGTTTCTTCCAGTCGCAGCTGGCAGACGAGATCGAGAAGCTGAGATCGGAGCTTGACCAATTCAGATTGAGGGCAGGCTCCCTCACAGAACCCACCCTGTCACGGTAGGTGCAATGATGTCGGACTTATTGTGTATGGAGTTTCAGATCACTGGACCCTGAAAATCTCCACTGAACTTTGAACTCGTGAAATTGGCTGTTCGCTAAGCTCGGCCGCTATTTGATGAAGTTATAATGCCTGTAAAACTCTCTGCACATATGAAGTGTACACTCACAACAGCATCACATCGTTATTTATTATTTTTGTAGTCCTTGATTTAAGACGGAAGAAGACCAAAACTGGCATCCCATTTCAAGCAAGCGATTGCTGATTTTGTCAGGTGAAATCACGGCTGTTTCTGGCATTAGGCTGTGGGCTAGCTAGTTAGCTCATTTAGCTAACGTTAGCATCATCAGTTGGTCGAAAACGGTGTCCCAAGCCTAAGCATTTTAAAACGTTTTTGTAAAAGAGGTCTGTGAGATATGCACTCGGAAGCTACAAACTGTGCATAATGCTAAAACTGAGGGGGGAAATTAGCTAAATGTCCCGCCAAATAGTTAGCATCCTCAACAGTTGATGCTCCACAGTGGCCGTAACACCAGTCCCACTATTATGAGTATGTTATGGAGAGATTATCATTCAAAAAGGATACAACAACACTATCTCAGGTAACGCTGGCTTGTGTTACAGGTGTGTGAACTCCCCCTTAACCATTATTAAGAAAGAAAGAGCTGCTAACTTTGCCTTGCGCCCTGTTAGCATCTAGCACCGACTTCCGCATGGTGTTATTATGACTGCAAAATAAATGCGGTAGCTGTAAACACGCAGTTAAGCTAACTGTATAAGCAAGATGGGTCCATGTCCAGACATTAGTCAGTATTTGGACACCGACTTGAGTCAAGAAGAAAGCACGGGTGCTTTAAAAAAGAGGCTTGCAGCTAAAGTTGCAACGTAGCATCTCTGTTATTTTGTCCTTGGATGACATTATCTGGCTAAGATCCAGTAGAAAACTAATAGAAACCCCAGAATTCAGCCACACATAACCAATGCAACCTAAGATTGTGTACGTATGTAACAGGAAGCGGGTAAAGTGCAGGAAAACAGATGTTCTCCCTCCAGTAGCAGCTCTGTTATTTTATCTGTCACTGATGAAGCAATTTGCTCCGCACTATTGTTAGAAACACTGGTGTCACTGCACTCTCCGTGTCTATTCTTGGATGTTTTTCTGGCTCCGCTTTCATGCTGCATGAAGCTCTAATATTACAGTGCTGATGTGTTGACAGTAGCGGCAATAATATCCTCTGCAGAAAAAAAAAAACAATTTGCAGCAGTAGAAGCGTGCATAACGAGGCCCGATCCTTCGCAAAGTACACTTTGCACCACATTACTGCGACTGTTAGCCACGCTTTAGGTATCCAGACGCGAGGATCCGATGTGTTTACTGTCTGCAGAACAGCGAACATTACCATCACAACTTTTGTTCCGTCGCATCTTTTTGTAATCTGTCTTCACGGCTCAGTCAGAGGATATGTTTTTTTTTTATCGCAGGAACACACATCAGAGACATTTTCAGGTGTAGTTTTACTGATAAAAGCTCGTCCTCAGGTCTCATCTGGACACGTCGGCCGAGCTCCGATTCTCGTTGGGATCGCTGGCTGAGACCCAGTCGGACCACTACCGCTCGGCCAAGGTCATCCGCCGGCCGAGGAGAGGTCGGGTGGGTCTGCGTGAAACCAAGGTGAGCCTCACAGTCTTAGTCTCAGTACGTCTAATGTTTTCATATCAAACTGGTCGATCTCTGCTCTTCAGGTTGGAAATTGGCACACCCTGTAAATCTTCATGAGAACCCCTGTAGGCTGTAATTTCACTCTAGTACTAAAAGAGTCCAATACGGTAATATAATTAACCTTTGGTGAGGGTGTTTAAAATCACATTAACATCTTGTCTTTTGGTCCCTGGGGAGAAAGGCAAGCGTAAGACGTGATTTCAGTCTCACAGCTCCCTCATACTTCGGTGTCGCCATCTGATTTGTTTTTGCAGTGTTGGCGACTGAGCATCAGACCTGAAACCAAGAGCTCCTCGACAGGCGTTCTGATTACAGGACAGAAAATGTTACTTCCCTGAGGAATTAAAGATTAAACTAGACACTTGTAATAATCACAGCCTGTCCTTGTCTTTTCTTCGCAGGCTAAATCTCTGGGGGAGCAGGAGTGGCGCTCGCAGCAGCTCGGGGTTCTGGGAGGCCACCACTTCGAGAGCGACACGGAGATGTCGGACATCGACGACGACGACAGGGAAACGCTGTTCAGCTCCATGGACCTGCTCTCGCCCAGCGGCCACTCCGACGCACAAACCCTGGCCATGATGCTGCAGGAGCAGCTGGACGCAATCAACAAGGAGATCCGGTACCTGACGCACAGTTCCTCCAGTGCTTTCTATTGGTTCTTGTGCACGTGTAAGCAGTGTTGACTCGGGCATGTGCGAGCTAACCAATCAGAGAAGACTGGGTATTCAGGAGGAGGGGCCTTAAAGAGACAGGAGTGTTTCAGACAGAGGGGGAATACAGAGCTGCGGCGCAGGACAGAATGAGAAAACTGCTGAGTTATACTAGTAGTAACCTAAAATAAAATCATGTAGTATGTCTCCTTTAAAGGCCGGAGTCCCAGACATATTGATTCGCTTACTTTACTTCCTGCTTTCTTCATCCATTTGACTTCAAATCCAGTAATTACATGATATGTTTTTTTAAGATCATCTCCGGGAAAGCTGAGCCGGTTTGGATTCCCTTTTTGCAGATTAAAACATCGCTGACTTCTGGTGGTGATTCTCTGTTGCTGGATTAAACCCTCCTCTCAGCGGATAACTGTCTCCACTGCTTTTAGGTTTCTTATCTTTGCCTTATCTCTACACCCATCCTCGGCTCCTTTCCTGACATTCCAGCCAAAATCTATCTTTTTTTTAGTATTAAATAACACGATCCATAAAGAACAGGTCGGCTACAGAGGCAGGAAAAACGTTTTTGAGTCCTTTTTTTCAGCATAATGTGCCCGCCCACTCGCCAACCATATTATTAGTATTATTGTCCCACAAATATGCTAAAACGTGGCTGCACATGCTGCTGTTGACCGAACTGCTCACACTCACTCGGAGGTATCAGTCGCCTGTAGATGAGATGAACACTTTTCTCTGCGTTTTGGGAGGGGAGTGCGGTCCGCCTCTTGCCTGTTAATGCTGTAATTATCCTGCGCTGATAAGTATTCATAACCCCCGGGCGCAACTTTTCTTTCGAGGGCTCTCAACGCGCCTTTTGCTCTCTGCTAATTTACATCCCCGTCAGTAGACGCCGTGCCACATTTCTTTCGGGAGGAGTTAATTCAAACCGGATGGCAGATAGTGATTGTGAATCCGAGGAGTTGAGCTTTCAGCTAATTACAATCTTGGACCCTGGATATGTTAATGACCTGACTTTTAGCCTTTTTATTTCCTCACTTTTAATTAGTGTTCCTCATACTGTAGGTATTTAACAGGATTTGTTGGACACATTTCCGAGCGTCCACCTCCACAGATAAGGCTCAGCTCTGCAGCAGATACTGATGTGTTTGGAAGTTAAAGTTCTTGACCGCGGCTGACTTTTTTCCTCGCTTCTTCTCAAAGGCTGATCCAGGAGGAGAAGGAGTCGACGGAGCTGCGGGCGGAGGAGATTGAGAACCGGGTGGCCAGCGTCAGCCTCGAGGGCCTCAACCTGGCCCGAATGCACCACCACGGAGCCTCCATCACTGCCTCGGCCACCGCCTCCTCCTTGGCCTCCTCCTCCCCGCCCAGCGGACACTCCACGCCCAAGCTCGACCCCCGAAGCCCCGCCCGCGACATGGAGCGCATGGGGGTGATGACGCTGGTCAGTAAACTCCGGACGCTGATGATCGATTAATGGTTGATCAACATCCCTAATGTGCGCCATCCATCCATGTAGCAAAAGCAGATCAGCTGTGAAATACAAGTTTTGATTCACCCCTTAATTTTATAGTCAATACATTGTAATTTTAAAGAGGGAGCATACTGCAAGAATATGTCATCTGTTAATAACTAAACTTTTAAACTCTATTTTGTTGAATTCTAGGCCTAAAAATATTTTTGGGAGGTTTTAATTGGCACAAACATTTTATGTTATTTCGTCGTTCCATCGTTTTGTCAATTTGGGTCAAGCCGACAAAGCTTTAAACCTAACCACTGTCTTTTTACCTTATACCTGCACTCACCTGTTGGCAAAATGTAGATTAAACTCACTCTAATGATCCTATTCTAACATAAAACCCATCTCTGCATGGGCCCACATGTGTACCACTTACCTGCAGTGCTTCAGTAAGAAAAAAAAGTGGATGTTTGGTCCAGTAACCAGGTTAAAAACTGTTTTAAAAAGGTATTAAAACACAGTAAATGTAGGTGTTGTTTGATACCTGTAGACACCCTGCAAAATCATTGTCATCATCATTGTTTGTTCAAACACTTCAGACACTCGGACAGAGAAGGAGGAGTATGTGGGGTTTTGCTAAAATGATGGAACTGGTCACGTCTTTGATATCAACAATATCGTGAGCTTTACAAACATGTCCAGCAGTTTGAGATTTCACACTGATAACAGAAGATTGTTACATGACAAGACGGGCAGAACTGCTGAAATGTCTGACGGCCAGAGGGATTTACTGTCCCTCACACAGCAGCAGTTAGAGTTTGAGTATTATGTGAAGTCTGAGCGGGTACTTTCAAGGGTTTATGTCTTATTTTCAGAGATTATACCCCCTTTTTTTTTAAAGTTGTGCACAAAATATGTCTCACTGTTGTGCAAACTGTGCCATATGTCCAGAGATGGGAGGTGGTTGTTGTTTCAGACATCATTCTTGTTCCCCGAAATTCTGCTGTTCTGTTGAGGTTTTTTTCTTTTTTTTTTTTCAGCATCTCTGCATGTTAAGCTGTAAAAGCTACAGAAAGCATCAAATTTTAAAGACTTCTCGCGCTGCATTAGATAAGCGTGCAGAGAGAGAGTCGTGACTGAAGCTGTCTCGCCTCTGTCAGCTGTCACGATGCGGCCCAGATGTCGAGGCTTATAGTTTTCTCCAGAAATAGACAATAACGCCTCGCAGATCCTCTCTAACTCGCTTCGATCGGCTCTGAAACACTCCAGATGTGACCGGCGGAGAAGAAATACGTCGTGCGTGCAACACAAAGAGGAGGAAGAGTGTGATGTGGAATGAGGCTTTGATTTTATTGATGGCGCAAATGAGCTGCTTACCAATCCGTCTTCGTCCCTCTCTGCATCGATCCGAGCATCGATGTCGTGGTATCAGGGCGAACGCTCATGATTATCTAACACCGTATGATATTTTTCATTTATCACCGACGTGGAGATCATTTCAGAAACATTGACGTTTTGTCTTTTCTCTGCCCCGACAGCCCAGCGACCTGAGGAAACACAGGAGAAAGGTACGCGCAGCCTCGCTCGTGTAGAAGCAGATTTTTGAATGTGACACCCTGGATAGAAATGTGTGATTCGGTCGTGTCTGAGGGTCGCGTCTCTTTGCCCCCGTCCCCTCAGATTGCAGCCGTGGACGAGGACGGCCGAGAGGACAAGGCCACCATCAAGTGCGAGACCTCCCCGCCTCCGACGCCGCGCACCGTCAGGATGACGCACACACTGCCAGCCTCCTCGCACAACGACGCACGAGGGTAAGGAGGGAGGGAGGAAGGAGGGAGGGAGGGAGGAGGGGGTTAGGTTGCCTTTCTGTCTCGGATGCAAATTCTTATTCTTTCTTGTAAAACGTTAGCTTGACGTTCTGCTCACTCCTTTTTTTTTCTCTTTGGATGATAATGAGATGGTTTACTGCCCACATAGAAAGCTTCCAATTTAGCCGCCGTTTTGCCATGCATAATGTTTTTTTTTAGCACTCGTAGAGATGATCTGGGCACTTTTTTCGCATTTAAATCACAGACGGTAGCAACAGTATTCAGATTAGTCTTCAGTAATTGGCACGAATAAATAAGAAGTTTGTGAAAAGCAGCAAATACTTCACAGAAAGACGTGTTTCTGGAGAAAAGAGCAAAGGAAGGTGTTAAGCACCATTGACTCTCATCATTTTCAAGCTTAAAAATGGCAATTATCTCATGTTATTTTTCTCTGCGTTCGCGTCTTCAGGATCGTGGCCTCCCTGGAGGCCGAGGCCAGCGCGCTGAGCAGCGTCGCCAGCAGCCAGGACTCCCTGCACAAGCAGCCGAAGAAGAAGGGCATCAAATCCTCCATCGGACGGCTGTTTGGCAAGAAGGAGAAAGGCAGGATGGCACATATGGCACACAGACACGTCATGCTAGATCCGCAAGGTGGGCAGTCAGAACGTGTTCCAGAAGACGACAGCAGCCGTCGGCGCTGATTTCAATATGCCGATCGCTCAGACAACATCTAGTTTAGCCACAGATCTGTTTTGCATGTAGGGTTTCTTTGAGTTAATGTGATGGGACACCAAAACTCAAACTGAATTAAATTAAGCATGATATCACACCTGCTAATAATTGCAGTGATAACATTAAAGACCGTGTTTATGCCTAATTGGGTGGAAACCAGAAGCTCCGACACTTGAAAAACTCCACGAATGCATCAGAATCAGATCATCAGTGAATTAAACTGACTGAATTAAATCTGAGTTTCTACCCTGAAAGATTGTAATGACCCGACATACTCAACAAGCAGCACAGAAATATGATCATATCAAAAAGATGTGCATCTATTCAAAAAACAATACAAATACATTTGATACAAAATGTCCCATGATGCAATCTGTTGCAGCAACAATCGTTTATAACTATTGAAATATATTTACAAATGTATAAATTCATTTAAATTATCACCTTTCAAAATTCATACTAAAAACTAATAGGGGGCAGCGTGCCACCTGTTAACTGCTGCCCTTAGCTAATTAGCTCAATTAGCTGTGCAGCTAGCGCCTTTAAGCATGTGGAAGAACAAATAAAGATATGACACGAACATGTGTAAACATACTGTGTTTATCAGAGGCATAGCACGTGTGAAAAATGAAAATGTTGTCGTGTTTAGTTTGTATCAAACAGAATCGTTCTCTGACAGTAATCACTGATACCTTGTGTTCCTTCTCCGTCTCTCAGCCACCATGATGGACGACATGGCGGGCCAGGACATGGGGGTGGGCAAGCTGGGAACTCAGGCCGAGAAGGACCGCAGGTTGAAAAAGAAGTAAGCTCCGTCCAAAGGAACCACATCGCAGATACCACACAGCAACATCTCACACACGAGCAGTATCCATTTAACACCGTATTAAGTTCACGGTCATATTGATGGAGTCCTGCAGCTGTGTGCTTTTAGACCTGACCTTTGACACGCAGACAGAGGCCGTAACCTCCACCTCTGCTGTGTTTACCTTCAGCTCTGTGTAAGCACAGATGCGTACCTACTGTATGTAATACCATAACCCACATAGAGAGCAGGAATCGATAAGAGAGCAGAAGCCGGAGATCAGCCTCACTGTATTCAGACACGGAGCCGGAGTCGGACTATTGATCCGAGCTGAAAAACCAATTAATCTCACACAGCTGCTTTGTCAATCTGGAAGCCATAGATGTGCTTTCTTTATTCCCCCCAACACACCACCCAATAGATTACACTCACAGTCAGAACGGGGGGATTAAAAGGTGGAAGCCCGACACAAATCAAATCTTTCAGCAGGATGTGTGTGTGTCTGTGTGTGTGTGTGCATTTGCCATGCCCCAGTGCCAAATGATGAATGTCATTTGCTCGAAAAAAAAAAAGTTGCACATGGAGTTGTCATGACGAATAACTTTGCCTCCCCCATCGTAGTCGGTTCAGTAGCGAGTGAACGTCCGTCGTGTGTTTTGATGAAGCGTGTTGTTTCTCTCCTCCACTGCACTGACTTCTCCATAGCGGTGTCTCCGGGATTTAAAGGGAGGCCTCCACCTCCACCTCCACCACCACCACCACCGCCACCTTTTGCATCTTGGCGCCTCCTCCACACTTGCATGCCATCGAAGCTGCCTGCACTGTTTTTCTTTTCTCTCCATTTCAGCATCTTGATCGATTCAATACCGCTGTGGTGGTTCTCTCATTGTTGGGTGTGTGTTTCCATTTTTTTTCCTTCAAGAGTTAACGACCAGGTATCTGAATGTAAAACTGAGCATCTGAATGTGAGGCCATGGATGGGGGAGGGGGAGGGGAGTCTTGCTGTGTCTTTTTTCTTCAGTGCATCTTCTCATTTCCTCTTTGCTGCACGAGATGTTGGTCGGGGACTGCATTGTAAGAAGATGACTTGGTTCCACCGATGCTCCCCGTTTGAACGAATGGCCCCTCCATTTGTGAGATTTGACGTGTGTGTGCCGAGTGCTGAGTGCTGATTTTTTTTTTTTCACGGTTTAAATGCTTAAATTAACTCGTTTTAACATTGTTGTGTACTTTTGTCTCCCCGTCGCTCTCTCTCTCTCTCTTTCTCTCTCTCCTCTTTTGACTCTCTCCTCTCTTTACCCTTCCTCTCCCTCTCATCATCCTCTGACTCTAACCAAAAACAGCGGGTAAGTTGTGAGGATGTGTGAACTGACCTCCTGGATAATGACACATTGTCACTGTCTGCCATCTTCTCCTGTCTGTCCTCCCATCTCCCCCCCCCCCCAGAAAGACCAGTGGCCACAAAAAGCTGACGTCTCTTTCCCTGTTTATCTCTCTATCCTATCACGGCTGTTTTGACGACGCCATTGCGCTCTTTCTTTCTTTCTTTCTTTCTTTTTCCCATCGACCATCTGAAGACGTTTCTTCCCCCCATCCCCCTTTTTACAGTTGAATGGCAGCTGCACCCGGACAGAGAATGTGCCGCCGCTAAAAAACAATAATAATAATAAGATACTGGGGTTCAATTTTTTACACACCTGGAATGTCTTCTCCTCTCCTTATATGTGTCTCTATCTATTTGTGTGGAAATAACCAGCTGCAATGTCTGGTTATGGGAAATGTTCTTTTTCTGTTTTTGTATGATTTTGTCATAACCTTACTTCCCTCTCCCCAGCTATGTTCAGTGGATGTATTTCCTCCATGCATTAGCACCCGACCTGAACATAAAAAAATAAAAAAAACATGGGACTCTCTTCCCCCCCATGTGCTGGATAGATATGACAGTGAATGTACCTGGCTGTGTCTGGATCAACACATTTCCTCTGTCCCCCCTGTAGGATTTTGTTTTTTCCTGTTTTTTGTTCTCGTACGCCATGTATGCTGTGTTCAAGTGCCCTTTCACTGTACTGAGGCCTTCAACGCTGAGAGCGCCACACGTGTCATGTTTATTACCTTCTCCATTTTTGTCAAGTCCTTTGACAAACACACTCAGGGAATGCGTTGTTGATTCAGAGTTTCTCTGTGATGAAATGTGTTCACGAAAGCAGACCGAGATCCGCATTGTTTTCCTGTTTTTTTGTATGTGTGTGGGTGCGAGTGCGAGTGTGTTCCTCGGGTCCCCTTGTTTGTCCGGCATGAGCTCGCTCTCTCTCTCTCCGTGTCTCGCCGAGCGTGGGAGGACGGCAGCGCGGCACAAATAGATCCGCAAACGTCGGAGCCGAGAGCGCGTAACCGCCGCTCTTTGTGTCGGCGAGGTGCGGTTTGCATCAGCGGCTCTCAAAGCGAGGCAGAGCAAAGACAGCGCCCGGCTTTTAGGTTACACTTCGACAGCAGCTTTAAAACGGAAAACATGGAGCACAGCCCAGAAAATGTGGAGAAAAAGTTCCTTTTAAAAAATGCAACGCTGCGTCATTCAAGATCTGCATCAACAAAAGTGTCGGTGAGAAGAAAATATCTCTCAGCGGAGGATGAGCTAGGATGAGTCGGCCAATTGTGCTTAGAGTAACAAATAGAGTGCCGACCAGGTGTATAACCACGATTCCCAAAACAGTTTTCTTCATTTATTTTAAGGGAAATGCTTCATTTTAGTCTCATGTGTCGATCAGAGTCGTACTTCACATTTAGTTTGAGCCTTTCAGATTTGAAATTGGGCCTCGTCGTTCTCAAGTTTGGGAACGGCTGCCCCAAATTTGTCATTTAGATCAAAAATGTACACACGTTTTCATTCTGTGTATTAAAATACAGGATTAGAGACAGAACATAGTAAATGTAATACTGCTGAAGGATGTTACAGCTTAAATGTGTTACGTCACTTAAGCTCAAACGTGGTGAAGATTAACACGACGAAACAATCTCCCCTCAAGGTCCATTTACAACCGTAGCTGTTCTGGAACTTTCGACCATATTTACATGGTCTTCGAGAGCAGACCGAGTTTGATTAAAAACCACAGTATGTCATTTCTTGTTGCTCTTTGTTGCTCCAGGTCCCTCAGTCAACACAGAGGAAACAAAAAGACGTAGTTTGAGGACGTTGTGAAGTTGTGTGGGATCATGGGAGTGGTAGTTAAACGACCACTATGTCCGCTGAAAATCTGACATGATTCAGGAACAAAATGTCAACACGTTGAAGTTTTATTCATATTGTGTTTCGACACGTTTTCGCTGACTTCCCTCCATCCACTCTGTGACGTGTCACCTGATGTCATCCAAGACAGGAAGTGAACCACATCGTTGCCTTGAATAGAATTACAGTTTTCTGGGTTAAGGATACTTTAAGTACACAAGGTCTATTCATTTTTAGACATGTTCCATTTTTAATCTGCACCAGAACAGCTACTGAATTGACCTTTAAGTGACATTGTTTTGAGTACCATGTTTCAAAGATTTGCCTCAATTGGTGAAGATTGAATGACATTTGTAGCATCAAGCTATCCGAGCCAACAAAAATCTCCACCTAATGTCATTAAATCTGTTAAATAGTTGAATTATCCTGCTTAAAACCCCCCAAAAACACAACATCAACAGAGCCGGGCCTGCTTTCTATTTATAGTGAAGTTAAGATTAGAAATCCTGCAGGTGTGTGACGGGGACAAACGCCAGGATTAGAGATTTGAGAATGAGTGTAGCGAGTGAACGCCGTCATAAACACAGCCGCACAAAGCCTCTGTGTGTGTGTGTGTGTGTGTGTGTTTGTACGAGTGTGTGTGTGTTTGTGTGTGTGTGTGTGTGCCTCTTTGAGTGCGGCGCGGCTCTGAGTGTGCTCGGCTCCTCTGGCAGCGCACAGATGAATGATAAAAAACACTGCCCTTCTCAACACTCTGAGTGTACAGGTGGACTGGGAGATAAAATGTGTATGAGTGCTCACCTCTATACACACACACAGTCCTGTACACACACACACACATACACACACTGTTACTGAGAGGATGTGAGAGAGTTGAAGAGGGTGTGGTGTGTTGGTTGTGATGTCCGAGCTCGCGCCCTCACACGCCGTCTCCTCTGTCCCTGCACTCTCAGACACGAGCTGCTGGAGGAGGCCAGGAGAAAGGGTTTACCTTTCGCCCAATGGGACGGTCCCACGGTCGTAGCCTGGCTGGAGGTGAGCTCATTAACCTTTGTTTAATTGCAAATAATGTCAATTGGAAAGATCCTTCAGGTGTTCGTACGAACCCGAGAGCTTTACTTTTCCTACTCTGATGTTTCCTGTTTGCGTGACCTGCGTGTGCCCCCTTTAGATAACATGCAGGGTTCATGTTTACAGTGCTGACGTAAATCCTCTTTGACATCATTTTCATATCGTTGCTTTGCTCGATCCATTGTAACCGTGTCGAGCTGTGACCCAGATTCTGCCCCTCCCGGAAAAAAAAAAATCTGCATTCAAAACATCGATTATAAACCAGAATAACAATTTCTGATGAATCACTGCAGTGAATCACTCGCTCAGTTTCCTCCGGCTGGTATTTTTGGAAGGCGCCGGGGATGCAGAGCAGATTAACTCAGACGCTCTGCTGCCCCCTAATGTTCAGCAGGTGACCTGCAGCCAGCGGAGAACAGGTCACGATGACAGCAATCGCACACCGCAATGTTTCAGTTGTTGGTGGAGTCAGATTGGGATTATCGGGGCTGAGATTTGCTGATAACTGTTGAGCAATGTGGTGCATGAATGCAGGAAAGTTTTAATTAGTATTCTGGTGGAATAAAATCAATTTGTTCCATGATTCAGTGAATGCAGAATTAAATGAGTCAAATCATCAAGACAGCATACAAATCCAAGAGCGAGCTGCTGAATCTCTCCTCTCTGTGTTTCCCACAGCTGTGGTTGGGGATGCCGGCCTGGTACGTGGCGGCGTGCCGAGCCAACGTGAAGAGCGGCGCCATCATGTCGGCCCTGTCCGACACCGAGATCCAGAGGGAGATCGGCATCAGTAACCCCCTGCACCGGCTCAAGCTGCGCCTGGCCATCCAGGAGATGGTCTCCCTCACCAGCCCCTCGGCCCCGCCCACCTCCAGAACCGTGAGTCGCGCAGACGTTACGGGGGGGGGAAATGTGGACGCAGACCGGCGTGGTAGTCGCGCAAACGTTTTGTCAGAGACGAAGCTGAGCAGGAGGGAAAAGTTAGTAGAAAGCAGAAAAGAGGGAGCGATTAGGATGAGGAGTGGAACAGTCAAAACATTTTGGGAAATATGCATGTGATGACAGATGAGAGCAGGCATGAGTCACTTTCCTGTCACCAGAACAACCAAACCCCCTTTTAAATTGGCAAAGTCAAATTAGACCGCTTTCAACCAAAAGGTACCTTTCTTCTAATCTAACCCTCAACAAGTGAGCGAATAAGCATATTTTCAGAAGTGCAGAACTATTCCATTTCAGCAAAAATCAAAGTTTGACAAGGCTGACGTGCTTATCTCAACTGGATGAAGCAAAAGCACTGATTCCTCCTGACCTGTTTCACTGTTCTTTAGCCTTTTACACAATAAAAGACCAGATTTCTGCCTCCAGATCAGCTCTGACAAGCGTTTGCACGACCGACTTGACGTCTCTGCTCACGTGCACGAGGCGGTACAGCCGCATCCTTCTGCGATTACTTTTACACCTCGCCCATTTTCTTTGTAACTCGTGCTCGCCTTTGTGATGTAAGTGAGCGGATATTACAGTGGGAGTCGGCGGTTAATGAAACATCGCTCCAGTGTGTCCCGCGATTTAAGCTCTCTGGTCGACTTCACAGCTCCCTGGTAATTGCACACAGCCTCTGAGGACTGTGTCGTTTCTTAATGATAGTGTCTGTTCCTCGCTGCAGAGCCAGGACTAATACGCTTTTACACTGAAGGTGCGCACAAACAATGCGGACCATATATCACACAAGAGAAGTCGTGCGCTGTTATATAAACCCGGCTGAGAAATATTCATTAAAGTTAGTGTTTGCAGCCTCCACAGAAGACTACCTGTGCATGCTTTAAGTCATAACTCATACGCTCCTGCACTTTCTCCGTCCTCTCCTCTTGTAAAATAACACTAGCAGTACTCTTTTATCTCCCCCCCTACACTTCTACACCTCATGAAACTTTCACTACAGCACACGCGACGCCACACGTCACCCCGACTGTGACGGCGGGGCCCCTCCGCCTGTTGTCACACTTTAAAATCCCCCCTACGCAACTCGACAGAGGGGGTTAATTGACCTTGTAAATACGGTGGGACGTGTATATCGAGCAGAAAATTGAGGAAAGGATTTGGTCATTACAACCGGACCCCCACCTCGAACACCACACAGTGAGGGAGGGGTCCGCTGGTAGGAGGCATGAAGTCTGAGCCGTATTAGGTTTCTAGTCACGATCGGTCGAGTGTGAGGTTGTTCTCCTTGATGATGTTGTACGGTAGCTGTCGTGTCCCGTTTCTGCCGTCACAATAAAAGTCAGGGAAAAAGCTTTTAATGCGAAGCAGCAACAGCAGGAAAGGTTCAGTTGAGTCCAGGGTACTCTGTCCGTATCAACAAATTCTGTTGTTCCGCTGCTGACCCTGTCACATCCACACACCGGGCCTACACCATTCATGTTCCTGTTGCACGTAGCGTTTCTATTTTCGACACCAACGCACACGAAGCGAACAAATCACTGATCTAACAAACGGCTGATCTGTGAAAGTACAAACAGGAGGACGATCTGAACACACAGAGACTTTTTGTCTAGTTCACAGCAGAGGCACATGTGAGTTTAGCAGTCCGAGACCGAGGTCGGCCGTGACGCAGCAGAGGTCGACCCGGCTGCATAAGCCAGAACCACAGCAGCTCTCTCCAGCTGTGAGCCAGTCGTAGGAATGTGTGTCATCGTGGCCCGACTCAGCAGGACGTAGCTAAAGCGTACCGACGCCGGATCATGACAGATCGACATGCTGTTGTGGCTGCAGAACAATCAATGCTGCTGAATGATATAACAGTACATCGAACTTAAGGTGGAATAAAGGGTCAGTTCACACAAATCACATACAAGCATGATTTCAGTGTTTTGAAGCCATGCAGATAGTTTTAGAGATTTATCTGTTGAGATTCCTGCCTCCACTGTCCCAATTTAAAATGCTGATGCTGATGTTTCTGTAAGTTAGCACTGTTTATGAAAAGAAGTGTTGCCGTCTATATTAATCTATACCTTTTCAATATATTCACCTGCGCTGCATTGGTTGTGGCTGCAGGAATCTCAAAGATGGATGAAGATCTCGGAAAAAGTAGTGCATTAGTTCGTCAACAGAAATTGAAAGCTGTGGTGTGATGATCAATTTATGTTAGATTTCAGTCATTTTAAGGGCAACAAATCTGATTTTTCTTTGTCTTACATATGATAGTAATTTGTCTGTCTGTTGGCTTTAAAAATGTGTCATTTCACTCTTTTCTCTGACATCCTGTAGACAAAACTATCAATCAACATTCTACATGCCAGCAGTTGAAATCTCTCCTTTAATTTGAGTGAACTGACCCTTTATCAGTATGACACAGCTGGAGAGGGATGAGTAATGTGGGGGGTTTTTATGTGTCTGTTGGTGTTTTCTGTACTAATCAGTTGTGTCTTCCTGGTGGTGCATGGCAGCTGTGTGTTCTGTGTGTAGACGTCCTGTGTGTAACTGGGTCGCTGTGTGTCGTACTGTGTTCGTGATTTTTTTTGTCCTCTGCCTTTCGCCCTCTGACCCCCCCTGGCGGGTCTGGGGGCCAGTTCATGATCTGACTGTGATGCTATAACACTATTGGCTTACAGTGGTGCTGCTCTTCTTCTTTAACACTGCTTGCCCCTCCTACCGGACCTCTACTACCAACCCTGCTGCTGCTGCTCTGTCTCTTGGGCTCTGCCCCTCCCCCCTCCTGTAGCCGTCAGGCAATGTATGGGTGACCCATGAGGAGATGGAGACCATGGCAGCCCCTTCCAAAACGGTCAGTCCCTGTGTGTCCTCTACCGCCGAACCTTTATGTTCTTGTGTGTCTGGGTGTGAGAGGGAGAGAGGTGTGGGTGGTGACTGATGGAGAAGGCGTGCGTCATTTAACTCCGTTCCCGCTCTGTGAGCCTTTTATGAACACTAATATAAAACTGGACGTCAGACAGAAGAGCGACCGTCAATTAGGATTTTCTTTCAATGGGAAATGTGTTATAAATGAAGAGAATTTGACCAGAATGTGAAGAAACCACAGCTGACTATGAGGCTTATTGATCAGGTCTTTATAGATGCTCTTATCGGTTCCTGTGAAATATTAAAAAAAATCACAAAAATTCAGACTTTAATGTTTAAATATAACTATTTGTTTCTAGAGCAGCAATGGTGTTGTTCACAATTGCAAAATCAGTGTAAACTCAATAATATCTCGGACCTAAAATGTTAATAAAGGATCGGTCCTCCTCCCTCTGCTGATGTGATCCGCTGCCTCCTTCATCTGGCTTCGTCTCAGATGTAGGAACACTGTCAACAGATTCAGCTTTGGGTAACAAAAACATGTTTGTCAAAGCAGGGCCCATTTCTGGTGTCGAGAGTGACAAAAACAAAAAAAACAGCTACTTTAAGTGTGACGAGCGCTGCTTCAGGTGGATTTAGGGTTCATGTTGGATGCAGCTGCAGGATTTGTTACGGTACAATCAGCCCACGGCGGGGATAAATATCCTCTCACAACGTATACTTGTTTCTTTTTTGCTTGTGTTTCTATCAGAAGTCACAGTCTGAAGAGGGGAGCTGGGCTCAGGTAAGAGGAAACTGCCGTATCTGTCCATTAAAGGTTGTTTTCTTTTTACATTTACAGCCCTTACTTAAAAAGAAATAAAGTATTCTGTGAGACATCTGTGTCTTTTGCTGACCTGTATCTTCTCTCAGACTCTAGCTTATGGCGACATGAACCATGAGTGGATAGGCAACGAGTGGCTGCCCAGTCTCGGTCTACCTCAGTACCGCAGCTACTTCATGGAGTGCCTGGTGGACGCGCGCATGCTGGACCATCTCACGAAGAAGGACCTGAGGGTGCACCTCAAGATGGTGGACAGCTTCCACAGGTACTGGACTCTCTCTACCTCGGTGACCGCATGGCGAGAATCAATCGTAGGCTGTTCGATTGCACGTAAACGGATGACGGATGTGTTTCTCTGTCACCAGAACAAGTTTACAATATGGAATCATGTGTCTGAAGAAGCTCAACTATGACAGGAAGGAGCTGGAGAGACGTAGAGAGCACAGCCAGCATGAAATGAGAGGTGAGTGCACCCAAAGAAACCGTCAGAACCGACCGAACACAAGACACAGACAGAGATTCAGGGTTTTTTTTAAATGAGCTTCCTCTGCTTGTGTGTCCGCAGACGTGCTGGTGTGGAGCAACGAGCGGGTGATCCGCTGGGTGCAGAGCATCGGCCTGAGGGACTACGCCAACATCCTGCTGGAGAGCGGCGTGCACGGCGCTCTGGTCGCCCTGGACGACAACTTCGACTACAGCAGTCTGGCGCTGCTCCTCCAGATCCCCAACCAAAACACTCAGGTACCGACGCCTGCCTTATATCGGACCTTTAAAACTCCTGCGAGGGGAGAGCAAGAAATCTGAAGCGAGGTTCGGATCCGTCAGCAGCTTTCTGGTCTAAATCACTCTGCTGAATGTGACTCACAGCGTTTTTAAGGGAACGTTTTGATCTTTTTAAAGCATTTTTTTCCCCAAGCTAAATATAAAGGTGCTGATTATGGGCAGCGATATCACCTGTCACCAGCTTCAGTCAGTGGAGGTATGTTGGTATCAGCCTTCAAAACGCTGGTCCGATCTAAATCAGAACACGCAGATCTGCCAACTGTCACTCTGGCACGCTGCCCTGTGAATTTCCACTGCTCTCCTCATCCATAATCAGGTAAAATGGATACGCGGCGCGAATAACATAGCGCGTCAGCTGCCTCTGCTGCCGGCCCGCTAAAAGTAGCCTCGTGCGAATCGGAATGTGTTGTGTTTTGCTTCATTTTTGTGTGTTTTTTTTTTTTCTCTCGCCCCTCAGGCACGTCAGATCCTGGAGCGAGAGTACAATAATCTGCTGGCGCTGGGCACCGACAGGAGACTGGATGAGGTGAGCTCGGCTCTCACCCACGGGAGCGATGTCACGCCTCCGTGGGGTGAAACGTCACGACGAATAAAATACGCCTTTGAACACATTGTTTCAACCAACCATTTAGCTAGTAGCTGCCACCAGACTCCCTTAACAAATTGCTTGATTTTAAGAGTTGTTGGTTGAGGAGAACTTTAACAAACTTCGCGAAACTTGGATTCAACTATTTCTAAATTATTCGTGCCTTCTTGTGAATTCGGCATTAGATGCAATACATTAAATTATTCATTTTCCTGTGAACAATAAAGGCTACTTCTTTGTCCTCCGTGGAGAGAGTAACTCTATTTTTAGACCTGTTGCATCTGGAGAAACGGTCTCAACTTTGTGGAACGCTTTCTTGTAAACGTATCACTTATATATATATATATCCTTCCGTCCACCAGTGTGACGACAAAGACTTCCGCGGTCCGTCGTGGAGGAGGCAGTTCCCTCCCCGGGACGTCCACGGTATAAGTATGATGCCCGGCTCAGCAGAGACGCTCCCTGCTGGATTCCGTCTCACGGCGACGTCCGGCCACTCGCGAAGACTTCCGCCTGAGGGTAAGCGCCCGTCCCACACGCCTTACCTCCTAAACCTCATTCACCCATTGGCTGATTATTAATCTCTGCAAGGCTTTGTGTTGTTTTATACAGTACATGACATTTTTTTTTCTGAAAAGTGGCATTCAAAAATCAAAACTACCACCTGTTGGTGAATGAAAGCAGCACGCCTGAGCGCAGGAGTCGCTGCCCCCCTGCTGTGTTGTGACCATGTCTCTTGTTCTCTCCGACTCTGTGACGGCTGCTCTGCAGTCCTCTATGAGGCGCTGGACGACAGTCCTGACGACATGTATTTGGATTGGTTTCAAGGTCAGCTATGCCCCACTGAAGGTCCCGGGCTTGTCGGCCCTGCGTGTATTCTAACTCTACATACTCCCCCCTCCTCCTCACACATGGTCTCTGCCAACCACTGTCCTGCTGTATCTCTCCTTTTCTTTGTGGTTTCTCACCCTCAACTCTCTCTCTCTCTCTCTGTCTCTTCCTCTCTCTACCACTCTTGAATCTCTCTGGTATCCAACTCCAAGGGTGTTGTTTTGCAGAGTTGCAAAATACTCGTGTTTAGTCGCCCCGGCGGTAAGAAACTAAGGGGGTCAAGTTATGGATTAGGACCCATGCTTGCTGGTTGTAGCCCTTGAAGTTACAGAGTCAAAGCAGCAAAACAGAAAAGGTGGCTGAGCGGTGCTATGTAAGATGGCCTGAATCAGGAGGTTTACATAGGGGGACAGTACGTCTTGGATGTCTCAAGAACTCAAACGGACAGTTTGTGTCATTTCTCATCCCTCTGCTGTTAAAAGAGGACAATGGCTGAAGGAGGCTCTCACTGAAGGACGACTCCGGGTTACTACAACGTGGTTTTCTAGCTTTGGCCGTCATTTCTGTTTGTTCAGATAACAAGCACAGTGGGAGCACAGTGACACTGCATCAACAATTCAGCCAGATTATCAGCTTCACTTAGACGTAAAGTAAAAGTGAGCACACCTGAAATGTCGGCACTTAACTCGCGGTATGTTAAAGGTTGAAGCTTCCTGGTGCAGGAAGTCGCTGTCTGATTCTCATCTGGATATTCGTTTCCTCACTTCTTTATAGCGATGTCACTGCATTCCCGGATATTAGCAATTATCTACTGTGCATTTAAAGTAATAGCAGCAGTCAGGCCTGTCACAATAAGTACTTAATAATAATACCAGAAATAATTGCGCTAATTTATATTAGCGTCATTTTAAGACTGTTTTCTGCCACCGATACAGTTTAATTATAATATAATAGCATATTAACGCAAATGCACCCACAATTAAGAAGCATTTAACTTTTACTTCTTGATATTCAGACATTGGAATGGATTTTATTTGGGGGGCTTTTTATATCTTAAATAAACCAAATATTGGTTCATTAATTCATTCATGTAAAAAAAATAAAATACAAATAAAGAAGTTAAATAAAAGCTTTAAAAACTTAAGTAAAAGTAAAAAAACAGAATGAACAAAAACCTTAAAAACAAAGAAATTTGAAAAATAATAATTCCATTTACATGCTTGAAAAGGAGTGGGAAGATGTATACGCTGTTTCAATCCAAGCTCCTCTCCACAACCTCATTAATTATGTTTTAATCTGAAGAAAAATGAAACCCCACAACCAAAATATATCAAATCTGGCATTACGCTGCTGACATTCTTATGAAAACAAGCACATTTAAACACAGCGGGCAATATTGTGCCATCGCTTGGAAACGCAATTATCGTGACGGGCCGAGAACAAACAGAAAAGATGGTCAGAACTAAGCTGAGATCAACTCTTGGTCCACTTACTCACTTGTTCTGGAGCTTTCAGCAGTACCACACAGGTCTTCTTCAGCAGATTCAGTTTGCTCGACTTGTAACTGCACATGTTCAGACTTCCACGATCACCAGCATGAACTTTAAGCTCAACAACAGGTGATCAGAGTCATGGTGGGTTTGAACCGCTGACTGTTTATAAAGAGGGACGACACGACTCCCCGAAAGTGAAGCCAGAACATCTGGATCCATCTTTCTGATACGTTTGGTTTCTATTCGTTATTTGCTTGCTACTGAGTCGGTCAGGTGTATGTGCAGGACTTTAACACTGCTCCACCTCTCAATGACTAATGCACCAACCTGGCATCCACTGCGAGATGGCAGCACTCACACCCGGGATGTTCTGGCTTCATGTCTGCACAGTGGGAGGAGGAAGAGACGTGTTGTCTTTCCTTTATATGCAACCAGTTTTTTGGACATTTACAGTTCCGTGACAGCCGAGCAAACTGAAGGCGCTGATGAAGATGAACTGAATGATACGAATAAGTGAGTAAGTGGTCCTTAAATTGAAACGTTAAAGCTCCAGATCCACGTTGTGACGACCTGGAAAGGCGTCTTCTGAAAGGATGCGGAGTGTATCGGCGGCTCCGTCCTCACTCTACACCACCTGAGCCGCGATACGCGACCGGGAGATCATCCGTGTGCGCCGGCCAATGTTCTCCTCTAACAAGACGTTCCACTGAAACAGCCTTCCTGTGTTCCTCTGTCTCTACTCTCTGTGCTCCTCCCCCTCCTCCCCACCCGGTCTGTGACGTCCACAACACACTCAAAATCTTGTTGCTGGTGTTAAATCGACGCAAATTGTAAAACGTCCTTTGAGTGCGTCAAACGCGACGAGTAGAATCTCTGTCTGCGTGAGGAGAAGTGATCACACTCACACCGTCGGGGGACGACCGAGTGGAGGGAAGTCTCCTTCTCACTCTGGAGAGTCCGTCTGATGAAGACGAGGCTGTAAAAATGCAGATGTCAAATGTCTCTCTCTCTCGCTGTCTCCCCCTACAGTCGGACCCTCTGCAGTGCAGCGGCTGGACAGCTCCACGGTGAGAACCTATTCCTGCTGAGGGGAGGAGGAAGAGAGGGACCTTAAACTGTACGCTGTATGTAACCCAACACAGAATCTCGTCTCTGTCAAATACACAGCTTTCTTCAGAAGTGCTCAAAAAGAAAAAAAAACAGATATCAGATGAAAGTGAAGGAGGGCACAATTTTTTTTCCCCGAGATAAGCATGTCTGTCTCATCGGCTTGGCGAGCGTCCGCCGCGTCTCTGCCAGGTAGCTGTGATGAGGTGATGGAAGACCGGCGGTGGCGAGCAGCGAGCCGCGGTCTCACGCTGACGTCTCCGCTTTAATGTCCGTCCAAAAATTAAAAAAAAGATGAGTGAGTCACAGTCGAGGCTTTAGAGATCCGCTTCAAATTGCACGAGGAGTTCTTAACCGCGTTCGTTTACGTGATCGTGAGCGCTCGAGGCTCCTAAAAATAATCCTCGTGACTCTTTTTGTTTTTTTCCCAAAGTGAGCTCGCCCCAGTTTCACTTCCAACTGTTCTCTTTGTTCCGCCAGGTGTACAGAGGAAAAGTCTAATTTCTCATAAGTTGTTTTTGACTTGGCGCTCTATCTGACGGCACCGTCTCTCTCAGATAACTCTCAGAAATGAAGTGGCAGCGAGATGCAAAAGCGAGATAGAGAGAGGACACCCGGTGCTGCTTTAGATGTTTTGTTTAGCATCAAAAGTCGAGGGAGAACAGTACAGCTGGCAGCACCCACATCTACAGCAGCTATCACATCCTGGACGGTGCCGTTATTAAATCATTAGTTTGCGTCACGCTGCGCTCAAGACAAAGTCGGAGGCCTGAACTCCCAACTTGAAATTTCACACATCGTTTAACAAACTCAGCGCTGCTTCTAGGAATAAACCCCTGATGTTCCTCTAACACACACAAACCCTGAGCAGAGCAGCCAACCCGCATATCTCACCAAACAGAGGAGGGATTTTACGGCACTTTATTATTTGAAATGTACCCAAATATTCCGATACCAATACTGCTGTCTGCAAGTTCACCAGAACATGTTCCTAAGGGGGGCTTCTCCATCAAGTCAGGGTAGATGGATGTGTTATAAATGATCCGAGTTGTCTTGAATGCAGGATATAACTGCAGCTTTTGCTTCTTCTAAATGCCTCAGAGAAAGTTCCCGTTTGTTTCTCTGTCTATTAGAGGAATTTGTACAGGGCAGGATAAAATGGCCATAAATACATATTATATATCATATTTGTAAAGTTACGCCAACCTAAGGCTCTGAGGTTTTTCTTACTAACTTGAAAGAATACAAACGACAAACCCGTTGAATAAAACCATGAAACGGCCAAAATAATTGAAGATACATTAAAAGTTGTCGATAAAATTCATCAGATGTCAAGTTTCTGTCCCAAACTTTTAACAAGAGAAAGTACTCTCTTCCTAAAACACAAGACATAGTTGTAAATTGTCTCCAAATTAGAAGGAGCGGGGTCTGTTTTAAAGATTTAGAGATGATCAAAATAATACACTTCAGATAAACCCGTTCGTGCGTGAGTTACTTAAAATACAATGAATACATTTGAAGCTGTAATGTAATCCGTACATCTATTATTAATCAGTCTTGCCCCTCATATACTTTGATAGAGAAGCCACTTCGATCTACGATGTGTGACTTTAAGGAGAGCTCACTGCAAAATAACTATTTCAGTCATTCGCCCTCACGTCGGTCCAGAGAAGTGGCCAGAAGTGCCTCACACAAATGTTTTTACAGTTCAACAACAAACATCCAAATCTCTCTGCAGTGAGCGCAACCGCGAAGAAAAACCACCGAGTCCTTCACAAGTATTATTCCGAGCCTCCGGAATGTAATAAAGTGCTCGGCTGGAGGCGCGGCAGACAGATAATAATGATAACAAAAGCACTGCGACCGCAGGGCTGTCGTGTTAGATACCAGTGTTAGGGAAATAAAGAAGAGCAACAGTGAAAGAGGAGAGATAAAGTTAAAAGATAAGCAGAGAGGGGGGAGAGGGGGAGTCAGCGGGGAGAAGTTTGTGTGAGTTACTCCTTCATAACCATAATTTTGTGTTTTCCAAAGAATTTGCTGGTCCCAGGGAGCAGCCTGCAGGCTCTTACTGACGCTTTCATCAGCTTATTCTTCTAAGTACTCCCACACAGCAGAATACAGTGCAAAGTTCAGATGGAGCAAAGGGTTGAGTTCTGGTGCAGTACGAGAAACTAAAACTCACTTTATTTATTGAGCTATTTGCTGCTTCTGCTGCTGCACACAGCTCGACCGGCTCACCCTCGGCTGCTGACTGCTTCTATTTTTCCAGCCGCTGCGCGATGTCAACACCGCAAACTAAGACGTACGGTGCGCCATTTCCACAGAGGCGTCCAGAAAAACAACCCCGCAGCGTTCTCGCTTCATTTCGGTACCTGAATATACAGAAACGCTGTGACACAATAAAGCATTCAAACTTCCAGACCACCTTCAACTCGTCCACTGCAGCTGCACATAAGCACCTTCAGCGACGACTCGGCAGCGGTTACAGCTGAAAAGCCAATTACAGTGAAGCATAGCAGCTGCAGCTCCAGACACTTCAGAGCTGCCTCGATTTACAAATGTAGCTGAAATGCAAACTGGGGATCGGACAATACAGCCTTTTTCTCAGGCCGATACCAATTAACAAGAGAACAGATAATCATTTGCGGTAAAACGTGAAAAAAGTTGGTCAAAATTTGAAGATTATTTCTCTTTTCTGCTGCTGTATACTTTCAATCCTCTACACTTAATTGAAAACTTCATAAATATCACATTATTCAGTGTTGAGAGGCTGTTACCTGTGATGTGTAACCACACTTATATTTGGGACATTGAGTGTGAGCAGAGTGGTGACTACAGACAGAGAAGATGCTCCATCAGAGCCAAAATGCTGCATTTCTAAATGTATTTAAAATATTGATAATGATCCAGGTCGATATTTGGTCTGACTCCGAGGTAAAATATCAGATTTGCAGCAAGTATGACAGTGATCCATATTGTTGAGAGGATGCTAAAAAATGTCAAATATTCACGTTTTTTACTGCTCTAAATCTGCATTTAAACATGTTATTCAGTTATTGCTAATACTGGACATAAGTCGACTGGTCCATTAAACGATGCTGGTCCGCATCATACATACCAGTCAGTTATACTTTTAAATTACATAATGTGCATTCAAAGGTCGTGCTGTCCTAGTAAAATAAATAAAAATAGAGAATCTGTTTGAGCGGAACTGTTACGTCTGAGATGTTACTGGTCCGCCGTGATGATCAGCGTGTTTTGTTAAGAGTTTTGTGGCATTAAATGTTGTTTTTAACTTTCATTTAGTAAGTTTTTGTAAATCAATTGCCATACAGGTGCATTTAAAATAATATATGTTTAAACTTACAGATTAAATGATGCTCAATTTGAACTGTTTCCAGGGTGTTTTCTTACTTTACACCAGTTTAAACAGCAGACTGTGAAGCGATGGAGACATCCCCAACTAATACAACTACTTCCAAAGTCACCTTCCCAGCTTTAAGCCAAAAAAAACAAAAAAAAAAAACCTTTTGATTACTTCTTCTTTTCAGGAGCCTTCCTCACTTTAAGGACTTCACCGGGCCGTTCACTGAAAGCACCTGGTTGTGTTTCCCTCAGGTACAGTTCTGAATGGAGATAACTGGGGGAGCCGCTGGATGGGCCGACCTGCCGAGGAAACAAAACCATTCTGACGACACGCACTGCCAAGAAGCCCTGCTCTCCTCTCTGTCCTCCCTACCTCCCCCCCTCCCCTAACCCGACTCCCCCCTCTCCCCCTCCCCCTCCCCCTCCCAGCCCACCTACAATGCGGGCACCAGACGCCGGTGCTAATCTGTCCTGCAGGCTGCCCCCCCACCTTGTCCCCATTTCTACCTTTTACATGTACAGTAACTTGTCGAAGCATAATGTACTGTGTATTTCTTCTACAGGAGATGTGTAGGTTTATCTGTACATAAATATGCCATTTTTTTAATATATACACACACATCTATGTATAAAAAAAAAAAAAGATATTCAGAGTTTGTGCAAAAAAAACGTCCCTGCCACCTCATTTAGTGGACCATAGATTAATATATGCTGCTCTTTAAACTGTCTCCATACCCCCCCACCCCCACCCGCCCCTCGAGATCATTTTGTACATATGGTTTTATTTTTTCATTGTGCTGATGATGATGCTGATGACGATGAACCTGTGCTGCACCATAGAGAGGAGTCGTCTGGATGTTGTGTGAAAACCCGCCCTCTAGTGGCGTAGTACAAATATAACCACTCTGAGCCCCACCGACAACACGTCATTATATCCCTTTTCTTTACAGACTCCCGACGGGAGCGTTTTTAAAAAAAAAAAAAAAAAAAGAGAGGACACGTCGACGCAACCGGGGACGACGTGACAAGCACTTTGATACAACCGCATCAACTCAACGGACTAATCGGTAGCCAAGGACACACACAAAAAAAAGCAAACGAGACGCCGCTGCTCTCCGAAGCTGCACAAGAAACTTCCTCTCAGAGAACACAAGAAAAAAAAGGAAGAAGAAGAGAAGAAGAAGCAGGACGCCGTCCGTAGAACCTGTCACTTGTTGTACTGTATGTTTTTTGTCGGGCGAACACATCAACACACAAAATGGACAACTAACACAACTCAGCCGAGCTGGCCTTCTCCCCCTCCCCCCCGTCAGACACCACGACGACAGAACCGAGGAAATAACTGAAAGACAGACTGCTTTAGCTCATCGTGTGCGTAGAGTGTATATGACCATGTTGAAGTGAGGTGACCTTTAATGACAAAAACCCTGTTGCTTGCTGTGACTTACATTGGTGTAACTGTTGACTCTTTGTTTACGTCGGAGTTTCCGGTGGTGGAAGGGGGCGTGGCCGACCGTAAGGCCCCTCCCCCTCCCCCGCTCAGCGTTTTCTGTCTTTGAGTTATTTCTGATGGACGACTGGAACCGAAGTCTTACGCTTTTCTTTTTTTTTTTTCTTTTTACATCTTTTTTTTTTTTCTCGATTTGCACGAACAATGAATCGTTTTGTTATTTTGTGTCCTTTTATTTTATTTTTTTTATTTATTCTTGTACTTTGGTCAAAACTAAGTGGTGAGCAAGCAAAATTTTCATTGTCAATAAAAAAAAAAAAAACTACCGTCAGTGAACGAGCCGTCTTCATTATTCATCCTTCATAATTACAAATGTTTATTTGCTCCGAGGCGTCATTTTGTACAAACAGCAGCTGTAGCTTATTTTTTGTACATCATTATTCAGAATAGAATGTAAGTAATTACAATATTACAAGTGGAAACATTAAAGGGACAGTTCAACCCAAAATCAAACATACATATTTCTTCCTCTTCCCTGTAGTGCGACTCATCCATCGAAACTGTTGGAACACAACTGTTTGTACATGTCACGTTTTAAATGAGTCGAGGTTGATAGTTTCTTGGCTCGGATGTTGAACACTACTTGCTTGTTTTCAGTGTGCAGTGTAGGACAGCTCCCACACAGAGGGAAATGCCGGTCCCGTACGCTACGTAAGCGAATTGCAACGTTTCGTAATGTAACGTAGCTTGCACAAGCACGCGGTGAGGCGACGCCAGCCTTTGCTCAAATCGCAACTATTCGTCACTTAAATGTAACATTTAAGGAAATATAAACAGACTATTACATTTGTTTTTATCAGGGTCACTTGGCGGACATCTCTCCAATACAATCAATTTGTAGATGGCACGCGGCTTGTGGTAATAAAAGCGCCAAGGAGATACATTTAAAACTCAACAACAGTGTCTCTTTCCAGAAATCATGACCCTTTACTGTTACTAAGATAATCCACAGATCTTGTCAGGAGCAGTTTCATGTTGGATCTACTTTCCGTCCGTATCGCTGCACAGAAGGAAGCGTGCATCTACTCGCGTACGAGAGGCTAACTGAGCTCGCCAACGTTACAGCTCAGGCTGTATTTATGTTATCGCATGGCTATACGGACAGAAAGTAGTTCCTACTACGCGCGAAACTGCTTACAACAAGCTCTGTGGATTATTGTGAGTAATCGAGTCGCTGATGACATTTTCTTACATCTTTCTGTGGTGCTTTATGGCGGATTACTCTCTGGATGATAAATCCAAAGTGCGCCAACTCACAGCAAAACAGTCTAGATGGATAAATAGAGCTACAGGTAAGAGAATGTATTTTGATCCGGGGTGAATGTTCTTCTACCTCGCTTCATTGTTTTTTCACAGTTCATAAAGACGCTTCAAAGTCAGCGCCTTCCTCCAGCTCCACTTCGACTTCATAAGACTAATCATTCATCTTACGTCTACTCCTAGTTCTAAAGTTCAGAGCCAGTTCTTAAAAAGTCGCTCTCGTTGCTCGTACTTGATCTAACCCCTCGGTTTTCTTCTGTACTTCCAGCTGATGCGTTCAGGCTCCGGGAGGTCTCAGGGCTTTTTCTACCTGCAGCTCGATGTCTTTGAACACTTCTGGGTCCTCGATGGTCGGGGTGATCTGTGGGGGTTTAAAAAAAAAAAAAAAAAAGCAACACAAATCAAATTTAAAAACAAAATGAATGCAGCAAAAACCTGCCGTCTGCGTATCTACGGAAACCTTCAATGTATATCTTTGAAGAGTATTGCTCTCTTGAGTTTGTCACCCTCTTGCTGATCAGCAGAAACCAGAGTCAGTAACTATAAAGAGATGAAATCCCAAATGAGCCCTCAGTTTTTTTTCTTAATGAGTGCAGGACCGACTAATGCACCACCATTACTCAGGTCCTGAATTGCATAATGAGCTTTACTGTCTCCTGAGCGACTGTAAAGCTCTGCACAGGGGACGAAAAAACTAAAAAAGTGCATACAAACAATATTTCCCCTCAGCGATTTTTTTCCTGCAGTACTTTAACTTTTAATGTCGGCGGGAGTCGTGTCGTACCTTGTAGGGCTTGCCGTTGACCAAGTTGGCTAAGGAGGAGCGGGGGATCTTGCCGGAGCGCGTCTTCGGCAGCCCCTGGACGAAAAGCACTTTCCTGAAGGCGGCTACGGGTCCGATGGTGTCTCTGACCAGCTTCACCATCTCACTGACGATCTCCTCTTCGGTTTTCTGCACACCTGAGACACACAGGACGTGATACCGACGAGCACACGTTGCTTTAAAACCATACTGAATTTGATCTTGCTTCATGAGGGTAAAAGGAAAAATAATGTGTGACAGAATAAACTAATGCCACGCTACAGATCGGCCGTGCCTCACCATTTTTGAGCACACACAGGGCCAAGGGAACGACGCCTTTCAGAGGGTCGTCCAGACCCACCACGGCACAGTCTCCAACGGCAGGGTGCTGCAGCACCGACTGCAAAACACAAACACATCGCAAGAAAATTCATCGCCAAATATTCTGATAATCGGTTCATCGTTTGAGTCAAAAATATCAAACATTTGCTTGTTCCAGCTTCTTAAATGGCAAAATGTGCTGGTTTTCTTTGTCATTCATGACAGCAAATGAAGAGTCTTTGGGGGTTTTTTTACTATTAGTTGGACAAAAGAAGCAATTTAAAGATGTAACTTTGGGTTCTGACAGCATTTTTCACTTTTTTTTTTTTTTTTTTTTACATTTTATTAACTAACCAAGCAATTGATTAATCATTCAAATGATTTAAAAAATCTGCAGATTCACAGAGAATGAAAACTATCAGCAGTACAAACAAAGAATCCCTCTCCTACCTCCTCCAACGCTCCAGCAGACAGCCTGTGGCCGGCCACGTTGATGACATCATCAGAGCGAGACATGATGTAGAGGAAGCCCTCCTCATCCACAAAACCTGCGTCCATGGTGTCATAGTAACCCTGAAGGTGGAACGGACGGAACAGATTGAATAGAATAATGACAATGAGCGATTCATTAGAGGTTGTTTTTGATTTTATCATTCAAATGTCTTAACGGCTGCAAAAGCAGTCGCTCTGTAATGAAAGATTTCACCAGCAGGGGGCCACATTGTACCACAAACTCTACAGCATTACTGATACAGTGCCATAAAAACAGAATTGAACAGCACATTAAAGAAATACAACTTTTCTTGGAGTAAATCAGTCCGCTGTGAAATATATCTAATGATTAATTAACATCAGAATGTGAGGAAATGATGATGCATCTTACTGGGAACTTAGTGAAGTACAGCTCCTTGAACAGTTCGCTGTTCTGCCACAATGACAGCGCTGCACCGGGTGGTAAAGGTAACCTGAAAGGGAAAATGTAGTAGTATCAGATTTGACCCAATAAAGCCGAGATGATGTGAAGATGGCCGACGGTCTAGACACACAGCCCGACCGACTCTGCCGGACTTAACCTCTCCTGACACACACACGGCGGAGAGGAGAGCTCAGTCACTCAGTCTTTGTTTATCCGGAGACCAGCAGTAATCCCCCCGTCTTGACCGGCGGCTTGACCGAGATGATCCCATTTCCAGAGCTTGAACCCTCAACATGCCTCTGCATAGATTAATTTCACTACTAAGCTAAATGTCCAAATCAGAATTCTTCTTTGAAACTCTGGTGTGCTGCAGAAAATGGATGATAAAAAGCATCCTGACACTCTTTTCAAATATCGTTTTGCTTCTTGTGCACAAAATCGATCTATTTTATTTATGCCTGAGGTTCATTAAGGGGTCACTTTTTGTCGAATAGTGGTGAGGATATAAATGGGAGTGAGAGTATATTGATTCAATGATCAATGATCCAATAGCATCAATGCAAAGCGATTGATGCTACTGGATCGATTCATATCGATTCATCAATTCATATTGCCACCATGGTTTACATATGCTTTTATTTTGAAATTCCCACGGCACATCTGTGTCAGCGATGCCACCAACACAAACCTCCTTTCTAAACACTGCTTTCCTTTTATGAAAAAGAGTAGATTTACAACAGTGGCTGAGGAAAGTTTGCAGTTGTTAATTAATAACAACACGTTTTGTTTTTCCACCCGAATGAAAGAAAAACTTGCATTTTCAAAAAATCAGTCACAGATCCCCTTAAACATATCTTCAAAAATGGAACTTTTCATGTGAGTGTTAATAATTGCAGACATCTAAAAATCAAAGATGTTATACAACTCCTCCGTTATTTAATATTTTTTGTATTTCATAGATGGATACTTTGTGTGATACCTATTGAGCCGGTTTTTCATTGGGTTAACAAAATATTAATCTTAGTTCTTTAGCTCCATACACACATTATCTCCCAATTTCAAGCTTGTCTGAACTCAATGGTTCGTGTATGTATAGTCACCTGAAATGTGCTTTAAGCCGTAACGACTTACAACGACTAGGATTTTATGGAGGAAGTGCAGCCACGCGGCCGTGCTCCACCTGTCGTCATCCCTGAACGCTCTGTACATGTAAATTCCTTGGAAATCCCCGTAGTCTAGTGCTGAGTCAATACCAGCAGTGACACAGAACGGGGAAATGGGAGTTGGAGAGTGATAACAGATACAGGAGATAAGACAGCTCATAGGGCTGCAGGAGCTTTTGAGGAAGTGGAGCTCTGCACGGGCAGCAAACACACAGGTTTCCTTCTCAACCCCGGCAACAGAGAGGTGCAAAGCTTTTTGTAGTGTCATTATTAAGATTAATGGTTAAAACGTTAAGAGTTTATGTCACATTTTAAACGTGCGTGCATGTGCGAGCGACAGGCGGACGGTTAAAGCGACGACTGAGCTGCTTCACACGGCTGTGAACAAAAACCCACTCAGCTTACCTCACCACAATATTTCCCAGGGTCCTCGGCTTCACCTGCCGCATGTCATCATCGATCACCGTGACTGGTGGAGAGGGGGAGAGCAGGCAATTCATATTCAGAGGCGGCGCTTCACCCACCGGCAAACTTGGAAAGCAATAATATTTAAACACCCAGCAGGGAATTGCAAGCAGCTGCTCAGATTTACACACTCCTGTTTTTTTGGGGGTATTTCGGTGTTTGTTAAACTGCGGGGAGGCAATTTTGACTGAGAGCATTCAAATAATGGCAAAGCAAAGAATATGTTGATCCACATTGTGCAGGCTCCTACCGTTGTACCCTGGAACGGGTTTTCCAGCCTGACCTGCAGGTGGCGTGAGCGAGTTCCCCAGCCCGATGCAGGAGGAGGTGATGGCTGAGCCGGTTTCTGATGAGAGAGAGGCAGAAAAAGGAGCATGAGGACTCATGTCTGTGTGGGAGACCTGTAACGTTTTGGTGAAAGCACAAAAGCCTTGAACGTTCGCTGCGATGCTAAAAATTTTGACACGGCCGCCATGTTTTTCCGACTTTCCCGCCTCCGTAGACAAAGAGCTTGTGCGTCTGCCTCCGTGAGCAGCATTAACCTACATAATACAGAACTATGACAGCTCCTATGGGCTCACCCCCCGACTCCGTCGCCCAACCCGGCTGTGCTCCACTTCCAGCAGAGTCGTGCCTGTTCATCGCGGCCCGCACACCCAGAAGGACGAATCACACAATCGATACGGCTCGGTAAGCAAGATTACATCAGAAGTCATACAGCGGCAGACGAGCCCCGAGTTCAGCATCCGTCTCGGAAAAACACTTCTTTTCAGTCGCTGGGCGTTCGTCTTGTTCTTCGGCGTAAATAAGAGAACAAAGACGCGGCTGAATGCTTCCATCTGTCCCTCGTTTTGTTCATTTTCCCCATCCAAAGAGTTTTACTTAACTGATGTCTCAACCAGCGTGCGCACAACATGTGACAGACGGCGCGAAATGACCTTTAAAACGTGATGATTTCAATCATTTTTCCACTCTTCCGTAATCTTCTACACCTGTCTATCTGCGGATTCATTCTGAAAGACAGAGATTAATCTTCTCATCAACGTCCCGGAAACAATCGGCTGTCTGACATTTATGACACTAACGCAGTGAACAAACAAGAGAAGGCCCAAATGATCTAATACGCTGTTATTTCTCTTCACTCACATGCTAATTAATGCACAAGCGAGCCTCTGAAAGGTAATCACATCATCGAGCCTATAGGGAGTGCGTTGCGCTGTAAATGCGATGTTCCTGTCATGTATTCTTCCTGAGTTATTGTGGCCACGAGTGTCATGGCATTTTCCCCCTGTTAGTATGCTAATGTATGCAGCAAGGTGCACTAAAAAAAAAAAAAAAAAAAACCCAAATCGCATCAGTTATTGCACGGGGAAAGGGAGGGGAGGGGGTGAAGTGAGGAAATCGCTTCAATCAAGCATTCTGCTGAAATACGCAGTCGGTGGCGGAGCTGCTTGGAAAGAGGAGGCTCGTCTCCTGAGAGGGGCAAAGGCCAGCGGCGCAGCAACGGTGCTCGAAGGCCGGCTATGCAAATGACAGCTCCGTCGATACGGCGGCGACGTGCAGAAAAAGGCAGCTCAGGCGCCTCATTAAACCTTGGGGGGGAGCGCCGGCAGCAGAGGACTTCAGCGGGGTTGCACACCTGTCAGCTACAGACAGGAAGACCGGGCTGCAGCGAGAAGCTCCTCACCAGCATGAGACGAATGTTACAACGAGAAGCCGTTTTTTTTTTAAAAAAAGTCGGGCCATCGTGTGAAACATTAAACAGAATGTAATCATCTTTTTCATCCTTTTTGACGTATACTCTACTGCAGACAGGACAAAGACGATATATTTAATGTTCAGCGTTGAATTTGATGCAGCAACAGGTAAACTGAACGATTGTACCATATTACACCCACATTAGCATGTATGCTCAGGTTTTTTAAAACCAGGTAAGCAAAAGATAGGCGACTGACTCTTTCCCCTTCCAAGTGGACGAATTTCTTTCTCTTTTCTTGTGTGTCATGATCATCATCAGAAATGCACCAGAAAAAAACAGGAAGTCGCTCAGGAGTGAGACATCTCGCTTCTTTCTCATCTCTGTTGAGAGCTGCACATGTGCAGTACCCATCAGGCAGCTGGTGAGGACAGTGGCATTTTCATATCTTTCATCTTTAGTCGCTCTTTAAAACTCTGCACTGACTAAACGATGTCAGGGCGCTGCTTGATAGGGAGCGGATGTAAAGTTATGATCAATCCAGCACCCTTAAACTCTACGGTGATCATAACATCGCCTCGGAAAAGGGGCGCACGTTAGCGCGTCCACCCGTGTGCTGTATTTTCATCACAGCTGATCAGAGCTGTCTGTAACCACTGGAGCAAGACTGAAAGTCGATTTTAACTCACGAAAGACACATTATGTTAATGGGGGTTAATGGGGTTTTTTTGTCCAGTCTTAAAAGGGGTTTTAGTAGCAGGTGATAGTATCGTGATCGAGGATGAAAAGGCTTCCCTTGAAAGGCTCAGTCGTTCTCAAGCTAGGCTGTGTTGAGGTTCATCGCTCTGTGAAAGCAGGGAGCACTTTGTGAAACTGCTGTCTGCTAACACAGTTAATTTGCAAATGACTGCATTCTGCTTTAATTTACTTTTAAAGCGGCGTCCCAACGTTTTTTGGAATTGGGGTCGTTAAGTTAAGGGTGCCCTGTGGAGTTTTCTTGTGTTTAAGTTCAGTGTTCCTCCATCTCCGCAAAGCAACTGCGAATCCTTTATCCTTTACGTTCATGTTTAATAGTGCATCGCTACCATCTGTCGCTCATCATAAAGCCGTTGGAACTGCTGGTCAAACTCCTTAAAGGTTCCTTTAGGTTGCAATATGCTCGAGGCAGTGTGTGTCTAAGGAGAGCGAGATCCCAACAGAGAGAAGGAACAGGATGTTCAGGTCTTGAACCTCTAAGGTAATTTCAGGAGGTCAACGTGTAGCAAGACAAAATCAATCCCAGCATCTTGTTAAAGTCCCGTTTCTTTCAATCAGAGTGGATTTGGACTTCTTCTTCCCTCTGCTACTTTTCAGACAAGTGCAAACAGCTATAGACCTGCTTCAGACTCCAACACAGCAGGCTTCAAAGACATGAGCTGGGGGGCAGGAGGTTGCTGATGGTTGGGTTATCAAATGAAGAAAGGGAGGAGGAGGAGGAGGAGGAGGAGGAGGAGGAGGTTTCTTGACACCAACCACAGTGGCCTCTGAACTGCCAACCACGTACGCCCTCATTCATCAGCGGCAGGTTAGCCGCTCCCTGCAGGGTTCAAAGGCTGTCGCTGTCAGCTGAGACAGCATTCAGCTCTGATGATAAAAAATAAAAAAGACTTTTCATGTCTTCGGGGGGGCTTTGAGTCGCACCGCCACCTATCAGAGAGCAGGGTCAGGACAGAGTGATGACAGACCCCATGTCGACCGATCGCGCCCTTTTCTTTCGCCTCAGGTGTTCAGCAGCACACTACACCTTGGACTGTAACATTTATGGTCGCCATATAATCCGAGAGGAACTAGAGCAAGGGCAAACACTGCAACAAGGTCAGTATTGATACTTTTTAGTTTTATATAGTCAGTGTTTTGTGCAAAAAAAGGTTGACGGCACTCGGACCCGGATGACATCATCTCATCCACTTCTAAATAACGAGCCATTATGGGCAAACTAATATATGGGTCTGACCCTGAAGAACGCCATAAGGGTGCTTTAAAAGCTCCGCTGAATTGCACGTCGATTAGTGCCCAACACAACCGCTGAACCGTGGCAGCCTGAGTGGAGTGTTTAAACTTGGCTGTTTACAGCAGGAGCCCGGGCTCGCTGGCAGCGGCTCAGGCCCGGCGAGTAAATTCAAAACCCCAAATGAAAAAAGACAATATAATTGGACCTTGACATTTTACAAGGCATACTGGACGACTGGCTGTGCAGCTTTCAGGCATGAAATTGAACCCTTTTCAAAAAGGGAAGATATCTCAGTGATAACTAGCCGCATCGCCACAAAAATTGTGTCCTCACATCTAACATTAACAATGATAAGCCGACAGGTAAATAACTCCGAGACTGACGCGGGTGTTTTCTAGGAACTGCTATGGTACAAAGGCAGAAAAGCTTGTAGCACAGCAGGTGTTGCCAGTGGGAACAGACAGAAATTATTAAAAATGTCGCTTACCTGGAAACATTTCTGACAGTCTGGCACTTTGAAAGGTTTATCGACATGCTACAGGGGCCTGCAGCCGACTGAGGAGGACTTTTATTCTATTATTTATTCAAATCTCTGACTCTATCCCTGTTGATGTTGAAATCTGACTAACACCCTCACACTATAATCTCCCTGCAGAAATAAACCAACAGCATCTACCATCAAAATCTCTTCCAACTGGGATATTTGTCCAGAACTGGGTATATTTAAGAAGGTGCAATATGTAAGAATTGGCCACCTGTTCAATTCAAACCCTGATACAACAAATATGGGGCAGACATCAGCAGATTACGCTGCATTCAGGTGCTTCTCAGATGGTCCCATTACCCGAGTTCATTATTCCAACTTCGGTGTGTTGATGTACATCATGTCGGATGTAAAAACTTAAACTGCCTAGTCAACCCAATGTTTACTTTCCACCGCCATCTTTTGGCATCACATAACTAAGCAACTCGTGTACCAAAATATTCCGATCTATTGTTCCGACTTGAGAGGGCATTCCCGTGAATTTTCCCAGTCAGAAAAACATATTGCCGATAATTTCGGCAGCACGTGATCTCATATTCAGCCGCCACCTGATGCTAACTCTAGTCGCTGTTAGCTTGTTAGCTCAGTTGGCCGTGCAGCTAGCAATTCGAAAAAGGGAGCTGGCTGGTTAGCATGCTAACTTCAGTAGATACCTCTGCGACACAATACGGAGCCATAATGTCAGAAATGCTATTTCTTCACACTATAGTTGATTTTTTTATGTTTTCCACTTGGGGTGAAAACAGACAAAACACTTCCATTGCTACTATTCTGTTCACGTAGTGCAGAGAAGGGAGATTAAATATGCCAGGTAGGACAGGTAGACGGCACAAGCTGAGACAGCTGAGTGAGGGCTAGAGGGGGGGATTGAAACCATCGTCTGCGGGCATGTCTCCATCACACACAAACAAACACACGCTCACGCTGCCTGGATGTCTATCTGCTTGTCTGACCGACTGCTGGCGTGAGTCAGTGATACACACAAACGCAAACACACACCCCGGTATCAGTCCTCCCCGACTCCCGCCTCTGTCTTTTCCTTTTCTTTTAGCTCCCGCTCGCTCCCCTCGCACTCCCTTTGCCTCCAAACACAAACAAATCAATCTTCCTTCGACCTGCTGGAGACGAGCCTGGCCGGTGAGAGGCGTTCTGAGTGTGATGAATTGGTTGAGGGAGAGGGAGGGCTGCTGGAGGATGCATTGGAGAGAGCGGGATGAGGCGATACGGCGGCGTCTCCTTCCAGCTGAGAAAGTTGCTATCGAACAGCCGCGCTCATTACGAGCGGCTTCGGGGGGGAACTGCTGTTCAGCTGTTTTTTTCTCTGCAACTCCCCCAAAAAAACTGCTGTCTTCTCACACAACCTTTCCCCTGTCGTCAGTACACGGGATCACATAAAACCGACATGTGTGGAGCACAGGGTCACTAGAGGGTCCACAGGGTGAGGGTGGGACCGACCAGGCGTAGAATATGAAACTTGAAGGAGGAGGAGGGAGAGGAGCTGTTATAACTCCAATAAAAGCATTTTGTGACAATGCAGTACATGCTGAGATAAAATGACTGCATCAGAGTGATGAGTGTGCCTCCCTCTCCTCCTTTTTACTTCACCTTTGCCAAAAATACAACAGAAAATGTGCCGATTTCTAAATATTTATAAACGAGTGTGAAAAATCTAGAGCAATTAACCGGCTGACTCTCACGTCTCAGTGTGGCGGCTCCGTCGAAACATTCAAATTAGGTGTCAGGTGGGTGCTGTTGTCCGCACCTGCTGCCTGATGACAGGTTTGTGCGTCCCTTCTCCTAATTGGGCTTTAAATTATAGGCAACCAGAAGTGCTTAAGCTCCTGAGACACTCCTACTGGAGACAGAACAAAGGACACATTTTTCATTTTCTCTTTGGAAAGAGATACTTTGGCACCAAACAGAAGGAGGAGGAAGACGAATGGCAGATAATGTTCCCTTAACCAAGCCCCCAGGAAATGAAGCCAAACCCCCCCAAATGACTCTTTCACAATCAGAATTTGAGTCCGATAACATTTGGAGAGTCTAGAGGTGCTGCAGTATGAAATCATTTTACCTCTATTCAAGTTAACCAGGCGCTAAAACCGACTTTAGCCAGCTCAGATGGCAGAAGTCTCTCATGGGCCACGCAACACAGAAAAGATCCTTATGTACCCGAGAAGTCGAGTGTTTTCTGGCTTCATGTACCACTGTGAAGCTTTCACAGGAATGGACGGGACGCATCCAATGCTTTTTCCAGATTCCTGTTACTGGATCCATGACCTGAAATCATGTGATTACATAACGCAAGCTTTGACTGATCCCACATTGGGAGTGACAGTAGGCAAAGGGGTTTTTATCTGCATATTCGGGGCGGTGGTGGAAGGTCGGTGGTTCGATCCTCGGCTCTAGCCGCGCCCAACCCCCTAAACTGTTGCATTGGAGAAAGTGTGTGTCAGTGAAAAGCTGAGGCGCTATGGATTGAAGGCACTGTATTCCCTGAGAACAAAAAATTATGAAAAACGCCGTATCTGTCAGTGTCAGTGAGAGAAAGTTCCTGGGTACGTAACTTTCTCTGGATCCTCACCAAAAGTTTAGTGGAAATCTGCCAAAGTAAACTGCCAAGTATGAATATACAACACCCATACTGACACAAACAATCCCTGGTATGTTTCTTTCTTTCTTGCTATTCCCATTATTTTTTTATATGCAGCATGTCACTCATCCACAGTTTCCTCTGTGACACACCAGCAAGGCGCTGGTGTTTTACTGCCGTCACTGCAGGACCCTTCACCGCAGTGTAGCTCTGAGCTTTCTGGAACAATTTGGCCTCAACGGATCCGTCTTCTCCGACTGTCCGGCCCCTTCTCTGATGGGACCACGGGGAAGTGCCTTTGGAAGACGACTACGGCGCCACGCTGCTGTCTGACACATTGCTCTGAAAAACATGTTGCTCGAGAACTTCTCTAGTCTGGGGGAGTTGTGCCACTGACGCACCGCCTGTGGATGCCAAAGTGTATCAGCTCATCGTGAAATCTCATTTCTCTTTTTTGTGGCATATTTTCTTGCCATAAACAAAGCTTCTTCCAAGCTGTCAAGATTATCCGGAGCTTGACATTTCTTGTAAGTCAGCGATTTTGTAAACAGGGCTGTCGACTTAAACTCCGAGCTTCTGTAAAATCGCTCAGTTTGGGATAAATCTATACAAAGACATTTGCATCAACGTCAACACATTCGAGGATAAGACCGGTATTGATTGTGCAAGGTGTTCTGTATGTACTCCAGTCTTGCACCATCTCTTATCAGCCTCCTCCTAGTTATTGTTATATAGGGTTCTCTACCCCGGGTGTAAGATCTCCTGGGGTGGAATGCGTCCAGGCGTTTTACAGTACTATTGTCAATCCAACCCACTTCTGCAGTACCAATTACATTTTTGTACAAGAATCCATGTTGTGCACAGGAGATCTCAGAGAATATCAGAAACAAGACACTGCTCAAGATTACAGCATTGAGTTCTTTAGCTCGCAACAGGAACATCTGGTGAAAATCGCTTGTCAATTAAATGTGTGTCGTGTAAATAACAACCCTGTCAGATGTAGCCAAAGAGTCGCTTTAAGTACATATGCACAGCAGGTGATGTGTTGTTGCCGGGGTAACTCAGTCTGGGGTTAAACTAGATGTTCAACTAAGGACATTGAGGGGAAGAAAGACGATTCTAGGTGCCGTATCATATCGGATCTGTATCGACGAGTTTCAGTTTGCACGTCCATTTGCCTACGATACAGCGCCTAGAATATTGACTGAGAACCTCCATCAACAAGAAAGATGATGATCTGAACAGACAAAAAGAGAAAGAAAGATTGCAAGCCACCTAGCCTACAAAAGAACAAAAAAAAAAAATCTATATTATGTGCGCTTCAGACAGAGAAAAAGAAGACCAAGAATTCCTCAACCTTAAATAAAATGGTAGTGGAAGGAAAACACTCCTAGCCTTTGAAACAAGAGATCATAAATAAAACCTTTGCAGCGTGCTCCACCAACATGCCAATAGCATCTCTAGCTCCTGTGTTGTCGTTTCCATGGGTTTTTTTTTTTCGTCTGACAGCGTGGGTTTTTTCGAAAAATGACTGACAAACAAATCTGACTCGAGACCTGCGGGATTAGTTCTGCCTGGAGTGTTAAACAATACAACTTGAAACAGCTCAGACTAAGACCGTCAACGGCAGTCTGCTGATGAGAACGAACACAAGACAGATCCCGATTGGTTGGTCAGCCAAGCGTTTCTGATTGGGCTGCATGTTAAGATGAAGAAAAACAACGAGAGCACAAAAAACTGAGCCAGGGAGAAAGTCAAATGTGTGGGGGGATCCGAGTGGGCTGCAGCTATCGCTAAAGGTTGGAGATGCCGCCCACCGAAGAGAGACTTGAAAGCAAGATGAGCAGTCATGTGAAACATGTGCACAGTCACACACACACACACACACACACACACACTCACTCTCCTTTTTACAACCAGCACTCTTCAAGGGATAATTTCATTCCATCACCTAAAAACATTGCCTCCCTTATCACTTTTCAGACAGCTCGGCTCATTTGCTCAGAGCTAAGTTTATGCATACAAATTCACTACTTAACTTGCTAATGAAAGGCTCCCATCTTGTGCCTTAGAAACCTCGGCAGACAAATGCTACTATGGCTCGGAGTGAACGCTAGACGAATACCCAGGGTTAGAGAGCCGATGACGGCGGTCCCCAGCATGACACCTCGGCTCTTGGAGATGTAATTACAGGAGCCGCGGCAACGGCGCTTCTTTCTCTGCAGCAACGTAATGAGACAGAGTAAGAGACAGCAGCTTTTTTTCTGTTTGTTCGGTGTTGAATGACATGAGGCACAAAGCGAAAGCTCCCACACAGCTCCCAAAGGTGGGCAACAGAGCAGGAGGGTGACATGACTCAGGCACTATTTTACTGAATTTTAATGTATTCTGATTTGTTTTGGGTTTTTCTAAAGAAGAAGCTGAGGGACCTGTCTGTGTGGAGACGAGTGGTGGGAAAGAATACAAATAAGGTGAGGGGGGGAGCTTGACTGGCTCTTTTTATCTTATAAATTTAATACAACAAATTTGAAATGAAAGAGTGTCCACAGAGAAGGACAACAATTTAAGTTAATGGTGCAATTTGTAGGAAATGGCAAGAATTTGATGGCAGCTCCAAAAATTTAGGGGGCAGCACAACGGCTAACTCCTGCTCACCATACTGGACTTGCTACTCTTTGCTGTATCCATCTTTGGCTGTAGCATTAGCGAGTTGCTCAGCTAGCCCCTTTTAGCTGATGGAAGTTGGCCTCCACCATCACCTCAGAAGACTGGGGGGAGTCATCGCGGGCAACAGGGCTCTGTCGCCTGGACTCGTACAGATTACAGCTGGACACCAGACTGCGGCCAACAGAAGCCAGTTTGAAGACAGAAGATAAGGAATGGAGGCGATTTACAGCGCCTCTGACCTGGACTCTACGGAACGTAGGATCCAAACATTTTATAAATATTCAGTGAATTGAGGATTTATTTCGACCAAAAGGGATGATTGCAGAAAGACAAAACAAGACTGGTTTGGTGAGTTTTATTTATGGTTGTATTATTCTGTTTAGTAAATAAAACGGGTGGAAAAATATCCCTTTTTTAAAATATATGTTGTGAGTATTTTGTTTACTTATTAGACTATGTAGCAAACTCACCACTTTTAAATTTCTGGGCTGAAACTATGGGGGACTATTGAACTAAAGCCTCTTACACTGCAAACTGATATTAGAGAGGACCGACCAGGGCGAGTTAGCATGTCAACTCCAGTAGACATCTTTGTAGTAGACATCACTTTTAATGTTTTAAACTACAAGTGTGGCCACATCTTACAGGTTGCTCCTTTAAGGCAGCGTTAATAATTCTGGAGAAAGCTAGTTGACTGTTGAGTCAAATTACAAGGTTGTCAAATACCAACGGCACCAAACCCAATAGCCTGCATATGACTCAACAGAAAACCTGACTTGTTCACTGTTTATTGCACAACATGATGTCATATCGATGCAAAACGCAGCTCTTTTAAATCAGCTATTTTCCTTTTTCTTCTCTCGAAGAAGCACCACAGACTCGGGGCATGAGAGGGTTACAACCAACACATTAATAATCTGACCGCTGAGAAGCTTCTTGTAAAAAGATATCCTGCAGGGGGATCGTGTGTTCTGATTTAAATCAACGCTGCAGAGCTAATAGTCCTGCAAGTATTCCTGCTGAGCTTTCTGGTTTCAGGTTAAGAGTCCTTCTTAACCCCTGACCCCGTGTACTGCTGTCTATGTGCTGAGTTAGTGAATGCCGGGCAGTTAAAGCCTCTGTTTTGCCTCAGCGTGAGGAAAACGTTTTCAAGGAGGCTGTAAAACTGCCGTTCGCTGACCCTCTGAGCGCTCCGACTCCAGGAGGAGGAGGAGGAGGAGGAGGAGGAGGATGTGTGGAAAACAAACCGGTGCCAGCAATGCATTTGGCAAAGGCCGACGGGGCGACATTGTCAGTTCTACAATTTATTTGACAAGACAGGTGCTCTGAGAAGGTCCAGTTCACTTTTTAGAGCTAATTCCACTCTGTGCACAAAAGGCATCTGCTGTCTGTCTGAGAGAGTCGGAGAAACCAAGACAAACAGAGAGAGACAAACCCATAAAACAACTACTGTAAGTCCATCCGCCGCCACTCACTGGTGAGGCAGCCGAACCCTGCCAACTGGAAACACACATTTGTTGCCAGGCAACACCAGTGACATCAGCAACCTTCATCATCACCCCCCCCCTCCACCCGCCGCCAGTGGCACTTGGGTCTTAAAATAGCGGCACAGATTATTATCAGCCTCAGAAATAGCAGACATTTTCTCATATGCACATAAAGGGAAGGGAGCCGATGGCTTCAGGTGGCTCAAAGGTGACAGACTGCGCATGCATGTCGGTCCTGGGTGTGTGCAGTGCAGGGGGTGTAAATACATGTGTAGGTCTGTGCGCATGTGGAGGAAGCACACAAACAATGCGACGATAACGAAGGTGAAGGAGGGGAGGTGGAGGAGAAATCGCAGGTGCACTAAAGGTAGATGTAACGTCTGTGTGGAGGGAACAGGATGAATCAGCACATCAGATGTCAGCGCGGGGGGGTGCCGAGAAATGATTGAGTCCGCTTCGCATGGGAATAACGAGCACACCGATCACTTCCAGTCTGAATTGGGAAACTAATCTCAACTGCACCAGCCAAGCGATCCAGAGCGAAAACTGATCAACGAGCTACATTGGCCAGATTAGTCCAATTGTTGATCCCGTGAGCTTGTTAGCGAAAGAATGTGTAAATCTCGCATTCACTCATGAAATTTATGTTTGATAAAGAGTCAGTCTATGGCTGAGTATTGCACAGAAATGTCCTGGCAGCAATGTTTTAAATGCAAGGCCCTGAGATGAGCTTTAACCCATGACGCATCACGCTGCCGCTCTCCACACCTCAGCTGACCACGTCTTCTGCAGGTCAGAGGAGAGCAGGTGTGTGTTAGCAGTGACTCCAGCTCTTTGTGTGATGCGACCGCTCGCGAATCCAAATTGATACACAGCCACCAGTTGGCTGCGAGGTAAAGAAAGCCGCCAGGGGATGGATGGGAAAATAATGCGAACCGAACCCTGAGCTGTCTTTAATATTTCATCTGTATGCGCCTGGCACCGTTGATGAACTGTTTCCAGCTTTTTAAAAAGAAGTCAAAGTTGTCCACTGAACTGGATGATGCGTCTTTTAACACGCAGGCTGATGAATGAAGGGCTGCGCAGTGATGATGGAGCAGGTTCACACTGCGGAGCTGGAGATACACTTCTGTCTGTCAGCGACAGGCGTCTGGGACTCAAATGTAAAAAAAATCAAGTGAAAAATATTTTATTTCACGTATTATTTATAAAGCCAGGAACTCTTTATTCATATATATACACACACACACACACAGCACCAAATTAAAAATATAGCCTCCACTTAAAGGGAATTGAAAATAAACTGCGTGGTGTTCAGCTGGCCGTGAAACATACGCTGACTCGCAAGGAGCAACCCTGATGTTCTGTACAACAACTCCAAGGACCTTTATTCCCCGATCCTCCCAACACTGACACATAATAACGCTGAATAGAAACCTCAGGGTCCCTTCACCTTTTCCACGGACAAATACAAGCACCTCTCAAGCATTTTCCAAGGTTTTCCAACAACTTACATCTGTGATCAACTACATATTCACCCACGCACACACGCACCCAAAATAAATATTTCACTCCATCTCTTTAAAGGTGCACTATGTAACTATGTAACTGTAACAGTTTTGGTTATATAATCTTATATTCTTGAACTGTAGGACATTTTGAGATTTTTGTTCTCTAATGTTTATAAATTACTATTAGCTATTGCAAACTGCTACTCCTTGGATCAAGATCTCCGTCTGTTTAAAACATTGCATAGTTCACCTTTAAGTTTCTATTGGAGGGAATTCAGCACCGCGGCAGCCTTAACTGGGGGATAGACATTTCAGACATATCTGGGCGGCCGTAGCTCAGGAGGTAGAGCAGGTTGTCTAATAATCTTAAGGTCGCTGGTTCGAATCCCTAGCTGCATGTCGAAGTGTCCTTGAGCAAGATACTGAGCCCCCAAATTGCTCCCAATGAGCAGCCTAAATCCCTGAATAACATTAAAAATACATCATCTTTGCACAGCTCTTTATTGTCAAGAAAGTTATATATAGACGTGTCAGATTTTAGGTCAACAAATCCAGGTATGATGCTAACCTGTTCCCCGGAAAACCCAGCAGGAACTCATATTATTCTACTTTCTACCCCTCTGCTCTTCCCACCATCGCTCATGGCGCTCGCTCTTTTTCCTCGCCATCGATTACAGCTTTTCGGCCGCTGAATATTACATTCCAGTATTACAAGCGTGCAGCCTGAAAGATTAATGAGCGAGCGCGCTGGTGATTTGATTTTGTTCAATTTCTATCCAGTGACTACAAAAGAACAACCCCCGCCGAACAAGTGGAAAGGCAGATCTATCAATATTTACACATGAAAAGCTAAAATGTGCGAGAGAGCGGCCTAAAAGACTGTCACAAGTTTGAAAAATTAGTTTATACCCACTGAGCTGGAAGCTGGGGGGGACAACTCTGCTTTTCAGGTGTTTTGACTATAATGAGTTTCTTTAGGAGGAGTCCGTCTCTGTCGCTCTGTGATGAGGAAACCAGCCTTGAATGCTAAAGCGCCCGCCGTCGACAGAGTTGCTTCTCTTCTGTCGGAACGGGGGAGATGAAGGAGAGTCATCAATGCGGCGACACTGCTAAAAAGTCGCTTGATGGATGTCCTGTCTCCGGAGAGACGGTCGAACAGCGCAGGGTGACACTGAGCAGGGTGACTTATGAACCCAGGACAGGCAGAGGGAAGCTGTGTACACAACGTTTTCTATCCTCTGCTGACATTCGATGCCTGCGCGTCATTATAAAATACGGATGCATTTAAACTACGGCCAATGTATCGATCAGACTGATGATTTTCAAACCTTCCCCGTCATTCCGCCTTCTGGAATCCAAACGAACAACTCGACTTTCTCCTGGTATTTTGATAGAGAACACAAAAAAGCAGCAAAAGGTTTCTTCATATTTAGGATCTGAATGAAATGTTGACTTGATGACCATCACTAGTCTCTCTTTTCCCTCCAGTAAAATACTTCCATTGCATACTTTTCTGCAGAGAAGTTGAGATGTGAATGATCAAAGCTACATCTAGTCCAATAGTCGATTAGCCTATCAAAAGAAAACTGTTTTGACATGTTCTCAGTCATTTTTCCAGCGAAAAATGTCAAAAATTTCCTGGTTCCAGCTTCGTAAACGTAAGGATTTGCTGCTTTTCTTTGTTGTTTACGAGACTGAATGAAGAATCTTTGTGTTTTGGACTGTGTTGTGGAATTTCGGCTCGCTTGACCGTCCAGGAGAGACAAAGAAGCCTCAGAGGCACCGATGACTTGCGCTGAGATTTATAAAACAAGATGATGGAGGAGCAAGATAACAACACGTCTGTCTGCACAGAGTGTTGACGTGATAATCCTGACAAGTCTTCCCAAATGTTCAGACTATATCTACAGCTCAGAAAGCTTCCCCTCCCATACATGGTTATCTGTTTAACAACATAGCAAGGGGGGTGATGAAGAGCTTCTCACCTCTAGCCAGAGTGAGGGATAGGAAAAAATTAGGGGAGAATCGTTTTTTTTTCCTCCCACGGGCTGGTGGTCGGGCAAGAACGGCAATTTGATAGATGTCACTTTGGGCTCTGGGAAATTCCAAAGAGCAATTTCCACAATTTGTTTTGACATCTTACAGATCAATCAAGTCGTAAAAGAGTTCAGCAGAGTAATCCTCAATGAAAATAATTCAAACTGCATATGTTCGAAGCATCACCGCATGATGTTTGGTAATTATTGAGCCTTTGGGCAAGACAGGTAAAGGTGCAATTTGTAAGAAAGTTGATTTTTTTTTTAGTCTCATTCCCAACTTGTTAATTATTGCCACTGCGTCAGGAAAGCGTCAGTATTTGGCGAGTTGGAAAGGAGACTCAAAAATCCACTTTCTTAATCCCTGCACCTGTAAAGCGCCTTCGTCTATCGTCTTAATTATCTTCGCTGAGGAGCTCATTTTCACCCACTGACATTTCATGCAATGGTTAGTTGGTTTGTCAGCAGGATTACAGAAAAACAACAAGGGCGTTTTTGGACATTTTCATTAATGTCTTCATGGAATATACATGGATCCTTACGAAACAGAATCTGGCGTATTGAGGCAGCTGGTGACTGATGATTTATGACTGAATGTTGAAAGAATGAGACAACATACTGCACGTAAGACATTATTCTGACCACAACAATCAGATACAATATTGCTACCTTGACAGAGAAAAAATATGTGTTGCTGGAATATCCAGGTGAGCTCAGACAGCTTGAGACAAGCTCTGAAAAGTTGCTCTGCTCCCTCAGAAATGACGAGCTAATGACGATTTAATGATCATATATAAGATAGCAGAGGCTTTTTTCACCCACACAGATTCGTAAGAAAGAAAAAGTGAGGCGAGGAGTGACTCGCTCGACCGTGAAAAAAGTGGGGAACACATTTGGATTGCAGCGTCAGCCGCCAGCAGCTGCCAGTTATTGAGTTTAGCAGGGGGTGAAGAATCCAATGGGATTTACACATCGAGACAGATATCAAGAGGAGCGCCAGAGGTTTTTTTTTTTTTTCTTTTTCTCCAAACTCAATAAATCACCTGGCTGGGGTTAGCCACAAAGTGTGACACAATGCGGTTCAGGTGCACGTGCTGTGTGAGTGAGTGTGTGAGGAAGTGAGTTTCAAACCTGAGTGTGAAACAAACAACCCCTACGTTCAAGTCGAATGAAATGTTATCTCTCAAACACTGAAGCTTGCAGGGAGAGAGAGATGGGAATCAACAGCCCCGCTCGGCACATCCGAGTGTCGGTCGAGTCGAAAAAAAAAACAATCTGCACCGCCGGCCGGAGACATTCAGAGACGGAGGCTCGGGCTGGAGAGCACGGGAGGTGTTCTACATAACAGGAGTAAATGTTTAAATCTCACAGCGCCAACAGCCGTTCAAATATTATAATCTTTGTGTTCGCCTGTGTGCATTGCTGCCTATATCTAAATCCTTCCACCTCCCCCGCTCTGCTCGCATAAACAGTAGATGCTCAGCGAAAGCCTTATGCAATAAAAGATCAGCGTATGGATGTTTAAACATCACGGAGAGGGAAATTTGCTGCCATTATTGCACCGCTGTGAATTCATTTCATTACATTTTTGTACAAGCTCACGGCCCGAGAACAAAAGCACAAAGTGTGCAGCAACAGCGTGTTACCACTCAGGACGGGGCGTCCATCAGTAGAACAGTAGATATTTATCTGTTTATTTCTTTTTAGAATCTTATGTGTGTGCAAATGAAGTAAGGTTAAGTAAAGTGGCGCCCTGGACTATCTAGCCTCACAAAGACAATAACTATTAATGAGTCCCCCGTCTCATAAAAGTAAAGAATGACCAAGTTAACAACCACAAAGTTGCCCTCAAAATTGTGGACAAATGGGTAAATTTCCAATTTACTATAAAGAAAATACATTGGAGTCTTTCAGCTTCCATTTCAAACATCATTAAGTGTTTGCACCTTTTCATATAGATTGTATAAAGGGGCCAACTATGTGGTGTGTAAGAAAAAAGGTAATCCTGGCCAAACTAGAAAGCAGTATATATGTAATGAGCACCCAACAGGGCGAGCATTTCAACCACAAGAGTCTGTTGAGTCATACTTCTGCATTATTGCAGCATTGAGCTCTTCACACTTCCACGGAGCTCGGACGGACCGATCAGCCGAGCGAGCCAATCTGCGCTCGGATCAGACTCAAGGTCGATGGCTCTCCAATGCTCCAACAACAGTATCGATTCCATATTTAACCACAGAGGCGTCGTCTTGTCCGCGCATCGATCCCTCCGTTTCGCGCAGGCAGGATATTACAAAACAAAGAGACGTCCAATTGTGCTCTCTCGCTGCCGCCGGCGCATTCATCATAGCTGACTGGAACTTGTCGACATTAGCATGATGGCTCGCTGCCTGGATTCAGGTCTCCCATCCAAGAGGCTAACAGGGTGCCACCCATTCAAGGACCGCTACAAACTGAGGCCTTCAAAAACAATGCTGGGGGAAGCCGGGAACTCAAATTCCAATTACGCAGTGTGCGTTATCATCAAGGCCCACAGCAGCCGTGTTGCATAACGGGTCAATTGTGAGGTGAAGAAAAAAAAAAAGGGGAGATTACACACCGACTCGGAAACCGCAAACTCGCTCTTCCTCTTTTCTCTAATGTGCAAACACTGGATGAGTTAAAGAGCATCAGCATTAAAACGATGACCTCTGTGAGCGTGACATTCATTTAAAGCGCACTGGCGCAATGTGGCCCTGAGATATTGACAGCGTTAATAGACTTAAAGACCTTCTGCAGCCCGGCTGATTAAACACAAATTATTGGAATTTTGCAAAATGAGAATTGACGGGATTCACATGCACTCGGTCTGGGTCCTGTTTTGTTGTGTATTTCGACTTAAAGTCAGGAATAAGATGGTAAACACTACATTATTAAGTTGTCGGGGGGGGAAGCCATTTCAATTTCCGCTCCTGAAGTGATGGACAAGCTGCCCGTGATTGGTTTTCTTTTCCTTTATCTTTTTCCTAAGCGCACATCTCAGCCAGTCACTCTGCGTCTAGTGCGGGTGCAGAGTCAATTAAACATTAAGTGAACTCAATCAAACTCTGAAGTTTAAATGCAGCCCTGGAATGTGACCCGTCAGAGAAATGCTCCCTGGGAGTTTGTCTCGCATGACCCGACGATTATGGGGTGAGGAGATCCGCGGTGGCTCGTCCTATTAAGTGGAAATGGCAAAAAATATTGACGAGAAGTTGGAGAGCAGGGAAGCCAGCCTACAAAATGTACGCGTTCAATCACAGGAAATGGCGTATTTTCCCCAAATGATCCCGCGCAAATGACGGCACATCACTCCGCGTGACAATCAGTTCCCGGAGAAGCTTAAAAAAATTCAAACGGCGGGGTTTCTTTTTATGTCGCAATTTCTCCAGGAGAAGGGACCCGATCCCCCTGGTCTCCAGCACAAATCACAGGAGGGATTAATCAAAGCGGGAAAGTATGATAAAAATGTGCCAGCCTTTCACGGTATAGTGATCTTCTGGAGTTATGCCTCCTCTTCAAGGCCAAGTTAATGTCAGTGGACTAATAAAATACAGCAGAGACCACATTTATAGTCTCCTCGCACTGATAAGCGTCAGGCGAGACGCCGTTTTGAAAGATCAAGCCAAATTAAAACATCACACGCAGTTTGCGCTAATAAAAGAGCTCGAGGTCCTTGAAATGATTCCTCGGTATCTGTATCATAAGAACTTAATCCATTAAAGTTTGAGGGGTAAAGCGCTTCTCAACCCAACTAAACTGATATAATTAAAACTTCACAGGGGAAGGGAAGCTTCACACACGGAGCAGATGGTCGGGGATAAACGGTTCAACGGTTTTTAACTTCAACCAGCAGAAATCCTGTTACATCAGGTCCGTGAACTGCGACGGCTCGGCATGCTGCGATGCGTTTTTTTAAAAAAAGACACAAAACAGGCAGCAGGACTGAACATAATGTGTCACTGCTATCTTTCCCCGAGTCGGTTTAAATCTCATTTCCTGCTATCTACATCCTGTCAAACATGCAGCCTCGGACTAAAAAAGTCAGAATGTATGGAATCTGATAAGGAAGGCCGTCAACGACATAAAAATCACAGCTCGTCGTAAACTCCAGATCCCCATCGTCTGATTTGTGTCTGTTAGAAAAGTATAAAAAAGCCCTTCCTCACCCGTCTGCCACCAGTGATCCAGGACGGGAACCCCGAAGCTCCTCTTCGCCCAGTCCAGCGTCTCCACATCGCAGCGCTCTCCTGCCAGGAATAAAGACCGCAACCTGCGGGGACACAGGGGGCATCTGTCAATCACCTCCAGGAAACATGACATCACCGCTCCGTCACAGGAATGATCCGGATAACACAACGTCTACACAACAGAGACAATGGGCTTTTTCTTGAGGGTGTCTGAAGTCGTATGTTTGTCGAAAATATGCCGCAAAGATGTTTTTGAGAGCCGTCTTCATCCGATTTCAGAGAATAATCTCTCAAAGCAAACAACGATAAATAACAGAGGAAGGATATTTTAGAGTTTAACATTTAGCTTTGTTGTGCAAGGAAACAGTACCAGTTAATCTCATCCTCTACACGGAGGGTAAGGAGCTCTCAAACTTCCTATTGGTCCATTTTCGGTCGCTGTTCTTAGGTGCTAACTTGCTGCTAGCTACTAAGTTAAATCTCCGACTTGTGGGTTGCAATCACAACCTCGTCAAAACGTCACAGAACATGTGTCGGCTTTTTGTTTACACTGATGTCGATTACAACCAGCACTTCTGGCTCAGCGGCGGAACAACAATGTCTTCATACCTTTTATACAGAATGGCGAGGCAGAAAAAAGGCCCAACATTTCTGCCTTCAACAGGTTTTTGGGGCTAATGTGTTTACGTACACTAGTTGTACACTTCACTTCATATTTATATTAAGTGAGAGATCTTCAAACCTGTGCAGCTGGAGAACTTGTGATTTACCTCTTAGCTTTAAGTGTTTATTGGTTGAGAACGGTTGGCTTCAGCTGATAACTTCTCTTTACACTCTTCAATGTGACTTTGGGCTCTTTAAAAGGAAAACGTCTTCAGTCCACAAAGAGTTTGCTTTCAAGGCAGCACCTTCCGGAAGGATCTGTCCATCTTGCCTCTGGTGGTTTTGCCTCTTTATGGGCGCAATTATCCGGACAGTAAAGGTTTGTGTGGAGCTTCACAGCTCAGTCTTTAGCCTCTTGCTTTAAAAGTCATGGGAGAAAACAGTAAATTCCCTTTCTTTTCCCCCATCCATTTGAAATGACATGTATTTCGACTCATATGAAAGGCATTTCAGGTTGGAAACACAATCATGAAGTAGAGGAAACAGACACAGGACTGAATCTGAATGTGTCCGTCTATCTTTAGTTCCCACCTTGTTTCAACAACAACAACTGCTCCCCCCCGACTTCATAAAACCGTCCCTCCGTGCCCTCAAGTGATCCGAATCACTGTGGTTTTCCACCTTCAGCCTCCCTGATTTCTTCCCCCCCCCATCATTCTCCCCTCAAACTCTGTCTGATGGCTGCCCACGGCTGCTCATATCTAATTCACAACACCGCTGGGCGCTACAAGGCTGTGGAGGTTCCAGGGCCGCGGCACAGTCCGCGGATGCCGGCCCTATCGCTAAACTTTCCCACAAATGACTGCTGGTCATTACTCATCGGTCAGCCCTCCGCGATGGCGAAATGACCTTCCAGCTCCAATCAAACTCCAAGTTACATTCTATCTTCTGCAACCGGCCCAAAACTATTTCATCATTTCACTCTCTCCCCAGTGACTCATATCTTTTCTTGTCTTGCCCTCTCTCCCTGGGTAATATTTCATTCCCTTTCTCAAGCACTGCTCAGGTCTCGAGGAATTTTTGTGCAGTCTGGTTCTCTCTGGTGTTTCAATAACAACTGGGATCGCAGAAAAAGTGCTATAATGCAGAGGACAGTGGATTCTTGTCCACGAGCTGAACAAAACTTACAATATACTGCTTATTTTGTACCACCACTATATGTTGAAGGAGCACCTTCAAAGAATACCATTATCCTCCAATGACCACTTAATATCAGCTACCTGGACGTAGACCTGATTATATGTGTTGTCGTAACCTTGTGTAACCTTTTTAAAATAAATTGTACTTCTGTAATGTAAATATTCAAGCTAACAGTGTGTTGTGAGCGTTGTGCCTTCAACGAGTCATTCCAGTCGGGCTCATTGGTGTAGCCTGATCGAGAGCGACTTAAAAATAGAGACCAAATTATGCAAAAGAAAACAAGACAAACTTATTTCACGAGTCACACAATAACCTCGATCGTAAGAGTCGCTCCCCTGACCTTTAACGATGAAACACCACAGCAGCAATCAATCTCGTCTGTTAAAGAAGTACAGAGGAGTTTGTGGCTACTCTACCCACGTCTGTCTGATTGGTTTGTCATTTCATAAAGATTAGAGAGCATCCAGCCCATATTTGTCGGCTTCAATTATACTTTACAACAACACTCGAAACCGTTCGTCTTTGCTTCAACTCGAGGGGACGCGTCCTTCAAAAGCTGCATTTAAAGACCGAATGCGTCACAGCAACCCGACAAGGCCATCCCGTTCCTGTAGCGCAGCCTTCTATTCTCCGGCCATGAAGGATCCCGCCGCTGCAAGCATCCCATGATTCACCGCGCACCGGCGACACTTTCAAGTGTAAATATGTGGTTTCAAATAGCCGATGATACCACTGATCAAGAACAAGGGGCTCTAATTCTGTCAAAGTTGCTTGGCAACTGGAGCGAGGTTAGACGGTGACGTGTGCGGGAAACTCCCTGTAGACCGGACCGTGTCATTCAACAGCATGGACGTCACTGCACTGCTAAATAAACTAGTAATTTAGTTGTTGATCAAGACCTTTAAGCCTACGTGACTCACAGCTACAACTTTAAGTAAATACTCAGTGTATCAAATATGAAGGGAAGAACGTTGGGGGTAATACTGGAGCCTCTGGATTAACAACTTCACTCAGCTGTCAGATAGATTCTGCCCCCGCAGGAACTAAGTTAAATAACATGTTGGATAAATGAATGATTGATCCGTTGAACTGGCAGTGACCTTGTGTTCCAGTAAAACGCCACCGCACCGTCGATTCAATTCAATTCGGCTCAGCGGAAGTTCAATTTTGGATGATTCATACAGCCGTGGTGACCTCGGAGCCGGTGGTGGGAGGGCGATCGTTTGGCCGCTGACCAAGCTCAAGAACTGTGCACCGAGTCAGAGTAAACATCCCCGTTTCTGAGAAAAACATCTTAAGAGAAGCTTTACTCCCCTTTATGTTTTCTTTACAAACAGATCAAGCACGATATATAAAGCCCGAATGATGCCGATGTGCAAGTTAGACCCTCCACCAAGAAGGTTATGTTTACGCGTAACCCGCGTCCGATTGTTTGTCAGCATTGTTTGTTTACAAAAACTACGGAACCGATTTCCATGTAAACTTTCCATGAAACTTGGATGGAGGATGGGTATCGTCCGGGATCGACCCCATTAACCTTTGGTGCTGATCCAGTAATGCTTCCCACTGTCTTTAACATGGTGAGACAGGCTGTTTTCGTCATTTTTGTTAATTTCTCAGGGTATAACGGACGGATCTTGATGAAAAAAAGAGTATTTAGGCGGCTGGTATCTGTGAGTGAGTACAAAAGGAGATAGGTGACATTCTAGTTTCATATTAGACCTACATGGTGACCTGACCTGGAAGATGTCCTTGAAAACTGTTTTTGAAAAAGGGCAGACACCTTTCAGAAATGACTTGGCAGGTGATCGGGCCGGACCATCTGTCTCGCACCGGCTATCACGGGCTTCAACCGATCAGATCAACAGGAGAGTGATTCCAACAGCAGAGCCATTTGGTAAATCAAACACCAACCAAAGCATCTTCTCTATGTCCTCCTCCTTTAATTAAATAGACTCTCCAGTTTTGATAAAACTGGCGCTAGAACAGCTGCATTAACATCTTGAGGACAAGCTTCTCTTGCTGAATGTAGGAAAACAATTAGCTCTACGTTAAGCAACATCTGTTTCAAAGTCAAGGCCTCCACGGGCGAGCCAATATCTGATATATCTAAAGGAAATATAGTTTGATATCATGTGAAGTTGCACTACGTAACCTGCTCCTTCTGTAGAGCACTGCCAGCTGGCGCCTCTCCTCTCTCGCACTCACATCTCAAATGGGGCTTTGACTTACAACTGAGGGATCAGCCCATTTATAGAGAAAACGAGATATATTAAGTGTTATCGCCACTCAGTTCGAAAACACAGAGATAGTCGTGTTGTTGCGTATCGCCCAGCCCCAACTTCTTCTAATGCAGGGCCAACAAAGAAACCAAGAAACGTAGCACTTGTTATCCACCTCAGGTTACTGGTCAAGGTAAGGTACAATAACAGCACTCACTCTTCAACCAGACGCCACAACGTGTTAACCGATAACAGCTATTTCTGTGCAAGACCGTAAAGATAAGCCGCGCTAATCTTCCACGGTATGACCTTGGAGAAGGCAAATAAAGCAGGAAACGACATAATCTTAGAGGGTTGAAGTTCACACATGTTGGCCTGTTCATATACTTGCATGTTCTGTGTGTCGAAGCTGTGAGAGTAAATCAGACATTTAAGCCAAAAAACAAGAGCACAGCTGAAAGTTGCTGGCAGCGATATTTTCCCCACAGATGGACATTCGATCTCCAAAAAACAAGCGCCGTGAACCCTGAGTGTCTGCGGGTGTGACTTATTGAGAGCCTCTTGAGCTGCAGCTGAGCAATATGGAAATTCAGCCACAACATAACACCAAAAAAAAAAACAACAAACACTTCACACTGGTATATTCTCAGCAGCTGTTTTACTGTGCTTCAGACAGAAGTGGAGGACCGGAGTCACACACACTTTGTCACTCATTTATGACCGTGGCTCTCAGGCAGCGGCGAGTCACCTCTCCCCCCCTCCTCAAAACCAGACTGACAGAGTCCTCGGCCCCTTTTTGTCACGGTACATTCATGCAGAGAGCACCGCTCGCCCTCGCGGCCCCCGAAGCCAGCGGCTTTCACATCCACGCTGACAGGTAATACGGCTGAAGCGCATTGATAAAGGTCCAAGGCCATTACAGCTGAATGGGCGACGGAGGGAGTAAAATGTCTCACAGTGTCAATAAGCTGCAGACGGCATTCGAGCCGCATCAAATTATCCTTCGAGGCCTCTCTAGCATGAAATTATGTGTTTGATATGAAGCCCATAAAGTTTTCAAAAAAAGGTTTTTGCACACTTTTAATTAAAAGCCAGCACGATACGTATCGACACGTGTTGCAGGAAGTGGCAAAAAATGCGACACGCGGACCCCGTTGGGAGATATTGCCACAAACATTTATGCTTGGATGAATTTTTCATGTGCTGCTGAACCGGCACGGCCGAGACGAGTCGGGCTGGAGGGCTGAACTGAATGCAATCTGCAGAGTCAATACGAGGCGCGTGTCACCGCGAGGAAGACACGGTCAAGTAAGACCTCTGGAAGTGTGGATCATCTTATCTGATAGTTTATGTAGCAGATTCAAAACCGAGAGGAGAGCTGACACATAAATTGTCAAGATATAACATCACAATAAGCATAAAAAATTTCCAAGGCAGGCGCGAGGGGAATACTGAGTTTCTACTGAAGATGAAACGAGATCAGAAGATCAAAACGCCTTCATAGAAATGAGCATATCTCAAAACCTCAAATATGTAGACAGTTCAAATAAGTTGAGTCTTAAAAATATCCTGTTCATGTTTCTACATCTGGAAATCTTTTGGATGGAACGTGTTTTGTGTTTTTATCCCGCATAATGTGATGACTGAAATGTTCATTTATGAGTTTATTTCAATATTTGGATCACGTAAATGACCTTTTTAGCTTTACATTGTACAGATCTCGGGAATAAGAAGCATTTGGAGGTCGGAAAAAATGACAAAAACACCACAATGTGGGCGCTGATAGACCATTTCTGTTGCAGAATCTGAAGGATTTATGTTCCTCTAGACAACGAAAACCATTTAAATCCAAGAAGACATTCAACATTCAGGTTAAAAAAAGGCTTTACTGGCGTACATCCAACATTGAAGTACATCCACGACCAGACACTGAATAGCCCTGGAATGAAACCATGTGTCACTGCTTCCTTTGTACTGCTGCCCTGTGTCATGGTGATATGTTTTTTTGTTCAGCGCCGGAGGGAGAAATGCAGCAATCTTTCACCAACCTGCCTCCTTCCAAGGGGAAATGACACATTAAGAACAAGAAACGTGCGCACGGAAACAGCACATCGCACGAATGACCGATTGTGACGGCGGGCGGCAGCTCGAGCGGAAAAACGGCGCCGATATTTGAGGGATAAATATCGTGGGGAACAAACGGCGCCTGCAAGGACAGCATCTTTAAAAAGCTGCTACGCATTCAGCGCGGCGAGCGGCCGCAGATCGTCGAATTCAGCACACAATGCCGGAGTTACTGAATGATTCAGCGGGGGCCAGGGGTCACCCGCGCTCAGAATTGCTTTATGATTGTGTGCTTAGAGGCATTTTTCAGACTGCTGAACAAAATGAAAGCGGCGAGTTGACACCCAGCAGCCCCCCAGGTTCAAGCTTCTCTGCACCGCGCTAAATAATTAACAGTTGTGATCATCTCGGCAAGCATTCTGACTCTCAGGGCCAAACTAATATCGGGAAAAATGTTTGTTTTTAACTTTGAGCTACAGACGACCTTTACGCGAAAGAGCTCGCGCGGTATGATTTAATACAGGTGGGCGCCGCCGCTTGTCTGCCATCCATCCTGATTAGCACCCGCGGGTCAAGCTGAGGGTGCGGACTGAGGAGGAGGACTCCGAATCAACAGATGGTCGGAGACTAACGAGGGGCTTGGACAGGCTGTGCAGAGCGCCATCAGCCCTGAGACGCTTTCACACATCGCTCTCTGTGTTTTAAAGCTCAACAAACAACCTGCAGTTGAGAGTTAAAGTTCTCACTTTAACTTTCTCAGCAGAACTGATAACAGGCCACAAGGTTTCCTACAAATTCATCTTCACGTTCTACTTTAGTGCTTTACGAGGGAGAAAGGAGCAGAACTGCTCTGAAAGGAGCCAGCCGAGGTGGTTCGGGCGCGAGATAAGGACGCCTCCTGGGTCCAGACCTTTAGAGGTTTTCCCGCGCGCAACCTCTTCCCCGGCAGAAGACCCTGGGGTAGTCCCAGAAGCCGCCGGAGGAATTACTAATCTAATCTGGGAACACCTAAGGATCCCCCAGGAGGAGCTGGAAACTTTTTCGAACCCAGATAGGCAGAAGAATTAATTAACTGCTGGATGATCTTTACTTTAGGAAACGTATGAAAATCAGCGTCTAATTGTGAGGAAAAGGCAGATTTGGAACAGCAGTCTCGGGCAGTGCCCAGACTGCACTGCGAAAAAAAGACAGGACGGGAGTCACAGGGACGGAGCGCCGCTTTCATTGAGCGAAAAGGGAATGTAGGTCAGACCAGAACAAGGGAACAACCTCGCGGTAATGATGGCGGGGAGTTCACAGAGCCAACTCGGCCGCGGAGAGAGCGATTTGCACTCTAAGCAATCTGAAACGTCTTGTATGGAGACTGGAAAAAAAATGGTGGAACCTCGTTATAATGTTGTACGCGAGCTGTGTAAACTACAGTTAGCTACAGTAGCAACCTGAGGGCTGACCTGTGTGTAAAACTCAGGCCGTCGAACACAACAGCCTTCTCCTCAGTTCTCACTACAGCACCAATAAAGTTTTATGATACAAGAACATCATTCTTATTGTCTATAATGTGCAGGTGAGCATATCTATCTAAACATGTTTACGTCGATTTAAACATATTTATACAAGTAGTTACGTCTCCGGTTGTGTTGGTTTCACCTATCAATGGACATAATGCCCCAAAAAACACCAATCTTTTACTTGGCATCCGGCTTGGCTAAATCATGGCTGATTTGTGTGTCGCCTTCTTTCGCATCACAGACGTTCAATCATCATTAGGGCTGAAAACAACTTTTCAAGCTCACATCCATCAGTCCGTGAAACGTTGGAAAACTGGGAACAATTGCCGTCACAAGTTTCCAAATATCTCCAAGGTTGCTTTTGCACATTAAAATCACATAAAAGGGCGGAACAAGATGGATTTATATGATACTTAATTATCTTTTGCTCAAACTAGTCATTTTAGGACTTATCTCTATGGTTCAACGTAACAGGCGTTCCTTCGCCTCATGCGTGATTTACTTGATATATTGCTGAAACAGTTTGTTGACTCCTGTCGTACAAAGTGTTGCCGTCTACCTTGACAAAGGGTATCTCTTCCCGACGTCGGTGTGGGGATCCTGCTGGCGGATGGCTCTGAGGGCGGTGGGCGCCGTGAACATGGAGGAGGCGCCGTTTTCAGACATGACGCGGAAGAAGGCCCCGGGGTCCGGGGTCCCCACGGGCTTACCCTGTAACACAGACGGCAATGCAACAGCTGGTTAAGTTCGTACATTGCAACACGGGTGAAGGGATGTAAATCACCTGGACGGACTGCTCGTGGAGCATATGGCAGATACGCGGATTATCACGGAGGCTCCAAAATATTACGGCAGATATTTCCACAGCTCAAATTTACTCCAACCTTTAACTACGGAAGCATGAATATTCATAGAGCAGCTGTTTAAAATGGAGAGGCTGCCTTCCAGACAGATGGTCCCAGGAATCCAAGGATTAGAAAACACAGTTGCACTGTAGGAGTATTGTTTGTCTAGAAGAAAAGGATGAAGACAAAAAGACGCCTGCGGGCAAGAGCCTCCAGCAGCAATTTTCTTATTGTTCCTGCCATTCAAAGAGCCCGTTCCCTACAGCAAGATGACATATGCAGATCGACGAGAGCGGCAAACAGACGTGGCGAGCGCTGCCTGTCATTTCTCCGCTCCGGATAAATATTTGTCTCGGTGTATTGATCAGAGGGAAGGCAATAAAGGTGGGCAGCATCCTGCCTGGAGATAAGAACGGGCTGCGAGAGCAGAAAGGAACACGTGAGACGACCGGCGCGGCTCAAGTCAAACATTGATTTAGGGACGACGGATTAATTGATCGCCCGGCAGCGCTGCTTCTGGTGGGCGGGAAAAATCTGAGTGCTGCTTGTAACGAGCGGCCTTCAGCACGAGAAATACACTGCAAGACATATTGATATCAACAGAATCATCCCTTTGAGCCCTCATCTGCAGATTTGGTTACAAGATAATAATCATCAGCCCACGTAGAAAATGTGCCCCACCAGTCTTGTGGGTGGTGCAGAGCAAAGCCACATCACCTGTAATAATCTGATGCTTCAACATCAAGAGGCTGCTCAAAACAAATGATGCAACATTTTACTTTTTTTTTTTTTAAGCCTTATTGCTGAAACAGGTGTTGCCTGTGGCAGAAATGCAGCACTGGAGAAGAAAGCAGGAGTTGTGAGTAAAGAGCAGCGGACTTTGGGACCATCACAGCCCGAGGCGTGCTTCTGACCATCCGGCTGGACCAGCTGGACCGCCCCGGTAAGGAGGAGAGAGAGGTTTATAAGAGCCTAATCCATCTCGGTTCTTAAGGCCGCTTCTGGCGAATGTACAGTTGCAGGGAAAGAAAATGGACAAAAAGGACTCGGGCTGTATATTCCCCGTTAATAATAAAGCGAGCGCAGCCGACATTAGGCGACAGAAACAGCATTGTTTGTTATTTAACAGCGGAAACAACTGAATCGACTGTTGAAACACGGCACAAGAGAGAAGAAACGCGCCGATGGACTGGCAGAGAAGGCGGAGAGGACAGAATTGACAGGACACTCGCTGGTGTTGTGTCAAAGTCTGTTCCCCAGTTAATACGCGCTTCCTCTTGGCACCGGGGCTCCTGACGACTGTATCAGTCAGGGAAAAATGAGCAGGGAGTCGAAAGGTTGTCCAGTTCTGCTCTAAATAGAATAATAAAAGAACTTCTGTGATACATGCCTCAGATGTTGTTGGGCGAAGAAGAATAGGAGTGACAGAGTGGAACAGAGAGGGCTGCAGTCTGTCGCTTGACAGTGATTTGTAGCCGATGTAAAAAAAAAAAACACGTTGCAACAGTTGAACTGGAGTCATCAGCCAAATGTGGACTGTTCAGCCTGCAGAGCCAACAAAGGCCGATATCACAGTGAAATCACAGCCCGTCTTGTGCTGGCTTGTGAGTTATATTGCACGCGTTCTGTTATTTCTCGTTTGCATTTACACACGAGGCGTTGAACCCTCGTCCACAGCGACCTACCTCGTAGAGAATGGTGCTGTTGCCATGGAGCAGAGGAGCGTAGCAGATGTATGAATGGCCGACCACCCAGCCCAGGTCCGACGCCGCCCACCAGACCTGCGACAGGTTCCAGAAGGAAAGATGATGCATATGATTAGAATCTCTGTATTATTCTGAGTGCTGATTGAATTCTATCAACATTACGCAGCAGCGTTTGAAGCTGCAAATTAAATTGAGGATAATGTTGATATTAACGCCTACTGCACTTGAAGGCATCATTAATGTAAATCAAATAGCCTCCCGTTGCGTAAATCATGACTGTAAATGAAAATAAACACAAGTTATGGCTGCCGGGCGGTGATCAAATCATCTTTCGGGCTGCAGCGCAAATCCGTCTCCGCTGTTCTGCGCGCTCTTTGTTCCCACGCACGCCTCCAAGAGTACGGTGCTTTATTGCCTTACATCTCCAGGACTGAGTCCATAAATATTTGACATGGTCCATTTCAGCATCACAGCATAGCCGGCGGTGTCTCGCACAACACCCTGAGGGACAAGATAAGAAAAAAAAGAGAAGAAAAAGCATCAGACTGGTGACAGGTATTGCACGAGGCGAAAGAGGCAGGAGTTTAATATCAACCTAAACAGTCGCTCCGCACCGAAGGCCCTGAGCGGTGTTTTGTTTTCAGATGACTGACTCCTCAAAACCCATTCCAATTTCCGGCTTTTATTAGCTAATGGCGCGGTATAAATATTCCCCAGCAAAAAAAAAAATTGCCTGTGTGTCCTCATGTCTGCAATTATAGAGTTTCTCTCAAAGTTATGGTCTCCCCGCAGCAATAACCAAGGAAGTCGCAGTGATTCACGGAGGGGGGAGAAAGAAAAAAATGCTGGCAATAACACGACTATTAAGCCGGAGAAAGAAGCCAGCAGGTGGATATTTTATATCATCTGTTGGTCAAAGACAAAATGATGCTATTCGAGAAAAAAAAAGAAAAAGGAATGGGCTTTTTTACCCCCCACCCCATTTTAAACTGCCTGCAGGCGATTTTCCTCCTGCGCAAAGCTCAGATTCCCGCTGTGGAAATGCTGGGTCTTATTTATGTCGGCGTGACGGTGTTTGGATTGGGCTCGGATTGTTTTGCACAGTCAAAGAGCAGATGAGTCACGCCAGAGCTTCTGTGCAGAACTGACAGCGGTTAGACGAACGGGGCGATGTAGGACATCCTATAACTCATCCTCATGAGAATGTACGTTTACATGACTCTATGAACCCAATGAATAAAACATCCATTTCCCATTTCCCCCGCCCCCCTGCTGCTGATCATAACGTCAGTACCTTCGGGGTTCCTGTGGTCCCAGACGTATAGAGGACGTAGAGAGGGTGGTTGGAGGGAAGAGGGACGCAGTCGTGCGGCCGAGCTGTGGCCATCTCTTCGTCCCAGTCCAGACTCAGCTCTGGTTTCATCGATACCTTCTCCTGAAAACACACAGAAATATGATGGAACGTAAACTTCTTCTCATCCTGAAAAAACTGCTATAAAAGTCAACAGTTCAGACAGGTTAAAGCATATAGTTTATTCTTCGCGGTGATATAATAATCTCTTTACAGGATGTTTCCGTTCCAGCTCCCATCAGTCATCACAATATCTTTTAGTGATCGTGGTGTCACAGATTAATGCCCCGTACATCTGACATCTGTTCCTCTGCGAGTCTATTTGATTGTCTTACTTCATTATCATTTAAATCAACCCCGGAGGTGGAAGAAAAAGACTTGATCATCTATTTCTTTTTTGTTCTTAGCAAATGAGTCCTAGACTAAGACGTCTTTCAAACGAGGACGGAGAGCAGAGTCTGTTAATGTATTAGTCAATTATATTGATAATGGACTCTTTAAGTCAATTTTCAAGCAAAAGCGTCAAACACTTGCTGGTTCCAGACTCTTAAATGTGAGGATTTGCTGCTTTTCTTTGTCATTTCCTGACAGTAAATGAAAAGTTGCTGGGTTTTGGACTGTTGGTTGGTCAAAATAAGCAATTTGAAGGCATCGCTTTGGCTTCTGGGAAACTGGAATTTTTTTCACACTTTTTTTTTTTTTTTACATTTTTAAGGCTAAACAATCGATTCATTGAGAAAACAGTTGGAAGATCGATTGTGGTTGTTTGCTCCACGCACCAGTCAATCTGCTGATCCTGCGCTATGCCGTCGAATAATGGGCAGAACAATTCTTATCCGAAGATCATGATGTCACTGTGCATTTAACCTCTGACCTTTTGGTTATCAAATGCCAAAACTTCAGCATGCTATTCAATTAGACATTTGTGTAAAACTGTAGCACAATTATTGAGTTATGGCAGGTCATAGTGAGCTTGAACTCTGACCCATGACCACCAAAATCTAATCAGTTAATCCCTGAGTCATAGTGGATGTTTGTACCAAATTTGAAGGAATTCCCTTGATGCGTTTCTGAAATATCGCCTTCACAACTACACAGATGGCAAACAAATGCAACACTTTTTACTGGCTTTACTCAGTATAACTTGCCTGATTTAACACAGCGTCCATGTCGCTCACAAACTCTTGCTTACCGATTGCCTGATCAAGCAGCCGCAACCTCCCTCAGAGCAGTGCCTCGCATTATTTTTAAAGGATTGAGTTTCCAGTGAATTTCATCAGAAACTACTTCCCTGATAACAGCCTTGTGTCCTCCCTGTGCATCTCCCAAAATAAAGACGCAACGCCCTGACAGAGATCTCATAATCCACCAGATAATTCACTGATAGATATCGGCGGAGTGTCCAAAGCAGATAAAAAAAAATTGTGTAATGTTAATACAAGAACATCGCGGAGTCAGGGCAGGGGAAAAATTGCGTAACCGATAACACAGGAGGAGGAAGGAAGGGGAAATCAAAGAGGAACGCTGTGCAATCAGTTCTTGGGATAATTTCTGTTTTCCAGGCCTGTAATTCAGCGCTTTGCTTTTATTTCCTGTGTGAAAGCAAAGCAAATCCCAGCCGTGTGTGTGTGCTGTATAATCATTCGACACAGCTTAGCATGCTTTCAAACAGGCTCTGTGCCAGGCTGCCTCTGACAGGTGGCAACCTCCATCCCTCAGCTGCAGACGCATAAGACACACTGTTTCCACCCTTTAAAACCTGCTGCACATCTTTTCATCTTCTGATTCTGTGGCAGGATTATTTTTTTGGGGTTAGGGTTAGGGTTACCAACACTATTCTTGGCAATAATCCTTTAAAATCTTTAGAAACAACACCATATTGTCTGATTTGGCGTTACGGTACTTTGTGCTTCTTACCATGTTCGGCCTGTTGTAGATGAGGACCTTCGAGGGCCTGTGAGAGCTCAGCTCCAAGGCCTTCTCCACCAGAGGGATGTACTCCACTCTTCTGCCGGGCTCGATGCCAAATGAGGCTGTAACCATCAGCTTGGGCTGAGAAACACACAGAGACGAGGTGAGAATCAGATTGTGTCAAGATGATTCTGAAGATATATTAAAAAACAGGAGCTTGTGTTCCCATCGCGCCGGCCAACCTGACAAACTGTTCTGCTGCATTTTTAACAAGGTGTTCGTGTTATGAGCCTGTTGCCTGTGGCAGCGCTCCAAATTCAGTCCACATCAGCCTTATTAATATGCATGTGATGATGATTCCATAGTAAACAGTGGGCTTACAAACACACCTCAGGTGTTTCTCCAGAGGCACGAGTGCTTACTGTAAGTTTTGAGGTGTTAAAGTCTGATGCACGGATGCCAAAACCTTGGAAGACAGGTCCCTAAATTGGACAGAGTGAAAACTTTGCTTTGAGGTACATTACAAAAGCCTATTATGTATTGTGGTTTAATGACACTGAACACAGAAAGCAGTATTTTTTTAATTACGCTGTGCATGTAGAGGCCCAGCTAGGTACAAGACTTGAAAATTAGAAATAGCTGTGAGCTCTCTGTGCAGCACATTACTTAAATTATGTGAAACTGCAATGCTCTCAGGCTCTCAGGTCTCTATTAAACACTAAACAAAGGAATAAACTCAAGTTTGTTCTGTGTTTCCGTAGTTGCTACTCTAAGGAACACAGAAACAACCCAGTTGTCTTTGCAATCACTTTAAAAGGTGCATATTTGTAAGAACTGATCACCTGTCGAATTCATACTCAACGAAGTGGGCGTAGCATATCATCTGCTAACTGATAGTTAGCAGTTAGCACAGGTAACTGCTAACTGATAGTTAGCAGTTAACACGGGAGATTTGGTTCATAAAGCTGAAGGGTGTGCTAATTAGCATGCTAACTTGACTTCTCTAGATATCTAGCAGTTTTTTTTCACATTTTTTCACCATTTAACTGTGGCGGTGGATGAGGGGATGATTACTTAAAAAGGTGCATATTTGTAATAATTGGCCAAGTGTTCAATTCATTCTCCACACAAATGGGGGGCAGCATATCACCAGAGTAACCACTAAACCACTAAACATATATATATATATATATATGTTTTTTTTTTTGTTTTTTTTTAACATACTGCACCTTTAAAACCAGGATAAGTTATTTGTCTCTTCTCCACGCTAACATTGAATGATGAAGGGGATCGGTGAACCTCAACAATAACAGTTTGGACACTTGATCAAGTAGCTGCAGGGTGGAAAATTAGCAACAGCCAAATGCTGATTACAGAAGAGGCTTTCAGATACAGAATGATGATAACAACTTCCCACGGAGACGACTGTGCATTTCAACATTTATCTGTCAGTGGCTCTTACATTTCTAAAAAGCTAATTGCCCACCCTGACTAGCTGTTGGTAAGAGTGAATTTTCTCCAGATTCATATCTGTGTATACACATCGCTCAACAAAAGATTATTATCTCCAGAAACACTTCCTGTAATAATGTCAGGTCGGCCGATACATTCCTCCGTTCCCCTGTTAAGAAATCTCAGCGCAGACAGCATTGACATCATTCTCGAGTGTATGGCTGTGAAAAGAAAAGGCAAGCCAAGTGCTTTCCACTGTGAGTGATTCATTTTGAGCTTAACGACACAAAGAAGCCTCGGGCACCTCAGGCACCTCACTGTGTCAGTTACTTTGCAGGGGTGAAAGAAATGGAAAATTATTAGTTGCAGCCGTATTATTACCGTGCTTCAAATTAGGACGTATAAAAGAACAAAAATCCATCACATGAGTATGTCTAATGAGTGACACTGACTTAATACATATTATGTAGCCCTGTCTACATGGCTTAAGTACAGAGAACTCGCAGCCATAAGGTGAATATGATTTTCTAACCTTGGCGTGATTGATGCGAACAGAGAGCTCTTTGGAAGCGAAGCCGCCAAAGATGAGGCTGTGTGGGGCACCGATCCGTGCACACGCCAACATGGTGAACATGGCCTGCGGCACCATGGGCATGTAGATGACCACCAGATCTCCTTTTTGTACCCCATTCTTCACCAAGACTCCCGCTAACCTGGACACCTGGAACAAGACATAGAGGAGACAGTGAAGGGTGCTTCATTTCAACATGCGTTTTGGACGGCAGCCCTGCAGGTCAAACACGACAAATGTTGTCGTTATTCCTGAAATGTTAGTGCTTCCTGAAGTGGTATTGTGCTTCCTGAAATGTTATTGTGCTTCCTGAAATGTTAGTGCTTCCTGAAGTGGTATTGTGCTTCCTGAAATGTTATTGTGTTTCCTGAAATGTTATTGTGCTTCCTGAAATGGTATTGTGTTTCCTGAAATGTTATTGTGCTTCCTGAAATGGTATTGTGTTTCCTGAAATGTTATTGGGCTTCCTGAAATGGCATTGTGTTTCCTGAAATGTTATTGTGCTTCCTGAAATGTTATTGTGTTTCCTGAATTTTTAATGTGCTTCCTGAAATGGTATTGTGTTTCCTGAATTTTTATTGTGCTTCCTGAAATGGTGTTGTGCTTCCTGAAATGTTATTGTGCTTCCTGAAATGTTATTGTGCTTCCTGAAATGGTATTGTGTTTCCTGAAATGTTATTGGGCTTCCTGAAATGTTATTGTGCTTCCTGAAATGTTATTGTGTTTCCTGAATTTTTATTGTGCTTCCTGAAATGGTATTGTGCTTCCTGAAATGTTATTGTGTTTCCTGAAATGTTATTGTTTCCTGAAATGTTATTGTGCTTCCTGAAATGGTATTGTGTTTCCTGAATTTTTATTGTGCTTCCTGAAATGTTACTGTGCTTCCTGAAATGTTATTGTTTCCTGAAATGTTATTGTGCTTCCTGAAATGGTATTGTGTTTCCTGAAATGGTATTGTGCTTCCTGAAATGTTGTTGTGTTCCATGAAATGTTGTGCTTCCTGAAATGTTGTGTTTTGTGAAATGCTGTAATGTTGTGTTTTGGCCTTCAGGGCCACCATAGTTTTGGCTGAGTTCACACAGCACTCTTTCAGGATGTCTGCAGGCTGTCAATCCATTTAAGATATTTGTTCGCGACTACTATGAACACATACCTACATTAACCAGTGGTACTAAGCATTCTGTGCCGTTTTGGGGTTATTACTAGCAAGAAAAGTCTCGTACGGTTACCTCCAATTGGACATACTCTGAAATATGAATCTCTTTTTGTAAACCAAATTAAATTAAGTCATTAATTCTTTCTGCTTTGGGGAAGAAAATGGAAAATGCTGCTGGTTAACTTCTGCTCATTTTGAACACAATTTCATTACAGTGCATGCAACTGGGCCGTGATTGAAATGAAGCAACTACCCAAATGTCAATTAAGTTAATTATTTCCCACATTTTTTTTTTCAGTAATTGTGTTTTGCTGTTCTCCGTGCTAATGGTGGCTCGATCCATCTGAAACACCCGGCCGGCTGTCTCGGCTAAAGGATGAGGAATGTATTTATTGTCATGGCAACACTGACAAATTCTAATTTCAGAGCTTGGGTGCCTGCCTGACAATCCAATTTTTACCACAAATCCTTGCAATCCAAATCAGGCTTTTAACAAAGTGGCTAATCCACCTCGTTGTTCTACTCAGTTCTGCTTTTAATACCAACGATTACCTGGTCCTGAAGTTCCCTGAAAGTGATGATCTGTTTGGTTCCGGTCACTGGGCTGTCATAAATGATGGCCGGCTGCTCTCCGCGGCCGCTCTCCACATGACGATCCACAGCGTTGTAGCACATGTTCAGCTTCCCTCCGACGAACCTGACGGAGACGGACATCAACATCATGACATGTAAATACACAGCATCTCTGAAAATATACTGCCCTGAAATGTCTATTTTTGGCTCGCGGGGACTCTCTGCTTCAACCAGAAAAACAACTTGATAAAATCAGCGCCAGGAAAAACATATGCAGTCGTCTCTGCCAGCAGCACACAACAAATCAACCCACTTGATAAAGCGACAGTTTCAGCCCTGGTGCTGTGCATATGGATGAAGAGCAGCGAGCAGGTTGAACAGATGGTGTCTGGGAGCTGCTGTTTTGGAAGCCGGAGAGACTCCATGGTTGTGTCCTTCATTTCTAACACAACAGTACCTGATTCAGGCAGCTCTGGATTTTTTTATTTTTTTTTTGTTGCTGTCACAGACAGACGGTGGCAAAATAAAAAAAAAAAAAGACATCCACCAAACACAGACACAAAAGATCATTTTCCATTTTTCAATTCATTCCCAATGCATGAGGTTGTACAGTACGTAGGCTGTCTTGCATTTTCATACCGTTTGCTTTGCCAGAAAACAGCAGGTGAGTTCAAACATCCTTCATGGATATAAGATTGATTTTTTTCTGTCAAGTAAACAGAATGTGGACCCAACCTTCTCAGTTGTGACATTTAGGAAACACTTAAGTTTGTGCCTCTCGATATAATCAATATTTTCATGCTGAGAGCTGGCGTTAGCTGTTAACTGTACATAATATAAATGCAACCAAACTTTGAGAAAGCAGCAGGTTATTGTTAAGCCAAAATTTTCATCGCTCCAAGGCAAACAAAGATGTCAGCTGGATGTGCTCATCTTGTAGGAATCACCACCATCAGGTATGCAGAGCACATTAATCTCATTCTGTTTTTAAAGGCTACAAGTCATTTGCATGTTTAGTCAACATGTTCATGAAGGAGATGTCAGTTCAACTAAGAAGTTATGAAAACTGTCATCAACTAAGTATGTTTTAGTGACAGAATTTCAGTTTGAGTAGTCCGGAAACTAACATTAAAAAGATTTCTGCTTTTAACTGTTTTATTACAGAAGACGAATGACACCACGACCGAAATTAGGCCTGTATTCTGTTATTGTGCTACTTATTGACCAAATTATATTGAAACTAATGATTCCCATTTATGCTGCGGTCTTCCTGGAGGCCCCTCAAATGCCCCTTGACCCACTTGGAGAACCAAGATATAGAGTTACAATCTGATGACTCAACAAAATGCGAGTCGAAAATGCAAATGACTTTGCAATTCCGAGAATTACAAAACTTATCAACGGAAAAGTTGTATCCGCATATAAATCCAGGTGGAAATAATGAAGCGCACAAACTCTTTTACAATAATCCAGTTTTCCTCACGCGTCTAACAACACTTTTTTTCAACAACCTGACCTCAAAGGACAACACAATTCCCCTCTGTTGTTTATGTGTGGCGGCCCCTGCCACCTTTTCTAGCTTCAAGCATTGCTCTGGGGACATTATTATTTGTTGGGGCGGCTGTGGCTCAGCGGTAGAGCTCGTTATCGGAAGGGCGCTAGTTCGATTCAACCTGGTCTGCATGTTGAAGTGTCCTTGGGCAAGATACTGAACCCCAAACTGCTCCCGATGTGCTGGTCGGCACCGCCATCAGTGTATGAATTACTGTAAGTCGCTTTGGACAAAAGCGTCTTCTAAATGTAAATGTACCTCGTAAAAAAAAGCTTGTTTATTCAGTTATGGAGAAAATACATATTTCTGAGTGTGTTTTTTTCCTCATTAATATTGAAAAGAAATTAAAATTCTGATTTTGAATTTCTTCTCCAAAACTACATGCTGCCCCTTTAAGTGTCAAGCTGTGTCCAAAGAGTTTATTGGTGAACTGTGAATCAGTAGTTCTATGTTAGCGTGTCAGGCTCATGGCTAATGTTGAAGTCTGACTTTATTTACCTTGAGGTTTTCCAAATGTTCACACACTTCAAGGTCTACAGGATACTGTGAACAACAGACTTCTTCAAGGAGGAGTTGTTCAGAGTGTTTCCCCCCAAACACACCTGACATATGGAAACCTACTGTACCAGTTTCAAAAACACGTGTAAAGTTTTACTCCACAGTCCAAACCAGATAATGTCCTGTCCCGCCTCAGACTCATTTTAGACCTGGAACTACAATATTTACAGCCTTTTGTTTTAAAGCTGATATCTTCACTGCAGCAGCTAAGCTAAAGTAATAGCATGCAGCCTATCTGAAGGGGGTGCACAAGCACAACTTCACATTGAGTTTGATAATAAAGTACTGCAGGGACAAGCTGATTGAAACCATTTTGATTTTTGTTTGTTTTTCCGGCTGTTTTCTTGCTTCTGCTTCAGTCGGTGAGTAGAGTGCTGCAACTGTGTTTGGCTGTGAAGCTCTGAGAAATAAACAAAACTTTTACTTTTTGGGGGGGTGAAATGTTCCTTTAAGACGCCACACAGGCTGCTTGAACTCTGTCCAACGAGTTCTTGATAACACGTGATTCAGCAGCCTGATTATGAAAATGCTCATACATGTGTCTTACTTTATTTTCACAAACTTTCAAGGACAGCGAACAACAGGCTCTTACTTCCTTAAGGAGACACAGGCGGTCGGTCGAGTTGTTCTCAGTGTTTCCCCCCCAAAAAACACACTTTTTGGCATATGGAAAACCTACCAGCTTGGGAACACTGGGTCCTCAACGTGCAAAGTTTTACTCCACGGTTCGAACCAGTTGACGTCCTGTCCCGCCTCAGCCCAGAATGTCTCGGGGCTGTCCCGGGCTGAGGCGAAGGCTCGGCCGTACGACGCGTCGGACGCATAGCCCCTGCAGAGAGACCTGTGGCTGCGCGCAGATGCGTGCGATCCTGCAGCTCTGCCGCCACGTTGCTGCTGTTGTTGTGCAGCAGGAACCGTCCACAGCGTCCTCCCGGGGGTCCTCCTGCGGGGGAGGGGGGCGCAGTGGCCCGGGCGCAGGACGCGTCCAATTTGGAGGAACATCGCTGCTCTGGTTTGTGTTTTTTTTTTATTGTGAGGTTAAACTTCCAGGCGTCTTCACAACTTCTTCCGGTGTTTCTTTCTGCAGGTGAGGGACCCAGCTCCTGCCGTTCATCGGATCGACGTCATGTGTGCAGGGGGGCGGGGGGCTCGCCAAAGGGCCAGAAATCCTCACAATCGCCTCAAGGAATGCGAGTGAACTGGATGTAGTTGATGCAGGAGGAGCTCTGAGCCACAGTCACAGACCCCGTTACACAACACATGGACGGTGTCCAGCCCGGTTGGTTTGCATCCATCCTGCAGTGAAAATCGCATTTATTTGATCCTCACACAGGCTCCAAAAGTCATTAAGCCTATGGCGTGTGTTTTTATCATGCAAGCCAACACTAAATTATTGATTTATATTATGTTTTTTTCCTCTCCATCACAAGTCTTTGTTTACTCGCAGCAGCATTAAAGTTTCAGGCGTCCCCCGGGTGGAAGAAAAAACGCTCCTCCTGTTAGGAACACACAAGTGATCAGGGGAAAACGTTTACAGAGATATTAATGATCGAAGTTGGACGCGTTGAGAGCTAAAAGTTGAGTGTGACGCCACGCCGGCTCCTCCGTGCGTGACGTGCGTCCCTGTCCTCGCTGGTAAACACCCATAATCCAGCTGGATGGGACCCCCTGCACGCCGCTGGACCCCCCGGGTGGAGTAACTCATCCATGTGATGTCTCAGGTCGTCTGTTTCTATTTATAGGCCGTGTTTTCCATCAGACACGCTGTTCTGGAAGCATCGCGCGCTTTCCAGGAAAACCCTTTGTGATCGTTACATTACTCTCCAACTACAGTACATTTAAATTCACATTCGGCTCAGACAACCAACCCGGGTGTTTGTCAGCGGCCTGCATTGGAAATAAACAGCTGTTTGTACACAGTGACGGACAGGAGATATAATGTGCGAACACAGCATCTGCTAGTGATGGAATGTAACTAAGGACATGTACTCTATTTGAGGTATTTGTACACAGTGTTGTAATAAGTACATAAAGGTCACACTTGAGTAAAATTAAGTGTTAGAATATCAATTTGCTGAAAGTGAAAGTCATCCACAGGAAGAGTACTGGAGTAAAACACTTAAAGTATCAGATATTGAATGTAATTAAGTATCAAAGTATCACAGATAAAATCAATTAATTTATGCAATCTGCCAAGAAGCTAGTAACTAATGTAATCAAATACCTCCAAACTGTAGTGAAGTGAATTAAAAAGTAGCAGAAAATGGAAATACGGTATATTTCCATTTTGGAGGCAAATATTATACTTATCCTCCACTTTACTTGATTACTTTAGTTACTAGTTACTCTGCATATTACATCAGAACCAAAATAATAGTAATAAATGCATTATTTGTTTTATCTTGACCCACTGACCCATAGTATACGTATGTATATATGCATACGTGTAGATATATGTACAGTATAATTTACTTTTACTTGTGCTTATAGCACTACATTACCCAGGATGCAACTGAGCCACTGAGTGACATCACTGGAGGCACAAAAAGGCTTTATACTGTTTTTTTTTGTTTTTTTTTCACATAAGCAGTCATAAACACACTTCAATGTGTAAAATTGGCAGAGTTAATAGACACTATGAACATTTTATATCTGGAGTTTGGACTTTCGGGCACATTCACTACACTGTTTTCCGTGTTCTTAAACCCCTCACGTCCCAGTCTCGTCCCGTGGCTCATCTGCTTGATTTTCTTGCCTAATATTTATTCAAATACATTCCCACACAGCCTGTAAGTTACAATCTATATTCACCTATAATCGAGACAGGCCCTCCTCCCCGCTCTCCTCTCAGGCTGTAATTTCTCCAGCCAAAAGGTCTTGTTGAATCACTGTGCACACAGACGCCGACCGTAACTCTTTTCATTACAGTGCAGTTGCTATTGGCAGAATATGTATCACTGTTACAGTCCCTGGCCCCGGACACGCACAGAGACAGTGCTAACTAATAGCAGCATGCAAAGGCCAATCAGACCTAAATCTGAGTCCAAGATGGCTCATTATGGCCCCTCCATCTCTTTTCCTCTCCCCTGATTTAATGTGATGTGTGTGAATCCTTTGAAGCAGAAATCAGTCGACTGCCCTTCAGCAACAATTAGTGGCAAATTAGCGGAGTTTATCTACAAATGATTAATTAATAATGATTTTTCCCGCAGAGCGTCTGAATATGGATTTTTGAGTAATCAAATTAGCTTGAAGATAAGGATTGCCATTCGATTGAAGAGTTGTTGGAGAGAGATGGCAAATGAATCGAGTCAGCATTATGCTTACTGTTAAAAGAACTGATATATCACTGCACTGCAGAGTCAATTTGCCTCCAGATGAATTCAAAACACCGATGAGTCCAGGTAAAAGCTATCATTCCTGCTTACTTAATGCCGGTCAAGATGACAAGAGGCCGAAAGATACAAGAAATGACATTTGAAATGTATGAGAAGAGCTATAGCTCAATATAAATGGACGTCTTTGATTTTTCTTTTTGCTGTCGGTCTATAAAAGCATCATTTTATGGTTTGTAATGTGACAAGACGGATAACGCACTCCTATTTGCTTTCTCCTCAAATGAGCTGAGATTGAATCACGGTGGAGCCGCTGGATGCGACAGAGTGAATCAGCTCGTACTGTCATTACTTTTGTGTCATGTGTTTTTTTTCCCCGTTTGTCAAAGTAAACGGGCGCTGTTTTCCCTGAAGGGGGCGTCAGTAGCCTAATAGTTGGAAGAAAGTTATGTTGGAGGTTAAAATCCCATGAAATGTGGCAACGCGTTGCCTTGAACAAGACATTTACTCCCACAGTTTGAAGATTGTAACTACAGAAAACTGAGAAAATATCAGGAAGCTGCTCCTGTGTGGTGTCAACTTGCCTCATTAGTTAAAAAAAAAAAATAGAATACCGTTTCAAGAAGATGTCAGTAAACCTCCCACATGTTTACACGGTGATGTACTTTGATTATCTGTCAGCAGCTGCCATGTTGGAGCCTCTTTATAAACAACAGCTGTGGGAAAGCAGCCTTTCACATCAAACCTTAACACAAACAACATTATTATTAAGATTTTTCTCGGTTCACCAAGATATTCTCAGCTGTTTTCCCACTCGGTGTCACGCCGTGTAGGTCATCATCAGCGCCACACAAGGGATTAGAGTCAGTTGTCGTTACCTGTCTTACGAGAACATGTGTGTTCATTTAGTAAATCAATCCTGCTCTCCTTCCACGTCAAATTACAACAAAGTAATGACAGCTTCCCACAGTACGGACAAGAGAAATTCAATGTATTGTAGCTCTTAAAAGCAACGAGCAGTGGCTCTATAAATCACTGCATCCGGTGAATAAATAGTAAGAACATAACATTTACACAACCCCCTGTTAAACCACAATTCTTCAATCCAATCTTCAGATTGAGCTCTGGCATTGTATGTTTCTGCAAAGCTTGGATATGTTTGGGTTTAGGCACAAAAACATCTTGGTTAGTCAAAGGAATACATCAAATTGCTATATTGAATCTTAACATTTTAATATTATGTTGAAACAACATTGCGGTTATGTTAGGCCATTAGGTTAGGTAAAGGAAAACATTGTAGATTAGTGTTAGGGTTCAGACTGTATAAACACTGGCATTTGACATTTCTGCAATCCATGGTCATGGTTGAATCTTATTATCTGTAAACACTGTGGGTTAAGGCACAACACAATACTCGGTTAGGGTTAGGAAAGGATTGTGGTTTGGGTTAAGTTTTAGCCAGAACAAACACTGGCATTTGACGTTGCTACAAACTGAGGTTACACTGAATCTTTACGTTTCAATTTCATGTTTTCACAGCATTGTGGTTAAGGTCTAGTTATGTTTAGGCACAAAAAAACAATGGTTAGGTTCAGGAAAGATTATTGTTTTGGTTCAAATACCTGGTCTTGTCACCTGCAAAATCGTCACAATGTCTTGCTCGATATATACCAGGTTTTGTCGATTGAAACGTGAGTCAAACGGTGGTCACGAACAGTGTTTGCAGCCTCCTCACCAACCATCAGAACCCATCCCCTCCACGTCACAACTCGAACATCACCTGAACGTCTTTTTTTCCTGAACGTACAATGCTGACATTTTATACTGGTAGTTTTTTGTATGTAGTGAACAAACAAGATATAACATGTTGATGAGTTTACTTTAGAGGCGCTTGTGGGCGGATTTTTTTTAGCTTTGGGAGGAGTTACTCGGCTTGCTGTTTCCCCCCATTCTCAGTCTTTATGCTAAAATGAACTCATGAGCAAATTTCCCAAATGTTTCCAAGAACTATTTCTTTAATTTACAGCCCCGAGCCCTGATGGAAACTGGTGCCTACAAACTCTCCAGCGCTGCCAATTGTTAAGAGCTTTAATCCGAAAGGCAAACACACTTCAGTCCAGTGGTCCATATTTGTCCAGTCGACTTGGCCTCTTGCATCTCCTTCTCTGGGAGCGGAGACCTTTCCTTTCAGAAATCAATTTACTTGCAGTTAGAGGGCTTTAAGAGCACTGCTGCGTAATCCCACCTCTTTAAAAAAAAAAAAAAAACTATATTCCAGCCCATATGGATGAGGGCCTGTAATCTCCCTGTGCCCTCTTTTTCCCGTGCGCTCTCTAAGCCATCTCTATCCTCCTCTGGTCCAACCCACCACTTACCACATCTGCATGCAGCTGGATGGGAAACATGGGTGGCTGGGACTCACCAGCACATATGGACTGCGTGATTAGGTTTAGGGACAGTTTCCATCAAATACAGGGCAGATTACGATGATGAGTATATTCCCTGAAAGGCCTCGAAAAAATGATGAAAATTGAATGTAACTGAAACGCAGCATCGATTTGACATTTTTTTCAAATTTCATTCCTGGAACTCACCGCAGCAGTCAATTTGAAGTGAAGTGAGGTTAGGAGTGATGAAATTGCTCCCCCAAAATGGGTTTAGGGCTAAATCAAGTGATGTGTTTTTTGGGGTTTTTTTTTTTGTGAAGCAGGCAGAATAAATGAGATTCAAAGTGGTTTCAGTGTGTGTGATGATACTGTGCATTTTTCCTCTGCATGAGGCCTAAATATTAAGTCCTTGCCTCAGGTGTGCATTCCTGTTTACAGCTTGCATTTGTCACACTGGAGTCGTGGTTTGTATGACGTCATGCGGCCTTAACATGCCCCTCCGGCCAGGGATTTGCTCCTTGTTTTTGTCGAGCACTGCCTCTGTCGAGTGTAATGACTGGCCACGTATGAGATATGCTACAGCGGCAGGCATCATTAGGCAGCAGATCTACAGTAAATGAAGAGAGCCAGTGGTTTGGCTCAGTTCTGTGGTGGCATATAAACACAAGGATTAATCCTTAAGCCCTCCAACAAAGGTTCACCGCCATCATTCAGTCCTTATCGGGCTGCATGCAGTGCGTGTAGCCAAGAAATGAGATAACAGAGCAGCATGGCTCAGTGGCTCACAATAAAACCTTAATGGCAATGGTTGCAATCAGCTGATCTCTGAAGTGTAGTGGGTGAATGGCTCACGCATGGTGAAGCATTTACGCGTGCGGGAAAGAAAACACACACACATATACGTTAGAGATTCAGCATGCAGCCACAGCCACTGGTTGACTTCTGGGAATGCTGCAGCTTTACATTTGTTTATGTGGGGACGTTACATTTGCTTATGTTCTGATTTTATTTGTCAGCACAAACGCAACTGGAAAATGTCCCAATGTACAGTTAAAAATATCCAGTGGTTTCACGCTTACAGATGTTGACTCATGGTTCAGAACAGTGGTCTCTGGCTTGGCAACTGTGCCGCCTAGCCACCACAAACATGGCTTGAAAACGTCCTGACATCTCGTCAAAAAAATATCCACTGGTTTCTTTTTTACAAATGTTGAAACACTGGCTAAGAACAGTGGTCTCTAGCCTGGCAACCATGGCACCTAGCCAGCATAAGCAAGGTTTTGTTTAAGTCATGTCCCAATATAGTATTGGAAATATCCAGTGGTCTCTGGCTTTGCAACTGTTTCACCTAGCCAACACAAACACTGCTGGAATATCTCCCCACATTTTGCTAAAAATATCCACTGATTTCTCGAGGTCTTGTGAAAATATACAGTGGTGTCATGTTTACAAATGTTGAAATACCGCGTTGATCAGTGGTCTCTTGCATGGCAATCATGTCGCCTAGCTGCAACGAAGACAGCTGGAAAATGTCCTGACATCTCCCCGAAAATATCCACTGGTTTCCTGTTTACAAATGTTGAAACGCTGGCTAAAAACAGTGGTCTCTGGCTTGGCAACCATGACACTTAGCCAGCATAAGCAAAGGCTTTTTTTTACATCATGTCCCAGTACAGTATTAGAAATATCCAGGTGGTTTCATGCTAGTAAATGTTGAATTGTTACGGACAGTGGTCTCTTGTGAGCAATTGTGTCACCTACCTACCAAAAGCACAAGTGGAAAATGTCCCAGTGTTTCAGTAAAACTATCTGGTGGTTTCACGCTTACAAATGTTAAAATGCTGTCTCGAACTATGGTCTCTGGCTTTGCAACTGTGTCACCTAGCCACCACAAACAAGCTCAAAAGAAGTCCAGACATTTCGTCAAAAATGTCCACTGGTTTCCTGTTTACAAATGTTGAAACACTGGCTAAAAACAGTGGTCTCTGGGCTGGCAACCATGGCACCTAGTCAGCATAAGCAGGGCTGTTTCCATCATGTCCCAATGCAATATTGGAAATATCCAGTGGTCTCTGGCTTTGCAACTGTGTCACCTAGCCACCACAAACACTGCTGGATTATGTCCCCACAAAAATATCCACTGGTTTCACGCTTTAAAATCTTGAATATCCATCCCAAACAGTGGACTCACCAACTAGTCATGAACATAACTGTCCCAAGGTCCACCGAGCTACCAGTGGTGTCATGTTTACAAATGCTGAAATACCACTTTGAACAGTGGTCTCTCGCTTAGCAACCATGTCGCCTAGCTGCCACAAAGATAGCTGTAAGAATGTCCTGACGCCTCGTAAACAATATCCAGTGGTGTCGTGCTTAGAGATGTTGAACCTCTTCATCCTGAACAGCGGTCTCTGGCTCAGCAACGGAATCAACACGTATTCTCTGAACAGAACTGTGGCTTATTATTCTTTTTTACAGAAGTTGACAGACGTTCAACTGCTGGACTGCAAATTAACAGGCAATTAAATCTAATGACAAGTGTTAAAAGTCTATTTTCTCAAAGATATAACATTTTATATTTTACAGTGATGGGCTAATCTTTACTTCCTTTTAGTGTGTGTGTGTGTGTGTGTGTGTGTGTGTGTGTGTGTGTGTGTGTGTGTGTGTGTGTGTGTGTAAAGCTACTGTTTCTGTGCAATCAGTGCCAGGTGTTGAGATATTATGAGGATGGAGGTAGATTAATCCCTCTCCCAACCACTCCCAACCCCACACACCCTCTCTCCCCTCTCTCCCTCTCTCTCCCCTCCCTCCTCTCTCTCTCTGCTCTCTCCCTCCATCCTCTCTCTCCCCCTCTCACTCTCTCTCCCCTCCCTCCTCTCTCTCCCCCCCTCTCACTCTCTCTCCCCTCCTCTCCTCTCTCTCCCCTCTCTCTCCCCTCTATCCCTCCATCCTCTCTCTCCTCTCTCTCCCCCCTCTCCCTCCCCCTCCCCCTCTCTCTCACTCCCTCTCTCCCCTCCCTCCTCTCCCTCCCCCTCCCTCTCACTCTCTCTCTCTCTCCCCTCCCTCCTCTCCCTTCCCCTCACTCTCTCTCTCTCTCTCCTCCCCCTCCCTCCCCCCCTCGCTCGCTCTCTCTCTCTCTCTCTCTCTCTCTTCCCTCCTCCCCCTCCCTCCCCCCCTCTCTCTCTGTGATGCTGCAGCTCCTGTAGTCGCTCCAGTCTCCAGTAAACAGCAGTCATGGCGACAGTGGTCCAACCGCTCTCTCTGGATCGAGGTAAGGCGCACGGATTTGCTTTTTGATTTCTGCTCGTCGTCATTGAGAGGGTTCTTTGTGCGCGTTCTGTGAACTTGGGCTAAAGAAGAACTAGACTCCTGGGTTCTGATCCAGGGGTTTGACTCGGGATTTTTATTCCCCCCACAGATTGTCGTTATTTCAAAGGCGCTCAGGCTATCCTGAAATTAAAAAAAAAGAAAAAAAAGAAAAACGCCTCTCCGCTCTGTGCGCGCTGCACAGCGGAGCGCTTCTCTCCCCTCTCCTCCGTGAAATCATCTTCATGGGCACATTCTTTATTTCGCCGTCATTTTTATTTGACAAATGGAAACCTCTCACACCGCTCGCAGCGCGCTTTGCTCATTCCCATCCCGATTATGTAACCTCCTCGGTGATATTAAACCGTTTGTGCTCCTCGTCTGTGCACAAAAGCTGCCGGAGCGCTTCGGCGGGCACTTTTATCAGACGGAGGACAACTTTTGTGTTTGAATTGAGCAGGTGCGAGCCAGGCAGGCTGGTTTCTGTTTTAGCGAACATGATGCAGGACGCAGATGCTTTATTTTTTATTATACATACATATATATATATATATATATATATATATATATATATATATATATATATATATATATATATATATATATATATATATATATATATATATTCTTGCATGCAATTAAAACCTAATGATGTTTTCAGGTGATGCAGCCCAAACGCACCACAGGTAGTGTTTACCAGGAGCCTGGATAGCGTTTGTAATTGCGCACCATGTGACTTAAACACATACTTGAGCATCCCCTGACGTCATGCATGTGGTAGTAAAGCCTCCGAGATGGAAATCTGCACGATAAGCATGTATTTAATTAAAGGGACAGTATGCAGTTTTAGGGAAGAAAATGTAAATCAGAAGAGCAAAACAAACAATCTCTATTTGTTTTCATGACTAAATAAACAAACTGAGGTTAAAGGACAACATAATTACATAGTGTTTTACTTTGATTATATGCGGCGGACCCTGCCACCTTTCTAGCGTCAAACATGTGTTCTTTGGACCTTATTTTCCTCTGAGAACAGCTTGTTTATTCCGTTATGGGCACGATATTGCATTATTACCTCATCAATAATGTAAATATTAAAATTATGAGTTTGAGTATATTCTCCAAAACTACACAGTGGCCCTTTAAAGACACAGAGCGGCTAAAGTCTGATACCGATTATTGGAAATCAAAAAGACTGAAAACTGAGATTCCTTTGCAGTAAAGATGAAACTCTTTGTGTCCAAATATCAAACAAGCAGTGATGAAATAAACCAAAGTTCAATTCACTCAAGTTCTGTTCTTAAGTGCAAATTCTGAGGTACATTATCTGCTACTTCATGCTTCCTCTCCACTGCGTCTGTCTGATAACTTCACTGTGCAGATTCAGATCGTTCAGGGTTTATAGGCTGTTAATTGTGACCAATCAGAGGTTGTTGTGCACACTCACTTTAAATCCCTATTTTATTATGTTAAAAGTCTCTAGTTTTGAGTAAAAACTGGAAGAAGACCAACTACATATCCGCTGCTGAGACACAGAACGGGATAGGAAATGGATGCTGTCAAATATAGAGAAAGGAGACACCTTAGCTATTTCCTCTGTGCCAAATGAAGCCAGCTTCAGCTCCCTTCCCCAGTCTCTGCCAAGCCACAGGAGGCCGACTATAAATACACTTTATCTGGTGGGATCATAAATTATCATGCCCGGATCAATCTGACTCGTTGAATCCCAGTAATTAGCTACGACAGATCATTGGGCGGCTGCGAGGAATTAAGACTTTTGTCCGTTTGCTCCTCATGTGCAGTCGAGCTCTGCTGATGCACAATCTGCTTGCTGCTGGTGTGCTACGCTGCGCTAATGAAGTGAGATGCTATAAGATGGCACCGAGCGAACAGATAAACAACACAACCCACAACCCACTAACCCTGTGGGATTATAGAAAAGCTGGATTGATAAACAGGCGTGTAAACACTGAGGGCCGTCTTCCATCCCGGTAAAACATGTCAGCGTTCGGCCACATCTGATTCACTGGGGCAGTGATTCAGACGTGACCTCAGCCTGCATGATGAGGAGGCTGAGCCACATTCACACGCCATGACATGAATAAGACCAGTCAGCAGCTGGCAGCTGTAAAGGCACGAGCGGCGGTAATGATAGTTTCGCGCAGGAGCCGTCGGGAGGGAGTGAGGCAACATCGCAGGCTCCCTCTACCACTTCGGAGAAAACACTATAATTGCTAATGAAAAGGTAGTCTCGTCTCACGTTGGGAGTCGGCCCGGGCTGCTGAGTGTGTCAAACACAACGGGGGGAGGGAAACAGACAGAGATGTTCGTTTCCAGAGCTCCCACTTGGCTCGCCGGGGTCACGGCAGGATGAAAAAGAGGTCTTACATCACCGGCCTTCCTGTTATTGTCGGAGGAAATGACTTGTGATACGAACGCACCGGCACAAGGCCCAATCAAGGACAATGGACTTGAACCCTCCCTGAACGATTTACAGTAAAACCAGGCCACATTCTCTGTAGAGCCGGCATTCAACCGCACGACATGACAGCCTTTCTGATGGAAAAAAAAAGAGGGGAGGGCAGGGGTCAGAAACGTGGGTGTAGCGGCTGTGGCTGCGGACCGAGCTAAATGCTAACACCAGCATGCAACATGCTAATATGTTGATGTTTAACATTCAGCATGATCACCATCCTTGTTTTGGGGTTTAGCGCGTTAATGTTTGGGTTAGGGGTTAGGGTTATCGCTGGGTCTCACACGAGAGCTTCGGTTTGGTACTCAGAGCTTTGGTTTTTGACAACCTGGGACTCAACAATCAACCATCTGTCTCCAGAATCACCCTCCCTACCTTCGAGGGATCGCCGAAATCCACTTTGTTCTGAGAGGGCTGTGAAAATGTGTACTGAACCTGAATCTAAATCCATCCCATAGTTTTCGAGACACTTCATTTGAAACCCAGACAGCCCTGTGACGGCACTGAAGATGAATCTGCCGACTGATTTGTGCCGCTATTTCTGCAGACGGGGCAACTCAGCGTCTGCTGAAATACGGATGACCTGAAGAAAAGTCAGCAGGCTGTAGCTCCCGTTCTCCCGTTCTCCTCCAGCAGCGGCTCGTGACGCTCTCGTGAACCTCTCCCTTAAACAGTGTCTGGATGTGAGTGACTGCTGTGTGTTATTTAACTCGGTGGCTGCTGCCCGCCGACAGCGATGGCAGCGCGGGTCGCTGGATTAAAGGCGCGACACAGCGGCCCCTCGGTTACTGACTGAGGTGCTTTGTATGCACGGCGGTCTTAACATCACTCAGATTTATACACATCAGACATCGGTCAGGACAAAAAGCCTGAATGAGTAAGAGAAATAGAGAAAAGAAACTTGACCTCCCAGCTTTTTTAAGAACACAAAATACCAACTACAGGTCAGTCACAGAGGGACAGAGTTACAATTATATGAATGTTAATGAATCAGTAATGAATGAAAGATCTTTGTCCTCTGCACGTCCAGGCAGCACATGTAGAAGAGCAGGCGATGGTCTCAAACAGTGGTTGTCTTCATGAAGTGAAGAAGAAATGGCGACTCGTCTTCCTCTGGTCCTTCGCTGGAGTACAATCAGTGTCCGAAGGCTTCATTCTTTGTGATCGGGAACGTTTGTACCCCATTTTCACAGCAATGCATTCAGTCATTGTTTGGTTGCCTCCATTTAAACTGAAATGTAGGGGACCAACCAGCGAATCACGCTGCTAGCCCCGAGCGAAGAAACTAATTTGATAGGAACACACCACCCTAAAGGATCATCGACTCATAATTGACTCATAATTGAAGGCTGATATATATCAAAACCCACCGCCTGCACGTATACATCCCGTAATTGAAGAGCGGCGGTATAGCGCGCGTGTCTAGACGGTGAATGGTTATAAAAGGAACTCGAAACACATCCGTCAAGTATTCCCAGTGTCTGATCTTCAAAGATTGACTCTGCAGCACTTCTGAGTCTCGCTCCATTTTCCCAGAATGACCTCTGATGGCTCAGAAATACGGCTGCCCATTCACTGTTGGTTATACAGGCAGGAGGAGAGAGCCGCGGCCCCGACGCAAGAGCGTGAAAGCAATGGATTTTTCAATTTTCAGAGGAGCCGGCCTGTGCCTCCTTATACAGAATGCAGCGTATTGAAGTTGCATCACATCCTGGTCTACAGGGCTCGAGAGAGCTCGAGAGAGCTCGAGAGAGCTCGAGAGAGAGAGCTCGAGAGAGAGAGAGAGAGAGAGAGAGAGAGAGAGAGAGAGAGAGAGAGAGAGAGAGGCAGGCTTCGGTGCATTTCACCCTGCGAGGATGTTAAACATCACTTCAAAGCGCCCCGACTCCTCCACGTACGACTCCCTTCAGTTTTCTCCACTCCGTGTCAAGGTTGGGTTAGTTTTACTCTCTCTGCGCTGTTTACAGACTGACATGGATGACTGCGGCACTCCTCTGGCCCGGTCCCCATGCTTTCTCTCTCCGAGACATCAAGGAGAGTTTTCTGATTCGAGGCCAGACCTCATTCCCATCACATGCTCCCAGTCACACGAGAAGATTTGAAGGATTAGAGCGGCTGCTGACAGGCTGACGTCACCCGTAGCTGGTTATAACTCAACCTGAGTCACAAACACACAAATAAAGGTTCTCACAATCGTCTTGGAGGGACGCTGCTCAGTAATTAGCGAGGATGGAGACGGACATTAAGCGCAATGTTTGCGGTCCTTTGCTTTCACCACGGGGCCCCTGCAGGAGCCATTAGCCCTCTAGGAGTGATTTATTTGAGGGGGGATTGTCGCAGTAAGGCAAATTAGAGCTAATTCGCTTGGCACGGGCGCAGGAGTTGTTTGGTAAAACCCTGTCGTCCCATTCTACTCATTCAGAGTGTCATTATTTCAGCTTTTTATGGTCGGAATTAGCAGCAGAGTAGCCAAAGGCACAAGGACACCGAGGTCAAAGTGGCGGTGGCAGATGGCGAAAGGCCTTTTCAGGACATTTAATTCGAGCGTGCGCGGCGACCCAGGAAGCATCTCTCAGGGTACGAAAGGTGTGAGAGGAGTCAGAGAAAGGTCATGTGAGCGCTCTCCCGCCATCTGCTGAGGGCGGAAAGTGACATTTCAATCGATAATCAAAGCCAGGATTTGATAAAAGAGGATCACGGAGATGTGACCGCGACGGCGCGCGTTTAATGAGCTCAGCCTCTGATGCGGAAGTGTTTATTTACATCCAAGCAGTTTTGTCTAAATGACACTTGGAAGTTCTGAGAAATGAATTACACTCAGTTCTGCCACTGTTATAAATGGACTAATTATACAGGGAAACTGGAGCGCTGCCCGGCGCCGACACATTCCCCCCTCGCCCACCACCACCTTCCTCAGCAACGTCGTGGAGTCTTGTCGAGCGCTGAAGCCTTCATCACGCGTCAGTGCGGCTTTGTTCAGCCCGGTGCCTTTTCTCTAATCAGCGAGTGATGAGGATGACCTTTTTTTAGTCACAGCCTGTTGTTAGAAGGAGCTCCAGGAAATGAGTTTCCAGTCTCTGGGTGCCGCGCAGAACAATCACGGTTCATCATCGTCATCATGCTCGTTAATGTAATATCGGGCGAGGGGCTGTGTTAAGTTGGAAACGTGGCTCGTTAGCTAAGAAGCATTAACACACTGGACAACATCCTTCGCTGGAAGCTCTTGCTATGATTTGTAGTCTCTTCCCATGAACGGACCACCTTGCTCTTATTTTGTATATTCGTTTATTTCTAACTGGGTTGGAAGGAGAGCAGTTTAACAACCTCCAGAGAGGGAGCAGCTGGTCACAGTCAGTCCATGTAGTCGTAATAACCAAGAGAGCTGTAGTCTGAGAAGCACAGAGGAGCCCCCTGTTACTGTTCCTGGAGCTGTTATTATTGTCTGGGTGTTTTCATGCCAACAGTTAGTGGAGGAAGTTGTGTTTCTTACACGAGACATTTCTCGTTACGGCTGAATCAGGAATTAGAGATGGTTGAGGTTTTGCTGTTGGACTGATTCACTCTACAATATGGGTTTTACCCTCAATATGTTCATACGATGTGACAACATGGATGCACTGTGTTGGATTGTTGCTCGGATCCAGTACGCCAAAGTTTCCTGATATATGCGCTGATTCTTTTCTTCCGTAAAGGAATTAGCATCGTATCATCATGACGTAGCGCGACATGATCGAAGCTCCTTGTTACCGACCCGTCATATTGTGAGAAATGTTCGTATCCGCCCGCTGCCCATATTTCACTGGCCAGAAGGAAAAACACATTGTTATTTCTCTCAGATTTATGTCGTCTTTGTTTGTTTTAAGTGTAGATTTATTTCCCTGTGATTCAACCAAACACATAAAACAAGCAGCTTCACTCTTTTATATCCTGCGCCGTTTTTTTAATAGAGGTCATCGAGGTCCATTGACGCCGGGTGTTCTGCTAGCTCGCCGCGTTTTCGACGCGCCCCCGTCTGCGCCGCGACGCCCCCTTTCGAAATTGATGTCACGAGGTCGGATTTCTCGATCCGGGGAAGACAAGTGCGCCGTAAGTTTCGTCATTCGAAAAATGGACATTGATTAATTCTGCGTTTAAACCTTAAAAAAAATAAATAAATTGGAAAGTTTAAGCGTTATCATTACTCACAAACCCGGAGGCCATGACAGTCCCACTTGAAGGGGTCACGAGGCGTCCGGCCCTTCACACATTCATTCAGGATCTCACTGTTTGATGTGAAGAAGAAGAAAAATACCGTGTGGAACTACTCAGGAGTGGAAAACCTTCTATTGACTGGTGTTTGGATTCTGTTTGAAGCACTTGGATGGAAGTGTCGGCAGTGAAAAAGCCGTTGGGTGTAGTTATTTGAAGAAATGAAAGGTTTTTAGAGACTTTAATGCCACGTTTAAGTTTGTTAGAGCTGTCGTACTGATGAATGCTGCTATCCCATCGTCAATACACCGTAGAAACTTTGTTCAGACAAAATAATAATGAAGTCTTGAAAGCCACGTAATTAAAAAACTCGCATTGAACTTGGCTAATTTAATCATTAAATATCACTAATGAGAATTCCCTCATCCTAAGTATAGCGGAGGGAAATTAACAGCCGACAGGATCTTTGCTGCCGTTATCACTCTGCTTAATATGGCAGCGCTGCATTACACTGCAATCGTATCTTGATGTAGCGTGCTCACAACTTATTTTGACTGTCGCTGCGACTCCTCAAACACATCGAAGCACTCTTTCATCCCCGACTCAAGACTGTCCTTCGCAGTGGGTTTTTTAAAGCTTCTTCGTGGCAGATAATGAGAGAGAAAGATGCTTTTTTTTCTTCTGTCACCGTTCTCATTTAGATACAGCAGCATCAGCTTTCCTTTCTTTTTTGTTTTTTTATTCCTTTGGAGAGGAATCTGTCAAACTACACAGTGGGAATGACCTAATTGCATACAGTCTGTCTGCTTCAGAGATATGCTAAATTTGGCAGGCTTTTTTTTTTTGCCATTGCCAACTCGGAGGTTAAGCGTATAGATTCCACTGAGGCGGAGGCAGAAAACTTGTGCAGATGTTGCACACATCTGGACCCGCTGAATCCCTCGGAGCGAAAAACTGCGGGTCTCCGGGTTGAGATTGAGCCGATGCGGGACGATAAAACACTCGAGAGGGGAATTTAATTTGCCTCCGCCGCATTTTTAGTGAAACTGATTACGTCAGGATTACTGAGGAGATGTTTTACTTATGCTGAGGCTCATAAATAGTTGGAGTTAGAGCAAAGTTTACTGTGTTGATGGTCAAAACCTGGAGTCAGTAACAGGCCGGTCATTCAGGCAGATATCCAAAAAGGCAGCCAGGCCTGACTCCTGACTTGCCCTCAGCTCGACAGAGAATTTCATTTTTTTTTTTTCAGTTTTGGTTTTACGGCCCCCACAACCTTTTGATTTAGTTCACACTCATCGCTCTCTTGAAGGTCATAAACAGACGCAGCAGGTAGCCGTTTACTGCAGCAAAGCTCTTAAAACCCCCACTGTAGCTGTACGCTACCTGAGGCACCAAACAGCAGGCGGACAAAAAGTAAAGGACTAGCTGGTGGATAGCACAGTGGCTAACAGCTGAAGGGCCACAAGTTTCCCTCTGATGCTGGTGGTTAGAAACAATATTTCCGCAATGACAGGATGGGAAATGTGTGAGAAGTCACGTACGGTGTAAATTATTCTCCACTGCTGTACAGTACACTTGCTGTTATTTGTTACTAGAAAAGCAACTTTTATTAGCATTATGTTGGAGATCTTATTAACCTTTTGGGCCACATACTAAAGAAAATGACAGCTTGAGGTTTACCTTAAAACTAGCAGTCAGTCAGAGATTAGCTGTTGTGTAGATATCAAAGACGCTAGCAAAGGAACACAATACATAAAATAAGCACAGCAGAAATGTCAGAAAGGTCAGACCGCTGTGTTTTACTATATATCTTTAAACGTTACAATTCCAGCTAAAAATGACATCACAATTAGTTTCCTGATGTCACAAATTTCCAAAATGCAATCGAATGGCCACTTTAGTCCCGGGAAGTAACTGCTGTTGCTAGCTAGCTTACATTAATGTTGCTCACGCTAGCAAACGTTAACGTCACTCACGCCAGCTAGCTAATGTCGACATTGCTAGCTAGCTAATGTTAGCACTGAAGAAACACAGATACCAAATGATACCAACTGCGTTATGCTACAGGCCCATACACCTTGTTACAAGCTAATGGTTCAGAGAAAGTAATAATGAAGTCTTGACAGCCATGTAAGTAAAAGACTTGCCTTAAACTGGGCTTATTTAGTCATTAATTTTTTCTAATTAGCTGCTGACTGCTTGCAAATGTTAACATTGCTTATACGAGCTAAAACAAGCTAATATTACCATCGCTAATGCTGCATTCACTACTGATGGCACTACATAACAGACTGTTATGGATTCTATATCTAATAAGATCACCATGATTCTTTTTAAAATATAAAATACAGTGACAATAGCTAGCAAATGAACGTAGTGAGTGTTTTTGCTGCAAAGTACAACCGCCACTGGGGAAGTCTGTAGTAATGCGTGTGTTCAGACACGACTGTAAGTGTTGACCCCAGCGGTGTTCATGCATGTTATTACAGAACAGAGTCAGCGAGTCAGAGGCGGCACGTTTTCCCCTCCAGCTGAAGTTATTCACACTGTATAACAAGCACACCATGTGGGTGTTGAGCACATCTCTGGTGTAATCTTCGTCTACGCTTCATTCCTCGTGTTAGTCTCTTTGCTCAGGTGAAGGTGAAAACGTGAGACGATTGTGGTCGTTTCGCTGTCGTTATGTCAGTGGCACCAGAGTTCACAGGGTCACGCTGGGTGTTATATTCTCCTTCCAGCTGCCAGACTATAAGGTGATGTAATGTGTCATTTCGCTGCACGTCTGATTCGGGGAATCGTTTCCTGTAAACGTGACGTAACTGTGTTCCCCCCCTGCAGTCATCTCAGCAGCTTTGTCATGGAACAGAATCACCCTGCGATGCCTCCCTCCCCCGGGTTTTTTTTTTTTTTTTTTTTACACCACTCTGATCAGGCGCGCTGCTCATCTGATGGCCCACTTTTTATATCCAGCACACAGAGCAGTGTGTGTGTGTGTGTGTGTGTGTTGAAGTGCACTCAGGGGACACTTTTGCTTAAAATCTGTGTGGTTCATTTGAGTTTAAGGCATAAACAAAAAGGGGAGAGATTTATTTTTTGCGCCGTATTATGTGCTGGGAAATAATCCAGCAGTCATGTGCACGACCAGCCCGGATGCTTGAATTAATGCCATGAACGTTGCATTTCGTGGTGTTGCAGCTTCATGTTTCTTCAAGCCCAAAGTTCAATTTTATGTTGTGACATTTCTGTTCTTCGGCACAAAAACCATTTAGTGGAAGTCAGGAAAACATCACGTTTTGGCCTGGTCTGTCACCACAGACGTCGCTGTAAATGATTTCGATGTCCGTCAAAAAATAACACCCCATTTTCAAATGTAAATTGTCCAGATGTTACATTTAAAATATCTGGTTTGTCGCCACTGACATGCCCAAAAAAGGTCCCGTTGAAGATATTTAGTGGCTTCAGTTGTAGAAACGGGGTCTCTCAGTCAGCTCATATTCATGTAGTCTAAACTGGACGTGACACGTGTTAGAAATGTCGATGTGACACATATGAAACTTTCACATTTAAGGTCTCCTCGGTTTTTGCCGAGTCACACAATGCCAACACTTCTATTCAGGCGACTCGGCCGGCATGAAAAATACCTTGACGGCAAAGCAGAAAATCTGCACAGACATATTTTCTGTGCTAGATTAGATATGGAGGCAGCACAAGGGGAAAATGTGCCAACACAGAGCCGGCAAACATTTCATTTCCTCTGAGCTGCCGCGTGTGAAGCAGGGAGCTCCGTGAGGACACCTGCAATTACCTTGTCTCGTGATCGGTCTTCTGTGTCCGTGGACGGAACTGCAGAGGGACGTGACATATATTGACACGAGCCGGCTTTCACTATTACATCAGCTGGTCAGTGTTGGTGTTATTGGAACGTTTTGAATCGTGGACTCATCCGTTTGATGCGACAGCTCTCAGAGTAAAAAAAAAAAGGACTGTAATATGTGTTCAGGAAACGGGCAGGCGTCACTTTTGATCAGCGAGATGAAAGCAGGCGCCCGGAAAAAGTGCCCGCGATATTAATCTTTGAAGTTTCCCGAACGCCTCGTCGGAAAGATCTTGATGCGGATAAAGAAAAACGGTGCTAATGAGCACGAGAAAGCAGGGAAAAAAAGTCTTCCCTGAATGGCCCTTGACCTCCGTTTAATGAGAGAGAAATGCTCATAAACCTCCACGACAGATGCCCTTGCTGCCTGGAAGTGTACCAGCTCATTAGAAGCTATTCAGGATCAGTGTTTTTGATATCCAAGCGTAGGTAGGGGGAGGAAGTGACCCATTCACCTTGATGGAAAACATTAAAATGGCACACTTAGCAGAATATAACCGATTATGTTGGATTCCTTTATTCATTAATATAGTTTAAAGCGACTATTAGCAAGATGTTAAGCCTACAAAGTCGTACAAATCTACTGCTCCCCTCTGCCTTCACTGAGAATTACAGCAGGTTCAGCTCATTGTTTTGCTTTCGTCTGGTCTGTAACTGTAGTGTTGCTGTGTAACGTTGTTTGCAGCCGTTTTTTTTTTCTGTGACACAGCTTTTACCTGCTCGGCTCCGAACGCCAGACAGGCTCAGTTTAGCGGTCGGCTGAAAAAACAAACATAATGGAGCATTTAGCAGCTAAAGAGCCAGATATGTCCCTGAGGAGTTGGTAGAAAACAAAAAAGAGAAGGTTAGAGTGGTGAAGAAAAGATAGATATGCCACTCTTGGTTCAACATGTCAGCTCGTGACTCGCAGTTTTATTAGTCGGGATAACCGTAAAATGATTCGGCTCCCAACTCGACACTCAGGCGAGGGCCGGCGGGTTAAAAGAAAAGTTGAGTGTACTTGATCGTCGAGGCAAAGCAAAGGTCAGCAACAAGTTAGCTGTCAAAACAAGACAGCCGAGTTAAAAAAACAAAAAAAAAGGAGCACAGAGCGAGCGGGCCGGGCGTCCAGACAGTGCCGGCAGAGGTCAACAAACAGAGCAGACAGTCGACAGCTCAAAAAACTTAGGAAGGTGAAAACGAGTATCAGGTACATGAACTGGACTGTCCGCTCAACCTCTCCTCCAAATGACAACGCTGCCATCAGACCTGCCAAGCTTTGGATTTCATTACATGATGAGTTGGTGTACGTGAGGCTCATCGTGATACGTGAAGACTTTGGAGGGTGGTCTCTTCTGTTTGAACTGTTTGATTAATGGCTGATTAGCATCATCGTGACGACCCGCGCCATCGCCAGCCTTCATCTGCCGATACAGCCCTCGCCGGACCACTTCTCGCGGGCTGCAACCCGCCTCCGTGGGACCGAGCCTGCAATTTCAGGCAAATCAATATAATCCTCAGAGCTTTATTGCGGAGCGCTTGAAATAGAAACAGGCATTGGATTTTCTGCGAGGCGTGCTCAAAGTCTCCATATGGAGCGTAAAGGTGAAACGCAATAAAAGGCAAAATGCGGTGTTCTTTTTATGGCCTTCATAGTCAGAGCTCGAGATTACCGCTTTTCTGTTCTCCCACAGCTCTGCAAACAGCGGCAGGGGAACGTAAATACGTACATTTACTCGAATACCATACTTAAGGTCAATTTCGAGGTATACTCCACTTAGTCAGTGGATACTGTGAATATTGAGATTAACAGTATGAAATATGACCAAACAAATAAACTATGACGTATTTACTTAGACTGAAGTATAACATAATAACAAAGTTCATGAGCAGATCAATTATATAAGGCAGTATAAGTCAGCTCCACCTTTACCAGCGGCAACATTAAATCAATTAAAAATCACAAATCAATCATATAAGATATTCTGAAAGGGATGATTTGGGGTTTATTTTGATGAAAAAAAACATGTAAAATGTAAAGAATCTTACTAAAAAATAACTAACATCGTCAGCATAATATGACAAAATAACAGTTTTTACATTCACGTTGATGCCCAGATATCTCTACTGAAGCTAGCATGCTCACCTGTCTCGGTCCCCTGTTGCTCTCAGCTTCCAGTCCAAACCGCTAGCTGTACGGCTAACGAGGCTAACCGGCTGCAGCTAGAGTTCGCAGCAGCAGCAGCAGCAGGCGGTTCCTCCAGTGACACGCTGTCTCGTATTTGGTTTGAGAATGAATCTGAATAACTCTTCCGCCGCTTGCAAATAATAACAGGTCCTCTGTTTGCTGTCGGCTTTAAAGAGCTACTCTATACTCCCAGAGTTCAGTCTCAGTGTGTGTGAAGTGTGAAAAAAGACTCCAGCACAGTCTTGTAGTAAGACCACAGTGTAGAGAAACGGATTAGTCTGCGGTATTTACACACTGCTTGTTGTGATCATGGCTGTTTCTCTAATTGCATCCTTACTTCACTGCAGACACGAGGCTCATCAGATCATCTGCGCTCGTCATCCCGGCTGCAGCTGAGAATTATTACCCAGTTAATCTGTTTGTGTCCCGGAGCCCAAGGTCACATCCTCAAACGGCTTGTTTTTTCACAATCAACAGTCAAAAAGTACATTCAGTTTAATATGATACGGAACAGAGAGAAAAGCGGCAAATCTTTATATTAATTTGCTCGACAAAATGGATCAAACACTTAATTATCTTCATGAATGGACGAGCATCGCTGTCGTTTGTGATGGGCCTACATGATTGCAGTAGAGGGAAAACAAGTCGAGCTTTTTGTCCCATTTTTTTTTCCCTGCATACAAATGATGCACAGGCACGTGTGGCTCATGCAGAGCACACGTCCAGTTATCTAGAGAATGTGTATTCGCCTGTTTTCCTATTGATCAAACCCTCGGGACAAACGGAGCGTGGTCGGAGCTGTGGAGGGTCTTTTAAAAACATGCTTTTGCTGCGTGGTGGGGTGACATGAATCCCAACCAGTGGCTCAGCTGGTCGTGGGCGTTCTGCTCGCTGGCGGAGACTTATTTTTAATGGAATAACAAATGTATAAACTGTGTAATAGATCGTTCAGAGAATTAACTCTGACAGTTGTTTTGAAGCTGCTCTAATCGATACTTTCATATTAGCAATGGATCAAAGCACTCTGGCTCCTGCGGGTTCCCTGCGGCTCTGGATGGTTTTAGTGTCTTTCAGCTCAGTGTTTTTTGTTTTACCGCCCACAATCTTACCATTTCCAGGCTGTTTTTCTTCCGCGAAAAGCTTTTAAAAAACCCAACTGTGCACGACATGAACAGCATCAAAGAGTTATTAGGCAACAAGCTGGTGAACATAATTGAGCATTTTGCAGCTACAGAGCGTCGTGTTTCCCTGCACTGTTGGTGGAGACCAAAACAGGAGCCACATATTTGACTCGGTGAGCACTGATGCTTCCATCATGTTCACCATGTCATGTGTGGGAACACTTTGTCAACATGTGCTTGCAGTTAACCACACTGCCCCCATGTGGCCCAAAACCTACTTATGTATGTTTAAATAGCTAAAGCATGTATTTGTCATGTGTAGAGTGAAAGTTATTTAGATTTTTATCTGTTTTATACTTCTATAAATACTTGAGATTGGTCTTTGAACTAGTTTCCAACATTTTAAAGACTAAATTGTTAAGTAATTAACAATTATTAGTAAGTCATCTTAGATAATCCAAATAGTGAAATAACAAAAGTGGCAGTAGTGATTTATTTTGTTCCCTATTAACAATTTTCCGAAACATACAAGCATAGAAATAAATACATAACAGTAAGACGATAAATAAAAAAAACAGCTGTTTATCAGAATGCTGCAACACCGTTTCACTCCAAAGCTCCAGAAATGTTTTGTGGTCTATGAATCTTTCTCCCGACTGCCCATCAGATTGAGCAGACAGCGACTAAACTTTCATTTTTTGGGGGGGTGAACTTTAACACCAGTTGCAGCTCTCATCATAAGATACATGCGACAACCAGCCAATTGTTCCTCGTTTGAATCGAGAACGCAGGAAACACTGAGGATTGTACCGGCAGCTTCTCTCTGTGTGGTCGCAGCTCTCTGGACAGACGTGCTGAATAAAACATGGTATTGACCCGACAGTCCAAGTCTGGTGATTGACTTCGGAATCACTTCCCTCTCCTTCCATTATGTTTCTCTATTTGGCCTGCCACTTTCAGAGGGCATGAAATTAATCAGCCGAGCTGGCGGACTCATTCAGCTCAAGGCTAATTATGGCAGGAGAGCCCGGCGGACTTCAGAGTCGCAGCCTACCTTCAGGCTTACGGTTTAGTGTGAAAGCTTTGTAATACCTGCAGGCACCTGCTCCCAGCAGGAAGTGCTACCTTTGAGCAAATGAGTGCCTGACTTATTCCTCCGCCCTTGATCCGAATGCATAGAGCCGAGCCGATGCAAACGAACCGCTGTTCTATCTGTCTTGCCCCAGCTGGCCTTCACTAAGTCTATTTCCATTATCCCACCCATTGATTCGCTCCGGCGCCTTTTCACGTGGCTGTGCTGTTAATGTAATTGAATGGGGGCATTTCTTTTCCCTCCCTCTCCCTCCATCCCTTTGGCATGAGTACCCACACACATACACTAAACGGCCTCTCTCTCACCCTTGTTTCTGCCAGATGTTGCCAGGGCCATCGAGCTGCTGGAGAAGCTGCAGGAGTCGGGTGACGTCCCCGGTCACAAGCTCCAGTCCCTGAAGAAGGTCCTTCAGAGCGAGTTCTGCACGGCCATCAGAGAGGTGAGTCGCTGTCGAGGGAGGGAACCGCCGGCCCGTGAACGCCAACATGACTCATGGCTTTTTCACTCTCTCTCCTCCGAGAGTCTTTTTCCTTTGTTTTCATGACCTTTCTCTTGCTCGTTGAGTTTTCGCAGTGCTCTTCCAATCAATCATCGTGCCCCGTTTGGGATGTTTTTTTCCCTTGAAGTTGTTGTTGCTGGAGTTGCCGCTCTTTCACCTGTTCAGTCACATTTGCTGTGTTGTCTATCTCAGAAAAAGTCAATACTTTTTTTCTGTGTTCATTCGAAAAACAAGCCAGTAGAGTAGAGTTGGAAAATAACATGGAAGTCTGTAACAGTTCGCAGTCAGTGTGTTGGGAAGACGCTCAACTTAATTATCTAGAGGAAACTGTGTTCATATAAAAGGGACATTAAATCAGATTTTACTGCTCCAGATCACAAAAATAACCATGAAGTTTTGAAATATTGATTTGTGTCAGTGACTCAGGGATTTTTTCTCAGACAGCTGCTGTGATCTCTGGTTTACCAAAAACCTCTTTCTGAGAAAACAGCCAGTTGTGCAGCGAGTGTGAACAGAGATGTAATACGAGAGGAGACAAACCACTTTGAGACGGCGGTTGTACGACACATATCGCATCCCTTCCTCCCCCGAAACTAATCGTCTGCTTTACCACGGCAGAACAGGGACGCATATCAGCCAATCGTGTTGCTGCTCTGATGCTCGCAAACAGTTTTGAATCAGGACGGTTTTAACCGATTTGGTGTGGATGCAGACGGATTTCTGATAAGCAAGACGGGAGGATATCAGGCTAAAGCATAGAATTAGCAAGAAAGGTGAGGTCACTTAAACATTAGGCGTTAAACTCGTGTTTGCCAGTGTGTTCGGACAGTGTCACGGCACGGCAGTCTGTGAAAGAAGTTGGTGTCCAGAAACTGCGCCAACCCGTAGTAAGAAGGTAACCATGTGGGGGAAAAGGTGTTTTAAACCTTATTTACGGGCAAAGTCAAGAAACATTTAAAAGAGTTTTAGCAGATTTGACTGGTGAATCTTTACAAGAAGATTTATGGATCGGTGAACACCGGAAGTGAAGTTATGGCCTTGACTTGTTAGCCAAGATGGCCGACAAATGGCACGACTTCCCTAAAAGGATGTTGGTAAAGCTTATCTTTAACTTTAGTTTTTGACTTTACACACGAGATCCAACGCAAACTTCCATATCATACCATCCAAGAGCTTGTCTAATATTATTATTTGTTACCCTCCATCATGTCAGAACAGCTGGAAAGACGTTTTTTAACGTTTCAAGAGCCCGAGGAAAACCTTCTTTTACTAATTTACATCAGTAGCATTTTGTAACCGCTGTTCGTCGTTGTAGTCACTGCACATTTATTTTAGTGAGATCTCAATGTAACGACTGTGCAGATGTTAGCTACAAGCCAGCATCCAGTGTATCCAATGCATGCACCAGCTGTGTGTTTCTTTACTGATCCAAACTCACAAAACTCCATTTTTTTTTCTGTCACTCTCCTTTAGCATCTCCAATATAAAGCAGACTCAAGCAGTTCCAGGATTAGCGCACATTTTTCACTCACGTTGAAAAAAATGTTCAATTCATATCGGACATTTTGCTGGAGCTAAATTTCTTTTTAATTGCATCCTTTCATGTCTTTCAGATGACTTTGTATCTAATCATGCCGTGCGGCTCACATCCCTCTTGAACACTTTTATTCAGAATGGGCTGAATATCTCATTAGGGAAACGCTGCGTTTTCATCTTTCCAGAAAAGACTCACCAACACACTAGAAGAAAGAAGCAGGTCTTCCTTTTAGAGCTTATTTCATTTGCAACAAAAACTCAATATTGTTGAATTATTTACTCAGGCAGAAATCTTTTATGCCAAGACAGACGTTTTTTCGGGAGAGGCTTTGATGATGTTGGTATTATTTATGACCGTGATAAGAGAATTTCAAGAGCTGGATCTCAACCTTGGGAAGTAAACATCAAATGTGCCGGCTCAATAATGAGACAAAAAGCGTAACACACATTAGCATACTTATTCTTTCTTTAAAGTTATACACATAGTTGCCTTCTTCCTTTTTGCCAGAATGCTGCAGAGGACAATAATTTTGCTTATGGTTGATTTAAGCTCTGTTGTAAGTGAATAAAGTGACAGATTTGGTGTTAAAGCAGCTTATATCGTAGCATTTGGGACGTCTAAATGTGTGATGGCGCGAACGGAAGCTATTGCACTACTAAAGGCTGTTACCGTAGTTGTTCTGTGATTTTGCTGCACTGGAGGTAAAATACAACACTCACTGATTGTGTTGCATATTACAGAAGTGCCAAATGAGCTCCCAGGTTGCTGCTGATGCTTGCACGCTCAATAAAACAGCAGGTAAGAAGGAATAAAGGCCTCAAAAATTACAATTTAGAAGGTGCCTTTCAGTCATTGTTGTGCTGCATCAATTAGAAATGACTGCAGCATGATGAAAATATCAGAGATTGTTATCATTGGTAGTAATACCTGAGCCAAACTCAGAGGCACGGTGAGTTTTTGTGCCTGCATGAAACATTCACGCGGAACATTTCAATGATCACGGGGGCCAGAAAACATTGTGCGCATTTTCATAAACTTGAAGGCTTGATAAGCTCGTTACACTGAAATTTTAATTAAGCTGCCAGAAATTGGTTTTAATCACATTTTACACGGATGGCATGAAATGTGAATCATAAACAGGAGTTCTTGTTAAAAAAAAAAAACATTCACACGCAGGCAGCCACCCACTGATCCGTCAGCTCGACACCATTCATCAGCAGGACGGGGCGCAAAACAAACAAGAGCATTCGCTCCACACGACGCCGCCGCACAGGCTGATAACCACACATCTCGTATATTCGGTCGTCCTGTCTGTCGTGATCCGCGAACGCATCACCCGGTGACATGTAATTGTTGAGCAAACAGGCGTTTGAAGTGCAAAGAAGCAGATGACAGATGCCTCAATGCTGCTGCCAGTTAATTGTAAACAGAATGAACGTGTAAATTTGTCCTGGAATGAAAGGAGGCAATTAGCAGACTTTATCGATGTGTTGGTGGGGAAGCTCGGCTTTATTATCTGGAGGGAACTGTGTTGGAAAATTCAACACGATTTTTTTTTTTTTTTTTACTGCTTCAGAGCACAAAATAACTATAATATAGTTTGGAATATCGATCTGTATCAGTGACTCAAGGATTTCTGGGCCAATTCACCAAACTCACTTCCAATGCCATGAAAGATTCCTTCACTTTCGTTTGTAACTCAAATGCTTATAAGGGTGGAAACAAAGTAATACACCAGGCGGACGGTCAGACTTCCATGTCCAATGCCGTAGCGGTCGTTGAGCATCTGTGGGCCGACTTCTTGCGGTGTGTTCTGGACCGGTGGCACTAGTCGGCTCTCGGCGTCCCGTCACCTTGTCAGCGAATCTAATCAGTGCTCAAAAATAATAATAATAATTAATAATGAACGTTTTGCATTTGTTAATGAGGAAACACATTCTCTGGATTCATCTTAGCGTCATTACATCATAAAAAACTACCTTCAGAGACTTGTTTTCATCAAAGTGAAAAGCTCTGACATTTTGGGATTTCAAATGAAAGAGAAACAACACACACAAATTTTAAAAAGTGAAGATAATAATATGGATTTTAACAGCTTTTGTCGGACAATTGATGTTTAAATCCCATGAAAACAGACGTGAATGCTCTAATCTGATAGGATGATCAACAGTCTTAATTTAAAGGTGCAATATGTAAGAATTGGCTACCAGTTGAAATCGTACTGAGAACAAAGGGGACAGCATATCACCAGAGTAACCACTAACTGCTGCTAGCTGTAGCTGACGTTTGCTAGCTCAACTAGCCGTGCAGCAGCAGTCTGGATTTGGAGTTTGACTCACAGATTAAGTGTTGGTGTTTACAACGCTAGCACAGGTGCTACAGGCTAGCTGGTTAGCATGCTAAACAAGCTTTGCTACACAATACGTGGAATTCATGACGTCAAAACTTTTAGTAATTATTTCAACCAAGATTCTTACATATTGCAACTTTAATACTGATGTTTCGATATGACCTACATAAGCAAACAGCACCGTCAGTAAGAAGACTGGCTGTTTTCAAATCTCACAGTCTGAGGAGAGAAGCTGCGCTGTACTCTGGTGGCACAGCAGCTGATACTTCTTCAACTATCCTATAATGTACTAATGAATTTAAATAGCCAGGTATATAGCCAACGTATGTGTCTAACAGTCATTAACAGCAATACAATGCGCAATGCACTACAGTAGGTAGCAAACATCAAGCCAAAGCAACTACAGGCAAGAAAAGAGGGAAATTCCCCAGACTCCCTTATAAAATCACTTAATTTTGTGCACTGTTGAGTCAGAGGCGGCTTTATTAACTTTATGAAATGCTCACTATGACAAATCGTTAATCATTTTGGCCTTCGTGTAAATTCGGCATATGTTATACATGATGTTCTTTCTATATTTTGTGAAAAAAAAACGTGTGAACTGAGGAGCTGCCCCTCTTGTGATGTTAATACCAGGGACAAACAGCCTGAACGTTTATAATAATGCAGCAGCGTGAGGATTTCATAGAGGAGACGAGTATTTGTAACGCTGATCTGCCTGTTTTGTCACCGCTAACAGAGACACACCGCTCTGATTCTTCACGCTGAAAACAATTCTCGTCGCGACTGAAATAGAGGGACGCCACGAGTAAGAAGAGCAGACCATCTGGTGAGAGAACCCTGTGGTTGTGAACGCTCTCGCTCGTCACAAACCAACACATAAAAAAGAGACGCCTGCATATCGGAGCGTTAAATCCGAATCAACTGCTGCTTTATCGCAGATTCCCTGCCACTTGAAAGCGTGTTTCTTTGTTTAGAGCATCAGCTGTGTGGAAGTATGGTCCTCCACCCCTTAATGCTCTGTGTAATAACAATAATGATCTACTGTATGCAATAGCCAGCACTTACAACCTGTTCCCCAGCTGGCTCAGCACCACGCGGAGAAGCTGTAGTATCGTCAAACCTGTAATCGACTATGATGCACGATCAGGAGCCGACTGATCTCTGATGGTTTCCCTGGTGACTGTGTTCGGCCCGCTCTTTGTGGCTGAAGTGGTCTGACTCTCAGCTTCTTGGCAAAGGCCGTCTCCAGCCGCTGCTGCTGCCGAGGCCGAGAGATTTATTTTTTTTTTCTCTTTTTTTCAGAATCATTGTCATTGCACTCCAGCGACTGGCACTGAGATCAGTCAGCCGGTTCGCCAGACGTGCAGTTGGTGTCAGGATGTGCCAGGCTCGCCCAAGCAGGCCAGCGCCGGGCTGCTGGGCCCAGTGAGAGCAAGAGGACTCCAGTTTCTTTTCTGTCTCTCGCTGTCACTTTGCATGAAGCCTGGGCTTTTTTACTTAACATTCTGTCAGGAGCTGTTTCCCCTAATTGGTGTCATTGCCGCTGCCGTTTCATTATTGCAATGGGACGCGAGCTGAAAAATGACTGAACTCCCACATTAATTAAATAAGGCGTATAATGAGTTTTGATAAGAAATGTGCTGAAAAGGCGATGGAAACATGTGTATTATATAATCTACCACTGACCCGTAATCTATCTTTAAAAGTGCATCATATCTTTTGTATTAAATTATCCGTAAAATGATAATCTGGGCATCGATTTCATTTTTTAAGTGCAGCACTTGAGCAAAGGTAGTGACTTCACAGCAATGCTTGACCTGAGCCGCCACCTCCAAGTAACGGCATCAACGGAGGTACAGAAAATGACGCGTATCTCTGTTAGCTAGATCCAAACGTTGTCTGCACTTCCTCTTTGGTGACACAGCTTGTTTAACGCAGGCTGTCATGGTCGTACTTAACACGTTCTTGGCACTGACGCGTCGACAGATTTGTCCTCGTTGGAGCCCCGTTGCCTCAATCAAACAACAATACAATGTGTTCACTGGCTGAATCTGCAGAGTGTTTACTGTCTGCAAGGAATCTCTCCATCTAATCTGCATTATTATGGCAACTAAAAGCATGTGGATAACGTTAGAGGAAAGACTGCAGTCGTGGTTAAATATTGAAAAGGTCAACGCTGGCTCAAAGCACAAGGATGTCTTGACCTTTTCAATCATTAATCAAAACCATGATCTTTAACCATGACCGATAATTGTTTCAGTCACCTACAACTGTCGGAACCAAGCACTGGTGTCAAGTGTCAAACCCAGTCCTCCCTCCTGCTGCTTCAGGCTGCTATATGACTTCTGCAGCAACCACACGAGTTGGATTATTAGAAGTCAGAGAAAGAACAGTGACAAAACAGCACCCCTACCCAACCCTACGCCCCACAGCCATCGCTGGCAATGCTTAAAATATCTTAGTTTACTGTGTTAGCTTGCTAAAATTGGCTCGTTAGCACCGGAGATACTACAATTCTTCCACAGGAGATGATGAATGTCAGTACAAAGTTTCATCTTCATCAGTCTGATGGTTAGTAGAGCCTGGACACTGCTGTTCATAAGGGCCCAGACACCCAAAACAACCTCAATGAATCGCTTCACGTCGCCTGTATCCTGCACAAAAAGCTGCACACTTGAACACACCGCAAAGACTACAGCCCGTGGCCAACTGCCTACCTGGTTGCTGTACTCTGTATTTGTTAATCAAAAATATTAAAGTCGGAGGTGAAAAAATAGAGAGATTAATTTAATTTAATGTTTTATTTAGTAATTTGATTGTATCAGTTTTCATCCACTTCGAGCTTTTATTTTTTCCCTCCTCGCCATAAAATCCTGTTCTAATTCATCTTGACTGCGCTCGCTTCTCCGTCCTGTACGTCATCCATCAGCGTTAACTGCCCCCCAATTTTCAAAGAGGCATAAAAACCCGAGTTAAACTGTCCGAGGCCGGCCCTCCTGTTCTCCGTTTCCATCACACACGGCTCTGACATTTCACTATTATAGATGACCTTTCCTTTTTTCGAGTCCAGGCCGTGTTTTTCCTTCTCCTCCTTCACACACGTATGTGATGTAGCTCATTTCACGCTCCGGCGGGTCGACGCAGCGCCTGACATGAAGGATATACTCATCCGTTAAAAAAAAATAAAACCCCGCCGTTAAGTCCACCTGCAAAGACTGAGCACGTACAGCTACGTCAACAGGCAAACATGAATCAGCCTCGTTAAGGATGACAGGCGGCCTGTCAGTGTGAAGAATGAGCGTCAGGGGAAAAGAGTGTGTTCAGCAGAGTTGGAGTAAATGACAACGAGGAAGTTAGATGAGCTGGTTGTCTTCCTCTGCCATGTTTATCGATGGTGTTTGGAGGGGTGGGGGCATCTCGGGTCTGTGCGTTAGTCTCACCGCATCAGCCCGAATGAGTTGTCAGGGTCAATCAGCCTTGCAAATGGGAGAGGAAGGACACAAGACGAAATGACTGGAAGAGCTAACCAGCTGGAAATGACGGAGAGTGGGAATTCGCCGTCTATTGGGTTAGAGAGTGGCACACTCGGCGAGCGCAGGAAGTGCGAAGAGGCCGGGCCGGAGCGATCGCATCTCTCATCGGCTCTAATGTTGCAGTTGATTTTCCACTTCGGCAGACATTTTTTCAATCAGCATAATTGACTGTGTGGGTGTTTTTTTTTTTTTTTTTATGGAAGCGCAAAAGCAAGCGAGGGTGGAGGATTTGTGTTGATTCCATCACGCTGCCTCCGCCTCCCACATCACATTAAATTGAGGGATGAAAGGTGCATCAAGTCAGCCTGCGCCAGTTCAATATTTCCCCCTCCGTGTCGTGCCGAGAGGGAAAGTGTATTGTCAAGTCCTGTGCTGGTTTTTCCAGCAGCATCAACCCACCCCCCCCCACCCCCCCTCCGTCCTCTCCGTCTCTCTGAGTCAGTAAAGGAAGCAGGACGCCATGGTTACAAACAGCGTTGTCATGTCACTTTGCCCTGCAGGCATCTCTCTCTCTCTCTCTCTCTCTCTTCATTCTCCGGCTCCTTGGCGTTCTTCCTTGCCGGTGCCAGCGCCGGCGTCCTATAGTGAATAATGTGGCGTTTGTGCTCGTGTGTTTAACCCTGATCCACATGTAAGGGGGGGGAGAAAAAAAAGGTGGGCTGACTGAAGGTGTCGGTGACGGTGAAGACAAAAGGAAAAGGCAGAGGGGAGAATTTAAAAGATGCCTGCAAGACAAGTGGCCTTTTTTTTAAGAAAAGCAAAGTGCAGCCACAACAAGAGCGAGACTGACATTCAAAAGCACACAGCTGTTTGTTCCATGTGACAGCGCAGGTATTCAGCGCGCTGCATGCTGCATAAATACACAGAGAGGGACGTTTAATACAGCAAATTTGTCTGTTGATTATGATTTCTCATGCACGAGGAATAGAATAAAGCTGTGTTACTTAATATTCACGCACTAAAAACTCTCCTGGCTTCATAACATTTGTCAGATCGTTGTTTTCTGGCCCACATCTTCGCATCTTCGGTCCACTCTCACCGCTCTCGTCGTCATCCTCATCATCACTTCAGTCACACCAGGGAGCTGTCGGCCGGTGAGCGAGCGACACGCGGACTCGTTAGCGGCTGTCTGGTGAAGATAGTGTAACAATTAGCGGATAACAGATCCAAATTACTTCCACAAAAGGAGGAGCTGGAGACAAGAAACAGGGATAAACTGACGGCGTCGAGTGAATGCTGATGTCAGCCGAAGAGGACTGCTCGGTGGCATGTTAGCGACCTGCCAGACACATGTTTGCACATGAGGAGGAGAGCCCGTAGGGTTTCAAACAGCTAAATCCCTGAAAAAGAAAAGCTAACAGGTGCTAGCTTGTTTGCGTGTGTGCGATTAGCAAACAGGCTAGTGTGAGAGGCTTTGTTGACAGGCTTTGTGCCAACAGTCTAAATCGGGTAAATCAGACTAGCTGCGTCATAGAGGGATTACACAGGACTTGTCACCCTCTCTACTTCCTCCTGTGCTGCTGTAATAATTACTCTGGCCACTAGAGGCCGCTGCCTAACAAGAAACTTATTTACGAGTCGTAATTAGCTGCTTTAACAGTCAACATTTGGGAGCAAGCAAATGAGCCTCAAAGGACCCACATGACCCAAGTCTTGTTATTTTTAAAGTCATACTATACAGGACTGCTGTAATGTTTTGTGTATGGATTTTGCGTGACAGATAGAGAGAGCAACTATGGTTGAGTTGGCTATAGAAAAATTAAAGCTAACAGGTGCTAGCTTGTTTAGACTGTTTGTTTAGCAGACTAGCTGCTTGTTTTACACAGGACTTGTCACCCTTTCATCGCCTGACTTCCTCCTGTGCTGCTGTAATAATGAATATGGCCACTAGAGGTCACCATACGGGACTGTTATAGTGTTTTTTGTATGGATTTGGCACGACAGACAGAGAGAGCAACTATGGTCGTGTGTGTGCTATAGAGTGAATGAATAGAGAGAGCAGCATTAGCGAGAACAAAGCAGTGAATCAGAAGTATAAAACTTGATCATTTAACGGCGGCTACGTCCTAAAATGCCAAATAAACATGCCCACACCTCCGCACCAAACACAGACGGGCTACCTTTCTCTACGCTCAGATGCTGTCAAACTGTATAAAATACCCGGGGAGCAGAATCTGTTAAACAAGGAAACAATGCAGCCAATTTATTAAGGTATCCGCTCGTCCCCTCCCCTGCGCTCGCAGCGGTCAATTAATTATAAACCCTTCGACTGCAAAACAAGTAAGTATGACATCGATCACGGTTTGCGCCCTGTGAGAGAAGTCTCTTATTTAAAGTCGCTGCTGTGCCACCACTCGCTCTCGCAAACTAGATACCAAATATTGAACGAGCACTGCAGCTCTGGCGGTAACACTCCTGTCATCTTCGAAAAGAGTTATTGCAAATGATTTGCCTCTCAGACACCGACAGAGAGATGAAGGCAGGAGTGTTACCGATTTTAAGCGAGGGAGGGGGCGGTTGAAATAAAGAGGTGTGATAATGAAGCAGCTGCAGGAAAACTGAAGGGGGGGGGGGGGAAAGGAAGCAACTGTGCGGGAAAGCAGAGGCGAGGAAAACCTTTATGAAGTCTGTAGTCAGCCTCCAGAAGTGCAAAGGTGGAAGAAGGCCTCGGGAGAAGGTGTCATCTGGGAATTGAGTGTGTGTGTGTGTGTGGACTGCAGGCTCCGTTTCTTCGAATGCATCAGCACTATAAATCTACACAAAAGTGTGTTGCAGTGTGAAATGTGGAGCCGCAACTCTGCAGAGCTGCTCGGTTGTTTTTTGGGGGGGTTTTTTTTTTTGGTCTTTGAGATTCATGAGCAAACAAGACAAGAGAAGCTCAGGGATATATTGTTTCCCCTCTTCTCTGAGATCTCTACATGCAGATGTCTCAGGGTTTGTAGCCTCTAAGTATACACGCTTTTGATGATTGAGCAAAGCGAGGCCTTCGTTACGCACCGAGGTACGCCGAAGATACCCGGCGCGCTCGCTTCCAGGCAAGCCGCCGTGCTTTGATGAGAGACGTCATCAAGAGAGGAAACAGATGATTAAAAATTCATCTCTGAGCCGCAACATCCAACGTAGCATACACAGAAACAGAGTTAGAAAAAGCAGCCGAAAGTCACGCTTGAGTAAAAATGAATATATGTTACGAATATTACTTTGTAAAAGTGAAGGTCGAAAGTGAAAATACTACCTGAATAAAAGTCTTAAAGTAGTTTATATTAAATGAACTTAAGTAAATAAGTGTTTAAATGTATAGATATGCTTATATAAACACCATATAGAGGACTAATAAATAGATATATAGAATTATCCAATTAAATGCACAAAAAGTTGGTTTTATCATTTTTTTGCATTCTGCATTCTTCGCCCCTCAAAATTAGCAAGATAATACATGTAAAACATTTTAAAAATAATTTAAAAAATAAATAAAATGGAGAAAGAAATCGTAAAAGTCAATATATATTTTTCTTTTATTAAAAAATTGATTTGAAATGTCAATTTTGGCAGGTGTTACACATTATTTAACACTGATATTTATTTTATGTATTACTAATGGTGCATTTAATGGAATATTTACTTATTTATTGATTATTTTATGAATTTGCCAGTTATATTAATCAGATTTTTGGTTTGATATTCAGCTTTTTTCCGATTATTGCAAAGTCACTAGAAACTAAAGTGATCAAATAAACATAGAGAAGTAAAAAGTTAAACATTTGCCTCCAAAATGCAGTAAAGTGAAAGTATAAAGTAGCAGAAAATGGAAATACTCAAGTAAAATACAGCTACTTCAAATCCGTAAGGGACGGGAAGTAAATGTACTTGCACAACAATTTGGAGTTTGTTCTGCGCTGAGAGGTTCACATCATCACCACTCTGATTAAAATCTGATTGCTTATTTGCTCAATTAACTCCAACTGCCATAAAACAAGTGGACGTGTTTGTACTCAGCAGAAACATTTTCCTCTGAGGCTTCTCGTAATCAGCCCGAACAGCTCCGTCACTTTGACATCCGTCTTCCTCCACCCATTGTGCTCTGCGTTACGTGGCTGCAGCACTGAAGGGAAGTTGGAATACAGCGTCTGAAAAGTGCAGCACAGGAGATTTATTTGAATGGCAACATTCGAGAGAGCTTTTACAGGAACGGGTGCTTTTGCGTGGCGGTTTATTAACGGCTCGTCGCTCATTCAGCGCCTCCCGTCTCCTTCTCCCTCTTTTACTCTGTGAAGTTCAATTGTAAAGTGTATCTAAGAGACACGTCTTCACTTGAAAAGGTCACCTGTCTGGATTGATTCTGTCTGCCTCAGCGAATAAGCAGAAAAAAAACTTGTGTTTCATCCATCTGGGTTTTACAGCAGCAGCCCGTCTCTCTTGGCACCAGTTCAGGCCCGGCAGCAGTGACGTACTGTATTTCTGCCTGTTCTGGAGGATAATTGTGCTGTTTTAAAGTCCAGGACAAGATTGTTACTCCTTCACCTGCAGCCTCATCGCCAGAATAAATGTTGGCATTGTACATTTCTGCAAACCAGAGATATATTGAAACATTTCTTTTTAGCTTTGGTTTTCTATTTTCCATGTGGCAACGCTGTGCTCATGATTTTTTAAGTTTGACTTAACAGAACCACTTGGTACGGGTTAGGAAAAGATCATGCTTTGTGTTTTGTACCCGGTTCTGTCGCAACAGACATGGCTGGAAACTGTCCTGATGTTTGTCGCCAATAACATCATCAAAAAAATGTCCCGGGTTAGGTTTAGGCACCGTACAACTTGGTAAGGGTTAGAACAAGATCCTACTTTGGCTTAAAATAAATGTAAAAAGTAAATACCAAGAAAAATAAATGGCTGTAGAAGTCTTGAGGTTAAGTCACATATATCTGTTTTCTGTTGAGACAAACACAGCTGGATATTGTCAGTTCAGGACGTCTCCAGCTGTGTTTGTGAAGACAAAAAAACAGATATTTTTGACTAAACCTTGACACATTTTCAGACATTTTTTGGGAGGGTACTTACCAGATATTACCCGATGGATATTGTCCCAAGGTCTCATCAAAGATACGTTTCTTGTCGCCGCAAACACGGCTGGAGATGTCCTGACCTCTCAGAAAGTCACGGCTGGAAGCTGCCAAAGGGGTCTCGTCAAAAAACACCTAATTTGTCGTCACAATGTCCCGACTTCTTACCAAATATATCAGTCTTTTGTCCCCATAAATACAAACGGCGTCTCAAACTGCAGCCGCTGGATCTACGTGCCTCCTCTGCCACCATTATTCCCTTCTTCGCTAAGAAATGTGTGCACGGCGAAGTAGCCGAAACTGTTTGAAGACAAACATTATATAATCTTCAAGGCTGCTACTCTTGCACCCTAACTCATCTTTAATACTGTAATTGAATTATTATCTCCTCTCCTCTGAGACGGCTCACTTATCAGATCCGCCGCTGTCTTCACATTTCAAAGGGATTCAGATTTGCGAAGGCCCGGGCGAAATAACGACGTTTGCTTTTTGTCTCCACGTGTAAGGCGGATATAAGCAGAGCGGCGTCAGCAAGCGTGCATTAACTCTGGTCCTGAGTGTCTGGGTGTTTCCCATCAGTCAGCATGTTAGCGCTGTAAAGCCATCTGTGCAGGAACGCTGTTATTTGACTGTGATGAAGTGTTTCTTCATTTCTCCTCAGGTGTACCAGTACATGCACGAAACCATCACAGTGAACGGCTGTCCGGAGTACCAGGCGAGGGCCACCGCCAAGGTAAGAACGGCCCCGGAGCAGACCCGTCAGATCAAACTGTTTTATTTAGCCGTGGGTTTACTTAAAGTTTTCATCGGTGAGTTAACAATTCAGCAGGAACTCCGATCACAAGGCCAAACAAAACAAAGTGTGATCAATCCTGACACCGAGAGCAGACTTTTCACATTTTTTCCCGGAACAACGACTGACAGTTTATAACCAAATGTGCTCAAAATGTGGTTCCTTAAAGGCTTCCTCTTCCCCAGTGTAAACCCAGCTCCTCATCCTCGTGTCAACAGCCTTCAGCCTCTAAATGTCTCCGATTTCCAACGCTGCGTTCTCCCTGAATTAACAGATTAGCAGCCGCTAGATTTACACCTTTAATCTCGCTTTCCTCCCACGATTTGCACGTTTTGTTTGCCGTCTCTCTCCATCCCCGAGACGTGATGCGATGTGATGTTAAAGGCGTATTTGTTTCGCCGTCGTCACAACTGACAGGACTGCACTGTATTCGATGGATTTCTTCTCTTTTTACTCTCTCTGTGCGCGCTCAAATCAAACCAAGAGGAACCGTTTTCTATATTCGCTTCTGCAGGCTCTGATGTTCAGTCCCGAGCCGCCGCGCATATCTGATTTTTTCAGATGACAGCTCATGGCTGTTTATTGAAGTAACGCGTATAAGATGTCAGTCACTGGAAAAGCTCGTCCCTTTTCTTTCGTGTTGTTTCTCTTCTCCCACTCGACTGTTTAACATTTCATGCCGCCGTTTTCTTTTTTGTTGGCAAAGGACAAAAAGCGTTTCAGAGACATTTCCAGGTGCACGATAAATGGAATAAGCTCATTCGGATGTACAATAGAGATGAGCTTGGACTCGTTATTAGCATCTCACCTGCGAGAGACACAAGCTTTTGTGAGAGAAAACAAAGAGGACAGGCTCGTTTGATTTTCATATGGAGGACGAGGAAGATGAGACGAGATGAAGCACCTCCCGGTCCTTTAGTGTTCAGTGTTCAGCCGGGTCCGCTCCTCTCATCAGAATCAGAAGGAGTGGGAGGAGGCTGTGAATAGGACCGGATGACAAAAACAGAGGGAGGTCTTTGTGTTCGAGGCTTCAGATGAGCAGATCTTTTCCTGTTTTGTTCGCGCCTCCATCCGACACTCTGCCTCGAGCACAATAGCGTGTGGAGTCTGGTGGTGAATTTGTAATCGATCACCTGGATCGAGCGCGAGCTGAGCGCATTGAAAACGCATTTATTTACTTTCTCCTGAGAGTCAGATGAAAAAGATTGATACCTCTCACATGTCGGTGTGGTTAGTAGTGGTGTAGTGTGGATCTAGGAGTCGGGAGGCAGTTAGCTTAGATTAGCATAAAGATTGAAAGGGCTGTACCTGTGATGCCTAACCCTATTCATATATTCACATATTATATCTTATTTAAGTGTAAATTGTGGAAATGTAAAAACAATACGTTTGTGTCATTATTTCTCTTTTTTAGCTGAAAATGTCAGGAGCTATAGCCAGGATAGCCTAGCTTATATTACTTAGCCTACTGGAAGCAGGAAGAAACAGCTACCAGTCACATAAAATAGGTTTAACATGTACCTCTTAAACCGCAACCACAATCTGGCATCAAATATAAATGTACAATCAACAAGTTTGCAGATTTATTTTCTATTTTCTCTATGAAAAGAGTGTGTTTTTGCGAGGTATAGATATGGAGCTAGAGCTAAAAGGTGATTAGCCGAGCTTGAAGCAGGAGGAAATGGCTAATAGAGGCCTGGTTGCACAAAATAAGTCGAACATGTACCTCTGAAATGACAGACTAGTCAAATGTAAATACACCAACTTGGCTGTTTGACCCTGAAAAGGTTTTAGCGTGTTGCATAATTCTGAAAACCGCAAACTAGCTGCTTAAGCTAGGCTAATTACCGTTCTTGAACTAGTCCCATGAATTGAGCCATGCTAGCTGTTACCCCTAGTTTCCAGTCTATAAGCACAGCTAAACTAAGCTAAGCTAAGCTAAGCTAAGCTAATCAACAGTTGGCTCTGGTGTCAGACTTAATGCTCAGATCTTCTCATTTCACTCACATGAATGCGAATAATTAAACGATTCCTTCCCAAATGATGCACAAAATGAGGCCTTTTGTAAAAGAAACTCTCAATTGCTGTATTTGGAATATCTCCTGTCACATACACAGTGTGAACCATTGTCTGATCTACAAAGTAACATCTTTATTAATGTACGACAGTGCAGGAATTTACCTCTCCGGAGAAACTGGGACAGTTAAGCTGCATATCTGTCTCTTTCTTTAAGCCCAAAGCAGAAAAGACATGATTTAAGCAGCTTTAAAACTCCCTCCTAATGTTTTTCTTCTTCGCTCCTAACTTTGAGGAGCCACTGCTGCTAAATCTGTATTAAAAAAATTGCACGTCCACTGGACAATTAAGCACACGGCTAATGGGCTGAACTGGCTTAGCCGTGGGGACACTCTAAACTCGGGAGCGCAGGACTTTCCAGGAGATAACGACCGAGCCGGACCGCAGTAGCACTTGCACTCCATCAGTATCACACATCTGAAAGGGAAAAAAAAAAAAGATGGATGCTGCCGTTATGGTATCGACTTATACAAGCTGCCGTCGCAATAATGATGAAACGTTTGGAATACGCCGGCGCTTCTCGAGCACTTCAAGCTTTAGGGAGACGGCGAGTCTCCAGACAGTGCCGGATTTGCGTTTCACCTGAGCCATTCGATTCTCGTTGATTGCTTCATTAATTAAATCAATTTCGGCCGCTAATTCCTGGCTCGAGGCCCCTTATTACTGATCCTAATGGAGATGGAGTCTATCAGGACTGTGCGGGCTCCGGAGAACATAATGAGAGCTGATGATCAACTGATATATTAAGTCATACTTACACTATACAGCGCATTGTGGTTACCAATATCCTCTTGCAAGCTTTTTCATTTAGGATGCCTCCTGTGTGTGTGTGTGTGTGTGTGTGTGTGTGTGTGTGTGTGTGTGTGTGTGTGTTTGTGAGGTGACGGCCATCTGCCAGATTGTTTTTCGTTTCGCAGAAAAAGCCAGATAAAGTTGTGAAGGTCGATGTGCTGCGAGGGGGCCGGGAGGCGACGGCGTGCATGCTGACGAGCTGCCTTTTTAGCTTCACAATGGCGTCGATGAGGGGAGGAGGAGGAGGAGAGGGGAGGAAAAAGGAGGGAGAAGGACAGAGGGAGGAAGAGGAGGAAGCGTGGTCACTACGATAACCAGGCGGCGGGAGAGGCGAGAGGAACGAGAGAAACGGTCCGAGGAGGGATGGATGTGGGTACGAAGACGCGTATGAATATGGAAGAGAGAGCAGAGATGCCGATGCCGCCTGAGGGAAGCATCAAAGACCTCAAAGTGCCAAGATACCCGTCTGCTGCTGCTGCTGCTGGGGAATTTGGATACACATCTGCAAAAAGCCTCTGACAGAACCGCCCCTCCTCTGCTTTTTCTTTTTTATCCCGATCTACCTCACATATCGCGTATGATGCCCGACTTGACAGCGAAGGCACCTGTGGCAATGCATCTGTGGATCACCGGGCACGGGTTTTCTCTGTTCGTCTGCCATTAGCTTTTCCCAGGCCGCGGTTAACAAGCTCCTGGGTGCTTTGTTCTGAACGTACAAGGAGCGAGGGGGCTTGGCTCGTGGTTCAAAGAAACCCCCACAGCCAGCGAGCAACATCAACCAGCTGGTGGAGATACAGACGCTGAAACTTGTCTGGCTGCTCCTTGCAGCGTGAACTTGGATGTGTTAATCCGCGCGCTTAGAAAAAAAAAAAGACAGAGAACTTTCTCACGTGGAGTCCAAATCCCCGACTCGGGCTAAATCCTCCAAAAAAGCTTTGTTATAGCCGTCCACCTTCACGATCATTTTGCAAATTGGATTCCTCCTCTTGGATTCATTTCGGGTTTAATGGAGGCGACGAGCAGCGAGTGCAGACCGCGAGACTCTCACAATGTCAAACTTGCTCTTTTTTGTTCAGACAAGACATTTTCTGCTGGCATGTCAATGCGGGGTGTGAAAACTCTACACATTCGCACTGAGATTAGTTGTACTGACTGCAGTAATCACATTATTAAACGAAAGAGAAAGACACAGGGAGCAAGCCAGTCGCCACAATAGATGTTGTTATTCTGCATTTCTGTGAAACCACCGATCGTATCCGCCCAAAGCACCTGTGGAAGCTGCTAGCTGCACGGCTAACGGAGCTAACAAGTGAATAGTAACTACAGCTAGTATGAATGTAACAGGTGGCTAAATCGTACATGTTGCAACCATCAAATATCACGTCTTGGCTCACATACACAACTGCTCAAACATGTATAGTGTTGTTGTTCTCCTTGAGCTTCGATATACACATGTGTGCCGAGGACCGTTGTCAGCAACTCTCACTGCGGTCCAATGCCTTAAACTCTCTTAAAGGACACCTATTCTGCTTTTTTTGGTCATTTTTTGTGTTTTCCTTCAGTGTGTTGTGTTGTTGTGCATGTAATAGTGCCTGGAAATTAAAAAAAAGCACTAATAAAACGCTTAATGAAACAGAAGATGACAAAGATTCAGATGGATTGGGATAAAAATGAAATTATGAACCTGAAAATGAACATAATACGCCTCCTTCCTTTGAAGACCTCCTTAAGCCACAAATGACAATGACTGTATATGTAAACATGATGTGACACATAGTAGAAATGTTGTTGTGATACGTATGACACCTTCAAGTTTGAGTGAAGGTGGTTTGCCAACATTTTATTCTGACTACAAGGTCGGATTTTCTTTTCCGATCTTCTTGATTTCTTGCTTTGCCAAGAGGATAAAAGCATTGAAGTTCTGTCTTGACCTTTGGGAGTAAACACTTTCAAAGCTCTCCACCCACGTCTAACGGTCCTCTTGATAAATCCATATTTCTATTTTGACTTATTTTCACTAGTTTATCTGTTTTCGGCTGCTGACTTGTTTTTTTTTTTGACAGTGCAGCCAAGAAGACTCAACTCAGGGGACACAGTTTCTCCTACCTGCTCCCTTTTTGCTGGAAAACATACGTTTCCTATATAATTCAACCAGCGGAACACAACACATTCTGTGTGGGCTGACTGTGTAATGTCTCAGTATGTGATGTTATTCCTTCAAGGTTGTTATTCCTTTCTTCAGTGTTTTTTTTTTTTCATTCTCGTCCTTCAGGCCACGGTCGCAGCCTTCGCAGCCAGCGAAGGCCACTCCCACCCGCGGGTGGTGGAGCTCCCTAAGACGGAGGAAGGGCTGGGCTTCAACGTGATGGGCGGCAAGGAGCAGAACTCGCCCATTTACATCTCCCGCATCATCCCCGGAGGCGTGGCCGAGAGGCACGGCGGCCTGAAGCGAGGGGACCAGCTGCTGTCCGTCAATGGCGTGGTAGGTCAGATAAAAACCCCAGACGCACAGAGAGGCTGCTGTTGAAATAAGAAAGAGGTGTTTGATTTCTAGTTTGATGTGTGAGTCAACAATCAGCAGAGATCAAAGTGCTGCACAGGGAGCGGAAACACTGCAGAGAGAGCGGAATAACTCCGACTGGAAGCTCATTTCAGCTTAATATCACAGGGCATTAAAAATGGAGGAGGTTTTCTTTTTCTCCTTAGAGGAGTTACTATTTTTATATCGTAATAAAATCAGCTTCCATTAAAATTCTGTCTCCCCCCCCCTCTACCGCAGAGCGTGGAAGGCGAGCACCACGAGAAAGCGGTGGAGCTGCTGAAGGCGGCCAAGGACAGCGTGAAGCTGGTGGTCCGCTACACCCCCAAAGTGCTGGAGGAGATGGAGGCCCGCTTCGAGAAGCTCCGCACGGCCCGGCGGCGCCAGCAGCAGCAGCTCCTCATGCAGCAGCAGCAGCAGCAGAACCTGACCTCTCAGCAGAACCACATGTCGTAGGTGAGGCGCTTCATTGCTTTAAGCGTGAGGTGTCCCGCCTCCGGGGGGGGGCGTGCTGGAGCTGGAGGCGGGACCCCAGGAGCGGAAAGGTAAAACACTGCCGGAGGAAAGGACGGAGAGGAAGTCCTCCCAAGAGAGGAGTGGAAGCTGATGTTAAACGTACTATGAGGAAGTTTTAACTGGTGAAGAAACAATCTCATCTGCAGTCTTAATTCAATACTGCCTCCGTAGGAGCTACGTAAGCAAACCAGATCGCAAGAAGAAGATTTGCTATTTCAGCTCAATTACGTTATTCATAATGTGCCCGGTGTATACGGCAGTTTACTTGTTCCGCCATCGTCATCTTTTTTCCGCCAGAATCAACAAAATATGAAAGTTTCCTGATTCCAGCTTTAAGTTTCTTTGGAGAAAGAAGCTTGCAGAAGCTTGAACAGAAATGTGTTTGCATTAAGTAGTCGTCACCTTGCGAAGTGTGACAGTTTAACCGCCCGCCAATTTTACTTCTAACCGGTCACAGACCTTCGTCTTTCAAGGGACACTGAACGTTTTTTTTTAAATATCGATCTCATATTTAAATGAGGAACCTAAAGCTACAGCCTGCAGACAGTTAGCCTAGCAGAAAGACTGACAGCAGAGGAAAACTTGCTATGTCCAGAAACAAATATGTGAAAATGACATGTTTGTGTGGTTGTTTTTCACTGTTGGCCACGAAATAGTTGCAGCACAGAAATCCCTGTAAATCTATACGGACCTGTCAACAGTCTCTCTACTCTTATCCCTTTGCTGCACTCCCGATTGGTAATTCCTCTCCTTTTAAAGTCAATTTCACCGCGACACGAATGTAATGGGAGAGTCTCAGTTTCTGGAGCGGTGTCGTGGAACAACCCTGCCTGATTGGCGTCACTCGTTCCTGCACCAGCTCGAACCCTTCACTTCACTACATTTGCCAATGAAACTGGATTAAACCGGCGCCAAAAGAAATAAATGCGCTTTCAAATTTCACTCAAACTTTTCATCCTCCCTCTCATCAACGGTCATACACTGTCTCTTGCAACATTTCACAACCCCCTCCCCCGCTCGTATTTGTTCTGTTAATCTGTGGTGTGGGATTATATGGTTGAAGTCTTCCTTCAACATCTACAGTAACGACACCACACCCACAACCCAGATCGTGACGAAGTGCTAACGATGGTTAGAATCTCCTCATAGTGCGTCTAACAACAGACTCTCAGCTGTTATATAATGACTGTAGCACGACATCCTGTGGCTTACTGCCTTGTTTTGGCCTTTTTTTGGGGGGGGGGTTTGTGGCGGCTGAGCGTGATCTGCACTGAGGTCGAAGATTATCGTTGAGCGTCAACATGGATTTTTTTTTTTTTTTTTTAGATCTGTGAATCACAACAAACAAATAAAGAGAGGATTGTGAATGCAGATATCCCCACACAGTATTAATATTTACCATTTTGGGAGAATTATTAGCATTTACACTTTTTTTTTACCATAAACACCTTTAAGATTGTGCAGCTTTTATTTTTTTACGTCGCCTGGTTCCTTTTTTGATTTCATACTTTGCCACCTTTCCATCCAGATGGCTTTTCCTGAGTTTAAAAAAAAAAGGTGACTTCAGAGGAATACAGATGCAGAGAGGTGAACTGGAAGCGAAAGGCTTAACTCTCCCTTTGAGTTCCATTCGCCATGCTCGAGCTCTGCCTTCGCCGGCGTTGTGTGCAGGTGGCGGCGGCAGCATTTTGCATTCCGGCACAAAAAGCCTTAAAACCTCAGCGGCAAATCTTGCAAACTTAGCTGCCGGCCATCACTCTTGTGCAAACATCACCGCTCCTTCTGCTGCGTTTGTGCGAGCGGTTCGTTTGTAAGGCCTGTAAATGATTCAAGCCTAGGTAAGAAGATGCAGCCTTGCGACGCTACAGCCGGATGGAGACGAGGTTTTTACTGTCCAAAGTTAAACAAAGCTTCGCCGGTCACAGTTTGACTGTGTGAAAACAACTTAAAGGCAAGAAGAAAACTTTTCAGACAAGCTCAACCGTATCGCGCCTGTTATTCCCCCGACGTATCGGAGCGGGCATGTGTCCAAAATCTCTGTGGCACTGCCCCGTTTGAAGCTAAATCCCCCAAGCATATCTCTTGTCTTACACTTGGCACGGTGCGGCTTGGGAAGGTATTTAGGAGCTTGTAACGCCGCGTTGCAAGCGGAGCTACAGACAGGGAACCGAGCGGGGATCATGTTTTATCAATGCCGGCGCGCTGACCGCAGAGATTTGCTCCGGTGGCCAAGAGGCTGCCGAACCAAGTGACGCGCACATGCAGAGAGAATGCAACATAATCCACCGGTTGGCCTTGAGCTCCTCTCTGTCACCGTCTCCCCCCCGGCTGTCTTTTTGACTCTCAGAACACAAACATTACACGGTGAGCTGGAGTGAGTCTTTTTCTTTTCTTTAACGCTTTTATCCTCTGCGAAAAGTTCACAGCTGCAGTCAGAAAATAAATCACCCCACTTACTTTGCAGCCCGTGTCGTCGGTACAACTCCGGTGCAGTTTATTCCAAGGCAGCAGCGATGTAACCTTCCCGGATTTGTAGCGAAAACAAACAGTTCACAGGGCTTTTGTGTGAATGTAGTCTGTGTCTGTGTAACACAATGACTTAGGTCGCCTTCGAGCAACACAGCTGGTCTAACAAACACTAAAAACAATCCGTAATTAGGAGATTTCTGCATGAAAATTCATAAAACTTAAGCTCCAAAACTTTTTTTGTACTTGCTTAAAGTCACTTTACATCATATACATAATGTTTGTGAGTGTTTTGTGTTCTTACTCTCCAAAAAGAGACATTATGGTATTTTATTTTTCAAAGCAGTGGCGAGTTAAGGTGCATGCGGTCTCATGCAGGCAAATCCCTGGCATGAGACATGTTCTCAATTTACTACACAAAACTTTACTTTTTGTTAATGAAATGTATTTTTCTTTTCTTTTAGTTAGAAACATACACACAATATCAGTTGTGTTGTCTTTTGTCACAGGCCCCATGTTGGTAGAATGATAAACAAATGCAGAATAAATGATAAAAACAGAGTAACATTTTGAAATTTAAAGAAAAAAGAAGAACAAATATGTAAAAAAAACACATTTGTCATACAAAACAAAAGCACACATTAGTCTAAACACATTATCACTACATACAAACGCTTTATAGAGTAAATTATAAACGACAACCTGGCTTTTTGTTGATTTTATTCAATATTTTGTATTGTTTAAACCAATTACTACTACATTACTGTATATAAAAGCCAAAACCTCTCAATAAAATGACATAAAGTAATGAATTCATTAAACCAAATTATTATTGAGTTTGAGTTTCTTCTCCAAAACGTCATAGTGCCCCTTTAAAACTACCAAATTTCTATGTTAATGAATGAAGAATGAAAGGATTCACAACTGTATTGTAGGATTTAGACATGAATGACTTTCATTCAATGCATACAAAACTGGTTAGCATCGTGTTTAAATATAAAACAGATTCAGTATTTGTTGTTTTAAATCAGTTTACTAGAAATCAACATAAATAAGTTCCGTGCGACTGTCATCAGAACATATTTGGATGTGGTTACAAAGATCAATTTATATGTAAATTCTGAAATCTACTCGGGAATTGTTCTGCCCGCTCTCATTAATATCGGGCCTGCTCTGGTTCTGTATAAAAGCAGTGTTGTCGTGCCAGCAGAGATCACAGTGCGATCTGCTGCAGTGCGCGGGGCACTTTGAACGTCACTGATAATGGATTAACAGCAATATCAAGCCGGGATGAGGCTCCAGCAACAATTTAGCGAATCATCAGACAAATACAGAATTAGCCTGATAGCATCAGTTAGAGCTGTCGGCGAGCTCTGAGGCATTGCTCTCAGTCTGTTTCTTCCTCTGTGGTGTTTCCTGCAGGTTGTTCCAAAAGAAGAAGAAGTGAGAAGGAGAGCTGAGAAGATGAAGGTGGATCTCACCGGTCCACGTGTTTTTGCGTCGAGGATTCCCCCCCCCGAAAAGGAATCTCTCTCTCGCTCCGTCGTGGAGGAAAACCAACAAGTAGAGGACACTTTTTACTCGCTCTGTCCCTTCCAAGCGTACCACCGATCAACGATTACTGAGCAAACAACCCGAGAGAGAGAGAGCGAAAGATGGAGAGCCGTCCTGTCCTGAATCTGGTGCTTTGAAAAACAGGAACGTGGGAGGGGGGGGAGCGCCGAACGTCGTCCATTTTAACTTTGTATCCCCCTTTTTTTCTAAGTTGTTCTTCTCCCCGGTTGTGACTCTTTCTGGAACTCCCTTTTTTCTTGTGTTAGTTGTTTTTTTTTCTTTTTCGTTCACGGTCCATTTTTTCCGATCGCTTCCCGACATCCATCCATCGCACCGTGGCACCCTCTGCCGCCTTTCATGCCATAGATATCATTTGTACAGTGGTGTTTCTATTGATTCCTCAACTGGTGCTCGTGTCTCTGTATGAATGGCCGTTGTTTTTTTTGTTTTTTTTCTTTCTTTTCTTTTTTCGTGTCCTGTTTTGGATAAACGTGAACTCTTTTTTACCTTCTATATTGTAGCAGGAACAGGTTTTGTATCTTCTTGTAGGTTTAGCAATAACACACACATCCTTCAGTTTTTTCACATCTCACCACCAAAATTCATCGATCGGACGTATATATACAGAGTTTTATGGCAAATGTAAATCATCGTATGAACTGTAAGGCAGCTTCTTTGTCCCAAAAAATAATCGATCTTCTGTGCCATTTAAAGAGATTATTGATTTACTGATGGCATCAACAATTAATGTGCAATAACAGCGATTATTAACAGACGTTGTGGACCGTACCCTAATGAGATTTATCCTAAAAATATATGTTAAAGAGAATTTAACAAAATAAGTCCTCAAAAGTGAGGAAACAGAATGTCACCAGTTCATTTGAACAGAATTAAATCCAAAATATGCTATAGTTATGTTTATTTTTCAGACTTCTATTTTAAAAGAGATTTAACATAAAGTTTTATTCTTCCTTTTGAATATTATTATTTAAAGTCTAGCTGAGTACTCGCTCATAGTTTATGTAGATCTGCTCCCTGAGTTTCTGTTTGGACAATCTTTCCTCTGTATCTGTGAAGGGAAATCTGTTTAAAACTGCACTCTTTACTTTTTAATTGTTTCCATTTTTGGTGCCAAGCGCTCCTTGTTTTCTTTTGTTTTGTTTGTACTTAACTTCCTTGTACGGAAGCCCTGAGGGGAAGTTTTTTGTGTCTGAGCTAAACTGTTTTCTCTCCTGTGTTTATGACTTGAGACGCGGTGAATATGAAGTTTCTGCCAAGATATTTTTTTCTATTCTTTCATTTATTTTGTGTGAAACCATGGGATTATTTCCTGTTTTTTTTCCGGAAGGAATGTTTTGGGGTTTTTTTTCTTGATTTTTTTTTATTTTTTCTTTCTTCCGGTGAAAAAAAAAATACCACGAAACCCCCCCCCCCCCAAATTTTTTAAAATTGCACTCACATTTTAAACAAAAAATCATTTCATTTTTGTTTTTCTTCTTCTTTTTTTATTGTCTTGTCACTTGATTCAACATGTGAAAAGGGTTTTCTTATTTATATTTATTTAAGAAGAATTTTTTTTCTGTTTGTGTGAAACTAAGAAGTTTTTTTTTTTCCTTTTTTTGGTCTGGAGGAAAAAAATATACAACTCCGAAAAACAGATTTCTCCAAAAGATTCACTCGGTATTTTTTTTTTTTTTGGTCAGTTGAAAAAACGTTTTGCATGAAATTTTTTCACTGTTGAAAGAAAATATGGAACTTAGAAATATATCCTGGCAATCCTTTTCTCCAGTTCTTGAGCCATAAAACACAAGAGAGCAAACAATTTAGATACACATCCGCCCCTCAGGGATTTGTTGGATCCCGTCTTTGTTGGTCTTTATGTCTTGTGTTCTCTCTCATTTTCTCTAGGTGGCGCTCTTTTCTGTGTTTGTTAAACCCATGCAGGCTTTACCATTTTCTTCTTCTGTTGAACCCAAACAAATCTTTAAACATAAAACCTGTCACTTCCTGTATGTCTGAGAATTCGTTTTCCCAGGAGAGACCATCCAGAAACTGCATGTTTCCAGCTGTCATGAAGTTTAGAAAAATGTTGCTGATTGTTGATTTAGAATTGCGTTTTGGATTTACTGACAGAAAGGGAGAATTTCTTTTCCACCTTTAACCCTTTCTGGTCTACATCACATCTTAATGCACAAGTCCGCGGCAGAGCAAAATTCCCTCTAAGTGCATAAAACGTGCCATGCTGCCATTTTCCTAAACGACCTGTTCGCACTGAGGCCGCTCAATGCCGACGCACGAGGTCGCCTCTGTGCTCGGGTCTGACAGAATATTCAAAGGTTTTTTGAATCCCTCGCTCCTCTTCAGAACATCTCGACACAACAGATCCCTTTTTGTATCTTTAAATCAAAGGTACTCTTTCTTAATTGACTTACATTTTTGAAGCTGATGGTCCCGTACTTACCGTGAAGATTACACAAAAAAAGACAACAAACTGTTGATATGCAATTGTAATACATATTATATTTGTATAAATAAATCTATGTGCTTGTGTACAGTGAAGAGCTTGTCGACCTTTCCTTCATATCCCATGACAGTTTTGATGCTATCTGTTCATTATTTAGACCATTTGTTTAGATTGAAATATACTTTTATTTTCTGATACATTTTCAGATTGTACACATATAACTTTAAATGATATAACAGCATGCATTGAAAACACTGCAAATTAATGCATTGTACATTTTTTGTCTAAAGATTTGGTCCCCCCCTTCATTTGCCTCACAGTGGTTTGGTCCACTGCCTACATACACACATTACTGCTTGATGCGTGTGTCTGTAGGAGTGTGTTGGCGCTGGTATTGGCTACTTTGCAAATGTTAACTCTAAACAAAATATGTGTGTGACTTTTATTTGCTTCTACCACTCAATAGGACAAAACACATGTACTGTTAGAACCAGACAGTATTTTAGTCCAGTCCGTAACTTCACAGTTGAATCTCCTGCGTCAATGTGGTCGTAATGTTGGTTCTTACTGTATATTAGTTAATATAGTCAGTATTTTCTCCATACTGGCAGCACCTTTTTTGTCTCCTTTGGAAGTGCTCTTGAGGAATGTTTTTATTTATCAGTGTTAACTTTTGGTAATAAGACCATTATGAGCCCTTCAGATATGCTAATTAACACTGTTGTAGTGTTTATAATAGCAATGCACCATGATTATTGTTAAAACAGTCATAACACTTATAAGAAACATGTCAATCTTTAATGCTGTTGTTGAACCTTTAAAAACAATTTAAAACGAAAAAAAAACAAAATAAAACAAAGGAAAAAGTTCAGCCAGTCCAACAATAAGCATAAGGAAATGAAAAGCATGCTACAACGTATATGCTGTTGATAAGCATCAACATGCATACTAAGTACATAATAGAAGATTTGTTTCGATCCAGTAGCAGCAGAAATCATAGTTAACTGTAATAACTGTTAATGAAACAAAGCAGCTTAGTTAAAGGTCCCATATTATGCAAAATACACCTTAGGGCGGTTTTCTATCAATAATATGCATCCCCGGCCTGTCTACAATCCCCCCAGGCATGAAAAAAGTTCATCCTCTCCCTTTTTTGCTTTCTCCGCCTTTAGAAAATGTGTGCTTATACAGGCCAGTTGAAGATAGTCTGTCGGTGACGTCACCGACAGATTAGACGCGTCCCCCTAGGTTGGTGGCACCGCCCCAGGTGAAGGTTTGCCATACCAGAAGGAATTATCTAAACGGCGCCATTTTTTTCTGCTCGGTTAGAAAATAGCGAATGTACCACCGGGAAGAAGCGGTCGCTCTGTCGTTGGCTGCACTAACGAGCACCAGAGTCTTTTTAAACCTCCCTCATCGGGGGTCTTGAGGACTCAATGGATGGATTTTATTTTTAATGGGAATGTACCCACAGCAGTTCCCAAAGTGCTGTGTGTGTGTGCTCACCACTTCACATCGGACTGCTTCAGTAACGAGGGTCAGTGTAAAGCTGGCTTTGCCTCGACACTGACCTTCATACAAGGATCAGTCCCACCCATACCGGACCCAGCAACTGCACCCGAGCCACTGATAAGTGTCGCCGTGGTTTGATAGTATTTACAGTTGCCTACGAGTCTGGAGAAGTCAGCTGGAAATCGGCTAACTAGTTAGCTCTGCTTCGGTCCGCTATGCAATGGCGTTTGAAGCGAGTTTGATGTTAATAATATTCCGAGGGAGCTTGGTTGTCACAGTAAAAAGTCTGGAAACATGTGCAGACTGGAGACAGAGACGATGCGAACAGTGTCCAAGAGTTTGGAAACTGTGTTGGAGACAAACACAGCTTCCGCTAGCTGTTAGCCATTAGCTATCTGGCAGTAACTGTAACAACATATACGAACAAACTAACATTATTCAGACTCACTAACCATTCTGAAACGTCCTGCTGCAGCCACAGAGTCTGTACTCCTTCAGGAGCCTCTCCTTCTGGGTCCGATTCTGGGTCAAACTGGTTCGGTTGAACGAAAAAATCTCAGCGAGCCATAGCGATACATCCACCGTAAACATTAGCGCATGCTACTGCTAAGGCAGGGGGCTTCCTCTCCCTGAGAGTGACGTAGCAGGCAGGGCTCTCCAAGTAGGCGTTGACAGACGGAGCTCATTAGCATTTAAAGGTGCAGGCACAGAAACAGACTGCTCTGAATAGAGCTCTGTAGAGCGACTTTTAGACAGCTAGAATTCAGGACCAGGCATTGGTTTGGGGCAATGCATATCGAATACAGCGTTTTTGAACTTCTGACAGCTGTGTAAAATTGATGAAAAACAGTATAATATGGGAACTTTAAGGTTTAACACTGACATAAAAGGTAAGTTAGGTTGGTAACTTAATAAACACTTTCAACAATAAAAGACACTCATAAGGATTTTAATAATATAAGTTTAAAAAAACTGTTCACAGGAATATTAGAAGTGCTGGTGAATGTCTTATAATCTAACAATATACATGTTTATAGTGCTGACACAGTATATCACAAAACTGAAGATCTAACATAGATACAGAAGATCGAAGGTAACGCTAATGTTAAGCATAAGTTAATGGTAATTAGGTTTATTAACATTGGCAACCTACATAAATGTTATATTTATAGTTTAAATAGTAGTTAATAGAAAATAAAGAACAACATGTATAATGTTGATTATAATACATTCATCTGTACTTATAAGAAAATAAATGAATATCAATATTCACAATGTCAATCATTGACGTCCTTAAGCAGAATCTAAAAAACATAACTATTTTCTTACAAGAGTTATAAATCTCTTTTGATCTAACAATATACATGTTTACAGTGCTGACACAATATATCACATAACTGAAGATCTAACGTAGATACAGAAGATCTGAAGTAACGTTTAACATCAATGTTTTAATAAGTGTTAATGTTAAGCGTAAGTTAATGGTAATTAGGCATATTAACATTGGTAACCTACATAACTGTTATATTTATAGTTTGAATAATAGTTAATAGAAGATAAAGAATAACATGTATAATGTTGATTATAATACATTCATCTGTACTTATAAGAAACTAAATGAATATCAATATTCACAATGTCAATCATTGACATTCTTAAGCAAAATCTAAAAAACTTAACTATTTTCTTACTAGAGTTATAAATGTCTTTTAATCTAACAATACAAATGTGTGAAGCTATTATCACACCGATATATGCGTATTAATGTTGAGCATGTTTTAATGACCTACAGGGCTTTATTATCTAATATTTAACATTTATAAACAAAGTAAGTCTGATAGTTAAGCCTTTGCTGTGTTAATTTCTCATATCAGCGACACAGCAGCTTGTCACTGATCTCATTGCACTGATCTAAGTGCGGCAGCTGAAGCCGGAGTGATTAAACCTTGTGTACCGACATGTTCCTCTGAAGACTCCTCCGTGTTTTCAGCCCCTGGAACAGAACGTCAATAGCCTTTTGTCAGCTCGCTACAAAGAGCAGACACTGAGACTAATAAAGAGACTCTTGTAAATGGAAGGTATTAAGCTCAGATGGTGACAGTACGAGCAGAAGTGCTGCTTCTCGTCGTGTTTGGTTCAATAAAATCCCCGTTAGAGCTGCTCTCGGGCCCGAATAACCAATTCTACAGCAAGTGACCAAAGGCCTGAGGTGACAAATATCAAGAGTTCAGGTGACGTTAATGCAGGTGACGAATCTCTCACTTGTGTCCAGAGAGCCTGAATGAAACACCTCAGGATCATACGCCTCACACAACCAAAGGTTTATTTCAGATTTACTGGAGTTAAAGATGAAAAATAGCTTCTCCTTCAGCTTCTCTCAGTAAAACTCTCTAATAGATGAAAGGTGTGAGAGCAGTTTTCGTCGCCTTCTTGATCTTTTTTGTAATCCTCCACCGACACCTCCGCTTCTTGAAATAGCGCAGAGAAAACTGAGTGTTAACACTAATTTTTCATGCCTCTGTCGTATCACTCGCACAACAGTCAACCTGAAGCCATAAAGATATGGGAATTAAATATAAACTGCAACTCTGACAGATGATACCGTGCATCTGTTGATTTCACGTGATCAGCAGATTGATGACGTCACACAGTGGGTTTGTGTGACGAACCAGACGACGTCAGACTTTTATCTAATCTGGATGTATGTGTGTGATCAGTTTTATTTTACGCCGAGCTCAAGATAACGTCTCTACGCAGAATGAGTGTTGACGAAAACTAAAAACATATTTCTGCAGAAACTGAGGGTGTCATAGGCAGTTGATGCTCTCCTCAAAGCTGTATCATCATCAGGAACATCAGCTGAACAACGCTGTCTGAGTGTCACTAATAGATCAGAAGTGCCCTTGCATTGTAATCACAGACGCCGCCTGAGGGGCAAATTTAGTTCACCAAAGACCAAGTTAAACATTCATTAAAGAATCAGTATTCCTCTCAAGTATGAGGAAATATATGAGGCTGTAAATAGCTCCCTTGGGTTTAAACATAGTCTGTATATTAATTATTAAAACACAGATGTCAAATATGACATGTAGGAAATGCAAGAAACAGCTCCCCCTTGTGGTCTGGACATGAACTGCAGTCATGACTGTGCTTGATAGTCAAGATTCACATCAATGATGCATGATAATTAGATTTCTCTCTCTCTCTTTTTAATTTTCCCCGACTTCATGCTCGACAACCTTGACGTGACCTCGTGGCGCGCTCTTGTTTTGACACTCAGTGAGTGAGCCATTCATGAATCACGTCGAGTAAAAAAAAAAAAAAAATGACATCTGTGACATTTGGACGGTCGTACGCAGCCGTGGAGGTTGCTGAAATACAAGCCGCCGCTGGAATGTCCACAATGTTTCACAGCAGTGTGGCACAGAGACAGTGTGGTGGAGGTGAGCTGTGTTTACTCTCTGAATGTCTACAGTGGTGGATGAAGAAAGTGCTGTTGGGTAGATGGACGCATGATGACAAAACTGACACTTTATCATAACTATCGACAATGAATTGCACATTTAAAGTTAACTAAACTTTCAGCCTTTTGGCTCGGGCACCGCTTGGCGATGCCTCGGCCTGCTCAGTCGTCCTCCTGGATCCACACTCTTCACAAATATCTTATAGTATTTACTTGCATCAGACATTCTATCAATAAAATGTGTTAACTGTGAACCTGTTGTTCTGTTCTGTTCTGTGACATCTGTTGATGTCTTCCTGAGGCTTCTTCCATCTTTTATTCCCCTCTTGAAATAGTTGTTTTTCTCAACATGGCAGGCTTTTCCTCACATGAATCGAGGCTCTGAGGACAGAGGATGTCGTCCACTGTACAGACTGTAAAGCCCACTGAGGCATTGTGATTGTGATTTGTCCTTTTTTGTTGTGCTGTTTACTCGTATTTCTGACCTGTATTGCCTCTCGTGTGCACACAGGTGCTGTATGTAGGTCAAGTTGAGCCACTAAACCCCTCCAGGCACAACCCCAATTTTCTAAGAATCAGATTGTATTTTATTGTGAGGATATGTTGATATTTACTGACTTTGTATAAATTCTGACTTTTGCGATGTAGTTAAATGTAACAATCTCCTCTAACATAATGTTTTATACGCGTTATGAGGAAAATGATGTACTTTGGACTATATTGTTGATATCCTGCAGATTCCATTATAGTTTGCACAGTGGAACTGTTGTTGCTGTTGCCTGTTATTGCTGATTTGTACCCTCGTTGTGAGCGTGTTGGATTCTCTGCTGATCAGCAGCTGACTGTTAAAGAAACACCTGTTGAAAAATCAATTTCAGAACGAATCTGATGAAGCAACGTGCGAAATGTGTTGTTCAATGTATTTGTTGAATAAGTGTTAACTGTATTGTTTTCAATTGTATTAGCAATTGTTAACATCAATTGCAACCTTATAAAGGTAAAGGTTGTAATGTCTATAGTTGAACTACATGGTATTTATGAACCATTAACAAAATATTATAAACATCAGTTGCGACATTTAATTAAACAGTCACTTAATAAATGATTTATAACATTTAATATTTAAAAACTATGAACTGACGTTAAATTAACTCTATATTCACCATTTATGAATGTTGACTGTTACAAAGTGGGGTTTTCCGACTGTTATTTGAGGAGCTTAATACTTTTTCCATGGCTCCTTATTGGGAACGGTAAACATGACTTTAATTATCCTGTAAACAACAGTAAGAAACATAATACTCGTGTCCAAATGGAAACAATGATACAATGAGCCATTAAAAAGCTCTCTGTAGATATAACAGAGAGAGAAAAACTGAAACAGGAGAATATCCGAGTAGATATTTGTCCTTTACTTGCAAATTAACAAAGACAGAAGAGAAAGAAAATGTGTTTCAGAGAGAAGAGGATGCAATTACGAGAACCATACCTGCACAAAAAAAAGCCCAAGTGCCTCTCAACAGACTAAATGAACTAAAACAATACATGCTGCTTACTTACAGCCTGATGACAAACATGATGCAGTGTGACACACGTGTTGCCCCGCCCCCTCCCCCCTCAGTCACACATTAAAGCACAATTAGAGGCCATTTGTTCCCAACTCTGGTGTTGATGGTGTAATCGAGGGTGTTAATGATGACTCACATTTGGAGGGGAAGAACAAACAGGTACACTAAAACACACATTAGAAGAACAAAGAGATGCAGAAGGCGGATCAAAGTCGGACATCTTTAAGGTTTCAGTCCTCGCAGGAGGTATTTCTTCAGACCGCTGGAGTGACTCACAGTGCAGGCGGCTACATGAGTGATTACTGCAGTGACATATAATTAATGGTATCAGCTGACCTCTATCAGTTTTCTAATGTGAGCTCCGCACCTTGTTCGCCGGAGACGGTCTAAAAATGTCCGCGCAAGAGACAGTCCTGTCGCGTAATATATGACCTGCCCTTTCATTGTGAAGAACCACCTTTTCTCTAATATGGCTCTGCATATGAAATACATACAGAGGATTATAGATGTGCAGACGTATGAAAGACCTCGGGAACAAGCACTAAAGTCAGTTGTTAATTTAACTGTTTTAGGAGCAGATGATGAATTTTAGAAGCGTTTTATTGAAAGTGTTGCACCCTCTAATCACAGTCTTAAAAACGACAAAGATGAAAAATGCTAGATTTTTAACATTTTTGGCTAAAAAATGTTACACCAGTGTGAGCTGGTCGACAGTTTTTAGGTGTTATTTTGATGCTAAGTAACTTTGTTTTTTGCTGAAAGTCATATTTATAGAATTTTCACATTTATCAGTGAAGTAACAGGCAGCCAGATTGAATTTCTCTCACTACTTTACTATTTACGTGCTACGTTAGCATGATGATTAATGAGATATTTGAACACATGGTCACAAAGAAACAGAAGAAGAAACTTTTTTGTACAAAACGGTGAAAGATTTAATGTTCATGACAACATGGAAAGTAAGAAATCCAAACTGCTTAAATACCACTTCATGTTGGGGGGGGGGGAAGAAAAAAGCAACATTACATTAACTGTCATAATTAAATATGTCTCATTGGGTATAATAGCATGTATAGAATAAATGAGCATTTACATTATTTACAATCTCATGTACAATATAAAAGCCTCTGGCCACAGCTCCCTCAGATTTGCACAAACTAGTTCTTATCTCTTGTCGCGAATGCAGCCTGAGGCAAAACATCCAAGCTTTCCGTTCACAGGACGTGGTAGACGGGCCGGGACCCGGGGCTCTCCGGCGTGCAGGGCTGCGAGTCGGAGCTGCCGGGGGAGAAGGTGGCCGAGTCTCTCAGAGGCGGCTGTCCGCAGCTGGTCTCCACCGAGGACAGGCGGTCCACGATGCTGGAGAGACACTCGAGACTGGAGGCTCCGGCTGTCTTATCGCCCAAAGTGTCTGAAAAGAGGAGGAGAATTTGAGTTAATCCAATGCTGCATGTGATTCGTGTAAAGAAGAAACACAGAAGGGACAGATGTTTATCAAAAAACAGAGATGATTTGTCATTTTTATGCTTTATCAGGTTTTTTTTTTTGTGGCTTTAAATCTCGGTCCTCTAGGACACTAATCCTGGCACTCGAGGAAATTATAACACAAAAAATCTTCCACTCAGAAATATTTGTCACATTCACATCAGTCCAAAGGTCTTACTGTTCTTCATATACGAATAACTGCTGCTGTAGTTTGTATTCAGCTGTTGCCACACTGGACTGTTGCTGTCAACCTGCAAGGCAATGAGAAATCAAATTTACCCTTGAATTCCTTCAAACACACACACACACACACACAAAAAAAAAATAGCCAACAGAAAATAATGTGTTATGTTTGTATAAATATATATACGGCGGCTGGGAAGAAGGGCAAAAACAACCAGTGCCCTTCACGATATTTCTTGACGGGCTAATAAATCCTGAATTCCAAAGTTATGGCCTTCTTTATTTCAGATCCACCTTAAAGCCAGAGTGGCAGTGTGCTCTCCCCTCTCCTCTCCCCCCTCCTCCCCTCGCCTCCCCTCGCCTCCCTCGCCCCGGCCGACTCTTGAGCGTGGCGAATCGATTGTATCAGTGGAAGCAACACCAGTTTGTGCAAGATGACACTTTCTCTGAGTAAATCTGCAGAAAATCCTGGCAGCGGCGCAGAACATGCAGTCAGGATGGAATGCAGAAAAAGCGCCCAGTTTTTTTTTTTTTTTTCCCTGCCAGACCTCGGTAAGGTGGATTTAGCTCGGGTTTATTAGGGCTATAAAGTGTCCGGTGGTGGGAAAGCCGTTACTGCATCCAGCGTTATAAGTCTTTTTAGAATTAGCTGATTCGCTGTCACATTCAGGCTGTTGTTGAGAACAAACTAATTCATCCGGACTTGTAATAAAAACACAGTGGATAGAAATACATGTAAGACTACTGAGTGAATTGATGTTTGAATTAAAGAATTATAGGAGAGTATGACACGCATGGGGAGCCGTGGTAATTGAGGTCCTGGTGGTGCAAGACAAGCTTATTTGATTAATAGGTTCGTAAATTGGCAATCCTGGCTCTGTTTTGAAATGAAATACTTGGCACGGTAATGAGAATTGGCGGCAGGCTCTGCAGATACTCTGGTCAACAGCAGAGGCTTTTTTCCGGGTGAAGTCCCGTCGTGCTCGCAGTTGTAGACCTGCATGACTTTCCGCAACCAGATGTCTGCTGGAGCGAGATGAACGTGTGGATGAGAGGTCTTACCATGCCGTCAGAGCAGCTGGACAGCGGGCTCCCGGGCTCCGAGCTGCTCTCTCCGGGGAGGCCGTAGTAGTTCTCCACCTGCTCTCGCAGCAGGTCCTGCAGGCTCTCGATGTACTGGATGGCGTTGCGCAGGATCTCCACCTTGGGCAGGCGCTGGCTGGGGTTGGCCGAGGTGCAGCGCCTCAGAGCCTCGAAAGCGTGGTTGACCTTCTTCAGTCGCCGGCGCTCGCGCATGGTGGCGGCCCGCCTGCGGTCCACAAAGTTGGACTTGCGCTTGCAGGCCTTGCAAGCCCACTGAAGGCAGTGTCCCGGCTGGTGAGGGGCCCCGGGGACCCTGACGTGCTCGTCCTCCTCGGAGCCGTCGAGCTCCATTCCGGGTCCGAAGTCCAGGCTGTCCGGAGGCGAGGGGCACGCTCTGTCGTAGTAGACCTGGGATGGCGAGAAGACGTCCATGGCTTGTTGAGGAAAGGGCGCAAAGAAGGAGGGCAGAGGAATGGGGTGTGAGAGAGGAGACCTCTGAGTGATATGAGGGGTCTGTTGCCCCAGGCCCCCCTTATATGCCCCCAGGCCAGAGCCTAGGGCCCACATTGGCCAGATCTAATTACCATGGCCCATTGGCCCAGCCAGAAGGCAGGCTGGGGTTAGCTCAGCTCCCTCCCTATCCCAACCCGCTGCCTCTCACCCCCCAGTACCCTGCAGAGTTTCCCACATCTGCACTTACTGGTGTTTTCCTACTCATCACCGCTCTCTGCTTCCAAGGGCCACTTCTCCTCCTACAAGGCCCCGATGAACACAATGCTCGGGAATGTTTCTGGAGCGGGTTTAACCACCACATGACCTGTTTTTAACCCATCAGAAGTCCTTCATTCTGCCCTGATTTATCTGCAACCAGCCTCCGGGTGTCACATCATAGCCGACAGTGAAAGCAACGCTCGGCTATGAAGACATAAACATTAAAGAGAGCGCGTTTTGTTTGGTCAAACTGTGTAAAAAAAAAGAGGGTGACCGCTCGTAGGAGTCTGCGGGGCCGATTTTTACGGTGGAGACGACAGCGTTGCAGATGCAGCCCAGCTGCAAAGGAAGGTGTAACATTTCAAGCCCTGTGAATTCACATTACAGTGGTAAGCCCCCTCTAAACACCCCGGCCTCGTCACTGGAGGTGCCGCGAGTGAGGCCATCGCTGTTTGCTGAAGCTCATTAAAACAGCAATTACACCAACCGACACCAGCACCGCCGCACCACCGCGCCTCAGAGGAACAAATTTTAACCGTTAAAGGTTATTGACACAAGTCGAGTGCTTCAATTCAGCACAGAGCAGATGGCCCTGACGGTGCAGTGGTCTTCATTCAGGAGGAGGACTCGACCTCTTCTTGCAATCAAGTAACTGTATTTTAGTTTCTTCTGGACGTGTTTCTCTACAACAGTTGTGTTTCATATTTTGCCATTTTTTAAAATTGATTTTATCGTCTTGATAAAACATTTTGTGACATTTTCTATCTCTCAACTTTCTTTTATACTCCATGGAGCTCTTTGCCGTATCTTACATATTACTGTGTTTTTTTTCTTTTTCTTGCTGTTCCAACAAATTGCCACTGGTGGGATTCATAAAAATAAAGTTGTTTGTATCTGAAGCAAAGAGGGCTGCAGAGATGTTTATAGTGCAGAAATCTCAACATGATTTTGTTGCTCCTTTTTTTAAGGAATTACAATACAACTGAACATGTTTTCATTTTACATAATCTCAAGATGTTTTAGCCATTTTTAACCAAACTCGTTCTTTTCTTCCTGTCAGCAGAGATGTTGAATTGTCTCTTTTTTTTGCAGATTTGCTTTCCTCCACGCTATAAAAGAGGCTTTTTCTGCAGCTCGACCCTGTGACGGACTGCAGGTAATGACGCTGTTGACAGCTTACAAGGATACAATGCGGATATTTCTCACAATGTGTCAAAACGTTTGGCGGAGCTCTCTCTCTCTCTGGGAACAGCGCGCACCTAAGAAAACACCGCTGCTGCCTCTGAATTGCAGTCGGAGTTTGGATTAGGCACAGCTGAAGAAGACATCGGCCTGTAGCTGCTGGGAGGATCAAAGGCTGAGAACAACGTCCCCACGATGAGAAAACCTGCTAATCAAGCCGCAGATGATCGAGGCTGCAGTTCGATCGCAGCAGCACATGGTGTCACCGGGGACGCGCCGGGGCTCCGATGGCGCAGCCTTTACGCGCAGGTCTCCTGGGAACTCCCTCGAGTTTGCTGTTTTTTTGTTGTTCTCAGGGGTCAGAGACAGAGTTAAGTGAAGGGCAGGAGGTGATCCTTTATGTGCATCTCGCTCACGCCTGAAAACCTTATTTCTTCTAAACGGCCTCGAGCTTTGACTTAATCTGCTGCCGGTTTGTTGCAACACAAGAAGCCTGACAGAGAGAAGATCCATCACGGAGAGCCACATTCCTGCACAATGCATCACCTCTGCAGCCCAGATCTCTGTGAGCTCACTGTTAGATACCAGTGATGGCATGTAACGACAAATACTCACTCAAGTACTGTAATTGAGTACACTTATGAGTTACTTGGACTTCACCTGAGTGTTTCTGTTGTCTGCTGCTGCACACTTTTCACTCCACTACATTTATTTAACAACATCTGTTACAAGTTACTTTGACAAATCAGTATACCAAAAGAAAACAGAATCAACAAACAGATTATAATGAAAAATTGTACAGTAAAATTCCATTTTACTGACATTGATGGAATGTAAGTATTTAAACACACTTTTCAGGTAATTGTACTTTACTCCACAACACGTTGGAGACAAATATTAAACTTCTTACTTCACTAAAAAAAACTTTTGATAACTTTAGTCACTACTTACTAAATCTGAAGTACCTCAAATGTATTCATAATTGCAGTACTCGAGTAATTTGTGTGCTACATTCCATCTCTGCCATTTTCCTCTCTAAACTTCATCTCCTCTACATTTTGAAGGAAAGTACTGTACATTTTTTACTCCTTTACATTTGTTTGATAACTTTAGTTGCAAGTTACTTTCAGGATTTAAAAAATAAAATACTCTTGATCATCAGAAAAAAGTTAAACATGGGATCTAATAATCTGTTGGCTCAAAGTATACAGAACACACATACATGTAAATATATGTTTGATTTACTTTTACTTGTTTTTGATACTTAAATACATTTGATATCAGATACTTTAAGACTTTTACTCAAGTGCTATTTGTTTGGTTGTATTAGAGGATTTAATAAATGCTACTTTAGCCCTGTTGCAGCATGTAATCTATGAAGTCACTAGTAACTTAGGTTATCAAATAAAGTAAAAGTGGTGGTTAAAAGTTAGTGGAGGAAAAAGTGCAGTATTTGCCTGCAAAATGTAAAATATGAGTGTAAAGTAAAAATGGAAATAGTGACTCAAAACTGTGTTTAAATGCAGTTTTTGAGTAAATGTACTTAGTTACATTCCATCACTGAATAGATGTAGGATTTACTTCTACTTCTTACTTTGAAAAGTTACTTTTGACACTTCAGAACATTGAATTTTAGATACTTAAAGGTTTTTACTCTAGAACGATGACTTTCTCTTTAACATGAAATAATTACTGTTTTTTGCTACTTTTTACAGCGCATCAAAATACTGTCGCCTCTGTAGCTTTGTGTTAGATAAAGTCGATACATCCTTTTTCCAAAGCTCAGTGTTTTCCTCCCCAAAGTTCATTTTTACATTCCCCTCAAGAATCAGTCAAACAAAACAACATCTTGAGTGGCAACACCATTTGTTTGGCACCGAGCGGAGTGAAGGTGCGCAGCCAGCGCTGAATCCTTCTCCTCGCAGGATATTCAAGGAAAGTCTGGATAAATCAGAGCATTCGGGCCCGAGGCTTATCCCCCCCCCCAACCCCCACACACTCCTGTAACAGCTCGCCTTTCATCAGCTCTGACTTTTAAAAACACTGCCTTCACAGCCAAGAGAGAATTATATGGTGTCATCAGTGACGCAGAAATCCTGATAAAGTCAGATGCAGAGAGAGTCGAGGCTCCGAGAGGGTTTCTTTGTGGAAACCAAGTCGGGAGAGTTCAAAACCCAGCAGGAAGTTTAGTTTTTACAGCAAATCCAACTCCTCTAATAGGTTTTAAAGAGTACGTCAAGAAAATAATTGAATGTTAGGCGGTAATAAGTGTCCGCGGTTGTTACCAAACATATTAACTTAAGGCGCGAGATGTGTCGTGCTATTAGACGGAGCGAGTGAGCAGGAGCCCATTAAAATCACATTACTGTTTGGGGAGTATCGTGTTTCTGTCTGGTGTCTACAGACAACAGGATATTTGGTAAGAGATATGAACAGTTGTGTTGAAAAAGAGCCCCAGAAGAGCCCTGGATCACCCTGTTGTCTTCAGCTTTTAATCAGCTCGGTGCTGGAACAGGCTCTCGTACTGTTGACTTGATATCTGGCTCTTATTGTTGTTGTTGCCGAGGTTGCTCACGTTGTTGTACAGCGAATGTGTATTGTTTTGTAGCCAGTTTTGTCTCTACTGCATTGAAATTTTCTTAGCAGAGATGTTGTCTCTGTTTCTTGCCTCGGGGGCTACAGATGTAAATTAGCTCGTCGCTAACTCTGGCTGCTAAGAAGCTGAGCGCTGTCTCTGTCAAATACACAAGTATAATTAAAATGTTGCAGAGTTGCATTATTAAAAAAAAATATCATGTCATAAATAAACAAATGAATAAATAAAACACACTGAGGAAATTAGTTTTGATCAGGAACACAACAGCGCTCAGACTCTAGTGGCGATTCATAACCAGCCAATCACACGAGTTCAGGTGTGTTGCAACACAGTCCTGCTGTGACAGTCAGGTCATAGACGTGTTATGTGAATGAGACAGAAAGTGATGGTTCTGCTTTATCAGGCTGGATTTGGAGCCTCGCTGAAATCCCATCACATTTGGTTCGGACGGCGATGAAACTCACGGGTCATGGATCATCATCATCATCTTCAGTCTGTCTTTGATCGGCGCGTACTTCAGCAGGCTGAGAGAATCCTTTGAGATCCATCCCATATTCTCCTCTCTCAGTGCGAGCTATAACAGTCAGGCAGGAGATGTAGAGAGCTCAGCGGTGCCAATTGAATCGCTTTAAGGAGTCCTTTGTGTCTGCATCAGCCGGGATTCTTTAACAGTAGCCTGAAATAAGCAGAGGTTACAGAGGCTGTGCTGCAGCCAGAACCACGAACCGACCTAACGAGCTGCACGGTGAAACGATGTGTTTGTGTGTTTGTGTTTGCAGGCCTGGGAGACGAGGCAGAGTCCCGGAGGTCAAGCAGGGCTTTGTGTCGTGAGGGGAGACCAGCAGACCCCAACACCATCAAAAAACACCACCCTCTCCAGTCAATACACGACAAACAAGACTCGAGTGCTGCCGGCATCACGTCACCTACTTTAATAGCTCTGTGCTCTATGTGATGACGAAACAAGTGATGATGAATAAAGTCCTAATTATACTTCATCATTCCTCTGGGCTTTGCACTCAGGCCTGTTGCACAAGTTTCCATGTCACTAGTGTATTACCAGGAGAGGAGAGGAGAGGAGAGGAGAGGAGAGGAGAAGAGGAGAGGAGAGGAGAAGAGGAGAAGAGGAGAGGAGAGAACTTTTAACTAAATTTTCTGACATTTTTTTAAAAAAATCTGACTATTTTTTCTAAAAGGTCCTAAGTTTTTTTTTTCTAAAATTCTGAAATTTTCCTAAAAGTTTAGACATTTTTTTCCTTAAAATTCTAATTTTTTCCCCCAAAATTCTGAATTTTTTGTTAAAGTTCTGACATGTTTTCTAAGAGTTCTGATATTTATTCTAAAAATTCTACAACAATTTCTCAAGTTCTGAAAATTTTCCGAAAAATTCTGACATTTTTCCAAAAGTTCTAAAAAAAAATTTAAAAAATGATAATAAAAAATTTCTTTAGTTTTGAATTTTTTCTAAAAGTTCTGAAATTTTTCCAAAAATTCTGAAATTTTTCTTAAAGTTCTGACATTTTTCTTAAAGCTCTGACATTTTTCTGAGAATTCTGACTTTTTAAGAATTAAAATAAAAGAAGTGATCAAAAACGTTTTTAGTGTGGCCCTAATCCATTTCCAAAGACCTGTTGTTTAATGTAATTCATTTATTTGCTGATTGTAAGCGAGAGGAGAGGACTGGTGTTCTGATGGTCTGATGTTGCACTGCCTGTTTGTGAGACTCTTCCAGCCCTTAAAGAATGAGGAACACAGCGGTTTAGAGTATTGCAAAAGTCGCAATTTATTCTCTTGGTCAGTTATGTACAAATACTTAAATAAAATATCATCTTCCCCAGAGAGTTTGTGTGCATCTGAATATAAAATAAATAAATCTAAACATCACATTCTTATAAAATATGTACAATCTGTCGCTTCTGCTGTAAAAACGAAGGCTACATAAACAAACAGAAGCCAGAATTGGCTGAATATAGTGGAAATCATTTAGAGAAAAGCAATGGAAATTGTTAAATTCAACGATTGTTTTCCTGTCAAAGTCTTGTTCAAATGTTTCAGTTTTCTGAGGCGTCCCCGCCGAAGTTGATTTTCTCGTCGTTGTTGATGCTGTTCACGATGGAAGACAGACGGAGGAGGCTGGAGGACGCCGAAGATTCACTTGTTCCTGAAAACAAAGATACAGAACAGGATGAGAGCCACTGTAAAAAAAAACTTGGAGTTTTAGTCCTTAGTCTCAAAAATCAGAATTTTGACATTTAAACTCCAAATTCTGACTTTTTTTCTGAATTTTGACGTTTTTTCTCAAATATCTGATGTTTTTTCCTCTGAATTTTGACATTTTTTCTCTGAAAACTGTTTTCCCTCAGAAATCTGATGTTTTTTATCGAATATCTGAATTTTTTTCTCTCAATTTGACATTAAACTCCAAATTCTGACTCCTTTTTTCGGAAATCTGACTTTCTTCTATGAATGCTTACGCTTAACTCCAAAATCTGATGTTTTTCTCTTCATTTTAACATTTTCAGAAATCGGACTCTTTTTTATTATTATTTTGACGCTTTTTTCTTAGAAATCTGACTTTTTTTATCTGAATTTTGATGTTAAACTCCAAATTCTGACTTTTTTTTTCTCTGACTCTTGTCATTAATCTCCAAATTCTGACTTATTTCTCAGAATTTTATTTTATTCTTATTTTTAATTTCTCTGGATTTTTACATTAAACTCCAAAGTCTGACTTTTTTCCCTCAATTTTGATGCTAAACTTCAAATTCTGTCTTTTTTCTCAGAAATCTGACCTTGAACTCGAAATTCTGACTTTACTTTTTTCACTGAATTTTGACATTAAACGCAAAAGACCTAGTTCCTAAGGAGACAGAGAAAGAAAAAATCTGAACTTTTTTTTTTTTTTTTTACAGTGGCACTAATCCCCTTAATAGTGACTGTAAGTGAAGTCTGGCAGATGTACCGTCTCTCGGGTTTGTCATTGCTGCAGTGGAATGGTCAGCAGAGGTCGACCAGCTCTCTGAGGCCTTTTTCCAGTGATACTCATGACTGGCCACCTGCAGAAACACAAGTCACATGTTACTCACACATGTTTTTGGTCACCCCCTGGATAAACACCAGTACATTTCATCAAACTGACTTTAAAACACTTCTAGGCTAACGCAGACACAGGCCTAAACTTTTATAAGACACAAATGAATTAAATAAAAAAAATAAAAAGATGAATATTCCCAGGAGAACACATTAATGTCCTCACAGAGGAAGCTGTAAAGCTGTCAACATCAACATCAGTGACATCATTAATGAATTTCACAACTGAAATAAAAATATCAGAGTGACACTGAGATATAATCATGCGGTGACCACGTCTTACGGTCATTAAACGCACCACAGACGCGTTACTTTGTATTATAAAGTCACCTCACTCATACTGAATATGACATGGCAGCTTACACTGTGCTCTTTGCCATTATAGCTGTGGGAAGATCCGTTTTTGTCCTGCTCGTCCAGCGTCTGCAGCAGCTCCTGCAGCCGCTCGATGTAGCTGATGGCGCTGCGTAAAATCTCCACCTTGGGTAGCCGCTGGTTGGGGTTGGGCACGGTCTTCCTCTTCAGCGCGTCGAAGGCCTCGTTGATCTTCTTGAGCCTCCGCCTCTCCCTGAGCGTGGCAGCCTTGCGTCGGTCCGTGGGCGCAGACTTCCTCTTGCAGATCTTGCAGGCCCACATGAGGCACTGGCCCTCGCAGTGCGCACGGAGACCCGGGGGCGCAAGGACGTGCTCCTCCCCGCTGCTCTCCCCGCCGGTCTCGGACGGAACATTATTATCCTGGCCCGGTGACAGCGGGCTGTCAGTGCCGTTGTACAGCGGAGACACCCCCGACATGTCCAGGTGCTGCAGTGGTCCATGATCTCCTTCTTCCAAATAGCGCAAATCATTAAAAAGATAAGTGTTGGTCTCAAAAAGGTCCATCATATTGTTGCGCCCCCTCACTCTGTTTTGACAGTGTGGCTCTGGCATTTAAACGGAGCAGCAGGGACACAAGTCACCAGGCTTATATATAGAATGTGAAACTCTATCCAACACTTTGGCTGTCACACTGCATCAAGCATCTTTCTCTTTTTTCTTTTTTTCAATGGCTCTTTACAACCTAGTGACTTTGTGGAGGAAACGCATGTACATTAAGGCCTCCAGAAGCTATTGAAATGTCACCTCAGGTTTCACGACGGGTGCTTTAAATATCTGACATAAAATGGCAACGGCGGTGATATTTCCCATAGCTGTCACTGAGAAAGTGAAAGACCCGTTGCGACACAGTTAAACTGGGTAAAAACTCAATGTAAATGGAGTTACTGGTGTCAGGGAATCACTTTAACAGTTACATCTAATAGGTTTGTTAATGTCTCAATAGATCAATGATATTACACTTGAAAGAATAAACCTTTTAGGGCCAAGTTGTGTCCGATGTTTATCCTCCTCCTCCACAGAAATCATTACCCCTGCAGTGTTTTTATCGTATTTACAATCATCTTGCATTTCAGGACTGTCAGCTGTTTGTATTTGTTGATCTGTTTATCTTCTAGACTTACAGTGTTCTTACACTGTTTGTCATGGATGGTGGCCCTGAAGGTTCAAACAACATGTTAGAAAACACAACAACTTTACAGAAAACACAACAACATTTCACAAAACGCAACAACATCCCAGAAAACCCAACAAAGTGCTGTTGTGTTTCCTGTAATGTTGTTGTGTTATAAACCTTCAGGGCCACCGTAGCTTTTGCTTTTCAATCACCTTACTTTTGCGATATATTCCACATTATTCACTTCAGAATAATTCTACCTGTTTCATTATTAAATACTTTAAAGGTCCAAAAGTTTGCTGTGGTTTCTAAAAGTTTTTAAATAAAAGTAAATCTGCAGTTAGAATCGTCAATAATTTGTTTGGAACTGCATTTTAATTAAAACGCCCTGAAGCTCATTTCAAGAATTGATTATCAAAACTTATAAAACATTATTTGCCGAGAACACTAAAGTTTGCCTTGTTAGGAGAAAGTATTTGAAGTGACCTGGTGATCAGTAGACATTAATCGCCTGACCATGCAGTGACCTTCAGCTCTATGTGAGTGTTTTAGCTTCTTTGAGTTAATTGTTTTGGTTTGTACAACTGCAGCTTTATCATTTAAGTTCACTGCTGTCATCTGTGTTGCTTTCAGACTCAGCTGGCCGCTATGTTCAGGATAAAACCCCTCAGCATTTAGCAGCTGAAGTGGCAGATATTTCTCTCAGGGGGTTGGAAGAGATCTAAAACAGAGCTTTACATTTATCGAGTGGACACAGACATGACTCCAAATGTTGTTCCATATCTGCCGAATGTGTAAATAATCAACTGTTTGCAAACAAGCACGCTGTACAAAGTTGATAAAAGCTACGTCAATATTGTGTTTACAGATTGTTTACATTGGCTCCTCGTCAAGGCAAGTTAGATATGTTTATTTATATAGCACATTTTACATTTAAAGATAAGAACATCAGCATCCCGAGGCGTCGAGTTTGATGAGTTGGACGAGAAATGAGACTCCAAAAAATCAACTTTCTTTCAAGGTGGACCCAAAAATCAGATAATCTAAGTTTGATCGGTTTATAAAACATTTGTTATAAGTTAAAGTGACACTTTAAATAAAGGTACACAAAAATGTCAGTAGTTCCAAAGAAACAAGTGAAAACTGAATCAGGAGCTACTTAATAATAAGAATGTTCCTAGAAGAACTGTGATTCGAGGACTATATTGTAGATGACATGAGTTACTGGAGAACAGACTAGGAGATACTATATTAACGAGTCATTAGGTAATGATTAGTTCATGAATATCTGACCCCTTTCTTCATGAGTTGATCCTGATTCACTATGAACTATGACTAACGACTCATTAATTACTAATTACTTAATCATTAGTTACTCTTTTTGTGCACCTTCAAGTAAACTGAAACATGATATTGAGTAGACATTGAATCTTATTACATAATCTGTAGTTACTCTTTTTGTGTACTAGTTACTAGTCACTAGGTAGACACAACTAGTTGCTAGGTAGACACATTAATTACTAATTACTTAATCATTAGTTACTCTTTTTGTGTACCTTCAAGTAGTTACTAGGTAGACACATTAATTACTCATTAGTTACTCTTTTTTTCCCACTCAAGTGAAGCTCAACAATACTGAGTTGTTACAAGTAGTCCTGCATCACATGATGATTATGACAAATAGCTACAGAAATTTTCCTGGGAGCTCACAGATAGTTTCAGGATTCTCAATATAATATTTCAATCATTATATTGACACCACATACACACACAAACATGTGAGTCGTTACAAGTACTTCCTGATTTGTTCTTTGCTTACTCCCTGGTAACAACTCACTTCTTTGTGTACCTTATAATAAAGAGCTGCCCGGCGCAGGAAAGCCTCGGTGTGAACAGTTTTCTATGAGAACTACATGCTCAGTAAGCAGGTTAAACACTCACACCCGCTGAGAGTATCATCCATGTACTGAAGCCATATAATCCTATAGAGTCGAGGTGTGTTGTGCCTGTTTTTAGCCTCTGGGAATGGTATGGCTGATTGTAACATGTAGAAAATCCCAACATAGATGGATCGGAATGTGCAGAGTCAAAACACGCTCGGAGAAACATGCATGCACGGGGGCTGTTATAAATAGCAACGTGGCTCATTCATCTCAGATTCATAAAAGAGATTAAAGCCCGCGAGGAGGTGATATATAGCCCGTGGCATTTTTGCTGCAACCTTGAAAGGTCTACAATTGGAAACTTCACAGGCGGGAATGTGAAGGATTTCCTATTTTTGTATATGGCTGCAGTTCTGGTGGGGTTTTACTTTTACCCTATGGATATCCCTGCCCCCCGCCCCCTTCTCGCTCCCCGGCTTCTGTTACATTGTTGTGGAAAAGGCAGAGAGTCACGGGTGCTTTTCAACATTTGTCAGGGTGTCTGAAATACTATTACCAGTCAACACGGTCCCTCTTCAGTCACCTAACTCACTGACACACGCTCAAGTACGATGTTTGAGTCGGGGCTGCATTCACGTCAGATTACGCAGGCTGTTATTAAGAGCAGCCAGGTGAGGAGGACTATTCATTTCAGCCTCCTGGGAGTAATTCCAATTAGAGGTTTCATGGCTCTCTAAAAATCCCATTATCTCTAAATCATAATTACTTCAAAAACACACTGGTGGTAGAAAAAAAAAAGCCACAACATGGCTGACAGTCACAGCGCTATGCAACCCAATATTAACACTAATGTAATCAATTAAGGAGCTCTGCACTTTGTTCGTATTTGGTTTTAATTGCCGGTTTAACGAAAAAGGTTAATTTACATTTCACGTAGCTAGTGTGACCACAAGGTTAGAAAACGAGGGTAAACTAATTGTAATAATGTGTAAAGATATAATAACAGGGGAGTTAATCTTGTTATTCACATTACATTTCAGCATATCAAAGTGGTGGTGGCCTAAAGATTGGAGAAGCAAGATTGCGACCAGAGGGTTGTCGGTTTAAATCCCTCTGGGTGCGAAAGGCAGCACCAATGAGATGCCCCAACCGCACAAGTGGTGAGAATATCAGATTAAGACAATAAATAAAGGTTAAAAAAAGTGATCACATCTTTATTTGTGACTCTGGTCAATTGTCATAGTTAGTGGTTTTTTATTATTTCCTGTTTTATTCTGAAGTTCTGCCCTCGTGTGTTGTTGTGTGTGTTTTACTTTTAGTTTCCTCCCTTTGTGTGACTCTCCACCCCTTTTTCTGTGTATCATGACATCAATCAGCCTAGTAGTAACATGACAATTCATGAAATAGGGAACATAGAATTTGTGTACTTGGGCAGAAATTGTTCATTTGTTTTGTGACAGTCAGCACGAGTTTAAAATGTCAAATCCATGTCCGACAATCTGTATGGAGAAGTGATTTTTCAGAGCCACACTTCAAACTGTCTGTTCAAAGTATTACGGTCATTTTCTTTATAACAGGCATAAAACAATCGTCAGTAGAAGTTGTGAACTATAAATTGAATGAATTATAATTGGTGTTGTGATAATAGCAGGATTGCCACAGTAACACAGGAGGGATCACCACAGCTGAAGAGGACGTATCGGAAATGTCGGGTCCTCTACAACTGATGATGTGTGTTTCAAAACCAACTTTTGTTCTGAGGTGTAAGAGTTAAAAATGGGAAATGGGGTTGAGCCTTTGAGTTGCCACGAACACTAACCTCTAGCAGTCAGACGTACTCGCAGCCCTGCAGGCGCGTTTACATATTTCCCTACCGCCAATGCAGGAGAACAGAATATGGATGTGTAGTATATTTCATTTTCAGAGCAGTTACACCAGACTCCCTGCATTATTAATGCATAATGTCTGGGAAAACTTCTAAAAGTACCTAATGCACTCTGGTAAAACACTCAGAGTCTGTTGTCGGTTATGTATTTCATCAAATATTGCAAATGTGCAAAATGTCCTTTGTTTTTGTTTTTTTCATTCGGAAGCAGAGGATGTATTCTCCGGGGCATTCGCTCGTGAAAAACATGTAACTTTTCTTATTGGTTTTGCTGTTTTTTGAGCTCGTCGTGCAGCAGGAATGATGCGTACAATAGAGGAGAGTGTGGGTGTGTTGGTGCCTACGAACGCGGTGCATTAAGTTCTCTGGAGTGGGAGGTGTTGGTTTCAGAGAGCACTTCGCCAGGTAAGATAGATTTTTGCATCCCACAGATGTTATGAAAGTCAAAACAAAACCGGTGCTGCATTCAAAGCCACTGAACCTTTCTCATTTTCATTGCAAAAAAGCCAAGGAAAAAGGACAAATGATAATGAATGAACGATGATTAGAAGTATATTTGATAAACTGTTGCTCCAAATGGGTTTTAAATATAATACATATTAAAATTAAGCCTGATCCCGGGCGATAATTAGCCACCATCGCTGAGCTGAAATGAAGTGCACGCTTTTTTTTTTACTTCGAGATGAATGGAGTCGCGTCCCTGCTGTGCCCCGATCGTGTCTTCTCTCCCCGGGGCTACTGTGCATCCTGAACCGGACCATAAATTCCCGTCAGTGTCAGGGGGGTTGACGCTTCAGCTGTCAGGGAGAATCATGGGAGAGCTCGGGTGGAAAGTCAGACCGGAGGATCTGGAGGATCTGGCCTCTCAGGCGAGGGAGGTGGAGTCGGGATGGACTGCAGGAAGTGTAAATCTGTCTAGAATCCAAAGACGCTCGGAGGCTGTGGCTCTGCAGTCTGAAGTCTGCGTCTGAACGCTTACGATGAAATTTGAGCGTACATGTACAGCACGAGCCGACACAATGATCTGATGACTTCAGGCCTCTTTATGTTGCAGTTGATCTGACTCTAAATACTGAAAAGCATTTTGAGAAATAATAACAATTAGGGGCTGTTTATTATTATTTGTTGCGTTTTTGCCTTTCGGTCACATTGCAACTGCCTCCTGTGAAACCAGGTTCCATTAATTAATGATGTAATATGACATATATTGAGGACTTTGAGGGGATCATTTCAAAACCTCCCTACAACAACTGTTCCTATCTTTAGAGTAGATAGGATGTGGGCCTATCTTATCTTATAATCTATGTCTATTATTTGCGCTGTTTTGATTCTTGCAAATGATTCTCTCTCACTCTATTCCACACTAACTTAGACGCTGCTGCAACGTTTCCTATATCTCCTTCAAAACAGGGTGTCGTCCTAGATTTTTGTGCACGCACGTTGTTGGGAACCTATTTCATCCGAAAGCTTCTGTAAAAAGAAAAAGAGATATTACATCAGCTCCTCCAAATCCACTGATTGTATTGTACACTATGTATTGTCCGATGGCATTAGAAGGACATGGATAAATCGGACAATGTGAATTCAGCCATTCACCCCGACATCTACAGCCCGACAATAAGAGGTGGACTCTTTGTTTACAACACTGATGCCTGGTGCTTAAACAATAGTCATAGTTGACTGAGCCAATCATATTATCATCACCATCATATTTATGCTGTTTACAATAACCCCGACACAAATTCAAACAATGCACTACATGGTTATGTGTATTTATAACTGTGTATATCTTCTGTAATTTATGAGGGAATTTGCTTCAGCTTTGTTATGCGGCCCTGTGTTGTATAATGACGATTAAATAACCTTGTGCCTTGTACTTACCATCCTTGAGACCTCAACAAAAGGGGGGGTTTTGAAACCAAAGCAGGGTTCTGCGGGGTCCAAGGACCGTCTTTCCTTTCATTTAAAGAATGAAAAATACCAAATAATAAGTGCTTAAAGTGCAACAGAGTTTTATGTTGGGTAGAATTGAGTTCAGGCAGACATCTCCTCCTCCTCCTCTGCATAACCTGCTTCCAGCCGCATGAGGATGTATGAGGAAGAAAAGTTTTTTAAAAAATGGCTTTTCTGCACTCTGGCAATATTCCAAGCTTTAAAGTAGGACACGATTGCAGCAGGGACAGTCAGTGTCTCCTCCACATTATTACTTAAGTGAATAATTGATCAGGCGCTGGGAGCGAAAATTAGAAAGACATGATCGCATGTTGTGTGCTGCAGATTTACTCCTGACTGTACTGATTGTGTCTTTCCGTCGAACGAAGAACGAATTCCATCCAGTATTCAGCATATAGAATGAATCACGCTGATGCATTAAAGATGAAACGAGCAAACAATATTAATATCTCGCTGTTCCGGCGTTCAGGGGTCCTCTAACCCACAGGAATGAATTGTTACTGCTAACTTAATTCTTCTCATCTCAGATTTCCAGACAGTGCGAAAAACAAAAAATAGAAAAAAAAAAAAAAAATCCCTTCCTGCAGTGTTGTCTTACGCAAGGGGGTGTCCGTGTGATTTTCCTCCTCTCAGCGAGTGTTAGAAGAGAGATCCGGTTAGGACCAGCGCTGACATGAGGGTCACCGAACAGAACTGATAATGAACATGAACTGTAAGACCTCGTCTCTCTCCACGCCCCCCCCCCCGTCACCCCGTCACCTCAGACAAGGCTGCACACTCATTGGGCTGCTTTAGAGGAAACTCTGATCACCATGACGGACACACCGTATATAACCCGGCTCCACACCTGGGATATGAATTAGCCTATCAAGGGTTAAGTACCCTGGTCATGGGCCCGATGACAATGCCTCACCTGGGATCACGACCCTGTGGCCTTCGGGGTCTCCTGCCCACTGACTCAGGCAGTAAAAGAGAGGCTGGCGGACGAGTGGAAAACAAGCGCTCATATCTCAATAAAGTTATGGATTCTGAGGCAAGACGCTCGGACTCTGATAACAAACGTTGCATCAGGTTTTCATCAGACATCGATCCACGAGAGGAAATTTAAGACGGACGCAGCCTCGTCATTGATGTTTTCTCTTCTCCTCTCTGCTTGTAGAGCAACAAAACGACATTTTTCATAAATCCTCCGAACAAAGTGAATCGTGGCTGGTTCCGATCTGTCGGATAATATTGCGACAGACCATCTGAGTTTACTGTTTGATCATGGCTGATAGACCACATTGCTCAACCTGGCTGTCTTAAAGGGAGATAAACTGATATTTGTACTTTATGCCTTCACCTTTCACGGTTTTCCTTGAGAGACATCAGATCAATGTGCATCCAATAATTGCAACGAGAGTTTCCTTTAAAGCTGAATGACAATCTGACCTTTCACTGTTTCTCTCGGTTGCCTGTACAAGCCCGTGGATGTTTTGTTTATGTTGGTCGATGCGGGTTGGACTGGGGATTTCTTTGTGACGGACTCATGTCGGATTTTACGACAGTCCAAAGGACGTGACGTTAACCTCCTCGTCTCAGTGCCGCTCTGCGCTCCGCTAACAGAGAGCAACAGCAGCCAACTCTAGTTTAGAAACGGAATCTACTAACATAAACGACCACAGATTCCCTTTAATTATTCACATTTCTAAATAAATTAATCTGTAGTCACCTCACTGTATGTAAGCACTGCGCGCCTCGACCTCTTTGAGTAAACCAGGTTGCTGTCAGACTCCTTGCGAAGAAATCCAGGGATCAGAACGCACGATGAAACAAAATAATCTGAGAATTTACGCAAAGAAGGAGATTTTGGATCGCACAACATGTATGGGAAATAAAATCAGGATAAAAGTTAGCCTGTGTAAGCTAGCTTTGTACAGCAGACGCACAGCAAACGAACAAAATCACATTGTTTTTACGACGTCGTTTAGGACGAGGCTGCAGGGCCGTGTTTACATCGTTAGGGTGCTGACTGACATGTTTTCATTAGTTTGGACTTGATTTTTTTTTTTTTTTTAAGGAAGCGGCAGCCAAATGTTTGAGGCGTGAGTGGGCTGAGGAGTTGGACGAGCCTGCAAAAAAGCAATTTAGTGCAGATAACTTAAAAAAAAAAAAAAAAAAAGAAAGAAAGAAAATGGCTCTGAGAGAGACAACAACAGGTGGGCGGTTGCAGTGAGCCGTCATTCCTCCTCTCCGGTTAGCCTCCTCTGCCTCTCATCCAGCTTTACTACCAGCCAAAAATAACCCCCAGTTTTCATACCAGTACACGCAATTATTAGCCGACATAATCTTCTTTAGCAAGAAGACTCCCTTCCTCCTGCAAAATCCATCTGCTTACCGGAGATTTACTTTGCAATCAGTTTGGCCTCTAATGAGATGTCTGTTGTGCTGCTCTTCCTGCTCACACTCATTTGACCACTGAGGCTCAGTACCTGTTTATTCTCAGGCTCATTTAATCAAAACAGCTGCCGAAAAAAAAACACGACCAGAAAATGGATTTTATGACAATGACATTGAGGAGGACGTGCCACCTAGAAAAGATCAGTGCAGTTAATAAAAGCGGCCTAACTTTGTGAAAGCCTAGAGGGGAATTTGGGAATCGGGCGGGTTGCCAGAGAATATCAATTAAAGCCTACAGAGAAAGGACAAGTTCAGCCGAAAATAAAAATTCAGTCATGATCTACTCACACCTTTTGCCTACGGGAAGTCAAGTTTCGTAGTCCACACTATATTTCTGAACAGTTTTATTGTATCTCTAGCGATTCCTTCTCTCTTCTTGAGCAGAGCCAGAGAGCAGACTTTGGCTTTTAAAAGGTCGCAAATGACATCATGTCAGAAACAAGAGGCTTTTTTGCGGAGACTTGAACAACACTGAACAGCTGTGCGGACTCATATTGTATCACTACTCCGGGTTGTTTAGCAGAATGATGCATCGCTATGTTGCTGCGATGCTCCAGACGTTTTTTGTACACGGTGAGAAGACCATGACTACATTTTCATTTTGGGGGTGAACTTATCCTTCGACAAAGTCATTACTTTTGCAGGATTTCAAAAGTGCCACTTATGCAAATGTAGCTGCTGTTGTATTATTTTTAATTAGATGGAATCACAAAACGTCATGCCTATATGCACAGACGCTTAGGCGCTGAATTCCTTCGAGCCTCCCTGCACAGGGCTGGACGGGAGCCAGTCCAGGCTATAGTCTTGCACAAACAATGGCTCTCCTCCTTGGCCCGACCCGAGCTCGGAGACAGTCAAGAGCAGCCAGCATCACAGTCGGTGCCAGTACGATAGCATCTCCGGCTAATCTTTTTGGCCCGGCTCCCTCCGAAACTCTCAGGCTTCAGTCTCGACGGTGGTCGAGCGCAGCGCGGAGCGAAGCAGGTCTCTGGTGCTACGCTAACAGACGGCTCCTGTCACTCGTGCTCTGAGCGGCGGGTTCGACAGGGGGTTTGGGTTTCAAAGGCGAGAGGGGAGGCAACGCTGATGGCATCTGCCTCCTCTCTGGTAGACGACGCAGGGATTCAGTTCAAAGGCTGAGCGGCTGAAGTGCATCAATTAGCGAGGCGAGAGAGCTCGCTAGCTTGCCCGTTCGCCGGCTAACTCTCAATGACCTCAGAGTATTGCATTATGAGAGTGTCGGGCTCTGGTCGGACAACGTCAATAGCCCCTCGCAAATGGACCAGTATTGATGGACTGGCTTAAAGGGTTGTTCCTGCAAATGGATGCAAAGAATAATAACTATCGAGAAAAAGAGGAAGAAACAGCGACGCGGCCGCAGGGAGAGCAGGTTTTGCCAGCTGTTCACGTCCCCCTTTTTTTTTTTTCCGCCATTGTTTCAGCGAGTCTGCGCTGAGAACAGGCTTATCACCTGACAGCCGATGGTGATTTAGTTCGGAGTGATCTGAAGGTCCCTCCTGATTGATTCTGTCCTCATTCAGGAGAGTGATGGATTGGCCTATTTGCCTCTCGGTGTCTACGTGTGCCGTTGTATCACTATCTGCCCCGCCAGACAGACCCACTGATCGGGACTTAAAGAGGGCACTGGCCTTGACCCTCCAGCAGACGATAGGAGACCTCTCGTCTGGCCGTAGAGGTTGAGACGTTGACCCCCGAGGCCCCCCCGTCTGGCCCCTCAGCGTCGCACTTCAGCTCTTGTTCATGTACCTCCTGACAAGTGGCTCATGTCGCTGGGAGAGCATTGTGACAAGCGCCTCTCGAAAGTGCAGGAAGAGTGTGAAAGTGAATCCAAATCAAAAAAAAAGAAGAAGGGAAAAAAAAAGAAAATGGGTCTGTGGGTTCTTCTTCTTCTTTCCACCCGCATCGCTTTGATGCTGCAGCCTGTAAACGATACGGCAGAACATCGCTATCATTAATATCACGCCGCCTCTGGGAGTCGGGGGGATGCAGCCAGCGATAACACAGACTGAATCCAATCATCAGGGAAGTGTGACTGTAGCCATGGCAACCTCGGCGACAATGATCCACCAATATTAGTTTTTCCTGAAGTGTCTGAGCCCAGAACAAAGCGAGTTTTTGTTACAAGGAAAATTGGACTCTTGAATAACAACAACGGCAGACACTTTTTTTTTTTTTCCGAGGGAGGGGATAAAGTGCGCGGCTCCAAGAGAAACTAATAGGATATTGATGAATGTCGGTGTTGACGAGTGAGAAGAGGGGCACCGCTGCGCTGTATAATTGGTTATATGGGGGTCTATCATTAAAACAACAGATAGCGAGGAGGCACTGATGCTTCGGCTGGGCGCAGCCAATAACATGATAGCCATAAAGCCACAGTGGGTAAAGAGCACAGGCATGTCTGGCTCAGCCCGCGTCACCCAAAACCATCGTTTTATCCTGTTGATTAGTTTATATGAACTCTTCTTCTGAAGGCGTATCATCCAGAGTCAACTTCATTAGACACGGGCTTTGTGACAGAGTTTCAGTGTGTCTAAACTTCTGCAACCGTCTGCAAGTCCCCTTATCAGTATGCGACTATTTTAGTTTTAAGCGAGTTTTTAACTAGTTACGAAGAACTAGATTTAACATTGATGCCTCTACGTGATTTACACATGTTTTTAGATAATAAATATAGCAATTGTTCCAATGTATCCGTGTTGGATAATCAATAATCAACACTATATTTATGGCACAGTGCTGAGGATTAATTGAGGGATCTCACATCCTGAGGATAGAAGCTGCTCTGTAGTCTGGTCGTAAGGCACTAAAACAACATTTCTGTCTTTGTTTCACTGTCATCAGACTAGTTATTCATCGAACATAGCCACAAATAGATATATAATCTCGTTGCTGTGAATCCTACAAAACATCTGTGTTTCAAAAAATGTCACTCACCTACAAAACTAATGTGCACGCTTGTCAGATCGACATCTCTACTACGGGCAGACCAATTATATTCAGTATTTTCAGTCAGATTGCAGATGAAATGAACACATTTAAAAATGTACTTTGGCTCTGATGCAGCGTCGTCTCACACAATGCCCCGCCCACAACAATATCTGATTGGTAGCCTGTAAACACAAAATAATCTGAATCTGCAACATAACTAGTAGCTAAATTTCTCAAATAAATGGAGTGAAGAGGAAGCATAAAGTAGCAGAAGATGTAAATCTCAAAATTGTACTTAAAAATAGTACTTCGGTTTATTTGATCGCTGGCTGAGTAAAGAATTTCATTGTTGCTGCAAATGAATGTCACTTCCAAACCTCAGTTTTCAGTATCCGTGTTTATAATAATCGGTATCGACCTGGAAAAAGTCACATCGGTCGCTCCGTAACCTTTACAACACGAGGCTGTGGTGCTCATACTGCTGTTGTCCACAGGGGGCGCCAGGATCAACCAGAACGAAAGTTCTTGTAGCGGCTTTAATTAGCCAGCTGACGATATTTTCAGAACTGTGACTGATGCTTTAAGTTATCAAAACTAATTATTAAGAATAGTCAGATGTTCAAGCCTCACCAGCTTTAATAGATGAGATTTAGTGGCGTACAAACATCTACTCATTTAAAAAAGGTAACTGACACATTCTTATTAGTTGCAGGCCTGATTTTCATCATAGTGTTATGAATGCGTTCATCAAAGAGTTGAAATATCACACCGTGTCGTTCAGAAAATAATGACTGTGGATGATGAATGAAGTCGACTCTCAAAGCCGTTCACTTCACCGTGAAGTGATTGTGCAGTTCAGCCCTCGCATCACAGTCATCAGAGGCACATCTTTCTTATTTTAATTATAGATCATCTTCTAACGCCTCTTCAGATCTGTTGACGTTCCTTTAATGTGCACAATCAGTAATGAAGGCTGAACTGAGTGAGCGTCTCTGATATTTTGTTCATTACACACAAATCCTAGTATTTGGGAACCGTGCGAGGCTTTCTGACGATATTCATAGCTCTGTTATGAGACTGGTTACTTGATATGAAAGTAAATAGGCTGACAAGAAAGATATTGACATGGAGTAAACAAATGTCTGGGCCTCGGTCAAGAAATTGTGCTATAACTACACTCTGAACCGACTTTACTTTCCTATTTGTGAGACACGTTGGTTTCTGAGTCTCATTATCAACTCGTCAAAAACTGATGCTTTTGGATTGTAGGAGATCTCAAAGTTTCGGACAAGCTAGAGACTCAAAAGTCAACTCTTCTTACAAAAAGCACCTTTTGAAAACTCCAATTACATCCAAATGACCTAGTTAAGTAGTCTATTAAGTTTGAGCTGAAACGTTTTACCAACTCTTTGCTCTACAATTAACCATGAAAACTGTCTGATATTGAGCAGGATCCTCTCTTCAACGTACATTTTAACTCTGCTGATGCTAAAACATTCTGGAAGTTGGTAGCAGGTAATGGAATGTACTCAGAATTATTGTCCGAAATGAACATATCAGCATAATCACTGTGAGTCTTTCCATACATCTATACATACGTACGTAAGTGTTACAAAAGTCTTATTCGGAAATTGATAATGAATGTTGAATCACACGTAGGCTTAAAATGCCGTCAATGTATAAAAAGGTATAAAGCCGAGATTAATCATTCTTTCTGGTATCGGTGATGGACAACAGAGCTTATCGGGATTAATATAATCAGTACGTGTGGTCATGGATCATGTAAAATAACCCCAAATAACAGCCATCCCATTGTCCCCTCATGACAATATTTATGATGATACGACTCGGCTGAAAGCAATAAATGTAACGTGATTTACAGTTGATCCCTATAATGTTGACAAATGGGCTGAAGGCTGCGTGAATACAAACGTGTGTGGCCCAACAAAATGTAAGAGAATCCTGAGATTCCCACTTTCTGACACTCGCGTGAATTATCCTCAACAGGTTTGCTCCCCGCGCCCGAAGACCCTCCGGACTACCGTTACTGTCCAAACACAGCAGACGGTAATTGAGCATTGATGATGAGTGTGTGTGTATGTGTGTGTTAACTATGTGTGTGTTTGTGTGTGGCATCCTGCAGGCGCGGCGAGCGCTTTTTATCCTGGAGGGGTGATGTGATGTGATGTGATGTGATTTGATGTCGTCAATGGCGCTCCGCTCCTTCACGTGCCCGCGGTAACGACAAAAGCCAAACAACAGGCTGAGACCCGAGGATCAGCTGTACACACACACACACACACATACACACACATGCAGAGCAGACACAAACACACGAGTCTGACGCCGGGCCTCAGAGCCCGTGCATGCCATCGGGCCCTGAAGGTCATCACCACCTGTTTGATACAATAAAAAATCTAGTGTTACTGTTGTGGAAGTTATTGGAGCTAGAGTTTCACTGTGTGTGTGTGTAATAGCAGTGCAGGTGCATGCAGGGAAACGGTCAGGCGGGCGTAGTATTGTTGATAAGGGAGCATCTGTCTGCACTTCGCCGCTATTTTATTTCATTGTCTGAGGAAGTCGCTCGCGGAAGACGACGTTATCGCGGTGGAAGAAGGTTGACTGAGAATATAATGAGTTGTAATCCGCTGTAGGAATTAATTGTCCGTCCAAAGTAAAAAAAGGTCAGGACGCGCCTGCCAGCTCTGCTCACAGATAGAAAATCAATTGCTGTGAGAAGAGAATATCTTTTTTCCAGAGAAAGTCCCTGGCTGGGGTTCGAGTGGGATGGTTACCCTTAATGACTTAATCCGTGTGCAGTCTCAGCGGTCTCGGTGTTATGTGTGAGTGTAATCCTCGCTGTGAGATGGGAGCCCAGAGCTGACCTCACTGTTTGGTTTCACAGGGTCCTCGGGGGCCCGGGGAGGTTCTGGGGCCGGGTCCTTACAGCCTATAGCGGGTCTAAAACACTGACATGCAGGCCCGGGGTCCGCGGGGACCGCCGAGCCCGGCTCCTGTTACCGCCGGGTTAGTCACGCTCTGTGAGATTTATGTGTGGAACAGTAGTGAGGGCTTGGGTTGCACGATACCACCAAAGTGTCGCGATATTAATCCCCTGCAGAATTGAACTTGTAGCGCCAGAGATAGCCGAGTATCAACAGTTTAATGGAAGACGAACTTATGTCAATATAGATACATCAACACCGGGAGCTCGTATCAGTGGTTTTAAAAGATCTGGGACTTCATTCACATTCAGCCCCCCTGCATCACTTTTCCTAGACATCCCTTCTGCGGTCAGACGTACTAAATTATGCACGGAAAATGTGCTTTAATTATGCCTCCACGCTTTAATTAAGACCTTTTTAGCTTCCTCCCCTCCAAAACGGCCTTCGGCAATAAAAAAATAAAAAAATCAATAAAGTAATGCAAAGAAGTTGAAGTGGAGAAAGTTGTCAAAAGTAAAAGAGAACTCATTTTGCACAACTGGCCTCTGTGAATGTTAAACTATCATCACATTATATCATTCTGCACACTGTTGGCTAGTTTAATCTATTATAATACATCAAGCTTGTATTTCAGCACTGTATTTGTGTAAATGTTGTTACATTCCACAGTTTGATGTACTTTTGAGTCACAGGAGTTGTGCAAGTTCAACGTCAAATCAACATTTCTACATGTTGAAACACAAACAAACTAAACATTAATATAAATATAACTTCAACACTTTTATATTTTCAGTTGACACCAGAAAATCTCAGGAAGTATCAAGTGATTTCCTTGTAATTGAGTCTTAATCCCTGATTTTGCAGTGTTGGGGAGTAACAAATTACACAGGATAAAGTAAAGTTACGCAATAACAAACTAGAACGGGACTCAGTATTTGTACAATATATACTGTATATATAATTCTCGTCAAGATCCATGAATTATTGACTATTCGGGGCTGAGAGCGTCTTCCGTCCTCTGTAGTTTTTTGTGTAATCCTGCTGACAAACAGACCAACAAATGGACACGGGTAAAGACATAATGTCTTTGGCGGAAGTGATGACTTGCTGTGGAAGTTAATCATCTTTTTGTTACGTTAGCTAGACTTTTCTTACTAAAACACGACGAACCAATTGTATTTGAATACCAGACTGTAAATACATAGGTTAAAATATGCACCTAAATAAATGAACAAGGACCATTACAATCATGTGGCAGTGGCAGCCGTTTTGGTAAGTTCTAAATATATTACTTCTGGTAAGAACTTACAGGTAGAATATTAAGTTCAAACTGTTGCTACGTTTCTTTTTGCCATGCAGGGACGCTTTCTTTTGGCATATTTCCAGACAACGTGGTTCAGATAAAGCTGAAGACTTGTTTGACTGCCCAGTTTAAAGCATCTGTTAGAAAAGTAATGTAAAAGCAAGTGGAATAAGTTACGTTACGTATGACATTGTTTGTAGGGTGACTAGTGTTCTGTAAGTGATTTTGCTTCCAATTGAAATGAACTTGCTTCAAAAAAAGAATAATGATAAACACATTTTTTCACCTGTTCCTCTCAAGAAGAGAAGACTGTCAGGTCGAGATTAAATTCTCACAAAAAATAAATAAGATTGTTATTTAAGAGTTCACTAATAAGACGTACAACCTGTTAAATTCAACAAAAACAACACAACTCAACAACTTGTTCAATTTCAAATTTGAGCTGTTGACTCTGAAGATGGCCTGAACAATCGCTCTAATATCTCACCACACACGGACCAGTTTGGCATCCAGTGGCTTCAGTAGCAGTACCTGATCCTGCATTAATGATGGTGTAACCCCTGTAGTGTTTGTTTAACATTGGGACAAATGGCAGCGACGGAATCGTATCTAAATATAACGCAGACGTCAGCACTTCATTCAATTCTGCAGGCTTTGTAACATCAACACAAACTCCTCTCCAGTCCTCGGTCGTAACAGCGCTTTATTTTTACCCCAGGCGATGATTCAGTTGTTGCTAGGCAGACGTTTTAACGCAGGTTACGACAACAACCCAACAAAACAATCCGTCAACAACACGTCTTCATGTTGGGGGGCGGGGGGACCACACAGCTAGATAACTGGACGCGTGGTGGTCGTTTTTTTTTTTTTTGTCTTTTTAAAGCGAGCACTTGTCCCGGCTGACATTTGGACAGGCCGCTGGTTAATGTGTTGTTTCACACTGTTTAGCGTTGAAAGGGTGGGCCCGCGGTGTGGATGGAGCCAGGGCGGGACCACCTCTCTGGCGGGCTGACCCTGGGTGCTCGGGGCAGGGGGACAGGTGGAGCACGGGACCCCCCATACTTAACCATGGGGACCTCCACGTAGAGAATACTTCGTCGCGTCTCCCCAGGTGGACTGTCACACTGGGCAAATCTATTTCCATGAGCTTAAAACGTCTTTTTCTCAGACATTAAACTAGATGTTTCAACTGGGTGTAAGCAAAAGCTGCGTCATTACACCTCTGTCTTTGTGTAGGAGGTTTTTAGCATCCCCCTGCCACATTGAGGAGACATAAGGGGCACACACGCCCCTGCATGGATGCAGACCACAAACAGGCAGCGTAAACAACCCAGAGTCTGCCTCGTGTTTTATCTCCTCGCCACCCACAGTTTACGCCAGCGGGGAGCTGAAACCCAGCGCCGCCCGGGGGTTTCATCTGTAAGCCCCCCGAGCTAATCACCATACCGGGGCCCATCACAAGAGCGCGGCTCCAGCGCCATTAGAACTAAACCTTCCTCTGGCTCCCAGTCAAATTATCAAAACACGAAGTGTAACTTTAAACTGCTAATAGACGTTTATTTCGGTTTTCCCACCAGCCCAGTTCCGCTGCTGGCTGAAAATCAAGCCTCCTGCATGCTTAGTCTGTGTGTTCGGGGTTTCAGACGTTGTTATAAGAGAGCAGCGCTGATGTTTGAGAGCCTCACGCTCATTTGGACATTCTTTGTGAGTGAGGAGCTCCTCCGGGGCCGATGTTTGAGTTTTGAGTCATGCTTCTCGGATGGAAAGAAGACGGTCAGGGTGATGAACAATAGGAGGGAATGGAGTCATCTTGGAACAGTGATTCCCCCCTTTTTCTTTTTTTTCTGTCCAGCACTGACCCGCTTGACCCACTCTTAGCGGCGCTTGACAAAGGAATGCATGTCTTTACTTAGCACCCTGAATTCATCGTTATAGGTTGTGCTAAATCCCGTGAAATAGATTCAGCGGACACGCCGAATCCAGAGCTTTCCTTTCCTTCTCCTCCGTACTGGATTTGAGGCAGATGAAAGGCGACGTCAGCGGTTGTTGGTTTGTGTTTGTCAGACATGTTTTCCTTGATTCCCTCTCCCCGTGTGGTCCCCGCTGACCTGCTTTCAAAAACAGCCTCCCTGAAAACCCGGGGGGAAGAGCTTCACACAGCAGCTGAGTCTGAGCGAGGATACCGATCAGACCAGCAGCACCGCAAAACCCGCTGTGGCCCGAAAAATGCAGCACACCGTCAAATATATGTCGGGTGATGAAGCAGTTTCTTGACTATTGAAGGCAAATGAAGTGAAAGACCAATTTTCAAGATTAATGAAAAAGAAGAAATGCAGCTCTATGTATCAAAAAGAAAGCATCACTTGTCAAACACAATTAGCCCAGTTTTAACATATAAGTCTGATAGATTTTAATCATAAAACTTCATCCCAAATATGTTCAAACCCAGAGACAAAACATAATTTTCTCACTAGAACTTACGGACTAGAGTCAGAGAGTGAGGAAGGAAGTCGGCGAAAGAGGCAAGAAAATCACACGAATTCAACTTGAAAACATCTCTGCCTGAGTCATACAGCTAGATTAGTTTATTCATTAATGTCGACATGAAAGCAGATCACATCTCCAAAGTGACTCAGCCTTCATTTTCTCAGGCGTAACTGGTGATGGGTCAAAATTGCATCATACAGGGAGAACCAATCCAAACGCTGATGAATTCATCACTCTAGAGACATTAGATTGTGCAGTCAATGTCATGTATTCTTCTGCGTTGTCCTGGAAGCCGGTTGTTAATGTATGTTTGCAGGCTCCATTTCAATTAGTACTGTAGCTCTACAATTTAAACAATACCAGAAAGGATTTCATTCCACGTTACAATCAACTCATACATTAAAAAAATGATTAATGAACATAAACTGACCTCCTTCCTTTGAATCTACTGACCCAAGCTGATTCTTAATGATACCGAGCACCAGTCAGATAGCTTGTTAGCTCTGGTACCTCATGCTAACGCTTCTGCGTGTTAAGATGATGGTAATGTCCTAGAATTGTCCCGGTTAGGGAATTCAGACCTGGCATCAACACCCTACTTAGCTCAAGAGGTGCTACACAATCTATTTTTCATATTTTGTAAGCACGGAGCACCTGAGCGAACATGCTACCCTGTTGGTAGTTGGCGTAGCATCACTGTAAGAATCAGCTCGTCAAAGGCCTGGCTGTGGTATTTCAGCATTTGTCATCTTGCTTAGGAAGTATTTTCCTTGTCAACAAAGGTCCTCACCTGGGAAATGGTCAACAGATTCGAAGGAAGGAGGTCTGGCACGGTGGGTAAAGAGGGAGGAGCTACAGGACAACCTGAGTCAACACAACAGGGTCATCTGGGGTTCAAACCAAGGAAACCTACGGTGAGCTCTCACTCTTCTTCTCTCACTCTGTTCTCCTGTTTGTCCTCTGAAATAACTTTGGCCACCACAAGAATCACAATTCGCCCTTTTACCTCTCGTGAAGTTTCCTCACACACACACACAGTGGAACTTTTCCATTTTACTCACTCAGTTCTCTGCAGAGTGTATCGGCATATAATAAGTGTGCACGTGCATGAGTTATCGGAGCCATTGTGCCAGGTGAGACACATCCGCAGAGACACTCCTGGACAGAATGTGTGGAATTTCAAAAAAACCTATCTCCCCCTCGCAGCGAGTGCGAAAGATGATTTGCACCCATGGCCGGCCCGGCATTATATCACCGGGAAGAAGTCTTCACTTCACTTCACTGTGCCCCCCGGAGTTAAAGTTACATGATGAATGACAGGGTAATCAGATCGACTTTCCAATGCAGCGAGACACTGCCGGCCTTGAGACAACGCTGGAGGAAGAATTGTTTCACAGCCGGGGCCGAAGAGGACATCACGATAAAGACGAAGCAGATACGGAGTGCGAGACTTGAGTAGCAGATAACAACTGATACGATGCGTTTCTTTAGGTGATCGAGCCCCACCTCTTCCGCATAAAATCGATCTTCACAACCTTATTATCCTGAGAAGAATATGAAGCATCGCGAGGAGGGTTTTTTTGGGGGGGGGTGGGGGTGGGCTTGGGGGTGATGGGGTTAGAGGGGATCGGGATGTCACTGCTCCGCTGAGCCTTCATTGAGGACTTGATGGATGCTCTGTAACCAATGGAGATGGAGTGCCCCCACAGCCCGAGCGAGCACACAATCTTCTCAGCAGATTAACTTCCATTGATTTATAGAGATTTACCTCAGGAAAAGAAAACAGCTGGCAGAAGAGGACACATACCAGAACTGCCAGGGGATGAATTCAACAGGAGAGAAGTCGGCTCATTTGTTAAAAAAAATGATGATTCGTATTACCGTAAAAAGCAGATTGAGGATACAGTTACGGAGTGGGTTGATGGCGTGACAAAACAAAAAAAAACAATAATTTTCAACCCTTAAAGTTGTCTTATTTTGGCCATTTGGTGCTGAGGACATAACCAACAGTGTGCATCGACTTCCCAGCTGTAAAATGACCCAGACATTAGCTGATCGAGCCGGCTAACTTCCATTTTAGCGCCCGGCTAACCTGAATAGAGATGAAATGACTTAATCTCGCAGTTATTCTAGGCTTTCCAGCATTTTAAAACTGCTTCTTTTACAATGTAGAAAAGGTATTTTTGGGCGCCAGTGCATCACGTGACGTTGTAGTTTCACGGTTTGGCCACTGCGAAAGTTGGCTTCAAAGCCCGGCGCTCCTCCTGGAGGCTTGTAAAGCACTGGTATCTGATCCGAACCCATCGGAAACCCGATGCTTAAACTTCACATAATCGTTTAGAAATGATGTCCAGGTTTGTCCAGTATATTTACGGATCGGACGTAACAGAACATCTAACGTTCGCTTAACCGACTAGCTACAGCTGTTGAATTCTAACATGGACAGTTGTAATTTTGACGGGAAAATTGAGCATTAGTCCACTTCTGCCCTTCATCGAGGATCCATTATTTTAAACAAATTATCAAGGAACTTTAAGTCGTTATTCTGTCTCAGTTGATATTCGAAATTGCAGACATGCTGTGGGAGAAACAGATGCTTACGGCGTAACGTTAGCATTAGCAAAACCTAGCTATAGGTCAGTTACCTTCCTGTAGCTACATCCAGCAGACATGGAGTAACAACGGCCTTCGTTTGGAGTCGTGTATCCGTAAACAACTACAACAATTACATGAAAGAGAGAAGCTCAGTAGACCAAGGCTGAACATTAACTGAATATTTTAAAAGAAATTAATTGATAAGTGCAGCTAACTGGTACCGAGACCACGGCTGCTTTAGAGAGCCAACGAGCTCTCAGGCTTTCTTCTTATCACGTGTGAAACGGCCTCGCTGCTCAGTACTGATATCACAATTTTATCTGGGACGCTACAAAACCCGCCAGAGGTTAGAGATGTCTGAATAGGCTGAATAATTCAGTCTCAGGGAGGAAACTATTAAGTATAGATTATCTAAGAGGTTGAAATCAGAACAGAGGCAACAACATCGGCGGCTGGTGGAAGCTATCGAGACAGAAACCTATAGGCTCCTGGGGATTTACTTGGACGGAGGCAGGAAAAGAAATACAGCTACAGTCTTTTTTTCGGCCAAATAATCTCTCCTTTCTCTCTCTCTCCCGTGTTCCTGCAGCCTTCTCCAACGCCATTAACACCCCTCCATTAAAGTGAAATATCAGATGTGGTCGAACATGAACACGGACGGAGCTCCCATGACATCAGCTCCGCACTTTGGCCAAAAAAATCCCCGAAGCTCTGGCACAAAAACTCGCACACAACTCAGCAAGTGGTTTATTTTTTGCGGGCTAATAGAGTGAAAGCACACAGACTTCACCGTCTTGTTCCTGCAGCTAAGTAGCTCTCTCTTATAATCCCTTAAACATTAACACGGGAGTTACATTTTTCTTTATGCGCGATTTCGATTTAAGTGGCGTTCTCCTACATTTCCCGCCGCTTCCATTACGGACTGTAAGTGTTGTCCGCTCTCCATAAACATCAGAAATTGGCAGCGTGTGGAGCTTTTCGCTGAGAACAGTTTGTCAGCCAAGATAATGACTCATCTGCTTTTCCTCTGTGGCCTTGATTCTTTTGTCCTATAAACAGAACGTTTTCTCTTTTTTACAAAGGAAGATCACATCCAGCAGAGTCCCATTTTTCAAAATAACATCAACTGTGTTGGTTTATTAAGTAAAATATTTAAAAACGATGCCATATTTCCAGTATTTTCACTTTATTGGTGTCAATAATCTACAGTTGGAAAAAGGAAAAAGGATTAGTTTCATGTGGTAACAAGTTGTTCGTACATTATTTCAATATAAAAACAATGTTTGTTGTCTAACCTGTCTTAACCTGTTATGTCATAACCTGTTTCTGTTTCATGTTTCAAAGTAACTTACTATAAATGTGTTATAATGCTTCACGTGACAATTGTTATAACTATGTATCTTGTTATAAATGTTTTAAGTTACCATAAATGTGAATGAAACGGTTCACACTAACATATTTTCATGTGTAAACAGGATATTTTTACATGACCACATCATACTGAAACGTATAGGTTTTATGTTATAGCAATAGTCTATAGTCACATTATAACAAGATATTTTAAAGTTATAATAGGATATATTCATGTTACGTTATGACGGTGTGGCAGGCTATCATGTCATAACATGGAACATTTTGTGTCATAAAATGTTTTAAGGTTATAGTGAGAAATGTTTTATGTTATAACATGATCATTTATTTTGATAACAAGAAACATTTGACATTATAACAATATATTTTCATGTTATACGAGGATATATTCATATTATATGTTCACGTTACGGCTAGAAAACTGTCACGTTATGAAATATTTTGTGTCATAACAACATGTTCTCATGTTATCCCAATCATTTATTGGGATAACATGAAACATTTTTAATCATAACAACATCATAACATCGTTCTGTCACCTTACAGTGAGAAATATGTCACGTTATAACAGTTCGGGTTGTCAAAACATGACGTGAAAAAGTTGTATTTTAACGATACCTCATCACATAATTACATGACAGGATATTTTCATGCTTTATTTTGTTTATTTGTATATTTACATTCATGTTACAGCGTGAAACAATTCACATTTTCAACACTAAATATAACTATAACAAATTATCACGTTCTAACCTCAAATGTTTCACGTAATTTCTGTAATGTGATCATATATTGTTCACATATGAATATATTTTTCACCATATAATCATGTAATAATGCAGAAAAAATAAATATCAATACATATGTTTGAAATATGATACCGATTCTTTTGTCTTTCTGTGGCGCGACACCAGTGCGACATCATTTCATAATGTGTTTAAAGCAAATAGATGAGACAGGTTGTTGGAACTCAGATTTAAAGCCATCATCCATCCACAGCTTGTGTTTTTGTTTTCCCAACCTCCAGACAAGTCGGGGCAAGTCCAGTCCTGACGCGCCGCTTCAGGGACCGTGGGACCCCTAACCCCAACGTTTCTGCTCATAAGGTGTTGCGTTAAGGTAAGTTACATTAGCCCAAGTCACGTTACTCACGTTACAGCATGTCCCCAATTAGTTCCTATTAATTAATCACAATGCATCAGCTGTCTTTGGATTCTTATTATCAGCAGACAAATGCAGAGAACGCCGACACGTTACGTAACGTATAACGTATAAGTGCAGCAAATCAGAAAATGCTTCCGACAGTGATCTGCATTCAAGATTCAAGACGGCGGCGGATTCTGCAAAAAAACCTAGTCGGGAGAGTCTGTTTTTACTGCACGCCTGCGTGAACACATCCACCCTGCAGCTTCAGACTGTGTTCTGGGCCCGGAAGCCTCTGATCGGACGTCCAGAGGGACCCGGGAGCGTTCAGTGTTTGTACAACGGCAGCTCGTACAGTAGTTTCCGTTCTTGTATTAGATGCAGCTGTAGCAGTGTTTAGGTGTGCCTCTCTGGAACCTTGTGTGTAATAATGTTACACGGCTACCGCTCGACAGATGTGCGCCTCTCTCTCCTCCTGACTCACACACACATGCATACAGATGTGCACGGAGAGAGAGAAAAGACAGAATGAGGAGTCTCCCTTCCCTCCTCCCTCCTGAGTATCCTTCCACACCTTGTTGATGGGACCGGAACTTTTCCTGGTGTTTCGCCGGGGTGGGCCCTGCTTGACTCATGGGGCTGAATGAGAGGGGTCGCGACCCGTGCTATGAACTGCTTCCTGTTTCTGTTGAAGCGGTCTTCCGAGGCCTGCGGTGATCACAGGAGAAGCTGGCGGGCAGCCGGAGCGCATCCAGCTTGAGGTGCTGCCGCCACAGTAAAAAAACATACATCAGCGGAGCAGTAGCTGGAACGGGGGAGATAGTGAAACGCTATTATTTACTGCTATAAGGGCCGCGGGGAGAAATATGTTCGCTCTGTCAGGCGTAGAAGACGAGAGGCGGTGTGAGACTGGAGGCTTCATGCAGCTTGATGGGGAAAGTTTTCCTTATATTTCTTAGTGATTCTCAAACTTTTCAGGCCTCACTTTAGGTGATTACGGTTTATATCAGCATGGGTCCTATTCTTTTTATTGTTTTGGCTTTTATTTTTTATCAGTCATGGAAACACTATCCACAAAAGTATGTGCTGCGGGAATTCAGCGCTAAAGTGTGTTTCACTTTTAATAAATAGACATAGACAAGGAAATGGCTCAAACTGAATCTGTATCCTGGTGGATGAGTGGAGCCTCTAGTTATCTGTACAAGAGGATCCACTACTTAAAACTCAAAAACACCAGCAGCATTTATGAATCCAGGAAACTTTCTTCAGAACGGTGATCAACAGTGTTTCTCTCCCTCGCTACACAGCGAGCTAGCCCCGCTAACGTTAGCGCCGACTGCACTGCTCAACATCTGGACTGGAGCCTCACCTTTAACGCTTCGTTGTATCATCAAGTATCATTAGGAAAATAAAATGTCTTTTCAGAGTGTTTCATTTCATTCGTAGTAGATTGCCAATGGGCGGCTAACAAAAGGTCTGATGTATGAAGGAGTTCCCAACCGTGAAAAGCTTGCTTCAGCAAAGTGTTGGGCAAGAAACAAGTGGGGGGTGGATGAATAAACAACAACAGTTAAACAAATATAGATCTTTTTTCTCCAATGTAAAGAAACTAGACGGCACTCAGCTCGCGGTGTTCAAAGCACCAACGAGATACATTTCAACAGCAATGTGTCTTTCCAGAAATTCGCGAGGGTTTTGCTGACATTAGCTTACTTCAGATGTGAGTGGATACAATGTGATGTATCTGCGAGGATCTTGGCATCAATATAATGTGACTTTACCTTGTTATGTTACCTCTGAACAAACGTAGGGGTCTTTGGTGATGGTGTTGAGGTTCAGCGGTTGAACACACAGCCTAATCCAACACGGTCAGGACTTTTAGAGGTTCCTCAGGATCATCGTTTAACCGTCTTGTTATCCTTTTTTTTTCTTCTCAACAAAGACAAACCGAGCACATTTGAATTTAACGTGAAACAGGAAAGTTAACTGAGGTTCATTTGGGTGACTAACCTCCTCAGCTGGAAAGAGAGAAAAAACAGTTCCTGCACGAATCTGCTCACAATAAAGTCTGTGGATTATCCAAAGCACTTATTTACAGGTGTTAAAAGAAATGTCACTTATAATCCCTCGAGAAAACTGTGCGACTGCGACTCTTCAGCTGAGGGATCCCGACCTGCAGGTTTGTACGCGGTCATGTTGCTATGGCGCAGAAATAGAGGCCAGGAATACCCAAAACCACAGGCAGCATTACACTTGCATGCGCTTGAAAATGGAGACTAAAGAGAAAAAAGTCTGCGTTCACTTTTGCATTCAGCCAAACACCAATTAAAACTGTATTATTAGCTTCATCGGTGATGCACGATACAAATCAAGTAGACAAGAATTGAACTTCCCACGTGCCTGTTAATTAAAAAAAAAAATAGGAAGAATAACAAAGATGTCATTAACATCGACTTCACAGCCTCGGAGTAAACGAAACTTGTCGGTCGCATACAAGCTATTAGATTCATACCTCAGAAAATCAATGTAAGTGTAGGAAAACTGTTATTAATACCCCAAAGCACCATGTTTACACCGGTAATGGGATGCTTAGCAGCAATTACAGATTGGATCTTTTAAATACAGAGAGAGCACCGAGTTTGCATCTTATCTGACAAACACAGTCGCCTTATTCGATTTTTTCCTTTCCCTCCTCGGTCGATGGCTCCTCGTGACCTCCTTGTGCCCTGCTGACAACTGTCATGCGGTGATTTAGGATTATTTTTAAATCAGGAGCTGTCGAGGTTTTGACGGGACGAGGATGGGGTACCCGCGTCCCCCGGAGACCTTGTAAATCTGGACAGTTTACTACAGAGAGGGAGGGGGAGGAAACGGCCCCTTGCGCTCTCCCCGTCCAAGCCCGCCGTAATCCCACCACTTCCTCTCCTCCGCTCTGCTGCCCGGGCTCACGCCGTAATGCATTTTCTGTAACTAACAGCCGTTGTTTCCCGATTGTCACGCTCCCATCCCTTTCTCCTGGAATGTGTGTATGTGTGTGTAGAGCGGTCGGATAGGGTGTTGGGGTTTAGAGCTCTCTACTGACTGGAGAGCTGAGGAGTGGGGGGTGAAAAGGGGGAGAACGACTGGCAGAAGAAGGTCTGGAATTGCAGTTAATATTAACACTACCCTCCTCCATTACCGTTTACCACCTCCTCCCTCCCTCCTCGCCCCATGACTGAGCTATGGCGGCCAGGCGGGGTGCTCCAACCTGGGGGCCTCCTCCTTCCGTCACGCTTGCCCCAGCTCTCTCGAAACAAGAACACATGGATGTCAAGTCCTCTCGCGCTGGCAGTGTCCTGCCCCTTTCAACAGCCTTTACTCCGTTTAATTAGCCATGTCCCCCCTTAGCTCCACATATAGGGTGCATGACAGGCCGAAACACACACATACTCCACGGAGGATGGCACGCCGAGGGCGGCTTGGCAGCAGTCAGAGGGCAATCAATTCACACTGTTCGCTCTCAGTAACATTCCTCACAACACTTCCTGACAGGTCTGAGTCAGGCAGCTCATGTGCTCCACAGCACTTAGTGAAGCTGACTAGGAGGTCAAATCCCTCAAAGGAGCGCAACAGGTTTTTTGGGTTTTTTTTTTTTTTTTAGAAGATTCGCCAGCGAACGCCCCTCAAGTGATGAGAGCATCGCCTATAAAACTCACCTGCCGCCTGCTGCTGCTGCTGGTAACTTTTTAACGGACACTTTACTGAATGTTAAGTGATAAAAGATGACGCCCAATTAAAGGTCACGAGCAAAGTCAAAGTAAGGATAAAATGCTCTTTTTAGTTGAAAGATGTGTTTTGGTGTTTTGAGTGCCGCTCATCGCTGAAAACGGTGAGATATTTTTTTTTAAACTATCCATCCATCCGTTTATTTTACTCTGCTTATCTGCGGTCGGGTCGTGCTGGCAGCAGGCTCGGCACGGTATACATAACGTCCGCAGGCTTTCCCATTCCAGATGAGATATGTTATCCCTCAAGTGAGTTCTGGGTCTTACCCCGGCCTCTCCTCCCAGCTGGACATGCAAAGGGAGGCACCCAGGAGGCATCCTAATCAGACGCCCAAAACCACTTCGGCTGGCTCCTTTCAGTTTGAAAGAGCAGCAGCTCTATGAGCTCCCTCCGGATGTCTGAGGTACGCATTACAGTGGGGAGGCCAGCAGTGTGCTTTACTGTCTGCCGCTGTATTTTTTAATATTAACACAGGGGGAAACCAAAGTGGTAGGTATTCATAGTCTACACATTTTGGCTTCAGGTGACGAAAACACGTACGTACGTTTACAAGGGCTACATTTATTAAGCTCTTTACTGTATCATAAATGTTAAACATACACATATCTTATCCTAGTTAAAGGGGCACAGTGTGGTTCTGGAGGAGAAATTCAAACTCAGTATTAATGAGGTAATAATACAAATCAGAAATATGTATTTTTTTTCGACAACTGAATAAAAAGCTTCTCTCAGAGGAAAATAAGTTTCCCTGAACACTGTTTGAAGCTGGACAGGTGGCAGGGTCCGCCAAATGTAAACAAATTAAGTAGTTTGTTTGTTTATTATTCACTCAATCGGTCTTCCCATTTATCTTTTTGCAAGAAAGCGAAACTGTGGGGTTTTGTGGGGGAGAGCTCATTCTATTCTGTCGCCAGAATAAAATGTGGGCTGATAATGTTCCAGATGTTTATGACTTCGGTTCTGGAAGGTGGATGGGATGGTGGTAGTGTAACAGCGAGGCAAGAAGGCTGCTCAGCCAGTGACAACAGTTCAAGACTGTGTTTCAACATTTTTAACTTTGAAAGAATAGGATACTTTTTAAGAGGGACCACAGTGTTTTTTACATTTATGGAAGCGTGACTCCACTGAATACATTGAAAGGAGAGCTTGGGACGATTCCCAGCCTTATTTGTCGTGAAAAAAAAACAAAAAACAGGTGTTTTTGACGAGACAGTGGAACTGAAGGTTTCCAAAGAGACCTCAGGACATCTCCTGCCATGTTGGTGTCGACCACAACAGGTATTTTAAGCCAAAGCAGCATCTTCTCCTCGCCCTACCTAAGTGGTTTTTGTGCCTAAACATAACCAGATCTTAAGCACAGAATGTGTACATTGTAATACCATGTACTCAGAACAGGGGGCCTGTTAACCTGCAACAACAAAATATAAACCACACATCAGGAGAGAAAAATAGTCCCAGGTGTGCTGGAGAAGGCAACAAACTTTTTATTAAAAGACATTTTAATACCAATCTCTGACACTAGCCTCCTTCACCAAATATAATAATATATATGTAGATATTCAGCCTAGACTGTAAGTTGTTATCGCTGTGTGACTGAAAGAAAATACATGTCAGACTGTGCAATTATATACAAATATATCATTATAGAATTAAGCATTGGCCACATAAAGCTGAGATAATACTAGTGATCCATTACCACTAAACATAGCTTCTCACAAAGCGTAACCACGGAGCAGCAGGGCCATTCGTCTAAGAAGGAGACACACAGCTGATGATAACGGCGCACACACACTTATCTCCCCCCAGGTTAGTCGACCAATCTTGGCGTATTCCTTTAATCACGGCGTTAAAAGAAACAACAACAGACGTGGCAGGAATGAACGATAACCTCGATACTTCAAAGCTGCCTGCAATCAGATCACTGTGAACTCCAATAATCCGCGGCACAGGAGGTGAGGCTCTCCTGTCTGAACTGTGTGTTTTCACTAAAATAGATCCTGGCCGGCCGGGCTGACCCCTGAGGTGGGGTGGTGGGGGGGATCACCACAGGTCCTCTGCAGGTTGTCGCAGGGAATCAGAGCGGCCTGCAGCCAGAGCTGAGGGCTAAAGGTTGAAGGGTGTGCGAGGTAGCCTATGACCTCCCGATTTGGCTCGGGCGCAACAGCCGAGCTCTCTGGGGGGAAACCTCTGCGTGACCCGGCTCAACCTGTGTTGTGCAGGCCACCGCCACCACACTGCCTGAACAAAGATGGAGGAGGTAGAAGAAGAAGAAGACAGAGAACATGGAGGGAGGCAGATTTTAATGGGAGACAAAGGTTCTGCGTTGTGAGCGCACTGGGACTAATTCAGCTTTAGTTCAAGTCTAGGTTAAATGCGTTGGGAATGAGTCAATGCTGGCCGCGGAGAGTGTGACTAACAGAGCGGGTCAGCCCTTTTCTGGCTGCTTTTCGGACCAAAAGCAGGCTGAGAGGAGAGGGAGCGGGCGAGCAAGGCTTCTTTGTGCAGAGCGAAACAGATGAGATGAATCCATCATCAGCTCGATATTCTCTCTCAACCCTCAACGGTAACGAAGGGTACTTTGAGGCAGCGGGCGGGCGGGCGGGGGGGGGGGTGAGACTAAGTGGAGCGTGGGATTGTGGAATAAAGAGACCTGGCTTTAAAGTCGTCATTAGCGTTGATGTCAGACTCACTGAAATGTTTATTCTAAAACATCCAGGTGGCTGCTCATTTGTGACAGTCGTCCTTCCTCACATCTGGCGCAACCGTGAAACCTTTTGCAGAAAATGAAACAAGTTGCACAGAAGAGTCATTTTGCAGGAAAGCAGGAGCAGACGTGATGGAACCATTAAAAGAGCAGTTTGCAAGATATGCCAGCATTTTTTAAAGACGTCTATGTACTATGATGCCTGTCCTGTCTTATAGAGGTGACAGTCTGACAGCCCTCTTTAGTTAGTTGTTAGTAGTGTGTGTGATAAAAACACAAAATGTAAGGAAACTAATTACTCATACTTGTATTTTCCTTACTTAACAGGAAAGTAAAACCACACGCCTTCTAAATCTAAGTTTACCGAACTAAGACGAGCTCAACTGCCTCGTTAACTCGCTGCATTCAAGCTCAACCCAAACAAAACAAAACTCAACAAAAACAGTTTATGGTTTGTGTTTCCACAATCATCTCTGGTTTTGCTCCACACTCGTGTCGTCTTGTCTTCCCTGAAGTCGCAGCCTTAGTGGGAGCCACTGTAAATCGCCTCCATACTGCATTACCTGTTTTCAAAATGACCTATGTCGATCTTGGAGGCTGTGTTCAGTCCCAGTTTGGTTTCCAGCTGTTTTCACTATCACATCAGGATGCCAAATCCAGTTGCGCGAGGCCCTTTTGCCCATGGATACCGATCTGAGGTACTGTTCCAAACAAACTCTAGTTGCTGGCTAACTGAGTCATGAGCTAATGAGCACAGCTCGTGAAGAGCAGCAGTTGTTGGTGACTCTGGCGACATGCTGTCCCTGTAATTTTAGAACTACCTTTGAATTCTGTCCGTTCAAGACAAATTCTACCTTCTCAGCTCAGCTTTTTGTCCATGAGGTGACACGACAGTCAGCCTTCACCGCTGCAGGTTCTTTGATGTCACTTTGGTGTTTCTGGGCCTTTTCATGACTCTGAAACCCCCAAATCCTCCCAGATGAAGCCAACATCTGCTTTGTCTGTTACACCAACGCCCAATTTTGAAGCCTTTGCATGATTGATCAAGGTTTGTTATTATCTTAAATGTTTCTTTTATTTCACTATCTGCAAGTGCTGTTATTTCCCCGAAGTGTTGTTTTGAAGATTTTAATATTTCAAGTATGACACGAACACACTGGTATGAATTACTTTGCATTCGCCACTGGAACACAGTGGACGTGGGGATGCAGAGCCAGAGCTCGATGTAGATCAGATACCAAAACATGGAAACAGGGTTTTGGAATTCCACACATTCTGTCCAAGATTGTCTCCATTAGGGTCGGCTATCAGGCCGCAATACTTTTTGCACACTGACCAACATTTTTTGTCAAGTGTCCAAGTAAAGTAAATCATGAATTTGTCAGATATTTCTTACTGAGAGCTGTATGAGAAGATCAATACCACCCCTCATGTTTGTAGAAGTACCAGTATAAAGCGTTATCTGTCGTTTGTTTAATTTGTATTTTACAAGAGATATGTCCCAGAATGTTTCTTGGCCTGAAGCGACAGAGAGCAGCAGGGAGGACCTGGGAGTTAGCATCGTCCTGGTTCCCCTCAATAAAAAGCCTTTTCAGTAAGATTTTGAGGGATTTCAGATTATTGTGACAATTACACATTTTGTACAGCAAAATAACTTTCACAGATGAAGAAAATTCTAATGATTTTGCAGTAGCCGGAAGTAAAATGCTAACGTTAGGCTACAAACAAATTACACTGTGGCTGACTTCAAATAACACACTTTACTATGAATTGACCCTAACTTTAACCAGTCCGGGCTAACTTGCTAACAGAAGCTACAGTTGCCAGCAGTTAGCCATTACTCTGGTGTTGTACTGCCTCCTATTTGGCAACAAACAGGTGGCAAAATCTTACATATGGCACCTTTAAAACTATGGTCGCATCTAATGATTCACTATACTAACTTATATAATGTCAAAAATTGCTTATTTTGTCCCCAAAATCCAACTTAAAAGCCATAACTTGACATTATTTATATGGCAATTTACAGTCTTAAAGTCATTGTCGATTGATTCTCTGTTGATGGACGATTAATCAACTAATTTTTTAAGCATTGGTTAAGACATTAAAGCCGATTAAACACCGATTAATCAGGACTTTTGGCATTGTTCACGAAAAGCACCGAAACTCATTATATTGGAGCTGCAGACATAACAAATGTAATAAATCCAGCTCCAGCCTCAATGGAGTCATTCTCCCTCCTTCACACACACACACACACACACACACACACACACACACCATGCTAATAGTGATCACCTCCCCTCAAGGACAATGCAACAGATAAGCAGCTAGCCGCTCATTATCACCCTCGGCCCAAACAGCGGCGCGTCGCTTGGTTAAGCTGCATTTCCTCTCAGCTGAAGCCAACATTTGTCGCTGCCTGCTACTGTCCCCTGACCGTCAGCCGCTGGCACCTTCAACCAATTGTTGTTTACTCATTGAGGGCAATGAGGCTCGACTGCTGCAGGGTGGAGGAGGAGGAGGAGGAGGAGGTGGTGGTCAATATATGTTAATGAACATCCCTCTGTCTTTCTGTGTCTTTGTCTCTGCACGAGAGGCGGCTGGTACAGACGGAGCATTAATGCGCCGCAGGTCATGCTTTATGCTGATGTTTTCTGCGTGCACGTGGGCGTACTCATATGCTTCCGTGTGCTAATTGCGGAGTGCGTGTGCGCGGCGGAGGCGTCGCGTGGAGAGGTGGGGATGGAGTGCAAGCGATGACAAAATGCATCCTGGCCTCGCACCTCAGTGTTTGTGTGGTTTCTGTGGAGCTAGAGAGGCTGAGGTGTTAACAGAGGAAAGGCAGGTGTTAGCTCCAGTGTGTGTGTGTGTGTGTGTGTGTGTGTGTGTGTGTGTGTGTGTGTGTGTGTGTGCTCAGCCATAAAGGAATAAATCCTGCACACTTAATGACACGAGGTTGAAACACCAGGAGAATCACGACACTTGTTGCTTTAAAAGAAATTATTCAGACGCCTTTGTGCTCCGAGTCGAATTTACTTAATTCGCCGTCGCAACCCCTCGTTTTTTTTAATTTTCAAATGAGTGGAACAGCAGATACGCAGCCGTGGAACCGAATCAAAGCTCGTTCAGGAGGGAAGAAAAACAAACAAACACAGGTGCCAACATGTTGCAAAGATCCTTTTAGGTGTTACACGCCGTATTACGGGTGACATTAAACCACACGGTGCACCAAAACGCCACTTTTCGCTTCGCGTTCTGCAGCTTTGCACAGATTAATTATCAACAATCGAGTGGCTGGCAGCAGTTCCTCTTAAGGCGACCTTTATGAATGTTGTTTAACTGCTTTATTGATGCGTAATAGTTGCCAGGTTGTGAATAATCCATCTTGCAAACAGTCGAGCCAAAAACTAAATGCTCCTCACTTTTCTCACTTGCTAATAAGCCATCAAGTGTGCAGTAATAGATGGTGATAAGCTGTTAAGAGAGGATAAAGCATCAATTCTGCAGTCACGGCGTTAATTTGGAGTCACCTCTATTTTTTTAAGAAGCCATCAACAAAAGCTGTTTATGTCATCTAGATTAAAGGATAAGTTCAGACAGAATTATCTTAAGTCTTTAGAAAGTATTACTGTGTTATTTCAGTTTGGATATTGTTCGGCAGTTGTTCATTACGTCCCTGTCGCGCTTTAGCCGCGATTCGGGCTGACACGTGTTATTTTGACAAGAAAAGGGATGGAGACTAATTTACCCATCGCGCGGGGAAACAAGAAAAACAGCCACAAATATCAATTTTGACAGCTTTTTTTTTTTTTTCGCTCCTTCTGCTTCTGTTCTCGCTGCATTATCAGCATTAGTTTCATCCCTGCTGTCAGTCCTCATTCCTGGCCGGAGAGAGAGAGAGAGAGAACACACATCCACTTCCACAGGCACAGAATGCTGCAGCGTTACGGCCTCTCGGAGGTGAGGGCGGAAAATAAACAGTAGTAAACAACAGTAGCAGCGGGGAGTCGGCCCCCCTGCTGTGTTGATTATCGGAGGGCCGTACACAGGCCCGATCCCCACGCCTCCTCCCCCCCTCGGGAGCTCACCGAGCGGGAACGGCTGCTGCTGGCTGCCCACTGAGAGGCCAGAAACATCTGGGCCTCAGTTCAGCCCGAGCTCACCTCATTTACACCCCTCGGTGGTGGTGGTGGTGGTGGTGGTGTTGTTGTGGTGGAGCAGTAACAAGCAATCAGCAGGAAACAATGAGGGGGAGAAGGCTGCTGCACATGACGGAGGAGCATGAGGGAAAACTGGGCTGTTTTTTTGTGTGTTGATAAGTGTAAATTATCTGTGAAATGTTTTCTTATTAAGGTAGAAAACGACCAGGTTTCATTGCACACTCGCACACCTGGAAGTGGCTGAGTGGAAGAAAGCTTCCATCGAATGAGCCGTGGCAGCAGCAGCAGCAGCAGCACCGGGTGGTTTACAATATATGATTTTTTTACAACGCCAACACAAGCCTGGAACAACGTCGGCTCCGTTGTTGGTGTCTCTCAGTGCGTTTGTTTGCAGAGATTTTCAGCTTCCCTTTCTCGACTTTTGCAAATTAGCTACGTCTCCCGAGCGGGGATTTGTGAGGCTTACTCAAAGGCGTCTTTGACAAATAGGTTTAAAGTGTGGCGCTGTGATCTGGCGTACATTCGTCAGTCATACATTGTCTTCATGTGTAGCACTGTGTGAGTTAGGAAAATGGCAGCAGGCCAGTGTGCTAATGGCTGCTGGTGAGGGAAACCTTCACTGCCTTCTGGCTCCCTCTGCTGGCAAAATGTGGGGATGAAAAGGGCAGAAACTAAAAAAACAAGTGACGATTATGTTTTTTTTAATGCACTTTTGCAGTATTTTGTATGAATTTAAGTCCAGAGGCAAATTCTATATCTTAAAAAAGGTCTTCAAAAATCTTCCAGGGAACCTCATTCATGCAATTGTTGGGTAGAAGTTATTATTGAAGAGTGACTCATCAAACACCCTGATTGGCTGCCAGCGTGAAGGACGATGATAAGAGGGAATTAACTGCTTTCTTGTGCGAGAAGTTCTACTGAATTTCAATTTCTGTGGCCTGTTAAAATTTGTTTGAAGAAGTTTCTGCAGATGTTGGCATGACTTGTGTGGATAAAATTTGGCCAATCAAAAAGAATATTAGTAGATATGAAGCTACATTACTGTCCCAATTATGTCCTTAGTTCACCCATTAGATGGAGTAATTTTTGACTTGACGGTGCAGTAAAAGCTCAGGTGTCAGTAATCAAACTAATGATGGCTGAATATTCCATTTGGCAGCTTCTGTTCCTGGGGCCTGGTTGTTTGTCTGCCAATTCACAATCCCTGCCGCGGCTCAACTGGAGTGTCTGATTAGAACGACCATTAGCGTGATTAGCAACACCTGAGCTCCTTGTAGGAGTGAAATGCTGTGAAACAGGCCAATTTCTGCTCTGACCTTATGTTTTTATCAAACATACGCTCACTGCCAAAACCAGCTTTTGCTATTTGGGTCCCACTTTACATCTTGGCATGAAGGTGCTTCCCAAGTAAACTTTAAAAAAGTTCCCAGTTAGAGTATCTCAGAGGCAAAACTTATTTACATTGTGTGTGCAGTATTTTTGCTGTTATTTTTGTTTGGTACAGCCATGTGTCTGTCTGTAGCAGCATCAACAACATCTCGTGCACTTTGCTTCATCTAATTATTTTTTGTCCTTATCTAGAGGTCAAAAGTTCAAGTTCAGTTTAAGATTCACTACCATTGTCTAGCTGCAGCAACAGGGGAAGCTGATGGCAATATCCTTGTCCTTACATTTTTGTAAAAAGTTTAAGGGGACAAATAAAACATGCGAGTCTGTCAGTGTCGTAAATATACATATAATTGAAAAACCATCCTAATTTCATAGCCAGAGAAATGCGTAGTCTGCCAACTGCATGTCATTTTGTGATATGTGACCTACAATAGTTGCAAGTGTACTATATTTTGCAGCCATCAATTTCAGCTCAACAAGCAAACACCCCAGCTAGAAACGAGGCTTTAAGCAAACCATCTGTACAGTATCGTGAATAGAAAACTGACACGTGAAGTTCTTTGTTCCTCCAATTTATTATGAAAATGTACAGGGGAATTAACGGTAGGACTTCTGGTAGCGGGCACGAGCTCCAGGTCCACCGAACTTCTTGGACTCGCAGCGACGTGGATCGGCGACCAGCAGGGTCCTGTCGTACTGGATCAGGATGTCCTTGATCTCCTTCTTGGAGGCCTCATCCACATCTATAGGAAGACGAAGGTTTAATGTTATTTTACCAGAGCTTCTCCATACAAAGTGTTACAACTTTCAGCTGTTTTTTTGTTATTTCAGGTGTTTCACATCAGTTGTGGGCTGGTTCAAATAATATTACTAAATGTGGTGTCCTTTGGCCAGGTAGTTTCCATAAAACCAAGGTATTTATGTCTAACCCCATACTGCACATTAATCAATGCAGTAAACGCTGCTCTTTAATGATCTCACCATCAAAATGTCATGACAGTTTAGCACTTGTAGGTTCAAATGTTTCTAACGTGAAGATTTGAACCTTCTTTTGAAAGCTGTGTTATAGTTTGAGTTTACACGTCTGTGGATATCAGGGATGACTGACAGTATTTTATCTTAGTGTCCATGTATCAATACCATCAGTGAGACTGTCAGACCAGCTTTCATCAAAAATCTAATTATTTAGAGATGAAGGTTTACTTCAGAACAAGAATAATGCACTTATATTTTACAAACACTGACACCTATTGCCTGAAATAAATCACTGGCTCCTAAGATACACCTATAAACTTCCGATGTTATCCGGCCCAGTTCAATTCGCTCAAAGTTTTACATCAAGCATTTTCACAAAAGCATGACTGACAGAAAAGGTAATACCCACACTTCTGGTAGTAGGCAACCAGGGCTTTGGAGATGGACTGACGGATAGCTGAAAGACAATAAATCATGAATTATAGAATAGTGAGGGGGAAAAACATCCTGAAATGCATCGAGTGCAGATAGATACATTTATCACTCCAGGGCTAAACCACGAGGATAAACAGTTGGCCTGAGGCAACTTAAATGCCAAGTTAGGCTAGTAAAGCTGGCAAGTGAGCTGGAAAGTGGGGAAGAGAGACCCATTGTGTGGAATTACAATTCATAGTGAGTGAGGATTTTAGTATTTATAATTGTAACTGCTTATTTAAAAACAAAAAAAAAAACACCTTTGTGTAGGGGCTGGTGAAATGGACTGGAAAGTAGATTAATGTGCCACTTGCCCAAATGAGCAGGTTGGAAAAAAACCCTTAACATTTAACCCTTACTTCAAACCACAGTTCTGCTTACCGTAGATCTGTGCGACATGTCCGCCACCCTTCACTCTGACTCTGATGTCAACTCCAGCAAAACGCTCCTTGCCCAGCAGCAGCACTGGCTCCAGAAGCTAAAACAAGAGCATATACTGATGTTCAGCATACATTTTCAAAACATTCCTGCCAAAAGGAATATATGCAGGTTTACAGGTGTTACTAAATCCATATTATTCTCAGGGGCACTGCTATGTAAAATGCAATAAAAAGACTTGTTTGCAAAGTGAAGTTATCATAATGTTGTCAGCTCTACACCTGACATGCTGCCCCACTCAATTTACAGATGTAGCACCCAGATGTTAACCACCTTTCACATGGGAGCTCACCTTGTACTGGAGGGTGGCAGGCTCCACCATCTCCAGGGGTCTGCCGTTCACCTTGATCAGGCCATTCCCCCTCTTGCAGTGAGCAACTGCTGTGGCGGTTTTCTATGACAAAACCATCATTGTTAGACACCATCAGAAACAACACAGAGGACCAACTTTAATATGTACTTCAGTCAACTTACAAATATATGTATGTTGTTACGATTCATACATTTTAATGATCAGTATGCAGATGCATAGCAGTGTGCTGGATCATGACAGTGAGGATCCTGCCGGTTCATGGGCAGTGATAGGCATATATGTACACAAAGTTAAACCGATGAAGGTGTCATTAGTTTTTAATTCATACATTTGGTTGATGGAGGAGCCTTTCTCGGGCCATGTGATTAGCTATGGTTGCTGTCATTATCACTTATAAGTAAAGAACTGTTACCGATCGCATTTTCAATAATGTACAGGATATGTGTGCTTGTTTGAGGACACGTTGCAAGCTAAAATTAACCGTTGTCATCCTCTCTAAAAGTATCAGGAGCTTGCCACCGTTAGCAACCACAGTAGCTAGTTAGCCTACATCGGATCCAATACATAGCAAGACCATCCGGTGGCTAATACATAGATTTTTCACTGACTTTGTAATCGTTAACATCGACATTTTAGACTCTAGACATACTTAAGTCAATTTCCGAGCTACATCAATCCTCCAACAGCTAAATTTGTCGGGTATATCGCTGTAAAACTACGACACACGGCCACTTCATGTTAGCTACTTTAGCTAACGTGCGCTAGCAAGACAGGGCAGCCACAACACCGCACGTGGATTAATTTCTATATTTTTACTTACTTTACGTCCAAAGACCTGGACAGACTGCAAAGGACCTTTAGCTGGCATGTTTCTGAAACACACAGGGCACAACAGTTACATTAGAATCCAGTAAATAAGTCTGATTTATGCTATTTTAGCGGATCAGGGGGAAGAACATACCGTCTTCAGCTAGGGTGCCGTACGGAGAGACCGACGGGGTTTCACGCGGCGAAAATCAGGGGCTGTTGCACGACACTTCAGACCTGCTTTGTGGTAGGATTTGCGACAGTTGCTCTCGCTCTACCTCCATTTTGCAGGTTGTTGTCATTAGCTGTAAATTTGTTGTTAAAAATCGCAGTTTAATGATAGAAAATGGCAATTTCATCATTATAAATCGTCTTGTATGAAGCAAACTCATTGATAGTATGAAGATAGCCTTTTCTGAGCGTCTGGAAGTTTGTTAAAAGGTGACTTTAAGGTGTCTTTTCTAACAAAAGTAGCCTATAAAGTGAGATCACAAATAGGTTCATAACTTAGATAATTCAAAGAACAGAAATGACACCGCTGGAATGTAAAATAAAGTTACTTTAAGCTATGCCAAAAACAAATGAGTAAATGTTTTGCATATTTGCATGACAAGGTCATCAGATTATGCATTATTACTGTTTCCTTCCAATCTGCGCTGGAAAGCCTCCCGTTCTTAACTGGAAAATGCTTGATTCAAGGTTTTAGACTGGAGGAAAATTATCAAAATGAGGACAATAAATATGATGTACACTAATGATGTTACACCGTTAAAACATATTTCATTTTTCTGTTACTTTTCGGTTTTGTAGCTTTTTCCGTTTCACAAAAACGTCAAAATGACCACAGAAGAAGAGCAACAATCGTCCCAAAGATGTCACAAAGTCAAGGAAAAACGGAGGAAAAGCGTCACAGACAAAAACACACTTATTTATAGGCTATACTACATCAGAACATATTTAATTTTTATTATCCAAAAGAACTAAATCCCCTAGTTAAACTGATGTGACAACTTTTATTCTTCACATATTAATGAACACATATTAATGTTTCTGAATCCACCTGAGATGTGATGGATGAAGCTTTGACCACTGACAGCAATGGTGTCACAGGCGCATGCAGAGAGGAAAGGAACTTTATCATTAGCCTAGCTTAATCTTAAAATGTTTTAATCCAACATAACCATGTTAATAAATCATAATTTTACACATCATAGTTGTTTTGGTCTTCACACAGGAGCCTCTTTTATTATGACAGCAATATGGGAGGGAGACATCATAACAACTCATAAAACCCCATTATTTAAGGAAAAAATATAACAATGGTATGTCAAAGTTATTATTTCACAATCAAAAAACATCCACCAACCGATCTCTAAACTTCATCTGGAAATAAATAATGGCGATTTACTACTGACTACCTGCAAAGACGAATCGCAGGTGCAGAGGAGGGGAAGTAGCTGTCTAAACAACAAGAACCAGAAGAAGAAGCGCCACTGTTCCGCTGCCAGCTCAGATGAATGGTCAGGATCAAGCAGCATAAAAAAAATCATAGCTTCTCTGCATGGAAGCATCTACAAATTCTGATAAACCACACCCGATTTATAAGGGTAATTATAAATTAATTGCTATGTCAACAGGATCTGGTGGGACCCTAAAGCTACATATAATTTATGCTTTAGACAAATATTTCATTCTACCCTGAAGGTGTGTTTTGTCTGCTAATTGTCACATTCATCCACCAATAAACTGTGATGTGTGTCTGTATTTGTGTCCACTTCTCTTAAATCCCTGCACAGCAGCGCCCTCTAGTGTCGGGGGAGCTTCATAACATAATTTTAAGTATGACATCATTGTCATCTCAGCTGGGGGCAAGGCTGTATCACCAGCCAGATGCTGTCTGGCAGAGATCAGCACAGTGCACTAACTTCCCCCTGCACTGCAGCTTGACAGTTTACATGTAACTACACGAACTCGCTGCACCTTGGATTCATCAAGTCTTATTTTTAGGCTTGTGGTGAGTTAAAAAAAAAAAAAAAAACCCACAGAGAGCATGCGGTTGGATGCTGTTTGTTGCTGAAGAGCGAAGGGGTCAGGGGATTGGGAATCGAACATGACGTGGGAAAAAGGAAGTGGTGAGCTTTTTGGGACGTAAAATCATGAAAAAAATCAAACCGTAGTCGTTACACACAAGAGATGGGCTTTGATCTGACCGCAGTGTGACTGTTGCTTCTCTCTGCTTTTCTCAAGATGCAGCGTGGATGTTGCAGTTGTCAAAAAAAAACAAAAAGGAGTCCTGGAGAAAAGTGTCAGCTTCGAGGCTCAGTCTTACCCTGAAAGGAGGGGAAGCGGCAGGGCTGTCCCTGGGTCAGAGGAGGACTGAAGACAGATAGCATTTCGGGAATCTGTATACAGTAGCGTGAGTCATGTGCGCGGTGAGCGGTACCTACCTATGCCTGACATTTACTACAGCAGGACTGGTGTTTATAGTGTGGGCCACGGGTGAACAGGCACCTGGCTTCTTTTATTGTCAGAGGGAATGCCTGCTCCTGTCAGGGCCGCCTGCTGAGTGTTACTAGACTGGTAATGGTTTTGCCTGGACTCCCAGATTGAAGCCACAGTGGTGCGCACTGAGCTTCAGATCCAGAGCTTTATGTCAGATGCTCGTTATGTTCATCCATCCATCTGTCTCCATTTTACAAAAGCACCAGTCTATAAACATTTTTTTTTTTTTCAAAGTAACGCTTTCACGTTCGTTGTCGGCCACTTGGAGACAGTGGAACAAGCTGCAGACGCAACAGTGACATATTACCACCTATAAAGTTGTTATGGTGAATATGTTAGCAAACGGCTAGCTAATCATTCAAGTGTCAAGCCACATTTTTCATTTGTTTTGGAGCCGGGAGCACCAGGGGGAGAGCTAGCTGGTTAGCATGCAATACACAAGGCATCATAATGTCAAAGTTGCTATTTATTCACATTCGATGTTTTCAACTGAAATTCTCACATATTGTGCCTTTAACTCATTAGATCTACATATATCTCTTTGTGTGACGGTCCACTGTGTCACAAGCTGCTTTAAAGGAGCCTCTTCTCTCCTCCTTCTTACATACAGTGGTGAAATTACAGCCGAAGAATGGGAAAAGGCCCATTTTGAAACGAATGAAGACGCACGGTCGCTGTTTGGACCTTTTCCCTGATGCTCTTGAGGTGACAAATGGAGCCTGCTATGCTGAGGAGTCATTAGATGGAGGACCGAGTCCAGAGCACGGCCGGTTGTTTTCCGTACAACACTCTCTCTTTTCATTCCCCCTTCGCTCTCTCAGTTCATACGTGACAAGTCTGAGGAGTTTATGAGCCAACAGATAAATATGAGGGGATGTGGCTATAGACTGAGACTGCCAATATCTACACCGGAGTCAGGCAGACACAGGAAGCACTGTGTGGGGACCCCGGGCTGGATGATAAGCTACCAGATAAACTCCTGTTAGTGTTACGTGTCACCGGTACACGAGGAGACACACTTAGTTACATTCTCTCACTGTGGGTCGGCCGGGGCACCTTGTCACCGTCTGTATAGGAAACATGTAAAGGCCCCTGAACGGTCCCTGATTTCCTGCTCTCAGTAAAGCATACAGTCCTTTTTGTGTTTCGAGCTGTCAGCTTCGTCTTACAGTGTCCAGACCGCGGAGTTAAGCGCTCTCACATTACTGCTGTCGTGGTATTTTCATTGAAACTTTCTCCTTAGGACTGACAACCCATCCAATCTCACGTTATAACTTATTCAGATGACACATGGGCGGGTAAAAAATCACAACATTCTTAAAACATCCAAAACTCCCTTAAATCCCCATTTTTTCATGAATTCGGGCAGCGCTCCGGTTGCTTCGGGAGCTTTACAGAGGGAGGAGAGTCTGCAGTCACCCAGTAAAAGAGCTGGCAATAAATAAAGACCGCGCCATATATGTGCATTTCCTCTCGGCCGCCTTATGGAAACACATCACCTGGAGGCGTGACCCCCCCGACCTTGTCTTGTCACAGCACCCTGAGCATGAGACAACGCTCCCAGATTTACAGGGGAGGAGATGCTTGTTCCTGGCCGGCCACAGCGTCTCATTTGACCATAATAGGCCGTGCGCTGGTTGAAAAAGTGTTGCCGGTAATTGAAGTTTCCCCTGAGCAGAAGAGGAGAAGATCTGCTAAACCCCGGTAGGCGGAGAAAGAGGCCGAGAGGGGTAAAAAAAAAAAAAAAAAAGGTTTTGTGAGGTATACAGAAGTGAGGTCACCGCGGCAACGGGAGAAAACACTCTTTCGGGCTCATGAGGCAGAAAAAGGGTCTTCCCTGGGAAGCGGCCCCCTGAAGCCCATGAATCTGCAAGTCAAGAGAAATATGATTCAAGGCAGCAGGTCCTTACCTTTTATATCCTTGTGCGAGGAGCCATAAATAGCTTCGCTATCTCAGTATTTTTCGGAGAGATGTTCTGATGCACCAAAATCCTCCGTTTTGTGACACATGTACGGTTCCCACTGCTCAGATCCAGCAATGGAAAGTAACTAAGTACATTTTATTTTCTCAGGTGCTTCACTTGCTTTCATACTTCACACTATTTCCATTTTCTGCGACTTTAAACTTCACTCGGCTACACTTTGGAGGCAAATATTACGCTTTTGCCTCCACTACATTTATTAGATACCTTTAGTTACTAGTCACTTTGCAGATTACATCCTGCATGAGAGCCATATAAGCTTTTTTTTATTATTATTATTTATTTGTTTTATTGGCGTTATTTGTCTTGAATAATGATAAAACTGGAACAAAGTTACTCTAACTATGTTGAAAACACACTTTGCTTCTGTACATGTTAAATTTAGACAAAATATCCTGGGAACACTTCTCCTTAATCTGGTTTTAGTCTGACATTTTTAATCTCTTTTAATTTTTACTGTGAGTTGTACCACACTCTCCAGTACACAGTCGCTGTGGTGAACATCCCTCCCGGTCACTTTCAAGCCTCTCTCTAAGAAACAACAATCCCAAAGTGGTGCACCGACTAAGAAAAGGGGGATTTTCCCACTCTGGTATAAAATCCCCCCTCAAATGTGAGGTACCGACATGGTTGCCACTCCCCCCGTCTTGCCTGTCGCTGTGCCATGGCAGCAGTAAATATTGACGTCTGCCCGGGTGGACGACAGCTCATAGCTCTAAAATGTAGCCCGGTATTGAACCCTGGTTTGGACGTGAGCCCCTTCCATTAATTTGGCTATTTCAGCAGGCGTTTACCACATAGCAATGGGGCCTCGCAGCTGTCCCGATGCTCCGTCAACTCCCATGTGGCCTTGGAGTCACAGGGCCACGGGAGTAATGCAGGAGCGAGCGGGCTCAGCGGACATATTGTCCCCTACTCCCAGAATGCAACAGCGCCGTTGTCAATGTTATTAGTAAAAACACGTGCTGAGATAAATGTCCTGTTCGTCATCGCCACTGTGGACATTCCTTCATCATTTACTTTCCTTTTGTCGAAGATACATCTGTGTCCTCATCTGAAGGAAACTGGATGTGTGGCACCTCGTTTTATTTTTTTTATTTTATTTGACCCCACCATACACAGTTATGAGCCATCCTAAATGATAAGATGGAGGATACATCAGTTTAAAAGTGCACAACTTTGGACATCCTATGAATGAGACAACAATCAACTATCACTTTTTGTACCTTTTAAGTTCAGTGTAATTTATTCAGACACGGTATGCTTTCAACATCTGGCAAATTCAGAGAAGAAATTCTGTTGAAACCACAAGCTTTGCTGGTGTGAAGATAATATATGAATTAGTTAAGGGGCCCTAGAGCGTTAGCGGTGCCGCCAAACAAATACACGTACATTTTTGGGGTTGTTGGTGGTACAAAGCAAGTCATTTCTATAATCAAATGTGTTCAAGAATTCATATATATATAAAGGACAAATGCAATTCAAAATGCATAATATGATTGACAACTTACATTTGAATATTACTACACCAATCCCTCGGATGAAGAGACATAAAATGGATCAGTATTTGGAATGATAACGTGATCCAGGAGGCAGCTCTGCAGCAGAAATAAAGCTCCAAAGTGTGTGTTGAGGGAATAACACAATCAATTTTCATTCATATGACACGCAGGGATATTGGTCATCATTGTTATTTTCTCCCTTTCTGTCATTTTGTTTTTTTAGTCATTATTCTCTGTATATTTTCAACAATCAGAAGTGGCCCTTAAGTTGAGAAAAAGGTTGGGAACCTCTGTATATAAATCATTGAAGTACGTAAGATTTGAGTTTATGAAATATATAAACCAAAGCTCATGTGAATGAGGCCTAAATCTTGACCTTGTGTTTTGAAAATGAATCTGCAGATATTCTAAATTTTGAATATTTTTACTTTCTAGTGCTTACAGAGACTAGATAGTTTAACACTGCATATTAAAAGACATGAGTGATCACTTCACATGATCAGTTCACTGAAGAAAACCTTAAAAAATACAGTTTTAATGCTCTACACTCAAACCAGCTGACGTTGTTAGATGTCTGTTGTTTCCCTGCGAGCATCATGAGAGATCTGGAAAAGGCCGGCAGTCAGGACAGTAACTCTTGTTATGTTGGAGGCAATTCATCAACCTCTGGCGGCTTTATTTGGACTCGACGAAGAGCAATATACCATTGGAACCGGTTCAAGAAAACAAAATTATTTCATCCCTCTCACTCAAAAAGGCCTCATTATGTATCTCAGCGGGGGCCGTGTTGTTTATGGGGCAGGTTGACGGGCTCACGGAGGCCAAACTCGCCAACACAACAGCCTTTCATTCGCCGTTTGTCTGCGCTGTCACGCACGCACCGGTACTTCCCCCTCGATCAATCTCACTCACACACACACACACACACACACACTCAGCTCGCCCACGCAATCTGCCTCATCGCCCTGCTTCTCTTGTTTCCCTCTCCACCTCACCCTTTCGTTGTGAGTGTGCATCTGTGTGTGTGTGTGTGTGTGTGTGGGTCGACTGTGGTCAGGGTTCGCGTACGAGGCCATGTGGGGTCTCGGCAGACACCGACGGCGATAAAGCCGGAGAGCGTCGACAGCGTAGCAAAAGACGTCTTTATTCCTCGCTCTGTTTTTTTTTTTCCCTCTCCAGTGTTTGTATCTGATGGGCCGTGGAACGCTGAGCTCCAGCCTCCTCTTGGCCCTCCGACAACATCTGGGAATACAATGATGAATATGATTGCAGCCAGCCACTCGCATCCCCTCGTTTCTCTCCCTGCCTCCGTTTGCGCCTGCACACATATTAAAACGTCGGGGAGGATGATGGAGTGCGGCCTTGACAGCATGATAAGTACATGTTAAAACTCGCGGCGGTGTTTCTCTCGCATGACTGACGATCGTCACGTCACGCCGCCGTCCTTGCGTTTTCGCGTCGTCCGTCTCGGTATTCTGGGTGTGTTTTTAAAGCGTATGATCCATATTGTGTTTCCTGTTGTGTCTTTAAGTCTGCGCTCAGTCACTCTGTGCTCCAGGCTCCCAGGGGGAGAGGAGACAGGGCTGGGAAGCTCTGATGGGAAAGTGGGCCAGCGCTCTCAGCCCTCCACTGGAGAGCTCCTTAAAAGGCCTGGAGAGATGATGTCGTGGACTCTTTTCCTTTTCTCTTCTCCCCCCCCCTTATGTTTTTTTCCCTCCCTCTCTCCCTCCTGCAGCAGCGGAGAAGCCCGGCAGCAGGAGACGAGCCAAAGCTTTGGCCGAGCTCGTCATGCACATCAGAGAAACACACGACACTGATGACTTCATCGAGCTGAAATAAGGCCTCCATCCATCAGAAAACTGGGAAGGCTTGTTATGAAAGATAGGATTTCCCGCATTGGGAGTTATACTGCCTTGTTGTGCGCACCCCCCCGAACTGAGTCGTTATTTGTATTTCAGAGTGTCGCAATTGCAGAACTGTGACAAAGTTCCCTTTATTTGCAAAGCAAAAGCAGAAATGAGGAGGAAATGCAATATGACATTGCAGAAGTTGTGTTTTGCAAGTTTTGGCGAAAGAGCGAAACCTTTTTTTATTTAGACACTTTCCGCACACATCGGCGGGACCTGCTGCATCCTGGTTGGCGCCGACCAATCAGAGCGTCCCAAACACATTGAATAACGGATGTCTTCGCACGCAGCTGCTGGCCTTTCTGTTTCAGGGAGCACGACTAATTCTTTCCATCGCAGCCTCTGCGATACAGGTCAAGAACCACTTCATGTACACAATGCTTGTAAGGCCAGAGCAGATCGCCGTGCCCCCTCCGACCCCGCCGACGGTCAGTCCAGAGCTGCTGCGTTGGCTTTTCCCAGGTGAGCTTCCAGCGCCTGGAGTGCGATGTATCAGGCGTGTGTGGGCGAGCTCTTCACCCTTTCCTCTCGAGGCTCCCATCTCCGAGCCATCTGTCGTTATCTGGGGAATGTTCTCCGCACACTTCATGGACATATATGTACCAGGGCTTTGACATCTTTGCTATTTTTAGCACCAGCCTGCCACTGGAGGTTGTTATGGTGATGTCACGGCGGCTTTCATTATAAATCTGATTGTTTATCTTTGGTGACACTTCCTGCCCTATTTTTGTGTCATGTTTGTTTGTGTTTAAACATCTGTGGAACTGGATTTCTTTTCTACCGTCAACAGGGACCTGTTAGCCTGACTTAGACTAAAACTTCATCCTTATAGTTTAGTAGCAGAGCCTCACAAACATGTAAATTAACGTATTCTTTGCGAGATATTAATATTGACATTTTGATAAATATGTGCCCCTTGCTGTAGCCAGTAGATTAGCTTGAATATGTAGCTGGAGCCAATAGCTTGTTAGCTTAACTATGCTTAAATTTGTGAGACTTGCTGGCGCCAATATGTAGTTGGAGCCAGTAGCTGGTTAGCTCTTATATGCTTCTAGCTGAAGCCAACTGTCGGCTAGCTTAAATAGCCTGTGTAGCTAGAGCCAATAGCTGGTTAGTTAGAAAATGTAGCTTGAACCTGTATTTGTAGCCTTAGCTGATAAATAAAGCTGAAGCCAGCTGGTGGTAAGTTTTGAATAGCCCAGCCCATGTAGCTGGAGCTATTAGCTGACTAGCTTAAATATGTAGGCTAGGCATATCTGGTTATCTTATATATTTAGCTGGAGTCTGAAGCTAGTTAAATATGTAGCTGGTTACCTCATATACGTAGCTGTAGCCAGCTGGCAGTTAGCTTAAAATATGTAGCTTAAGTCAGTAGCTGGTTAGCATAGAGCCAGCAGCAGTTATGTTTTGCCTTTATTATTTTAAAAACAAGTTCTTGCTGTTCCCAACAGTGAGATCTCATCTTTTCACACTTCTGTTTCCGTACAGATTAAACAACAAGATATAACGTGTGAACAAGTGAGCTTTGGCAACGGTTAGCAGATTTTTAAAAACTTTTGGCAGGGAAGACATCCTCCTCCAGGTTTGTTTGCCAGACTAAGCTAACCAGCCGCTGGCCCCAGCTAGATATTTTCTGTACATAACATAGTATCCTCTTGTCTAGCTCTTGGTGTAATTTCAAATTGTCAAATTATTCTTATTGACATCAGACAAAGTTTGGGGTAGACTATGATTACAGTTTCAGAGCTCATAAATTAAGTTTACCTTTGGGGCAAAAGCCTTGAACTTTTAATATTTTGGTATGTTTCCAGCACACCAGAGACAAAACCGGTGCTGATCCCATGTGGCAGGTGAACACTGATCTGTTCTGTATGTGCTTGGAAGCGCAGACATGGGAAAGGGGAAAGCCACCTCAAGGTGTTTTGAGGGGATTAAGAAGGACTCTGCAAACACCAACACCACGTCCTGTTTTCCTCTGCCGTCGCGTTACTCCCGCCTGCTTTTATCGTCCTGCGCTGTGGCTCAGGTAAGAGCAGACTGGAGCTGTTGACAGGCACTGACAGGCACCACAAGTGATGATCAGTGTCAGTCGTCACCTTGTCAGCCGCGACACAGCCACACCTCGCAGTGAGGTCCATGCATGACTGAGTGAAATGCTACAGTACGTGACTGCAAATGCCAAACTCAGAGTGCCACTTTGTTCACAATGCACTTTATTTACATTCCTCCGGATGCATAAGGGAAGTGAATATTGGCCTCAGAATAGCTTTGACCCAATTTCCAGTGCGTCTCTAAATTTAGAGTACATCACAAATAGCTCTTTACTGATCAGACTGCCATCTCTTTACATCTCTTTGATGCAGTCGCATCAAATACTACCGATGGCGAAGGTTTATGAGAGATCAGTGGAGGTAAATTAAAACGTGTGGTGTTGCCTGACATGAGATAACGTGTAACCTCAAAGTGTAAGACTTTTTTCTCACCCTCTGTTTCCTGTGATATCACGGCTGCGGAAGAACTGTGGTCGAGGTGTCGGTTAGCAGAAATACCCACGCCTTCGATATATCACTGCCGGTCATCATGCATAAAAATCCATTTGAGCTGCAGTCACACAGCACAGCTCTAAACCTCTATTACCTGGTGTTTTGCCGCTTCTTAGCGGTAATTGATTGTCCAAATATGCGAGGTAAAGGCGTTTATTCTCCATATCTTTTTGCCTCCGAGCTTTATTCTGCAGAGCTCAGTGCTGATAATACTGTCAGCTGGCTGCATAAACGGTAATGATCATATGTGGGTGGCTTTGCTGCAAGAGGGAGAGTAGCACAAGTAACACTTGTCTATTTTTAAGCTGACGCTTGAGGGCTTCCTTTGTGAAGTGTGTGGATGGAACTGAACATCACTTCTGTGTAATAGCTGCTGAATTTTAATGTTGGACACAGTTCTTGTTGAAGTAATTCTGGTCTGAGATGGACTTGATTTGCTCGATTTGAAGTAAAATCTTGCCAAATAGCCTTTTATGGGTTTTCGAGTGCCTTTCAGAAAATCAGTCATGTATTCAAAGACACTGCTGTATCACATATGAAAGATGCTCCTCACAGGAAACACTGTATCTGTAATAACTTGCAGTAGATTTTAGGATTACCAAGGTCGTGGGAGATGAGCACAGTTAGGGAAACGAGATACATCACCTGTTAATTGAAACGTGAACCTGTCCACACGTGAAGTGAAGCGCCTTGAAGTTCTGCCCATGACAAATGACATGGTCTGTGACCTTTGACCTCGGAGAATGCGCCCACTGGGCTCGCGCCCCCCGCGATCATCCGCAGGGTTGAGTTCAGTTCACAATGTGGAAGCGGTATTTAAACCCGATAGGGCCGAAGGCTTTAAAGACTGGACGCGGCTCTGTTTTTCCGCTCATGCTTCTTTTCATCAAGGTGAACAGAAATAATGAGGGCAGAAGGTTTCAACAGCTAAATCAAGAACGCTAAAACAGGAGAACCAAACCTTTGAAACGATTGGCTGACGGACGTATATGGGAGTATCATTTCAGTTTTTCGTGGAAATCATTTCATGGAACCTCTAATTCTTTAATTGATATCTCAGTACAAACAATAGGATCTCTCAAAAGCCCTATGACTGATTTCACCATCATGTACAATAACAATAACCCATGAATTTTCTTATTTTTCATGTCTACCAGGAAGTCTATGCACTTTTTGATATGATTACCAAATGCTGTTATTGCTTTAACATACAATAAGCAACTGACGAACTCCCTGTCTGCCTGAGTAGTGCGCGTGCATGGTGGAATGAGGCAATGTTTAAAAGTTGTATTCACCTTATTTTAGTCTTGTTTGCCGACCTCCCTATGAAGGAGTAAGTGGTGGCGACCTATTGAAACGCACTGTTAACTTGCGTAAACTTGTGGATTTCTTTGGGTTTGACCATTTTTGAAGTTCACATCTCAATAAATTAGAAAACAAAGGTCTACTCCTTTTAGGACATTTAAATGCATAATTCTTACATATTTACACTTATAAAGCAACAGTACGTGTCTATTTTAGCTCAGCTAAACCCTGTACTACTTGTTATCTATAGCGTCCATCAGTTAGCTAGCTTTCTCTCCACGACTCGGTCTGAGATCTTGGAGCAAAGTTTTCAGCTGGAGCTGGCAAGTGGGCAACGAAACCGGGCTTAGCGGCCTGTTTGGACATCATGACAGAGGCGAAGAGATCGAAGGACGGAGGAAGCTAAGAGGAGAAAGGGCGACCGAGAGACGAGAGTAAAACAGAGTTCTTGTCGTTCGCGAGAGCTTCCCTTATTGTAGCCAGACCAGTAGGTAACATTAGCTGGCTTGATTTGACCTCAACGTACCTGTGTTCAACACCAATCAGCAGAGAGATACTGAGCAATTAGCTAGTAAATATAGTGGAAGAACAAATCCATCAGGAGTTGGTGGAGGAAGATGGAGAGGGAATATTGGACTTGTGGAAACCAACCGAACTCTAAATGAACGTTGCTGCTGGATTTGTGAGATATGTTCAGAATATCAGCTTCATGGGTTGGTCGGCTACATAATCTCTCTACGAGACCATCTGAGAGTATAAAGAGAGTCCTCATTACATCATTCTACAAAGACTCCTACTTTAGAAGATACACGCTAAATATAGCTAGCTTTGAAGACTTGTGTTTTTGACCTCCATCAGTTATATTGAAGTCATTCTAGAAAGGGATGTCTTCACAGCAGTTGAGACGGGAGGAACAATTCAAGTGACCGATAACTGTCTTAAAACGGATATTTGGGCATGCGATGTCTGTTTTTAATACAGTTCCTGTCTGGTCATTTGTAATCTCGTAATCAGTTTCCACGCGCGCTCCCCTGCAATTGTGGTAATCAGCACAACGACATAAAACATGATCATCTTCATCCGGCTGTAACATGATATTTATTTTTTTTAACGGCAAAAAAAAATTGATGATCTTTTTTTCCATGGCTCGCTTGGCTGGAGTGATTCATCGCAGCTTTTAGCACCAACCCATTACAGGCTTCACCGCAGCTCCAGATTTTGGACTATTATTAGCCTCTTTTCTCTAGGAAACAAGGTCACTCAAATAGCCTTGTCTTATTAGGCTGTCACTACTCATTTGGCCTTAAAGAAACACACATCCAGGAATGAAATGTGTCTGCATCGTACACTAAGTCCGCCGTTCATTTGGACATACCTGGCATAATGTCATCACCATACGTTTGAATTGAGCTAGCGCAATCAAACATCCATTGTTATCATGCCGGCATAATGGCCTGGGATTGAAAGAGCAGAATCAAGTGATGCTACAGCTGCACAGCCCCTGCTAAGTGAAAGCAACTGCCCTATTTCTGTCTGGGGTTACAGCTCAGCTGTCGTCTGGGAGCAGTTCACCTCATGAACACTCCACAACGCTTCGCTATCAACCCTGCCGTACCCCCAGTTTTGGTGCTGGTTGCTCTGTTAACTGACCTTCAGACTGCCATGTGGCACAGATTATTTTGTCAAGCTGGTATTTTCTTTAATAACATAACTGATCATATGTGCAGCCTCTCCAACAGGCTTACATCAGTGTTGGCGTCTACAGCAGGCTCGAATCGATCAATTATCTGGGAGTTATTTTGAATTTAGGCTGGAGGTAATGCTATCCAAAGTTAGGTTTCCCAACTTTCAAAATAATTTATTCTTCGTTCTTTTCATCCTGTCATGCCAGTGTCCTTGACACTGAATATCTCACTTTACTTTTCACTGGCTTGCTAGCCGGCTCGATTAAATGGACAAGAAAAGACAGCTGTTCAATTTTAGCTTCAACGAGTGCGATGCGTAGCCTTCATGTGGCTAGAGGAGAGGACATGCCCATGTATACAATGTCAGGGAAATGCACAGCTAACAGGCTTTAGCTTCTCCGACACTTATGTTAGCCTTGACAGGCTAGCACCAACGCTGGCCTCTCCAACACCAATGTTAGCCTCTCCAAAAGGCAAACATTGATGTCACCTTCTCCAACAAGCAAGCAATAGTGTTAGCTTATTCCCACAGGTTTACATTGGTGCTTGCGCCAATGTTAGCCTCTCCAACAGGCTAACATCTGTGTTACCTTCTCCAACGGGCTAGCATCACGGTTAGCTTCTCCAACTGGTCAGCAACAAGCTAGCAACAAAAAGGCTTCAATAACAGGCTAATATGATTGTGTTATTCCTCACCTTCATTATTCACCATCTTCATTATCAGTGTTACAGTTCTGACTTCCTACCTTTCAGAATTCATCAGTTAGGACGGTTCCGTAATAACTAAATTACTATCCTACGATAGGATATATTTTAAACCTAAGAAACATGTTTCTGCCATACAAAAAAATTCTCCAAGTCATCCTAAACTACTTTCTGCAATGAGGCCACTGACTTGTTTGTGTGATTCATGAGGTCTTGTGCTATGCTAACCGATTTTGGTCCAAATGATTAGGGGTGGATTAACAGCGCACAACCACAGACACAAGCATGTAAAGTAGCATCCACAGCTGAGGAGAAAGGCCGCAGCGTGTGACCACCGGCCAGATCAGGTTGCTATTATTAATCGTCTTGATGAGAATGGTCTGAAAACAATCTGCCCCCCCCCCTTCTTTACCCCACCTGCCTTTCTCTGAACTGCCTCTCGCTTTCCGTTTCTCTGCCAATTGGTTTTTTCTGCTCCTCCACTTTCCCCCGCCTGACACGGGATCGACCTTGGAACGGAGTCTGCTTTCTCATTCCACACTGCCCCTAAATACTTTGACAGTTGAAGCCCTGAGTGACACTGGATGAGGGGAAGTTCTACACATAGTTAACACACGGTCGAATAGAGGGCCCGTTCATCAGTGATGGACGTAGATTTGAATCCGGTCCAGGCACGCAATGTCACCTTGGGACTGTTACCTCGTGGATGAACTCTTCTAGGAAGAATAGTCAACTGCTGCTGACTCTCACCTGATACCACAGGCCAGGACAAGCTTTCCCAGTCCAGCAGTGACTAATTGAAAGGGTCTGAAGGGCTGAGCCGGGACTATCAGGGAATTTTCTCAGCATCACTTTTTAGACATCCTCTGATAACATCAAAGCGTGACTATTTCTATCTCCTCGATAGCGCCGCTGTCTGGACCCGTAAACTGGGGAAGGAGATGAGTGTGTCAGCGTCGCGGGCGCCAACAACGGGCTCTGGGCAACACGGGAGCATGGGAGCAGGGCGCCTGGCTTCTCTCAGATGGGACCGGGGTTGTCAGCACTTCACCAGTCACCCCGGTGTGAGTGCTGCTTGTCTGGCTCACCTGCGCTGACATGCTGGTGGATATGACTGGACACAGTGACTGTATGCGCAGTGCAGATGAGGGGTTTTCCTGCCTGATCATACTGTTTGTGTCGCTTTTGGAAGGCTAATATCAGTAGCATTCCAGACTGACACCATTAAGTCTTCTATCCAACATCAGTATTGTTTTAGGAGAATTTCCAAGATACAGCATTTACCTTGGAACTGTGTTGTCCTTCATTATCAACGTGAATAAGCCTCAAAAACGGCATCTATGTACAAAGTGAACAATACTTAAAACACTCATAAAACGCTGTTACAGCTAATAATTAATGTGAAGGAGGTTTTATTTTATAGCACTCTTCAAAATAAAAGTAACAAAGGGCTTCAGAATTCAAACAATCAAAGCCAACATATCAAACTAGTAACTCAACAGGTATTTAACAATTTAAGGAATAGTTAATACAAGTTTTTTTGAGTTGAAAGAGTAGGTTAACACCACTCTCACTGTACATCTGCCCAGTTTATACACAGCTACGGCTAGCAGCATGTTAGCTTAACTTAGTATAAAGACTGGAGACGGGGGAAGCAGATAGACAGAAGCAGGCTAGCTGTTGCTAGTCTTGATGCTAGGCTAGGCTAACTGGCTTCTGGGCAGTGCAGCAGATGCTTTTTGTATGACTTAAAAGTTTATTGAATTACACATTTTTAACATCACATAATCACTTGAGAGAAAAATCCAACTGCACAATCACTGAATAACACTAGACAGGAGGAAGATGATAGAAGAAAGAGTTGAAATAGGCTTATGATGATTGATGTTGATTGATGTTCAGTAAAGTTAACCGATTTTAACTGCACGACTGTTAGATGTCCACTTGTTGTTGATGTATATGTATGTACAGATATATATATAATATATATGTAAAAAGAGTCTAATTCGTGGTCATAAAAGCAAGCAAACACATTTCCCAAAATAACAATCTGTGACTTTGATTAATAGATTAAGAGGACACATTTGTCTACTGTATATTATATGGACTGATACTGTAGGTCAGACAGGGACCTCTAAAACACTGCATCAGAGGGGGATCATCTTGACAGGCATACATATGATATATCAGAAGCATATATGTTATTGTAACTTTATTTTTTACTCTGGTTTATCAATAATACCCACTTAAAAAGTTCATCATGTGTGGAAAAACACACAATCAAGCAGCCAGATACCCTCCTCCTCCTCCTCCCCAGCTGTCTTTCCACAACACTTGACTTGAACAACTCATCTGGCTCCACAAACCACACCAGAGAGCGGTCCCTTCGGAAACACTCAATTAAAGCAGTAAACACAAGCTTCCTCCAGGGGATCAGTCATAGGTGCCAAGGGCTGACAGTGATGTCACGCCGCAGTGAAAAACATGCCTACAATGACACGACTTTTTTCGGTCTGTCGATGGGTTTTAATCAGCCCGCTCAGGCACGTCCAGGCGGCTGAATACAAACAGCGAGAGTGCGCCCAGTGCAATTCCGTGGTATTGATACACTCGAGTCATTCCCAGACACTCTTATCCTCTTGAGGAACGGGAACAAGGGCAAACAGTCATCCGAGATCAAAGCGGAGGGTAATGAAAGACAGGAGTTTGTCTAGAAAGTCTCATGACACATACACTGTTGCTGCAAGACCGCTGGAACAGTCACACATGGCTGACAAACGTTTTTTTTTCTTTCTCGCGTCATATTAACCATTTCCTCTGACATCCCATTGGTTATAACAAACACGGAGACCCTGATTCACCCTCTGGCGTCACATCAATTACAACAATCAGCCGCTCTGATTAAAAATCGGAGGGGAGTCAACATTGTGGCAAAAGTCAATTATTCTCTAATATTTTTAGAAAAACAAGCCGCGGTGAGCCGCATGCCATCGCTGACCTCACTGAGGTAAATACAGCTGCTGGGGGGGTACAGCAGGATGCATAAACAGGATGCATTACTGTACATACAAGATGTTTGTTACGGTGTTAAGTGGCATATGTGGATATAAGAGCTCCCATGCCTTCAGTGCAATAAGAGGCCCGTCTTATGTAACGGTGTTGTTGACATTGTGGACTGTAGGGGAGAACACCTGTCGGAACTATTCAAATCCCTCCACCGTTTTCTTGCATTTTGTCTTTTTTTTGTTTCAGGGGAGTGTACGGAAGAGGTAATGGTGGGTTTGAATCAAGCTTTTAAAACTGACTCATTTGATTGGATAGCTGATCTCATGTTTAAAAGGGACTGTACGCCCCCAAAATAAAAAAACAAACAAACAATAGTTCGCACGAGATATCCGCCTTCTCTAAAATATACTGGAACTAAATGGCACTCAGCTCGACAGCAATGTCTCTTTTCTTGGAAATAATGACCCGCTTACTCAAGATAATCCACAGAGCTTGTCGTCAGCAATATGTACCTGAGATATGTCTTCTTTTTCCATGAGGGTGCATTTGCTTTCATATTCAGAGCCTTAAAACTTCAAACAACTGAGCTAAAACTGTCAGCTCTCTTGGCTGTTTGTGCTGCAATTATAAACACATATACACAGAGGCCTGCACACTGTACACTCTTACTACACTCAGAGCTGGATGTGGCCCACATGGCTGGCCTTGTGCTGTCAGTCACCGTAAGGTCGGCCCTCCCTCCCGCCATCCCTCCCTCCATCCCTCCCTCCCCACCAAGCAGCAGCTTACACATCACTTTCCCTCAAACCCTCCTGATATCAGCACACTGAAGCCTCTGGCCAACAACTTCCTGACACCGAACGTTGTTGGTGTTCCACCGTCCGCTATGACTCAGTGGAACCACAGTCATTTCCCATGACATTTCTGTAACGATGAGGATCACTATCAGCTGAGCTGCTCGTACTCTCCGCGCCTTAACCTCCGCGTTCTGGCTCACAGTCTCTTGAGCCGCTGCCCGAGACCGATTTACGGCATTTGCGGGACAATCAATTATTTAAATCTGTCTACAGTCAGTGTCAGCGGCGTGAGGAATGGCTCTCAAATGAGAAAAATGAGGCTAAGCACGACATCACACAATGGCTCATGGTCACAGTTGTATAAATGTTTTGGATCATGGTTCTGTTATTCAGGATGTCAGCCTGAAGTTCAGACGGTGGGTGGTATCTAATCAAGCACAAAACTGCGTTATTTTTCACTTCATAAAAAGTATTTAACCCCCTCAAAAAATAACATCGTGATCATCTGTAACGACACCTCAATGAAAAAAAAATAAAAGCGGCCGCGTGTTTCAGAGCCACAACTTGCGTACGAGGAGGCATTACCGCGCCCCCCCGCTGAATACACATGGGTGTCTGCCAACAATAACACACGGTGGTGCCAAAATAAAAAAACACTTTATGCCTGGCCACCTTGTTTTTACTCCAGGTTGAGCCGGACCACCCCGGCGCTCGAGTCCACTAGACATTCCTCGCACTTCAAGTGTTACCCATCAAATCATTACAGGTACTTTGTGGTAAGACGGCTTTATATCCCCCCCCAACCCCGGTGAGCAGAGCAGTTTTTATTAGGTGGAAGCTAAACATGTTGCATATGACATTCGATGCGTTCACGCGTGGAAGAAAAAAGGGGAAATACCTCTGAAATTAAAGCGTGTTTAGTTTGCATGAGCTGGACTGAGACAGAAAAAGGATAAGTTACAGTTATAAGTCATACGTCAGGAGGGACACGAGTTCATTTTAACCACGACTAATGAGAGCACACAAAAATGACTCGAATAAAAAAGGAATGTACCTCAATCTCAACCTCAATATACTTGGAAAGATTATTAAAAACAAAACATTGTTAACATAGTATGGATAAATTCAGGTGCCAAACTCTTCTACAGAGGAGCAAGAAAAAGCATCCTGACCGGAAACACCACAAACTGTCGTGGTTTGTGCACAGCCCAGGACATGACGGCTCTACAGCGGGTGATTAAAACCGCCCAGAACCTCACTGGTACCATCTACGGAGCATCAGTGACATCAGGGAAGTGAGATGTCTGCACAGAACCAAAAGATACTAAAGGACAGCATCCGACTCCAGCCACAGTCTGGTCATCCTGCTGCCGTCTGACAAAAGATACAGAAGTATCCGCCGCTGTACCCCCAAACTACGGAGCAGCTTCCTCGTTACTCCACGTATAAAACTGTTTTTTTTTCTTACGTAGAATAAAGGACTTCTCAAACCCTGGTGTTGTATAATGACTAATGTTCTGTTTGCATCATCCACCTGTGGAAGATACATACGAAATACAGATACATATACTACAGACTCCACTTCTTCTTCTAGACATGATTTTCTGCCCTAGTGGTTTTGTTGGATGCTTAATAATTAAGAACAAACTCACAATACGCTACATGGTGGATAATATGACGTTGCAGATAAGGTTAAAATATCTTGCATACATATTTATTTTATGTGAAATTCATGGATAGACATCTTTTGACATCTTTATCATAAAAACTCTTATTTGAAGGCTTGATCTTTTTCTTCGCTCCAACTAAAAAAACTCCATGAAAACAAAACAACAACTAATATTCTTTCAGCCCTTATACATTTACAAGCTGACTTTATTACTTCCACCATGTAGGTTATATTTTCAGCTGCAGCCTTTTATTTGTTTGTTACTTGGTTGAACTACTGAATGGATTTCCACTAAACAAAGGGGACTGTTGGGCCTTGGCGGAGGTATGCGCTCTACCAAGTGCTACTCCAGTTGAATTATTAAAATGTATGAAATGTACAAAACCAGCATTTAGAGATTTTACAGGTCACTTGATGGAGTGAGCGTTCATATATTGAGCTTATTGATAAGAAAAGTTTTGAGTCTCATCCCCAACTCGACAAAAACGTTTGGATTGCAGGATCGGTTAAAGCGTCAACTCTCGGACGAGCTGGGACTCAAAAATAAAAATTTTCGTACAAATAGCACCTTTAATTGATCATTGTTGACCGTGGAAATCGCAACATCACCACTGAAGAGTCGCGCCACATGCTTAAAAGCATACATTCGTATATTTTTCACGTCTTATATTAATTCTCGTTAATAGATATTTTAGCTTTGCTTACATTCACTGATGTTGTGATTCATGCTGAACTCGGGGTGAACTATGACGTCTATGTGTACTCAGTGACATCACAGTCAACAGTATATATATATAATAAACAAGATAAAGAGAGGATGGTACAGATACTCGCTGCTGCATGTTCACAGCGCCTCTCTCTCAATCTGAGCTGACTGAATGTTATGTAATATTTTCAGGCACTCTCGTCTTATTTGGTGTACACAGTCTATAAGGGATTACCCTGCTCACTCTCTCCCCTCATAATCTGCTGATGATGACGTTATACTGCAGCTCCTGAGCTCCAGATCTCGCGAGATTATGGAAAACCACCCAGACGCCCTCCCTCTCCCTCTCCCTCTCTCTCTTCTCTCTCCCTCTCTCGCTCGCTCCCTCCCTCCCTCCTCTCCCCAGCCCTCCCTTCCCACGCCCCAGTGCGCTGTGGGATAGTGGCACTATAAAGTATATCCTCTCTCGGAGAAAGATAAGAAGCCCGAGACAGGAGGGGGATGAAGATGGCGGACGCCAAGCAGAAGAGGAATGAGCAGTTGAAGCGATGGCTGGGCTCGGAAACGGACCTGGAGCCTCCTATTCTGAAAAAGAAGAAGACGAAGGTGAAGTTCGATGATGGCGCCGTGTTTCTGGCTGCCTGCTCGAGCGGCGATACCGAGGAGGTGCTCCGAATGCTTGACCGGGGCGCTGACATCAACTACGCCAATGTAGACGGTCTCACCGCCCTCCACCAGGTTTGTGTTAGCCCGCTATGCTTGTTGTCGTCAGTCATTAGCATTGCCAAGCATCTCTTTAGGCACAAATGTCGGCTCGCTACTAGCAACTGCTCACCCTGGAACACCTGTCAAATGGAAGCCATTCTCATCCCGTTGTTTACCTACCTAGCACACCCGTCCTTTTCGACGCAGAGTAACGTTAGAGATGAATAACACCGACTCTCTCCCTCCCCTGAGCTTGGTTATGGACCACTTTAAAGCCAAACAGTGCTGGCTGTGTGTGCAGTTTACAGAGTGCAAAACCATATTCAGCGACAAAGTTTCAAACCTTTTGCTTCCAGGACTACTTCTCCATATCCCCCTCATACCAGTCAGTGGGCGCAGTCTAATTGCTGAACTGCTGCAGTTCGGATTGTAACGTTTGGTCGCATTCTGTTGTAAATGACGTTCAAACTGTGTTTTTACGCTTCCGTGATAATGTTTGATAAAGCTAACCTCCGGCGTTACGATCGAGTAATGTCAGGGGCTGAACTTTAATGTTGTCATTGATCGAGAGACTCGTCTAGGTATAAACGAACGAATGGAAACGGTGGCCGTAACCTGGCTAGCAGTAAAAGTCGTTTTGTTGATAAACCCTCCACCGCGACTGCGACTACTCTCTGGAGGGGAAGCAGGAGCTAGCTAGCGTTAGTTAGTTACAACGTCATTCGGTTTCAGGCTAATGTTGTCCTTGCGAGGCCTTAACTGTTGCTACCTTTACGTGATATTCGCATTGTTGACAGCCGTGTTTGGCTTATTAGTTGAAAAGTCAAGCTGTAAACAGCGGTAAATGATTCCAGTGCAGTGTTAGCCCAAGCGGGATGTGTGCTACGTTAGCAGGTTAAGCTAGCTGTCGTTAGCTGTTTTGGAGGTTTAGCTTAGGTTGATTCATTCGTTAGCTAGCTCGAGAAACTACGTCAGCGGACAGCCTTTTGTCTCGCAATTTGACTTTTGGCGACTGTGGTGTTGTTGGCTTAACCAGAAACATGTGTGTGTTAAATTCTTTGCTATGTGGCCGGAATGTAAGCGGCGCTAAGCTAACTATTCTCCCGCTAACTAGGGTAGCTAACGTTCCGTTTAGTAGCTAGCCCCCGTTCTGTGAAAGCCAAATAATGAAAATGGCAGCCTGTTTTTGCTGTCGTCGGTGAGTAACGTCAGGTGCTATCATATGTCCGAGGCTTTATGAAACCAAGCAGGCAAAATGTCTGAACTGAAAAGGTTCATTAAACGCCAGTCAGTGATTGAAATGTTATAGAAGATCGTAGGTGCGGTTATAGAAAGAAGAGCCCTGAAATGGCAACGTTGGATTCAGTGATGTTTACTGTACATACAGTAGACGTGCATAAAACGACTTCATTGTTACCTGTATTCAACTTGACAATGTAGTGTATGGATTCATTTATATTGTCTTCTGCTCTGCAATGCTCCAGATGTGACCTCATCTCTCCACCATTTACTGTTGAAAGAGTAATACCTGGGTGATGTCAGTGGGATCCCTTTTTCAGATAGAAACGTTGATGTTAATATTGTCCACTGCTGTGAAATACTAGGCTTATTTCTAGTATTTAAACATATGGAATGGTTGAATTTCCAAATGTGAAAAAGATGTCTGGATTTGTGTGTGTGTGTGTGTTATCTACCTTACAGGACATCGCCTTTAGTTTATTATGAATAAATCAAAGTTGTTGTTGTTGGTGGAAACAAGTGTGTACACAGCTGAATGTATTGCATCAGCAAGGGTGCTTTATCCATCTATTGTTTTGGAGCAGGTGCTTAAATGACCGAAGGATTAGTGAAGGAATTCTTACATTAAATGTTTAATGCTAGCATAGATTTCCAGTGATGTCACCTCATTACTCATGCCCACATGTCTAGCCTCAGTACTGTTAAGTGCACCACCTCTCCACCTACTATGTTTGTTGTCCAACACTTTACACCCATTAAAAGTTTTAAAAGCAAGTTTTCTGAAATAGGTAATTTGCTTTTTCTTTTGATGATGAATTGATTCTTTTCTGCGTGAATATTTTCTCAGTGTTTTTTTTAATGGTGTTGTTAAATCGACCATTCTTTGTGCTCAGAGTCGGCTATAAGTAAATCTGGAATTAGCAAAGGCCCCCCTGCGCAAACTCATTGGGTGGAAACGTTGCCTTTTTTTGGGCTGATGTCCAGAGATGAACTGGAGTGAGGAAAGAATTTGATTCGCAGTGCCGCTGTCCAGACCTAACCATCTCTGGAGACGAGAGGCCGCTGTTTTTACGTGTGTGTGTGCTGTAGGCCAGCATGTGATCCTGGGGGTTTGGGGTCTTTTTAAAAAGGAGTTGAATAAGGCTGTTTGCATTTAAAGCGCTAATCCTAGAATTGCAACAAGGTTCAGCTGATGTCGGCTTTCTTAGATAAGTGCAGAGGAGATGGACAGTCAGGGTCAACTTTCTTCTTAATATCTTTGTCATTTTTCTCTCATTCATTTTAGACAGTTAAGTCCAATGCAAGCGTGGCATCATTTCGACGGTTATTTTTTTTGCAACTTCCCTATTCTATTGAATGTCTGACCTCTGGCTTTGTTGTGAAGTGTGTCATGTTGTTACATGAGGACTCATTCCTCGCTGGGTGCAGCGATATCACTCCCAAACCCTGGTGACCGGTGCAGGGGTTATAAATACCACCGCCACAAGTTCTCCTAACTGGGTTTCAGGAGATGATACTAAGTTTGGGTATGACTCACGGTCTGTAGCTCTGCTTTGTAGTGCAGTGCTGGCTTAATCTCACATTTAGGTGAGAGGTTGTCTTTTACGCGAGTCCAAAACCTTCTGTCGCTTTAAAAATGACTTGTTGCAGAAGGACTGGTAAACATGTTCCCTTCTGTTGTTGTCTCTATGATGTGCTTCATGATGAAGACCATCACAGGCCCTCTGGCGCATATGGATGTTGTTATGGATGAGGTTTGAAGAATTAATACATAATTATCTGTGACATGATGCGTGCAAGAACACCTGCGACTTTGTATAATTTTTGTGGTTACATTTCCATTTTGTGATGTGATTGACTGAGACAGATTAGCTCACCCAGACGCAGGCTGCGTGGATTCAGGTGAACGGGGGGGCTAGCAGACAAGCGGGGATTCCAGATCCCGTCGGCTAAACTCGTCTCAGAGGGTAGCATTCCAAGTCCTGTCGCCCTAGCCCGTGCATTCCTCACATGACAGTCACTGGAAACCATGGCAAAGCGAGAGCAGAGCAGACATTCCTCAGCTGTCACCTAAACCCCTCCCTCCAGTCATTCTTCCTCCACCCTACCTCTCCCCATACAATGCCAATGCCCAGCTGACTTCTGCCCACTGAGCTCCATCAAGGCAATTAGTGTGGAGGTAACCAGGGCTTGTCGCCTCACACAAGAAAATCTCCACGTTGACCCTCACCTGAACTTTTTTTCTTTAGCGACCGCGGCCTTTGCTGATCCCCAGGACCGAGGTGACAGGACTCAGCTCAGCTTAACATGTCAGCGTTGGGTATTACAATGCCTGTGCTCTGTTGACATTACACACCCTCATTATGGCCCTGAAGTCTATGAACATTATCTTGCACTGTCTCCATGACAACGACTCAGCGAAGGTTGCTAGTCACTTGTGTTGGTGGATTTGCATGTACAGAGTGGGAGTTGCATAACCAACTGAAGAGAGAGGGAGAGAGAGAGAGTCTTTGGCAGTGTTCAGCATGTTGAAATGAGAATCAACTTTATGAATCTTGTAATGGAGCAATTACAGAGCATGTGGCGGATGATGGCGAGGTGGCTGCGTTTCTTTTCATCCAGACCGACATCAGTCATATTAACACATTACATAATTGCTCCGGATCTCACTACAGCTCCAACCCTGAGTGTCTCAGCTGTGGCTCGCAGTTGGCCTGTGAGAGGAGCAAAAAAAAGAAATGCCGTTGACATGTTCCCGTCCTCCTGATGAAGGCATCATGGCATCCTCTTACAGACCCCGAGCCCCTTGTCTTTCTTCCTGTGGGAGAAAATCCTGCCATCTCATGTGGAGAGGCCCCGTTGGCTGAGACAGGCAAAGCATCACATTGCATTGCGGATCTTCCCTGTTGCTCTCACCTGTTTTGCTTGCCCACACAACTGAGATGCAGGTTGGTGATTTGTCGAGGCTTAATCCACAAAAATCTGACAGGCCTCTAGCTTTATTATATGCCTGCATAATAACTCCCAGATCGGATGACTGTTAGATAAAGACTACCTACTAGGAATACATATTTTGAGGCTGAGATGGAACACACAGTGCTGTTTTCAGTTTTTCAGCAGATTGTGGGGGTGTACAGCATGTGGCCTAAAACCTTTAGGAAAATGAGCCCAGATGACAAAACAATGCTCTTTTGCATGAAGGTTTAATTAGAAACCCTGCTGATATTTGTTGCATTCATGTAAAGAATTGTAAATCCACTGCTTTTGTGAGGATAATCAAACTCTGGTTTTCAGGCTTACAAATAGCTTTATGAGAGAGAGATGCAGGGTGCAGAATTAACTTTTTGTCCACCAGGCAAATGGTTAGTGAATTTTAAGATTTACCGGCCAATCAAAAGATTACCTTTTGTTGCTTTTTTGGCTGGTGGGTGAAGCAAATCTATCAAACACTTGCATGTTTTACCGGCAGTTGGCTTGTGGCTGGCGCTTTTTCTGTGCCCGGGAGATGGATTTACTTTTCATGAAAGGGGAGATATTGTTATCACACATTTGTTGTTGTGATTAGCATGATTACTACATTATATTGACTTATTGTCCAATGTAAATGTTTTGTCATCACGCGGCCTGACTTTGAAGCACAGCACATCTTGCTTTTTTTGTTGCTGTTAAATCTTCAGTGTCTTCCTTGTTGGTTCCCTGAGCCTTGTTTGCTGCCTGATTAATGTCTATTGGATGAAGCCTAATAAAGTACATGATCTGCTGCTTTCTGCCTTTCCCTGTTTTTTTCTGGCGTGTTCTTGATGAATAATGTGACACACAAGAAAAAAGAAAAGAAAGGCAGTCTCATCCACTGGCAATAGAAAACGAGTCAATCCCCTATTTTTAGCAGGTCTAAACCTGCATTTACGCACTAATTTTGGTTTAAAATGGTCTTATGACTTATTCTTTAGACACTGATATATGAGCAGCAGGATCTGATAAGCTGGAGCATTGCGTGTTTTGCAGTACATGGTGTTCAGAAAGGACTACCTGTCTTGTGTAGAGCCAGTATGTCTGTTTCTTTTGTTGGAGTCATGCAGAGAACTCGTCTCTCAGCTGCTGCACCTATGACATAACCAGCTGTAGAGTTATTGGCGGATGAATGGGCTTCAAAGTCGACATGATGAAGTTAAACTGCATTAAAATGGTTGCTTAATGAAATAAAAATGTATTGTCTGGGATTTATGCAAAGTTATTCCAGTGTTTAACAGACGCCTGGTGCTCAGCATTTAATGACAGAACTCTCTTCAGGCGTCTGACATTTTAGCAGAAGTCTGCTTTCACATCACTTTTCTTGCAAAATGTTGCACGAGGCTTCTAGGTTCTTTGTTATGTCTTAAGGCCGTTGTACAGTAGCAGCAAGTCACTCATGCATTTCTAACATATTCCAGAATACATTAAGATGCGACTTAATAATTCATGGACTGGAATCTAGACGGTCTAGATGTTATTGTTCTTTGTCTAGCAAGAAAAGTCGACTGCCATTGTACCTTGAATATGATTAACCATTGTCATATTTTGGTATTATGCTCTGGCTAATATTTACATCTAGATATTGCTATTAACACATCTTTTGACATTTCTTATTTAGCCTCTTGGTGCCTTTACCCATAATTGTAATGAATGATTAGTTTCTCAAACAGTTTCACTGTCTTGAGGGTACAGTAGAGGAAATATTATTGCATCATGATATAAATAACCACATAAAACATCTTGCAGAAGTAAACTGTAGCCATTATCTATTGAGTTCAAACAGATGGCAGGAGCAACATTAGAAATACAAGATAGAAAGCATGTGTGGATCAATATGGATTGAAGCCAGCCAAACCCTGACACGACAGCAGAAATGATAGTTGATAGTGGACAGTGCAGTTAGGTTATGTTCTCATGATGTTTTCTGCTTCCACTTAAAAAATCTGTCAGCAGGTTTCCGTGAAGTAGTTGAGCGGCACTGAAGGTGTTAAAATGTTTGCTGAACTTTACACTGCAAGCACCATTAACTTTGGGTGTTTGCAATCAGTGTAGTAGTGCTGCAGATGGACTAATATATAAGACAAACATGACACCCTGAATTTAACTTTATACATAGAAGTTTAAGCCTGTCAAGTGCAACTCTTAATTCCTGTCTGCAGTGAATCACATAGCTCTATCATAACATCAGCGTAGTTGAAGACTGAGAGCGTTCATTTTAGAACAGAAGCCCCGGAAATGCATATTTTACCTGTGTATAATTGGCAGGTCTGTCCTTGTCACGTTGGCCTCGCTCACTGTTCCATTCAGCCGTTTCTACCAACCCCATAATCAACAGCAGGAAGTCCTTGTGGTGTTTTTTGCGCCAATGCTGTGCAACATGCCAGGTCATCTGCTGATTGTGACACGTCAGTGTTGTTTCCTTGTACACTGTGTCATGGGAACATGTATGACTTTGAAAATGGATGCCTTCTGTGTGAACTAAATGGGTTGGAAAGATTGGGCGCGACACAACTGAATCGGAACGGTGTAGTCAGTTCGTTAAGGTAGATTCTTATTGAAATCAATTTCACGTTGTTGTGTGTAACAATCATTTACAGCATGTGAAATGTAGCATGTCAGGGTAAATAGATACTAGAGCTGTAACGATCAGTCAATTAGTCCATGAAAAGAAAACTAATTGACAAGTATTTTGGTAATCGATTAATGGTTTCAGTCATTTAGATGGCCTCTTTTTATCTTACCAAGTTCGCTGAAAGTTTATACATGAAGCTGTTTAGTCTATAAAGAAAGGACTTGAGGTATAGTATTAAAAACCTGCATTGCTAATTTGATTCCGGTCTGGGTGGATCCTTTGCATCCCGAACTCAATGACACCACTGTGTTAATGCATAGCGGGGATAAAACGCCAGAGGCATCCCCACCAGAGGATCTGTAACAGTGAGGGTTCTCTGAAGTATTTCAGATGAGCGTTGCTGCAGGTTGGAACTGGTTCACCTGGGGTCGTAAGGAGAATTCCTCAGTAGAGAAAACCTGCTGCCACGTATATGAGCTGACTTAACAGCAAGGCTACGGACACGGACTTGACCTTGTAGTCATGCATTGCCCTAAAATGGCAGTAGTGCTATATGTGAATATAGAAAAAGAGAAGTTGATTTCAAACAAAATGCTGCCGTCGCTTCCTTTCTGCTGAATTTGTTTTGATGAGATCAGTGTGTGTGGCTTTGAAGGATTTTGTCACACATACATGAAGTTGTAACTCATCTTTTTACTGTGGAGCAATTTGAGAGAAACCTGCCGGGTGCCAGATTAATGCACACCACTGGCTTTCCTGTCTGCCCCCACGTTTCTAAGCCTCGCATAGTATTGAACTGCTGTGAAATGTTTGTTGGATGACTTCAGCTTGTTTTTTTTTTCCCACCCCGTGGCACATAGTGTCTGTCTTCCACTCAAGCCAGGTCTTCTCTAAGCCATCCCGCTGTTGTTTGCTTGGCGGCAGTCACATGCCTCACGCTGAGTGTTTTTTATGAGCTGTTTTTGAACCGAAAACACCTGGACGCAGAGACTGTGAATTCCTCATTGTCTTACAGAGCAGCGAGTACAATTAAAGCAGAGTGTGCATGTCCATTTGTTGTCTGTTGAAGGGTGAGGCTACATTCTTTTCATTTATGCTCAAAATGGCCGCATCTTCACAATGTACACTTTGTGTTATTGTTGGGGCAGAAAATATAGAACCTGATATCTTAACATTATCTGTTGGTAAAGTTTACTACTCATTGTTGCTCCCACCTGTTACAGAATACCTTTTTAAAAATGCAGCGTAATGTGTATTAAAATGATGCTTGTTCTACAATCTTTAAGAATAACATTGCTCTGATGCAACATTTGCCTTTTTAAAGCGAATATCAGATAATGTATTGCTGCGTCTTTAGGTATAATACTCTTCCCTTACACTTGATTGGCATTGATTTGTATTAGCGCTGATCCATGAGTGACCATGTGATCAAAAGAAGCTGCTGTTTGCTGCGATGCTGCCCCATTACTGTTCTTGTGAGTAAGCACATGCAAGTGATACTGCTCCTGCAGATAAATAGCAGTGTCATTAAAAGGGTCTGGACCTTGACAGACTAAGTACTTCATCTTATGATTCAGATGGACTAACATAACTATGGCTTCTTTGTTTGCTAGGAGCTAATGTTCTTTCTGTTAGTATGTCTGTTTTGTTTGAAATAATCCTCATGGTCAAATGTCCCTCACTGGAAGGAATATGAGTGGGCTTTTACGGACATCAATGTGTCCTGCTGGTGCCTCAGTGAACTTTGTCAACAAATGGCTAATGTGGTCAGTTCTCATGAGAACTCTTTGTAAGATTTAATAATATATATATATATTTATATATAACCAGAAGTAGTGATGAAAATAATGCTTGCATTTGTTTGTCATAGAAAGGTCATTTCAAAACTGTGTGCAAAATAAGACCCCATAAAATAAATGAATAAAGAACATAATTACAGCGGCCACAAACAAAATTTTATCTCCATGTTTTATAGAGCATAAATATCCGGTCACTGAGTCCAATCAAGCCGAGATGTTAATAGACTGTAAAATTAATTATTAATTAGCCACAGCCACTCGGGCAGCTGTATGGAGAACAAAGAAGTCATTACTATGCAGCGTTAATAAGTCGGCAAAAATTGTGATTCTCAAGATGCAGGCCCTCAGCATTTTATAAATCATGTTGAGTTTAAAGAAATGTGATTTTGGTCTATACATTTTGCACACTGTGCAGGAATTTCATTCAGTGAATAATTGATCACTGGTTAATCATTGATTGATGATTAAACACTATTGATCTAAAGTTGGTGGCCTCCTATGTCACGCTGCTCGTATTGATCATAAACATGGCTATCCATCAAATAAAGCGCGTGCTTACAATTTGCATCCATGCCCCCTTTGTGTCTGAATCAGGACAGTAAAATCATTTGAGGGACATTAAAAATGGATGCCCTTGCGCTGTGTTTTCAGGCCAAGAACTTGGGGAGGAAGGGGGGGTTCTGCTCTTCTTTCCTTGCTGAGGTGGTGATGGTAGGAGGGATCAGGGTGTTGGAGATTTCAGGCCAGAGAGGAACAGGAAGTGGCTGTTTATTTTTCTCATTTCCTCTTTGAGGCTCCACTAGTGAGCCTGCTTCTTCCACTCCCTCTGCTTTTATAACTGACAGTAGCCTAAGACAAATGTACACACATTAAAGAACACAGATGTCTGCGCCTCCATGCTTAATAATTGAGCTAAACCGAGGCAAAAAATTATGAATTATCATCTTTTGTATGACTTTTATATGAGGAGTGGTGTGTTGTTTGTTTTTTTTTGTAGCTGCGTTCCACTGTCTTTGAATTGCTTTGAATTTTATGAACGGTTCAGTTTTGCTGTGGATTTGATTTTTGTAAACACTGACCAGCAGTTGAAAAGAAGAGAAAGTTTGTCATATTGACTAGTGCATTTTTTTTAATCAAATGTGCACACACGGGTTTTTGTTCCAGTTGTTTGCAAAAGAAGGTCACACTGTTTTCATCTTCTTGTAGTCCACTCAAAACTGTGGCATTAGCTTTGGTTTTTCGCGTGACTGTGTGCTAGCAGTTCAGCGAGAATTGTGTTACTCTGTTGACGATCCATATTTGTGCTGGTAATGGCTATAAATTGGTAGCATGCCTGCGGGGTAGACCCTGGCACCCACACTATCCATTTAACCTCCTGGGTTCAGAGCTTGTTGGCGTGAGTGGTGACACAGTGCCAGTACACTGGGGGACGAGGGGAGGGGAGGGTGTGCTGTGGACCATTCTCAATACCTCTTTAGTAGACTGACTGTCAGTGACTGCTGACTGAGCTATCTACTGTCCTCCGTATAACAGCCTCCACATAAGGCTTCTATTATATGGCAATATCAACAGAGGTTGTATTCTGCCATCTCTCCGTGGCTATCTGACCTCTCTGCCTCTCCCCCCTCAGTGCCCCCTCTCGCCTTTGGACCCCTCACATGGAAACTAATTTGGCTCTCAAGTGGGGCTATTGTTTTGGCTGCTGAGCGAAAGCCCAAGTGAAACATACAGTTACGATCTCGCCAGCATTTTTCCCCCCTCTTCCTCAATCCTGGTCTTCTTTTTCCATGGGAATCCCAGGGCCATATATGGTCGTCCTCAGTAGCAGCAGCAGCAGCAACAGCAGCAGTTAGAGCACTGAAGGCTGTTCGCCTGTGTGTGTGTATGTGGGTGTGTGTGTGTGTGTGTGTAGTCTGGTTACAGCTCCCAACAGGGCTCATCTAGTAGAAGGACCCAGCTGGTCGCCCTGCAGCGCTCTAACCCTCCCCCTCGTACCCTCTGGCCTCATGAACCCTGCCAATAGCACAGGAGCTGTGAGCTCTTTGTCTCAGGCATACACACACACACACACAGATGTACACCACCTTACAGAATAGACATATAATGTAGATTCACTAATCCTCATGTAAGCCTTTTTTTATTGATGTCTGGATTGTTGTATTTCTAATATATGTATATTTTTTATTTATACAGCACATCTCTTCATTGTCTGGGCTGATCTTTCTAACACGCACATGCAGACACAGACACATAACGCACTCATACTTACATGCAGGCGGTAAGAAGGAATTCCTTTTGTGGAAGTGGCTGCGCGCCTCTCAGCCAATGACGTAGCCCGTGAGGAGTGGCCAAAGCGCTGATGCCTGAAGCCCCAAGGCTAGGAGTATTACTTATCTGGGAATTTCTCCACTGGTATGTTAGTCCAGGGCCTCGCTGCTTACTGGTTCGGTGGTTACAGTGAGAAGTTGTATTTCTAGAGGGACAGGAGTAAAGTAAGAGAACGAGAAGCCTGTTATGCTGCTTTGTTGTCCGTACTGTTGCTTCATATGGGAGAAAACCGGTCTTGCCCTTTTGAGACAAACAAAAAAACTACTCCTATGTTATTAAGCTTTATTGTGGATGCCTTAAGCACAAATTCTGAAAGCCAACAAGCCTCCTTCTGTCTCCATTTTGTGCATACACTGTTTGAGAAACCTTACACCATAATACCTAGATAATGTTTTGGCTTTTCCTGACAGATACTAGAGGGTTTCAGCCATCATCCATCTCACCCCAGAAAATTATAGCAGTTTCACTCCCCCCACATCACACAAAGAAGAAAACTAGAGAGGCCTTACTGAAAGCGCCAGGCGATTGCAAGGGATGGCAAAAATTAGCAAGTGGAGTTTGTTTTTGTGTGTGTGTGTGTGTGAGAAATGTGTTCTCTTAGGAGGATTTGTAGTGATATCACCTTTCATTTCCGCACGCCGTGTTTTTTGAAGGACGCTGTGTGTCTTGTGGTTGTGTTAGATGCTTTGATCCCAGCCAAAGTCCTGATCACAATCGAAGTGAGACTGACTCAAGCCTTTTGCGGTTTGGGGTTAGAACAGCTGTTTCAGAGCAAAACAATCCACTCAGTCTCTGTGCTAATCTCTTGCTGTTGTAGTTAAACATTCAGTGAACGTAGCATAATCCAGACATCTACTCTGAGAGTTTCTATTTGGACTGTTTATTCAGTTGAAAGTTCAGTTGTCCTTATGAGAACTGTTAGCAGTGAGGTCTGTGGATTGTCCTGAGGAATCTGGACATTGTTTCTGAAAAGATGCGTTCTCTGTTGAGTTGAGAATGATGGCATTCAGTGATCGAGCACCACAAACCAAATTCCATTCACCACCATCGGCAAATACACCCTGAACCTTAACTATGCGCAGGGGTGGACGCCAGAAGGGATACGAGGGTGAAAGTATAGATATAGCCTGACCACACTGAGCTGAACTCGTCATGGATGACAGAAATGTACAGTATGTCAACAATGTTGAAAATTATGCTCAGGGCAACAGTCAGACATGCTCGTCGTTTTCCGAACACATTTTAAAATGATACCATGAATATGTTTTTGTGTGTGGTACATACATGTTAATCATTGCAGCCTCTCCATAGACAATGATAATGAACCTTTTGTGTAGATATATGATTGAATAAGGTAGAGAGCAGCATACTTGATGCAGTCCCAGAAAAACCATAACATGAAATCCTGTCTTAATAAGAATATTTGAACTTGAATTTGAACAATTAGTCTTGCTGATTCATTTTCCTGAATCAACGTATCAATTCATTGAAGTACCACTGTGAACTGTTCAGTATTTATTTTCCCCACAGCCAACAGTCTGAAATTGATTTCAGTAATCAAAATATGCCCTCAGAGAAAGTGACCATATTTGGCTGGTAATAATAACATGCCATCAGAATATACTGCAGCTGCTTCATATGTCTGATATTCAGTTTACATTAACGTTTTGATATGAGCCCCATATGTGATACCCACTGTTGGTTCTCATGACATTTTGCTCCCCTGGCACACCGCTGTCAGTCACGGGTATTATCCTGGCCATGCACCATTGACATTGTCACTGAATGGAGAATAGCTGCTAGCACAGTTGGCTTGGCTTGGCTGCCTGTGCCACTCTCTCAGCAGAAAAACGTGCAGCAGCTTTCTGCAGGGTGCTTGAGTTGGCCATCTGAGGGTGCTACTAAAGGAAGTCAAGGAGGGGAGGGGTCTTCAAGTGTCCCCTTGATGTGGAGTGCTGCTAAATTAAGCTTGGGGCTCTCCGCACGATGGCCCAGAAGATAATAAACCAACCCTTTTTATACAGACACAGTAGCTGTACCCCCTTTAGTTGGGTGTCAGTCTATCTGAAGTGAAGCATGTGGTGCAACCTTTTGGTTTTTAGATTAAAATTTAACTGAACTCTGAGTTGTCATTGTATGGCATATTCTCAGCGAACTGCGTCTGGTATTTCTTTATGCTAAGTCCAGTGTGTTTTAACTGATATAAATTAGAGACTTTAATTAATAGCAGTGTTGCGCCCAAATATTCGTGCTAAGAGAACATCTTTTTTTTTTTTTACCCATAAAAGGTCATGAGAATCCCTCCAATAACAATTAAAAGTCATGCCTGCAAGAGGTTATAAAAATAAAAAACAAAGATGGCACCTCAAGATGCTCCATTAAACATTAGTTTTTTTTATGTTGTCTCTCCGTGGTTTGCTCTTTGCGCTGCCTTCGGGCGCTATCCGAGCAACCCCCGTGTGCTTTAAAATGAAGTCTTTTCTCCATTTATTTATGTTTCTTACAAAAGCCTGACAAGCCCTGAACCCATGTTCCCTTTTTGGCTTTGTTGTCACGGCAACAGGCCGGTCTCCTTTTCTTGGGTGCACGTCATGGGTACATTTTTGGGCCGGCTGCGGGGATGGCTTAGCCCATCTTCTTTGCGGTGCTAGCAGGGAGTAAGGCTTGAATTCCTCTATATTATTTCAGGATTAGACTGGTGCATATGATGGACGCCGTATTGTTTCTGTCCTAATCTCATCCATATTTATACCCACCAGCTTGGGAAGGTTTATTAAGTTAATCTGCTGATTGGGCCTATAATCAGCCACACGCTGGTGCAGTTAATTGATGAGTGTGTGTGTGAAGTTGGAGGTATGTATATGTCCCCGCTTCACGTACCTTTCTTGTCTGAGGAATTTGTCGTCCAAGTGCAGCTTTTAAAACCTTGTCTTAATGCAAGTCAACATGAACAACCCTGACGCGGTATTTGTATATATTCAGCACTTATGACCACTATTTATCCAGCAAGGTTCGGCCTGACAAACATGTCAGTGTTTGCCCATGCTAACAGTGTGTTTTCCAGTTGTAAGGCCAGTATGTTTTTGTTTTTTTCATGGTCTGTCATGTCGCCTTTGGATGCTCTACATTAACTGTAGCTGGCTTGGCAGGTTTCTCTGTCCTGTCCTTTCATAAAGTGCCACTTTAGGCTAGTTCTCGCTTGACAAATACAGGCTGACCGTCCAGTCAGTGACGTCTGGCTGCTGTTTACTTTAATGTGCTCCTGTCAGCATCAGCTTGTAAACAAAGAAGACTCTTTTTGTCATTTAGAGGTAATGTTTTGAGTGGTTGGTAGGAACAGTTCTGTGTTGTGAAATAAGATTCCAAGTGGTCCGTTACAACCTCAAGGGTCAAACAGGCTCTAGTGAAGTCACTGCATTTCCACCATAAGATACCTTTACAGCACTGTTTAATGTGATGTGATTCACCTCCATGTAAAATAATTTCCCTGTTCAGAGGTTTCTCCCACTTAGTCTTGGTGGAATATCGCCAACTTTTTTTAATGACTCCTACTTTCTGTGGATTATAGATTTTCATCAGATTGGACCTTTGACTCCTGTTGATCATGGTTCAAGTTTTTCAACTTCAATTAATTTCTAATTAGAGATTAGTGATTTTCACTGGTTTTCTGGCCCCACTGCTAACAACATCCCACAGAGTCTAATGGATAAACAGAGTTTAATGGACATTGTGCGGCCTGATCCTGAAAACAGCTCTATCGACTAATCAATTGGGGCATCCTGTGTCCATTGATCAGATTAGTACTTGATTTTTTTTTCTTCTGCTGTGACGTCAAGTTCCCAGAAGCCTCGGCATCCATTAGAGAGGTCCTTTTATCAGAAAGGGCAGCAAGGACTGATCTTGTGCAGCGACCTTGGTTTACTCGGATCTACTCTGTGTGTGATTTTTGTCACTGTAGCAAAGAATTAAAATCATACATGCACTTGTGGAGCTCAGTGTCATTAGGAGGACTTGTGCGATGTCTGGAGTAAATAGTAACCAGGATTTTTCTCCTTAATATCAGCATCTGCCCTAAAAATCAAGTATCGGTTGCGCTCTCTTTATTGCATGTTTTTGCCGTACTCTTCTTCAAGTGTGTAGTGTCATCCATCTTCTTGCCTTCGAGCTTGACAAAGCCTCCTCTCTTCTCCCCTTCTCACACACTGGCCAAACAGGTTTAAATGGCAACGTGTCTGCGAGTGAGTCATTACGTGTCTGAATGTTTCCCTGTGAGCACAGCGCAGGTCCTATATGTCATTCGGAGGCTGGTTACGATGCGTGGGACAGGATAAAGCCCACAGTGTTTTTTAGGTACAAGTTAAATGAAACCTCAATTTCCATTTGAATCCGCCTCCTGTACTCTGACTCACACTGCTTGCTGTTGTATAGAAAATATCGTCTTTCAGTTTTTTATATATATTGTTTTTAATGAACCTAGAGGTGAATCGTAGTGCAATGTGTGGTTGCCTATACGTCTATACTGCCCCCTGCATTACCGCTCTTCTCTGCAGATCCTTGTCTGTTAGTTCAGGACTGTGCCTTCCATCATCATCAGCACTTTCTCTCAACCATCTTCTTCATTCTCCTGTCCCTCTGGCCACTGCACTACAGGCTTCCACACTGGCACCTGTCAGCCACAGACAATTACAGCCATTAAGGGATTACCTTTGTTGGGCTCCAGTAGCTGCTGGGAGGAGCCAGCGGAGGAAAGGTGACGCACTGGAGAGGGAGGTCACATCCAGCACTGCGTTCGCCTTAAGGGGCTTGTTTCCATTCTTGGAGAGGGAGAAGACTTTGAGGAGATAATGTGTGTGTGTGGGGGGAGAGACTGGGGGGGAGGATTTAGATGGAGGGTATGGAGGACAGTTTTCAGATGAGAAGCAGAAAGTTGTAACAATTTCTTTTTATGAGCAGTCAAAAATGAGAAAGACCAAACATCAGCGCTGGGCCTCGCATCACTTGACATATTCCGTTAAAAGTCGTACTTGAACACTCCACAAACTCTACAGCAGCCATCTGAAAACCAAGACGCACATGTGTTTAGCACATGCTCAAAAATAAATAACGAGTCGCTATTTTCTGTTTGAGTACAGAAAATTAAACGGCACACTTTACTTTTCTTTGAATTTGTTGTAATCTGCGCCTGCGGAAACAAAAAGCAGTGAAAAGATACTCTACTAAAAAGGTGGAGCAACTGATTCACGAGGCCTAACAGCCAGTTGGACCGCTCACTTTCACTTAATGCCTTGAAGCTGTCAGTAATAACCCATCAGTGCCCCTTGTCTTTATTTCCAGTTCTGTGGATAATGAAGAACAGGCACAGCAAGCTGTAAACAATAAGCACCCATCCTTCTGTACCCAGAACACAGAGTTCATCATCACATGATAGTAGTGATTGTTATCGATATGATGATGAAGGATCGTCTATTAAACTTGAATATCCTGTTTAGAAGTCTTGGGTGTCCCGATACTTAACTTTAAACCCGTGAACCACATGTCTGCCTTTGTTGACATTACCAAATTACGGACTTGGATGGGAACCACAAGCTGCAGTGTGTTGAGAGTGTAGCCACATGATTTGACGTCCAGTTAACAAACCCATGAGGGTGACAGTTCATTAGTGGTAAGAGCTGCAGCACTTTCAAAGAAACATCTTGCCTTGTCATCTGCCCCGAAGCAAACTTGGATGAACCCGGTCTGTAAAATAAGTCCATCTGCACCTGGAGAAACTCTGTGCCTTAGAACCCACACACAGCCAAATCACATCATGCGCGCACACACACACACACACACACACACACACTGTCAGATAAGCTCAGCAAGGCCTTTAGCAGGCACTCTTCAGCTCTGGCCATGTACGGCACTGTAAACGGCCCAAATTTGGACAAGGATTCCAGCCAGATAGTCGTGTGCCCTAAACGTGAGGCCGCTGTGTGTTCGTGTGTATCTGTTTCCCTTGTCAACGCTTTTGTTGTCATAGCAACCCCAGGAGAGACTGCAAGAAGGTTCATGCATGGTGCTCAGTGATGGGGGCAAGGGGATTAGGTTGGCAAAGTTTGGTTTTTAAATTGCTAAGTGATTATTATTGTGGATTTCACGGTTGTCTCTATTGATTAATGACTGTAATGGCCGCCAGTGAGTGTGATTCCACGGATGAGTTCTGTTGAGCGTTTAGCTTAGCATGTCAGATAGCTTTAAAGATTTCCTGTTTTTCTGTAAGAGGACTTTGTTTCTTACCAGTGCTTTGCAGGCCTCTTTGATGTGAGGTAACTTCTTAACCTCAGGGCCTCTGTGTGTCCCGAATGTAAAGTGCTCAGCAGGCTCTCCATTGCTGCTTTTCCGCTGTCTTGTTCTGGATGTTGAGCAGAAATGTGACCCCCTCAACAGCTCGCTCCCTCTTCAGGCTTGTGGCCAAGAACAGTTGCTGTTTCTCTAACTCTGCTTCATTTTTTTTTTTATAACGTTAATATGTAGTATACAGTTTTATCATTAAAACAAGATTACAAATTAACTTACAAAAAAAACAATTGATCGTGTACACCCACATGCTTGTCTGTAAATAGCGGTGGGTTAGTGGTTAGAAGTATTGCCAAACAGTAAGAAAGTCCTGAGTAAACTTGTCGTGAGAAATTTTACAGAACTATTCCTGACGCAGACTTTCAAAAAAAAGTATTTTAGAGGGGGAGGGTGTACTTAATTACACTAGAGACAATGGAGAGGAGACAGGAAATGAGGAAAAGCCAGAGAGATTGGCGACGACATGCAACAAAGTTCCATGGCCGGGCTTGAACAGTGGGGACGTTACGATTACATGCTCGGTTTCAAGGATAAGTTCACCCAAAAAGGAATTTGGAGTGAACTTTTTCTTCAACATCATGCAGAAATTCCTAGGTTTTATACAAAAACGAAAACCTTACAGAAGCATACAAAGCTACGTTAGAGAGCAGACCAGTGCATGTCTAATAACGTAGTTTAGCCTGAAGACTGTGTAGGTGCAATAATAAAAAAATTGAAAAAGTACATTTCCCTTATACATTAACAAACACTTGACTAGCAAGTGCTGATTAAATGCATAACAGAAACCCAAAGAACGCCCACGCTGGTGCATATTCTGCCCCATAATGTGGGTAAAATCACAACATCTCCCACATCATGCGTCAGAAGTTCTTAAATTAGATCTCTCCTACTGTATCCGCTTTTTATTTCTGTGGGTTTCACTTTTGTTTTTTCGCGGCGTTGCCAGTCATATATGGTTTGCTTGGCTGCACTGGAACGTTTCAGAAAATGGTTGTATAACCTAAAGGATGTTGTGAGGAAAATTTGAGGGGTGCATGCTAAGCGCCCACATTGTTGTCTGCGTTTCAATGCATGATATTGTTGTGGGTGGTCTGCTGGTTGGCAATCCAGTGTCTTTGACTTCTACTTGACTGTGCATTAATGAAATTGCATCAGGGAAGTAACACTGGCTGCACCACCTGCCCCAGTGAGCGTAGTCTTATGTGTGACTCATTGAGGTATTTTAATGTAGAGTTTTAATATCTTTACTTGTACTCATATGTTCCTTAAGGCGCTCTAAATTTCCCTTCACACTCCTGTCCTCAACCAAGGTTGGTTCCAGATCTGTACCATCAGAGAGTGGCACATTATGTTTAGGATTGATTAAATGAAGAGGACAAACTCTGGGTGCAAAATGTGCTGGCAGATGAAACTGTTCCACTTTAGCTCGACCACAGATGTGGATTTAATCGAGCGATTCATCAACCGCTGCTCAGTGTAACTAAAGAACGTAGGGTGTGTGTGTGTGTGTGTTTGTGGTTATTTCGGTGGTTGATTTATCACACTTGAGAAAAATATTTGGCTAGTGTGCGAACAGACTTTTTGAGCAAAAGTGCTTTTAAAATGACTCCTCCAAGTTTTTTTTGCATTACGTAGCAGCATATAAGCACAGCACCTCATCAGCAGTACTACGCTATGTGGTATTCCAGGCACCCCGGCTATGTGGAGGCATTTTGGGAACGCTCCGGCTGCCAAAATTCCCCAACAATTCTGGAAACACGTGGCAATCTATCAGATACAGTGCAATGCTCTTTCCGTGCAAGTTGTTTGCATGCACACACATAAACATAGTCACACAGGGTAGGTCACACTCCCTTCTTATTACAGTGGCCTTACTCCCCTTTCCACTCTCTCTCCCTTGCAGGCCTGCATAGACGACAATGTCGACATGGTGACTTTCCTGGTGGAACATGGAGCCGGCATCAACCAGCCTGACAATGAGGGCTGGATCCCCCTCCACGCTGCAGCCTCCTGCGGCTACCTAGACATAGCAGAGTAAGTACTCCGAGGCCTGTTTATTCAGTTTCTAAGAAACCGTATCTGTTTCATCATTTCTGCAAAGTCATCCTTACATCCTGTGTTGTAAGAAACCCTTTTTTTTTTTTGTATGTCACTGCAGCACCTTTCAGTCTCGAGATTGTGTGAAAATATCCTCTCCAGCTGGTGCTTCAAAATCACATTTGAATTGTCAAACACAAGGTGACACCAGGGCTGCAGCTGAGGTCTGCATTATTCTATCACCTCAGAGCCCTCCATTAGTGACCTGTGTCTTTGTATTGGAGCAAGCAAGATTGATGTCTCCTCAGTGCGGCCCAATGAAGTGCTGTATGTTCAAAAAATTGGATTTTGGTCTTTTTATGATAATTTTAAAAGTACATTTCACCCAAAACAAAAATGCACGTTGAGGTGCCATTTATCCTTAAATTGGCGTGTTTTGGATATGTCTGCCTTTTCTCAGAACGAGAAGGCACTTGGTTTGTGGTGCTGAAAGCACTAAAACCTTAATTTGGAAAACCCAACAGCAAAGTCCTTTGCCAGAAATCATGATGCAGTGACTAAAGATAATCCACAGACGGTTGTGAGCAGTTTCATGTAGGAAGTATTTTTTTTTCTAGTGAACTATTCCCGCCAACAGTATCACCACACATTAGGAAGCGTGTGTTTACCCATGGATGAGAGACTCTGCTCATGAACTGTTACAGTTAACTAAGCTGTAACATTAGCCAGAAAAAAAGATAAACTGATAAAATTTGCCAGGCTGATGATCCGTCTATCGTTACTCTCGTCCGTTGATGTACGCCTCCTTCTGTGCGGTGATAAGGAAAAAGATCACCAGGATAAATGTTGCTACAGATAAAAGGGAATCTCTTGGGTTAACTGCTCCTTTAAGGTTGCACAGTGAACTCTTGTGACATGTAAATTGCTGTATTGACATTTACTTTGTTTGACTAATTTTCTTGACTTTATGTGCCATCTTTAATGGCTGCCAATAAGCTGATGTTTACTTGAGAAATGCCTGTGGAGCTGTTTCAGCTAGAGTGCCAGAACCAACATGTCACAAGCGATCATTTTCAGTTGCATACACAGTTCTTGACACATTTTGACAGAAGCCGCAGCCCATCTGATAGCTCAGACACACATTGTTGGAGTGATGTAATCAAATATGGAGGGATCATTGTCAGCCACTATATCTGGTTTTGAGCTCTAGAGTTGCACTCTAGTATTTTCTTGCCGTTAGTCCTTTTCAGGTAAGAAGACTACTCGCAGGGCACAGAACACAACACAGAGATGTTATCAGAGGATATTTAAACAGGCTAAAGAGGGCTGAAGGAGCTCAGTTGTACTCATTGTTCGGGATATTGGGAGTGTGCTGTGACCTGCTTTACTTCTGTGTTACATTACAGGAACCTGGCTCCAGATTTATCCTCTACTGTTGATGTTTTCCCAAAAAATAACAAGTGCAAAAGGCTGTAGGGAGATAAACACATGGCTCATGTACAAATTGCTTGCCAGGCAAACTTCTGCCTGATATTTAAGTTGTAATATAATTGCATTTTTGAACAACACTGTGGAGAAATTGTCATTAAAATGCCCACATAATTTTAGTGTTATCTTCTCAAACCCAGATGGTCGGTGTGTAGCACGCCTCATGAACACAGCATCAGCACTGGGCTAATATTGCGGAAAACAAGACGTTTTTTGTTGTCACATAATGAATGAAAGGTCAAGTGGTTGGTCTGCTAGGGTGACTAATGGAGACATCATGTCATAGAGAGAAACTCTGCAACCTGATGTGGGTGGTGAGTTCTCAGTGGGCCCATTTTAAATCCCAGCGCCCTCATTCGCAGTAACGGGAACTCCAAGGCAGGACTGTATCTGTAAGCCCCTGGTGTCACCACAGCCATCTAATGGTAGGGTTGGTTAAGAATCCCACAGAGGGACTCTAGACCACAAAGCAATCAAACCTAGTAAAGCTGACCCAAAATAGTCAGAATAGAAAGTCCAATCAAGACGATATAAAACTTTGAAACGTAACTGCAGACAGTCAGTTGCCATTTGGAGGGGAAGTCATGAGCGCAGAGTCCGTTTCATGTGGTGTGTTGGCCCTAATGAGAAGGGCCTGAGTCTCACCGCAGCTTTAATTGGAAGCGGCTGAAGTCAAGATGTTGAATGGTTAAAGTCCTGAAGCTGTGCTGGTGAGAGATAAAGAGGTAAAGGGTTAAGTCACTGAGTAGCCTTGGATACAGTGTTGGATGCCTATTTTGGTTGACTGCTATTATTTATAGAGCGTTTTATGGTTCCACTCTGGGGTCTGTCATGATTTCAGATGATGAGTCTGTTAAGGCCTTTGCAGACAAAGTCTGTTCACAGATGCAATTTTCATTCAATTTGACCTAAATCACCTGTGAAGGTAAAGATTTACACTACAGTAAGCGATGTTTTGGTTAAATCCTCAATCAAAGTCTGAGAATTTGTTATCTTTTCTGAAAGCAACAAATGCCGAAAATCTTTGTATGATATAAAAGCTATCACAATTATTACAGATACTCAGCATTCTTGTTTTGTTTGCAGAATACTCACCACTGACAGATTACCTTTTTATTAAATTTACTGTTCATACTGAAGCAGTTAGAAGTTTTTTACCAAACTTTCACGCTGTGAAAACGTTTTTTTGTGTGTGTTGTGACAAGCATTAGATTTGAGGATTTGCCAATATTTTTAATTTCTATCTTTCTGTTCAACTTGGTATTAAGTTTAGAATTCGAAGAGTTAATCTATTAATTGAGTTAAGTATTTTAAAAAAGATGTGAATATATTCCTGTTTCTTTAATTTCTTAGTAATAATTGTTATTTGCAGCCCTAATTCAGATTTCTTTCCATACTAATGCCGCCTATTAATAACCAAATATAAGGGATTGTCGTGAAAACATTTTATATGATGTGCTTATTTTTTATTTTATTTCAAATGATTTGATATATTGTCTATTCAACTATTGATGTATGTATTGGCCCCGAAAAGCCAGTATCGAACAGCTCACACATTACAGGAAGTATAATGTTGGCCGAAGAGTGCTCTGCTCGATATCTTCTATCTTGTTTGGAGACCACCTAGCAGATGCTTATGTGTCCTCTTTCACTACACATTAGATTGGCAGCAATAAGTGCTTTGATTGCATCTGTAGTTGCAGTACTGTAAGATTAACTGACAATAGTTTAGTGTAAAGCCCCAGAGTGTAAACATCCATGGCACACACCTGCCACTCCTTATCCAGGCGCCTCTTTTTCTTTATCCTTCAGGTGTGGCATGTTCACTCTGTTTGCTCAGCCTGAGGAAGACCCTCTGCCATGTAAACAGTGTGTGACTTACCTATTTAAGCATGCACCATGGTCATTTAGCTTTGTCCAAACATGGTGCCAAGTTTTAAGAGTTAATAATGCATTTAAATGTTGTATTTAATTTGATTTATGGAATCAGTGTTATTTGGTCGAGAGGTATCAGGAAGATGTGACTGGTGAAACCGGAGATGCTGACTGTGATGTGGTGTCAACTAAATTTGTCGTTGAACCAAAAACAACGGAGGTCCTGTCCTTCAACTGTTTCCTCATCAGTTAAAGGAAGTAACAGTTGCTTTTACATCCTTTGCTTTTCACCCTGTCAAAGGCGTCTACAGTCAGTCGAGTTGATTTTTGCACTCAAAAGTCTATTTCAGTATATGCCGCTCTCATTTTGTATTGGCGTAGCCACTAAATGTTTGTGTGTGCACTGTCGTTGCAGGTATCTCATCAGCCAGGGTGCCAGTGTAGGAGTTGTGAACAGTGAAGGTGAGACGCCTCTGGACATTGCTGAAGAGGAGGCAATGGAGGAGCTCCTACAGAATGAGATCAACAGACAAGGTACAGTATTGCAGACATCTTGATTATTGGACCACTGCTACTGAGAAATCTTCTCTCCCAACGCCACCTTCATAAAAACATGTACTACAATGTGATAATGTCACAAGTGGATTTAACCACATATAAGACATTGCAGTAAGTTCTGCCACTACTGGTTTGTCAGTCAAAACAATAAGCCCTAATGACCAATGGAGGATTATGGGAATGGTGGTCTAAATTGTCACAATCATCCATTCTGTTTATAATCTAATGTGTCACAGAAGAGTGAAAGTATTAAAGTATCTGATATTAAATGAACGTAAAAGTATCAAATCAAAAGTAGAAATAGAAAAAAGTCAAGTAAATTATACGTGTGTGTGTGTGTGTGTGTATTGTAAACGTTGGGACAACCAATTGTCAAATCTCATAATCAGCATTTCTCTTGATGGATCTGTTTGCAAATAAATCTAAAATGTGCTACTTTGGCTCTGACATAATGCAATCTGCAAAGTAACTAGTAACTGAAGTCATCAGATAAATATAGTGGAGTAAACGGTACAGTATTCCCCTTCAAAATGTAGTGGAGTGGAAATGCTAAAGTAAATTTTTTTAAAAGAAAAGCACAGTTCATAAGTCAATATACATATTTACATTCCATCACTGCTCGGCCGAATCCATATCTACAAAGTTCCTGATGTGTTAACAATGTAAATGGAAGCTTAGCTGTTCGGGGCACCATGTGAACTTCATGCATGTGTGAGTATGTTGTCAAACACATTCCGAGTTCTCAATGAGCACCAGCTACCTGATGTTTTTCACTTGCTTGTACGAGAAAAGCAATCCAGCTGAGTTGTGAGCACTCGTGATGATTCCAAACTGAAAAGACGAGTCTTTCTATTTTTGGCCGGGGCATTCTTGAGATGATGAAAGGCCCTCCCCTATGGTGAGAGGCCACGCACAGACGTGTTAACTGGCCCCGGGCCAGAGGGGTGCTCCTCGGCTCAGATTCACTAATAAAGGTTGGCTGGCTCGAGCTTCTCTGCGTAAAGAAATCTTTACATTCTCATGTTTAAGACATTTGTTTGCATACGCAGAGAAAAAATATTGAGGTAATTAATTGTTTACAGTAAAAGGTGAATGCGAGTCCTGCACTGGTGGCAAGTCATGTATGCCTTGCTGATGCATGCATCGAACAGCCCTATAAGAAATGTGTCCGATAAGCTTGTCCACAAGGTCAGAAGATGCACCATCTCAATGTGATGCATTAGGGTAAACTGTCTAGTATCTTTAGCAACCTTGAGAAAAATTGGCTGCCTCTAAGCTGCCAATCTCTTGAGAGTCATTTAAGTCAAGGTTCAAGTGTCTGAAAGCACATGCTATCCACTGATAATTACACTCAGAGGACTGTTTGCGTGTTGCCATCCTTGGCTGTGTTATATAACAGCGGCGAGACATGCACCCACCCAAACCTCAAGCATCTCGGTCCGCAGCAGCTGTCAGCTTTGATTTGCCCGTGCCTGATGGACGTGCTGTGTAGCTGGTAGGATTCACACGCTGCCTCCTCCAAGAGCCATCACTGACGGACGCAAAGCCAAATCTACATCTTCATTTACCGTGCTCATAGAGCCAAACTACTGAATACTTTGTCATAATGTGGACGTTAAGTTGAGCCTGAGTTAGTAATAATTAATGCATAAAACTCTTTTTGGGATAAAACTCTGCTGAAGAGTGAATTAGCGATGATCCTGGCCTCGGGACAGCTGCAGACAATCCACAGCTCAGTTCTCTATGCTAGAGGTAGCAGGCAGCATTATGCAACGAGCTGTTGTGTAACGCTTCTGTATGTTTGTAATGTGATTTTCTCCCCTCAAAGAGATACCAGTCATGGGGTTAAACTTGTTAGCAAGTGGCCATGGTTTCCCCTTGTCAGGCACAAAACCTCTAGCGCCTCTCCTTGACCCCGATTGGGTCAAGTGACTGGACAGCCCTGTCGCCTCCTCCTCCTCCTCCCCTCCTCCTCCATCAGCTGCCTCATGATGGCTGCTGCTGCCTGTCCTTGTAATAGACTGCAGGTGGATAATATCACAAATGTTGCTCTGTCCCTGGTGCTGAGAGGACAAACAGGTAATCTGGATCAGTCGTTTCTTCTCAGCTCAAAAATAAAACGTTTTACTGTTGTCCTTTCTGTAAAGCCAGTTACTGTACTTTCTGCTGAGGATCTTGTGCTTCCCTCAGGGTAGATGGATTCTATAGATATTTCATTCAGCTCGAGCACATATACAGTAGGTATATTGTCCGTGAGTTGAAGGGGGAGGTCCTTTTTTTTTGCTCTATTGGATTTTCTCCTTATCTCCTGAATGCTCAGTTAGAAGATGTGCTGTTCTCTTGCAAAAAAACTCAACTTTGAACTGCTGCCAATTCCTCCACTCGGCTCTTGTTCTGTAGTCCTACTTAGAGGCCATTAGGCTCCCTGCTTTTTATAGACGCAGTGTAGGCTACTTCCCAAGAGATCACAGGGACGTTGCCCTACCTGGCCAGCTCCCATTGCCTACATTAACTGAGGTTAATTTTCCTCTGTAGCATAAGTGCACTGCATTTTCTCTTACCTGTCATTTTGGAGTGTGTCTGTCTCACCTTGATTAAATCGGTTACACTACACATATGTACCTGGCTCTTCATGCTCTTTAATGAGCTTGGTTGAGGGAATACAGCAACACAATGTTCTACACCGTGGTGGTATAAAAAGGCTTTAAAGATGGTCTTAAATTTAACCTTCTGAACTCTCCAGAAACACTGAACACCAAACAAAATGCCATTATTCACTTTTAAGTTTCTGTTTTTTGTAACCTTGAAAGAATGTGAACACATTTGGATGGGGTTCACTGACCAAACAGCCCATGGTGAATAAATGGTCCAGTTTCTGTCATTCACGTCACTCGCTTTGAAATGAAACTTGAAATCCAGTCAAACATAAACTCAGACATTGAGTCATCTTCTTCTCATTTGGTTTCATTTTCCTGGACCTCAGTTCACTAATCCTCTTAATGAACAACATGTCCAGTTTTAAACTAGCCAGTTGTTTTGGTCATTTGGAAAGTAGATGAAATTTCACTGACTTTCGAGACTTTTAGATCATTTTCAAAAATGTAAGAGAGCGACAAGCTTGCTGCTGTTGTCATTGACTTTGTTTGGGAAACTAGTGTCCTGTTCTGCAGCTAGCAAGGGCTAAAACACCAGTTGAGGCCAAACTTGCAGACACAGATGTGCTCTTTCATTGGTTTAAAAGCTTGGGGCAATCTTAAAGCTTTTCCAGGGTGTCAGGAAATGGGTGATAATGTATCCTTGGGAGTAGAACAAAAACCTATACGATCAGCTGAAGTTTTGGCTCTAACCCCAGAGCACTTCTCGGATCACTGTTTATGTAGCTCAACACAGTTAACGCTCTGCTGACGAGTCAGCGACTCGTGCAGCATTGCATTTCAGACCATCTCGTGTTCCAACCAGGTGTCAACAAGACAATACAGGCCTGTTTTCACTGCTGCACCGCATGCAGCTTATAGCTTAGACATATTGACCCACTTAAACCAGCCGAGGCCTGTGTGTTTGCAGCCACTATTTCATTTTCAGATTGACAGAAAATTGGCACAGAACTGTTTGCTGAAGCTGAACCAAGTGCTCTACAACACCCTCTAGTGTTGATGAAGGTGGTTAGAATAATGTAATGTATATTTTTCCAATGGATAACATTAATACATGAAATAAATCCCAAACATTCACATTCCTTTCTCTCAATGTAAGACAGGTAAATTAACTAATAAATACCTTCATATGTTCTCCCTCCTCCATTCTCGGGTTCAGTGTTACAGTTGGCAGCTTGTTCATAAGTAGCAGGTAATCCTTCTGTGCCACTCTGACGGTGTCAGTCTCCTCTGTCACTCCACAGGTGTGGACATCGAGGCAGCCCGGAAAGAGGAGGAGCGGGTCATGCTGAGGGATGCCCGGCAGTGGCTCAACAGCGGCCAGATCCAAGACGTCCGACACGCCAAGTCAGGAGGAACGTCGCTCCATGTAGCTGCTGCTAAGGGATACGTCGAGGTTTTAAAGTAAGCAGTGGTCTTCACTTCACAGGTTGTAGAGCTGGGTGAATGTCTTTCCATGTTGCAACAACTCATTACATAAATTCTTTCCTGGACATCGTATAAATACTGTTTAGAGTTAAGACAATGGTGAGACCTAGCATTGTGTTTCTGTCTTCGTTAAAGCCAGACATATCTTGGTTTCTGCATCTTGTCAATGTGTTATTCTAACGTTGTCTCTGTCTGGTGTTAATGCGGCTACGCTGCTCGAGGATAGGAACTGCAGCCGTCTGTCCATCTGGTCTGGGAAGTCAGCCAGCGAACTCTGCTGCCATAGATAGCTCTGAGCTCTCTGATGTTCAGCTCGATATATAACACAGATATCTAAATGCAAAGTTCATACAAAGTCTTAAAAGAAAATGCTTGAATTTGAAGAAAAAAATAGATTTTTTTTTCCCATAATCTGGTTATTCTTTAGCACAATAACTAACTTAATTTAAACAAAAACTATTTTATGTGAAACAATCTCCTCATCCATGTTTTTGTCCTCTGGTATCTCACCCTTGATTAACCCTAACCGAGCAACAAGTTATAACCAGAATATACAAGCATAGTCAATATAAACAGCTGGTAAAATCAACAAAAGTGATGATATACCTTGATTGCTGTGGACATTAAGGAATTATGTAACTTTCCTTTTGCTGTATTGTAGTTCTTACAATTTATGTGATGATAAGACATTTTTGGGTTAGTAACCTTGAAAGTGCTTTAACAATTATTGAATCTTACTCATAAAAAGCAGTAAAAACCCTGTAAATTACTCTAGTTTTAAGAAAAATCCATAACTTGTATGTAGGTTTCCATAATCAGTAGAGAATGCAGTAGGGCTGTAAACAACATTTTGAGCCATGGGGATGGAAAGGCCGCCAATTCAATCTCGTAGAAGTCATTTTTTAGTCTTGATAGAAAAGTTTGTCCTTCCATCTCCTGAATCTTTCTGACTTTTTCATCTTACTATTATCTACCGTAGGCAAATCAAGACATGCGCTTTAAAAACTGTAAGAAACAATCTGTGAGAGCAAAATGAGGTTGGCAAGTTTTAAAAGTAAGATTTCAGCTTATGTGTTTTGGGGGCTGGATTTTTTTTTTTATCTCATAAATCTAACCTGGGGTTACAATGCTGGGGCACTTCTAAAAGCCTGTACCCTTGCATCACCTCGAAGGATTAGTTTACAGATTCAAATCTGATTGTGACTTCAAAGGAAAACTGTTTTTGTTTCCCCTCTCTCTCTCTCACACACTCCCCCACTCCTTCTTTGTGCAGGCTTTTAATCCAGGCAGGATATGATGTAAATATTAAGGACTACGATGGCTGGACTCCTCTACATGCAGCATCACACTGGGGCAAAGAGGAGGCGTGTAGGATACTGGTGGAGAATCTATGTGACATGGACCTTATTAATAAAATGGTGGGTAACTGAAACTGTCACGAGTCGTGTCTGGACGTATAGAGCAATCCATATTTTAGTTTACTTGTATTGTGCTTCTTTCCCTCAGGGCCAAACGGCTTTTGATGTAGCAGATGAAGATGTTCTAGGTTACTTAGAAGAACTACAAAAGAAACAAAATCTGGTGAGTCACTGTGGCTGCTACTTGTATAAGGACTCATATCTGCAGTGTCAGGATTAATTTGAACGATTGATTTTTGTTTTCTTTATTCCAGCTGATGAGTGGCAAGAAAGACGTTAAGAAATCTCCTTTGATTGAAACAACAACCACCGGGGACAACAACCAATCACTGAAACCACTCAAGAGGTAAATAGCTTGATAGATAGTGAAAATAAATCAATTGAAGTTGTTTTTTCTAAATTATTAGCCACCTGCAGCACAGGCATAACTTATTAAACCTGTTTGGAATGATCTGTTTTAAATCTTCTACTTGTATTCTTTCCTGCCTTTTAAATAACTGTACTGCAGAGAATCTGCAATTCTGTTCTAACCGAGGTAAATGTGTGTGTGTTGCAGCAAAGAAACACTGCTTCTGGAGCCAGAAAAGAGCGCCCCACGCATCGAGACCTTAGAACCGGAGAAGGTGGATGAAGAAGAGGAGGGGAAGAAGGACGAGTCGAGCTGCTCCAGTGAAGAAGAGGAGGATGAAGATTCGGAGTCGGAGAATGAAGCAGGTACTGTGTGGGACTTATTTTAGACTTCTTGTGTGGTGTCAGTAAATCTGAAGCCAAAGCATTTATTGATTGTCGGATAAAATACTCGCAGAAAATTGAATTGATTTATTTCAGTGCCTGTTTTTCAAAAAAAGGCAAATTTGGATCACTTTGTATCAGTTTATGTGGTACAGAAGCAGAAAAAGGGCCATTCTTGTATTAAATGACATTATCAGCCACTGTTTTCAAGATAACTGCATCTAAAAAAGAGAGTGCTCCGATCAGTATCACGCCACCAGGCATAAAAGGCATCTTGACAACCGGAACAACTGATTTTAAGTTGGAAATTTCACATTATTTATCACTGCACCAGAGTGTAGTTCAATCTTGTGCCATTCAAACACCCACCAATGTGGGTAGCTTCCTTTTCTGTTCCCTTGTGCCCATTCCTATTCCTGCCCATATATTTAAGATGAGCACTGTATGTAAGAGAGAGGCTCCCTTACAGTGATTAGCCATAATTGTAATAACCCTCATATCAATCCACTAAGAAAAAAATGCTTACAACAAATAGCAAAAGGTAGTAAACATTCATATGCCCACAACCAAAGAGGAGTTTATGTATGTAATGCCCATATCTTGAGAAATCTCCCTTTTATTATCCTGCGAGATGATTTATATATTGTGTGTGTTTGTTGATTAAAACAACTCTTTGACTGTTTTCCTTTTTGATTCCTCCAGACAAGAGCAAGCCTTCAGCATCCGTGAGCAACAGCACGACGCCGACGACGACCAGCATCACCGTGTCACCTCCAACTAGCCCAACTAACCAGGTGACGACCCCCACTTCTCCAGTAAAGAAGGTACGGCCTGGTGGATGAGCATTTATCGTCCCACCCCGGGCAGACCGCTACCACAGTGCCATCATTTGAAAAGATAATTGAAAGAGGCATATTTGACTCAAATTTAGCTCTCATTTAATTGGTTTTAAAAGACCCTGGAGAAAATGAGATGCTGTAGCACAGCACCTAATCTAACCACGTCAGGTAGGGACTGCGCCACCTCGGTTTCATGTTGTGCTCTGCTGAGACATGTTGGTACATAAATCAATAATAATTCATCATCTGTTTAGTGTTTCTCTCCCTTGAACACAAACCTAATTTCACAGCCGGCTGAAGGCACTCAGGGTTTACATAAATGAGTTTGCAGTTCACACTCCGGGCCCTAACAGAAATAGTTGTTCCTGGTTGTGATTGGCTCTTAATGTTGCAGTTAAATGAGCACGCGGAGGCCCTGAGAATAACAGTAATGGCAAATTTTCAGGGCCGTTTAACAAACATGGTATGAGTTTGTCAGTGGCCAATTCTAGACTAAGATTACTAATACATGTGTTTGGCTATCAGACAGTGTACAGAGCAGTGTTGGGTTAGTTGTTAAGAATATAACTAGGGCTTGAATGGTAGTGGTTCCCACTTGTGAGTCTGCTGCCCTCTGCTGGCAAAATGCAACCAAGCATTTAACCAAAATGAAAAAATCCTCAAGAGCATGGCTGCTTCCCTCAGTCTACTTGATAAAACATATCTATTTGTTGGAAAGGTATTTTTGTCCGTCCAGAGATGAATAGGATACATTAAGAACTGAAAATGAAGTCCCCAAATAAAAGCTGTGGCGCTAAGTCTGTGATATTGGACACCGCCTACACACCGCATCATCATTTCACACTCCTGAATGCAGCCTGAATAGGAAGGTATCTTTTACAGTTTTCTATTTCTTTCTGAATGTGCACCCTGCAATCATTGGCCACCCACCCAAGACTTTCTAAATGTTGTTTCCTTTTCTTTTTCTTTTTTTTCTGCTTCTTTTCTTGCAATTCTGATCCTTCTTTGAAGCCTAGCGCTCACACATCACAATGTCTTCTGTCTAACAAGAGTGAGCAAAAGCATTAACAATTTCCAGTTTTGACACTACCAAATGTTTGTTGGATCTGTGACTTATTCCAACTGAGAACAATAATGGTAGTAGTCCCCCCCTGGTTTGGCAGTAAGCATTGTGTGGTGTGACTAGGCCTTTAAAAAAAAAAAAAAAAGCCATTAAGTGTGTTTCTTTTGCTGCTGCTTCTGTCTTATTCTGGCTTTTTCTCTGTCTCAACCTGTCTGTCTTCATCCCTGCCCTCCTTCCCTCCCTCTCTCTGCGTCTTTCTCACCCCGGGCTCTTGTCTTGGTTGGCTTTAGTTTGATTGTAATACTCCCCTCATGCCTGTGGCGGAGCCAGGCTGTCCTGCATTGTGGCGTCAAGGCTTGCGCAAAACTGGCATTTCTCTAGTGCCCAAAAAACCTATGGTGAGGCATTGGTGTGCACCAGAGTTGTTCTCTCATCCTACACGCACCTGTGCATTGATAAAGTACTAAACACCACCACCCTAACCGCCCTGGTCCGATCCAGGTGATGCTGATTGAACCTCCCTCTCGCTGACTTTCACTCATCGACCCTACGTGGTGTTGTTTGACACTTGTATTCAACAAATGCACTGTCCTGATTGTGCTTTCACCGTGTCTCTGTGTGGCTTTTGTGTTTTTGTTTAGTTGCTTGTCATCTTTTGAATGTAAACCATCAATCGAACCCCAAAATCCCAACTGGTTTAATTACACCCCCACCACCTTTTGTCCAAGAGCGTTATATTATTAGCATATTGTGAGAAGAGGCTCTGTTTTGGAATGATTTTTAGAGTCCAGTGGTTGTAGTGGATGTGATAGTACCTCTTAACTGGCATGCCGTTCCTTAAAAATGACCTCTTATGGTCTAACTTCAAGTTTCCAGCCCCTGGAGATTAATCCAAACCTTTTTGACCTGATTTGAAATTTCTGTTGCTTACTAAGATGACTAAAAATCTCATTTAACATCGTATCACGGTAAAATTGTGAACTTTGTAAGCTAAATCAGTACCACTTGCTCCCTCTCAGACTGCTCAGCCTGCCGGAAAGATCTCTGCTAAAGTGACAGAGGAGGAGAGGAAGGACGAGTCACCATCGTCGTGGCGGCTGGGTTTGAGGAAGACGGGCAGCTACGGCGCGCTGGCGGAGATCACGGCCACCAAGGAGGCTCAGAAGGAGAAGGACACGACCGGGGTGATGCGCTCAGCCTCGAGCCCTCGCCTCTCCTCCTCCCTGGACAACAAAGACAAAGAGAAGGTCAACAGTCACATAATCGCATCCTTTAACATAATGAGATCCTTTTATCACACTTGATACTTTCATGAACTCTGTTTCTGTAAGAGTTTGATTTCAATAGCAAAGAAAGTTGAAGGTTATTGTAGCTATTTTTGAGAACTCTTCAACAAATGATCACTAACATCAGCCTTGTTTATTCCTCTTTCTCCAGGAAAAGGATAAAGGGACCCGGCTTGCCTATGTGGCCCCCACCATCCCCAGGAGACTGGCCAGTACTTCAGACATTGACGAGAAGGAAAACAGGTGAAACTCTGGAGCCGAGTGGCTCTGTGCAAACATGCATTGGCATGAGCGGCACCTGCTGCCCACTGCTGTGTGTTGCAGGCAACACAATGCTCTGCATGGTGTGTGTGGCTCTAAGCTGCCGCCTTTGGTTAGGCTGCTATGGATTTGGCAGACCTCAAATATGCTAGAAAAAGGGGGAGATTTCATAATGGGTCTAATGTGGAAAAACTACCATCAAGTATCTATATGAGAATCTGTTTGTGGAAGCCTGGGGTACGATTTGTAGCTTGTGGTTCCTCAGGGACTCTACTGCTCTGATACGTAGTGGCTCATACACCCGGCGACGCTGGGACGACGACCTGAAGAACAGCGAAGGAAGCGCCTCCACCAACCGAACCCCCAGCTACCAGCGCAGGTTAGCTTCTGCAGCGACACAAAAATATCCGCCAAACCTCCATCGCTCATCTGATCATCAGATCTCTGTTCCATCTGATCTGATGTTTTTATCCATTATGAGGTTGACTTGCATAGCTTTGGAGCTATTGACAGCGTTGATGGTTGTTTATCTATCATCTGCTGTACATTTCGCTGGATTATGTCATCAGAGATATGTACGTACATGCTTCTGTGCACAGCAGCAGCTACTGAGAAAGCAATGCAAATCGCCTATCTCTCTCACTGCCACAGAGTCTGTTGCATGACTGTACCTGTCCTGTCTGGTTGCTGTGCCACTGAATTTTGCAGTGTGTTACTCAGAAATTTTAACAAGCCTAGACCACCTGTTTGACTTTAGATAAATCACATTCCCAGGCTTGTTAATGGCACAAAACCTAGACATGGATTTATGCTGCATGCATGTCATATGGGGAAAATACTGGATGGAAGCCTCCCTTTTAAAAGTTAAGAGTAGCTTAATTGTTACCATTATATTTTCAAAGTTAGGAATATCACTACATTTTAATATAATCCTTGAGAAATGCTTGATTTTCACTCATTAAAACCAAAAATGTATTATTTATAAGGAATTTGTTTGTAGATTCCAGGTCTCCTGAATTTGGCAGGAATTAATGACAATATACATCGATTGTTGATGGTATAGAATAGTTCTGTACATGTTGTTTAATAATCTAATTTGTTGTAAAAATGTAGATGTGATGATAAAGGGTTTGTGAGTGTAGAGATAGTATTGGATTATCTGCTTTGAAAGGGTTTGAATAATGCTTAATTATACTTTTAATAACGTATTTAACCAATGAAAAATGTATTAACCGACAATTAGAAATGGGCACAGTTACATCAAAAAGTAATCAAATACTTACTAATCAAATCTATCAAAATAAATACAAGATACTAAATAATTTGTCATTTTAAAAATACAAAAAGACATCCTATATAAACTGAGATTGCATTTTAGGTAGTATCAACACTGGCTGGATTTTGTTGGGCCGGTTGTTGAACAGTGACGGTGCTCTGCAATTATTGAAATCATTATATTGCGATAATTAGTTTATCATTCGAGGAACTTGTCGTTAAATATATCTGTTCTTTAACTCCTTCTTATTTAGCCTACGCTGATTCTGCATCAAAATAAAGATCATATCACTCGTTAAACCGCTTTCTAAATGAAAAACGTCATATGTAAGTCATTATTAATGATGAACCGAAAACTGTTTCATAATGCTTCAACTAATATCTACAAAAACATCATTTATTGTGTCTCCAAAGTCAATTCAACTCATGACCACTTTCAGTTGCTTTCAATCATCCAGTCAGCAGCTAGCCCCATATGACATGCATGCACCAATACTGTGCAAAGCTTTGATAGTCCTGAATATGTATGTTTCTTTGACTGTATCTGTGTGTGTGCGCCTTCACCGCTAATATGCCTCTCTCGCCCACACGCCTGCCCACACGCTAGCACGTCCCACACGCTAGCACTAGGGCGGAGCGGCAGCACGCGGGACGTGCCAGCCAAGTCTTCGTCCACCTCCAGCTTGGACCCTAACACCTGTAATACTAAACCCTGGCAGCCACCCACCTCCCACTACCAGTCTTACAGCATTTACCGCAGGTACTCCAGCCTCACCGGGGCACCTCCGTCTCTACACCCACCTGTCCTCTCTGAACGCGTGTCTCTGCGCTGCTCAAGTGCCTACCATGTGTTTTGTCTTCATCTGGTTAGATTCAGTGTCCAAATGGCTATTGAAAGAGAGGTGATTGTTTTTTCTGGATGAAGCCTGGTTCACCTGCTCAAAGTTATTTCAATGCAGTTAAGATTTAAATGTTTTCCAAACCAGCCAGTAAATGCAGAAGCTTGTCATGCTGTTTCTTTCATACTGGAGCAGTTCATTTTTTTATTTTATTTTTGTGCAAAACTTCAATATTGTTGTCAACAATTGATACTGTGACACTGCAGTACTGACAATTAAAGTTTTATTTTCATAGAAACTGGTCTATTTTAACTAAATGTAGGCTTTACAAAAATAACGAAATTATTGATCCATTAAGTCATGAAAGCTACGGCAACTTGTTTAATGTTTCAGAACTACTCAACTATGCGTTAAAAATACTAGTGCGTAGATTTTTCTATACTTGAGCTTAAAATTTAAACAGAAGTGTAATGGCAAAACTTGCAAATTGACGGTCAGACTATGGAATCTGGATCTATACGTGGATCAGTGACGGCTGATATCTGATAGATGAATTACGTCAGTGTTGGCACCTGATATCAAAATTGGATCAGATCTGTCTGAACTTTGATTCTTATTAATTGTTCTCCTAATTTAATGCCGTCACAATTATTATACATGATACATGAATATTTTGGCGGGAGACATTAAAACTATCTCTACGTAATAACTAAATTATTGCAAATTATAAACAACCAACAAACAGCATTTATAAACAATCGGTCTTAGTGTTGACTCAGTTGTGTTTATTTCCAACAATTCGTCCTCCAGCGGCTCTTTTGGCAGAAGACACGAGGACCTGGGTTCCTCGACCACCTCCTCCTCCACGACCACCACCACCACCTCATCTGTTACCTCGCCCACAGGCCATCGCGGCCTGCTCTCTAGCCTGGGCTCCTCCTCCACCCGCACTGGCTCCACCAGTCTCACCAGCAGGTACAGGAAACTTGAAATATGTTCATGGTGTTTTATCCTTTTTGTGAGCTCAAGCGGTATCTGCTTTTGTACTGGATTGTGAAATGTGTCATGTTGACCAAGGTATTGCAAAGATGCTAACGGTGCAGGTGTGTGTGAACAGGTACTGGTCAGAGGAGAGTGCAGAGAGGGAAAAGGAGAAGGAGAAGGAGTCTGCTGCAGTCATCCCCACTATAAACACTGGCTCTACTACGACCACCACATCTACCACTACCACCACTGCTACATCTACCACTACCACTGGCATTGTCACTGGCTCTGAAAGACGCAGGTAACAGAAACACACCTGACACGCATGTCTTTATATGGGAATAAATCCACCCAGGTTTTTCATGTCTTTCATTCTGAATCAGTTTTACCTCTAAAATGGCAATTATTCCAGGTAATAGTAGAATATTAAGGTCCATGTGATGGCAGCTAGCGTTATGTGGATTTATCTGCTGATGCTGGAAAATTATCATTATTGTAGCCCTATGGTGGATATGATGCATTTGGTTTAATTACATACAATTAGTTCAGATCTTGAGTCAAAATGGCTCGGAAAAAAACAATGTACTTAAAACGTTCTCTTGCTTTGTTTACTGTATTTATTAATGACATTTGTTTTTGTATATTCATGTCATTTTCAAGTTTCAATTCTGTGGATACTGCAACAAAACATTTACTGTAAGCAGCCTCCAGAAATATTGGCATCAACCTCAAAAGCTTCAGTCAGTCCAACAGTAATCCGGATGCATTTCCTCTGTTTGAGAACAGGGTGTGTGTATGTGATCTTTAAATGTGTACACACAGTGTGGAGGCGAGGAGAGAATTTGTCAGTGTCCGTCTAGCATGTCAGAGTGTGCCGCGGTGTGTCCGCACGTGTGTGTTGTGAGCGGGGTCAAGTGTGTGTCTTCCTGAGCTGAAATGAGCCACCTGTCGTAGCGGGAGCAGAGCAGGCCTGTTTCAGAGCCTGGACCGCTCCAGTGACTTCTCCTTATAAGGAAGGTGGGCAGAAGCTGCACATTTTCTTCAAGGCCAAGGCCCCAGTCTGCACTGAATGAGTTCATACTTCTGTGTGGCCAACAGAGGCGTGCTCCTCACTGAGAGAAAGTGCCAGAACAACTCACTGTTCAAGCTGTGTTTTGAGCCCTATACTGCTATAACACAGACATTTGAATCCTCCTTTATCACAGTTACCCAAAGGTATAATATGTAACGTCACTGCCTTAAAATAACTTAAAATGTCGAGACCAACTTTGAGTTGTGTTGTGTGGTTTCTAACAATGTTCAAACCAAGAGAAATCTGTAATTTTTTGGTCCCATGAAAACACCAGATGACATGCAGAATGTGAGGAAGGAAGTTGGCCAACAAGACAAAACAAAACATGAATAAGGCTTGGAGACAATTCCTCACCAGAGAACATTTTGTATCTGAAGAACATGAGATGGAGTTTCATGAGCAATCGTTGTTGTCAAACCACATCTTTTGATTTGATTGTTTGGAGTGAGAGACACGTAACGGCAGAAATGACAGATCGGGCATCAAAAGTAGGTTAAAGGATGATTTTGACGCGCTGTCCCACTGCTTCTTGAATGCGTTTCGGCCTTCAGTACACATGTAAACAGCATTTTAGGTCACTTTAGTTGGAAGATGAACATTTTCAGAAACGCCATTTTTCAGTATTTACATCTATGTATTTGAGTTTTGACTAAATGGATGTTATGGAAAAGAGAGACAAAAACGACTGCCTATAATGTTTTGCTGATAATTTATCTGAGACGAGGAGCAGCCATGTTTCCCTGCATCGCTCATAATATGATCTGTAGCTAAGAAGGGAACCAGAGAATATAGTCTGCTTCCTGTTTACATCGGCACGCGCATGCCCAGTGTATGTGATGACAATGAGATATGCATCTGCAGTTGTGTTGAGCTGAGGGAGACTGTTGCTAAAACTCTCAGCTGGACGGAGATCGTTTTCATCTTAAAACCTGATTTCCAAAAATGCCTCTACATGTGGACTAAAGTTTCATCTTAGGTAACATTTTTCAGAAGTGTCTGAATGCAACCCACCTTTTCTTGTATTGAAAGCAGCTTCACATTTGTACCCTTCCAGCAGACTCACTGTTGGTAGGTTTTCTCCACTGAGCAGCTCCACTGATGCTACTATACGATTGAATATCCTCAGTTACTGTGTGAGAAAGCAATGTTTTCTCACCTTCCTAGCCAGTCCATTAAATTAGAGCAGACTTGCTTCTGATGACAACCAACCTTGTGTAACCTCAAGGCCTCATGCATATTTATAAAGAGATATTAACATTTGTGTTTGTGTTTGTGTCTTTGTGTTCGCTAGGTCATACCTAACGCCAGTGCGGGATGAGGAGTCAGAATCCCAGAGGAAAGCTCGCTCCAGACAGGCTCGACAGTCAAGGAGGTCTACCCAGGTTAGTTAACCTACATCATCCTTGATATGTTGACACTTTAATCCCTCCGCTGGACAGAAAATCTCAGTTTTTTTTGCGAAGTAACAGGACAGTGGTGTCCCTCGTCAGAATAAAATGTTAACAAATGGTGACATGTCGGAGTCTCTGGTTTTCATTATGGTTTTATAGCCGTTTAATGTTTATAAAAAAGTAGTTACCCTGGTTGAGACAGAACTGTCTGTGTACACAGGCAGCACTTAACGTCAAGCCTTTACAAAGAGCTGATTATTTTACAACCTGACAGAATATGAGCTTCGTCCTCTCCCTGAAAAACACCCGAGCCTCACTGTGCTCAAATTTATGACATTAAAAATTAAACATCGTAAAACAACGATGAGACTATTATGTTTTTACTGCAGAGCTGGAGCAAAAGCAAATACCATGTTTATGAAAGTTTATAAAATAAAAAATAATATATTAATCTCTTCTTCCAGGGTGTGACTCTGACTGACCTGCAAGAGGCTGAGAAAACAATCGGCAGGAGTCGTCCTGGCACAAAGACCCGGGAGGAGGAGAAGGAGGAGAAAGAGAAACAGGACAAGGAGAAGCAGGAGGAGAAGAAGGAGACGGAGACCAAGGAAGACGATTACCGATCGAAGTATCGCAGCTTTGAAGAGGTAAGTTATTCCTGAGTTGCTGTCTTAACTTTAAATATTCGACCACACTGTCCCTCTTACATGCCTTCCGTCTCCATCACTTTCTTCTTACCAGCGCTACCGACCTTCGTCTTCCTCCTCCGCCATTTCCACAGCCAGCACTGCCTCCACCCCGTCCTACTCTAGCACCTCTTTGTCCTCCAGTTCGAGCTCCCTCAACAGGCCTAACAGTCTGACGGGCATCACCTCCTCCTATAGCCGTTCCTCCAGAGATACAGAAAAAGGTCAGTAACTTGTACCACTCTTCCTCCTCTTAATATCTACATCGTATCTGGGGTGTGGGGGTTGTGTTGGCTGTGGAGTAATAAGATGGAACATGGTATCTTTTTCATGATGAGCATTTTTCACAACCTTTTATAGATGATTTATCACTTTGTTACCTCTGCCAAGGAGTTTGTTTTGGCCCGTGTCTGATTTATTTTTTTTTTTTATTTTTTTTTTTTTGGTTGGTTTGCCAGCTGAATTACACAAAAACTAAATAACAGATTTCTATGAAACTTGGAAGAAAGGCTGAGTCTCGGCCCGGAATAGACCCCAATGACCTTTGGTGCGGATAAATCCAGGAGTTTTTTCTCACTTTCTCTTAAGATTGTAAGAGACAGCGATTTTCGATGGCTGGTGGTATGCGCTCTACTGAGTGCCATTCGAGTTTTGTTTTTTAGAACTTAGATCTTTACTTTTTGTGGGAACTTGATTGCTGTGCTAACTGGCTAGACAGCCCGCTTTGGCCAGCTTACCTGTCATGACAATAAAACTTAAATAACCTGACTCGATTTAAAGCCACAAACACTGGAGCAGCATGTGGACGCAGAATGCTGGTTTTTTTGTCTCCACAAGTCTCCATTCATACGGGCAACCTGCCACACTGTGATTAGGAGCATTGAGACAGAAAGGGATTGGGTTGCCTTTTAAATTAAGTAGCTCCTCTCGTAACCATTAAATCCATGAAGCATCCCTGGGAAAATAGAAGGCAGCTTTAGTCTGTTCGACTGAAGAAAGGAAACACTGGCTGCTTTGTTCTCTCAGTTTCTTTTGAACTCGAGCCAAGTCCAGTCGCTGTCCTTGTGAAGAAGTCAAATTTATGATTGGCTTGTTTATCCCAGACTTTTACATTTTTCACTTTGAATACTTCTCTTGATTGCTGTTTAACAATGTTGATATAAAAATAAGGGGTTTCCTGGAGGATTTTAGTGTCCTGGAGCAATTCTGGTCAAAGTATCTGTTTAATGAGCTAAAAAAAATGTTAGTGTGTGACTTCAGACTCATCGACGTCATTGTAAGAAGACGTGCTTGTTTATACTTTTTATTTACATACATTTTTCACATCATCCACAAATATAGGAACTGTGGACAAAAAAGCAAATAAGGGAGGGATGAAAAAAACAGAAAATAAACACAGGGTCCTGGGACAATCCAGTAAATCGAGGCAACTTTTCCCAGAGGTTACACATGTGACAATATTTATTTATTTATTTATGTATTTGTCTGGACAGAAACGGACAGAAAGGACGAGGAGAAGGAGGGAGAAGACAAGTCTCAGCCCCGCTCCATCCGGGATCGCAGGCGGCCCCGCGAGAAGAGACGCTCCACTGGGGTCTCCTTCTGGACCCAAGATGTAAGAGACTCTCAGATCACTTGTATCAGCGTCATAAGTATTCCCAGCGCTTGTGGTGTAGTGCAGGAGGTTATTAATGTTCCCCTTTGATCGTTTTGATAAAGAAGGCCTCAGGTCGTGTGTAACTGTCCTGTCTTTTTTTCGTTCCAGGGTGATGAAAATGACCCTGACCAGCAGTCCGACTCGGAGGAGGGCAGCACCAAGGGAGAGCCACAGGTAGCTCAACACACACACACGGCAGAAAGTAGATAAAACTGACTTTTAAAAAGAAGCCCTCCGGCTAAAACCAAACCAGCCCTGTTGCTTCTCTTGTGTGGCACGACCTCCATTTGATTCTCGCCCTTCTGCACTCATTCTGCTCCCTCCTCATGTCTCATCTCACAAAGTCCAAGCAAATCTGGTAGTCTTTGATATTCACCACTCTGCCCTGTACAGCTATGATTTCCTTCCCTCATCTTCAGCCTTTGAATTTTTATTGCCCCCGTCCTCCCCTCCCTCTTCTGTCTTCTGGTGATTGTCTAGTTGCTGGGGTGACCTTGCAAACCAAAAGATGTCTCGGCCATAGATCAGCAGGTTTTTATAAACATGCAAAGCAAAAGGGAAGTCTGGGTCTCTGGGGGTCAAAGCACACACACACCAATGATGACATGAGATTGGAGATGAGATTCAAGACACCGTTCAAGCTGTATGTGCTTGTCTGTGCATATGCAGTCACTTTAAATGATGATTTCCACCAGTGATGAGCAGAAATTACACCATGTAAGAAATGGATAAACCAGTCTTTAAATCCAATTAAACACATTCACAGAGAAAGGGCAGTGTTGTGAAAACATTGCTGGCCGGATGAACTTCCTGTTTGAACGGGAGTGTCTGTTTGCAGAGCAGACAGTCGAGGAGGCACACAGCTTTCACCCGCCATTTACAGTGGGACAGAATGAAGGGTGGGGCAGCAAGAGTAAATAGGAAACAAGCAATTATCTCTGCGTGGAGATGAAAAAGCATACAGGAAAAGCTTTGGAGTGTCTTCCTTTGCAGCCGGGCACTCTGGATTAAAAGCACCAAAATGTGAAAACATTGTTTGTGTCTCCTATTCGTGCCTTTTCTGGCTGTTTATCTGCCCACTTGAACTCTATGTTGACCGTTCAGGACGTCTTGACTCAGATTGTAGCATTGTTGTGTGGCCGCCCTCTCAGGAAGCCGACTGTGATTTTAAAATAGCTGGAAGCCCGACCCTCCAACCTGACCTCCCTATCTGATGTCTGGCCCCGCTCACTGTGGCACTGCAGGCTTCAGAGGCGCAGTACGCCTCCAGGCAGTGGCTAGCACGGCAGCTGCTTAGAATCAGGAGTGTGTGTGTGTGTGTGTGTGTGTGTGTGTGTGGGAGGCTGCAAAGGAGCAAAGGTCACGTGCTCTTTTTACAGAGAAAAGCTGTTTCTTATTCCAAAACGTTAACCTTCACTCTCTCCTTTTGCTTTCTTACAGAGTGACAGATTGTCCAGGTATGTTCGTATATGCTCTTTCTCGCTTTCTTTATAATCCTTTCATATGTTTTCTGTGTCGCTCAACGGTTAAATTTTAAATGGTCGCCTGTTATTTCTGTTGTAGGAACGAGGTCACTTCATCCTTAGATCGCAATGACACTCTTTCTAGCCGTAGCTACGGTGACAGTCGGAGGACATACTCGAGCCGACTGGATAGAGACGACACCACTGATTATAAGAAGGTTTGTGCTGACGAAAATACGAAACTTCATGTTTCATATCCCTAAAATCTGTATAACCTAAGATAAAAGGCTTTGTCAATTCTGGACGCATAAACATGAAGAAAATACTTCCATGAGAATGTCTTGTTGGTTTGGTTGTTAACTGTTGGACGTGTCCGTCCCTCCTCTCAGCTCTACGAGCAGATCTTAGCTGAGAACGAGAAGTTGAAGGCCCAGTTACGTGACACGGACCTGGAGCTGGCAGACTTGAAGCTACAACTAGAGAAGGCCACACAGGTACACATGAGCTCACACTGCTTCCGCTGATCTCTGTTGATTGATTTTAGATGATTCCCGACAAGCCGGCTCACTTTTGTTTCTCTCTTTTCGCAGAGGCAGGAACGCTATGCCGACCGATCACAGCTTGAGATGGAGAAAAGGGTAACGACGGAACCAGTTTATTAACCCGACTTTGTTATAAATCTGACTGATTCTGGAAAAAAAAAAAGATGTTTAACTTGTGTCTTAAGTTTTTCTCAAGCTAAATCTAGAGCTCAGACATTATTTTGATCTTTTAAACATGTTGGTAACACAACCGATGGGTTTATGTCTGAAGGTGACAAGCAGGCCCCAATATCATCTGGGTGGTGGTATGATCTTAACCTGAGTTTTTGTATCAGTCTACTCTCTGCTGCTGGCTGTCGTGTCACACACGCCCTTGTAGCCGGGGTCAAAAGGGACTTCCTCCCTCCTCCTCCTCCTCCTCCTCCTCCTCCTCCTCCTCCTCCTCCTCGCCACCCAGAACACTGCCACCTTCTCTCTCACCTGTTTTTGAACCTCAGAGGCAGCGTGTGGTCACTTCTTCTCCAGACTGCTTACTTTGTTATTTTTGAGTGTTGTGTGAAAGTGTTAATCAGAATTTTTCGCTGGATTGTAGAACAGTTGTAGAGTGTTGAATTGCTGTTGAAACAACCTGTGCATGTGTGTGTGTTTCCATGAGTTTTCTTGTCACTCATCCGGCGTCTTCATCTGCAGCTGTGTAGCCATGAAATTAACCCCTAGATTTTGCAAAAAATCATCCATTACTCTTAAATCCATCCTCCATTTGTCTTCACATCCTTTTTATAATCCATGAATGTCCTTTTTTGCTCCAAAAAAGACATTCTCCCCTCTGTGTCCATGAGTCATTTCATTAACATACCATCCAACACATCCTCTGAACATCTACATCCCCATTTCTTAACCCATTCCTTCCATTTGATGATGTTTAAATGTAAGTCTGAGCTGGCTGTTGTTTGTAGACGCCTCACAAGTCATGCGTGTGTTCAAGTGTGTGCGTGTGTGATCGCTTCACCCTCACGGTCATCCACACCTTTTTTTATTTTACGCAGTGTGTGTGTGTGTGTGTGTGTGTGTGTGTGTAGAGGCTGAGCCAAAAGAAGTGTGTTTACAGCTCTTTACAAAACGCCCTGAGTTAACCCGCCTTTCCTCCACCACACAGGAAAGAAGAGCTCTAGAAAGGAAGATTTCTGAGATGGAGGAGGAACTTAAGGTACCAACACCTGACACACACACACACACACACACACACACACACACACACAGTGTTTTATGTTCTCTGTTCATGTTGATTTTGGTTTATAAGATTTCCATTAATGGAGTCAGGACCACAGCGAGTGTGTAGGTGGTACTTGTGAGTTCCAGCATAGTGCTAACAGCTGTCACTTCAGTCTCTGAGTGTCCTTTTATATCTAAATCTGTGACACTCGGTGGATTTGGTTTAATAGGACTGGTGAGTCATCTCACATGATTTTCATGGTTTTGCAGTTGCATTTAATCGTTATGATGACACTGTACTCAACAAAGTCATTTCAAGGATCTGGGAACACGTTGAAATCATTACTGAGGTTTGACGGAGTTGATTCTGATTAATCTAAACCCCTTTATTTGTAGCTAGTCCAGTTCTCAGCAGTTAAGTTGGAGGTTCTAGAGGAATTATTTTACTTTGTGTTTCTGAATTTGAGGGTGTTGTGTCTGTTAGCAGGAGTTGATCACTCACTCACCACTGTAGTCATCGCTGTTTCGAAGTGTCTCTCTTACGCAGCTAAATAAAAGGTCTCCTGTTATCAACAAAGGGAGTCCAACATCCATCCCTTTGTTTGGTATAAAAGCGTCTTCCTCTCTGCACCACATCCCTTCAGAAGCTTGAAACAAATTTAGCTAGGTAGCTAGGAAGCTAAGGAAGCACCAAAAAAAACAAAAACAACGCCACAATTGAAAGAAACACAAAACCAGCAGCCTGCAGGAAAGAAACACTGCTAACACTTATACACAATAGTGGGCTCAACTACAGAAGTATAGAAGTAATGGATGAGCCATCAATAAAGGACAGACATATGTTTATATATATGTAGCTGACAAAGTCATCGAATACAATATTTAGTGTAATAGTGTCATAAAGGCTACATTTGTGTAGCTTGTCCACCTTCCCTCACACTCGCACGGTCTCCTGTCAGAATGATTTTCCCTGACTCATGACACGATGACACCTTAAGCTCACGGCTGCTTGTTTCTGCACGATTTCAACAAGAATTCTCGTTAAATTGTTGGCAGCAGAACGCGTCACTCAAGCAGTCATAAAAGTGACTAAACACCAAGGCTGACGAATTCTAAAAGCCCAGAAACGACAAACTGTCATTAAAGACGCAAGCTGACTGTTGCATCGCCGTGTAGCCAAAAAACTGCACTGAAACGCAACGTAGAGACTAAGTTCTGCGCCTTCATGAGAGGAAATACCTCTTAATACCACAAGGTGGTGGTAGTATGGACAGACAGTCACCTTGACAAACAGCTGCTGAGAGGGTTTTCTTTCTCATGTTGTGAATATGTAAAAAAAAATATACTCCTTGAATGTATTACAACTCCACTATGGGACGTCACCCGTGTCCCCGTCTTAGCCTCCATCCACACCTGCTAAATATGGACTTGTGCATCTCTTATTCAGCTCAGGGCACATCTCAGGTCAGCTGTTATAATCCATGTTGACAGAACATTTCAGCTCGGCCAATTACGTGTCCCTCTTCTTGAAAATTTAGGAGGAGAGAGAGAAAGAAAAATCCATTAAATCCTAGTAAGCAAGTGTTGTTCCCATAGCTGTGATAACAAAGTGTGTTTATTTTTAGGTGGCAGCCAGCTGGCTGATCTTATCAGTGTCACTTTTCCATTCTATCTACAAGCACCACGCCGAAGCGGAAAAAAAAAGCTCTTAATCATTCCTTCGGTTTCCAAAATCTGTCCCCATTTTCTAACAGTCTTCCTTTTCTGTTTTCCCTTTTTCCTTCTCTTCTTTCGGCCCCTCTTCTCTATTAATTTAATTGTCCTGTCTTTCATTAATCCTCTTCTCTTGAAACGCATTCCTTCCTCTTCTGTCGCCCTGTCACTCCCGCTCTCCTCTCTTTGTTTTCCTGTGTTGTGGTTGTTGTTTTCCCCCTCCTGCAGAACCTCCCCCAGGTAAAGCAGGTTCAGGCCCTGCGGCAGGTTAAAGAGCGGCTGCAGGCTGAGAACCGGGCCCTGTCCCGCGTGTTGGCAAAGCTCTCGCAGTCCGCCTGCAGCCAGCTGCCCACCGTCGACCTCTAAAAGCCACGTCCGTCTGTCCACCACCATCTCCTCTTCCTCCTCTTCTTCCCCACTTTCCCCCACTTCCCAACCCCATTCTTCTCATGCTCCATTCGTGCTCTGCCCGCACCCATAGACAGGCAGGTGCCCAGCCGCCCAACCACCACTGGTTTTGTAAACTCCCCTTTCCGTCCCCCTCTGCCTCCCCAGAGCTTTTGGTTTTCAGAGTGGGGAGGGTGTCTTTCTTTACAACAGGACACTCTCCGTTTACAGTACAAAAATCCAGAATAAGTCAAACTAAGTAATGTGTAGAGATGAAGCTAAGGTAAGTGTGATTAAGAAGTGTCTAAATTGACTTTATTTTTGTATAAAACACAAAGTGCTGTAAAGGAGAGTGTCCTCTGTGTAGTTGTGATGCTCCCGTCAGAAGGAGCTCAGTTGTTCAGTTTGGCTTGTTCTGGCTTCTTTGCATGAAGTGGCTTCCCTGTTTTGTTTTTTTTGGCCCCAGTCTTCAGAGAGTGAACCTTTTTTTTTTTTCTTTACTCCCCAACTTTGAATTTTGATTGATGACATCAACAAACGTTGAAGTCAGCTGCATGCACCAGCAGGTTTCTGTAGGAACAGGTTGTGTCTGATCAGTATCAAGTTTTAAAGTAACTCCTCGTACTTTTAAAGTTGATTGTCATCTGTCATGAAAAGTTTGATTTTAAGGGGATTAAAGTCTCTTGTTGGAGTCTTCTACCACCACAGCTTCTGTACATGTTTTTTTAAAGAAGAGTTCAACAAAGTCAGGTTACATATTTGTATCTGTAATCATGTAGTAGGATTTAAGGCCTTTTGGATTTTCAGTAACTATTATGCTTTTATTGTTTTTAGCATTTGCAGGATTGCTGTTTAATACTGAACAAAATCTAAACACTTCTGGAGTCTCTAAGAGAATTTATCCACAGTAATCATACAAAAGCAGAAGTTAAGAAGCGTCACCTTTTGAAACTGCAACCTGGCAGGTGTCAGGAAGGGAACAAGGAACCAACATAAGCAAACAAGTCAGTTATATTTATGAATCACATGGATGATAGCTGATCGAGGTTTTGGCGACCTGTGGACGACAAACAATAACTTCCTCCAGGAAAATGTCTGTTTGCGGCTTTGATATACACAAATGAACAGAGCACAACGTGAAAACAATCCATTATGACCTGCTAGTGTTTAATTTTAGACATCAGTGTAGTTTCATCTCGTCTAAAACACAATCGAGGTTCATCTTAATGAGAATAAAAGCTAAATCTGAAGTATATCCATGTTTCTCGGCCCAAATTAAAAAGAACAACTCATCATTGTGTTTTTAGTTTAGCCGACCCCTGGCTGGTCAGCTGATTTAGGTGCACAGACTGTTTCACTGCGTAGCTGCATCAACATCCAGTGTATCATCACAGCCTCAGAATGATAGTTAGCCAATAACACTCAGCCTGTAACCTGAAGTCCAGCTGATACACTTAAGAATTTATCATTTTCAAGAGCATAATATTATTATATTTATATAAAAACAAGATGAGTTACTCCTGACACCTGCCAGGCTCTGTAGGACACCACGCAATGATGATTTTTTTTCAAATATTTTATAAACTAGAACAAACAACAGGGTGTCTGCAGGTCCTTAAAAAGACTTAAAATGTCTCAAACTCAATTTTATAACCATTAGACATCAGTAAATTGTCTTAAATTGGAATTTGCGAGGTCTCAATATCCACAAACCTTGTATCTAATCTAAATTATCTGTGTTTTAATGCACATCCACATTTCTGATGTTACAAACTTAATACTTGCACAAGATATCCAGTAGATTAAGCTAACTATGTCTTACAATGACATTCCTTCACAAATCTTATCTCAGCACAGAACCACACGTACGCTACAAACCATTACACTTTAAAAAGAGCCTTTCTAGATGATTTTTAAACAAATTTAAAGCATTAAATGTAGGCGTCCGACACCTGTAGACACCCTGAGATCAACAAATAAAACGGTGACTTTTATTTGTCTCTGCTGTGACTGTTGTGGCTGCCGGTGAGCAGCCGTTGAGATTCTGCATGGCTTTTCTCAGGATCTTTCTGGCCTGTGGTGTGCCCGCTTTTTTTTTTTTTTTTTTTTTTTTTTTTAACTCTCTCTCCTGACTCGGAACAAGAACTTTGAAAAAAACAAAAAGGAGATGACAAAAGTTGAGAGATGCTGTGTGACTTCAGGCTGCAATTAACTAATTTGTTGGAAAAAAAAAAAAAAAACTGGCCTGGCTTGTTTTGATGACATCGTGTATCTGTCAAGACTTGTCTAAGCCTTGTCCTCTCTCTCTCTCTCTCTCTCTCCGTCTCTTCCCACCTTCCCCCTTCTTTCCTTTTTTCTTCCCTTTCAGATGCTCCCAGACTTGAAAGCAGACAACCAGAGACTAAAGGACGAGAACGGAGCGCTCATTCGAGTCATTAGCAAGCTTTCCAAGTAGAACAGATACCCCCCCCCGCCCGCCCGTCAGCCCCGTCTTCTGCACCCCCTAGTCCCCCCATGGCAGTGACTAATGGAATTGCACATTTAGATATTAATTGCAACAGACATCAGAGACAAGACTCCTGTTTTTCTTTTTTCTTCTTTTTCTCCCCCCTTTTTTTGCAACCACCACCACCACCACCGCAGCACCCATCCATCCATCCATTCTCCACCTCCCTCCCTCCCTCCCTCCCTCCCTCCTCGACTATAACCCACGTGTGGCTGCTGTCCCCGGTAGAAGTTTACAGAGCATAAATAAAAAAGGAGAAAGGGTTGCGTGATCCGCATGTTAAAAGCATCGTGGGCGGGGAAGCCTGAAAACTATTTAACCAATAAGCCTTAGTTGTACATAAAGAGAAAAATGCATCGATCTCTTCTCTTCTCTCTCTTCTCTCTCTTGGCTATCACTGAAGAAGATATTATCCAACACCTGATTTTTATTTTATTTGTGCCACGATCTCTCTGATGTTTTTTTTCTTTTTCTTTTTGTTTTCTCTTCTCTCTCCTCTCCTCTCCTCTTTTCTCTCTCTCTTCTTGTGTAAGTGTGCTGTGCAGTTTCCTCCCTAAAAAAATAAATAAATGAAAGTGCCACTTCTTCTGCCCTCCCTCCCGGTTACCACCTCTCTCCTCGTGGCCCGACACCGATAGATCACCAACACACACACACTTAGCGCAAACTCCTCCCCCCATTTTTTTTTTTTTTTCTGTACCTCTGTGTCTTCCTCCAAGAGGGATTTCTTTTTCTTTTTTTTTTTTTTGAATCTCGCTCTAGCGAAAAAACGAGGCGGACCTGGTGGAATTTAAGCTTTCACTGTATGTGCAATATGCATTTCTTTTCTTTTTTTTAATGCTTTAATGATGAGTCCATCTCACACACACGCACACACACACACGTAGGATTTTTTCACTCTTCCACCGCTTCCATCGCTCACCTTCCTCCTCCTCCTCCTCCTCCTCTTTTTTTTTTTTTTTTTGTTTTGTTTTAAGTTTGTAGTGTAGTCAGTTTATACTCTGTATTTCTCACTTTGTTTTAGCAGGTACTGAGTGATGCTGTATATACCTGTATGTATTTGTTTGAGACCAGCACATGGCATGCGTTTATGGTTCCCGTCTGTTACTATTAAAAAGTATACAAATTCCAGAGGACAAAAAGGTGTGTTTTAATTATTTTATAGTCTAAAGACATTGGATACAGTGCAGTTAGAGGCCTACAGCTGGGTCAGTGTTCAGTGCTTCTTTTTTTTTTTCCTTCTTTTTTTTTCCCAGTTTAAAAATAAGTGTTCACATAAATTGTGAGATATAAGAAAGAAAAAAAAACAACAGAATAATCGCTTCACTACATTTCACTTTCATTGTATTCAGTATCTTGGAAGAGTGCTGTTAATTTTGTTTCCAATTTTTTTTTTTTTTTTTTTTTTTTTTTTAAAGCTGTAGTATTATAGCCGAGGTGTTGTCACTAAAAAAGAAAAAAAGAAGAATATCTTAGGTATCGCTAACCCAGTTCCTTTTTTTATGTCTACATGCACTGTCAATGCCATGTGAGGAGTCTTGATGTCAGGTTTAAAGCAAAAATCGCCACCATCGGATATTCTCATGCATCTGAAGACGTTTTATGCATTTCAGTGGCCTTTTTAAGGATATTTTAGTCAAAGAAGTAAAAGAAAAAAAAGCCACTGCAGATGGACTGATGGCCATCTGCTCTGGGTTTTTTTGTTGTTGTTTTTTTTGTTTTTTTTCTTTATTATTATTATTATTATTATATTTTTTTCCCGTCATCTTGTAAAATAGGTGTGTGGCTTAATACATGCAAGCTGTGCTGTGACTACCAACCACTGAAGAGTTCATTAAAAATAAACTTGTACATTGTAAAGTTCCCACGTCTCATTATTGTGTATCTCCTGTCTGAGTTAATTAAATGTTTGGGGTTTTAATTTTAGTTCTTTTAAATAGACGATTCATTGAAAGTGCTTGAAAAACATACTTTGCGAAAAGGACAGAAATGAACTTCTTTTAATATTTCCTTTTTAAAGGTTGTGAGCTTCTGTAAGGTCTTTTTAGTTCTTAATATAAATATTCTCAGTGTTGTGATAGTAATTTATCTTGATCCGTGCCTCAAACTAGACTGGAGTTTGAAGTCATTGTGGCTGGAAAGTCATTGAAAAGTCCTTGAGTTTAAGAAGGTGTGGGGATATTGAAGTTGTTTTTATGTTGCAATCTTTGCACACGACTAAATTGAAAGGTTTATTCCAGATTAGATAATTTTGTGGCATAGTTCCAGAGGAACTTTATGACTTTATGATGACACCTCGCTGTGAATCATTGTTTTTAAGGGAATGCTTCTTTAGCAGGAGGCAGTTTTCAGTTAAGTTTTTGGGTTATTCAGAATGACGGGTGAAAGAAAATACTCTTATAATTTCGGTGAACTGGCCCTTTAAGGCTATTATAAGCTTGTAACCAATCATTTATACTTATTCAAATGAAGATTGAGGTTATATCCTTTACTTTAAATATTCCTCCTCCAGCTCTAACAGGAGGCTGAGATCCAGTTCACTGCTGCTACGCTCCATCACACCAGTAGATGGTGCACAGCTTTACACACTCAGGTGCTTTTTCCATTATTTTACAGCACTGGAGGGATTTTTTAGAGCCTTTTTTGTTTCATTTAACCCGATCCTCACACTCAAATGCAAATGTAGCCCACATCCACATGAACTGGACCCGCGGAGATGAGAGTCACGAGTCCTCTTCAGCTGCTTTAGCTTCACTTTACAGTGTTAAACATCTTGATCTCCTTCCTCTCGACTGCCTCTTGACATCCCGTTCGCAGCTTTACATCAACAACAAAACACTGACTCTCTCTTCTCCCTTTTGTTATTTGTTTTCACATCCTGTCCTCCCCGAGCTTCAGTAACACACACACACACACACACACGACCGTGAAGTGACAGATTACGAGCGAGTTTTCTGCCTCTTCCACCTCTTAAATAAATCCGACTCCTCTTCATGTGGTTTATTTGACCCTGATTGTGGGACTAACTTCACTCTATAAGCTCCAGTGTTTTTATGTCTCTGGTTGCAACTTTGCTCCTTAAACCCGTGATGAAGTGCTCCAATTTTCAGATTAAGCTTCGGGGGATCAGCCGTGGTATCTGCAATAATTGCCGCAAGTCATGCGAGAGCCGGCTGCTCTTGTTTTCCGTTGCCTCAGCGCGGTGGAGGAGTCTGGTTTTGCGTCTGCTGCTGAGCCTCGGACGTGCTCCTCCACCCGGCTCGGGCTGAAGGTCTTCATCGGGACCCCTGACAGAGGAAGATGTGAAAGACGGATTCAAGGCCATGAAAGTCGCACCGTGGAATTATAGGCACATACAGTTTGAGTTAGAGCTGAGAGGCAGAGAGGGGAAACTGTCCATCCTGATGTTCAACCTGCATTTCCTTCCACGTCTGTTGTAAGTGATGAGCGTTGCTTTCGTCTACACTTCAGCTCGCTCGTACGCAGACGCTTCACTCTGAACCACATTCATGTATTGCGACTTCGCTGATCTGGGGAGTCTCACCGGATCTAAAATCTCAGCTTTTAGAGAAGAAACACGTCCATGCTAGCGGCTTCATGAGGCTGTACTTGGATACAGCGGCGTTAAAGGATAAGTTCAAGCAAAAATGAAAATTCAGACGTCTCCTCAACCTCATGCTGATATAAAAGTCAGATGAGTTTTCCAAGTAGTCCACTCAACATTTCTGGAGCTTCACGGCAAAAGGTGAAGGCTCCTCCAAATCCAAGGTTTTTGGAGGATGCACCGCTACAATCCTTCGTGACCTCACGTATCCCAAGATTCTCTGCGTGCCTGAAGAAGAAGAAGAAGAAAGAAAGAAAGAAAGAGAGAAAATGGCGTCATCGCGTGGCGTAGATCGTCACTTTCCCGGGCCTGGGCAGCAGAGGTCGTGACCTAAGGGTGAAACATCTGATGACGCAACCAGGAAATGCTCCAAAGGCGAGACAGTCCCGTTTAACAACGGCTGACGTGGTCGACGAGGTCTCTCCGAAGGACCCGCCCGCGAAAGATGCAGACCCTGAATTGAGACACAGCAAAAGAATGGCTTCATAAAGCTTGTCCAACGTCGCATGAAGCCCAGAGATCTCAAACTGATGTAAAAAGATGTAATTCACACCTCTGACACGCGGTCGGGCTCGTGTCAGTCACTTCAGACGAGGCATGAGCTTTTGGTCATAAGAAAAGGTGTAAACAATGTCTTTCAGAGTCTTTATCAGAGAAGTCGTGTGATTTGAATGCGTAAAACTGTGACAACCATTGCAAACTTGCACCTGTGTGTTGCAACCACATTACCGCAAATCATCAAACCACCACGCATTCATGCTGTCAGTTCTCTACATCACAACATGGTGTCGTTTCTGCACAATTTCCTTTCTCCCATTTTTTCCGTTCCTCTTCTTCACGCTGCGATGTTTTCCTCCATCAGTTGTTTTATCTGAGTAGGCAACTGGACGTTTCTCCTCTCGTCCACGAGGCTTCTTCATTTATTTATTGATCATTCTTTAAGGACGGTGTATATGAAAGACGAAGGAGTTTATAAGAAATGTTTTAGAAGATATAATGTGCTGTATACTGCGGGAACAGACAGTTTATGGACACGCCTCTCTGCATGCTTTAGGTCTGCTGCCGTTTTTATGGTTCTGTTTGGTTCCTGAATTTCAAGCGCACCACAATATCTGAGACAAGAACTTCATGACGGCAGCACGGAGTCCTGACCTCGACCCGCTCAAACCTACTGAACTGGAGAAAGCTCCAGCAGCTAGATTCCCAAAATCTCGGAAAAACTTCAGGAAATTGGAAATAAAATATATCTTTTTTTTTAAAAAAGGCATTACTTGTAGATCATTGAGGCATTAGATATGTGACCAGTAATAAATCTCAGCAGGAGACCTAAATATAATTCTGGTGATTGCCGGCTGTTCCCTTTGAGTCCTGACAGCAGCTCCACCGTCGGATGACGTGCTGCGCTTTTTTTTTCTTCCTCGGGTTGGAAACCATCCGTAAAGAAGGAATTAGATCTTGGCAACTCGCTGTCACACACAGAGGACGCTCTCCCTCATCCCTCTCCTCTCTCGTTTCATTCCCACCACGGCCTAATCTCCCCCCCCCATCCTCTTCTCCTCTCTTCTCTACCGTAAAGTGCAGCAAGCCAAACAAACCTCCTCCAGCTGCAGTTTTGTTTTTTTTTTAAAAAACCCCACGCGAGACACGCTGGATGAGCCGGAACCTCCTCAGCAGCAGCAGCGAGCGCACACAGCAGCAGGGGTTTCTCTCTCTCTCTCCGCTGACAAACAATGACAAATGGAGGCGTCCCGATGAAGCGACAGCTCGAGTCTGTCTCCGAAACAAAGACAAACACGCTCGGTTAGAGGAGAGTGATTCAGAGCTGCGGTGGAGTGGTGTGGATACATCTAGAAGAGAGGAAACAGAGACGTCTCTGACTTAAATATCCTGCACTGAGAGGTGGAGCAGGGAGAGGAGGGCAAGAAGAAGTCTGTGATGATCAGTTAGTTCGTGAAATAGTAGAAATCGGTGTCCAGCTTCCCAAAATCTGCCGCTTTTCTTTTTTATATGAGTGGAAATTTAACATATTTTGATTTTGGATAGTTGGCTGAACAAAATAAAGAACTGGAAGACGTTCAGGAGATGTACAGTCGGCCTTTTTTTTATTTGTTTTTGGCAATTTAGAGACTAAACAATCAATCAAATAATCTAGAGTTAAAAACAAAACCACAGTCAGGTTTTTCCACTACTTTTCCTGAAGTATCTGAATACTTCTTCCTGCCACCTATAGATTCATATGGAAGAATATCTGAAAATAAACAGATATATCTGATTTGAATATTTCCTCCGATCCCCGTTAAACCCACGAAGAAGCTGAGAGGAGCGCGGAACACAAACCTCATGCCGCCAGAATCAGCGAGTGCCTCGGTCTGACATCATGACATTATTACGGTAATTAAGACGTGAACCCGCTCAGCTGATCTGCCCACAGAGCGCCGCGCCACAGAAGAAGACAGACTGTTAACATTCCTGGAAATTTATCTCAGATGACCCTAATTATCCCAGTCTGGACCGAAGTCCATCCAAAGCTGTTCAGAGTACCGACACCGTTACAGTCTGAAGCTCTGTTGGTGCTTCTGTCGTTGATTTTTCACACTGAAATATTTACGTTGCGTCAATCATCTGAAGGCTGGTGTGTAGGTGGCTCAGGAGAGAGGAGAAGGAAGTCTTCTGCCTGTGGAATCACACGTTGGCTGTTGCAGGCCAGAGGACGGGCGTAGAAACTCATAGCTGGTCGGTGAGGTGTCGACCAACAGTTCAGGGGTCTGCAGCCATCTTTCAGAGGGCAGGGAAAAATGTAAATCCAAATGTAAACTACGGATGTGAACACAAGCTTTTCTTTTCTTTTCTTTTCTTTGCTTTTCTCTCTCTCTCGTCTAAATTTCCAGCCTCCGCCGTCACGTCTACGTTTATATCTTCTCGTTGTCGTGTTGTTTCCGTGTTGTTATACCTCTTCACTAACAAAAAAAATGCAGATGCAGATTTTTCCAGCTACATGTCAAATTCTTTTTTTTTGGTGTTTTATCTCTGTGTCACAGTTTTACACAATAACAGCAGCGATGTAGAAAACTATATACAATACAGTCGATATCATTTGGCACATGGGAACTCAAGCGTAGTAAAGTGGCGATCATTTGCCGATCAAATGGGCAGAAACTTGACTCACCATCCGCGTTCGGATCGAAAGAACGTTCGCACACTTTGCTGAAGAATACCTGTTGTCTGAGGTGTAAAGGCGGTAATGTGGCAGGAGGCACAGGTCAAACAGGAAGTGACCTAAGAGGTTATCTGATGTTGCGTAACATGCGGCGGGAGTGACTGGTTTTCATGGCAGCTAACGCAGTGTGAAGCATGAGACTGATCCGCTCGCTCCAGGAAGTCCACTTCATGTGTTTGGAGCTCTCTGTCATCAGGAACATCAGGCCCTCCATTCTAACGATGCACCATTTCCACAAGAACACCGGTTCCTCTCCGCAGGAACTCCGGCGCCGTGCGACCAAACTCTCCGCCCACTGCGGCGTCAACCTTCGGCAGGAAGGCGAGGTGTTCTTCATGGTCTGCAGACAAAAGCAGCAGCACCCCGAACAACTGCGTCCTGTCGATAGCCACACAAAACACTCACGCAATTCTACAATTTTCAAATAAACGAAGAAGGATTTTGTTTCCTTTGCAGCTGAATGTGTTTCAGACGGTGTGTGTGTTACTGTATAATCCTGGATGTGTGTAAGTATGCACACATGTTTCTCCTTCTGCTCCTCTTGTAGCAGAAGATAGAAGTAGATTGTTGAAAGAATATAAATTTCCACTGGATTCAGGAGAATCCTTGAGTCGAGTCGAGTGACGCAGGACTGTCTGATCCTTTTAGTCGTCTTTGTTATTAAAGGAATTCACGATGGATCTGACATTTAGAAAAACTTTTTCTGCGGCGCGTGCAGTCGACTCAACGACGCCGAGCTCGGGGATTGAGGTTGGCGCGGTGACCCGCCCAGTCACCCAGTCGTCACGCCGTCCTCAGCGACAGATGGCACCCTGCAGATGGCACCGGGAGCCGCTGGAGGGCACGGAGGGGATAAGGGACAAACCGGTGAGCGGGACACGTCTGGGCTGTGTCTGTAGAATAAAGAGTGACCTCAAACAGCACCAGGAACACCGAGCAGCAAAGTCATGTGTTTGTTTATTAAGCGCACATAAGTGAAGTTTGGTGAGAGTCCTCCCACTCCGTCTTCCACACTCTCTGTTTTTAAGAGCTCTTGTTAACTTCCTTCCCGCTGTAGATGCAAAAAATAATAATAATAATTCTCTTCCTGTGCAAAGCTTTGAACAGTTAGGAATCAGCAAACCCACGCATTTCAAAAAGCGTTTTCACGTCATGAAAAGCAAAAACGACACAAAAATGATGATCATTTTTTACAAGTTATCTTTGATTTGTGTTCACTTGAAACGTCTGGAGGGTCAGATTGAACCGAAGCGGCGGGTGAACTTTCATCTACCTGCCAAGAGCAACTCGAGCACAAGAGGACAAAGTGAAGTTCGAGCCCGATCATAGATGTGATTTGTGCGTCTGCTCGTGGTGAAGAAAGATAATCACGGTATTTATCTCCATTGCCTCAAAGTCTGACTGACTAACAGAGTTAATAACACGATTTCCCACTCTGTGTGTGTGTGTGTGTGTGTGTGTGTGTGTGTGTTATCAGCGGCACTGCTGGCCCAAACATCTGGGAGTCTTGAGAGCAACATTTCTGGAATACTTACTCACTCTCGGATAAACAATTTCATGGAGCAGTGAGCTCCCAGCGCCGGCTGCTCGCTGCAGAATTACCCACCTAATAGCTTTTGACTGAAAACATTACCGTCGAATAAATGAAAATGTGCGAACGCGGGAGCGGCCATTACATTACATTAAGTTTCGCTCCAATTTCCGGTCACGTGTGAAGCTCATTTTTAACAAGTCGGTGTTTCCCCTCTTTGCCTCGGACGTGTTGTGGCTTACGAAACACGCTGTCCGGGCGTTTTCGCCGAGCTTTTCAGGAGCGTTTGATGAATCCAAACGCTGGGTAATCACTCGGTAAAGAGTCTGAGCATGCTTACAGGACCAACGTTGAATGGGGTTTGGTTAAAAGCGGCGTTTGTGTTGGCGCGGAGGGAAAAACAACACTCAGCGACAACCTCTCGTGCCCCCTCGTTCTTGTTTCTCCTCCTTCGAGAGCAGACAGAAATATGCTAAATATGCAGCCGTGTGATGACCCGAGTCCGCGGATCAGGGTGTATTTTTAGCAGAGGTGACTCACTCCACCTCGATCTTATCGTCTACTGTAACAGAGACGATGGCTTGAAGGGAAAGTATGCACAAAAAATGAAAAGCGAGTTGTTATCTGCTCATCCGAGCACAGAGAGGACTGCTGTGTGAGTCTGGGGGGGTGTTTCTTTTTTCACGGGAAGGACCTCCAGGTGACCAGAACAGGTGTTTTAAGACAAACCAGGATGTTTTCTCAACCCTAACTAAGTGGTTTTAGTGCCTTAGCCTGACCGGGAGCTTAAGCAACAGTGTAAAGAAACACTCATTTGGATCTGTGGTCTTCAGGAAAGGTACTCATCTTACATTTCCTCGAGATTAAAGCTGGCTACTTTATGCCAATCAGGGGTGTCCGGCGCGACGTAACACCTCTTGAAAACCTCTGGAACAGCTATAAAATCTAAATGTTGGCACGTTACAATGTCTTTCATTCCTCGCAGTTATTCCTCCAACCAGGCTCAGCCGGTATGTTGGACGGTGTTTCGGTCGAAGCCTTTAGGGATTTTTTTTTGGAATACAATCCTGAACTGCTTGTCTGGCTCCCTGATGTGTTTCTACATTTGGACATGAAGTCTCGTAGTCCCTCAAAGCTTCCCGGCAAAACAGCCTTTAAGCATTCTTCTAAACCACTGAAGTCGACGGGGGACTTGTTTTAAAACATAAAAAAATGTACGCGATGGTGTAATCAAAGTCCCCAGATTCCCTCGTTGATTTGGAAAGACTTTATTTATGGGAGTGCACGCTGGCTCCTTTAGCTAAGAAGCTAAATCGAAGATTTCAGCTTTAAAAAGTGCGTCAATAACGTTTTTTCACATCACTTTGGGACCTCAGGGCTTCGAGAAACCATCCATTAAATGCTTGCTTGTCTCCATCTACTTCAGTCTCTTAGGAGAATGCTTCAACTCTTGTTGTGAAGCTCCAGAAATGTTTATTCGGATACAAAACTTTCCATCCTTCGCCATAGATGTGAGCAAATAATGACTGAATTTTCTTTATTTTTTTGGGTGACCCGTTCCTTTAACGCCTCACCAATGTGGGGGGATTTAGACCATAACGGCGACATGCATTTAGAGAAAAAAAAAATCACACATCGATGATAAACTCGCCTGAAAGTCAGAGCACCCTTGGGAGCAATAGCCTCCAGACAAATCCACCGGCGTGCGGCTCGGCTCAGGTAACTTATGGCGGTATTATCCCCGCGTGAAATGAGGTTTCCTGACAGTATAGGAGGTTTTAAATCACAGCGTGAGGAGAAACCCGCTCGTTCGGTGGACTGAATATCACAAGAGTTATTACAGTGGAGCTTTGCTTCAGCTTCAGCAGCGACTCGCAGCTCGTTCCATTCATTATGTTTCATCTAAGCTCATTACAGAGACTTGAACGTTGATTCTTCACTCTTACGATCTGCATGTTGGTGAATTCGTAGCCGTTTGCAGACGCTCAGTTGGCTCTGAATCGCAGCAGTGTTTCAGGAACTGCTCATGAGCGTCGGCTTAAAAGTTCCTTCCTGACGTCGGAGACGATTCTGACGTTTGTCGACGCGTCATAAAACTCCCAGGTGCCCTCCAATCATCAAAGAAATTCTCTTCTAATCACCCCACGTTCCCATCTTCAGTTGCTGAGCACTTTTTTTAAAAATCAAATTACGAAGTCCTAAACTCAAAAGCAACAAATTGTACGATGGGGGTGAAAATGAGCTCATAGCCGGAGGTGGAAGGAGGAGAGTTATGCAGCTCTCATTCCACGCACGTCTAGTTAAACTCTTCTAAGTGATTATGCAGAAAGTTTGAAGTTAATGACTTTGGCGGTGTCTCTGCTGCAGGTTATTGAAGAATCGCAAGTCACACCGTCCGAGGAAATGGGCAACGGACCTCGTCACAGATGACGTTAAAGCTGACCGTCAAGTTAAATATTGCGAATACACAACCATCACCAACTTAATACAAGATATAAACAGAATGTGTTCATGTTGTGTGGCAATAAAGCCTTAAAAAAAAAGTTGACATGTAAGTGACACTGTTTGTTTTCCAGTTATTAGTCATACCCTATGCATTTCCATGGAAATGCATAGGGTATGATTAATAACTGGAAAACTGGAAAAAACGATTGTTTTCCAGTTACTAGTCATACCTTATGCATTTCCATGGAAATGCATAGGGTATGACTAATAACTGGAAAACAATCAGTCACATCAGCGGATTCCTATGAAACCTCAGTCAACACATCCTTTACTCAACCATTCATACAACGAATCAACACGTAAAAAGACGCAACAAAAAAAATGTAATATGTTGAAATTCTGATGCGAAGTCACGCAAACAGCTTCCTCACCGGCTGCAGACTTTCCTCTCGGCGCCTGTTTGGTTTTAATTTGAATTTTCTTTGCATTTAAACAGTTTTTCTGTAGAAGGATAACACATCTCTGAGAAAAAAAACATGTAATCTGAGCATGTTTAAGCGCATTTCTCTCAACTTTAAAGGAGCAATATGTAAGAATATTAGTTGAAAACATAAACAAAATCAACTAAAGTTTTCAACCTTTATGATATAATGATGTTTACACGTTTCAGAGATGTATAATTAAATTAGCATGCCAGAGCTAACACTGACACTCCCCTCCACAGCCTCCAGACCGCTAGCTGCACCGCTAACTAAGCTAACTAACTAAGGGCAGCCACAGTTAGCAGCAGATAGCGATCACTCTGGCGGTGTGTCGTCCCCTTTACTTTTTTGGATCCACGCCTGTGAACTAATCTCTGACTATTTCTTGTTTTTGTTATTTTCTCTTAAGTGAAGCACTCGCTGACCCTTGATGGAAAAATCCTTTTAAAAATGACGTTAATAGCTGAACCGTAGATGTGTGCTATTTGTCAAGGACACTTTGAAAGGCCTGGATTGAAAATGTTGCTATTATATAAAAAAAAAAATAACAGCAATGCATCACTGTGTCTGTCGCTCAGAGAAGGTGTTGACGACATTTCAACTTTTGTACCTTCACATTTGTCAGCCGCAGCATCATAAATGCGATAAATACACTTGTCAGTCTTCCTCCTTTGTCCTCGACCCTTCCCATTAGCTGGAATCAAGAGCGTACATCAGCAAGCGTGACGGCGAGACCAGCGAGGAGGCTCCGGGCTGGTTTGAATGAGTCATCCGGCGCCTCAGGGAGTCAGTCTGTGAGAGCTGCGTGGGAGAGCTCAATCTTCGACTCTTCTGCAGCAGAGATGTTGCACTCCAAGTGTGCAATTATCAAAAGCCTACTGAGGAGGAGAAATCAGTGACATCGTGCCGTCTGTGTAAGTCAGAGTCTTGGAGGTGAACGGAGTCTTTTACAAAAACACACCGAGGCTGATGGAATAAATTTACCACCCGATGCTGCGTTCAAGGTCCTCGACTCAACAAGTGCCAGTGTTATTAATGAATTTTGAAAGGATTCACTCTGAAATAACATATTTCTATTTTACATTCCTTCATGAGAAAGAACACCGTCACATTGTGCACTTTAAAAGGACGCCGTGCTTATCAAACACCCTGTCAGGCTGCAAATAACCCTTATGTTCTTCAGGAAATAATAATAAATGCATTTCACAGTTTTCAGGGACCATAAAATGTGTTAATACACCTTATTTGTATGTGCATTTTTACAAAACTGCACAGAGTGCCTCACCGAAAAACAACAAATGAATATATAACAAGTTGAACAAAAGACGTAGTAATAATGTAAAATAAATCAAAATGTTGTCAGTCCATCTCTGTTCTTCAAGTCCTGACATATAACGTTGCCTGAAACTCAAAAATAACAACAATAGTGGTCTTTATTTCATATATATCCTATTTTGATGAACGCACAATGAGAAAACACAGTTTATATTCATATATAGATCATATCTATATATGATCTATATATGTAGTCATAAAATGTATTTCATTTTGTATGTAAAACTTTGATATTCAAAGTGATAGTAACTAAAGTTATCAGATAAATGTAGTGGTTGGAAAAAGTACAAATTGTGTCTCTAAAAACGTAATGAACTTTAGAAGTTTATCATAAAAGATACATAAAATGCAAATAAAACAAAGTAAAAGTAACTAAAAAGTATAGTCAAGTACAGTATATGAGTAAAAACACTTTTAATTTTCCACATCTGAATACTCCTTTAGTTACTATAGAGTATTAGATTAAGTTACAGTGTTAGACTATAGTTTTTTAATCTTATAACAGGAGTTATTTTGTGCCTTTATAGTGACAAACTGATTACATCTCATCATATCACTGTGATTCTAATATTCTAGTACTTTAGGGAGGGACCGTATTCATATATTCTGATCTTTTATAGTGTCATAATATAGTTTAAGATTTTTTTTTTAGAAGTGAATTAACTGCAGAATAAAAGTACAAAACATTGAGCATATATTTTGGATGTAAATCACTGATAGTCAAAGTTATCAGAAAAAAAAAAGTTAAAAAAAAAATACACTATTTGCCTCCAAAACGAAGTACTGGATAAAATATGATCATGATAAAAATAATTTTTCCTTATGAGAACATAAAAAAAAAGTTTAAAAAACATCATAACGAGCCCCTGAGGGAATATTAAAGGACCATTCCAGGGATTTTATTCCCCCTCTGAGCTCCACAGCAGCTTCGGCTTCACTCGGAAGTGTTCGGGTGTTGTCGGACTCGGCCGGCTGTGTGTCGGAGGGCAGAGCGAGCGCGAGCGCAGCCGCGGCTCTCAGCGCTCGGGACCAACCGCCATTCATCCAAGCGGACCGCGGGCACACCTGGTCGGAGCGAGGAGAGCAGTTTAGAGACCGAAACAGGTGAGTTTCTACATCAGTTCACACTTTTTTCTCTCCTCTTATCAACTTTTGCACACTTTTAGCAACTTTTCCTCGAGTGAAACACATGAAAAATACCGGGAGAGATGCAACTTTTAAGGCATTTTTAAGCTAGCAGCAAAGTTTAAGAACCTGTTATTAGCTGCTGACGTTTTGTACGTACACAGACATGGCGCAGGTAAAGCATTCATAGTTATTAGAAAGTGCCAGAAAAGATAAACTGCACTTTCATTTTCTATTCGGCTGACTTTATTTTCCTCCTACCTGTCAACAGCACCCGTGGTAATCACTTGAGGAATGCGGTGCCATTAGTACGGGAGCCGAGAGCTGAAAGTTTACACTTCGCATTTAAAGTTAATTTAAATCAACTTGAGGGACTTGTAAAAGGGATCATGGCTACGGGAGGGTTTAAGCCAAACGCCACGACAGACTTTTTGGAGGAGTGGAAGGCTAAACGGGAGAAAATGAGAGCCAAAATGCTGGGAGACATTGCCGCAGCCACTGGTGCTCCCATGGGTGCCAGCAACACAAACAGCACAAACCGCCTCGCTGCTGCTGCTGCGGCGGCGGCCGCCGCTGCTACTGCTGCTCCTCCACCGGGCACCGAGCTCGCCAACAACCCGGACCGGAGCGTCCCAACTGGGAACTGCCTCCCCTCCTCCTACTCTGTGGCTCGGTCCTCCTCCGGCTCAGCTTTGAAGAGACCGGAGGAGGAAACGCACCACCACCCCGCTTCGCCCACTTCCAACCTGAAGAAAACTCCGCCTCAGCCGGAGAAAGCTCCGTGCGCTTCACCGGACTCCTCCAGCCCCATGGCGTGCAACGACAGCGACAAGGAGAGCCCGTCACCCAGCAAGGCGAAGGAGAAGAACAGCAGCGGTCCGAGCGCCAGGAAGGGGAAAGGACAGATCGAGAAGAGGAAGCTGAGGGAAAAGAGGAGATCGACAGGTGTTGTCAGCATACCATCCAATGAGGTGAGTCAGCTTTTTTTTTTTTTTGATACTTTAAGTGTAAAAAAAAATCTCCTGCAGGGAAAAACTCATCTTATTTTGGCTGTCATCTCCACAGGGAAGTCAGAGGTCAGGTACACAACAGGTATCTCAGCAGGATAGAGGGGTTGTTTATGCTGTATGGGCCATGTTGTGTTAGAGGAGGCTGTGAAAACTATTACAAACACCCTGTGACAAGTGTTTGTTTGTCTTCTCTTTGGCTGCATGAAAAGTTAAAACACCTCAGAAGTTTCTGGAAAGCTAGGGCTTGACTGATACTGAAGTTTTGAGGCAGATACTGATATTTGAGATTTTCAGGTGAACACTTAACATCTCTGATAAATTCCCTTAAATCAGAGTTTAGAGTTATGGCCAGAGTGAATGTTTTCTGGCAGTGATTTTGTTGGTTCAGTTGTTTAGTCAGTATATTGTCACAAAGAAATCCATGATTGTGTCTTTAAATCACTTTTTTTTGCCTTACCAAAAGTCTGAAACCCAAATTTAGGGCTCTCCCTAGTGCTTTCTTTCATTTTTGATTAATTTGGTGATCATTTTCTTGATTACTCTTTTCGTCGTTTGGTCATCAAATGTGAGAAAACGGTGAATTTTGAGTCTTGGGGAAGAAGAAATTCCTTAAACCGATTAATCAACTATCAAAGTAATTAATTTAACAGTTGACGACTGATTAATTCACTGCTTAAAGTCTGCTATATATTGTCACAAAGAAGGGACAAAGGAGCCCATTGTTTCGCCTTCAAGTCGCTTGTTTTGTCTAACCAAGAGTCCAAAACCCAAATCTAAAGCTACAACTAACAATTACATCATTGTCAATTCATCTGTTGATTATTTTCTCGATGAGTGTGTGTGGTCCATAAAGAGACGGAAAATCCTCAGATATCTTGTTTGGTCTATCAACCCAAAGATATTCAGTTGAATGTCATAGAGAAGTAAAGAAACCCGAAAATATTCATATTTAAGAAGCTGTTATGAGTTGACAGTAGTAGACAAATAATTGATGAATTGTGGCGACTCTTTTGGCAAACCGAAAGAGTCCAAAATCCAAATGTTAAGCTACAACTAAAAGTTATTTTCATTGTTGATCAATCTGTCTATTATTTTCTCGAATAACCAATTAGATTTTTTGTCTTCGAGGTGTCAGAAAACGTTGAAAAATGGCGATCTTTAAACATGTGCCAAACTGATTAATTAGTTAGCAGAATTAATGCTTTTTAATGAAATAGTTGACAACTAATCAATTAATTTTTGCCACTCAAGTTAGCCTTTTATAATGTCTTTGAGTTGCTTGTTTTTGTCCGAACCGACCAGCCAAAACCCAAATGTTTTCACTTTCCAACAATGTAAAACAGATAAAAGCAGCAAATTCTCACATTTTGGAAGCTTATTTTACGTGATAAATAACTATAGTTAAATGTCAAAATAGATGTTTAGTTTTCTGCCAATTACTGGAAACACAAGTAAAATATAGATATTACACATAAATTCGATAGCAGCTAAGATTTAACTGAACTAAATTAAAAGAAGCTAAAAATAGCCAGTCACCAGTGATTTATCCAACTTGCAATTTATCCTCCATTTAACCAGTTTTCATTTTGCACATTCGTTCTGCAGTTTGTTGTAACTTATATCAGCTGACATGTGTGCATACCATACAGTACATTTGAGATTTCGGTAACAGCTGATAAGATTGGCCCGCTTGATGTATCGGTGAGGCTGTAATCTAGAAGAGAATTGGTGTGCATGCTCTTGAGTACAGATCATTATTGTCCTCATATTTATCAAGCGTGGCTATAAAACCACAGCCAGCATGCGTTCATGTAAAGTTAAGTCAACAAAGAAACTAATAAAGAAGCTCCTTCTTTTATCTCGTTTCCCAGCAGTAAAAGAGGTTTCTATCATATCAACTTGTCTAAACACAGAAAAACTTATAGGGTCTTATCATGGGTGTGAGCTGATGAGTTATTCTGGCATTTTAGTGTTTTATTTGATGTATTTTTATGATTTTCTAGGCTTAGTTTGTGCTGCTGTAGTTTGGTCTTTTTTTCTCTTTTGTAACTTTTATGTTTCTTGGCTTTCTTTCTGTCTAACATCTTGGGACCATGTTTGAAAAATGTTCTCACTTTAACACATCCATAAATATTCCAGATTTGAACGAAAGCACTTGTTTTCCAGAAGTCTCCAGATTCCTTCTGTCGTACATTTGTCTGGTTTAATCGACCCTGTGTAGCGAGAGAAATGTAAGCAGCGAAGGAGGGAGGGAGGGAGGGAGGGAGGGGTTGGTTGCTGGTGGTGGTTGTGGAGGTGTGTGTGTGTGTGTGTGTGTGTGTGTGTGTGTGTGTGTGTTCGGCTGTTCATTGTTATTGAATTTAAATCATGTCACACTCTTGCCTAATTCCTGTGGTTTAGACACATGCAGGAACTCTGATATGACACCGTGCCAGCCAGCAAGAACTCCTGGCCCATTCTTTGATTACATACACTCACACACGCTGTCTAAAATGCAATAAGATTGGACAAAAAATGTTGGAATAGATGTTTTCATTAAGGTGGCGGCGGTGGTGTGATGCTTTTGGTTGGATATCCAGCCTGAGCTCGGTGCCCTCGGGGCAGCACAGTTTGGAGTTTGACCAGTTCATCAGTTGGCGCTCCACATCCTGTTATTAGGCGCTCAGCAGTGCCGAGCAAAGCCGTTTGAAAACTGGTCACATGCCAGGCTGTAATACTGGGCTTCAGCACTGCCGGGCTGTGCCAGATATGTTAGATCGAGCCCATAGGCAGCTGATTATGTAGTAAAGTGGGCGAGCAGACTTTCATAGAGGGAGTTGGGAGGTAATCTGAAGTAGTGAGCTGATTTCTGTGAGTGAGGCAGAGCACTGGAAGTCTGATCCCATCTGAAGTGGTCTAAGTACACTTTGTAGAAATGAAATGTCCGCCATAGGATCACGGTTATAGTATAATCAGGCTTTTTGATGTCATGATTTGATAGTTGGAGTCTTCTGATTTGTGGGTAGAAAGCCTTCTGATCATCAGTTGCCATGTGGGCAGGTGCCTTATCGTTTTGAGTTATGCAATGATCAGTGAAATAAAAATTACAATGACATTCTGACACAAATAACTCTATGACAATTACGTTTCTTTTTAAGTAGAGCAACTTTGTCAGATTTTACAGTGCAGAGACACCAGCTGCATAGAGCACTTTAAACAGACACCACATTTAATCTTGGCATGTCATGAAGTTACACATGGAGTTAATGTTTCTGACATCGAATGTGACCTTCTGCTGGTCATGTTTGTCATTTTAATGGATGAAAGCAAGAGCCAGCTAGAGAGACTGAGAGATTAATCCGACTCAGACTGATTTTAACTGATACAGATCTTTTAAATTTTGATATCAACCTTGATATTGATCTTTTAGGATTAGCTTGTGTTTGATGTTATTGCTCTCATCTTCCATTACTGATGCTTTGATGGAGATAAGTTGAATGCAGTCCCGACAGCCACAGTAATGTGGAAGAGTTAACGACATGCTTTTGCCAACACAGACGATTGAAAACCTGGAAAATATTAACATAATGTGTGTTTACCAGGAAATGTCTAACCTAGTGTCATTTTTTATGATTAAAACCAAGATAAGACTCATAACTAGGATACTAGTGACAGACTTTATTCATAAACTTGATGCTGTAACAGTGGATGTCATGCTTTATCTCTCAGATCTGTATACTTTTTGATTTCAGAGAGAAACATAAAAATGCTAAGCCAGGCAGCACAGCAGATGTTTGTTACTTTTGTCGGATGTTTCCCTTCCTTCTCCTGTTGCATATGAAGACAACCGAACTATGCAAATAAGGACTCACTCACACAAACTGCCTTTGTGAAGTGAATATGAGTGGACAGGTGTGAATAGAGATGCCTGGGATTACCTCCCCGCTTGTTCTGTGCTGCATAATAGCTGGTGAGCGGGATCTCAGAGCATCGGGGGAACCCAATCTTCTGCCTGTTGAGGCTATAATGGCGTGATAAAAGCTCCATGCTGTACTGGAGAAAAGACACTTCTGCACAGCATCAATCAATAGCACCTCCTGCTCTCCAGGAAGGTGTCTCCTTTCTCTCGCCCTGCTCGCTGCCTCAGACCCGAGGGCATTATTGTTGCCGCTGACCTTTGACCTGCCTCACCACATGCTTATGCAACAGAGGAATGTGGAAATGCGTGAATGTGTGTGTCTGGAGCATCTATGTGAGGGTCTCTCATCTAAAAATGTTTTGGGTTGTGATGTACGCATGTTTCTTCTCGGAACACGCCGCATGCAGTCTGATGGTGGTGATTCATGTCGCTCACTTGTGCAGCTTTTTATGACCTTGGTGAGTTATGAGGCTTTGGTCAGACGTTCCAGCCAGCTAGTGTGAATTTTTGTTTCATGTGGCGGACGCCTGGTTCTGCCCCACAGAGGCTGCTGCTGCTGGGGAGTGTGGAGCCTGACAGCCCCTTGCAGCTATTTGTCTGCAGCGTCACTGACGAGGTCAACAGGTTTAAAAGGCGATACAGTGCTGAGCGCTCAGCAGTTAACACTCTGGTGATGGGAGGATATGGCAGACAAGAGGGGTCTTTGTTTAAACTGCTTTGGTGAAACAAGGGGTTTGTTAATATGTTTTATATCTTAACTTATTAAACATCTGTTTCACTGGCAGATGCAGACATACAGAGCTTTTCAAAATGTATACATTCACTGGGCAAAACATGGAAACTGTCCTCCAATTTGAGTAGGAGCTTTTACCATCTAGCAGACGATATAGAGTACCAAAACATTGACACAATGAATGAATGAATTAATTGATTAGTTAATTTATTAATTAATATCCTAAACCACAAAGACATAGCCTGACCCTTAAACCTGTTAAACCTAACTATTTCAAACTATTTGCTGTTTTTTAAAGTGCTATACTTTGTTCTTCTGTGCAAAGCTACTGTATAGTGCGAGCTAGAAATGTGTAAATCTACTATTTCATGGCAGTGTAATCTAAATGTGTGTATGGCAGTGGGTCTTATATCAAATGAGGCTCTTGCGTGGTTGACTCTGTCATCTGCTCTCTTTAATACTGCCTGCACTGACTTTAATTAGAAAATGGCTTAAATACAAAACATCCCTGTCTGTGTTTGTGCCTGAAATAGTTTCTGCTCCACTTTATTCTATGCCGAAGTTCAGTGGAGGGTGACGCCGTACTGTATGTTTGAAGAAGGGCCATGCTGTGAGCACAGTTTGGACAGCATTATGCAGCGGCAGAGAAAACTGACATACACTGGTTTAATATTAGGTGAGTGAGTTATTTCACTCATGGGCAGACTAATATTTCCTTCCTCTTTAGCTTTAATCCGCTGATCTGATGCCATCTGACAGCATAATGGTCACTCACCTAGTCAGGGGTCACTTTAATGGGAACTGAAGTTCACGTAGCATTCCTGCAAACTGAACAAAACCACGTGCCACGGCCAATTACAGGGGTGCTGTTCTTTTTATGAAGTGTTGAGGGACCCCCAGGTGCCTCTGTGGAGAGGGGCCGAGCTGGTAATGACTTCACCACAGAAACAACAAGCAACCCTTCCGCCTTCTTTCCTCCTTCCCTCCTTTCCTCCTTTCCTCCTTCTTTGGAATTCCCTTAAATTTCACAGAGCAGCTCAACTGGGACTTTTTTCCTGTTAGTCACCCTTTTCAAACAGTCCCAGTGACAGTGGCCTTCATAAACAGTCCAGGGTTCATTCCAATAAGTCAACCAAACAAAATGTTCTTCTTGGGAACCGGTGCTTCTGGCTCGGGAAGCTTCACTTTGAGAAACACGTGTTTTAATTAAAGAGTTTAGCATTCCTGTTGTTCAACCAACAACTGAAAAGAAGGAAACAAAACACCCGGCCTGAATAGCTTCTTGCTTACCGAAGTCCATGATTAAATCCCTGTGGTATTTACTGTGATGATGTGCCCTTGTTTGGAGAAGGTTTTAACAGCAAGTGAAACGCGATCCATACTATGCAAATTAACATTCTTGCCTTCTTGTGCACACCTGTGGATTGAGAGCCTATTTATATTTAAGCAACAAAGAACTGTACGGATTTAGCAGTGTAGCCATCCAGAAAAGGTGTTTTATCCATCCAAATTTAACTTTTTATGGCTGAGCCTTCACAGTGCTGCACTGTTATAGCAAAAGGTTGGCATCTTACCCATTTAACCTATAAACTGCACCAATATACAACATTTTAACACCTTTAAAAAGATGCTAAATCAGAAAAGGCAAAAGACCAAATATATCGGTAAGCTATTCAGAAATCATTACAACAAAGGCCTCGCATTACACCAAGTTCTCTGAAATCTGCCGTTACTCTTGTCGGAGAGGCAACAAAACACACACATTAGCATCTATTTCACCTTATCAGTGTTTTGAGACTCAATACTTGTATTTCTAATGACTGAAATGTGTTTGTGGCACACACAATCATAAAACTTTCAAGTACCAAAAGTTGATACGTAAGGATAAGTCAGATTCAGAGTCTTGTTTACATGTTCTTGGATCAAACGTTTGTTTTCAGAGTTTCATCTTCAGCTGCTTTCATTTTGGCAACATCCATCCATCATCGAGGTTTGGCTTCTTTGTTAAGGGAACAAAACTGGCTTGTCTGCCATCAGAGACTTTTCCTATTGTTTATACAGTGGTAGCTGTCACTTTAAAATCTGTGGTTGTATTGTAGCTGATTGTGGGTAATGTTGCAAATTGGTAAGCGGGACTGTTTTATGGTTATACCGGATTGATTTGGTGGAGGTTTGTTCTAAAGTGATGAAATAGTCTTATTTGTAAACTGTTTAACCCTTAAAATACATTTTAGTCTCATCGTTATATGTATACATTGTTTCTCAATTTATTTTTTTCAGAAGATTTACATTGTACATATTAATTTTACAAATATTGTGATTGTGCTTTTTGTCTATACTTGTATCACACTTAAAGTAAGGTATCTAAAAAAACAATATGGTATCGTGTCGTTCTAGCAATGAAAATGTTTAACTTTATCTGATTGTTAGGCCCTGGTGTTACAGTAGTGGTAGGTGTATATGCAGTATTGTGGGCACAACTTGTCCTTTCTGTTTGATATTTGTAGTTGTGCTGTAATTTGCGCACGAAGTTCAAAGTCTCTATCCAGGTCACTGCTCTTCAGTTATGGCTGTTAAGGATCTTTGTGGAGCAAACTGTAGATTATTGCTAAAGAACACCCAGCTGCACGGCATGCACAAGAATGCACAGTCATGCAAAACCTGCACTGCCCTTGAGCGATGATGTCCAAGGCACACATATCATGAAAGGAGTGAGACTGAGCCTGATCGTTGGCCTGCAGGCAGACTTCCACTCTCCAGCTTTAACACAGCTCAACAGTAATGAGCTCTCACATCTCAGTGCGCCTTATCGCATAACTCTAGTAAACTGAGGGTAATATAGTCAGGATGTATGACCACTGAGAGCTTCTGGTGAGACATTACTCACCTCTTTACCACTGCATGAGTGACATGATTGCTGTGTTTGTGGCTAACCTTTGAGTTCGGAGTGTGTACACATCTAGGACGTACAAGTTTGGCAGTATTGTTGCAATGCTGTCAAGTTGAAATCCTAAAATGAGACCCTAAATAGAGCGGAAATGATCGATCCTGTGGAATGTGCATCTGTCAGATGTTGTAAAGACCACGTTGAATAAACTGGTTAAACCCAGCGTTCAAAATAACCCATGTAAATATTTAACCAAATCCACTTTGACCGTTTTCTCTGCAGGCGCAAAACAATGTCAGAGTGAATAGCTTCGTCCTCGTCTGACCCTGGACTCACGCCATTGTTTGAAAGTTCAAGTCAGACCTTCTTTACTTTACCTTACTTTAATTTTACACCTCTTATTCAAGTTAATTTACACATTTTTCAGAGCCGCCGTCGTTATTCTCTTTCTCATATTTTCCACCTCTCATTACCAGGATTCATGCTGAGAACAATAACGCAATCTGGTGTGTGTTGTGGTAACCGAGACACAGCTTATAGAAATTTACTGTCTGGAATTTTAATCCTAATAGTTTATGGAGGCATGAGGAGATAAGCGATAATCGGTTTCATGCTCCTGCTTTTTGGAATCACATCTTACCCCCGTTGTGTGGTTGTTGGAGAACTTTCTGTACTTAGCTGCTTGGCCTCTTGCTAGTTTGACAGCTCGCAGACACACACAAACACACACACACACCGCAGGGGGTGTTGAGAAAGAATGTCGTGGATTAGAGGAGTGTATGTTGTGACTTCGTGTGTAATGTGTAACCTATTAGTCGGACATTCCTGTGTGTTTGCTGACGTGTGTGGGGAATTTGTGAGTCAGCTGTAATCAGGCCACTCTGCATGATTAGGCATTTGGGAGTCTGTCTGTTTGTATTCATTAAAGTAGAATTACTCCTTTTCCCCCACTCTGTCTTGTTTTAGATTCTGGTTTTCCTGTTTCTCACTCCTCTGAACACTGTCATTTGTGCTCTGCAGGAAGGAATGATTCTGGTTTTTGAACAAGGACGTTTTTGAAGTAGGAAATAGCCAAATCCTCCCACTTAAATGACAAAAGAAAAAAAGAAATTGAATGTGTTTTGCTTGTTTATACTTATGCTACGGTTACAATACCTTTAAGCACAGAAAATCAGGATACAAAGCCAAAATGCATCTTAAAATCTCTTTTACGTCCCAATTATCACTGTACATTGAACACATTTTGACCATCAGGAATGGGCCGTTGAAAATCAGATCATTTTAATGTGACAGCTCATGGTTGAAGCAGCCACTGTCGCTCTGCTCACTCTGCCGTTTTTCCTGCATGAGGGACAATAAGCCTCAGTTATATCTGTATGAGTGAATGCACACCAACAGACTGATTTTGTCTGGAGTCTGAACAGTTTTCACACACTGCCTTTGTGAGTTATGTTACCATGGATCTCACTCTAACCATTTCCTACTGATAAGCATCGCTGTAGTCAAACGTTCTGGTTTTACTGGTGTGTAGTCCAACCTGTATGTAATTCAGGAAATGGGAACAAACATAATTTCCTTTTGTTTCATTAAAGAGAGAAAGTGAAACGCTCCGATGGAGGAATGTTGGCTGAACAGGATGATGTTTTTGAGTCTGGCCGCTGTTTTGTTTGGCGATTGTAATTCTCATTTCTTCCCACTGGGGAACTTCATTTTCATAAACACAAACTGAACTGCAAGAAAAAAATTAACTTCTGATCTTCAGTGGTGCTCTTGGCACATTTGGTGCCCTTGAGCGAAAACAAATAGGATTTATTAGAACAAGCCATATGAGGATTTATGTGGTAATTTAGGCTGAAATGAAAATATTTTCCACACCAGCGGATTGATTTAATTTTCTTCTCTAGACAGACTTGCCTCAATGTTAGAGTGATGCAGAGGATCTTACCCCCATGGCTGTTTGAAAAATTGCACAAAGACCACAGAGAAGTCGCACTTCAAAAGGACACAGTATTGAAAACACAGCTCAGTGAAACAGCCCAGGAATGCAGTTGAACCCTTGAAATGGAATAAATATGTGGCTCTAAACTACGAAACGCGCGAAGCCTTGATCTTTAAGCTTTTCTTCCCAACAAAGTAGCCAGAAACCTGCTTGAGTTGAGAGAGGGGCCTACCTGTTATGAAGCCCATGCCTTGAAGTTCGAGTTACTTTGTGTTCATGTACTCGTGCATGAGTGTGTGTGTTGTGTTTACCAAGGCAGTGTGCCACACCAACACACAACATACAGCAATGGAGGGAGTGCTTTTATACTGTACTCTCCACAAAATGCATTTCAGCTCTCCTTTTCTGGAATTGGTGATAAAAGCCATAGGTTTTAAGCCATAACTCAAGAATTTGTACAATAATTATGACTGTATTTCACAGCAATGTCCAATAGGTTTAAATGATGAAGTGATGACATTTTACATCCAAAAGGTCAAAGGTCAGCTTCACTGTGACACCATAATTCACTGTGACACCATAATGTTATGTTATGAGGCGCCCCATCACTCCTCTGTACTCCTCTGTAAAAATATAACTTCACTTTGCCAAGAACTACACATAATACATTTTATTAAATTCCTCAAAGTGTTCACTACATCTATTTATGAGTCTGGACAGACATGAATGTAAACTTGACTGTTTGGCAGCCGTAATTCTAGTTTACTGGTGGCGTGCTCCCTCTGCTCAATTAAAGTCTGCGCCCACTATCACTGGAAAACATCCATATACTTTTATGAAATAAAAGAAGAGGTAGCACTACTTTACACAGTAAAATGCTATGTATTTAACACATGGGGATCTTGTTTGAAATGTCCCCCAGTTAACAAAATAGATCATAAAATGAAAAGCCATCAAATCTGTTACATTTAAGAGATATCAGCCATTGATCGATTATGTCATCTTTGCTTTGTAGTAATAAAATCAAAGCAGTACGCAAGGGAAACCACCTCAGTTTGTTTCCAGTTGGAAACAAATTCACCAGATTATACATGACCCCTGCTATGCACTCCTCCAGGAACCTTGCATCAATGAAATATATAGTGTATATTTTGGAAGATTAAAACAAGCATTAAAATATGATCTGTGAAAGCATTGAGCAGGTGAATAACAGGACATTTATATTTACTCTCACACTGTGGAATTAAACACCAACACAAGGCAGCGAGTTCTGGCCACCACCTGCGTTTCCATCTGTTTTTTATAGTTCCACTTCATTTATATGGAGAAAAACCTGACAACCGTTAAATTTACTGTGAAGTCTGAGTGTAATATTTTCTGTCAGAGCATTTCTATTCCCAGCATGTGGTGAGAAGCACCTGATTTTGAACCTGTTGTACTACCTCCTTCCAGTTCTTATCATGATTTTTACTGGCACATCTACTCTGTGCATGTATGTAGAATAGCCAAATTAAAAGCACAGATGGTTGAAGTGCCGAACAAACAGAAAAGTCTGAAACCACCGAAATGAAAAATGTGAAAACTTGCGTACTAACTTTGTTTCAGTGGAGTTTTTAACACTTTCTCAATATGTAGCAGGTTCTACAGAAGCCTTCTGATGGATTTTCAAGCTAAAGCTGCGCAAAAGGAGCTAAAAATAGGAATTACATACACTCCAATGTTATTGTGCAGTTTTGAAAGTGAGATATCGTATCATAACATCGGAAAATTGAGTCTCCACTCACTATATAGTACAGTTATGAGTGCTAATGATGTAGGGAATAGTAAATAAGTGGACATGTGGGTGTGATTTCAGTCATGCTTATCAGTGACTTAGGTGCAGTTGCGTTATGACGCCATTCGACTGATATGTGGTGATGTTACATTGAGATATAAATATGTAGAGTAAACATGGTGCTATAGCAACATGGAGACAAATACAACAACAACCAGTGCCAGGTCGTCAATCTTGACGTTTTAGGCGCACCCTGTTTGTCGACACGCATACATTACAGAGCAAACGGAGTGTCATGAGGATGGACTTTTCTTTGCTTGGTCTTGTACACCAGCACACTAAACTTAAAATGGATGCTTGACGATGCTTAAATATGCTTGACTTTTCATAAAGACCCATGCATCATTCCCTAAAAATGTACGAAAATGATCAAAAATGCCCTATCATGAAATGTTAAAGAAAGTGAGAAAAAATTGTTGGATCCATCCCTTTCCGTAGATGGATCAACACCAAACATTTCTTGGCTTATTCTGGGCTGAGACCGATCCTCCATCCAAGGGCTAGGGTTTGTGGAAATCTGATTCGTAGTTTTTGTGTAATCCTGCTGAAGAACTAACCAAAAAACCAACAAAGTGGACAGAAATAAGTTAAAACATAACCTCATTGGTGCTAGATTGATAGAAAAGGGCTTTTCAAGTACCAACAGCTGATGTCACATATCAGATTTATATTTTTATGTATTTGTAAAAGTCAGGAATCGAAAAACTCATAAAAACTCAGGTATTGCTCATAGTATTGCTGATAATACCTCAAAACTTCATTGGCTCCATCGACTGTAGCTTGTCTTCCCACTTTCTGCCTCTCAAAATTGAGCACAGTGTATAAGAAGAGCTACAGTCGCTACACTTTTTATCTGATGTGGATGTAAAACCCTTAATTTACACTAAATGTTAGCATTTTAACTTCATAATTATCGTTTCTTATGAAATCCAATATGCTGCACTGAGTTGTCAACGCAACAAAAAACAAAACACGTACACTGTCCTGTAACTAAGACAAATACAATGCTCCACATAGCAAAGATTCTGATGTGTTGTTGCACCAGCGTGGGTCATCATGTTTTTTGAACAAGTCTCCTCTGACTCATATTAACCTTTGCTGTGTACCCTGTTAACCTCGCCTTCATAATTAGGTCATCAGTGGTTATTGCCACAGATTGTCCTTCACATTGTTTGCAGTCCATTTCCAAACAAACTGTAGTGTTTACAAGTGCAGACAGGGTGCAGACTGATAATAAATAATACATCTTGTTTGTCTGTTTTTTTTCCTTCTTCAAATTGAAACATGTTCAATATTGCAGATGAAAATATGTTTAATAAACAAGCGTGCTGTCTGACCTTACACTGATGGGTTTTGACTGCAATAAACTAGTTGGCTTGTCTAGTCCCCTTTGACCCTGCAGAGGTTTGGTATTTATAGATAATGAATGGACGGCCTGTCATGATCAGAGAAGAAGGTCAAGGCACTGAGCTGGAGCTGCGCTTTGATTTGTGTTTACTCTGATCTCTGACCTTCACACACTGGCCCAATTAGCACCCCTCTTTGCTGTTATCGTGCTGATTATTAGTTGTGAGGATTTGAAGACTGATGGTTTATACAAATTGTGTTAGGATGGATGCTTGATGCAATGTAAACAAGTGTCTTCTGAACCATTTAAAAGGTGTTTGTGGCCACATGGCTATGAAAACATCCACTATTATTTTTTAAATGTTGCACTGTGAACACATCAGCTGTCCAGGTGTGTTCAGGGCAGATGGCGGAGGGGTATTTTAGTGAATTTATAAAAACTGGAGGGCAATGTAATAGGGGTGTAAATCATTAGTTTCATTGTGACTCAATATAAAGTCTCAAAAGGCGTGCTCAAGTAAAGTCTTTGTAAGGGAAACACAGAGAGAGAACGTTTAGGGTGAATTTCAGCCTGCATGCTTGTTTTTTCAGCCTAACATTGTTGAAACAGAGCAGCCATAGCAACACCAACAAGTTAGCGGACTGCTGAGTGAGATGTCCTGTTTGTGTACTGATCCGTCTTTTCTCCGAAAATATTTCTGCACTGTTGATTTATTCCTGAAAGGGGAGCAAATATCCTTTTCGTCTTTATTTGGCCGCTCGTTTGAATGTATAGGAAGGAGTTGTGCTTGGATGGAAAAGGTGTAAAGCTTTGCCATAGAAATGTCAAAATAGAAGTGCCTGGTATCTTAAAGATCATGCTGGATTGTTAATCATTAAATCTAAATATCGTTACGCATCAATGGATCATTACACTCCTAGTATGCAATGCATTACATAACCTGGCCCATCCTTTCAATAAAAACAGACATTTTTAAATATGAAGAGGTTGAAAGAACTCACGAACTCCAGCCCCTTAACCTTTTTGGGTGCTGTGTTTAAACCACCTCACAAAGTATCAACAAATCTGTTTTTGCTTTCCGATACATTCTCAGTAATGGAGAAGAGGTGACATAAACATGAGCAGCTCGTCTGATCTGCAGCGTATCAGAGGAGAACTTTCCGTGCAGGGCAGAAGGAGCATGTAATTTCCTCCATGTTTGTTTCCTCCGGGGTCCGTCCACTCACTGCTTGAATTTAGCATCTTTCACGCTTCGTGCTGTAAACAGCCTACTGAGCTGATCACAGCAATGGGATTTTCCAGATCCCAGGGCAACATGCTTTTTATTTATTCTCTGAATTCCTCAGTGTGTGTTGCCTAATATCTTCCCTCACTTAATAGCCAAATGTTGAATAATTGATGCTGCAACTAGTTGTTGTTTTTTTTGTACCTGTTGCTGTCAGGTCACAAGCTGTTTCCAAACTTGTAATTGAATGTTGAGGCGTTTCAGTCATGCCTTCAAGTTCAGAGAAAGAGAAGCCAAGCGGTAATTTTTAGCATAGCGGTGTCTTGTAGCGCTCTCTCCTCTGTGGGTATTAACCTTTGCCTGTGGCGCTGACGGCCTTCTAAAAGATTCATAGCCAATGAAACTTCTCAGTTCAGCTTGACAGATTGGATTTTCATCACAAGCCGCCCTTGTGATCGTATACGTTTCTTGCTGCCGTGTGTCCTGAATCCTGCTTTTCCACCACCAGCTCCTTATTTGTATTTTTGTCTGGTTCCTCTCTGTTTGTATTTCATCTTTTTTTGCAAATCCATCCCATGGTTGTTTATGGCTTATTTTCGTTTTCCATTTGTTCACTCCTCTCTCTCTCTCTCTGCTGTCCTCAGTTATGTCCTCAAACAGCTCATTAGTAAATCAGTCCTCGAGCCTGCATCCATCCATAGTCAATTGTTTGTGTTCAAAGATTTCAGTCTGGAAGCTCATAAGTAAACATGAGGTATAGCTGTGTGTGTGGCCTCTGTGCCCTCTCTCTTCTCTTTGTCCTTAGCTCTATTTTTCCTCCATCTTACCTTTTTTTTCCACTGTTGGTCCAGTAGCTGAATGCGGAGCTGTCCAGGCCAAGATGAATGGCCCGATGTCACCAGCTCTCTCTGTCCACGAGGCTGGATTTATCTTCCTCACGTCATCCTGAAAGGTTACACAATCAAGTGCAAACTGTTGTCGTCCAACCATTATCTAGAGGACATAGGGGGAGTGTTGAATGTCCCCCTAGGAATTCTTTTGAGAAGTAACTGAATGTAAACAGGGTGCAACAACTTCATGATTCTCACGAAGGATGCAATTTGACTTTCTTGTCACACTAGGCAAGATGTTTACATCCACACACACCTGCCTTATTGCAAAGTGGAGCCACAGTAGCGAGCATCACCTCGCTAAGACACTGCATATTGGGCTTTTTACAGTCTCCTCGAGACACTTTAAAGGATTGTTGGCGACAAACAAAACCACGCTACACATTTTGAACATGGAAAAGGAAAGTGAATGCCAAATGTGTGGACATTTCTGTTGGTTAAAAATGAATAAGATAAGAAGATTCTTGAATTGCTGTCTCTCGATGCTGTCGTCATCAATGACGAGTGCCTCTGTGAGGTATCGTTCAGAAATGGTTCATGAGATGCTTGGTCAGAGTGACACAGACAAGTTCAAGGGAGTGCCCTGACCTATAAAGTTACAAATAACTTTATTCGTGGCGAGAGAGGCTTGATTTTTGTTTGACTCGGGCTCATAAAAGTGGTTCTTAATTAGATTATTGTCATGTGGAAAACTGCTCATCTGGTTTTCCATTTTCTGTCTTAAATTGTTGGAATTCTGTCTCCTAAACTGTAGTGAACAAACCCTCTGTCCATCAAACACTAGCCTGCGTCTTTTTCTGCACAGTCCCTTTTGTCATACAGAGCAGTCTGTTGAAGGCTAAAAGTTTCTGTTGTCTTTAATTTGAGGCTTTCATTGTTCAGTGGTTCACTGCCAGATAGACTGTTAAATAATACACTTTTGCTGGGTGTTTTTATGTAGATGACTTGCTTAATCCTTTTGTGTGCCTCCACCCAGACAGAAGCTACACTGTAAGAAATAACCAACCTCAAAGTTCGATAAATCATTTTCTACAGCTTACAGGAGAGCAGCCATCTGATAAAACCAGAGTGACATGTGAAATTGAATTTCTTATTTGTGGCGCTCTTTCTCACAGTTGCATGGTCTTGGCAGGAGACACTATTTACATACTGCTTGTAGTCTGTAAACCAGTTTTTCATTTCCAAGCTCATGTACTTGTCATATCTTGTGCTCGTCTCTTTCATGGTTGTCAGGTACTGTAAAAGTGAACCAGGCTTGATTCAAAGTCTGTGTGTGGTGCATAGGCTTTAACCTTTCTCAGCTCATGCTGTTAGCTGCTGGTGGGGGATTCAGACTGTGCTTAGCATGACTCATGGTCTGGTTTGCTGTCTGCCAGCGGACAAACACAATGGCCTCTGTACACAATAGTCCTGCTTTTCTCCTGTTGGAATGCAAAACATGCTTCAACAGTTTCCGATACTGTATATTGTGTTACTTGGCAAGCAGGCAAGGTGCACAACGCAACTCCCAACCAACAAACACACATGGACAGCCACCATGACCCCATTTCTTTCATGATAACAAAGTATGCTGCTACAGAGGTTTCGTTGGTCAGTTCATGTCTTGACAATTTTGTTTTGCTTTCACTCATTTTTATATACTCGAATTGGTAAATGGTTTTCTAAGAAAGTATTCTTTAAGACAGGGTTTGGGAAATGTATATATTATCAGCTTTTTATTGGTATCTGTGAAATTATAGCTAAAAAGAGAGCCAATAATATGAAGTGCAGTTTGTTAATCTTACATAGCCACAGATGGATACATTACATACATTACCTCATTAAGGGTTAGGAATCCTACAAACAAAAGTTTAATGTTCAGTAGTGTTTGTGATATATGGAACATCTTTGTTTCACTCACATCTAAAACAAATGCACCCACGAGCATGATGAAGATGTTTAGCAACAAAGTTGATGGTTTTTAATGGCTTAAAGAGTTGATGGCTTAATAAAAACCAAAAAGTTGTTCTCATTTATGGTTTAAACCCATCTAAAAAAAACCTTTAATGTATTATGTAATGTGAAGTAAGTCTTTTCCAGTAAACCCTATCATAAAGATTGTCTTAATAGTTGTTGCTGATTGTTATCAGTACACGCTGATTGACCCAATAGCCAAGTCTTGAATGTTTTGGCATTTGGTTTCTGTCTAAATTTGAAATAAATGGCACTAAATAGGGTGATAAGCTTGAGTAGCTTGAACAGGGCAAAGTGTGGTAACTCTAACTGTTGATAGTTCACTTTCTGATCTTTTTTAAAACTACATTTTTATCACTGTTGAGTTTAAAGTGTTAAGATGAGGTGTAGTGCTTCTGATGTTCGTGCCGGGAAGACTGGTGGTACATTGATGATTGACTCCTGCTCACTCCATCTCTAGAGGAGGAAAAGAGGATACTTCTTTTAGTGACAGTAGCAAACTCCTTGTTGTCACATGAATCTCAGTTTCCTAGCCATCTTTATCTCTAGTCCACCCTCCTCCCACTTACTCAGGGTTAATGGGAGGCCTGTCGTTGCTGAGAAAGTGTCAACCTTCCACTTCGACGCTTCTTCCCCCTTCCAAAGAGCCTTTAAAGTGGGGACTCAGCATGTCCTTGCACGCCAAGAGGAGGGAGGAGTATGAAACCGTGAGGGAGGTTACACGGCAGTATGCGTCCCTGTTGTGTATGCATGATGCTGTCGCCGCCTCTGAACTCCTGCCATGAAAAATATGAGTAAACTCGACTGCCTCGACAGAGAATGATTTATAATGGTGATCGATTTGCCCTCGAGATCAGTTACATAATGTTGCAGTGCATGTGCTGTTATGCAACTAGCACAGGAGCCCTCTTGATACACCTCTGCCATCTTTCATCAGATTTTTGAGACTAATTTGAGAGTTACTAGCTGTGATATTTTAAGTCTGGATTATTATTTCTAGCAGGAATCGGCGTTGTTGATGGACGTGGTCTCTGTGGCCAAGTGTTGGTTCAGGACCTGCTGTGAGCCGTTCTGTAGCGAGGTTCTTTCAATTAATCTGGCCGTGTTTTCCAGCCGGCTTCCTCATTTAAATGCAAAGCTCTGCCACTCTCTCTCTCTCTCACTGTGTCTCTCGTCAAGATGAGAGCTGCCCTTCTTTCCTCAAGTGACGCTTCAAAGAGCAGATAAAGAGGTTTAGTCTTGAAAAATTAAGTGGGTGCAATCATCTGTCTGTGGTTATATATTATGTTGCTGGTGTTGCAACCAAATATCTCTGTGTCATTAAGGAGGCATTGCCTTTCACTTTTCAGACTGAAGTGTGAAAGTTCTGCTTGCAGGCTAGTGAGGTATAATGAGGAAGCAACTCGCAGCTAAGGATTCAGTATGGGTGAAGCTGAATATGTTTCTTTTGATCTGTTTTTGCAATCAAATTTTAGGCTCAGCGAGCTTGGGTTTGACCCCAGGACATGCCTGAATGCACATTCTTTTGCACTCTTTGTCTTCATCCCCTTTCTCTTCCTCCCTGCATATTTTCCCCTCCATGCCCTGATGAGCGATTGGGCTTCTTCCAAGGATATCCATTATCGAAATACTGAACTAATTCCCCCACTCAATCTCTTTGCTTTCCCTCTTGTCTCCCTCCTCCTCTCTTTCTTTTTCTCTCTCTTTACACTGCCGAGCAAGATAAGCCACAGCAGGGCGCAGGGTCGTGGAAGTCTGCGGAGTGACGGCAGCCATTTCTGCCCAGCGGCGGAGAAAAGCGGTTCATTTGTCCAGACCCACAGAATAATTTTCCCAGAATCTCACGAGGAGAGCCAGCGTTCTCATGAATAACAAACAGAGCTTTTGCTCTAGGGAAGGAGTTCACACTGACTCTCTCCCTCTATGCTTTCTCACCTCAGATCTTCAGGCTGCTTCTTGAAAGCCCCACAGAGTTTATTGCAAATTTCTGGGGCGATCCTCTCTGTGGGAAAAAGGAACGCAGGAGGAGCGTGCAGTAAATCTACCTGGTACAATCGAGCTACAAACAATACTGAGACGGGGGCTTTTTTCCCTCAGGGGCAGTGGTTTGAGCCCTGATTTATGCTTCTCACTGGAGGAAGTTGACATGCCAATGTGGCATGCACAAACCTTTTATTTAAAAGAGTATTATTCCCCTGCTGCTCTCACCACACACCTGGATGTTACAAGGCAGGGTTGCAGACTAATTTATCATTCATGTACAGTTTAAGGGAGGCTCCATAGCTGTAACAGCCCTTGGCGAACCCAATGGCTTCTTTAATCTGACATCCCCACAGTTTTTATAAAGAAAGGGGAGCAAAAAACTGGCAGATAACTGGAGACACGAAGGCATGCAGAGGGGGGCAAGGCAGCGATAACTATCCAAAATCCTCTCTCTTATTTGTATGTAAATATGGGGATGCAGCGATGCGTTGAATCAGCCCTTTAGAGAGAGAGCTAAAAGGGAACGGAGAAGGGAAATTTTATTGTTGCTCTCAGCTCGTCCGCTGACTGTGTCTGTGCTGTTGCACAGGGTGGGGTGGAGTGGTGAGGAATGCACTAATCATGCTACTGTGCTGCCCTGCCCTTGCCAGCCACCCTGCCTTTTGTCTGCATTTGGAAACCGAAACACAAAACTAGCAAGGCTTCAACCATTTCCCTCATTCTATACACTGACATACAGATAAAAAGTGGCTGTCGGAGCAGGGATATGTTTATTGTCTAGCAGGAAAAACCAAAGCACTCCCAACTTCCTAATCCTGTCTTCTTCTCTTGCTATGACGGGAATGTTGTGACACAATCAGTAAATCCAGGCCGAACTGTACCAAAGAGAACAATAGCTCGTATTCAGAGTGTCTTCTCTCAGCCCTCACCTCCTCACCTGTCCTAAATTTTCAGCATTCATGATGACAAGTAGTTTTCCTCATGCAGCATGCAAACTAAATCTGTTTTGTGAGTCCTTTGTGTTTACTTAAAATATATATTTTATGAGACAGTAAAGTCTGCAGTTAAGCAGCCAAAAACTGGCCGCACAGGAGCTGCGTGCTTTGCATAGCAGAGAGATTTATCCTGAGCTGAAGTATAAAACTTCTTGTTTCCTAGAACATGCTGTGCTCCGCTTTAGTGCAGTAAAACTATATTGCAGCTCTGGTGTTCTGATGTAATGTTTTAACCAGTCGCCTTTTTACTAAAATAAATCTTGGATGACTGCGTTTGGTTTGATGGTTTGGCCCGCAGCGCGGTACATTTTTCATTAGGCTTATGTTATTTCCCTTCAGTTTATTTTTCAGATTATTTTCCATTTGGAAATGAATGATTGACAGCAGGAAGCAGAGAGCAGAACTTTGAGGCACAGTGAAGTTTCTGAATTTCTTGCTCAAGGCTCAGTCATCAAATGGACTTATTGCTTTTTTGCAGTGAGTTGATAATTTGCCTTATTTTGCATGTTTTTGTCATGAAGAAGTGAGTCAACCACTGATGAACTCAATTAATTCTTTTTGAAAAATTGCTGTCATGAAAAATGTGTCTGTATTTGCCTCCTTTTCTAAATTGTTGTGCAAGTTGCTGTTTTTTTTTTTAAAAGTTTGTTCCACATAGTCGGTTCAGTAAGATTTGACAGTAAAGGCAGAATTTGTTTTCCAGCTGCAAAGAGAAATGCTGCCAGAATTCATCTCTTGATTGATTGACTGATGACATTCATAATGCATTTATTGCTGACAGAATTTATTAACAGTTTTTGATGCTGTTAAGGGTTTGTTAACATCATCACTGTGTGATAACACACACACAAAACTGTGATTTTCCCCCTTCACTCATCAGGACCTGATTGTGACTGATTGTGCTGTATGTCTCTACTTTCTCCAACTTGTAAACACTCAAAAGGTTTTCTTCATTCCCGTCACTGACATGCTGTTCTGAATAGTGCAAATGTGCGCTGGGATCAATCAATAAGTCGCCTGCTGAGCTGAATCTTGATGCATTTAATCTTTTTATCATGAAGTAGAGGTCAACCAATAGCAGATTTTTAAAGGTGCATAGATAAACGATAGTTTGGTCCAAAAAAAGCTCATAGCTCTTTAATTGGCCTATTCCTAAAATGTTTCCAAACCCAAAGATAATCAACTCATTGTCATAGAAGAGTAAATAAACCAGAAATAATCACTTCAAGAAGACAGAATCAGAGAATTAAAAAAAAAATACCCAAACTGATGACCAAAATAGATTGTGATTTACCTGTAGTTAATTTGTGATAAAAATGTCACAGATTTGCCCTTTTACTGGATCTGAAATTGCCTCACAGTACATCTAAAACTGAGAGTTGAACATATGCAGAATGGCAACTCCCACTCGCTCTAGGCAAGGTTCATAATTGAAGTGCTTCCAAACAGCTATTCTATACAAGCCAACAACCGAGTGCCTCATACTGGTCAAACAACTACTTATCGCTGTCATCAAAGTACCGGTTCTTCGTTTTCTTTCTCTTGGTTTCCCCCTTTCATGGCTCGTAACCAGCAGACAACCCTCGCCTCTGGAAAAGTCTAACAGAGTTTTCGACCGGATAAAGAGATGTCAGAGTCGGAGAGAACACCAGTCAGAGAATAAAGGACTGTGGATTGTTCCAAATGTCAAAGCAAACTGACAGCCTTTGAGCTGCTCACATGCTGATCAAAGCTCTGTGTGTCACATGCTGCACCGGGTCCAGTTCCCTGTTCTCCCTTCAACAGATTGTTGCCAAGATGTATTAGGTTACAGCAGCAACAGTGTCAGGTAACCAGGAATTCACTCTTAACTTGGTGTTAATTGATGCAATGAGGTGATTAAAAGTTCTGTAATTCTTATGAGGACTTAACCAAAGCAGTTTAAAAAAATTAAACTAAATATAGGCACTTATATTGTGAAGATTCCAACCATTTTAATGCAAAAATGTATTTGATAAAAATAATCCGGACTAGTTAGAAAAAATATATGATCAAGCTACTTCTTCTGAATAAGCACCAAACTTTCAGCATCATGTTCTTGAGGGTGTTGGTCTGATATATTCAGACTAAAACAAAGGCCTGCTGTAACTTGAATATCGAATACCTTCAGATAACACTGAGATGAAGTTAATTACTATTTGTTTTAAAGCGATCAGAGGGTTCCTCGCTATCACTTTCACTGGATTTAACCACTTTAATTTCAAGCTCCAAATCAAAGCACTTACTTTAATTCAGGGTTAATGTGAGTGAGTGAGTTAGGTGGTTGTTGATGCTGGAGCACAATGAAAAGCAATATCATAACCATGGTATCAGATTAAAAGGAATTGCCATCTGAAAATATCGAGAGGTAGGTATCCAACCAGTGTCATATCGGGTGTCAAAGTGTCTTTCACTTTTTAGTTTTTGACCTATTCTAGAAAGTAGCCACAATAAATCAATGGTTTTCAGCCAGAGTAACTGGTACATTGTCTGGAAATGTATGTTGATGTTCAGATTTATTACATATCCATTTTTGAACAAATTATGTATATGATTGCAAACAGGAATATATTTGGTCACATGCAGCTCTGTACACATGCAATTGGTGTTACAATTTTTTGATATGCTAGATTTTTTTTTTTATCTGAATATCAGGTGCAGCAGTGCCCCCAATGAAAATGTGAAGTCACACTTGACAAATTTTTAGATGCAGTGTAGATGCAGGCAGGATACAGGAACAGATACAAGATGCATGAAATCAAGATATATATTATTATATATAATGTCAGCAGCAGATATTTTGTACGTAAAACCAAAACTAGTTGCACGTCCACATACAGTACCTCTGAATGATGAAACATTACATGAATACTTTCTATATTTATCAGTACTTTAGACCACAATGCATAGAAGATTACACCTTCAAAAACATGGTGTCTTCCATGTAGCACTGGACACTTATGCCATATCATAATATAACGATATTGATATATTTTTTGTGAGCCCTACTTCCATGCCTCAAAGTAGTTGTGCAGTGCAACAGTCCCATGAATATCATTGCAAGGGTCAGGGTTGCAGGCAGCCGTTTAACAGCAGTGGGTCTACTCCCAGAAGTGGACCGGTGAGGGTTAAAAGGAGTTCTCACTCATATGTTAGTGCAAATGTTTGTCTTTCCTCTTCCCTGCAGAGCTTTACAGGGCCAATTTAATCTGTTATTTTACAGCCTCTATAAATACATGCAGCCAATCACAGAGTGTAATTATATAATACAGAGTGCAACCACATAAAATGCAGGCAAGCTAAGTACAAGACACACAATAGCATGTTGGTGAAACAAAACCTTATGTAACCAACCAAACTTTTCCTGGTGAGTTCAACACCAAAAATGTAAGACCCTCAATACACACAAAGAAGGCTCCAAAGACAACCTCATTAGACAAGGAATGGTAGAAACTTCGGGCAGGCCAAGTCTAAGTGGGATCTCCCTGCTGGGCTTGCAGTAAATCAGGACAGCAAACATATAATACAAAAAGAAACATGATGTAATGCTTATATATAACACCAGTCATTTGCTTTGCATGAACATTCAAATAATAGCCTCTAACTTTACTCTTTTATTAACTCAAAGTAAGTTGTAGTGACTTGAAGTCATTAATCATTGCAACTTCAACAATGTCTGGCACATTAAAACCTGAAAAGATGCAGAAGACTCACTATCAACAATTCCGGAAGACAAGGCCCTACTTTTCGTTGATAATTGCATATGTTGAAATCCCTGAAATTAACCTGAAAGAAAGAAGATCAAACATATCGCTGGCCTACAAACTATTGCAGATACTTCTTCTGCTCCTAGATATACCTCTGATGCCCCCTTTCTGCATCAGCTGCAACAATGATGAATTGAATTAATTGGTGTCATTTTTAAAGAAAATGACACCAACTAAACCAACTAAATTTTAACCATAGTAAATCAAACATTAGTTCAAGTCAGTATTTCACTGGTGACCCACTCAGTTTCCCCGGACGAAGCCTGCAATACGTGGATATTAATTACTTGTTTGAATAAAGACCAACTTTTCTGCATGGTCGTCTAATTAGAGCACAGTACTGTAAGTGACGTCACTGTGATGCTGGGAAAGTCATCTTAGTGTTTACTTTGATTACGTGCTCCGCTTCATGTGAACATGCGTTATCAGATCGCTTATCTGGACCTTGTGTAACCAGTTTGGTTGTTGATCTCCATTAGAAAGTTAAGTCATTCGAAATGAACTGTAACAAGTTGTTCTTTCAACATTGACTGATTCCTTTGCTTGGTTTTATACCAAGCATGCTGGAATATGCAGTCAACTTAAATCAAGACTTGGTGGTTGTTTCAGTTTCTACAGTCCAAATTCCATTTAGTCTGCAGGGAAATCCACTTAACCACTGTTTTATGGTTACAATTGCTGTGTTGATAGCTTTAGAGGGTTTGCCTTGAGCAGAGCAGATGGTAGCTTATAGTTTCTTCAGTGTGTTGTTGCCCTTAAGGGATGAGGAAGGAGGGTATGCACAAAGTCACCCTGCATGGAAAAACAGACCCCTGCCTCAAAAAGATAAGGGCCCGTTTTGACCCCATTAATGCCGGGAAGGATGTAATCGTGTGGAGAGAGGGAGAGAAGGCCGCAGGCAAGCAGCAGTGAGAGGCAAACCATTGTTACCTCCAGTGGAAATTGCATAACAAAATCACAGGCTGCAGCCTCACACACACATACTGTGGGCTTCCCCATCCAGCATCTTCTGCCTTTATCAAATCCCCCCACTCATTGTTGAAGAGCTTCCAGTAATGCTGTGCCTCATGTTTATTTTGGGCAGGAGGCTTTTTTTCTGTGTCCCAGTTTCAGACACAGGAATTCTAAGCAGGTTTTGAGTCGACAAAATTAAATTTACTCCCAAGATGTCAGCGTGAATACTAGAGTCCCTGCATTGTTATTCTACAGGAGCAGCGACTACTGGATAAAATAAATCCAAAAAAGTTTGAATTGCCACATGTATAATTGGCATTAGCTTTACAAAGTCCCCACTACATGTAAAACAATGTGCACATGCTGGCTTTTATCCTGCTTATAAAAATTTGTAAAATACAGGAATTCTTTAATACTGAGCAGTCGTTTTTTTCTATATTTCTTTAAAATCGTTTTATCTTGAGGTTGATTCAAGTAATAGCAAAATTAATACAGAAATGTTCTCCAGTACTATTATTTAAGATAAGGAAGGCAAAAACTCAAACATTGACTTGAAAAAATGACATATCGGAAACAATGAAGGTGACCAGTTGGATGTTTTGTGCATTAGGTTTTCAGCACCCACTGAATGAATAGTCCACAAACTGAACTTACTCTTAATATTGTGCAACTGAACAATTGTAAAGCTATGGTGAAATCTGTTGAGTCGAGGTCGTAAATGTAAATGTTTTATCTCATCATTTTAGTGCATCATTCTGTCTATTTACTATTGTAACTCTGTGTTGCTGAAGATATCTGTGATCTCAGTCGGACTAACCTGGTTAAATAAAAACTAAATCAAAGAAAAATAAAGAAAAACTTAACAGAAACCTCAAGAAAACATGGACACGCATGCAACAGATGTTCTGTATAGAGCAGACAGAAATAACAATAGCCAAATTACAGTATTAAGAACCAGAATGACATTGGCTAAATAAAAAAGGAACTAATATCATTGATGACATGGACAACTTCGAGGAGCCACCAAGCAGTGGACTACAAAACCACCTTTGTACCACAGAGACATGGAAAGAACACAGACTAATCATATACATGAGAGGCCCGCAGGGGGGGAGAAGAGACAAGAGATATTTAGAGAGCATGAAGCAGATAATAGCAGACAAGCATGATGTAAAAACTGCTCAAATCTGCAAAAACAGAATACCACAAAGATTACTGCATTGTACATACTTCGTTAGTTTGGAATCAAGAGGGCCACTTTATCTTCCATTTTATCAACCCTTACTAATAACAGAGCATGAAAACAACAACGGGAGAAGAGGAGCGCACATGTTTATTTTGTGCTTATATCTGGAGTTGGTTCAATGCCAATCTTGGCAAAACATGTTTTCTTTGTCCTCCGCCTGAGGGTAAAGCATGCAGAGAAAGCCCACCAATGCACATGAAAAGAAACTCACTTTCATCTTTGCAATATCTTTGTAGTACCTCGTGTTTTGATGCACCATGTGCCTGTCAAAGTAAGATAAGACTGTACCTGCCACTGAAATGAGACTGGTGTCTAAGTCTGTTTATTGTGAAGCCTGAGATGATATCTCTGCCCTTATTGAACATTGGTTCTGTTCAGCGACCGGAGGCCTGTCATGTCGTATTAATCTCACACCGCTCATCTTCGTGCAAAGTCACCACCACAGTATCTTCTAGGTTTGGCCTGGAAGCAGTGCCTTATATTGTATTCTACATACTGAAATGGGATAGCATGTCTGGTTTGGCCAGAGTGGTCAGTGGCCACACAAGTGTAATCATTCCCCCAGATGTAATTTTCATGTTAGGCAGCTGCACAGGGGGGAAAGAAGGTTATTTTCCTAAGTGTCTGCTACTCATCTCTGCTGCTGAGAAGAGTCGGCTCTGGAGAGAATGTGGTGTAACCTGCCAAAGCAAACCCGCAGAAACTTGATGAGTGTCCCACTGCCGTGGCTCAGGGGATCAACTCGCAGTTCATTGAAATTCCTCTGATATTGGAACCTGGCTTTGCGCTTAGTGCAAGGCCAGGCTGATTACCTTTTTCCTCCAAAACGAGAGACTTGAACTTGCACACTCCATCGCTACTGTGGCTCTTATTAATCCTCATATTCATAAATATTTGTAAAAAACAAACTTTTGCCTTTCTCCTCACTGCAAATGCTTATTGTTGCTGCCAAAGTCGGGCTGAGCTGTCAAATCGTATTCTAATGCTCCACTTAGTCATGAACTTAAATAACCTTCTTATTGTCAGATTTCTGCAGTTGTCTTCTTCATGTAAACCAGAAATGTAATCCTTAATCAGCGAAGGGATTAGACCTAGTTAAACGAGATTTTTTTTGAGAGACCTAATTTCTTAGCTGGACTTCTGACAGGGTTTTTATAGGAGCTCATGGGAATTACAAAGACAGGGAAAGCAGTAGTGAATTAAGTACAGCATTTTAAAGGTAAGTTTAAGTACTAGAGGTGTGGAAAAGTCTCGATTCGAAAATTATTTCCTGCCTCCGCTGAACAATTAAGCTGCAATGTTATGCTGCAGCGTTGCTCTCCTGCATTAAATCATGTGCAAACATTAGGCTAACATTACTTTTGTTAGGAGAAATAGTGGAGGGAGGCAGATATCTGCAGGAAGTCATAAAAAACACAGCCAGTGTTTTGAAAGCGGACATCTGGCCACATTTTGTTCAAACTGGGCGAGGCGCACACTGTGATGTGTCAATTGTGAGGCCAGTGAAGATTCACACCTCTTTAAAGTACTTATTATGAAAAAGTGAAATGTTACCATTCATACACAGTATTATTATTATGCTAGCGTGTCAGCACTTAAATGCTTTAGCTGGGGGAGATTAAACAAATGTCAGCTACTGTTGATTGTTGGGTAATTGAATCTATAACAATGCAATACTTTAGATTTTTTTTGTGCAACAGTATTTGTGTTTAGAGATCATGAACTACTCATCTCGTTGCATCACAATAGTTAAAAATAGGTCAAACAATTGTGCCAGTTTCCTGATTGGCTCAGGTCAGACTTCATCCACAAGGCGCACCTGCTTCCATCTGTTGTTGACACACCACTTTTACAACACGCAAGGTAATTTAAACTAATCTGTTTTCATCTTGCGTTACATAAACGCATGCATGCACAAGTGGAGACTTAAACGGTACCAAATGGTTTGGGAATGTGTTGGTAATTTGATGTTAGTGCTCAAACATGGCCGCTGAAAGAAATATCCATCTTTAACATCTTATTTCACCACTCAGGCTATTCATGAATATAGAACTGTGAGGGTGTCTACCTTTTTTTTTCTTTTTTTTTTTTTAGTGCGTCTGTCATCCTGCTTCCCTCTCTCTCATCTGAAATGGTCCCTCTCTCAGCAGGAGTCATCATGAATAGAAATGGAAAGGTTGAATGGTATTGCAGGGCAGAGTAGGCTGGCAGAAGTGGGCTTTAAATAGAAGTATTCCCTGTGTTTTCCACTCATTGTTTTTCTTTCAAACTGTGTCAATCATAGCTACAGTGGTCCCAGAGGCCCCTCTCCTGCTGTGCTGTGCGGTAGGTAGATGGTGCTCAGTCTGCTGTTTGTTTGGAAGAGGTGCTCCTGTGAGCTATAATGGGGCTCGTCTGTGGATTCCACATATGTGTTCAAGCCACACTTGTTGTTATGCAATATGAGGCAGAAATGGGAGCTACGGACCCAATATTAACAATTATTTTGCATGATTTTTCATGTTATTTAATTTCAAGCATATTTTGGGTTTGGTGTGGGTTTGATGTACTCGAATTTAAAGGAACGGTTCATCCAAAAATGCAAATTATCTTTGTCTCGATCTACTCATCCCCATGCAGATGGAAGGTCAGACAAAGTTTTGTTGTCTACAAAACATTTCACCTGTACCAGTAGCAACATGCCAAAACCACCGCAACAGGAAGGACTCAACCCCTGGACCTCACTGTGGGTCTAGTTGTTGTGTTCCAGATGGTTTCTATCTGAAAGAAATTCAGGCTTTTTTTTTTTTTTTTTACAGTGCATCTTGTGTAGACTGCTGTGGGATCTGTGATGGCCCCTCCATTTGTTAAAATCATGAAAGTGGCAGTATGAAGTATGAAAATATTCATTATGCTCTTTTTTTCCATGAGAAACAAGGAAACATGTTGTGGAAAACACTAAACGAGTCTGGGCTAACAAGGCAAACAAGATAATTTATTTCCAATAAAGCAGCCTAATCCCATTGCTAACATTCCTTGCCTAGCGAGATACTTCGCCTAAAATAATTTAATGTGACTTGTTGTGAAGCTACAGGGTATTCTGCTTGCCAGTGGTATTTGTTTTTTTCTGTTCAAGACACTATCCCCTTAATTAGGCTGTGATTTAGTCTTCGAAATTCCTCTCCGAAAGGCCAGACCCTTTAAAATGTCAAAAAGGAAAAATCTCAGGGGGAAACCTTTCCTTTCCAATCTATACTTCACTAATGACTCGATCAAGCCTCTGAGCAAACAACAATAGCTAAGTGCTCTGGAATCTTGAGCGACCAGTGTTCGTGTGGTAACTGACTGAATGCTTAATTTGTCTTGCCTCAGTTTTGAAAGAGACAACATTCCCCTCTGGCTCAAGTATGCACATCCTAAAGGAATGTTTATACCACAAAATTTGTTTTAAATTGCTGCCAGACGTTTCTCAAAGTCTGCTTTAAACCTGAAAAATAACTCGGGAACAACACAAACAAGCTTCCAAATTAGGAGTTTAATGGACATGCGGACAAAGTACAAACTTACAGTCACTTATCCCTTGTTTAGCTGACCTAATTGTCCATTGAAATGCATAATAGATTCAGTTATGGAGGTTGATTTTGGTATGGCAATGCCACCAAATGTTGCATTACACGTAAGTGATATAACAGACCTTCTGGCAGTCTTATTGGGGGAGAAGAGAAGAGTGGAATCCTCTTAAACTCCCCAAAGACAACCAAGCTGAAATAAGCTTGTGTGTAGCAAACTAGTACAAGAAGTGAGTTTTAAAAGATATTAAGAAATTGGATAATCTTGAGATCATTTTGGCCCAAACATCGTCACAGGTGTACCTGCTCATGCATGCTGACCATACAGCCACACCTGTTTACCAGGACAGTTTTTGATCTTTCTCCTGTGAGACTCCATGATGGCAGCACCTGTGTTTACAAGGAGATGCGACAACAACTGCAAACCTTTTATTGCCAGGTGTGTTGTTCAGGTGATGCCCGGGAAACAGGATGGTTAAGCACTGCCATCAGGTGCCCTCAGGCTGCTACTGCTCTCCAGCTGCCCAGCAGTCCTTCAACACACACACACACACACACACACACACACACACACACACACACACACACACACACACACACACACACACACACACACACACACACACACACACACACACACACACACACACAGGGTGAGGCTGACTCACCACTTCTTGTTCTCTCAACAGCTGTCTCCATCAGTCACTCAGCAGGTACAGGCTGTCTCAGTTATAGTCTTTTGTGCTTTGGAGAAGAGTCCCTTTTATTCTACACAGGCAATGTTGTAGGACTCAGTATTTCAGTAAATCATCGGTTGTGTAGCGTTTACAGTTCTGCTTCTGGTTCTTCTTGTCCTACAGTTGTTGTGAATATTTTAGTCTGAAAAGAAAACAGAATATGATAAAAGCAAAAAAAAGGCTATGTTCTGTATACGGCAGGCTTAAATTGACACTAAAGGGCATTTTTTCTTTTTCTCTTTGGCAAAACCTTAGAAAAGCATTCTCTCTACTCTGCCACCCTACACTTTCTCTGCTGTTTACACTTGTTTTTTCTTGAGTTGGAAATATAAGCATTAGCTGATTCTGGTGCATAATTGGGGTCACTAAAAGCACTGTAGTCTTGCGCCAGCTGCCGGAAACAATTAGGAGTTTTGAGATGAGTATCAAGCAAAGTCCAACACTTATTTCCATTGTGGTTTTTGATGTCAAGATGAAAAAGACACAAGGGTGACTAGGTGGCACCAGACTACCAACTTAAAACTGGCGAACCAATTAACTGCCAAATAGTGACCAACACACAAACATCAGTAAGTAAACCCACAAGTCTAAAAACACTAACACAGCCAGTGTCCAAAATTAAATGTTTGACTGGTAGATGAAAAGATGAAAAGCTATATTCTTTTTACCAGCCAAAGTAATAAGTGATTAGAGTAAACTTTAGATTTTGAATACATTGTTTTGAATGCAGGACCTTTATTATTCTAGATTTTAACCCAAAAGCTGATGCCTTATGGCTTGGTAGCCAGTTTGAAACCATCCTGTTGAGCTCCGAGCATTATTGTGTATTGTATCATATTGTAGAGGATAGGTAAGCTATTTTGCTTGCAAATGATCTTCAGTTAGGTCAGTTTCTAAAATTTAAAGGATGTTGGGCAGCAGTATCATCCAGCACTCCAATAATGTGTGAAAGTCATTTGCACTGTGGTTACTGCTGCCACTTTGGTAGTTTCCTGGATGCTGTGGACCTGGCTTTACTCCTGCCCAGCATGTCTGTGGTTCTTTTGATAGGTCTATGAAACCTGAATAGTCCCAGAGTTGTTGAGCTCTGAATGAGCGCGAGCCCTCAGCCAAGAAAACCCACTGTCAGCAGCCAAAAAACACGATGGCCTAGCAGAAAGGCAGCGAGCACTGAATGGCACTTGGCGCTCTGACCGTCTCATTCTCATTAGATAAACCCAATCAGCAGAGAGGCGGTAGAGCTCCACAATGGCCCAAGACATCTCGTCTCTTTGTTGGATGTCCATCGTGAGAAGGGTCCGCTGATACAATACCTCTCTGTCTAAGCGCTGGGCTCGTTTCTCTTCTGCCACATGGACGAGTTCAGTCCCTGCCAGGTTGCAAAGTAGACCAAAGCTAACGTACTCAAGAGGCTTTGTGGGTAAAATAGGAGAGTGGACGGGGAGACCAGATGTTAAATAACCCATTTGGCATCGTGCTGTGGGCCAGGGTGAGGATTGGCTGTTCACATGAGGAGATACCAGACATTCCAAGGTGGAAGTTTATGGAGAATTTGAGGCTGCCAGCCACAGCTCGGGGTCAGAGGTCACATTGTAGTGTGCTGATAAAATGATGATGAGATAAGTTAACTCTAAGTACTTCTTCCTATCCATCTCTGTCACATGTATGAACCTGCAGAAGAAAACATGAACAAACTCGTACAGAATTCAAAATGATGACTGAGGCTCACCCTCATCAGCTTTCATATAACTTTCCAGATATCCAGACATTTTAAAGGATGTCAGCTTAAATTGATTTTAATTTGAGCTAAAAACTAATCAAAGTATCAACCAAATCGGTGGAATGTGTCATAACATAGCGTTATAAATGAAGTATTATGTTGCTTCAGGGATGTGTCGACCTACAAATCATCTTCTCTTTACATAAGGGATCAAGCCTGTTTATTGTGCGTTTCAAGAGACGAGGCTTCACGTTGGCTGCTTCTCAGTTGCAGAAAGTGGAGGACTAGACTACTTTATACAAATCATGGGCATCTGGCGCAGCTCGATTTCATTTCAAGAAAAGATAAACTTTCTCAATCACATTCAAGGAAATCGAAGATTTTTATCAGTCAAAGTAAGTAACAGTATTTTTTTGTCAGCAGTTATTATAATTGTTTAGATGAAAACCTAAATGGCTAGACAATGTAGAAAAGAGGAGAAACATGTGAAAGCAGCAGGATGTTGGATGCTTCCTCTGCTTTTCATCGTCTTCGTCTCTTTGTATGATTTTTAGCTGCATGTGTGGTTTTTCCGAATCCTTCCACATTTGGATCGTAGACGTAGAATAGAAAACAACAGGGTTTGCCATCGGTTTTGTTCTGCCACGTGTGCTGCTAGAAACATTTAAAGTAAAACTGTTGCAACACCACCGCTGTGCAGTGGCTTGGTGGGACTGGAGAGTTTATTCTTTGTGCCGCACTGTGCAAAAAACATCAGGACAGGAAGGAAGAAGAAGTGCGCATGCCAGCACCACGGCAAAAACAAGATTAGGAGTTAGACAAAACACAGGACCACTTCCCCTTGCGGCCTCTGTACGGTACACAGCAGGCACCCCGTTATTACTGCTGCTTTGCAGGAACAGGATTCATTACCAGGACACAGGACTCAGGAGAGGCTGCCGGGATAAACGCTCTGGCAGCCGTCACCACCAGCCTGCCCCCGCCGTCTCTATCTGTCTTGAGTTACAGCCATCCTGTCCTGGTCTGTGGTCGGTACACACAGATGTTAATGCTATCTTACCTCTCTCAGGGCGGCCCAAGTTAAGAGGATGAGTGTCAGTATGGGCATGTCAGGATGGGGGAACATTTGTGTTACTCTGCAGACAACAACCACAATCATCAAACTCCTCATATAAATGCCCCTATATGTTAACGAGCCATCATATTTATATTATCCTTCTAAGCTCCTGAGTTTCCTCATAAGTGTGCCTTTGATTTATAAATGTCAAGATCACTTTTAGCTCAGTTTCTCTCCTCTACATCTTTGGTGACAAATTTTGACAGACTTTTGAAACTTGCTTGAATTGTATAATTTGTCGCAGTGTGACAATATGATATATAGCATATTAATATCCTGCAAGTGTTTGTTGCAACACCTTATAGAAGCTACAACATCTCAAGTGAGGAAAGCGTCAAAAACAATTTACTTTGTTTCTGTTTCTGGTTGCACCTTCACATATAATCATAAACAAATCATAAACAAACAAGTATAACTGTTTGGTAAGCCGTCACGCCATCAGTGTCAGTTTGCATATATTCATTTTCCTGGCCAAACACTAGAGAAGACACACAGCTGACCCCCTAATGGGGCTGTAACCTCTATTGAGAAGCAAGTCTGCAGTGTTTTTGAGAAGCAAATACTCAAAAAGATAAAGACCTGCAGAGCAACAACAGAAGAGAGGAGAGTTCAGTCTGCTCTTCATCTCCTGGTGATAACGATGTTCATACCTGGAGGAGGAAATGGAAACACAAAAACAAGCATTAGTCAGGTTTTATGAACCAGAAGGAAATGGATTTGATTTAAATGCACTCATACAGTGGTAAAATTACCTTTTTGAGATCTTTAGTTTGTACGTTTTTACCCTGGTTGTCATGGATGCATAAATGTAGATGAAGGTACCTGTAGCACTGTTTTGGAGTCCCTAATTCTGCCTGAAATGGAGGTGATGGTTTTTATGGTGAGGCAGTAATGGCATCCTAAGTCATTTGAAAAGCACAGAGCGATTTGGCATTTTCTCTGCAGTTATGTAAAACCAATCTGCTTGCATAAATTCAGCCACCAGCTAAATATTTATCAGGGATCCAAGGCAAATCCATGTAATTACACAATTTTCCACCATCTTAGATACTTTCATGGCATTAAACAAATTCAGTTAATGTCATCGATAAGTGATGTTTTATATGTTTACACTGCCTGTCACGCAACGCTTCACTTTTCTGTTCATCTCATTAACCGTTGCTTACCTGCGACTCTTAATTTCGCCGGCGTCTTGATTTGAATGTCTTCAGTAAGCATGTTAGAACTCATTCACAGCTGGATTCTGGTTTGAATTGATAATGATTGTTTTGCACCTTGAGGTTGACAGGAAAAATGCTGCTGTTTTCATATTGGATATGGTGATTCATTGCTGAGTAGGATGTCATAGTGTTGTTCATAAAAGCTTGATAAACTACTGTGAAAGCCTGTCAGTTTGTGCATGCAGAGGGGACCACAGTCGCAAGATTGTTAAGGTCTGCTAAGGGTCCTCGGGATCTGGTTAAAGCTCTCCCGGGGCTGGGGACATTGAGTCCGAATGGACCATGTTCTCCACTTCCATTGTTGATGCGGCTGTCCGGAGCTGTGGCCGTAAGGTCTCCGGTGCCTGTCGTGGCGGCAATCCCCGAACCCGGTGGTGGACTCCGGAAGTAAGGGATGCTGTCAAGCTGAAGAAGGAGTCCTACCGGGCCTGGTTGGCCCGGGGGTCTCCTGAGGCAGCTGACGGGTACCGGCAGGCCAAGCGAGCTGCAGCACGGGCAGTCGCAGAAGCAAAAACTCGGGTCTGGGAAAAGTTCGGGGAGGCCATGGAGGAGGACTATCGGTCGGCCTCGAAGAAATTCTGGCAAACCATCCGGCGCCTCAGGAGGGGGAAGCAGTCCTCCACCAACACTGTTTACAGTGGAGGTGGGGAGCTGTTGACCTTGACTGGGGACATTGTCGGACGGTGGAAGGAATACTTCGAGGATCTCCTCAATCCCGCTGTCACGCCTTCCATAGAGGAAGCAGAGACTGGGGTCTCAGAGGTGGATTCATTCATCACCCAAGCCGAAGTCACTGAGGTAGTTGGGAAGCTCCTCAGTGGCAAAGCACCGGGGGTGGATGAGATTCGCCCTGAGTACCTCAAGTCTCTGGATGTTGTGGGGCTGTCTTGGTTGACACGTCTCTGCAGCATCGCGTGGCAGTCGGGGACAGTGCCTCTGGACTGGCAGACCGGGGTGGTGGTCCCCCTATTCAAAAAGGGGGACCGGAGGGTGTGCTCCAACTATCGGGGGATCACACTCCTCAGCCTCCCTGGGAAAGTCTATTCCAGGGTACTGGAGAGGAGAATTCGGCCGATAGTCGAACCTCGGATTCAGGAGGAACAATGCGGTTTTCGTCCTGGCCGTGGAACACTGGACCAGCTATTCACCCTCCGCAGGGTGCTCGAGGGTTCATGGGAGTTTGCCCAACCAGTCCACATGTGTTTTGTGGACTTGGAGAAGGCATTCGACCGTGTCCCTCGTGGCATTCTGTGGGGGGTGCTCCGGGAGTACGGGGTCGGAGGCCCTCTGTTAAGGGCTGTACGGTCCCTGTACGACCGGAGCAGGAGCTTGGTTCGCATCGCCGGCAGTAAGTCAGACCTGTTCCCAGTGCATGTTGGACTCCGGCAGGGCTGCCCTTTGTCACCGGTTCTGTTCATTATTTTTATGGACAGAATTTCTAGGCGCAGCCTCGGGCCGGAGGGGATCTGGTTCGGGAGCCACTGGATCTCATCTCTGCTTTTCGCGGATGATGTGGTCTTGTTGGCTCCTTCGAGCCAGGACCTCCAGCATGTCCTGGGGCGGTTTGCAGCCGAGTGTGAAGCGGCTGGGATGAGAATCAGCACCTCCAAATCCGAGGCCATGGTTCTCGACCGGAAAAAGGTGGCTTGCTCCCTCCAGGTGGGAGGAGAGTTCCTGCCTCAAGTGGAGGAGTTTAAGTATCTTGGGGTCTTATTCACGAGTGAGGGAAGGATGGAGCGTGAGATTGACAGGCGGATCGGTGCAGCGGCCGCAGTAATGCGGTCGTTGTATCGGTCTGTCGTGGTGAAGAGAGAGCTGAGCCGAAAGGCGAAGCTCTCGATTTACCAGTCAATCTACGTTCCGACCCTCACCTATGGTCATGAACTTTGGGTCATGACCGAAAGAATAAGATCCCGGATACAAGCGGCCGAAATGAGTTTCCTCCGCAGGGTGGCAGGGCGCTCCCTTAGAGATAGGGTGAAGAGCTCTGTCACCCGGGAGGAGCTCAGAGTAGAGCCGCTGCTCCTCCACATCGAGAGGAGCCAGCTGAGGTGGCTCGGGCATCTGTTTCGGATGCCCCCGGGACGCCTCCCTCGGGAGGTGTTCCTGGCATGTCCCGCCGGGAGGAGACCCCGAGGAAGACCCAGGACACGCTGGTGTGACTATGTCGCCCAGCTGGCCTGGGAACGCCTTGGGATCCTCCCGGAAGAGCTGGAGGCAGTGTCCGGGGAGAGGGAACTCTGGGTGTCCCTGCTCAGGCAGCTACCCCCGCGACCCGGCCCCGGATAAGCGGTCGAAAATGGATGGATGGATGGATGGATGCTAAGGGTCAGAGGCACAGTGTGGGGCTGCAGTAAGTCTGTTAAACGCGGGGAAGAGGGTCATTTAAGGTCTTCTACGAGCCTTTTATACACTTTACTGTGTCATAATCCATATCCAAGAGCTCTCGTAGACGCACAGAAAGCTGACTGATATTTATTGAAGTATTTAAAAAGACATATAAATGTATATTTCATCTCTAACATTCTGCTCACTACAGTCACAGTAAATGAAAGTCCTTTATGTACGTTTTCGACCCAACGCCACTGTAGATCACAAAGTCAATGAGACATGACGACACGATTACTGTGGGGAATATACTTTAATCTTTCGCTGTTTATTTGGTGTTTTAACAATTCCTTTAGCTCTGTGCATCAAGTACTGTACATTGTTTCAGAGCCTGATTAATAGTGGATTTTTGAGGCCAATAAGAATATCAGCACTTGTGAATGATAAGAATTGGAGCCCGACTCAGAAACCCTGATGTTTTAGAATTAAGATGAGAACATTTATTACAGCAGCTTTCTGTGATATCTCGCCTTGCAGAGAAACTGATATCTCTTTGACAGCCTGATATCGGGCAGGCTTATCTATCAGTCAGCTCTAGTTTCAGACTTATTGCTGAGTTCTCTGAGCAGGGGCCGTGTGGTTTTCTGTGTAAGTCTGTGGTGTTGGAGTGCAAAGTCCCATTTAAACAGTGAAACCCCCCAAAGCTGTAAATACACTTCTCTCTTCTCAACTCTGCACACACACAAACACACCCACAGACGGACTCTTTACAAGCCCGGTCGAAAACTGCTGCTCTGTTCCAACCTACTGTGGAGGTTATAAACCAGAGAACAAGTTTGGCAAACTTGAAGTGCGCCAAGGGCAGTTTCCCACAGATGTATTAAAGCTTTTTCAGAAAGTCAGAGATCTCTGCCCAGCCCCGCTGAGTCCGACTGGCCTGCCCTCAGGCCTCAGCTCCATCTGCCATATCCAGAGGAATGCTGATGCTGCTATCTCTGGGTCAACAATCACAGCCAGACCCCGTTGTTTGTTTGCAAAATTTCTCTTTTTACTGCGCCCCCCGTGTAAAGCCAGCTCAATTTGAGGTCTGGCTGTGTGCTGATTAAAATATAATATTCTCACTTGGAGTGAAAATGAGGGTCAAGCAGACTCCAAGTTCAAAGCCAAGAAGTGCAAGGCTTTCACTTGATAAACACACAATTTTAAACAAAGCAACCCGGGGCTTTGTGGCCAATAAAAGCTTGGATTCTTGAGAATGTCCCTGCTTGACTCCACTCTGTCCCAAAAAAACCCTCTGAAAAAAAGTTGTGCAATTTTTGGGACTTAAATCAAACAGAAAGGCATCAAATTTTGGAAAGAGTGAATGAAGCCAGACAGAGATCAACAATCACGATACATTTAGAATGGAATGAGAATATTTCTTGCTGGGAAATGGTGTATTTGATATGTTTAAATGCGTTTAATGTTTTCCCCCCTTCTCAGTTCTGTGTTTGTCTGTTTAACATAATTATGCCCCCATTTTGACTTCAAGTCGAGCAAAACTCTAAGAAAAACAGAGAATTATCTTCTTTTTCTGCATGCTACAAACGTGGTGCCTTCCACTTCAGACTCACTAAAATCTCTTGACGATATTCTGATTACATCATTTTTTGGGGGGTGATGAAGGTTAGAGCAGGGGACAGGAAATATAAGTGTTCTTAACAGGATTAAATGTGATATTTTTGGCACAGATCAGGGAAGGTTCAGTCACACCTTTTTGAGGCTGTCAAATGATGTCTCACTCCTGCTCAGAGTTGGCGTGCCTCTCCTGGACCTAACACTGACCTTGGCAGTCTGTAGTGTCACATTAATCAGCCAGCAGCTCCAGGGTGGATGTCCTCACTTTGATCCCTGCCATACCTGAGCGCAGCGCTGCTCCTGTCTCTACTGTTGTCTGAGCTGACTGGTAGTCCTGATTAAAAGACAACGAGCATCAGTGTTGCAGCGTCCCTCTTCTCTAATAGATCATCTTAATGAAGTCAGTGTGCTGCGACGAGAGGCAGGTGATTAATACACGCAGGTCATTAAGCCTGTTGTATAAGAGTGTGCCTCCGGTGGAGGTGCCCTTTGCTTGTTTAGAGATAAATCTGTTGAGTAAGTGGACAGGGCACTGGCAGGGTGACAAGGCAGCATGGATGTTCATATTTGATCTTAACGAGGTTTTCTGAGAAGAGGCGGCAGCTGGACAACAAACCAACATGGATTTCCAACATCTCTCCCCACCCTTAAATGTAAACGTATCGCAGTTTGATTTAATGAATTCCAAATAATAAAAACAGCTAAAGTGGTAACTGCCTCTATAATGGCAGTGCTGCTGAACAGTTTATATTTATTTGTGCTTTATTTGTGTGTAAATGAAAAACAGGATATAAGAAATAACGTACAGGGAGAATTTGGAAAAATGTAAAGTCATCCTTGAGTTTATTTTAATAAAATATGTTTAAAGTAAATGAAAATGATGTAAGACTTCTTCAAGGTTGACCTCCGCTTGCAGAATGAGCTCCTTTATTGCTATGATGAACTTAATGAACTTGTACTCTGAATCATGAAATATCACGTCTCTTAATACTTCTTTCAGAACTTAAAATGCCTGTCGATTGCTCCTTTTGACATAAATGATTACATGTCTGACATCTGCACAATTCCTCAGTATTATCCAGCCCTGAGTGTACTTGCTGCTGAACATTTGGGTTCAACCTTTGGCAGCTAGTAATTTCTTACATTTTTATATTCACTGTCCAACACTGCAGGTCTGCAGGCACACAGTGTACTCAGCTCACTCAAATTAACCATGAAACAGCATCACTTTGACAGTTACTGAAAAGGCAGATGCCAGAGCAGGGAACTAAAGCACACTGCCTGTTGTTGTGCAGACAAAGAATCAAATGGATCCAGATATTTTCAGCCAGGGGCAGAGGTTTAGAATAGATGATCATTTTTCCTCCACAGAGAGAGAGTTTCCAACCACAACAAGCATTTCAATAGACCGTGAAGCTCTGCTCCAGATGTAGCTCCTTTAATTCTCCATGTGCACAGGGACAGACATTGGTACTACTGAGGCAAGAGCCGGCCAGGATACGTGTTTTACTGGCTTCACTAAAGTAAACACTCTTGTGAGGCCGTGACACTTGGTCCTGTTGTAAACAGGAAGCAGGAAGAGGATTCTGGAAATCTGACTGCTTCTTTTCAGCTCACAGCCTTTTATCTCTTAGATTTGGCATGTTGGTCAAGCTATGTGTGTCGACTTCTGGCAGCATTTTGGAGTTTTCGCCTAAATTATAGCTAATTAGGGGGCAGTTAATCCTTGATGAATGTATATTGACTCTATTTCCAGGAATAATAGGCTCATTTATGCTCCCTTTACGCACAAAAATAGATCTGTCCATTTCAGACAATATAACCGTCACTACCAACATACCTCCATGTGTCCTTCATGTTGGCATGGATGTTTACAATTCAACCACTGGAGGGCGTTGCTCAGAGAATCGGTCTCGCACACACCTTCATTTTTCCTTCACCATCGTAACACAATTTATTCCCGTCCAGTCTCCTTTCAACTATTCAGTAGTATTTGTCTCTGTGCTCAGGCAAAGTAACATCATACAGACGTATAAAACTTTTCATAACCTCTCAACAAGTTCAGCTATTTTTTAAACTTCTTCCTCTTGTCCTGTGTTCATGTTTCGCTTGAACTATCGGCTACAATCCGTTGGACAGAAGGCTCCAACTGTATCCTTATGGGTATCTGACGCTTAGCCTAAATAAGCTTTAAGTCAGTAACATGGGTTTTGGTTTTTTTGAATGTATTTGAAAGCCCTGGTGTCGTAGAAAATGTGATTCTATAATGCATGATCTTCTGTATCTGGGGAGAATGCACCCAACCAAAAAATTACCGTTTGGGAAGGAAAGGTCGATGCAATACTTCTCTGAAAGTGTAATCCACATGAGCCACTTTATCTCAGTCATACTGGTGCAAAATATCCCCATAAATATTGAATAAACACTAGATAAAACAATGTCTCCAGTCAGACAGTTAGTACAAACTGTACTTTCATATACAAACTTCACTTTAAAGCGCCAAATCTTCCACCATGAACAGTGATAGTAAAGATTGGTGCTTTGTTTCTCTTTTTGTGAACACATGGCTCCAAGTATCCAAGTCAGAACATCAGTCAAAGCATCTCTCGTTAATCCTTCCTCACCTTCTCTGCTTATTTCCGTCGTCCAATTGGCCAGAAAAATACACAGACTCTTTTTGATGATGTCAGGAGCAAAAACATCCCTTATATGGTTGCACGCAGATCCCCCTTTTCCCTTTATTTGGAAAAGACGAAATGCGGAGCAATTTGGAATACTGGAGGGCAAAAACGGTCTGCATCTCGATCCAAAATAAACGTTGAGATTCCCAATTCCACATTTCAGGCAACTTCAGGCATAGCAGAGTTGTTAGTCACTGTGTGTTGACATAGAGGAACTGCTGTTTAATTTCATTTTTCTTACCTCAAACCCTCTGCTCTTTATTTCCCACATATTGGTCTTAATCTTGAAATGTCAGCAACCATAAATTATTGCAAGAAAATATTTCATGTTTTGATTTGTGGCTGTACGTACACAGATGGATGCAGTTAAAGTACAAAACAGTGAGATTTGATGCAGGAAATATGGAAATCAAAAGCTCTTGACACATTAATTGCCAGACTTGTTTCTGTTATTGTGTCCACCCCTGTTTAAATGCATGTTGGAGATGAAAGAGGACTGAGTTACATCAGGAGAAGTAGGAGGAGAGTGCAGGAATAAAAAAGAAAAGGGTCTGGTGAATTCCCAAAAGACCACTGATAAACCGTTTGGCAGGAAAGGCCTTGCAAATGACTGCATTCCTTGTTAACCTTGTAAGGCTATTTTTACCACAAAGAGCCTGTCGAGCGGGCACCTTTTGTTCAGCCTGCAGCGTGAAGCAGGAAAGACTGGTTTGCATTGTGACCCACTGGGAGTTTGGCCCCAGATCTCTGTCTCTCGTCACGATCCAGCCATCCATCCTAATGTCGAGCTGTGTTTACGCAATGCATCTTCAGCGCCGCAGACAGATGAACCCAGTAACTCCACAGCACAGATCGCGGTAAAGTAATGCAAATAGGAAGCTGAGGACGTGCACATATTTCATGATGAAGCTAAGATTACAAGGAGTAGAGTTGGAGGTTTTCCCAGACCATGTGCAAAATCTCTGCCTAAATAATGAACGCTAACTCCCCACTCCTCTGTCAAAGGGATATTTGCTCTCTGTGTGTTTGTACTTGTCTTTTATTGTGTTTTCAAGGGACATTCCACTGGTCAGAAATCCCCCCTGACTGTCCCCAGGAGGTGAAAGGCCCTCGAACAGGCCGTCTTCCTGTTGCCTGACTAGAGTCCATCTAGTGTTTAGTGATGTTTGAGCTGCGGCTCCTCAGGGATTCCTGGAAGTGAATGTGATCATGTCTTAAGAGGATTAAGAAGGGACCCTGGATGTGTTCAGCCAGAGGTCAACATCGCTGTTATGGTGGGAATGACCTTGCCTGTCACCACGCATCTGTCAGTGCTTCACTGTGGACCGAAGTGACCGAGTTGCTGTCAGCTTTCTGCAGGGAACTGATTTATTTGCTTAATATAAACGAAAAACTTGATTTCTTAAAATCAGAGGAAGGCGTGAGGAAGCAGAAAAAAGACAAGGATGCTGTAACTAGCCAGCAAGCTATTTACTATCAATGTATGTGACTTCTTCTGCCATATAATAATGAGGAGATTTTACTACAAACTCTTTTAAAACAGTAGGGGTAGATATCGCAGTAATATCGGGATAATTTGATATTGTGACAGGCATGTCAGCAAAGAAATCCCAGAGGGCAACTAGTGAACAAATATGTCCACTAAAGTGCTTGTTTTTGCAGTCTCAGATAGTTTCTACGAACTATTTCTAAGTATTTTTGTTTAACCAGAAACAGCTGCCATGTCGCTCTGGCCAACTCCACCAGATTCCATTTGCAGAAATACATCATAAAACTGTCATTATCTTGTTTCTGTCTATTTCATTGCTGTTCAGAGGGGGAAAAAAAACACTTTAACAGGACATACTTTGATAGCTGAAGTTGCCCTCTCAATTTAGCCATTGCAGCCCATGTAATGGCTACTGTCTCTGATGATCTACTAGACCATGTGCAAAAACGTAAGACCAAGGTTTAACATCTCTGGTGTTCGCCTTTGAATGGACCATCAATATTCCTGGTTGTACCTCTTTGTATCCAAGAAAATAGAGGCATAAATTGACTCATATGAAAAAATGTTGTTTACGATACATTTGTATGGCAAAGAAACTGATGTTACTGCATAACCTGGTGTAACTGCACTGTAATTCTACAAAGAATAACAGTAAATATCTTAAATATGAAGCAGCCAAAGTTAAAAAATATTCCCTGGATAGTGAAGAAATTAGATTACTGACAAACTGCATGTAAACACAGGTATCAGAATGACCTTAGGTCTATTTCGCAAATGCTATTTTCTAACAAAACAAATTGTGGCTGTTTCCCATTTCATGAATAATTGCTGATAAATTTGATGTGTGCTTACCAGCGGGTTACAAATACGACATTTGTTTTGATAAGTGAAATGTGTCAAAGTGAACAAGAACACAACAAACCCGAAATTGTTTCTATGCATATAAACTTTTGATTTCCTCTTCCCTTGATAGGGTTTTAGCATATAAACTGATTTTTCTTACGTACTCCACCCAACGGCTGAACAAACAATTTTTGTGTCTGTTCCTCTTTTCATCTATCATTCTCTTCGTCCTCTCTCAGAGCCTGGATGAGCTGGACGATGACGACATAGGAGAGAAGGAGCGGAGGGAGGAAGAGGAGCTGGTGCAGGCCAACACTTTCCAGAACGAGTCCATGACAGCTGACCCCGTCAGCGGACACCTAATGGTAAGAAGTGACATGATGGGAAGAAGCAGGAGGAAGCAGGAGACAGATTACATTTTCTCACATACTGTACCTCCTGTGGTATCATGGCATGTGGTAGTTCATAGAGAGGTCATTCAGAGCCAAAAAAAGGCTTTTCTTCTTTGCAGGAGGGCCTGTGTATTTCAGTCCAGCCACAGACTCATACGATGTTCTATTTTTCTCCACGCGTTACTTGAGCAGACTTCAGTACAGATTGATAAATCGGTGCTGCCAAACAGAGGCACTGTTGCTCAAGGAGACGCCCAGAGAGCTCAGGAGCTGAGTGTGTGTGAAAAAGCTGCAATGATGCAAAACCTAAACAGTGTCTCGGCATTTCATCATCACTGTGGAATTAGTTAAAGGAAAAAGAAACACCCTAAAATGCTGTTAAAGCTACTTGGAGAGATAGTTCATCTGGTGTTTGATGTAATTTACCTTTTCAAAGCTGGTGGAAATAGACAGTGTGGCATAAACTGGAGATATTTCTAATGCAGCTACTCATGTGACATTTTGGAGTTGTTTCTTTGGTGTTGTGCTGGCAAGATTAGGTCTATTAATTAGTTTGACAGAATTTTGGATTGTCAATCGAATATTTAATTGACTCTTTTATGAGCTAAAATTAAATGTGAGGGTTGCCATATTTCTCAGTTTACCTTTGAGTTTCGAACCATTAGTTAGACTAACTGAACAATTACAAGATGTCTCCTTGATTGTTTTACAAACTGAGTGATTAATTAAGCAAATTATCAGTAGACACAGAAGAAACAAAAAGCAGCTCAGGTCCACAAACATATTCATCAAACTTGATTTGAAAGCCAGTGTTCCTCTGTTTTGTGTACAAGGTGTCTGGTTCTTAACGGTATGAATCAGAGACTATTGATGTCTCTAATGAGTCTTTTAATCTTGCCAAGTAATTTTGTGTTCATTTCATAGAAGCGAAGTGGTGCAGAAACAGTCTGCTCTTCCTCCAAATAAGTCCAGGAGGCGTCAAAATGAATTAGTAGAAATTAAACCAAATCAGAAATGACAAGCTCGTAGAGAGAGAAGGGGAGCGGTAATCCATATTCGCTAGAGCAGTTTATGTAATTTCAAACTTTCCTCAAATACCAGATCTCGAAAGAGGCTCCTTACTTCAGTTTTATTGCATTTGAGGGGAATTATTGTGATTTTTATTTTGAGTTATTGCATGCAGCCTTCCCAACCTCACAAGACTGATTTCAATTGATCAGAGGACAGAGGGGAAACTCAAATGGGGAGAAAAGGTGTGTTAGTGTCTCGTACCTTCAGAGTCCATGCAGCCCATTTTACCAGTCTTTTCTTCTACAAGCATCTGTACTTTTACTTAAGTGAAGAGTGTGTATACTTCTGCCACCTCTGTCAGTCACAGAGTGATTTTCACCAAGAAATTGAGCACATAAAGGATATGAAAGCATCTTGCTGTATAACAACAGCTGAAAATCTCTATATTTCTGACAGGTGTATTTTTTTGTGCACATAACACAAATCAAACTCCTGTGGATGTAAGTAAGAGTTGTTTTCCAGATGGATCGGCTGTTCTGCATCAGGGGGCTTATTTTGTTTTGGGCTATAACTGTCTGAGGCTGTTTACGAGAAGCGAGGGGTTGTGTATGACATATGTACACAAACCGCACACTAACAGGAAGATTCTGGCAGCACCTGCTAAGAGGTTGCACAGGGAAAAAATGGGAAGCAAAGGGTACAACTATTTACATACGGGGAACAGCGATAAACAAGCATCAAGCAGTTCTGTTTAATTGGTCAACTGCAGCTTTCCTGAAAAGATTCTCAGTCCGTCATTTGATATATAATATGTCCATTCATGCCAGCCGAATCTATTGTCTCCTGGCCTAACGCAGACCAGATGTGGCTATGCAGAAACTAACCATTAGATGTCTCACTGTAACTCATATAAAACTGGCATTCATGCTCTGCTTGGGGTCCTCTGCTCATCTAGAGGCAGTCTTGGAGAATTAGAGAGCATGGTCAGTGGATTTATACAGAGCTGTCAGTTAGACATCTGCAGAGACAGAGCATCCCAAAAATGTGCCGCTCCTCTCGGGCCCCATTTATCAGCGGGGAGACAGGCAATTGCCGTGTCAAGCCTGTTATGATATACAGCATCCAGTCGGGCCTCGTAGCTGGGTATCAAGATATCAGGACAGAAGAAGCAGCTCAACTTCTGTTCAGAGCTGAGGGGCTGTAAACAGTCTGCAAAGGTCTCAGAGCACTTCCCAACCAAAACAAGCTGTAACTCTTCTGCGCTGGCTGCTGGAGTCATGATGGAAACTCCACGGCGGATCTTGGATGTGAAATATTTTATCAATCAGTCTTTTTTTCCCCATCTCTTTCCATCGAGCTGTGTTCCATTTAAATTTGCTTATAGAAATGATGTGTGTGTGTTTGTGCATGGACACACATCTCTTCTGTATCTGATATGCGAGGCCCTCTGCAGCCATGTGGTCCTGGTTATCAGGCCTTACCTCCCTCTGGTATGCAGGACCTACAAGGAAACCTGTCTCAGTAGTGATCCAGCAGTCAGAACCATATGGAACATTCCTCTGGATCATCTGCATTTAAAGTGGCGCCATGTTTTTTCCGCCGCCTCTCTCTCACACATGGAACGCACATATTGCAGACAATTCCCATCCTGCACTTTTTAACAAGCACCATTTGCATTTTTAATTAGCACCTTTCTCACCCGAACAAAGCGGTGTTGATGCAGAGGATATCGTCTAAACAGCAGGGAAACGTTCACTACCCATCACATGGCATTTCCACCGAGGAGCAGCAGCGTCTGTGCTCGCAGCAAACTGGATTTCTATTCATTGTGTTGGCCTGAAACAATATTTGGACACATTCACACCTCTGTTGACTCAAGATCTTAAGGATTACTGTTATATAAGCCAACTAAACCGCACCAGTGTTTATCTTTGATAGGAAGGCTACCAGTAAAAACACTTGAACTAGTTGCTGAGAAACTACATGACATTTTCACTCTACAGTAGAGCACAATTCAGATATTCACAGCAGGTAATTAGGGTTAAAAGAACTAATAGATATCAGCATGAAACTTCCTCAGTTAAACACATACATTAGAACAAATATCTTTTGTCTTGACAAGTCTTCTAAAATTCAATGCTTTAACGTGCCCAATGTGCTAATTTGCATGCATTTCCACAAAAGAAATCTAAACATTGGATAAAACCAGGATTCAAATTGTATTTTAATTTCTTTCACACATTACACGTTCACACGTTTTTACAGAAGAGATGTTTCAACATCTCTTTTTATCACTCCATAAATGAGAAAATTGTTTCGATAGCCATAAAAACCCATTTTCACCATGTTTGTGAGAATAACATGTATAAAAGTCTATGAATAATTTATGAACAAACTCCTCCGTAAAAAACTTTCAGAGTGTAGATGGGAGGAAACCTGGAGAGTTTGGTGAATATAAGTGCCACTCGAGTGGAGATATGTGGCTAAAGGTTTGTGGGAAAAGAAATGTTTTGTAAAGTTTTAGACACATTTAGACAAAGATTGTGAAACACACGCCATCTTACACAAGACTTTAGAATCAATGCTCAGCTCTGTTTTCTACTGTGTCTTATTTCAAAACAAGATGATTTCCTTTCCTTTTTGTACGACATGTTTTCTGATATCCTGTTAGATAATATGGAAATGAGGATGTCTTATAAATGATGTGGTAATTTGCATAAATGTCCAGAAAGGAAACAACTAAATCTGTGTTGTCAGGATGTTGTTTTTCCACAAGTCCAAAATAAGAAATGTTATGGAAAGCAGAAAATTGTTGCCAGTTTTCTGAGGCAACACAGAAAATTGACTGCGTTGCCTTAAAAAAAATAACATAAGTAGAGAAGGTGCAGTTGCCGGCATTGCATGGGTCACCAGTCACGAAAATTCCAAGAGGTTAACAAGGTTAACAGGACTTTCTGCAGATCTTTACTGTGTCGTTTGCAGGTTAGTCTTGTTTTCATCTTCGGCCCTCGATTTATGTTCCAGGCTGGCATTTTAACATCCATTTCCACAGCCGGCATCAAAGACTCAGACAGCAAGCTCGAGGTTGGCATCTTAATTAAAACAGGGTGTGACAGAACTGCAAAGCATCTCTACTAAAATAATAGATCAGTAAAGTGCAACAGCTGCAATGTTAGCCCATAATTATTAAGACCAATAGACGGACGCCAAGAATGATATTCAGAAGTTTTCATACAAACATCTCCAGTGCTCTTTCTCTCGATAAAGACCTTCCAGTAGCGTAGCTTTCCTGGTTTATGTATTTGGCCCACCTGCTTCCTCCAAATGCCAACCATGCACTTTCATTTGATCATTATCTCTCTCTGTCTCTTGAACTTATTGAATGCCTCCAGTAACATTGCGATATTTATCAGCTATGTACAGAGAAACACTCAAAGCCCTGAGTTGTTAGCTGGCTGGCTGGGAAGCAGCAGATCACCTTTTCATGGACTAAGATGGTATTCCTTTTAGATATTTAAAATTTGATAAGCTGTGAAGACATAAATCAAAGGTCAAATCCGGAAGAAAACGTCCCAGCAAGAAATTTAAGTGTGATTTATCATCCTAACAGGTACACATGTACACATAAATGCAAAACAAGTTGTAATCTGCTCGGTCTGAGTGATTAAGTACCTGTTTTATTGTTTATATTTGTCTCTCTTTATTCTTAGCAGCTCTGAGTTCTCAAGCAGAGCTTATGGGAGCTGTCAGCGCAGCTCTGGCATGATAAATAAAGTCGCCCAGGCTCGTATTTTGTGCAGCGAGGAAGTCGTACATGAATTTAGTCTACCTTGTCTGGCAGATTCATATCCGGGACAGGAGGTCCCTCACTGTGAAACACTGCCAAAAGGTGCCAAATGAAGTCCGGGGTGTTTTCTGTAAACACGGTATGATTTCATTTTCAGATTTTCTTGCAGCTACAGAAAGGATGGAGACGATCCATTTTCCTCATGGTGGCTGCGAGCTACTGTTTATGATTGAAAACAGATCCATACTTCGCAGTTTAGCCCTCGTATTAGTTTGTCCTTTCTCTCGCTGTCAAATACTTAATGTCACCTTATGCCATGTGGATTTGTGTATCGCATACTGCTACTGACCTTGAGATTAGAAATGGTTTAAAAAATGTTGATTTTTAGTAACCAAAACATGAGAAAGAGGGAAAAATGCTTTATTTTCAGGGTGAATGTTGTCCCAGTAAAGATAAAAAAAAAGGGTTGAACCCTGTTTGACACATAAATAGCATTTTGCAGTTATGCATTTTCATGTAGGGTGGACCTGCTGCTTCAGTGTAACTGGCTGAGACTCTCTGCAGCTCTCAGACTACAAGATAATGAATTAGCATGAGAATCTGACACAGTGCAAGTGATTATTAACAGATCAGATATGGTGCTTTTATTTATAGCACAGTGTTTACTTGGCTAAGCTGCAGTCAACGCAACTTAACACTAAAGAGGATTTGTCTGCAAGGGGCCATTAAAAACCCAATCAGCGTCAGTAATTTCATTTATTCTGGTTAACAACAAAAGTAAGGAAAAAGCATCGACAATCCTTCAACAGTCTTTCACCCTGAAAACATAAGTGAAAGACCTGAAACTGAAACAAGTAAAAAGACAAAATATTCGGTGTTTTAACTTCAACTTCATGGATTTTTGTAAATATATGCTTGTTCTGAATTTAATGGGGCAGGAGCAGCAACAGGATTTCATACTAGTCCAAAAAAAAAGATCTTCTTATTCCCTTGCCAGTCTGTGGATGCCTGAGGTAAACCTCCCAGTCAGTACTCGACATCACATAAGAATCAGTCTCCCTCTTTAGTTTTGACTGCACATATCACAGAGTGCAAACGAGGATTGGCATAGCCTCACGACGTCTGCTGACCGCTGTGACCTCCCTTCATACAATTGTTTTGACGCATATTTCAACCCATTTTCACCCCAGAAAATCATCAATCCAGTCCACTGACCCCTGTCAGTAGGACAACAAACTTGGAATATGAATCGGCGCATACAGAATTTCTAAAACTCATGCATTGAAATTTGCAGGGAAATGTGAAAGCAAACAATTATTTCCTACTTAGTCCGGTTTTTCCTGCCGGGAGCCAGCAGACTGGGTTTGCAGTTCACTTGTATACCCAAAGATTTTTACACTAGACTGTGGAAGCCAGAGAGTAGACACACATTTACATTTAGACAGCATTTCTTCTTTCTGCACTGTGAGATGTATCAACTGGAGGCTCTGTTATAGAGATAATCTGGGTTCACAACTATTTTGAAAAATATATCTCAACTTAAAAATGTTATGAGGCCTCACTTCTTTTTTTCAGTATTGAAAAGTACTCAATCTTTTTTTTGTTATCATGATTGCAACTTTTTCAATCGGTTCTCTGGGAAATTGACATTTTTCATTACTTTATGACATTTTATTGAATTAACAGTTAATTTAGAAAATAATTCACATATGACATAAAAGTACAAATAACAAATACTTGATTGTCAAATATATCAAATGGTAGTAACAATCATCAGCATTTTTGTTCAAAATTTTTAAAGCTGATAAAACTCATTAACAGATTCATCGTCAGTGAAAATAATTGTTAGTTGCAACCAGAAATTGAAAGTTGGCTTCTAATTTTCTAAAAGTCTCCATGATTAAAGTCTTTCTCTGTATCAGACTGAGTGGGTTCAGGCTGGGGCTGCAGGGTTAATTGAAATATTATTAAAATCACAATATGGCCAAGTGCAATATCCAAATCACAGGAACTGCAATTTTTTTTTAGCTTTTAAAAAGAAAAATGTGTAACAACAAAGGATGGAAATTAAGTATTGTCGTACACAGGGATGCCCTGCACTTCAAATTTTGTTCTACAGATGTAAGAGAGTATGTCTTAGGGGTGGGCAAAAATATCGATACGGCAATACATCGTGATACTATGCCGCCCAATACAATATCGTTTTTTCAACTCCAAATATCGATATATCGCCGAAGAGCGACTCTGCTGTGCGGCGGGTGTATTTCTGTAGTAGAGAGAGTGGCTGAGGTCTTTGCAAAATGGATGGCAAGTTAAAAACGCCTCCGCAATTTAAAGTTGACGTTTGGAAGCACTTTGGCTTCAAAGTTAGGAGAGATAGCAAGAACAACGAGCTGGACAAAGAGAATATTACTGCCCGGAAATTTCATGGGAATTAATAAAATGGAGAGGCTGTTTTGAATGAAATAGTTTTGACTCAATTTGTCCTCTGATCAATATCATCTGATGTACATATACAGGTACTTGTGTTTTCATCTTTATTTATATCGCAATATCGTGATATCGTGATACGTATCGTATCGTGAGGTTCTTGCCAATACCCACCCCTAGTATGTCTGTGTGGTACAAACCCAGAAAATGTTGCATTGTGATGATTTTTATAGTTTTATGTTGTATCATAATATCTGTCAAAACATCACAATAGAATTATTTTATTTTTTTTTATAACGTGCAGTTCTAGTTCAGGCCCTCTGAAGTGGAGTACACTCGAAGAGTAGAACCATCTGTCAGCCTTTGAATAAATTCCTGATAAGACTAAAATAGATAAGGCTTTTTAAGTGCAGCTGTGGCAGCTGTTGGATTACACCAAATCCTTGAAAATGTCAACATTAATCGAATTGCTCTTAAATCCAAGTGTTGCTCGAACCTTTTGTCATGGGCAGATGAGGTATTACCTAGTGTACAACCTGCTGCTGCTGCTGCTGCACACGGCCTTCTTACTGTCCTCCATCTTAGTAAATCTTTCCAGGCCTGAGCCGGGGAGGAGACGGAGGCCGGGATTTCATCCCCAGGTAATGGATGATATGTCATTGAGACGGGAGAGGCTGGCGCATGCTAAGAGTCGGGCGCAACGTTTCCCTTCTCCCGCTAAAGCCGAGTTCTGACTGATGGATAGCGGCAGAGCCAAGGCCCCTCAATCAAACCCGGGACCCTTCACTGCACAAGCCCTTAGGAAAGACAAGATGCGTATTCATCTCACCCCATCTGTGACACACCTCATCTTCCGAGGGGAGCGCTATTGTACCGAAGGCAACTTTATTGGAGCATCACTGCTGTACAGATCTAAACAACCTTTAGATCATGCAATAATGGGAAAAGAAGATAAACATACACCTCCATGTTGCAAAACAAGATTGCCTTCCAGGCCCCAGGGCTACAGGGCTCCTGCTGAGCTATTAAATGCAACAAAGCTCATCTATATATCAGCTCAGCAGCTGCGATTCACAAACGCTCATACACGACCTTAAGGCGTCTATGAATGCTGCTCCTGATAAATTTCTCTTATCCTGTAGATGGGATTTTTTTCCTCTGTGGTGAAGCAACACAACCCAAGGCAGATGAACACAATAGATGATTCCTAAAACCTCATTTCTGAAATTACATTACGACTTGAAATTAGGGACAAATCTGCTTTTTGTTATTGTTTTTGGACTTAAGGTTATTCTTTTCTTTTTGTTTCAGGAAACCCCAAGATCTGGAGGTGGCCGCCACAAGAGGTGAGACTCATTTTATTGTCCTGACACTGGGAGTTTATCTGCTTCAGCATCAGTAGTACTGTGTCAAGAGACTGAACAGAGACCGGGATGAGAAACAGCAGTTTGAGTCATTAACTAGGAGGACAGACTCCCTCTGAAATAGTCTGAGGGCCTGTTCCTGGTGCGTCATTGTTGTTTTCTTCCCCCTTCAGTGCTGCTCTTTTCATAGCTACAGAAAGATGACTGTTTTGAACAGTAGCTGACAGGACACCATCTGGACCTTGGACACTTTGTTCAGACCATCACTTTGCTGCCATAGCTGGCAAGGGGTGTACAAAGTAAATCATTTGCTCTGAAAGGTTTGGAGTCTGACATGTGCGCTTCAGTTTGATCAGGATTGTTCTGGCATGTGATGAGGGGTTTTCAAACTGAGAAAGATAGAGTGCAGAGATAACAGAGCACAAAAATGTGGTCAACATTGATCAACTGCTTCCATTATCCTACATGATCGATTCAATAATAGGCAGATTTTAAAATGTTTGAGTGAGTGATCAACACTGTCCAACTTCACCACTTATTGTTGATCCTGGCTGCATTGTGAGGATTGAAATCCTTTCAGAACCTCTTGTGTGTGTCCAGTGTGTGCTTCCAACCAAACCGTGAAGTTGTAGGCAACCCCAGCAGCCAAGTTCACCAGCTGACATTCAGTTTGGCCATTTCATTACGGCAGCTGCTCTCATTAGCTGGCCTGGCTACACTTGGATGGTCCGCAGTTCGGCAGCAGATAACCTACCAGGTGGTACTGGGCAGCAAAAGACAGCTGATAGAGCAACTTCATAGAAACCTCTCTCTCTAATTTACTACCTTTCTGCCAACCGTCACCTGTCAACCTGCCTTGGTCAGACTTTTTTCAGTTTAATTCAAGTTATTTGTCAGCAAAAGTTTCTCCCTGTTCTCTGCAAAACTCCCTTTGTATTGAAACCTTTTACCTCATTATCTAATCTTGGAATGCAAGATATAGATATTTTCCAGCCTTTGTCGATATTACCAAAAGAAGATAGCTGATAAATTTACATTGGTCGGACTCGCATGACCGCTTTTCCTTTGCCACTTACCACTCTACCTCCCACGACCAGCAGAGGTACTGATCTGCTGTTTTTTATCTGTAAGCTTTCAGAAAACCATACAAAATGAATGCCGAGTGTGAACTCAAGGCTCTGTCTGTATTAATGCTCATGTTCTCTGACGTTGAGCATAATTGAGCCTTAAGCTGTTTGCTACCGGGGCTCAACGTGCTCCCCTCGTGACATGATCCAGCAAAACAAGTTCCTTGTTGCTGCATCCTAGGCTTTGCGGCGCCCAAGATGATTGTGATTGGTTTAAAGAATTACAAGCAAGCCAGAGTGTTTTTCTTCCCCTGCAGCAATGATGCAGAAAGGTCTGGCTGTCAGAGACAAGCTTGAATCCCATCACTTCATAAGTTTCACCAAATTCTAACTGAAAAAGCAAAACTGCAGAGGTACCGTTGCTCATCTTGGATAGTTCAGGGGGCCTGGGAGATTAGAGTGCTCAAAACCAAAAACAAAACAAACGCTGTTTAGAAATCTTGATATTTCAGCTACCCCTGGGGATAAAAGAAAAGTGACATTTATTTCCCAACACTCACAAGTCACCACCCATAAATTATAGTCATTTGGTGTACAGGAAAAGGGAGATATTACTGACTATTTCTTTAAAATGTCTGTGAATTGAGCTCATCTTTATGTTTTCTTGCTCTTTGTGGGAATAGCATGTTTCAGAGCGAGGCGGGGTGTTAAACAGATGGTTGAGCACTGTGTGTTGTGGCTTTTAACTTGAGTTTGTGAGAGACACTGTTATACCTGTGGATGTTGCTGTTATAGGCTCTCCTGTCTAGCTTTCTCCTCCCCTCCTGCTGAGGCTCCCAAGAGTGTGTGATTGGCTCAGCCTCTCTCTCCCCCAGACCTCACCCTGCGGGGTGCTAATGGGCCTCTGTGTGATATTTAGTATCGAGGCCATGGATGTTTAGGCCTGGCTTCAACACCTGCTGAGCACCCTAGAGTACCTGTATGTGTGTGTTGCTTGTGTGTGGGAGATATCTCTCAAAACATGATGACATGCATGAATGTAGACACACAAGGTATGGCATTGTTTTGTGGGTGGCTCCTTTTAGGCATCGTGGTCAGGGGATGATTTGTTGTCTCTCTTTGTTATGTATGTGTGGTGTATTTGCGTGTGTGCTCATGCCGATAAAGGAGGAGTCAGTGAGAGAGACAAATGAAACGCACTTTATCTTGGCGTGGGCGAGTGCCAAGGAGAGTACTTCAAGGACTTCCTCTTGATCAAAAGCGATGGCCGCTGCGATGTTTGGCTCTTTGTAAGAATGAGTGAAAATAAGCTGGTCGGTTCTGTAAATGTCAAGGTACAGAAAAACATCTCTTCTGCCTGTGTGTAAGAAATGGAACCATAGCCTCCGTAGAGAAAGAAGAAAAGGTTCAGTTGAATGAAACAGATAAAGAATTGAATTGAGCTCACAATGTCCTGAATAAAGTCTGACTGAGGGATGTGTCACATTTTTATATTGGTGTCCACTAATATCCATAAAGAAAAGTGACTGCTAAACCAAACTACCCACCCAGGAATCTACTGGTTGCATGAAGCATTTATTAGTATTTCTGGAGCCGATGTGGATAATCCATTTTAATGTTTCCAGAAATGTTCTTTACTCATCTCCATCAGTTGTTCACATGGTGTAAAAAAAATAGTATAACGCCTTTGCTCCAGAAGAAGCTGCATGTAATCTGATAAACTGTTTACATTGGTCAGTCTGTGGCTGAGTTGCATTGTGGGTCGTGTGGGTACAAGGATTTGAAAAGCGGTCCACTGGTTGGGCACTGTTGGGCTCATTATGAACAAATGATATCGCCTTATTTATTCCATACATTGTTCTTACTTTTAAAAACATCGGTGCCTACATTACCCAAAATGCAGCATAGCCACTGAGTGACATCACTAAAGGCAGTTTGTCAGACTGCATGCAGCTACACATATGCGGTTAAACTCTCCTGTAAGCTCACTTTAATATGTCAAATTGGTGGAGTTGCCCTTTAAGACCGAACCCTAGTGCATTAAATCTCCATAGGAATTAAATGATTTTGTATTTTTGTTGTTAATGTTTATCTCAGAATAGGTAACAATCAAAGCATCTTGTGGTTGTGACCAAAGAACCCGCCAACACACATCAGATATGGATGCATATTTTGCTCAACTCTGATTGGTGCACATTAGTAAGTGACATCACCTTTTTACAGCTGAGCCCCTCCCACTTCAAAATAAAAATTCTGTGTTTATTTCAGCTCCTATCAGGCAAAGTAAGAAGCTTTTGTGAAATAAGACATCAGTAAGTGCTAAATTTCTCAAGGTAGACAGGATTAGTACATCAGTGTGATGAATTACCTGGACCTCTGAGGCAGTAAAGCCACAAAATAAGCAAAACAAGATATTCCTGCCTTGTTATTTAACCAAATAATGGTTTTACAATCGAATTTTCCAGAATCCTGGACTCTTGTTACATGTCCAACCCCTCCCTTCTATTGTCATCTATCCAGTAAGAGCCAAGAATGCCAAAGAAAAAAAAAACAATTATCTATGTTTTGACAGTTTTAACCAGATTGCCCACTGCTGCCTCTTCAATCTCTGAGTTAAAAGCACTTTGTAAAGTAGTCTAATAATGGGGACATCATATTTGGCAGATCCTGAAAGGAGTGCAGATGGTACAAAAGGAGTTCTATTTGTTCTTTGTCTTGCCAGCAGCTTTTCTGTCTGTTTCAACTGTAGAAATATGCAGACAGCCCCCTTCAGACAGTTCAGTGAAGCCTACAGACTCCCCAATAATTTGATTCCCAGGGAGATTTTATAAACCTGGCACAAACTGTTCCTTGTGGAGTTTTTGTTGTCGAGGGGGTGTACGGAGCCGGCAACTCATTCCAAATTTCCACGTCAATAATTATTGAAATAAGGTCAGTAAGAAAATAAACTGCACATGAATATTCTGACCTGGAATCCGTCTCCAGGCAGCGAGCAAGTAAAGAGGAGATAAGGTTAATGTTCTGCTCAAGCTGCATACAAAAACCTTTAAAACCATTTTTATTTTTCCCTCACTAGCATAAGAACAGTGACGCACAAGTTCCCGGACTATTCTTGAGCCTGTTTGAAGTTGTAATATGTAAATTGTTTCTTAATCAGAATCCTTTTTGCACCAGAGTTGCCAACCCTCGACGGCCTTTTCTCCATTAATGGAATAAAAGGCAGAGGGCTGTTAATAATGCATGCCTAATTGAAAGGGCAAAACACGCTGAAGATATTCCCACCTGTTCTTTTGATGATGGATGTGTCATCCCATTGAAGCTTAATAATGTGGGTATGATTCATACCTTCAAACAAGCCTCACTGTGAATACAGTATTAGACACTTTACGTAATGCACATCGCCACGAAATTCACTGCGTTCCAACGTTCTTTTGCATGTTAAGAATTTGAAGTTACAGATACATGAGTGTTATATTTGTATGAGGTATTAATGTTTTGTGTGTTTGTGTTTGTAACAGCTCTGCAGGGCAGGGATCTGAGGAAGAGATGGGTGGGAACAGCAGACAGCGACACAACCGTCACAGCAGAGATGGAGGAGCTGCAGCACCCGGAAGTTTGGAGAAAAGGATGGAGGAGCTGGAGAAGGTATGTCTTCTAAACTCGTCTTTGTACTACTGATCGATTACAATCACTACTGTTACTAATTAATTCTGTAACAATCCTAAATTAAAAGATATGCAAACAAGAATTTCACTTATAACAGCGAGAGTTCCCAGTCAAGAACACCCCGTTTGTCGCCAGAAAGCAATAGTTGAAAGCTGAACGGTGAGTAAATGTGGGCATCTGCAGTCAGACTGGACTGTTTCCTAACTGGGTGCAGATGAGTCAGAATACACATGTTGGCGGGTTTTATTAGCTCCCTGCTGTGAGAAGGTCAGCGCCTGTTCTTGAGAGTGCAGCTTTGAACGGAATGAGACTCAAAAGTCCGTCTTTATCAAACAGGCTTGATATTTAATGGGACATCTTGTTGGCTGTGTCTCTCCGGCCGGTGGAGATTCTCTTCCGGCTGCTTTTTTAAATTGGACCACAGTTGAATAAGAAAATAAGTAATGTTAATTTTAGATTTTGTTCAGTGTTTCTTTTTACACTCATCCACTCTCTGCTCTCATTAGTTCTCTCACTTATTCTCCATTTGCTCATTTGTTTTGTTTTTTCAATTTATTCCCATCCATATTTTCAACCAGATGGCAAAATGAGCAGATAGATTTTCGTTGGTCAAGTAGGGAAAGATATGGAGACACGGATTGTCCACCCATAAAAGTCTTGACACATTTTTTTAATCACATTTCATACTTTGGCTTTTCAATTAAATTTTCCGGGAACTTTATCTCCCGACACCAAAGTCTCAAAGCTATTTGAAAGCTGCCAAGAACATGACTCTGTGAGAGGGATACAGGTTTTCATTTTATCACATTTTTGTGTAGAAAAAAACCTTAAAAATGTAAAGTTTAAGAATAAAGTCTCTTTATTAGAATCAGCTTCAAAAGCCTAAAACTTTCTCTTATGTCTGTCAATCCCCTGAATACTCAAGGACATGGTCACAGTGTGTTTTTGTGGCTGCTACTGCCCTGGCTTTAACCAAAACATAGATAGCGACACAGACCACAACAACTGTGATTGGTCTGCTTGGTAGCATCGGATTTTCCAGCTTCCCCTCCGGTGCTCAGCAGCGGAGCTAATACAGGGGATTGTGACCTGTAGTCTCCCCAGTAAACACACTGCCCTCTTCAGCTGTTGCAGTCCCTCCTACTGATCTTCACAAATGTATACATGTATAAATCCTTACTGCATTGTAGGCCACTTGTGTTAAACACAGATAGGACATGAATTCTAAAGGAATATCAGTAAATGAGAGAAAATCTGAAGCTCAGTTTAAGTTGGTTTTCCTTCCTCTTCCTCCCTGGAAATTTAAAGTTGCACTTTAATAATTGACATCTGGCATTATTTCCAAATCCTATCAACTTTTCAATGCTCCCCAAATTGTGTGAGGGCTGATCCAAAACTCTTTTGGCCGACTGAAAGCTTCTATCAGCAGCACTTTGTTTAGACAAATTTCCACTTTGAGTCCTTTGAGCGGCCGCCCGGGTTCTGATTTTCTGGCTGGAAACTGCGGCTCAGCGCTGGCAGAAATTCTCCTCAATGTTGTTGAGGAGATGACCTTTTAGTGCAGATATGTCTTTTCCGCCTCCACCGTTCCTATCAGGCACTCAACCCCCTCACTGCTGCCACTGTAGAACGTCTACTCGGAATCAAATGTCACTGTGGTGGCTTTCAAAGAAAAGGTTTTTAAATAAGTACTGCTGTGACCTCAGTGACTTTCCGTGTGAGATGTTTCTCTGAGTCTGATGTCTAGAAACACTTACAAAAATCACATTTCACACACTTATTTTTGTGCACATTGTTGTGTCGGCTGTTCATAACAGATAACTGGCAGGTAAAACTCTTGAGACTCCGAGGCTGAAACTTTATATCCTTATTTGTGATCATCATAAATTGAACCCTACCATTTAAAAGTTCAACAACTCCTGAGATACAGATTTTATTCTTCTGGGTATTTAACTGTTTTAATCTATTAAATGTGTCTCTCACAGAAACACCTGTTCTCCAAAGCCAAATATTACCACACCTAAACTCCAAGTTTCGAGGGGAGGCACAAAACCTTTTTGAGCAAACTATATTTATGTCTGCTACATGAGGCTTTGTGCCTTGTTGTCTTCATTTGCATCATACTCCCAAACAACACATGTTAACAGTTTAGCGCATGGTAGAACTTGTGTGTTAATAGCACACATACCGTCCCTCTCGGTAAGGAACACTATTGATTTAGTTCCCCGTTGTTGTTGACGGAGGCTGACAGGAACACACTGGCTTCTTTAATCAAGTACAAATTGAAAGCAACACAAAAGCAGCGCAGAAAAAAAGGATTGTTAATGCTCTGTTCACTGACAAGTGTTGTGTCGATTATTACAGATTCAGTATTTTGAGAAAAGCTTTTGAATTTGGAAATAGAAAATTATGTTTAATTATATAATTACTGTCATGTAACAAAAAGTCAGTCCTTTTATTGACTAATGCCTTTTTACACCAGATGTTCTGGGGAAGTAAAATGTCCTTTTAATACAATAGTCTGCTTCACTTTAACATTGCAACAGTAAATACACATGACGGATTACTCTCAAAATCAACAAGTATGTCGAGAGGTTCGACTTCACGCTCCACCTCCTCCTCACTACGGCAGTTTGGCACAATGCCCACCTCAACTTTAAATGACAAGACCTAAAATACTTGTAGTCCTTTACAGCCATCCCAGTCCCAGATGTAGTGATCTGTATCCAATCTATTTGTTTATAAAAGTTAATTTTGAGTTGTTCCTGTCAGGCAGGCGGCAATGATCCAGCGCCTTGTGTGCCAAAGTGTTTTTGGATCTGACAATTACCATTTCTCATAAAACTGAAGTAATTACAGAGCAGTTTGTGGTCCCGTAGCAATGAGTTCGAACCAGATGTGACGCACTGTTTTCAGCTGGTGAAATATTTATCATTCGTGTAATCATTGTGCCGAATTGTGTGCGTTTGTGTGTTTTTCAGGAGCTGGCCAGAGAGCGCCAGGAGAACGTCAGGTTGCTGAGGGCCCACCAGGACAAAGACGACCTCATTGGGAAGCTGAAGGAGGAAATTGACTTGCTGAACAGAGTGAGTCCAGCCAAGCGTTCCTTTGTGCTCTCATGCGTGGGAGGCCTGCGGGGGCTCTAAATCATCATTTGGCATTTTTAGAGGAGTTGTGTATAATAGCTATGTGTTTTTCTACAGCGATTTCTGTGCAGTCCATTAGGATTTGGACACCGACAAAACATTTATGGATTTACACGCGGTGACAGCAAATGTTATTGTGAGAGAAATTTGCATTTTAAACACCGTACAAAAAAACACCAGTGGTTGCACATCTACACCTCAAAAGTCTCTGGTCAGTGTGGAAGGTGACCGACGTCTTATTGATTTATCTGACAAAAACAAATTTGCAGCCTGGTTGGAAAGAATTTCAGACGTGATTGCATGTGTCAAGCAAATTGAGAAAGATTTTCTTTTTTTATCTTTTTGTCAGCTTCAGTTTTTATTTTCAGTCCTATCAGACAAGAACTGTTGTGAGCCCTCAACATAGAGGTTGGACAGATGGTTTTGTTGAATAAAGCCCACAAACAAAAAGATCAATAAGGACGAAATTGTGTTGTGGCAGCTGAAAAAAACCCACCACAAACACAAAGCGTTCAACTTTGGAACACCCTGTTTCTTTTTCTATTTTATTGTATCACAGTGAGGTGAAATCTCTCAGTCCACTTTCGTTTGATGTTTTCTCAGGCTGAATGTTTTATGGATAACTGGTCTGAGTCCAGCAGGTTCAAAGAACCTCCAATTAAAACGTAACATTTTGTGTGAATTTGAACTGAATTTTCACCTCATACTTTTCGTCAGTAAAGTAGAGCCACCTGCCAATAACTAACTACTTACCATCCTCACCCTGTCAGGCATTATCAATCTACCCGAGATGTAAGACAAAGATAACAATCAGACACCATGGAGAACAATTTTTCCCAGCCTGATGATTAATCAAAGCTAAGATCATGTGAGGGTAGTTAAAAAACAAAAGCTTTATTATCAAAACTGGCATCTAAAGAATCTAAATGCAGCAACACAAAGGCAGGAAACGGAGCCAGGTTAAAGAGAATCCAAGAAAAAACAAACAAAAGAGAAATACAAAACTAAGAACAAACCAGAAAGCCACAGGGAGCAAAAGCTGGAACACAGAGGACACACGAGGAGCAAACACTGTCAAAGGAAATGAGACTGCCAACAGAGAAAAACACAGGCTGAAATACACAAGAGCTAATTAACGAATGTAACACAGGTAAACAGGAAAAAAGGCAGGAAGTGTAAAGCAAAACATGTGACACATCAGGAGAAAACCGGAGAGTAAAACAGGAAATAACCAAAAACCCCAAACCATGAGAGATCAGAATTTGGGTTTTTCAGGATTACTTTATGTTCAGGCAAAGAAACACAATTCTGTTTGCAGCTGAACTTCAGCCAAACACCTCCAGTCTTTCATCTGACAGCTAGCTATAGCAGAAGACAAACTTCTTCTGTCCAATCAAAACTGTACTGCAACATCAGAGAAGTGGCCCAGGCCACAATGTGAGTTCCCAAATCCAACGTTAGGTCTGATAAGCAAAAGAAAACAGTTGAAAGGACGAGAAACAGAGACTGAAACAGTTATTAAAACGCTCTGTGTATACGCGAGTCGTCCCGGAGTCCGTTGACTCCTCTGGGAGCCTCCACAAAACTCTGATGTGTGTTTGCTTTTGTTGTCCAGTTGAAAAATGTGGACATCTGGGGCAGATTGTGGGCAGACCCTAGCACTGAGTGCCACAGGAAGACAGCGTAAACGAATTAGCGGAGACATCGATGAATATCATACCGCTCTGTTGAAAAGTACCACGGCATATTTGGCTGTCATTGGTAGCTGAGTAGCGTGCATGCATAACATTATTTAACAAAACATATCACAAAACTGGCAGACCAACCGTCTTACTTATTGGTTGCCATGCAGAAGCAGAGAAAAAAAAACTTTTCTCATGTTGGCGGTGGTATTTCTTTCACTTCTTCCTTGGGGTGAAACACTATAGGAGTATGTGCCTAATGATGGATACAAAAAATAACTGTGTAGAAGCTCGGCACAATAACGGCGTCCTGGTGAGAGTCGCTGTAGTTGTGGCTCTTCTTAAAAGTCTCTCTGAAGTAGTGAATTCCAAGCCCTCCCTCAGGAAAATCAGTTTAGACATGAAAATGCTTAGAAGAGTGATGATAAGCCGCTTTACTTTCTGGTTTTAGTCAGAAGTGCTTTTGACAGATCTTGTAGCCATCACGCTGAGGAGTGTTTCACACTGACGTGAACCCCCGAGCAGAGGTCGTGCGTGTTGTTCAGTTTGATTCACCTCACAGGTCGGGGTCCTGTTTCCTCTTCACTCTGTGGTTCAGGGTTCACAGGGTCAAAGAGATGCTCATGTAAGCTGAGTATTCTTGATATTCAGCAGCAGGAGTGAAACCTTCTGGAACCTCAGCTCTGTTTCACCCCAGACTGTCAATAATCCCTCCTCAGCTCGCAGCCTTTGCCCGTGTTTTCTGGGTCACGAGGCCGGTGGTCAAATTTATCTCTGTTGTTTTGGCATCTGTGAAGAGAGGTCCAGCAGGAGGGGATCGAAATTAAAGACTTTGATGTCTCAAATATTCAGGGGAAAGAGATCTCAGCTCTCCCCTGCGGAGCCAATCAGATTTAAACAAGGCATCGGCCTCTGCCAACAAATACAGCAGAAACCAGTCCGGTGAATGTTGCTCAGTTATTATCTTGACATTCGGGTCATTATGATACACACCACACCGCCCATCTGCAAACACTACCAGTGCAATATTGCAGGAGGCATCACGCTGATAGCATCACACGGGCAGGAAGCTGGTCATAAGAGAAGGGCTTTATGTAAGGACGGTCAACGCGGCGATAGCCATCAGAAATGTCCCCGAGAGAGGCTCCCGCAAGGCCTGATGGGAAAGCAGGAGATAACGGCTGATCCAGTCGGCCGTCTCTGCAGAGGAAGATTGAACCCTCAGTTGCTGGAGAAGTTTATTTGGGAGAGAAAGAAAAGATAAAGCTCAACCGCTGGACTTATATCTCCCCCTCGATACGCTTTTGAAGAGAAATCCTGACTTGTAGAGAGCTTTCGTGACTCGTGTGATGGAAGCTGATGAGATCTTTCAACTCATGATGAGGTGGTAGCTTTTTTTTCCCAAACTTTGACCTGAAATAATAATTGGTGGTGGGCATCTTTAACCTGCATTCTATGAAATGGGTTTCAAAAGAAGCCTGAAGTCAGCCAAACGCTCCGCTGTGTTCACCACCTGGTCTCTTACTTCATCTGTCCGCTGTTAGTCGGTGATGTACAGTAAGTTTTTAGAGCTTTTCCACTGAAAACAGCGCAGTGAGAGCGATGAGAGTGAGCCAAAACAGTGAAGTTGTGAGCCAGAAAGATTAGAAGAAAAGAAAAAAGATCTGAAACCTGCTGTAAAGTCTGTGCGTGAGGACATTTCGTCCCACCTTACGCTGGTCTTGTTATCGCTCTCGCTCTGCAGCAGAGACGACATGCTGTGCAGAAACTCGTGACCTCCCGAGTTTGACTTCTTCAGATCCTCTCGGTGCAGTCTGCCTCATTCTCAGGAGCAGTGCGATCATGACCGCTGACGGAAGAAAACGAAAATGAGTAGTGTCACTTTGATGAGGCAGTGCTGAGGCGACTGAGAGCATCTCTCATTTGTAGCTAATTGAAGCTGTTAATGTCTAATTTGTTGCTATCGAGGCCTGCAGGCTGGAGAGAAGCGGGGGACAACCTGGCAGCAAGTAATGTTTGCTTTAACTCTCAGAGTAACACTCCAACCTGACTGGTCCTCGAAGGTAACCAGGCAGGGTGATGAATATTCATGTGTATAAATCCTTCCTAACCCCAGAGCTTTGTGCTGTGCCCTCTTTCAGGACCTGGATGACATCGAGGACGAGAACGAGCAACTCAAACAGGAGAACAAGACTCTTCTGAAAGTGGTGGGGCAGCTGACGAGGTAGAACCTTCCTCGACAAACAGCACAGCCTCCCCCCCTTCGTGAACGGAGCGTCTCTGTTCTCTCCTCTCTCCTGACCTCCTGCCCTGGCTCCAGTCCAGCAGCGTGGCCTTTAATCTGTTTGATTCTGTCTGTTAGAGGTGAAAGTGTAAAGTAGTCGTCCTCAGCCTCACTCCGAGGAGGATTTATTCCATTTGTTGTGAAAGCTGAGCGAGCTAGAGGCTAACGTTCTCCTGTCCCGACAGTCTCGTGGGGATTGTCTGTCATCTTATGCATATTTAATGTAAATGTATTGTACATAGGCCATTTAGATTTTTTGTTTTGATAAGGTCTTTAAAAAGCAAAAGTAAAATGAATGTATGTGCTGCACAAACAAGCGCACACAAAGTCTTTTCAAACTATTTTAGAGGTTTAAGTCTCCGTGTTTGTGCACACAGCAGCCACCCTGCAGGTAAAAGTCAAAAGATCTCCAGCGTTGAAGTGTTTGAATCGAAGTGCAGTTTCATCAGTGAACTTGTGGAGCTTCTGTCGAGGAACTCTTGGACCAAATTCAACACAGTTACTGCTACAGTACCATCAGCCAAAGTGGGCATAGTGCCTTGCGATGCCTGTGAGATTTTTATTTGCCAATTCTCCAAAAGTCGTTAAATCCCGGAGCTTTTTTAATGAACACTCACGGCACATTTACAATTTTACTCCCAATGATTTCTCAGCATCTGAATCCCAACAGAATATCGAACCAGAAAGAAGAAAACTGTTTTCTAAATCTTTTAGCAAAACTTTATACCAAGTATATTCTTTACGCATCTCAACATCTGAGTATTACTCTTGTCCTTGATGAAATGTGTCAGGGTGAAACCCACGCCTCGTATATATGTGGACTCTTTTTTTTTTAAAAGCATTTTGCTCTCTGTAATTCGTTTACAAGTTATGTCTTTGCAATATTTGATAGACGTTTAGCAACCCGGTCAACCAGGAGATAATGTTAGCAGTTAATGTTTCTGCAAAGACGCAGAGGTTGACACGTGTAGCGATCGTAGCAAATCAGGTTCACATCAGATGCTTATCAGTTACCATTCACATCAGGAGGTGGAGGGGAGGTGGTGGTGTTGTTACAAGCCAAACAGCTGACCGCAGTTCAAGTCAAACTGCAGAATATTTTTAAAGACACCTCAGCTGTTTTAGTGGAAACAAAACTGTGTTTTTAAGGACACCTGCGGGTATTTTTAACTGTTTTTGTGGTGTTTGTTTTTTTCAGGAGACCTGGGGGTATTTCTCACAGGAAGTCAAACCATCTCCATTTATGGTAGCAGTGAACAACACAGATATTTTAAGCCAAACCATTATGTTTAGCTCCAACCAAGTGTTTTTTGTGCTTAAATCTAACCAGAGCACAAGCACAAGAAAAGTCAACACACACAAATGTTCAGTTTTGCAGAAACGTCCTCGGCTAACATTTATTCTGGCGATCTGGGTCGCGTTTAGCTGCTCTGTTTATGGCATCTAAGATGTGTGGAGTGAGCTACAGTGCATTTTTTTTGTATGATAATAACCAAATGAACTGAAGGAACATACTATTTGAAAATGCATCTCTTTTGTTTACTCAAGGGAAAAGGCTTGGCTGGTAGAGGTGGAGTTTTACTTCCTGTATGTAGATCATTTTATTCCACTGAGCTGTTCAGCGAGCGCCGCAATTAATCAATAGGTTTTTAGTCCGTCGATAGATTTCTCCGCTTCCACATATTTTGGGGTAAAGATCATCCCCTGGCAGACAGACATCACAGACCCATCTCTCTTCCCATTACATTATGCATGTACAGAAGATTAAGACATTTAATAAAAGTTTGATTATCTCTCTCCTCAGTCGACTCGCTTGTGTTCATTAAGACTAATTTGATGTGATGATACCATGCCACTGAGTCAGTAATGCATTGTGACGGTGGCGGGGGGTTCAGTTCCTCCGCCGACACTCACATTCATTATGATTCAACGTGCCAATCACCAGCCTGACTGCATAAAGGCCCCGGTCCCTGGATATGAAACCTCCATCCACCTCTCAGAGCCTCTATTTACGCTCCTAAAACAGATTCATTCATTCTTTTAAAAAGGAGTGGGGAGTTCAGCATATACAGGAAGCACATTAACACTAATGTCAGCCAAATTCCCAGATAACAGCCTTTTTTTCAGCTGATCCAAAGTGCTCGAGGGCTCTCTCCATCATCCCTATTAGCATTTTTATGAACAAGTTGTAGTGTCTGTGATTTGGAGGGCAAAGACAATTCGAATGTGCCTCGGCGGCTGCTCAGTTAGCAACCACGGCGTAAGTTCAGACAGCTTTAGAATCCTTTCTGTCACAGCAGCGCCCGATGAATTATGGGTTTTGCTGCATGTCAGTTCTCCGTTTTGTTTTGTTTTTTTGTTTTGAAGCTTTGCAAGAACGTGTTATTATGTCTACGACCTTTTTGAGATAAGTGACGGTTCATGTTGTCTGTTTGTATAGCAGGAAAAGACATTAGATGGTAGAAAGTGTACAAACTACAACCAAACGGAGGAACGACCGCTCTGCTGACAGAACTGACGAACGTTAGCAGGGAAGTAGCGACACAGCAGTCATGACCTCAGTATTTTTCTAGGTAGTTTCTTGTTTTTTGCAACTGGAGGAGACGTATTTAACTTTTTGGTTGACAGGATATTTACAGTTGACCACTTTAATGTCAGGAAAAATACAAGATCTGATTATTTGTATTATTAGTTTAGTTAAATTAGTTTGTGACAAGTTGTTGATCTCCAAATAAAGTTCTTACTCCTTTTTAAATACAAAAAGCCTGCAGTATATTTTAGAGAAAACGTGTAGCAGATGTATTCTGTATTAAATAGACGCAAATATAGATATTCAAAATTGTTTCTCTTCTGTAGCAAATTGCACATTTGGGCTCCTGATCAGTGTTGTATCATGTCCACGGGTGTGTCGACATGATGTGGAACAAGCCTCCGAGCCACCACTACATGGCAAAAAGCAAACTTGTGGTTGCTTCAGATGACGAGAGCCAGAAAAAAAAAAACAGCCAGTGGCCCGTAACAAGTGTCCTGACATGTTTATTATTTCTTTCTCTGAGAGCAGAGAACAGTCACAGAAAACAGGGATGGGAATAGAGAACCACTTCCAGCTGAGAACTGGTTCCAAATTGTCTGATTCATCTGAAATGTGTTTGCCTCCGAGCTCGATTCATTTTTATCAACGCCGACAAGTTTTTCTGACAGACGTCAAACTCGTGCGTCACTGCTGGGAACTTGCAGCAAGACGGAGTCATGGCGAAGGGGAAGAATCGGGCCAAAGCGCGGCTTCATGTCAAGAAGCAAGATTCAGGAAAAATAACACCCAAAAAAAAATAACAGTGCATAGAATCAGTTATGGCACTGGTATCAAAAGGATCTTATCAGTTTCCATCTCTAGTCCAAAGAAAATCAAGTGGTCTCAATTAAATCAAGATGCTAAATGCAACATACCTGACATGAAATGGCAGCAGCAGGATTTCCTCATTCGCTTGTTTTGTCTTTGCGTTTGGCAGAACAAACACGCGTCTATCATCTTTGAGAGATCTCGTCGTGCTGTTGATTGAACTTCAGCCCTTTATTGTACAATTTCCCCATCAAATATTTAATATTTGTTTGCGTGTACGTCTGCGGAGAAACACATCTGCCCCAAAGAGCACCAGATCCTGAGAGGCTGATATTGGTGGGGGGGCTGGGAGAGATTAGAGGCAGGCTTTATCTCGGCCTTGTAGAAAAAGCCAGCCATATTTCATTATCAGCTGGTTTCATGCCCTCCATTCTCCGGCCAATCTGCTCGATCTCCAGGGTCCCTGGTGCAGGGACGCACTCATCCAGGCAGAGGTTGTCAGCGGTCAGGATGCCAGGGAGAGAGCGAGAACACATGGATGGACTGACGCCGGACATATTTGTGCAATTTCCTCGGCCGATTCCTCGTGCTCCACTTTATCACAGCGGCCCCATTTTCTCTACCGGCGGCCTGAAAGTGACTCGAGCCTATCCGTGCGCCTTTTAAACCTCATTATCTCCACTACGTGATAACCGAGTCGACACTTTAAAGCCCAAATATTCAAATTAAAGCGTCCTTCGTGATGGGAAATGATTGCGTTCAGACCTTCTGTGGCGACCTAATGTCACACTGTCTGTGCTTTGTTGAGCAGAAGCAACAAATCTCTCACTGTCTCTGAGACATCTCTGTCGTCCCGCCATGAAAGTGCTTTTTGAAGCTCGGCCAGGCGTCTTTCCGAAGAATAGATCGCCGCCATGTTGGAGTTGGAGTCGAAGTAACGAGACTTCAGACGCCTCGCATGCACTCCCCTCAACACCTGGACCACATGCTGGGCTGCCCTTTGTTGAAAAGCCCTGTAAAAGTCAATGGGATTCTAATACAGTTCACAGACTGAGTGGAATCAACTAATAGCAGTCCAGAGCCGTGACATTTACCAAATGGCATTATTTAAATGGTTTGGCTCGGAGTGATGGAAAAGTTTTGTTGTGTTTTGTTTTTCTTCTCTGGCCTCGCCACCTGGCAGCTGTTCAAGGAGGACGAATGGAGTTAAGAGCTTCAACTAACGATTATCATCATTAACGATTAACTGCAGGCTATAAAATGTCAAAGAATTATGGAAAATGCTCATCTTTGTCTTCAAATTGCCAGCCCGTAGCAAAGGAGGAAGTCAGTTGACGTAGAATAACCACAGGTGTTGTGGTTTTAGGTTTTAGTTCAATTGATTTCCTGTTTTATGTTGGAAGTTTATCTTTGTGTGTCATGTTTTACTTTACACGTCCTGCCTTTGTTTGTTTTCCCCTTTTCTGTGTTTCATTCTTCTGTCAGAGTCGGTTTGTCCTCCATTTTTTGGCTTCTCCTTGTTGCTTTTTTTGTTTTACTGCCTTTCTGAACATGTTTTTAAAGCTCGCTTGTTATTATTCAACCTGTCGTCCCTTTTTTATTTTTTTTTTTTTTTGACCCGTGACAGCAGGACTTTCATCCAGGAGACCACTGTTCACATCCAGTGTGAAACCAAACGTGTACGGTAAGTTATTTGAACTTAGTAACATAGGTAGTAAGTTTCACGCAATTGAAGTCACATAAGCAACACAGTTTTTTTTATCCAAACCACAATGTTTTCTTAAATCTAACCAAGAACTTCTCTTGCCAAAACGCCTGCAACCGTACAGCCGGTAGGACTGACGCTGGTATGCTGCAGGTGTCACCGGCAATCAACCTTCTCAGTCATTAAGAACTATGTGGATGTGTTGAATTAACAGTCCAAAACCAAAAGACTTGGGCACTGAAACATCTTGGTTAGGGTTAGGAAAACATCATAGTTTGGCTTAAAGCACCTGTTTTGGTTGCCACGATCACAGCTGGAGACTTCCGATGAAAAATGGCCACAAAAAATGTCTGCAGGTATCCTTAAATGCTACTGTTATATCCTTGCAACTGGGCTGCAGTGATGCCAATTAGTGTAAATTGATAATTCTATACTGATAATGCCAGCCAGGCATTAATAGTTTAACTCTATTTCCCTTTTTCCACCCACTTAAGAGAAGTTTTATCACACTTTGACAGGCGATTATTACTTTATCCAGCAGCTATTACATTATCAGCTGCTGTAAAACACGTCTGAACACTTTGTATCCGTTCCATCTGGCCCATTTTATCACTGCAGCAGCTGTCACCTAAATCACTCTCACCAAAATGACTCCTGTCTACCCCCTCCACCCCTCGTAACCCATTATCCTAAAAAAGACATCTATTTGAGATGGCACTACAAACCCATATTCTGCTCCGTCCACTGGCCTGTTGGCTGATTCTTCCACCGCTCTGACTCCTTTAACTTTGTTCCACCTTCTGTCCTTAAGTTTATTACCCTCGTCTCACCAGCTGATCCAATTCTTGGTGGTAAAGTTTGGTTTTGGCATGTTTTTTTAACGTTTTGCTGGAGCAGAAGAAACAACAGTCTGTCATTTTGCATCTTGAAATCTAATCCGGCACGGTGAAAACATATTCTGAATGTAATTAGACAGAAACACACTTTGATTTGAGCTTCAATATTCATGAGGAAGCTCTGCAGGCTGAAGAATAACAGAGTGTGCAGGGGGGGCTTGACTTTCATCTGCATTTGGAATTAACAAAAGACAAACATTTGTGTTTATTATCTCCAAACAGCCAGATTAGTGTCCTGTACATCAGCCATAAAGTGGCGAGCAATGGCACACACCGTCAACCTTAATCCTTAAATCTTAATCAACATTTTGGACACAAATCATACCAGTAAAAAAAGACATTTTGGCCTGTGATGTTACTTATCACACACCTACAATGCTGTACTGAGTTCTCTCCTCAGACAGCTTAACAACCATTCACACCTGGGCTCACCAAGCCTGAGGCCGTGTCCACGCATACCAAACCGATCTTTTTTCCCCCCCGTCTTCCTTGGCATCGCAAACAGACCGTAGAAGAAGAAACCGAACACAACAAGAAGAAGATGAAAATGGCTAGTCGGTTGTCCATGATCTTTTTCTGCTCGGCATTATGACAGAGAAGCATGATATTTTCCTAGTAACTCTGATAGGCTCAATATATATTCTGAAGCTCAATATATATTCTGCGGCACCAACACAAGCATGTTGTCCGCTGTTGTTGTTGTTGTTGTTATGAGACATCGCGGGGTTAAGAGGTCGAAGGCTAGAGGTCAAGGGGTTATGCGGATTCACACGAGAACACAAGGGCGGTGTTTTCAGATTTTTCCACCCTGAGACCAGGTTTCAAAAAAAGGGGGTTTACAGGATCCATGTGGACGATCGGCCAAAACGATGCAAAACACGTGCGTATACACACAAAAGCGTTTCCATGTGGATGGCCCCTTTGACACCCACATGAAGGCCGGTCGGATCAACGACCCCCAAGTGGTCCAAACGACTCTGAATCTCAGAGCTCACACGTGTCCTTGACGACTCTGTAAGGACACTCCCACACGGGGTCTGAAAGCCTGCAAACTCCCCTCCAGTTGGTTAGAGCTGAAGAAGCCTCTTGGATGAAACGTCTTCAAGAAACTGAAACGTGTCCAGGTGCCTGCGACACAGCACCTAGATCAGTGCTGGATGGATGGATCTGCGATCATATTGATAAAACTGTTACTTCTTGGTATTGAATTTGAACTAAAGTTTCTGGTAACACTAATCCCTCAAGAGCTTAAGTTGTATCCATCACAAATGTTATTTTTAGTGGAGAGTGTCCTTGTGTGCCATATTTTATCTGACCTTTTGCACTGAAATAAAGACATGTTGGGTTTTTTGGTGCTCGGCTTCTGGATGTGGGGGGAATATTATTCCCTGGGCTTAATCAGTCCCCAGTCCATGAGCCTCTCTCTGAGCCCAGAGGCAAACTGTGAGCAATTTACCAGAGCCGCTTTCGTCTCCATCTCGAGACACCATCCTGTGGAGGCGAAAAACAAGAAGAATCTACAGCCTGATTAGCTTCACACGGACGTTCCTGTCGCACACACACAAACACACAAATGAGGAAAGAGGTAAGCCCCATCTTGCAGAAGCAAAAAGGATGACAGACTTGAGCGGCTTGTTGCGTTCCATTGGGAATTTAGTCATCTGTTCTGAAAGATCTCCTCTCTCACGGTCCTCCCCCCCACCCCCACCCACGGGGGTTGCCATGGCGACGGGATAGGACAACGTGTGTGTATCCCAATCAATCTTCGTTTTTTTTTTCTTCTTTTTTTCTCACACATATGCAGAGAAACACATATAAAAACACATCACACACTGTGTGACTGCCAGCGCGGATGACTAACACACACTTTTTACTATAAAATGTGGTGACAAAGTGCCGCTCTGCATTTTTACCATCCATATTTTTGGGCGACCCTTAATGGCTGCTGGAAGCTTCATGTTCTGATGGAGGTGGAGGTGGAGGTGGAGATGGAGATGGGGGGATCCCTTCCTGTTCTCCCCCAGTGGATGGCACTGTTCCCAGCCTGGATCCCGTCACTGTGCCGGCTCTGATGGTGTTTTTTTTTTTTTAACAGGCTTGATGGCGGGGCTCTCCTGGAGGTGAGTGTGAGAGCCTCCGGATTTAAAGTGGTTTTTATCATCCGGTGAATCGAGTGACGGTTACGTAACACCCTCCACGCTCACGCTGCCATATGTAAATACTGAAGGATTAATGGCTGGACACCCTTTGATCCTCCACGAAGGCCATTATCATAATCTCATCTTGTTGATGATAGATTGGTTATTGGCCATCAGATGAAAACGCGGCTCAGTTACCGCCGTTTCCATCATTCCCCCCCCCCACACACACACATTTGCTCATCCATTTTAATAAGCCCCCAAACCTCCAGAGGGAGAGGGGAGCATGTGAATTTGAATGTTGCTGATGACTCACAAAGTCCATGCCAAGCGGAATAGGAGGCGGCTCTGGGGAGCATCAGCAGCCTCTGAAGGTCACTCAACGCTGTTACCATGACAGCACCGGCCTCCCTCGGAGAAGTTGTTGTGTTTTGTTGTTGTTGTTGTTGTTGTTGTTGTTGTTGTTGTTGTTGTTGTTGTTGTTGTTGTTGTTGTTGTTGTTGTTGTTGTTGTTGTTGTTGTTGCGTGGCATGATTTGAGATGGGGGGGGGGGCTGCCATGGGATGCAAAATCAACAACTCTGGCTTGGCACAACATGTGTATCCCCTCCTCCTCCTCCTCCTCCTCCTCCATCAGCACTACCAAGTCAGCAGGGGAGCGGCAGAGGTGCATGTTCAGCCCTGAGCTGAGTCTCATTCTGAGCTTTCCACCAGGGAAAGCGACACACACTCACACACACTCACACACGGGCGTCATCAGGCGGAATCAAAAATAGTCTTCCTGGGTGTGTAGAAGCCGAAGTGGCCGGAGTTTCACCTCTCCGTGCCATCCTGCAATATGTAAACAGAGTGTGAGTCGACGGTACAGATGGATCAGACGGACACGTACACTAATCATCCATCTGTCAGCCGCACTCACTCTGAAAAAAAAAAAAAAACACTCCGTCAAACCACTAATAATGTAGCCGTCTCCGTCCGCTCTTTGTCGTCCCATTCATCCGCCCGTCCTATCTATGGGATACATGCGTTGCCAGGCTGCTCGCAGGTGGTTACTAGCTGAGGAGGAGGAGGAGGAGCGGGGTTCATCCATATATGCATGATGATTCTCATGGCAGCTCACTGGGGGAGCTCACCTCATGGGAGGCTCTAACAAGGCAATTATCCATGTTAGGTTTCATTTGACTCCAGCAGAAGGTGCGTTCGCTGTCCTGTAGGGGTTTGGACTTCGTACACCTGGAAAAAACTGAACAAGATGGCTTCAGATGGACTTGGACGGTTGTGTATGGAATATCAAAAGTTTTTATATTTGCCGTCCACCTGTCAGTCACTAGCTACAAAAATCAACAGGCGGCAGCTTTAACCTTGTTTGGGGTAGGTTATCCATCCAATTAACATCTTGTTGATTTGATTTTGTGTCAGAGTGCGATCACCCTCACCTGGGAAATCAGTTTTTAAGGAGCGCACCTGTTTCGAAAGCTCATGTTTGGTGCTCCCGGGATCCATGATTGGATAATTACGCCTCGCTTGAAATGCTCTTGTTCCAAAGAAAGCCTGACGGACAGATGTTCAGAAATCAGAAAACCGTCTTTATTCATGACTTTCTGTTCCTCAAGTATTATTATTATTATTCATTCATTCAGCTGATTAATTTTCATGAATTTAACCCGATGAATGTCTTGAAGCCGTCCTGTTGTTCGTGGTCAAACAACCCGTTCACCGGAATAAATGTTGGCAGTGCACGTTCCTGCAATCATCGGATACATTGAAACTATACATTTCTTCATAATGCAACTTTAATTGATTTCTATTGTATGTTCTGACAATGTTGTGCTTCTGCTCTGGTTAGCTTTAGGCACAAAAACCCACTTGGTTAGGGTTAGGAAAACTTGTTTTGGTCACCACAAACACGACTCCAAATGTCCTGAGGTCTCGTTATATACAGTCACTTTTGTTGCAACAACCACGGCTCAAGATGTCCCAACTTCCTGTTAGATAAAACTCTTTTTTGTCTTCGTAAACGTGGCTTGAAATTGTCCCGAATCTACTTTAAAATATCCTTTGGTTTCACACTTACAAACGTAGAAACACAGCCTCGAACTGTGGCAACTCCACAAGCATCTCCTCCACCTCCTGACATGAAAGTCTGGTGATGAACATGTTACGTGATGTTACACATTCGCCTATACAACACGTACAGACGTGACGTTACATCAGAGGTTTGCAGAAATGTTAAACGGCTTGATTTTTGCCGTGGAGGCCGGGCTGCATCATAATCAGAAAAATCAAAGAAATAAACCCTGGAAACGCTTTGTTTCATCCAAACTTCTTTGATTCAGAGCACGACATTCTCGCAGTGAAATCTAAACCCACGAGGTAAACAACAAAAAAAAGAAATTGTGACACAAATCAGAATTTTTCATGAGCCATTAATAAAACATTTCACGAAAAAATAAACTTTTTGCCTTGAACAGTCGATGTGTTTATTTGTCCAACAAAACATTAAAAGGTTGATATTCTGCTGCCAACTTTTGTCTGAATGCTTTCTATGAAAACAAACACTTGCCAACTGCTGCTGAATAAACCAAGAAAGAAACGTGTGTGTGTGTGTGTGTGTGTGTGTGTGTGTGTGTGTGTGTGTGTGAGTGTCGTCCTTCCTATATTCTGAGTTGCTGCGTTGGAGCATCATGACACACACACTCACTCACGCGATGCTGAGAAAGGCCACCTGGAGCATCACGGGCAGGTTGACACATGGCTGGAAAGGTCGTTTCTCCACGTGGCGCTACCCATGATGCCACGCTAGCAGGAATCCTCCACTGGGCGCACGATGCTATCGGTCTAAGGAAAAAGGAACGCCGGCTGCTCACGGAGTGGCCTTCAGGACGACATTTGAAAGGTTGACCTTTAACAAGAAGAGAAGAAGGAACAGTGTCAGACACATCCACCGCCTGACGTCCTGAACGACGTTTCTGCACATTAAGATGGTTTCTCACAGATACGAGGGTCATTTTGACAGCTTTTCTTGATGTGCTTTCTGCAGCGATATGACAATCTGGCAGTCACATCAGATGTTAAAACCCACAAGAGGCCTCTGTAACTTTGGCATCCATCAGCAGGAAAAAAAAAAAAGGTCATCTTGACTGTGTGCATACGGGATGAAGGAGACTGGAAACGCGTATTTTGTCCTCCAGTTTACATAATGGCCGGCTGTAAAAGGGGGCGGAAACTCTGCGAAAACACCGGCGTTGATGGTTTTGAAACTCCTCTCCAAAGCCATTAGTGATCAGATAAAGAGTGCAGTTTGTAATGATGCTCTCTCTCTCGCATGTTCTCCATCTTTATCTCTCACCTCAGCCGGATGAAAGGCAGCGAGAGCCTCCTCGGGCCTTTGTTGTGGACATTATTTTACCTTGACAGGCGCTGTATGGGCACTCCAACACCTGCAATTGCACCTGTGTGCTTTGATCACGGGGTTATTGGGAAGAAATGGGAACTTGAATAATGTAAGGGATGGAGGACAGCGATGGCAGAGCTGGCCCAGGGACTGACAGCGTTGCCAGGTTTGGCTGACATTAAAAAGGAGCCTTGAATCTGCCCAGCCAACATGAAAAGTGCTACTATATTTATGCTGGAAGGGGTGTATTTTACCCTAGGGCTTATTTGTATCATTAGGTGAAATCCAGGGCCAAATTTACATGTAACTTTTGCTTTTTCTCTGCTGTATTTGTAAAGGAAAAAACTAATTTCAGCCCAGTCGAGATAGCCTTCGATGGCAGTTGGTGGTTCAACATGTCGGCCACAGTTTGTTTTGGCAGTTTTACAGAAGACAATGCCAAAACAGTGTATGTAGAAGAATAAAAATAGCTAAAATTACCCCCCAAAAATCTGGCAACACAGGACTAGCAGCATGTATCTAGCTAAAGCACACTCACTAAGGAGGCGATATTTTAGCTTTCTTACCATTCATTTGCTCCGCCATGTTCTTTTTGTCTTTGTAAATTGAGTTACAAGCACAAACATTTATTAAACAAGTCTGAATATGTTGTATAACTGCGTTTGTGCTGCTTTCTCTGTTATCGTTAGCTTCACGGTTAGCTACAGTGGTTTGCAACCGTTATGAGTGTAAGTTAGCTAACAAGCTAACTAAGTTACCCCATCTGTCAGCGTGTAATAATAGCCTAACCGTCATTCAGTGCACTTAAAATCAGAATGTGGAAGTTTACTGACCTGCTGTAACCAGTTTGCCCATAACATCTTAAAGCTAGCTACTTATATGCACTAGCCTCACTGCAGTTTATGAAGCAAATAGTGGTATTTGAGCTGCCTTCTCCGCTTCTGCTAACGGTTAGCCTCTCCGCTAGCTACACTTGTTAGTTTACGTGAGAAGCGTTAGTTAGCTACGTCATCTCTCTGTCAACGGCGCACTTTAAGCCAGACCTTACTGAAGTTACTGAACATGCTGTAATTGAGCATTAATGAGTTATGTATATGCCAAGAGCTTCACAGCTTCAAGGTAAGAATTTGCTGCTTTTCTACAGAGTGAGTTTAAGTATTTTTAGTCTGCCATTGTCTGAAAAAAGTCTGAAAATCTTGCCACTCGTTCAAGTGCAAATCACGTGATTGTGCTGCTTCTTGCCAACGGTTAGCCTCACTGTTAGCTACACATTAGCTTAGCTGTCAACCGCGCACTGCTGGAAGTTACCGGACCTGCTTTTACTATTGTTTCTTTAAGGAGTTAGCTCCTCAGATGCCACACGTTTGCCATAAATGTCAGTATCTAGTTTGTTGGCGAGCTGCTAGTAAGCAGGTCCACATTCCTAAAAGCGAAGTAACGTTAATGGTGTTTTGTACTGCTAGCTAGCTACATCACTAGCTGCGTCTTGTTAGCTGACGTTACAGACGTTAGCTAGCTGACAGGCTAACTGCGCCATCTATCGTCAACGGGGCATTTAAAGCTAGAGGCTGCTTAAAGTTACCTTGAATCGCTGTAATTGTTCTTCGAAGGATAGACTAAGATGCCAACTGCTTTCCACCACCAAGGTAAGAATTTGAACAGTCAGTTTGTGTATTTTCAGTCTGCCATTGTGCGCTAATGTGGTTAAAATTAATATTAGTAACTAGCTGCTGCCCATTTATGCTGTGAAGTAAGCTAGCCAGATGCTATCTATCTACCTTAACACAGTATTTGTATTTAACTCCTTTGCTCATTATTTGGCACTGAGTTTGATGCTTTCGTGCTGTTGCTAATATATAATGGTTTAACAGTTTTGATAGTTGAAATAGTCCTCCATCATCAAATGCATCTAACACTACATTTTGATATAATTATGGCAAGTCCAGCTGCAGGTTTTGACAGATTTTGCTGCAGGTTGATTCCTTATTTTGAGTGTGTTTCTACTCTCCTCTCTAGCTGAGTGTAATTATGTATTGCCTGTAAAAGCGGACCTGTTTATAATTCGATGAGCAGATTGTATGAAGTGACAGTGAGATAAATGCTTCCTCAAGTAATATATTTATGTAAAGCTGAAGTTTAGCACTTGCACTACAGTCATTGTTAACCTCAAGCATATATGCATGCACTGATGGTCATAGACGAACATAACATTTAATAAGAGCAGGTAACAAATATTTTTTCTGCTGTATGCAGATGTTCGTCACTGCTACCACAGATTAGATCAGATCAGATTAGATTAGAGAGTCTTTATTGTCCTCCACAGGCAATTCGGTAGACAGGAGTCAACAGAACAAGCACACATCATCCTGAAATTATACAATACAGTGACATAACATACAGTATAATGTAAAACATACAGGATGACATAATAAAAATAAACAGTGAGAATAGGTAAAATATGATGACGCTCTAAGGGTGCATCAGTCTTTTGTCTAGTGCAATAGCAAGTTAACATATGGCTTTTTAAGGAACCCAACAGCTGATGAAACAAATGATCTCAAATATCTGTATGTTTTGCCTCTCTTAGGGATAGTATACCTCCTCCCTGTTGTCAGGAGGCATGGAGGGGGTGATGGGGATCTTCCAAAAATGGCCTTTACCCTATAATTGGCTCTGGTTTGATAAACATCGCTGAGTTCATTTAAATTGGTGCCAGTTGTTTTTTTTTAGTGAAGTTTATCATTTCCCAGCCTATTTTCGTTTTCCATGATGTTACCAAACCAACAGGTCATTGCCAAAGTTATAAGTGACTTGATAAAAGATGAATAAAACATTTATAATTGCGATTTGATGTCACTGAAACACCACAGCTTTCTCAAATAAAGCATTCTCCTGTTGGCCTCTCTACAGATGCAGTCAGTGTTTCCTTCAAAAGTCACTGCTGGCCATAAAGCTTTTTTGAGATCTCGTCCCTAGAATCTGCCTGGTGTTTATTTCTACACTCTCACATCTGTGCTGTGATCTGTGCTGCGGGTCTTGCCAATACCCAACATCTCGTACGTATTCTGCATTCACATGAAATAATCTACTGCGAATGAATCGTCTCGGGTGAAAGTTTGTAGCTTGTTTATCTGCAACCCTGTGAGGCTGAACTGCCTCGGTGATTATGTTATCCCACAGAGCACGCACAGCAGCGATCCGTGTATTGATTCGACACTGTGGTTTTTCTTTCCTTCTTACAGTACATTGGCTTTTTTCCGAATAATGCGCACAAACACTGATGACCTCGCCTCGTCCGTGTGCTTTCACTTTCTTTTCTCATTTTCTATCTCAATTCCGAGACAACAGTGTTTTTCACTTCCAAAGTATATCTCACCGTCCACTTCTCACCGGGCTCACAAACATAGCCATTTTCAAAATCACTGCTTTTAAAAAATGCATCTTAAAAAGCGCTGGTTTCCAGACTCATGTGGGAGTTTGTCTGCATTCTTTAGCCAGCGAGATGAGAAAATGGAAAGACAAACGTTGGGAATTGATGTGCATCTGTGTTATTCTCAAAACTCATTTGCTGTCCATAATTAAAAACTCTGTAATTAAAAGACATAATGTGATATTTGCTGTTCATTTGTTCTTTATTTGCAACTGGAGCAATTGGTGTGTGAAAATAATCCTCCAGCTCTTAGTGAACTACCTCGGGAGCTCCAGCAATAAGAGAAAATAAAAGAGGAATGTAGAACAGCAAATCCTGTACGGTACAAAACTGAAATTAGAAAACCACCCCTGGCGTATGGACATTATTATCACCTTCCAAATGTCCTGAGTACAAAGAGTAGCATTTTATTTCAGTGCCTTATTATGTTACTAATGGATCTTTTCAGGGTTTGGCAGTTCTTTCAATGGACTCCCCGCGTAATGTCCATTCTTTGTAGCTGCGGTGGTAGCAGCAGCCACTTTATCTGGAGAAAAAAGGCTTCAGCAGCATGTTCGTTTATCTCACACAGCCAAGTGTTGGGCTGAACAAAGAGATGGAGTGCTTCACTTTCAAACTGTTCGGAAGAGGCTCCACATTCGCCAGGGTACTGCCACTACTCTGAATCGTGTTAAGCAGCCAGGGGATTGCAGTGCATGCTGGGAGATGCATCTATAGGATCCAAGGGCGGCATAGAAGTAAAATCTGTAGGATAAGCTCAGCTTGGAGTGTATGGGGAAGGAGGAGATTCAGCTATAATGGCATTGTACAATGGCACCTAGCTGCAGGCGGAGGAAAGCGAGGGCAGCTGATCACGTGATGTGACACAGTGGGTCCACTCACATCACATTGGCCTTGCCGGGTCCTCATCTGCGTTTCAAATGAGAAGCCTCTCATCCTCTCTTCCTGCGTGTGAATGGAGGCTATAAACAGGCCGAGACGTGCCGCATAATCAGCCTCCTCTCATCTTTTCCACAACTTAACTGGTCGTAACACTAAAACAACAACTGTTTGATTTGCAGTCAAGTGAAGGAAATGTGGCAGCAGGGAAATCCACTCGACCATGGGCTTCATTCAGTATGCACCTCCAGCTGACAGGCTGATGAGCCACAATCAGCCCTGCCTGTCTGACTGGGCCATGCTGTGGCAGTGATTGGTGAGTCAAAGCCCAGTTGCCAGAATAAAACGCTGGCATTTAACGGTCAAATTTGTGCATCACACACATATCATGTTGATATTTCTACAGTATGTGTCATATCATGTTTCCATTACATGTATGTGAGATGACTTTTCTCTCCAGAACCACTGTTCGAGATGGCGCGTTACCATTTTTAAGCACGAAACCCCCTGGATATTTAAGGAGACAGTGGGACATTTCCCAGCAGCCCTAGTGGTGACTGAACCAGGTAAGCCAAAACATCATCTTTTCCTAACCCCTACCTAAAAGCAGCCCCGAAGAGACACCTTCAAAATTAACATAAAGTCAAAATCCAGCAGTACAAAGTGTCTCCACTATAGAAGCCTCATCCTTTTGATGCCGGCACAGGAGCTTTCACTAATGTCTCCCAGGCCTAGTGCACCTCATTAGGGAATGAAGTTGTAGCTAACCTCAAGGAAGCTAAAGGAGAAGGTGAAGTCAGTGCGTCAGTGAGTCTTGCTTTGATGCCGGACTGTGGTGCCAGCTTTATTTAAGTCTTTCGGAGATGCATGTAGAAACACGCTAAAACCCAACATATCTACGTCATCTGACTTCTGATGAAGATTTTAATCATCTCGTTATTCGTCCCTTGATTTTGCTTCTGCTTTGCTTCTCTCTGAAGTGTGATCTTTACTTTTGTGGAGACACTTCTTCATCAGTAGTCATACTTTGTCCATATGTTTGGGTTTTGGCATTTCTCCTGTTGTCTTTAACACAGGTGTCACTACGGTCTGGCACCAAGGCAAGACTCTTGGATGTAATGGCCCTTTTTTTAGGTTAAACCTAACCTGGGCAGAGCAAGAAATGAAGGGGGGGGGCTGCTTCCACTTGCTGCTTGTCGTTCATTAGAAACACTGAAAACAATATGCAGACATATGATTTGAATGCATGTTGAGTGATTTTGATCATGACATTAGATGTTAAGCAGAACACACAGTTTCGTTTCTAGCCTGACTCAGCCTGACTAAATGAGACTTCTTACCAGCCAATCACAGTTTTTCTTTTAAATCTGATGTTGTGTCTCACGATGACATGTAATTGTGTTGATTATGGGCCACCAGATGACGGCTTCATACACTTCAGCGGACTAAGGAGTTAATATAGCAGCTAAACACGCTTACATGGCATTGCTATAAGGCTGTCATCTCTACTTACTCTACTGTGTGCCTGAACAACACATCCTTGTTCATAAAGGCTGTCCTTACCAAACTATTATGACATTTTGTAATCTGAGAGCTTCAGAGCTCATTTTATAGCAAATATCTGTTCACCTTTTGGCTGTACTACATTTCAATTTCCTTTTCGGATCACTGTAATTTTTTTAAATTAGGGGTTGAGGGCCTACCTGTTGGAAAATGGGCTGAAATGAGACATGTCTGTTATTTTAAGAGTAAATGATCACCAGAGCTGATACTGTTGTTTTCCTAAAAGGATAGCAGACATAATGTACAAAGTAGAAAATCTCTGGTAATGTCCTCTCTAATCTCAAGCATGAGGAAAAGAACATTGTTCATAGTTCGCAGAAAATGCAGTGTGTTAAAAGATTTAAAAATGGGGCACTACTCATGCTAAACGCATCATATTCAACCTGTGATGCTGCACTGTACTATTTTTAAGGAGATGGGGACTATTGGAAGTTTTCAGTAAGTATGTGACTATAATTTGAGAGCTGTACTGTGATGTTGTCAGAAGAGAAAAATCTGGAGTTTGCATACAGTGTTAATTGTAAATTTTCTGCCTTCAACTGGACGAGAAAGTTATGTCACAACATTGCTCTCGTGCGTTAAATTGTGGGCGAACGTTGGGCTAGGAGTTGCAGATATCAGCAGCAAGTGTTGAAAACCACATCCAGTATTTTGAAAGCAGACATCTAGGCAAATATTTTGGATTATATGAATTTGCTGGGAAGCACAAACTAGGTGAGACACAGACTGTGTGAGAAATCTGTCCAAAGCCAAAAATTAGGGAGACGCTGTCATCTTTGCCACACAGCTCTGAGAGTCCTGTGTTATCAGAGTCATGTTCCTGATGTTTGACACAACTTGGAAGTGGCCTGTCTGAGATTTCTTTGTAAAGTGTTCTTTGCAAAGATACTGGTATTTAAAATATTTAGCTTTGAAATTGTAGGCTGTCTTTTAAAAGGACTTTCAAAGTAAAAAGTGGAGTATAGATGATTAAAAAGTGGTTGTGTGCCGTAATATAGAATACTGAGAATGCCATACATTGAGGGGCCTCAAGGTGCACAAAGTATTGTAATGCATTTGAATTGTTGGCAGGTGAATCGTATAAAATTGAATTACGAAGCCAGTGAAAATTCACACCTATAATATTATCAGGGGGGCTTCATCCATTTACTCTTGTGTATTATGATACCAGTGTCACATGCCAAATATAAGCATCATCCAAAGGATAAAGTCTATAATACTGGATAAAGTAGTAAAGGTTTATTCACTTCCGCCATAATAATAATGATATTGCAGTTTCAGTACAACCTCAAAGAACAGGTGAGAGTGTCTGAAGTTATAATGCGTGTCGTGTGGTTGGTAAATCCACTGGTCTCATAATGTTGATTTTCATGAAAGAAGTAATCTGCAGTCAGCAGCATGTCCCAGGGCATTTCTAGTTGTCAGTAAGCTGGTAAGACTGCAGTCTGCAATCTCACAGTGCTACAGCCAAGAATTTGCGAAGTCTTAATGCTGACGTGACACCTGACCTCCCTTTTTCCTCGCTCCCCGCTGTTGTGACACTCTGCCAAAAATGCAGAGAAAAGAAAGTTTTCGATTACAGCCTTTCTGCACAGTGATGCCTCTTCCTCTTAGTCTAACTGTTGCCACCTCCTTTCGTTTTCCTTTTGCTCTCCGAAAACATTGAGCCGAACTATTTTCTCTGAGGTGTGGGAGTTGGGACGAGTGAGTCTGTTGACCATGACTGATAATTGTGGATGATCTGAGATGAAAATTACAGAGCAGAACCAGCAGCTGTATCAAGCATAATCGCAAGAGGAAACCTTCCTTTCTTTAGAAAAAGTACAAAATGAGTACAGTTCAGTGATGATACAAGTCTCTTTGTGTTATGTAATGAGCTAAATTATAGATAATTCTTCCCAGGAAAATTATAGGGTGTCAGTCGCTCCTGTCATCTCTACTTAACCATCCTGTGATTAATTGTTCTGGCCCGGGGATCAGCTCTGATCTGTACAGGTGTGTGGATGGCTCTGCTTTGTTCTTTATCAAGAACTTCATAGTTTTGTTCCAGTTTATTTAGAAACGCAGGTGGTAATCAAAACATTAATTGCTACTGATACTTTGTGATTACTCAACTTCCTTTGCACTTGTCGCTTTCCACAAAGTGTGCAACAAATAGCATTTCTTTGTTATGGTAATGCTGCTTAACTTTTGAAATAAAATGAAAGCAATAGAAGGGGGTTTTGCAACTCCAGTGGGAACAATTCCCCTTAAAATAAGTAGTATTCGGTTCTCAATGTGCCCTTCACCTGTTTCTCTGTGAGGTCTTCTTGGCATACATTTGGTACTTAAATGGCTTAATGCATAAATGAATTATTCAATCTCCTTCAAGTGATCCACGTTCAAGCAGCATGCAAACTGCTCTAATTCATAATTTATAGAGTGGATAATAGCTCTAAACCTGAATATTTCCTTTATCCTTGGAGAATCAGTAATTACATCAACCTTTTTTCTATGTCATTGTTTCTGTAGGACTCAATCAAGCGAGGTGGGTGTTTTCATATTTTAAATCACAGAGCAGGGCAAAGTCGCTGGACGGTGCTAATGGATTGAATCATTGTAAGACGAATAATTAATACAAATCTATTCAAGTAAATGCTTTTTTGTCCAATTACACTTCTAAAAAGGCTGCTGGAATAAAAGTATGACTGAGTGAGCCATTGTTTGAGCGCTTTTGGAAAACTTGCTTGTTTTCTTTTTTTCTCTGAAAGCTGTCAAAATTAAGTATTTGTTGAAAATATGGCAGTACACTCTTTTTTCCATCAGCACTGATGCAGTACGAAATCTCAATGGCAGGTTTTTTGAGGTGTATAAGAGATAACTGCATGTCGACGTATAATTTTCAAATACTGAAACTCAAATGACTCAATGGCTGTTCCATTGGGAAGAGAATTATGGAAGCGCTGTATCTCTCCAGATGAATGAGTGAATGTGACAAGTGTTGTGTAGCGCATTGAGGAATCAGTTGACTTGAAACGAACCATATAAATGCGAGTCCATGAAGCCAGAGCACCAAAGTGTAGTAAAAATGTACATTGGAAAATCTTTCTGAATCATAAAGCTGATGTTACTCGATTAATCCTGAGATCCACAGGATGCTTGTCATTTGTTCCAGGCTGGGAGCTGTGGATCTTTAGCATGTTGTACCAGTAGCCTACAGCTGTGAGACATCACGTGACAGCCTGACTAAAAATAACCATCTCTACACCAACACACGACGAGGATGATACCGCACTAAGAATAGGCCCACTGGAGGGAAACGATATGATAGTAAATCATCAGTGAAGCAATGGCTGCAATGCAACAGAGAAGGGGTTTAATAATTTGGCCTTGAAACAATGTGATGTCAGCGAAGCCTGTGACAGAATAATTTGCTCAGTACAGCTTTTGCTCGGTACCTGTCAGGTATACAAGCTGCTAATTGACTTGAGGAAGGATCGGTAGAAAACTAATCTAGTTGTAGCCTTGGAGGGCTGTAAACAAAGGCAGTTCCCTCTGTAACTTGTTGATGTTTAATAGCGGCTTTTGTCTGTTTTTTTTCTTTCTGGTGACTTACAATGACTACAACAGTTAAATGATATTCAAATATACCTGTATTTTCTGTTATCAGCACAAACTGCAATCTACAAGTACAATAGAGATCATTACTCTAGCAGGTAATGGATCATCTGTGGTGGGTTTTGGAAAATAGATAACCTTGAAAAGCTAAGCAGAGAGAATTAATGATGGCACCAGTTGATTCTAGGGAGAAGGCAGATGCTTGGATATGTAGGGCAGGACCTTGACCTGGAGGTAAAGTACAGTTTGTTTCTTTGATGCCCTGGATGCAAACGAGAAACAGTGAAGTGAATTCATTGGTATTTTCTAGCAGGAGGAAATGTGGAAAAACCAGGACTGTTTTTGGTCAGTCTTATTTTATTTGTCTTGAGTTTGAGTTGAGTGAGTTTTACAATGAGTTGATTAGGCAATTAAGCTTGTTTTAAATTCAGACAGTTGTATTTTTTCTTTTTTGTAAAGAGAATAGGTATTAAAATACCTATTTTACATTTTTGAGTTTATTGTGTTTACCTCTTAGTCCAAGTACTGAACATGCTGCTTTTACATCTTCCAGCTGAAACTAAGTGCTATCAGACTGTCGCCTCTTGCAGTGCAAAGTGGTATTACGACACAAGATGGGCCAGGGCATTTGTAGACGTCTCCGCAACACAGTCAGCAGTCAACAATCTGTTTCCTTTTTTAATGTTTTAACCTAAATCATGACCTTATCTTGCAAATTGCTTTTCTTTTACAGAAAATTGAGCAAAAGAACTGAAAGACTTTTGGAAGATTCATTGCACGACTAAGACCTTGTTGCAAAGATTCATTGACAATAACATTGTACAATGTATGAAATTGCACAAGTACACAAGTACCACCTTTTTTCTTCTGCATGTCATACAATATCAACACTTTAAATCGATTTATTTCATGTATTGGCATGATCCATTTCCCTCGGGTGAGCACAGAATGGATCTCATGTATCAAGGGTCGTTTCACACAGGATTGAACCAGGGTGCAGTCTATCATTGTATCCAACCGCCAGGTAGTATATTACCTTCAAGGCTCTATATGTGGAGTTGGCTGCCCTGTCACTGGCAGGCAGACGGGCAGCCATTTTGGCTCCTATAATAAGATGATGTGCTCTCAGGCAACATGCTAGCCCCATTTATCAAGCACCTGAAAATGGCTGGACTGACAGATTGGTCGATGTATGATCATACGATCACAGGTGTTATCATGTGTTGGTGTGAAGGTGGCGGTGCATGACTGTCCCAAACATCTCTAGGGCATATCGGGCGATAAGACTGGTTGGAGGTCTGTTTGGACTGATAAGAGGAGTGGCTCACCTTCTACTTGGATGACCTCTGAGAGGATCAGGATGGCTGAGGTGAAAGACATTTCTTCATATCTCTTTATGTTGAGCTGATTTTATTCTAACATGAAAGTGGAGGATATGATGAGTTTCACATTTGCAGACTTGTACATTCCCTCACTTTTACGTTTATCTTGAAATTGTCATAAGGACCTGTCCATACCGTTTAATAACATATAGCTCCTTGAAGGATACCTGCTCCTCTCTGTCTGTATGACAGACTAGATATAATCGCAGCTTCCCGTTTAGTCAACGATGCGCTTAGTGTATTTAGAGAATTGCCTCACCACGTCTGAGCTTTAAGCTAATCTCCTGAACTCAATTTTGTCATAACAATAGAAACCATTAGCAGGCTCAGTGGTGGTGAAAAACATTACAGGATTCTTTCCCCCCCTCAGGATTCTTGGATTAGTTAAGTGCCAAAACTGCAGTCTCAGTCAGTTTATGAACATTTTATAACTCAGTGATTTTTTCTTAAGCTAAATTTGAGTAGCTTTTTCCATAATTGGATTTACCATTTGTAGATTTTCATCTTGTGCCAATTGAGTCGTCTCACAGAATTCTAGAGAAATTAACTGACAACTCTGCACTTCCTCTCACACATTTTGTCCATCATGAAACAGCCAGTGGTTAAAAAATACAGTGCAGACTGACGGGGGCGAAAAGGGACTTGTGAAGAGGTCGATTAGCAAGTCAATGAAGCCATGGAGCACTGCAACCCTATTGACCTGTTGCATAGACGAGGCCAAGCAGAGAAAAGGTGACGAAAACTGGCTACTGCCAAGCCACATCTTTTTTTTTTCAAAAGCAGAGACTAATTTACCAGAAAATAAGTAACTGATGACCCCTGACAGTGATTATTCACAAGAGAGGAAGTGAGCAGTGCTGAAGGCATTAAGGAGCACCCCTGTCGATTTCCTCTCTGCCTCTTCAATCACAAAGTAGCCTTACAAAATCAAAGAGCTTAGATGTGAATCTTAAGCTTACAGCATGCTGCCATGATTCAACAAACACATTTGTTTCTGCAAAAGCAAAAGTTTGAATATGAATAATGACTTAACAAAATAGCAGGTTTTACATCACGGAGTGTTGCGGAGGAGCGTCATTGATCTGCCTCGCTGCAGCGATTGAGAACCACAGAAGGTGTGATTGAAAACGTTTCATAAGAAATTTTTTGTCATTCAGTATTGAATCTGAACCCAGTGGTCGCCTAATTGGCACTTTTCCGCGAATATGTGGTCGGAGGTTTAAGTGATGGGTAGGTTAAGATCAGTGTGAGAAGATTAATCCATACAGCAGCACACAAAACATTACTTAGAGCAGAGCTTGCTTTACAGACAAGGGAAATTGGCAGACATGTCTAAGAGAGTTTAAGCTCTTCATTTGAATTTCAGGAGGCTTATTACCCAGACTGCCTTCTCAAAAAGTGCATTGATTATGTCCAGTTAAAACCACATCACTCAATTCCAAAATCCAGACTGACATCCAAAATGAATTTTATTCTGGTTTGTTTATACAGGCATCCTTATTTTTTTATCTTCTCATTATTCTTTCAGATGAGGAGCATATACCCTGTGAGTCATCCCACTGACTGTTGATGTGACTTATTATGCAGCAGCATTGACGAGTCGATGACCGTTAGTTACGCATGACATTTTCTCCAGTGTATGACTAGTGTTTGTGATCTTTTAGACAGACGGTGTCCATTTGCTGACCGTGCCAGTAGTTTTCTATTTTTCTATTTTCTTACAATGACATCTTGAGAAGTGTAATTTTTGCTGGGAGCACTCCAATTTCTATGGAGATTCATTTGGCGCCCCCGTGTCCTGTCACCCATCTCGTCTGCTCCCTCACGCTCCTGAGCATTATCATCTGCGGCGGGTCTAGCCTTGTCATCTAACCGTTAACAATCAGACAAGATGACAGCCGCCCACCATTTAAACATCAGGCCTTTTCTCTATATAAAGATGCATGGTTTGGAGGAAAGTTGCAACTTTAAGCCCGATCAACATGCATCTCACCACAGGCGGCAAGCGCAAGTGCATAAGGGGATGCAGGGATGACACAGAGGCACATGAGTGTCACATCATCCATCAGTCTGTCACAGGCTGTCGCCCAGCTTCTCCCAGAGATGCTGTTGATCTGTAAACAACAGAGAGAAACATCAGGCTTCCTGGGGCTTCTTGTGCGCAGACAGTCAGGGCAGGGCAAGCCTCTCTCAATGAATCACACACTGGCAGAGGATTGCTTTGACCAAAGAGTTTTGAAACACAGCCAGGTGTGGATGAATAATACTGCTTATAGGCAACTGGCTATGTCGAAAGCATGAAAACAATCAATGGCCTGGTGACATTTTCTAATTAGGGAAGAACATTGACTGGGAGAAACTGACAACAGGCCTTTTTCGCTTCAGCACCTTGAAAAGAGCAGTCTGATTGTTTTGTTGGACTAAATGGTCTTTGGTGCATCTTTTGTAAGTATGGCTATTTAGAAATGCTCATTATGTCATAGCTTGTACAGTGTACAGGAAGTTCTGAAGTGTATGGCTTTGAAAAAAAGCGATACTGATGTCGAAGTGATGACACGAGTTAGACAGATTTTATTGATTGACATCTATGTTGTAACTGCAGCCAGATCTCAGGTGTCTGAAGTAACTTGCTGCTGATGGCCACTTTCAAAACCATCCTTTCATCACTCAGTGAGCCAAGCAGTAATCAGCAATGTGCTGGATGTTGGAAAGTGGGGGGAAGGGACTCACTCAGTCTTTTATTGCTCCTCTAATTATTTTCCCATCACATGATTAATACTGTCACTTTGATTTTGTTCTGAGCTCATTAGATGAGAGAGTCTGTGACAGAGGACACTGCTTGTACAGCGAGGGGTCGGCGATGTTTGCCGCCCTGTCGTTTCCGGGCCTCAGAGACACCTCTGTCCTCCAGACAGGAGGACTTTGAGCCAGGCTTTTGGAGCCAGGCCCACTGCCTGCCTGGTGGGGGGTGCTGGCTGGGACCGGGCCAGGGCCACGACTGGGGCCAAGCTATTTCTGAAAAGGACCAGGGAGGATGCAGCTGGTGTTCCTGCTGTTGATAGTGTCAGTGTGCCAGTGGAGCCCCTCGAGAACCAATGAGGTCTTTGATATGAAGACAAACCGCCATTAACGCCGATAATCACTGTACAAGCGATGGCCAGAGCCTTGGCTGGGGACACGCAAGGACAAGAGGTTTTACTTTGGCAGAGTGTTTCATTTTGGATGGACTAATAAACAGAGCCAATGGCCAGGGTTTTCATAAGATGATAACCTTCAGTGTACAAAAACTGTCTATTCTCCCTTACCTTGGTATTATAATTGTAAAGTTTATTCAGAAGTGTTTCCACCCTCACATGAAAGGAATTGTAGCTATGAAAAACAGTAATTTTTGAAGTCTTGAAATTTTATTTCTCGAAAATACTTCTCAAAATATATAAAAATTGAACAAGGCACAAAACATTTGAAGTCAAGACATCAGTAGTTAGTAGAGCTTCATTCTTACCTTGGAAACAGCAGTTGAGAAAACAGTCTTACCACAGGGTCCATTTAGTAGCTGTTATGGAGATTTCGTATCACTGGCTGATCTTCATCAGAAGAACTTCTCCAAATGTCATGGAATTGTAGGTGTTCTAATTTCCATTCTCAGTACTTTAAGGTAATCTTCGCAATATACACGTAATCTTTCTCCTCTTTATCATCTGCTGATGAAGCTCATGTCAAATGGATGAAAGCTCCGGAACCCTTGGTAGGTAGACTTTGTTTCTAAGTAGATCTTGTTGTAAAAGTCCAAAATATGCCCACATTATTGTAAATGAAAATGTTTCGTAACTGAATGTATCCATTGATTATTGGGTTCTTGTAATAGACAAATCAAATCTGTGCTGGAGAGAAGGATGACCTTTAAGTGCCGGATAAAGAGAGATCACCACAGGGTGCTACAGTATGTGACTCACCATTGGAAATAGACAATCTTTTCTTGGCTTTTGGAGGAGGCTTGACAAGAAGGGAAAAGATTATACACATTATGCCATTGATTTTTTTGTTATTACACAAAAAGTCATACACGGTGTCACACCTTCCCTTTTTTAATCAGACCTGAAAGTCGAAAAAAGCAAAAAAATAAATATCATCACTTACACAGGATTTGAGATGTAAAATTATTAATATTAATCTTCAGCAAACATTCATGACCATCAACGTCATTGTTGGGTTAGGGTTAGGGTTGTTGTTGGCCATCAACAATGCGTCATGTACCCTGCAGAGTAAATACGTAAACAGAATTTGGAATTTGAAGTGCATTCTGTTATCTTATTAAGTGCATAATTGTGTATAAATATATTACCATGAATTATTTTTTTTGAATAAATTAACAGAACCAAGTGAACCTCTTTTTTAAGCTGCACTTTATAATTGACTGACATCTGGGTCAATTTGACTTTAACTTCAAGAAAAAGATTTGCAGTTAATTCCATCCGTCCATTCATTCATAATCTACAGCCATTTCTCATTTACAGAGTGATGGAGGGCTTTGCCAGCCTATCACATGGCCTCTCATCCTAAAGGTCATGTCTTGAGGCAGTAAAGAGACACTGGTTAGCCTAACTTGCGTGTCTTTGGATTGTGGGAGGCAGGCAAAGCCCCTCGAGGAAATTGAGACAGTAACACATCTGTAATTCAGGCTGTGCTCATAAAAAAAAAGACTGTTAAGGTCAACTGTCAAAGAAGCTTAATACATGATTGACTTTTTGTGTTTGGTGGCGACCTCTAGTGGCCGTAGTAATTATTAGAGCCACAAAGGAGGAAGTTGGGGGTAGTAGTATATTGTGCAACAAGTCCGTATAGAGAGGAGGCTGGGGATCGATAGTTGGATCAGACCAGCTAAACAAGCACTCTTCTTTGTGTAAAAGCAAAAGTCAATGCAGAGCTTTTTTGAACTTACATGTGTTATCTAACTAAAGTAACATAAATAAAGTAGTTATTTAAATAGCCAAATGATTGTGTTTTCCTAAATCGAACCAAGTAGTTTTCTTGCCTAAACCTAACCGAATTGCAAGCGTATGAAGGTCTGACACGCCTAACGCTGGTAAGCTGCAACTGTCGTGTATAAACAGAAAAGAAAAAAAACTACCACTCGTTACGACAAAGGTCGCTTATCCCCAGAATGCCTAATGACTGCTCTTCAAGAAGATTCTGAGTTGATTGTTAATCGTCTGACTCTGATGTTTACAATATATGTGCTTAAGGAGCCTCATTGGCCCTACTGAGCAACACATTCAATATATTGTATGCTTAAGAACCCTTGTAGCTCCTCCTGAGCCACCCCTCACATGTCAGGTGGACTGTCTGTATGTTTATTATGGGAAGAAACAAGACAGAGAGCTCTATTCATTCTGCCACCTGCCGGTTTCTGTCTGACCTTTGAGTGCAGCTGTGCTCTGCTTTTGTTCAGTTCTGTTGTGCTGCCAATAGATCACCTGGTTTGCTACCTGAGGCCGCTAAAAATAGCATTATCAGCCACTTTCCATATTCATGAATCCTATGTCACATGATCACTTCACTGGCACGTCTCAGCTGATTCATTTCCTCCTTTGAATTTGAAGCCTTTATGTAAGATTGAGGATTTAATGCCAACTATATTTGAATGTAATGAAGAACTAGCTCGTTAATGACAGGAATTCAAATTAAGATTTACATATCAATGACATAACTCAAACCCTATGTACAGCTGAAACATTTTGACCTCATTCATGTCAAATTACAGATTTGATTTGATTTCACTAATTTGTAACTACGGCTGGGCGACATATTGTCATTACATCGTTATTATGATATGAGACTATTTATTGTTGATTTCCTGGACTTACCAAACTGTTCTAATTGTTCTAATACTTGTCTTTACCCACATAGTTGTAATATCCACATTATGGGTGATTAATTAGCAAAAGTCTCATTGTGTTATTATTTTGTGAAAGTACCAGTAGTTATTCCTACAATTTTAACGCAGTGTCAGTATTGAGAGATCAGATATTTAATTTTGTCGCCCAGTCTGAGCATTAATGAAGTGCTTTTTAGGAGATTTCAAAATATAGGTATAAGATAACTATTGTATATCGCAATATATATTGCAACATTTTTTCAAGGCCATGTCACGCTCCCTATTTGAAACTTTAACAAAATGTCTATATTCAGTATCTAACCTCTCCATTGACATCGAGGTCAATGTGACAACATATTCTATCACTCTAATGAGAGATTGTCCTTGCAGGTGTTTGTGTGGTTTTTCTATTGACAGACTCAGACTCTCTCTGGGGAAATCATCTTTCCGTCATGGACCAGTTCTTGTGTGTGTGCATGGATGTGTGTCTTTTATTTGTCCATGTGCAAGGGCAGGTCATGGCTTACTATGAACTGACAAACACAGACACACACACACTCGCACACACAGACATGCTCCCGGGGATGCTAAAATCCTCGGGGAGGGGATTTTTCTTGAAGTGTCCTTGAAGGTGACGTCTGCCCAGAGGGCTGAGAAACACAGACGGGGCATGTTAATATGTGTAGAAAGGGTCATCCTAGGTTACACGGCGTTGCCCACCATCCTTGGCATCTCTTCACTTCCCAGCCAATCACAGCCAAGGACTCAGTGATGCAGTGCCCCTCTTACTGGAGGGATTCCTAGGAACTGCCGTGTGATGACGTTAGCTTCAACAGCCCAGAGTCTCTCCTGTCTCTCACACCTCCGCCTCGTCCCTCCCCCTGGTCTCTGCTCCCGGGTTTCTATCTCCCAGCTTTTCACGAAGTGCATCCGCCGTGTGTGTTTGAACAGAAGATGATCTAGCGCCATCCTCACTGCTCCCACCAGACTGGCTATGTAGACGGCAGACAGAGTCATCATCCAGCCCTCTTTCTCTCCTCCTCCCTCTCTCCTCCAAACCAAGCTCCACCTCTTACTCTTCTCTCTCTCTCTCTCTCTCTCGCTCTCTCTCTCTCTCTCTCTCTCTCTCTCTTCCTCCCAGCCTCACGCTTACACACATAAACACACACACACGCTCTCTCTCTCTCTCGCTCTCTCTCTCTCTCTCTCTCTCTCTCCAAGACTCCCTTCTCTTACTCCAGATGAGCGTGCCTGCCTGTCAGGGCGACCAGATTTGGAGCTGAAAGGTGTGCCGTTGTTGCCAGGTAAGAGCGCACGTTTCATCTTCGGGCTGCCCCAGAAGTTGCAAAGAAATGGGGTGTTGCTTGTTGCTTTGTGAGTGTGTTTGCGTGGCGGCATGGATGTGTGTTTATCTATCGGTGTCTAGGTGACATAATCAGGAAGGGTGGGTGCTTTGAGGGTGCCACAGGGGAAGTACACTTTGTTACAACTCCCAGCCTTCCTCCGTGACACCAATTTTGGCGCCTGTTTTTTGACGCGCCTTCCATTTCCATGTGCATTGGAAAGCTTTTTATGCCGGTTTGCTTGCTGAGAAACTGCTGTAGGTACGGGGTGGAGTGCAGCTGGCGACAGCAGATTGACTACAACGTATAGAGGATGTCTCTGGTTGCGAGGGGAGACCACGGTGTGGATGTGTGGGCGGATGGAGAGACGAGGAGAAGAGGAGGGGAGGGAAATGGAGATGGAAGACGAGCAGCTGCTTTCATCTCATGGAAGCTAATCCCTCCGTTTGTTCACCTCTCTCCCCATCAGATAAAATGGGCCGGCTCCGGTGCCCTGTCTTTTTCTTTTTTCTCCACTCTCCTCCATCCTTCAATTGTGATGGGTTTATCTTGGGTAGGGAGGAAAGAGGCAAGCTATTGATTCGGAAATGAGCTGTAATGCCATTTGAAAAGGGAACAAGACATCCCTCTCTGTCTGTGACTTTTCTCCTGCATGCTTTTGTTCCTCACTGTACCTGATAATCTATTATACAAACTCACCAGTGATAATGAATTCCCGCAGATAGTTGCAATCTTTTACGCTCAAGAGTCTATACAATGAGTGAGCATATACAGTTGAAAAGCTCCTCCAGTTCCATATGTTACCCAATATCTCTGCTATTGTTGTGATTAGTGGGAACCCCCTTGCTTGAAAGCAGGCTTATCACTTCTAACAGGTTAACTGATAGAGCGCCAAATGGCTACTGCACACTGCACATGGAATGGATGGCTCCTGGCTGTCTGCAAACATGTCAAGCATATCCGTGGAGATTGTAGCACGGCTTCGCTGACAAATAAGGCATCGTTAAACGACAGGCGGCCTATCACCTCTCGTCTGCTCCCGGATTACCTAATATCTCAGGAGGCAGGATCAGCCAATGCAACAGGAGAGACAGAGAAGAGAGAGGAGGGGAGGGGAGGTGAGTCGGGGTTGCTCAGGTGTTGCTGTTTAGCCCAGCGCTTGGAATACATTAGCCAGGAGACTCCGGCGTGTCAAATTGTTACCAGGTGACGGGTGAGAGTGAGAGCGAGGCAGCACTCCACGCCTCCCCCCCACCCAAATATCAATGACCCCTCAGCTCATTTCCCAAGGCAGAGCTTATGTTTACATACTCTCTGGGAGCTTCTGCAGATGCTCCATTTCATAAGCACTAACTGAATCAGACAGGCTGAGGCTGTGCCTGCACTGATGGATGCAGCGTGGACTGTTGGCTGGCAATAGCTTTTTGAAACACCTCAGGGGTATTTTTCATGTTCATGGGTTTCAAGGAACCCTGGCTGAGTGTAATCATCGCTCTCGACTTTTTGTGAATTTTGCGTGATAGGAGTTTTGGTCATGACAAATGTTGATATTATGAGTTCATCTAATTGCTGTATAAGCTCTACACACCATTCTCTGATATTATTTATTCCAAGGTTGAGAGGCTTGGGGGCAGGTGTTTGGGGATAAGTTTAAAATGTCATCAGCCACCATCAGCCCAAAAAACAGTGATTGCTGATATATACCCCCCAGCTGGTGTGCACCAAGCGGCGACAAGTTTTTAGTTGAATAAATATATACAAAATATATTCTTATACCTGTTCTCCGTACTACACAGAATATAGACAAAAATATAACCCCAGCCCTCTGAATACATGTGCCACATCAAGTTTAATTGACTTTTTAACTAATCGTAAAAGTCGACAAAAAAAATGTAACTCACCAAAACTTGGTCTTGGTTAGTCTGACCGAAGAACCATTAACTCTTGTTCGCCAAAATAAACCGACTGAGTTAAATGTAAAGTGTTTTGTGAGCTAATGAGTTAACTCGCTGAAGTGCGTTGGTGAGCAGCGACTGTAACTTGTTTATTGTAAGCAGATCTAAAAGCCCTAAATATAAAAGCCAGCTAAATAAAATGTCAAACATCACACAAATAAATCGCCTTAATAAACCAAATGGTGATGGACTCGCCACTGATAGCCGATGTATTTGTCCAGTTGCTTTGTGCTACCCCCAAACGAATCGAGTGGCCTCTAAGATCTCGGTTTTTAATGTTTTGCTTTAGGCTTGTTAAAGAGCTATTAATGAGAAGTATAGACCCAAAGTCCCAAACCTGGTATCTGAGCACCGCTAACCTTTTTTCTGGGCCAAGTTATCTTGAATTAACTTTTCAAAAAGCCAAAAGCCGTCTGGACACAGAAGGGCTGCTGCTAAGATTGCGTTTCATTCTGCTGAAGCCTCTCACTTATGATCAGGTTTTTAGAAGACGGAGGGACAAGGAAGTGGAGGCAGGAAACACGGTATTGTGACAGAAGGAGCAGCAGGACAGTAAAACGACTGTGGTGGGTTTTAGCAGTATAAAATGGAGGATATAAATAGCATCTCTCTTATGATTTGACCTTGTGTGGCCATTTGGTCGTGGGCGCCCGTGAGGAGGGACATGCACAGATCTGTGACACTGTCACCACAGAGGCCTGCTCATGCTGGTGGAGATGGTTGCCTCAGGATGAGCTTCTCTGCTTTTCTGAGATTGTTCCACATGGCCAACTCCCTCCCTATAATCATCACTGATCATCCTTGTGTCAGTCATACTGTGGGGATGAATTACAGGATTATCATTCTTAAGAAGCTTGGTCGTGTATAAAATAATGAAGTCCTTTGGAGTTGATTATTGATTGACTTTGATGTTAATTACAGTCACTATCACTGTGCCACTGCTACACTATGTCAAATACATTGATTGGAATCTGTAATAGTGGCCCTAAGTTCCAGTATAACGCCATCTAACTGACCTTGAAATTGTAATAGGCAAAAATATAATAAACAAAAAAATGCTATGCAAATATTCCTCAAATCAATCGTTAAGTATGAAATCCAGCTAAATAAACTCCCACAGTCTTTTGATTCCTCCAAATAAACATGGCTGCACACAGTTTTTTTTCATTATTAATTGTGTTTGTTTTCGTCATGGAAATAAAATATTGAACATCAGCTGCTAGTGAGCCAGCGTGGCATCGCTGAGTGAGATCGTTTTCTGGAATGTTGTTTTGCAAATTACCCATACCTTCAGTACAGGTCCATTAGACATATTTTTTCAGATGCCGTGGAAATCTCTCCTTAAGTTTGTATGCAAATCTGTTTGTCTCCTGTCTTTTCTATATAAACGTTGTGGCTTCGAATTGGAATTTATAAGTCTGTTATCATTGATTTCTTTCCGAATCAAAACAAGTGAGATTGTTTTTACTATTTCACACTCAAACTAATCAGTTTAACCTTATTAAATAAACAGAATAAAAAAATGCATCATAATTTGATTCAAATTGATTTTCTTTTCAAAGAAAGCATTTATTTTTATCCTGAAACATGCTATTCAGCTCTCCAATACATATTTTTTAGATTGATTTTTTGCAGCGTCTTTATTGGTCTTAGACTGACAATTTTCAAACCCAAATAGTAGTAGTAGTAGTAGTAGCACAGTGTATCAGTCTGATGGAAACAAATAAGAAAATCATCTGAAAGTCTAAAATGTCTTGACTTTTCCAGTAAGAATCAGAAGAAAAATAATGATTCTGCCTCTTTATGACTTCAGTTTTTGTGATATTGCTGCTGGACAGAGCAGACAATTTTGAAATTGTACTACCTGTCTTCCAACTATTGATTTAAAATCAAACACACAAAACAACATAAGTGGTCGTAGGCAAGTAGTGTAATCACACTGTAACTCTGACTACCTCGACAAGCATGCCTTGAATTGGTCACTTTGGTTCTGAAAACAAGTTTGGCAAAGACCATCCTAAATTCTGTTGTGTACAGTAAAAAGGTACTCATTCAGAAGGGGCTTCCTCATAGCATTTCTTTGTTGGATAACTGATATCAGCATTGTTTTTAAAGTTATTGCAGCTTGATTTCTGGCACTGCTATGTCAACTTTCTTTATTTTAACAGGCAACAGCAATCATCGGTGCGCACTACAGATTGTAAAAGCAGACAAAAAATGAAACCATTTAACAAACATAACCTAATTTCCCATAAGACGAGCATAAAGAATCAAAAGACGGTGAAGCTGTGTGAAGGACGGAACACTGCATCGTAAACACAACGTCATTGAGATGTGCTTGGTGGAATCGAGGTGTACGTAGGCTAATCAGCTTGGTCCTGATTTGAAGCTCAGTGTTTGACAGGGTGTGTAGAACTCAGGACCGCTTGATCTCTGTGGACCTGCCGAGATAAGACTCAGATTACACGATGAATCCACACACGCTCTAACGAATGCACGCATACACATTCTATCGACAGCGCTAAACCGAGGAACATACACATTATTTGAAAAAATAATGTCATTATAGTAGGTGGTTTTGTACGTTTGAGCATGCAAAACATAAATAAGCTACCTGTTGCTCTGTATCTGATGGATAAGTAGAGTTCTTTAATCTGAGGAGCAACAGCAATCATGGAAAGGCTGAGAAACGAAGGCCACCTGTGGAAGCCTTAATGAAATGACAAAGAAAAATATATATTGTTTGCTCATTAGAGGATGTGCAGGACACAGCAATGGCCCAAAAGATCTTACCAGAATTATGTAAAAAAAAAACTCACAAATGACACCATAAGTTATCTCGGCTAACTCCACCATGCAGCCTGACAGTGTAACATCACGTTGTGTAAAGCTGCTGAATTCAACAGAGCATGAGTGGGACCTCTCCTTACAAGGGAACAATACTTTTAAGCGTGTTTTCATTTAGTGCAGACGAACCAGAGCATTGTTCAGTCCGTGACAAAAGCCTATTCTTCCAGCTGTATGCAACTGCATTTAAATTCATATTTATCAGCTGCAGCCCGGTCAAAACAACTATTGCTGTTAAGTCGCAGTGAGTCGAAAAGGATCAGCGCCACAGCCTGAGCAATGTCTAATGAAGCCAGGGAAAAAACTAAGTCCGTGATGGATATGTCTGCCTTAGTTTGCAGATACAACACAGTCTGCTTAATTAAGTACAACAAGTGAATGGCTTCAGACTAGTCAGAGTGAATTAATGTTACAATGACTACATTCAGGTTTGTCTTCTAGGATAATCTGTACAAAGAATAACATTACAGCGTGCTATAAATTTTTCTGACTCCATGTTAATATTTACATCCACAACTGGCTGTTAGAAATGTACAATAGCCCATACAAGGTTTATTTAAGGAGGCTTTTTTATCATGCCTTTGTCATGACTATCTGTCAGAGAGATTTTCATTTACAGAGTTATTTCAGGTGTGCATATATAGCGATGGTGGCCGAAGGGATGTGTTTCATTGTGATAGGTAAGGACGAGAAAATTATTTTATGGCAGAACTTCCAGTCTGAGAGCTGTAATTTTGAAATCCCCTTTAGGGGGAAATTGCTTTTGCCCTCCCACAATTTTTTAATATCCTGATTCATACTTAGTGCTGGTAAAACGTACCGTATACCCACAGCATTTCGCCCACCGCTGCCTGAAGGTGCTTTGTGGGGAAGTTATTAGAGATTAATACCATCTTGGTGTGTGGGCCCGCTAAGGGACACAAGCCTTGCCCCTTGTGCTCTGTGTCTGTCCTCTTGAGCCCCTAGACCCGCCTCTACATCATGGGCAAAATGTCCCCTTGCCTAATGAAAGAGTAGATTAATTATTTCTGAAGGGCATGCAGCATTAAAAAAAAAGAGGCCCTGGAGGACATTTTCAATGTTTCATGAATGTAAAAAGGCATTCTGAAAAAAAAGGCCACCCCTTTCTTCCTGTGCTTACCTGAACCCCTCATCCACATCCACCCAGCCCCAAAGACACATGGGGTTATCCCATATTGCACCTGCTCGACATGATATCAAGGCAGCAACTCAGTGGAAGAGAATAGAGGAGGAAGTGCCACCTCACCCCGGGGTAATTTCAGTAATAACCAAACCAACTGCTGTTCTTTGTGTAATTGTCTTTTTGGCTCATATTGTTCCGTTGTGTTGTCTGATATGATTAGATTAGTGGTGCTCCACTACAGGTCCCATGTTGCTTTTGCCACTCTCTATTGACAGTGTAAGTGTCAGCTCAGAAATGAGCCCAGAATCCAAATAACATGTGTCTTTTCATAGGTGTGTAATAGTAAAACAGCTGCCATTTTTGGGGGGAAATTAAGTATCTGGACCTTTTACACCTTCGCAACTCAAGCGTCATGCTGAGTCTTCTCTAAGGCAGAAAAGGGTAATTGTGTTATTACAGCTTTTCACAATCCACTGGGATCTGTGTTGATGTCCCCAGAAACATGTCAGCACGATGAGGGGAAACAGAGAAAACTATGTCCAAGTAAGTTGCCTCTTGGCTCTGCCACAGCTCTCTTGCCGCCTCTGGGCGCCCTTGGAGGATGCATGAGTCATAAAGCAACACGACACCCAGCAGTGTGTGCAAGATACAGTGGCACGATGGGATAGAAAAAGCAATTAAAATCAGTGTCACCGTGCACCGCCCCGTCCATGACACAAATGACCTTGGTGGATTTAAAATATATTACAATAATTTCAATGTGACTAGTTGTCACGGATATACAACTTATTGCCTCTCTCATTTCCCATTTCCCTGTCAACTCAGTGCATATTGGGCTGAAGAGGGCACTCATATTGCTGTATTGTTTCGCTCCCAATCAAGGTCATTGCATGCTCATTACATCCTCTGCGGACAGATTAAACAGAATAAATGCACAGGCACATAATCAGTGTTACAGCCATAATATTTTGAAGTGACCCCACCGTGACGATGATTTAATTCCTCTCTCTAATACAGCAAGGCAAGACGTGTCATTAGTTGTTGAACCAGTGAGTCCTTTTTTCTCTCTCAGACAGGAACCCCCCTCCTACAGTGTGGCTCAGCCCTGCTCTGGAGAAGAGATTGTGAGGGAATGCCGACTGATAAGGAAAAGGCATTCCTCCCTTTTCACCCCACCCTTTCTCATCTCTGGCCCCAACCAATTCTCCAGTACTGTTAGTCGAGCGGCATGTGTGCCCTCCGCTGCCGACCACTGAGATTTGCCTCTGATGCAAACATCCTTGTTTGTCGCCATGGCAACCAAGTCTCCTGCCTGCTGTAGGTTGTCATGCCAGCCGCCTCCCCCGTGCTCTTCCTCACCCATTTGCACTGTACTGTAGTTGACACGTGCAAGCCCTGTACATCGTTCTACGCTGTCTAGTCTGGTTATCTTCAGAAGATGCTCTTCATAGGTACCACTTCTTAAAGTGAACTCCTTTTTTCAGCAGCTGCTTAAAAAAACATTGCATAGTAATACATCCCGCAACTACAGGAATGTTTTCACTTGAGAGAACTGCCAACCAGCACAGCCAGAGTCAATTGCCGGAATAATAGCACAACCAGCAAAAGCCTAAAGCTGAAAAGACGGGAGCGATATAACAGCAAGTGGCCTCAATTTCCACTCCTCTTGTTTACTCTGCCATCTACCAACCCCTTCATCCTTGAAATTGAGCAGTCTGACATGTTTGGGGCTCCTGTGAAGGATGATGCAAATGTCGAAGCATATAGGTCCGTGCTGTGCAGAGTTCCCTCTCAGAGCCAAGCTTCTTGGGAGGGCTGACAGAGGCCTTTCTTCCAAAACATGTCCACCCAGTCAGTTGAAAAAACACTCATTACCACAGCACCATGGGGGCCAACCCAGCCCACTTGGGGATAATAACTAGGCATCTTCTTAAATTTGATATAATGCTGGCATACTGGGTAGTCTGGGGTCTGCGATAGTGGCAGATTATTGTACTTTCTTAAGCTGTTTGACTCCTGCACTTAACTGCTTAGGCTGAAGCATTTGATTCTAACCCTCTCTGTTATTCACACCAGAGGGTTTAATGGGTTCTTTACAATGAAGCCTCAGGATAAACTAAACTAAATTTAAAAGAATGATTACTGTTTACTCCTCTTTCCCCTAGAGTTAGGACTATCTTGATAACATGTGAGTTATTCCCCCCCAGTCATGAGGCTTGAGGAGCCATTTTGCTGCTGGTGAAATTTCAGAGATTACATTTGCTGTTCCTTATCTCCTAAATTAACTCATTACCTTGACATCCTGCTTTTCCTGGGAACACATTGGCCTTGAATTTATAATGAAACATGGCAGTCCTCTCGTGTCCCATATGCACGGCAAGAGATTCAGCCCAATCCTTTAACTCCAAGACCTTTACTTGCCATTGATTTTGACTTCACGGCCGGATGAATAACCTTGAGGGAGGGAAAAATGAGAATGGAAAGAAAGACAGGAGCCGGGGCAGAAAAAGGATTCCTTCTGTGTTTGTCTGTGAATCCTCTGAAAAGAAAGTCTATCAAACCGGCAGCGTGATTTCTTTGTTTCTTAGGATGGTGGCAACATCTTCAAAGCTACCCTCAAAAGTAGTCCCGGTGCCATACAATTGAAGAGTTTTCCTGATTGTTGTTGCTGTGTGCGCCAGAAAAGTGGAAGTTTCAAGGTAATACAACACTGTCGACCAAACAGCTGGTGAGCAAACGGTATTTCTTGGAAATATTTGCTGCAGTCGGAGCCTGGAGGTCAAGCTGTCGAACAAAATTGCCATTCTTTTTCAGCTTTAGCATCTCAACATGGCTTGAGAGATACAAAGTAAAAAACGGTCCACATAAAGTCGACCGTGGTTACTCTAAATTGGGTTCCATTAGACCCAACTAGGCAAAACATTTCAGTCCTGTCAATCACATCCTTTCTTGAAGCTTACACTAATTGCATATGCAAATTGCCTAAGATTATGAGTTTGCTGCTGTAGGGTTTGGTGATTGCGAGTTCGATAATGATGAATTTCCTCACATTCATTCCTTAAACATTGTTAATGAAGAGGCAGCCACTTACAAACTTGGATTATGCATGCATTGTGCATTGCAAAATAAACTCTGTTAGGCTGCCGCCATTAACGACAAGTATTCCAATTAAAAGTCCTGCCAGTACTCAGGCTGAATATTATTCAACCTTAATGCTGTCAAATCACAAGAATTAATACATAGAAAATGAAGATTGTTCTCATCCAGGTCTGATGATTATCCAAAGTAACTGGGACACTGTTTCCAGCAAGACATGTTGATGTGAGCTTTATACCTTCAGGTGTAGGTGAGAACATGTAATTTGGTTTGTGATTTGGGTGAACAGACCCTTTAAAGCCCTTATGGATCTCTATATTTATCCTCATGTCACTCTGTGCCTTTGTATAATATCAGTTTCGTATCCAGTGTACTTTTACCGGAGGATAAAGCGTCAGTGACCATGGATGCTATTGGAAATCTTCCAGTTATTTGTAGTCATTGCCAGTGGGGGTGCGAGAAGATTAAAGAGGCAACTGTTACCAATAGAAACCAAAACTAGGGGTACAACAGCAACAGTGGCAGCGAGGGAGCAACTGGAAAGGCAGCTGAAGGAAAATAAGGATTTAGAAGCCATGTGATCAGTCATAAAGGTGAAGAGAACCTCTAACAAGCCCAGCGAGCTGAAAAGCTTTGAAAATAGCAGACAACTACATGTTAGCACCGAGATGGCAACAAAGAGCCATTAACTAGAACAGCAAAAGCTTTTGCAGGATGCGACACAACCAATGATTAGATTTTTTGTTTTTTTGTCACAGATGACAACAATTAGCAAGATTCTGTTAGCAAGACTTTTTACACAGCAGGCCAAAATCAATGAAGTACCTCCTTTTCATTGATTAAATCTCCACGGTATAGAATTATTTTCCCACAATCGGAAGATAAAATTACTTTGAATTTCTGTCTTTGTAACATAATGAGCCATTTTTTGGCAGCCACACAAACATGTTTTTCTCTTCAGAAAAAGTGCCAAACCCATTCAGTGGCAGCAGAAAGGGCAACATCCATGTCACAGCAGCACACTAGCACACACAAACATCCTCACCACGCTCAGCCCTGCAGCACCTCTGGACCTGCTCACAGATTATGAGAAGCTTCAATCAATAACTCCGGATCCCATCCTCCCACTCTGGCTGGCCAACCCCGCTAAGAGCCCCCGTGGGGCCTGAGCACCAGACAAACATGGACAGATGTCTCTGCGCTGGCTGTGGACCTGTTACTTCCACGTGTCCTTGTTTTAAATCGATGGAAAACTTAGTTTGATGACACCATAAACACAACATCGTCTGTCACGGTTAGCAGGCTGGAGTTGCTGCCGTCATTATGATCAACCAGGGGACTGTTTGCTATGCAGATTTGGGAGGAGCAGGTGCAATGAGGCATCACAGCCACTAGATACTGCTGCAACCTGAAATCTGGCTGTCCCTCTGGAGAATCAGATATGACGTTTGGTGGCCATGGCAAGCCAAGGCAGTGTTGCGTAACATAACAACATCTTCATCTGTTCATCTGTAAATACCCAAGAACAAACAAAGACAGCTCAGAGATTCCACCGATAACACACAACCTCATAAATGCTTCAACCCCAAACTGTTGAAAAAAAAAATTTGACGTTTAGAATATCAGCACTTATTAAATGTCCTCCAGCTTGGTTTTTGAATAACATGTGGACAAGCCACCGATCGTCAAAAACTGCATTACTATTGACACAATAATTTCTGGAGACCTGTTAACATCTCTTTATTGCCCTCAGTTCAACATTGGTGCACATGGATTTCAATTTTGCCAACACAAATTGCGTTGTAATTTGAAAAGGCAAGATCAAGATACTGTACTTTCATCAGCAATTCGCTCCTGCCCAGTCAGGCAGAGAGAAATTAATTAGATATGTCAGGATTCTTATTTGGGGAAGCTCAAAAATCCCATGAACGTGCCCTGTCAGGCTGTTAAATTGCTGTCTGGTTGGATTAAATGCACACCATTCTGTCCTCTAAGTGGCCCGTTGTTGTTATTTCCAGTTTATGTGACTGTGAGAATCTATTTGTTCTGCTTCCAGGATAATATATCCTCTCTGGACAGAAAACATTCACTTTGCTTGACCCCTTGCTGCAAATCACCAGTTGCTGATTGAGCCTGTCTATCAGAGGTGTTCCAGTAAATGATGTTGTCCCTCTGTGTTGTCTCACTGTCTCTCTCTGTGTACAGTAAACACAGTTGGTGACTCATGACTCCATCTCAAGCTTTGGGGTCACTACATACTAACTTGCTCTCTGTTTACCCTCCGTCTACCTCCTATCTCCGACACTCCTGCCTGTTATCTCTCCCCTTCTCACTCTGTCCATCATCCTCTCTCTGGGTATATAATCCTTTGTATGCATGCACAAAGAGTTTCGGTGGAAAACACACAGCCACAGGGCAGTGTCTGGTTCGCTGAATTTGCTGGATGAATATGTTTAGAGAAGGACAAGAAGAAAGTACACAATTTTTCCCTGCAGTATAATAACATTCATCTCATGTCAGTTGAAATTGTCCCACAGAGGCTAAATTCTCGCTCTCTGCATTGACCTGCTTCATCAACCGTCCTTTGATGTTTATTTGACACCGTTTTTGAGCTTGACGTGCCTCAGAGGCACCATTGCATTCTCCTTTGAATGACTGGAACACAGGCCAGACCTGTGTTAACATAACAGACATTATGTTTATTGAATGTGACCCAGATTCTTTAAAAGAGTTTGGATCATCAGGGGGTCTGCACAATTACCCAAAGAGTCAATGAATCATGCTTTTGCTTCCCTGAACTTCAAATCCTTCACATTAAGCCCAGTTTATCTTGTAATGTTATTTAAATCAGGATTTGTTGTTGTTCAGAGGCTTAAAGGGGCACTGGCTCCTGTAATCTGATACAGCCTAGTGAACTAGTCTTTAAAATGTTGAATCGATATGTAGCTAAACACAGTGGGTCTCCAGTCTTGGTGCCGTGCCAGCATGTGGAGCGAAACGACTCCTTGCCTGTCTTTAAAAATAACTCGATGCTCAGTTTGTCTGTGTATTGCTGTGTTTTGTCCTATTTCAACCTTGTAGGAGCTGCACTACTTTCACACTTCCTATGAGGCTGACCTCCACAGGACTGGAGACACCGTCTGTCACATAGAGAGAATGTGTGTGTGGTTTTTAATGACACGGTGGGATGTTGTTGTTGCCTTGCTGTAAAAAGGCTTACGCCCTCAAACAGGCATGCATTATCTATCACTACATTTTCTAATTAGAGCCGATGATGATATTATGCCTCCATATAATATAATGTATGCATACAGATGGGTCACACAAGACCCATTTTATTCAAAAGACTTGAATAAGTTTGAACAGAGAAACATAATGAATGCAGATGCTTCTATACAGGGCACCACGGGTCAATTAATGGTTTGATGATATGAAAATGATGTGATCTCAACACATTTGATAGCTATGGGAGGTTTTTTTTTTAAGCCTGGTGTGTTATTTGCCATTGTCAGCCACTGGCCTGTAAAAGTTCAGCTAATGGATAGACCCATACATCCGGCAGAGGCTAAATGCCTGAATAACCAGTGAAGTAGGAGCAGAGTCAGATTCAGCACCACAGCTTACAGGACAGCTCCCTCCCTCCTACCGCAGCAGCAGTAAAGGCTGAGCCGCGTCACAGCAGCCGACTTCACCTAAAACTTTCTCATTAACTTGTGTAATGAGTTGAGCGTATAGACGAAGAGAGTCCCAGACCCCTCCGTCCCCCGGGTGTCTCCTTCTGTCCCACCATCAGTCAGGGAGTCAGTGTGTCAGATGTTTTATTCAACACAGCTGCGTGTATTTTTGGCACCTGGCTGCTTCATCAGACACGAAGGAGGGAGGAGGTGTGTGTTGTGGGTCTCCAGAATGGGGTCACGATTGCTTCGTGTTTCCAAACCTGCCGGACCACCGCAGGCTAACATCAAACAACCAGAACACCTGTTTCCAGACAGTGTTCCTCGTTCAGCGAATGCTCAGATGAAAGGGCCAGAAAGTTTTTGACTGGGGGGAAATTGCACCAAGATCAAAGACGCGGCGTTGTTTAAATGGTGGAACAGAATGGTTCTCAATTGATGAATGTTTTGGGGTCTGTTCGCGATGCAAATTTTATTCCAAAGTAACAGATTGGCTTTATGATGTTGGGGACATGTGACCCTCACAAGGCATCAGAACTGCATTCAAAGCACAATTTCAGATGGACAATGCAAAGTCTCATCTTCCAGTAATCATGATTCTACAGCTGATAGTTTTCGATAATATGTTCAGAAATATTTCCAAGGTGGACCTGTCTCTAAGCCCCTTAGCCCAATGCTGAATTCTAAAGTCACAGAAATGTCAAAATTTCCATGTTGTCATAGAGAGAGAGAGAGAGAAGAGCCCGACACCGGCTGAATTTCAGTGGCCTGAGTTTTAAGTGAATCCCTCCAGAGAAAAATGGCCCTCGTGCTATCTTTCATTTCCTCTTTCACTCTGAGAAGATATCAGCCGAGTGAAGAGAAGCCGGCAAAGCAAGAACAATATACATATTGGATTACCACACCACAGGTGGATATCTCCAGCCTGCATTCATGACCCAGAATCGGAAGGATTGCTAGAATTTGCATCGTATAAGTGAAAAATGAAAGGAGAAACCAACATCCATGCTCCCTACATATGGACATTATCAGCCTCCGTGTGCCTCTGCATGCTTAGCCATATGGTTCCTAGGGTTATGCTCTCAGAGGGTATTTAGGAAGCCAGTATGCACAGATGATTATGAGGTGGCCTAACCACAGAGGATGAATTGCACCTTTCAATGAAATGACACCCTGCTGTTTGAAAATTAATTACAATTTTAAAACTGAATGCAATGAAGAGACCAAAGAGAGAGCGGCTCAGTAAAAACACTCTTTGTTAAGAATTAAATTAATCGTGGTGAAGGCCTCCAAATTAGTGTCATAAAATATAGAGGATAGTCCTGAACACAAAAAAGATCAAGAGCTTTTGCTGCACTGATGATGAGCTGTTTTGAGAGCATCAGAGGATTTGGAAATTGAGCAAAGACAACACACCATGAAATGCCATTGCGTAGGGCAAGCAGTCTGCATGGGCCAAAACAGAAAATGTCCCGTCCTCCTTTAATTTACCATAAAATGATTTTCCTCCCCCCCTTTATAGAGTCTACTGAGGTTAGCAGCCATGGTTCAGCAAATATTCATTAGGCATAAATACAAAATCAGAGCGATTTACTGGCATCATCCACCTTTCGCCCTATCAATTTGAATACATGGCATATCCGTAATTCATTCACTTGCCATAATGGGATTGCACCGCTGTTGTAGTGGCAACCTTCAATAACTGCAACTCCAATAATGGACTGGGTCCCTTTTATCCTCTGCATACCCTACACCTACATCAATGGTAATGATTTTGCACCTCATCAAAGTGTGGAAATAATGTATCGAGGCTTTGCAGTTTTCACTTCACATTCATTAACTGTGCCTTTAACCAACCGAAGATCTTTGTATTCTTGCCTCACATATTTCTGGATATTAGAAAGAAGTGCTGTGTGAGATGCGTCTGAATAATGCTGAGGATGATGAAAGTTTGTGTCTCAAACTGGGCTTCTGTTGCACAATTCAGGAAAAATTCAGACATCCTCAAAATATGCATTTTTTGTGATCAGGGCTGATGTTTATTTTTGAGGGTCGAAGAAATCTGACAACAGTGTTTTCGTCAGATATGCATTTATTTTCAAAAAAACAAGTCGCCATCTTCCTTCGTTGTTTAGAAGTATGCTGCAATGATGCTTTGCTGTGGGACATTGGACGAAAGACATTTTTTGTGGACTTCCAAACTTCACCCGACTGTCCACGGCTGTATTTAAATTTTTACGACCTGTTCTCTAATCTCTGAATGTAAACTTCATCTGTACTAACCCATTGAAAGTGAAGTCATTACAAGCACCAGTGCTTTTGTAAATCTCCAGACATTCTCCAGAAAATGTGGTCAAAATGTCCAGTGGGTATCAGAGAGAAGACAAATTTGTCAGGTTGTTGACAGACTCACTGAAGTGGGACAGCAGCTCACGAGGGAGGGAGTGACTTTGTCTTGTCTCTGCAGCTCAGACAGTTTATATGAATTTGGGTTCAAAATAGTGACAACACAGAAAAGTACCCTGGAAAATGTTTTCTTTATGGTTAGTAAATCTATCCATGTGAGTAGCAGCAGTTGTGCCATCTTAAATGTTACATAAAAGTTAAGAACATTTATGATCCTCTAATGCTCACTGAATGTATAATAGTAAACTAAAATGTCAATATCTTACCAGGACAGAGATACATTTGATTTGTAGCATGTCAGCTCTAATACGCCTCAGATATCAGAGAAATGAAGGTGCTGCCAAAAGTGGCAAAGGGAAGGAATGAAAGATAGAGTGTTCATGAGCAGCCAGTGATGAATTACATGGTGGAGGGTTTGATTAGCTTTTTATCTGCTCACGGGACTCTGGGGGATGAGCTGAGATTGATGGGCTAAAGAGAGCTGACATGGTGTTTATTTGGACGATGCATACTTGGCTGGAGTGCAGCGTGCCACAGAAAGATGAGCAGCAAAGGCTACCCTCTTAACACGCATTTATCAGCCCTTGTCCTTGATGGTAGCCTCGCTTGTCTTAGTCAATTTAAGGAAGCTGTGCAGCCGCTAAATGTCAACGAAGCGGGCACATCTTTCCCGCTGTTTTGTGAGACAGTTTCAGTTTGCTTACCTGGAAAGGGCACAGGAGCGTCTCAGTGATGAACACTCATGATGTTAAAATCCCAAAATCGATTCACGAGTACAGTATTGATCCTCTGCATTTAGTCCCACCATGTACAGGTGTTATCTCTGCTGCCACGGAGGGAAGCACTTAAACTATGCCATAGATTTTCTCCAAGGTAACAAGGTCACCTTGAGGAATCTTAATGGGAAATAAATCTAGCTTGCTAACATTTAATAAGATAATGACTGAAAGCAGGTCAGAGTACACATGTGAGGGGGGAACGAGTGTCTTCGAACACCTGCAGCTTATTTACAGCATGCCAGAAATAACTGGAAGCTAATCACACATGAATAACAAGCTTGGATAGAGAGTCTTGGTGAATAAATCCCTTTGGAATTGAAAACTCAGTGTTGATTAATAATGTATAAATCCTATTTTATTCTGATAGAAGTCCTGGACTCACAGAATCGTAATCAGATTAACTGTATTTAATAGAATAAACATTTAAGACTTGGCAGGAGTACATGAATAGCTTGTTATCAGTACCGTACCTTTAATCATGTCGTTAGTGATATGCATGACTCATACACACAGAGTCTCTTGAAAATATGCAGTGGATCTATAGATTAATGAAACCTTAGAAAATATAGATGCATATGCATTTTTAGGCATGTGCAGTATATATTTTTATTTGGCAGTTTGTGGCTTAAGACTTGGAGAACGACACTGGGATTTGAACTGTAACTATGTTAATAATCAGTGTCTTTTCAGTCATTTTTCAAGCAAAAATGTCAGATTTTAGACTGTTGGTTGGACAAACTAAGCAACTTGAATACCTCACATTGGATTTTTGAATTGTGATGGGAATTGGTCTCATTTTTTTGACATTTTTATTGATTAACTGAATAATCAATGAACCCCGAAAAAAATCTGCTGATTAATTGATAATGAAAATAGTCCTTAGTTGGAGCCCTAGCTGCTATCCACATCAAGACAGTCTTGGAGGGTTTCATGATGTTTTGAATTCTTTTAAAAAAGGCCTTTTTTCACGATTTGTTATTGAGAGACCCATTACTGTTCAACATGGTAATTATGTCTCCTTAGAGAAAAATCCTTAGACAACAGCGGCTTTCAAAAGATTTATTATACGCCTTGCACAGATAAATCACTTTAAACAATAGATTTGTTGAGAGTTAGATTGAACTATTTAATTTTTTGAAGGAGTGTAGATGAAGCAGGAAGGGAGGGTTTCTATTTGTAAAGACAAAATAATTGTTTGTGTTAAGAGCTTAAATCACAAAGGAGAAAACAATCAGTGTGGTTTTGTATTTTAGCAGTATGGCATACACTGTGTGTGTGCAGTTTGTCAGCATCCATTTCCTTCACTTTGAGCTAATACCCTGTATTGAGCAACAAGCAGGCATGCTCCAAACAGAAGCCAGAGCTTAATAGCCACGCCTAATAAAACCTAGTATTTCTAAAATGGGAATCAGTGCATCCAAAGTGTCTAAAACAGTTGGGCTAATGGGCTTTGATGACAGTCAATGTGCAGACCTCATCTCTCCTCATAGATTCATGGGATGGGAAACCAAAGGGCTCATATGCTGGTAAAGTGGATATGGATTGATGCTGTTTACAAAGCCTTATGCACAGACACACATAAGCAGGGAGTATTAACCTCTGATCACTTGTACAATGAACAGACCTTTTAAATCAAGTTTGCTGTGGATATAAATAGACAAGGATGCATCTTACAGAAACAACTGAACAATCTGTTGACGTGCATTTGTCCTATTCCAGTCTTTAAATGTAATCATGTGTTTTAAAAACAACATAATGGTGATTTTCAGTATATCTCCAACCAAAAAGCTTAATTTCTTTGGACATCCATGATTGCAGAGATGCAAGCTGTGTAAAAGTGTTAACTCCAGCTAAGTAGGCATCGGCTTCCTCCTTAGAGTCTGTGGCCTATTGGTATGATTTAGAAAATCTCTACACTGGCATTTATTGAAGTAGTGATTTTGGACTCCCTCATCGCTGTTTGTTCACTGTCAAACCAGTCATGTTAAGCTTGCCCTTATTGTGACTTTCACTCAGGCTGACATTGCCTGTAGCTTCATGATAGATGAGTTTCAGCCTTGTTGGAGTCATGTGTGTGCCTGCCTGCCTGCCTGCCCGATAGATGGTCAAACTAGTAATCATGCCAATTGAAAAGCCTGCTCCAGAATTGGATGAAAGATTGAATTTCTCAAAACCTCCACAGAGCTCCCTTCGCTGTACTCCTGGAGCTGGTTTGTTCTCCAGTTATTGTTCAACGTCTGTAATGCAAATTGAGGAATGCTAAATCTCTCTTGAATTGAAATATCTTTTTCATGCATGAATCATTTAATTCCAAAGTTATATTTTTCTTCAGTGTTTGTTTTTACTCTGTTCTTAGGCAAGCCAAGAACGGGTATTATTATCGTTTTGCAACCCTGCTTTTGTAAAATGATAAATGAATTAACCTTGTATTCCACTGTATCGAACACTATGCATGAACAGATAGACTAAATTTGAATTAAGATCCTTCTTTCTCAGGTTGCTCCTCCCTAGTGCCTTTGCTTTTTCTCCTTCCAAAAAGAGCTCCTGTGGTGTATTTGGACTAGTGTAGCGCAGTTGACAATATTTACAATTTTTGTCTAGACAGCAGCTGTGTTTGACCAGCTTAAGTCAAATGCTAACATCTAAGCTACTGGGTGAACTGTACAGACCAGCAGCCTATCTACAACTGCACAAGTCTTTCTGAAACCCTCTTTCATAGCATCACCCAGTACAGCTCTGTATTTATATGCAAATGCAGCTCCTGTGAAGTGTCAGTCTTAAATTAGTCGGAAGTAATCCTGCACTTTTTTTTTCTTGGTTTCAATCCTTTGCACGTAAGATGCTTTGCTGTTCGTAATCATGGGATGATGAAGGAGAATCTGCAGCTTTTTACTTTCAAAATGACTTCTTTTTCATCGTGCTGAAAGCTTCCCAAAACTCAGAAATTTGGTGCTTTAACATTTGCATCAGATTGAACTGTAATGCTACATCTCCATTTTCTAGTCCCGAGCTCATTTGTCTGAATATGTGCCCCAAATCTATTGAGAAAACCTATGATAGTGATGATATGCTGTCTCTTTACTCAACCTTTTAGCGGAAAAGATGAAAACAGGATTCTTGTAGTTTTCAAGTCTGTTTGATGAGTGTTCTACCAACCTTAATGAGCACCAAAAAGAGCCATGCTTTCTCTCTTTGTAACCCTCTTTCCATTTCCTGAGGTATTTTCTATGACAGAATACCAGAAAATATGTACATTTCATGTTGAAAAAGGAGGTTAGCATGAAACACGAGCCCACCCTCAAAGTCCTAAGTGGTAAGGTCTGACGTTGAACATAACCCATTTTCAAATCTAATCAGCAAAAGCTGCATTTGTGGTTTGTTTATTGTGCTATAACGGACCCCTTGACACATAATACAATAACATAATATAATATTCATCAGATAGCATGCTGTCGACAAACTCTTGGATAACCACAGTGTTAATAATTGAAAAGGGCACAGGCTTCAATGCAAACATAAGGGCAGGGATAGATTCATTGTGTAGTAATGGCTCAGATCATGGTGTTTTCACTGCTGAGATGGTCTGTTGTAAATGAAAAAGATATGTTGAATAGTTGTTTATACTGTTCATATGTTGACCATTTGGTTAATGATATTAAAACACAGTTTTATCAGATATTAAATGAAGGAATCCGTCTGTCCAAGGAGCCTGTGTGATACTCTCAATGGTCTCTAGTAAATTCTTATGACGGCTGCCCGGACCTGTCAGCATGTATAACTCTTACCGTCCTCTCTGACGTCCATTTGAGTCCTCAGAGAAGGAGGTGGAGGTTTGGCAAACGGGGCGGAGATGCCGGAGATCTGAGGTTCTTCCAGTTCACCACAGGCAAGAGCTCCCTCCACCCAGCCCCCCTGCCCTTCTTTTGGCTCAAAAACCAGCAGTAAAAGGTCAAAGCATCCACTGCCGCCTGACGCGTTATTTGCCCTTTCTGCTCGCCAAGATCCCCCATTGACCTCCAGTCACATTCCCTCCCTCTCTGGTGATCTCCTGCAAATGAGATTTTCAAAAGAGTTGTTCTCTACCTTTTAAACAGATTATAGTCTCTATTTCTATTAGCAATATATGAATTACCTCTGATGTAGTGCTCTTATTGTGTCCTGTTTTCATTAGCTGTGCTCTCTTTATCTTCCTTATCTACACTCAATTCTCTCATGTACTCTGTTTTCCAGGCTATGATATTTATACAGAGACCTTCAGTGAAAGCTACATGATGATGTATAAGAACAAACACGTTTTCAGCTTTGTGACAATGCATTATTCAGAAAAAACAATCTGTTTATTGAATGTTTCACTCATCTTCAGGATGTAGGAGAATATTATCCTTCAGTAAAGGAGTACTTTATCAAAGTTTATTTAAAAGACACATTTTGACATGGATATGCAGGTTTATTTTCCATTTGGCGGGTAAATCTCTGAAGGCAGAAGGCCACACTGGCAAGAAATTGTTTGTACCAAAATAGTCATGTGATAAAAGATGGCACCCATTTAGTCCAAATAGAATTGCTCTACAATTTTCTAGCTTCTGGGTGTACTTCATGGTCGTCAGTGGATTGAAAACTCATGATAGAAAGAGTCATAATTGATCTTGTTTGCAGTTTAAGGTGTTCTGTCAACAGTTTATAGATTTTTCTTTGCGTGGAAAATGCATTTTGGATTGCGGGGGAATTTCCCCGACTGCGAGTGACCACTGGGCAAAATTGGACACAGGCTGAGCGCCACTGTTGTATCCACGTCTAAATAGTCGATTCATGGTGAAGACAGGGACTTAATGGTGCATTTAAGTACACCTGCTAACCTCAGAAATCAATACTTGAATGGCCAGTGGTCATTACTTTCTTGATCTTTCACTACAGCATTTGTAATAATTAGATGTTAAAATCAGTACATGATGAAATGTCCCAAAAATCCAATCAAATCTTTATAAACAAAAAATTTCTTCGGAGTACCTTGGTGTGCATATTCAAGTTGTTTTACTGCAGCATTATTGAATAATAAATGATTAAACTCTTATCAATATGCATATATTTTGGCTCGCACAAATATGCCTGGCTGGTGGATTTTGTTCAGCTTGGCTGGTGAGTCAAAAAGAAGATTTTGGACACTGGTAATGGGTAATAAATAGGCTTACATTGTACATCACTGATGCATATCTTGATTCAAATAATTTCTCTTTGTTATTCCTTTTCCTGCATATATGCAGGATGAAGCAGAAGTAGGAGCAGATGAGTTGGAGAAGGATTTGGAAGCTTAGAAATGACAGAGATTATCCCAGAAAATATATGGCAACTACACAATAAAGAACATTCCCATTTTTGGTACATTTATTTTATAGACTGTGCTGTTATTTTTCAAGTAACCAAAGCTATATGCCAAAAGCTGTGATAAGGTGACATCCTCCTAAAGGGAAACCCAATATAAGATAGCTGTGATTGATGTTATCCTGATTACATCTTATCCTGTTTGTAGGTTATTTCTCTCTGTTATTTGAAATATTCAATATGGATTCTGGCATCAGCATTTTCATCTGTATGAACAACTTATCTTGACTGAATCCTGAACTGGGAGGATATTATCTTGCACCCTGAATACTCAATCTACCAGCATTCATAGCACAATATGTATTGAGTGATGAGCGAGATACTGTAGCCCCACCTGCTGTACAGGAGCATACAATGTCCAGGCCATGTTTCAAACACACAGCCAGGAGAGAGGAGTACAGCTCATCATGGCTTATTATTTTTAGGCTGCATGCTTCTGCTTCTCTGCCCTGTAATTATGCATGCAACTGGCACACGGCAAGTTATTTATACTGTGGAGCGTGTTGCCCAACTGCCACGAATCTTCTGATTGGTGCAACTGCTTTTCTAGGTCAGACAGTGGATCATATTCACACACGCACACAGCCAAATATTCCCTCTTACACACAACCAAATGCTTCCACCGGGGAAGGTGATGTGCATTATTCGCCTGGTTGCTCCTCTTCCTCCCCAATCTAAATATAAACATGACTCACAGCGAGCGATGTCACTTGCACTGACTCAAGATGGCGGCATACCTTCAGCGGTTCTTTACTAAGTCTGACAGGTTCTCCTTTCCCAGTTTTCGATTGTTTATTTATTTATCCAATGGCTGAGAGACACACCCAAGCTTCACAGTATGCTCCTTCCTGTAAGTGAAAGATCTATAATTGGTGTTGCTTGGGAATAATCTATAGGTAATAAATGTGGCTCTGCCAGCTGTTGTGCGCTGTTCAGTGGCCTCAAGGGGTGGTTATCAGGTGGGTGCTCATCTGGCGGCTGCAGAGGCAGGATGAGATCTGGCTCTGCCCCATCGACTCTCTTTCTCTTCCGCTTTCTTTCTCTCCGTCTCTCTCTCCTTCCCTCTGTCTCGGCGTCTCCTGGGTGTCTGTGCCCTCGGACAGGAGTTGGTGTAAACGTAGCAGAGGAGAAATGTATCAGTGTATCATCCTGTTCTCGGTATCAGGCAGTATTTTTGCTGTAAGAGAATAAACAACATGGATATTGGAGGCGTTTAGGATGCGACATTGGCAGTGAAGTACGGTAAGAATCATGTAGATACAGCATATTTACTGGATGTCTAACCAATATGCAGTGATGGAATGTATAAAAGTACAGTTTTGAGTTACTTGTACTTTACTTCAATATTGCTTACTACTTACTTCCATTACTTCCTTCTTCTTTACTTTCTATATTTCCCATCCATTACATTTTGGAGGGAAACATTGTACTTTTACTCCACTACAGTTATGTCAAATGAAAAACAAACTAATTCTGACAATCAGGAAAAACTGAATATCATATCAGACGATTGTTCAGGCCGATAATTGGTCAAGCCATAGTTAACAGTATAAACATCCATGTAAATATTTGTATAATGTTGTATAAAAACTTTTACTTTTGACAGTAAGAATTAAAAGACATTTTCTGGTTTCAGATTCTTTGACTTTTTTACTCAAGTACAATTCTTATTGGAGACTTTTACCAAAGTAATGTTTCTTTACTCTTATGCAAGACCTTTATGATATTTTTTCACTGGTCTGTGGCTAAAGATGAGAAGCTGCTAGCTGAATGTTTTATACACTGCTCTTTGCTGATAAGTGAGGAGAAATATCAGATTTGTTACCATCAGATCTTTTTGTATTTTGCCAACCAGGCTGTCAGAACAGAGTCAATCACCAGTGCGACCAAATCATTTTTCACATCCACACCCTCTAATTTTCGCTCTCATATGCAGTGAAATGCTGCACTGTAGAGGCCTTCTGTCATTAAGGAGAGCAGTTGGACAAAACACAGCAAAGCAAAGAAAGGATTGGATTTTGAGCCAATGCTTGGCGTCGAGGATGAGAGCTTTGAGCTCAAGTTGTTCTCAAAAGTTTAAGCAAAGGATTTGGACTGCTGTTTACTATCTGCTGGCTGTCTATCATTCCCAGCAACTACCCAGCCTACTGCTACTACCTTCCCTGAAAATTACACAATGCAACCAGATAAAGTGCTGAAGCAGAGAAAGACCTGTGAAAGAGACAGTCTGCTCTGATCCTTTTCAAACATTCAAAACTGGAAAATCTTTTGCCAACCATGAACAGTTCTGACAACAACCTCACACAGCATCTTGATCTTGTAGTTTGTTCACTCAGCTGAATTGACATTAATTAGTTGTGCTGGTTATAGTTGTCGTTTTGATGGCAAAGTTGACTAAGAGACTACACTTCCATGAAAAGGTTTTACAGCTTGTTAAAATATGGTTAATGTAAAATATTTTGTTGTGTTGTTCATCATAATACTCTGCCATAAGTATGACCTTACTTCCCACATATTCATAATCATAGTTTGAGCTCATTTCAGTCCACCGTGTTGGTCTGACTACCAGCTTTGTCACCATATCGATCATCTCAACGCCACAAATGATGCCTCATTGGTCATTGTTCCTTGACCAACCTTCAACGTATTTTTATTTTCAGCTCCTTTATCACATCCATCTATCACACTTCACTGCAACACATCCCTTCTCTCTACCTTTGAAAGAAGATAAAAGGAGAACAAGTTTCACTTCATTTTGTCCATCTGTGTGTTGAGATTGGCTGATTATTATCACTGTTGATAACACTGTCAGAATTTCCCAGAATACATATGAAAATGTTCTGATACTCTCAGAGAAGCTCTCGGTCACATTGCACTTGCCCGTGGCCTCAGTGGGTGAGGTCTGGTTGTTTCCAACCCAGACAGGCTGGACTGAATGCCCGCCGCCTGGAGGAAAAAAACCTTTAAAGTGCTCTCTGTCACTTTACATTTCCAGCTGTATATTAACATTGCAGGCTACAGAGCAAGGGTACACTAGAGAACATTAGCCACTACTTAAAGCACACATCCCTCAGGCTACAAACTCAATGTGTTGACCAGCAGCTTGAAAACCTAGAAAGGTTTTGCTCCACATTTTGTGGAATTTAGTTAATTTAGTTTTTCATGTCTGTTTGCCTTGTCTTGTCCCCAAATTAATGTTGGTTCTGCTTTCTATTGCCTTGTTGGAAAAAAAAAACAACACAAAATGACCTTTAAAACCCTCTAGAGAAGTACCAGATGTCCTTTGGTCTTGGTAGTGACGTGGTACATGGCTCCTTCTCCAAGGCTAATATTTGTGCTTGGTGAGACGTGACTTCTTGAGTGCACTGTGTCCTAGTCCACTTAATGAGCAGCCACTGTAAAACAGGAGATTTATATTGCAGAGTCTGAAATGGAAATGTACCAGTATGCTATGTTCAAGGGCTCCCATCAGCGTCATGAGTCAGACATATCTACGTCAGCATTGACCATGGGTTGTTGAAGAAATGTGCAAAATAACACCTAAACCTTGAAGTGTGGATGTCTCTGTGTGTATGGGCATGTAGCCACAGCTATTACGAAGAGACAACTCTATTCTATAGTTTATACATCAAGATGTGTATGAGCTGGTGTACTGTGTGGTTTGTGGTGTCCCACAAGCTTTCCAGAACAAACTGATGAATATGAATTTCTTTCGGGTACATACCGCTCCTTCACATTCTCACCCACCCCTCCTCCCAGCAGTCCCCTCCTCACATCTCCCTCCAGCTTCGCACGACTGTAGCAGTGCAATCTTCACATGCAAATGTCCTTGAAGGTGGGTGGGCAGTTGATGTGACCAACTTGGGTACGTAGATTACATTTGCATGTGATTTGAGGGGAACAGGGGCTCAGTGGGAGCTGCTATGCAGGAATAACGAGTCAGTAGAGGGGCCTGATTGCGCTCCTCCATTTACTCTTCAAATTACTTTTTGTTTGTCAACGAGGACTGACTTTGAGGTTTCTCTTACATATTTGGTTTTGTCTTTGGACTGTGAACCATGAAGAACTAGCTTGTACTTTTTTGTATGTTATTTACACTCAGTTGCCAGTATTATTTTTGTAATAGAGAGTCGAAGTCTCTCCCTTCAGGTGGACCATCATGAGACATAATGTCAGGAAAAAAATATGTACAGTAGTTGATGTTAAGAGACAAATACATTTCTGATCCCTTTGGAATTATGACATGAATTTCACATATAGTCATTTATATTTGATGAGTTTAGAACTTGAAAACGCAGTTTTAGAAATAATTTAAAAGTCTAATAGTTGCCTCTAAAATGTTGTGGTTTGGAAATATTATTAGCTATTGATTTATTTTATGAAGTATATATCAAGCACAAAATAGGACATTCCGGAATATCAACAGATTCCCAGGGAGACTTTGTTTGAGGAGGATTTTTATTCTTTGAGGCAGTTTACATATTATATATATATTTTGCACAACCATTGCAATTCATTTAACCCTTTATTATTAGATCATGAAATTTCTGTCACATACATGTACCCACGTCACAGCGAAGAGCAGCAGATCTGTCCAGCACAGACTAGTTCACATGACGCAACAGGCCACATTACATAACACACATCTCTACTGGAACTGGAGCAGAAAACCACACGAGAAAATCATGGGACTCTCCCCGCCCGCTCCCTGAGAGCTCATCACCATTTTCATAAAAACAAGATTGTCTATACATATGCAGAAAGCATAATCAGAAGAGTAATTTAACACCCCAATCAATGGCTGGTTACGTTTTCATTAGGCACTAATTAGTAATCTATATATGATTTTCCTGGAGAGGGGTCTGTTATAGCCCTGGTAATTGCTTCTTATAATAATGCAAATGGAATAAGATCAGTTCTGAAGTTGTGGGCTGAGACTGAGGATGGAAACAATGGAGGCCTTTGTTTACCAAGCAGTGGTAATGAATGTAGTGTGGCACTGGGAAATTACAGTCCTCATTTTGGCATTTCCTATGGACATTAAGTTCCAATTAAAAGGGGAAATTGAGCATCCTGGGATGAAAGGATTGACTGACATTGATTACATGCACGATATAATGCAAAAGCTGAACCAATTCCATATCCCACCTCTAAATTAGCATCCAAATACACCAGCTATGACAATCAAAATTGATTATAAATCCCACGAGAGCGACTTCTTAATGTCCATATCTGTTTCAAATTTCATGAATGATCTCTTCGCACATAGCTAGAACTACCGTAGTTTCTAAGTGAATTTAATCCAAAAAACTCTTAAAATGTCTCATTCACATGTTGTATCATGTCTTCACAGTAACACATGTGCAAATAGAAGATAAGTTAACGCACTTATATGAGTGGTTAGCTACATTTTTCTTGTTGTGTCCTTGTAAGTTGTGAACTGTGCACTGTTTCCTAACAGCAAGCTGACACTTATCTATTGGTAACAAATATTAAGTTAGTTCTGAAGTTGTTTGAATTTTTTTTTTTCATTTGACTGTTAAGGCCAGCTTCAAAATTTTTGAGGTAGGTACTTAACAAAGCTAGTCTTCAGTCAAGTGTGTTCGAGCAATTTGATTTCAAAGAGAGAAAATAAGTTCTTCATAATACTTTTCACAATTGAATAGGTCGCTGATTGGAATTTCGACAAAAGCTGCTCTTAACAACGCTGGGTACTCAGTGTCTGTGTTATTCTGAAGCACTTCCTCTGTGACGTGATGATAATGTCCTGGAACAAAAAAAATACAAAAGGTCAAATTAGCATGTCATTTTTTGCTCAAATCAGCATGACGCTTATTAGTCACAAACTTTCTAAACGTTTCTGCTTGAAGGAAATGGAAAGATTGTTTTCTAACATTTTTCCTCATACTTCAAATCATGAGAGATGAGCTCCACTTGTGCATCCCACACTTCTGTCTGCATACAGAGCCGCTCTGCCTCATCTGCAGCCCTCTGCTCTGTTAATTATGGTTAATGGACATGAGCTGGGGAGGTAGAGTCCCTTCTGCCAGAACAAAAACAACTGATTAGGCCGAGCAAGCTGCGTCACAAAGAGATCATCAACCAAACTGAGTGGACTTGCATCTGACTTCAGTGGATCAGATATACCTGTTACCTCAGAGACAGCTTGAGTCCTAAGCTAACCTACATCCATATCTGTCGGGGGTAATAATGCCATTTAAAATCTGTCACAGTCAGGTTGATTGCTTTCAGGCTCATAGAATTGGTCTTTTCATACATCAAAACACATACATAGAGACTTTGCTAACTTTGATCACACCCCATTAACCTATAAACGCAGCTACCCCCTGCTTCATTGTTTCAAGGCGCTATTCTTTTTAAAAGAGAAGTTTCAAAAGAAAAAGACATTTGACAAATCACAGTTTAAGCTTTCAGGGACCTTGTGCATTTTGTTCAGTTTGACGAGCTGGACGCTGCTTTGACTTCTTAATGAAACATAAAAGGTCAGAAACGGTTCAAAAAGCTTGAGTCATAGAATACTGAATACGCCGTTGTGACAGAGCACAGATCCTGCATGCACCCTGCTGGCTTCCCCGCTGTCTGAGAGAGGAGGTGGGAATAGGCTTGTCACTTGCACCCGCAGCTGGACTCCAATACTGTAAAGAATTGAGAATATAATCACATCAAGGTGAGCCGTTGCCTTTTTCACGGCTTCAGTGTGCTGTTTGTAAAATGAGCATCTCTCACACCCCCTCACACTGCAGATGTACATTATCATGGTCAGTTCTCAGCAGGGTGTTAAACCATAAAATCATACAGTCATAGACGAGCCTGTTTGTGAAATCTGTGTTTTAAAGCAGTCGTTCAATTAAGACTTTGGGCTTGTTGAGCATTTTCTCAAAGCAGAAAGCAGTATTATGTGTGTGTTTCCTGTAAAAACCAACAACATTTAGTCTTCACCACATGCTGTCTTTGACCATTCTTTCAATTCTCATCTGCAAAGCTTGCGATAGTTGTTTCGTAATACAACAGAAATTGGTCTCACTCTTAGCAAAAAATCTCCACAGAGGTTTACTGTATTGTCCACAGCGGTACTAATTCAATTCTTCTGTCGTTTGCTGCCAGCTGCATGTCCCAGTCAAGCCATGCTCTCATCAAACAAACTTGATTAAAACAGTCTAATCTATGCGGCTGCTAGATGATGCAGTTTGTGTGTGTGTGTGTATGTGTGTGCTCGTGTGTTTCTGCCTTGATGTCCTGACGTACGAGAGGACCTTGGTTTATCCATTTAAATACAGACAGCGGGCCAAAAATAAGCATGTAGGGCACTCAGGGCCACAGGCGGCACCCTCGATGACAGCACCCTTGTAGTTTAGAACTTGAAAAACATGTTGCTTCAGAATGAAAGACAGAAAAAGTCTGTTGCGTTATGCACTGTACTTCACACAGGACAGCTGACCTAGATCTGTACAGGAGCACTTCTGAAAGAGAAGTGGAGTGGTACGACAAGACGATCAGAATAGTTCTATGTACTGATGACACAGAACAGCATTTTTTCAGAAAATTTATCACTGTAGGAGCCCACTTTTCCTAGTGGCCTGGTGTAGTTGACTTTTCCCCTAAAACTGACCTGAACAATAGTTTAAGCATAAGCGTACAACAATTACTGTGTGAAGAATTTGTAGAAAGTAAGAAATGTCGGCATTGTGTCACAGAAAAAGGCCATTGAATGTAATACCAAGGTTTTGCAGAATCAGTCAGTATTGAAGTTTTTGGGAATCCACCTTGAAAATGATCACGCCTCAAACTTCATGACACTTGTGTGAAAACTTGATATATTCTTGGGTCTAATTTTATGTTTATTTGTACATGTTCTTGGTTAGGTTGTTTCTCGACAGGTTGGTATGCACTCGGCTGAGTTTGTGACCGTAATCTTCCAAAATCACTGTCATTATTTAAAAAGTCATTAGCATCAGCTTCAGTTTTCCCTTCAAAACTCAATCAGCTTAGTTTTAAGATAAATCAAATGTGTCTTTTTGTCCTTAGAGTGATATGTTGGTGTTTTGAGACTACATAACTACAGCACCCTAGAGGGAACCCCCCTCCCAGAAAATAAAATAATTTTGGAAGATACCCATCAGAATTTGGAAAAAGACCAACAGAGGGTTCATGGACAGAATGGAGAAAAAAAATGATTACAGTGACCATAAGCTGTCATACCTACCTATGAGAAGATCAGAGCCTATTCTTTAATCAAAGTCTTGACTGTACAACTGACCTTCACAGTGTATTGCACATAGCTAATTAATTGTCTCACACAAAAGACTGTTCTGCTCATCTGAATAATAGTCATATCACTTGGCTGTAAAGTAATGATTGAAAGCTTACACTTTGCAGCTCCCTCAAATTCAAATTGCTTCATTCCTGTTGGGTTGAGGGAAGAGGAGAAATAAATGTTGGTCCGTTGGACACAATGAGGTATATTGTCTGGTGTGCAAACCAAATTTCATGGGAGCTCATTAGACGGGCCACCTCAAAGGCTCCCAAAGAAAGAATTGGCGAGAAGGATGAGTGCAAAATTTGATTTTCTCTACTCTCTTAACTGCAAAATAGCCAGTACTCAGTCTGAAACTAATGAATGGATCTGGATGGGATCTACTGTATGTGGCTGAGCTCAAATATATGCACACACAGTAGCAAGGGCAAACATGCCCTTGAAAGGTTATTGGTTATTTTCTCGCCACCAGTTTTGAAATGAGAAGAATTAGTGCTGTAAGTGGAGTATATTTAGATAAGGTCTAGTGTGTATGTGTGTGGGTGATTTGTGCTTATCATAAGGTCACACTTACCCATTTCAAACACTGAAAACAGTGGATTTTCTACAATAATGCCTCAGTAGTGCAGCTTTGTGTTTTCATACCCCGCATTTTTCATGCTCTTTTTTTTCAAGCTGGTTTCAGATCTGAGGCAATAAAATTGCAAATAGGCATTTCTGTCAGTAATGAAGGGGCTGTGCTACAGTGAAACACTATCAGTCGTTATCTAAATGCACAAAACACAAGTTTATTGAACGGTCAAGCAATTTGTGGTTCTATGGTTTTAGAACATTCTCACTCAAGTCTCAGTTCTTTCTTATTGACTCTGCCTGGGTGCATTTTGTTGTTATTTTCTTTTTTTCTGTAGATATGGACAATGATGCATTGTATAAAGATATTTTCAGCTGCTCTAACAGAGTTTGATATCAGAAAATATGAAAGGGCTAAAGTGGAAACATCAACTTAAGTTCGGTGACCCACAAATTAAAGTTTGGAACTTGAATCATCCTCATATTTTGAGCAAGGTCATATAAACCATGGTAAACTATGGTAATATAAAACCATTTTTGGGCGGGCATTTCCTTTGGCAGTATATGACTGACATTTTAAAGCTAAAGCTTGCTGGTTTATTTTGCGAGGCAGCAAGCAAACAACTATGGCTGCTCCTGAAATGGTTAGCATAGATGCTGCTATAGCATCAATAACATTAGTACTGAACTATTTTTTCATTGATAGATGAGAGCACGGAAGACTTTTCTTGATGCCAAAGGTATTTTTGGTCTTCTTTTGACTGGCTCCTGTAAGATTTTGATTTACCAGATGACTGCGCTGGTGGCAGCGCTCTCCTACTGTTGATGTGATTGGTTCAAGGAAGCCCAGGACAGATGGTTTCTTTCTATATGGTACGAGATGTTTATAGCATTTGTTATACCATCGGCATTTTAAGACATATGTTTGTTTTAAGGTAGAGTTTGTGAACAGTTGGGAAGTGGAAGCTAGTTAGCCTAGCTTGGTAACAGCAACATTGATTCCCATTACACGTGTAAATAATAGTTCATCATAACCTGTTGAGTTATTGACATTGTTAGCCTCAAATATCTCTGTTTCATTGGTATGGTTGTAGCAATATAAAACTCAGCAATGGGTAGTCCTATAAACTTTAGCTCCATATGTTACCCAGTGATTCACACAGATGTTGGACCAAAGAAATTACCAGTACTGATATGAAACATTCTTTTTGGGGGGGGTTATATTGATCAAATTAAAACGCAAGTTAAACAAAACTCTAGGACATACATACAGATTTCTTGTAAAAAAGACATTTTAATGACTTTGACTTAAATTCCTGGAATTTGCAGAACATCAAAGTGCTGCAATGTGATATGTAATTAGAAATTAATATTCAAGCAGAAATGAAAATATTTCTAAACTATTTCTAAAACTTTTAAAAATATGATTTAACTTTTAGCTATACTGGTTATATTTAGGTTCACATGAGTAGTATGTCAGGTGTTTGTATTTGTTCCCAAACTGCCACAAAAGGGATCTAATTGCCTCTGAACATAAGTGTAACTTAGGGTTCATACTTGCAATTTCCCTGACTCTATCTATATCACTGGAGCACACTAATGAGTGTTGCCTAGCAACCGTTTAAACAGGGCTGGTAAAGTCGACGTTGGCAAAAAGACTTCTGCTCAGCAAGATCTTTTTCTTTTCTTCTCAACTTGATATTCATGTGCCATCTGCATGCAGTAACAATGCCCATTTTCACATTAACATCAGAAAGGTTGTCTTGTTCTGCCAAGACATAATTATGTTCCATTCTTAATTAGCTTCCATCATGAAGCTTTAATGCCATGTCTTTAATACAATAACATGGATGATAAGCTGAAATCAATGTTTTAAAGCTGGTCATTTATGTATAAACTTTGAAAAATATTATTGCATTCACGCTATGCCTCTTACTCAGCCAAAATAATATTCTGAAGATGAAAGATGTCCTGCATAGATTGAATTTTCTTCAGCATTGACTGCAGGACTGCAACCACATCAGGCGATTATGGCCTGAGGGATGAACAGGTTAGTTTATACATTAATAATATAATAAGATGCTTAAGTCCTTTACAGAGTTGTTATGACTGGAATCACAATCTGAAACATCCTATTACCAAGCCTTCAAATACGAAGACAACCCTCTCATCACAGAGTAATGATTTCCACAGAGATCTGTTGAGGCAAGTGAGCCAAATACGACTCAAATTATCATCGATGGCAAATGCTCCACATTTGCTTTGCACCTGTGGAAGCCAAATAATGCAGTTTGATTGCATGATTATCCAGAGTGCAGACTCTGAGTGCTGTCATTCAGTTTGATTGTGTTGCATGAGTGGATTGAGTCCTGATCAACCTTAAGCAGAGGGTAGGGAGAGTTCAAAGAGTATTTGATCCACTTTCAAGATTGGTTCGTGTTCTGTGAATCTATAAAATATCTCATCAGAAATCTGGGTTTAGCTCGCTCTCTGGCAGTCTATTAGTGTATCACTTAAACAAAGACAGATTGTGTCTCAAGGAATTGTGTTATGGATCTGGATGTAATCCTAAGAGCATTGCCTTAAACAGCTTACCCAGACTGGCAGAGACTTAAGATGCTCCATTTCAAATTAAACAGTGTTTGATCGATGTTTGTCTTAAAGTGGGTCATCCTGACCAGAGGTGACCAGTGAGCCTGGCAGAAAGCAGCACCCGGTCATGGTTGTCTCCTCCAATAAACCATGTGAGACATCAAGTTATGCAAAGTCTGCTTACCTTTCAACTCCTGCATGACAAGTGAGTCATGTGTCTCAGGTGCAGTAATGGATGCAAGTCTAGTAGTTGTTTTGTTCTCTTTCTTTTCAGCAGACGCCGAGCAGAAACGCCTGTGATTGAAGTCGAACTAACTGTGTAAATGTAAGGGGTAAAGGCTTTATCATTCAAGGACAGCACCGGAGAGGCAGGACTTGCCAGTGCTGTGTCATCATCATGCAGGGAGACCATCTGAATGTTATTATGCTGTCTGATTTGAGTGCCAGCTTCAAGGGCATTCTCCTCTATTCAGACAGTTATTGAAGTTCTCGACCGGACCCAAACAACATTTAATTTATACAACAGAAAAACATTTCACTTTATTCACTCCAACCCTTAATAGGCTTACATCATTTACTTAATGCTGAGTGCTCACAATTTGCTCCATTCTGCTTGGTTGTAGTAATGTTCTTGATGAGGATGTCTCAGGCTCCAAGGTAATGGCTATTTTCTGGCTCCATCACAGGAAAACATCTCAAAAAGTGCTCCTAAGTAATCCTGGCCCCTTGTGACCAATCAAAGTGCCTCTACGAGAAAACACGCCCTCCAGATTGTTATAAAAATGTTCTTCAGTGGGTGAGATTCGATTTGAGTATGTCTGCCTGCAGCTTTGTAGTTTTGTTTATCGACTGTCTTCCACCTACACCCAGAGTAGTGCGCTGGCAAAGCCTTCAGTGGCTTGAACAGTAAATATATATTTGCCAAAGAAACGTATATCCATAATCAAAGTGACAACTCTGTTTCATCAGGCTATGTTCTCCCTGGAGACAATCAAACCAAAGCCATAGATGCGCCTTACTGGATACGCCTGTTTCGTATTTTCCTGTCACATATTCATTTTTCATTTGCAGGCATTCAGATTTGATTGTTACCCTTGCACAAGTAAATGGGCAAAAATGCAATTTATTGTTAAATGTCATGCAATCTAGCCCAATGACAAAGAGACATCTCAGGCAGCATAATTAGTAGGCACATCGTACCAGGCTGTTCCTCTTTTCTCCCCCCTCTCCAGCATCTGTAGTGGCCTGATTATCAAATGTTTTGATGTCAAGAGAGAGAAATGTTGACTGACAGGCCTGGCCAGACTGGAGCAACAGATCATACAGTAACTGACAGCAGAGACTCATCTTTTCTCCTTTGTACAAAAAAACAAAGCAAACAAAACATTTAATTATTCTTACTGCCTCAACAGACAGAGGCAGGGCTGACTAGATGTGGAGAAAAATTAGTTTGGCTGGGCCATTTTTATGTGGGTTCACTGTTAATCCTCAAAAGAGATGGAGTTTGAATGCTATTACCTCAGAGTGGGGAAAAAAAGACCTCACAGGAAAGCACAGGGATAGCACAAAAACTAATTTAATGATAAGGTTCAACGACAAAGGGGTATTTATCACTAAAATCCATAAAAAAGGACGTATTCCATCCTCAGCATCATCATAGTCGTGCTGTAGAGTAAAGCCCGACCAATACTCTATTTTTGGAGCCGATGCCGATATAAGGGAGAAAATAATTCTCCATTCTTCGATGCTCAACTTTCTTTCAGAGAAAACATACCAGTTATAAGCTTGAACCTGTAAGGGCTTCTCAGGGAGCTTGTCTCACTAGTCATTACCCCTGTGTTTCTGCTGATAAGCACCACAAAACTTCTTGGAGGTGCTGGTTTCACAATGTTTTCTTTGGGGGATTCAGACGTCTTGTCGCCCTGTGCTGATTGGCTCTGCTTGAGTTAGATATCTGTTTTAGTTAGATGCCAGTTCTGAGTTTCTGGCCTGGGCGTGTGTGCAGGCATCAAGGAGTACCTTTTTGCTTTGGACAGATGGTGTATTTAATCACAAAAAACATGTTTGACCTTCATCGACCAAAGCTTGTTTATAATTGTGGAGTTTTAGTCTGTCCTTCGATTGTTTCTCCTGGCTAGAGTAAATACTTTTAGGATTGATTTCTCAGTTAGTCAGGTTCTGTTGAGTACTTTCAGATTGTCATTACAAATAGGAATGCTAACTCGTGTATATACAGTATGTATAAATGTATATAGCTTCAGTTTGGGGGTCTGAATCCATTCTGGCCACACAGACGTTTCAGGCAAGACGCCCTTCTTCAACGTGTATTCTGGGAAAATCCACGCCAGAATACAGGTTGAAAAAGGTAGTCTTGTCCGAAAGTACAGTCATTTGGCAAGAATAAACTTGACAGTCCTCAAATGATCCATACCAAATACTGAAATTGTTAAGGAAGACCAGACATATGTGTTATACTGGATACATACCGCTTTTTCATGCTGTCATTTGTTTTTACGTAACTATCCATAACAACCACGTCAGCCCAAACAAAACATCATGTACCGGTCCACATATTTCCTTTTTCCGGAGAAGAGAGATGTAAACTCCAGTTGTCACTCTACATACAAAACAAGACATTAGTCACGTATGGTATGTTCACAGCTCAAAAACAGGAGGGGATACCAGACAGTGTCATATGGCAGTCTTATTACATCCCACAAAAAGTGCCCTTGTGCAAAGGTTTGGCAGAATAGAGGTGTATTCATCTTTTGGCTGTTTTCGAACAGCCTGGTTGGCATTCGTCTGCCAAATTCTTTGAGCCAAATTCAAGTATGCCTCAGAACTGGCCGTTGTCAAGGCTGCCTGTCTGGCGGGAAGGAAGCAACCAGCCTCAGAAAAACAATGGAAGTGGCTCCATCCAGCCTTCAAACTCTAAGGAGAAGATGGCAGTAGATTTTCAGAATGATGAAGGCTTCTCCTTCTCAGGGGTAATATCTCCATACCGGATATTGGCTTTGTGCCCTGCCGCCAAACAGAGGGGCTACCATTGTTCCTTAAACACTGGTCCCCTCTGCTTCTTATTAAATAGATATTGAGATCTAAACACCAAACACCAATATGAGCCTGAGCTTAATGTTTTTTATTTGTGTTTTTCTTGAGACTGACCATCCTAGGCCATATGAGTTTGCAGTGTTGTGTACACAAGATAATATTTGATGTGTTGTCTAGAGGAACAAGATAACTGGAGGGTGGGATGGAGAGTTGTTTATCTCAATTTCAGATATTTTGATCTAAGAGCAATGTGATACAGTCATGTAATATTTGCTGTGTAGAGTGCTGGACACTGGTCATGGTGACCAAAAGATCTCTCATCACTCTTCAGTTTGTGAAGTAAATTATAAGGATATTTTCTTTGTGTGATATCATAACATTTTCTATGATGATGACGTAGGCTACATGTATTTTTTTCAGCGTGGTATGCCCAGTAGGATCATATAGGTTTAGTTATTTGTATGTATGACTCTAAATTTAACTTCAAACACACACAAAAACCTTTATCTTCAAATCAAATCAGATCAAATCAATCTTTATTTGTATGGTGCTTTTCATACATAAAGTAGCACAAAGTGCCTCACAGAGATTAAAAACAACAGAGATTGAAGCAGCAAAGAAAATCAAGAAAAGAAACTCAAAAAAACCCAACCCTCTCACCCCCCGAGATATGCACAGAGACATACACAAACATACACACTCATATACACATACATACGCACACAGACCCACTAGCTGTCACTAAAGAGACTTGGCCGGCACAGTTGCGTATGGTCAGCGTAACTATGAAGCTGATGCCGTGCCTCCTGATGACGTCCCCAAGGGGAAGCATGTAAAGATTAAAAAGATCTTGATTAAAAAGATTAAAAAGATCTTGATTGAAAGCACAATAACAGTCAACATGTAATCTAACAGGACCCTTCAGCTCCAACTATTCAGTCAACATAACAGAACTTAAACTACCTGACAATGGATGTCACCTCCATGGAATGCTGCTGTAGTCAAAATGATGATTTTGATTTTTAATCCCAAAAATTGAAAATTAATCTCTGAGCTCTTGGTCAGGTCAGGTCTTTTTTGTTTGATTGAGTTACAATTAATGGTAGGAATGACATACTGTACATTTATATCTATCTCTATCACATTGAATAAATGCATTACTATTTTATTTATATTAAATATTACTTGCAGTTTAGCACAGTTAAGTTATTAGGCTTAATCAACAGATCACTGCTATATAACTGTTGCATGAATTAACATAATGTTGACAGAATTTAACATGACACCAATAAAATATACAGATGTTGGTTTAATTGAACCTGAAACAGTTTGTACTTCCATGTTTGGTGGGATTGCTTAAACAAACAGTCCTAAAAAGGACCTCAGTAAGGACACAACATGAAAAGAGACTCCCACTCCAGCTGGCTTGGTCACTCTGCTGCTGATGAAACCGATGGCTTCGGTACACAGATCAGCAATGAAACCTCCACAATAATATTGTTTGAGCCCACCTCCAGCAGGTTCCCAGGATGAATGTTTGCTGGGGATATTAGAGTAAAGGCAGGGCAGCATGAAATGGCTTCTTTGAATATGAGAGCGGAGAATGAAAGACAGGCTGCCAAAGTTGTGATGGTGCAATAGCCATGTAAGCTATGAAATAAGGTAAAACACACAGCCAAGCATTTTATGAGCGTTTCCTCCTAAGGATTAGGAAAATGAAAGATAAACACTCAACATTTTGCCAAATATATTAACGCTGTTAGCTCATTAGAACTAGAGCTGATTGGCTTTTAAATATCTTTCCAAGGTATTTAGGCAACCTCTCTTATCTGTTCAATCTTACATGTCACTTAATGAGACAGCTCCTAAATTCTGTTTTCTTTGCCCATTTTTTTAAACCATATTTCATTCTTTGCTGTAAAATCAATCACGGTGTTCTCTCTCTTTGATAGGCACAATATTTATAAATAGCAACAACAAACTCATATTTACGCATTTAGTATTGTGATGAACACGGCTTTGGTTTATTTAAGGGCATTCCCTGTAAGTGATTCAAGTGCAGTGACATCTTTTTTTTATGCCTCCTGCTGTGGATTTTAGCTTTGTGTCCCCATCTCTAAAGGTAAAGGATCTATTCTTGACCATACCACTGTAAAAATAGAAATGTCTTTAAGCCCTCTTCACCTAGCTTATTGGGTATCAATGACTTACAGTGAGGCCGATGAGTATCCTTGAGCATTTGGACTCTATTTTAGGAACATATATCCCTTTGGGCAGACAGTGAGGTGTTTGTTTTTCAATCCCACATGACTGTTGCACATTCACAAAACACCTTTTGAGTAAAAGCACTGAGTTGGCTTTCAAAGCCCTCCTGCTGTCTACTGGTAAATATCAGCCTCTAATTAGCGGCTGTTTATATCTTTCGCTGAATCATCTTTTGGAAGACAGCCGGCCAGATCTGGTACTGATTTTCTGCCATTAGTAATCAATAGACAAAATATCCTCTAACTGCTCTCTCTTTCTCTCTCTCTCTACATATATATAATATGTTTCTGTTCACAAAATAAAGAATACATACTGGAGTATGTTCTCTGTAGTCTTTTTTTATTTTTTTTAACCCATCCAATTTGTGAAAGGAACTTTAAAACTATTGCACTAATGACTGAAGTTTTCAGTACTGCCACTGGCAGGGAAATTTTAAACCCCCCGTCATGGTGTGATATTGGTCACCACACTTAAATCTAATTTAGGAGGGTAACACCTCACCTCTCTGAAGCACTCCTGGCTACCCTTCTCCCAATAATATCCTCAGATTTGTCTTTAACAGCAGAGAACTTCCGAGGGCCAATTAAGAGGGCCAACTTTTAGCCCGTTCCCATGTGCTTGCTCAGGTTGACTGAGTTGGACATGTTGTGATATATGAACTTTCTTCAAGATTAAACTTAATATGAACTTAATTTAAGAAAGTGCACGAAGTACTTCATACAACCAGAAGTTTCTTATTGTTTGACACGTTATATGGCTGGTTTCCAAGAAACTTGCGAGGATTATAAACACTGACATCTATTGTTTTTATGTATTTCTACCATTTCATCACATGATTGAACTGTCAAAGATCTTGTAAAGAAAACTCTCTCTTCTGTGACTATATAGGCAGGGAAAGAAATAGTTATTACTCTCATGACTAATCGTGACTTCTGATTCTTATAGCTTGTTTATCCTTTGAACCCAATACAACTCAGCACATGGATGTTGTTCATATATTACATCTTTATGGTGTGCCATCTGCTGTCTGCAAATGAGACCAATAATTTATGTCAGCACTTATTGTAAGACATATTAACATTTTTAAGTGGAGGATTGGTGCTGGGTTGAAGCTAAGCTTTTGTTATTAAAAACCTAACTGTTTGAAACTCAAACCAGTTGATTGAAAGCCTAATTATTTCAGCTCAATTTCACTACAACTGTGCTCCTAATTCACTGGCAGGAGATTGTGGAACTTTAAGCATTGTTTCCAGTTGTGAAGTAGAATTAATATTGGGAAGCCAAAAAACACATTATGAAAGAAGAGGCAAGGTAATGGACTTGTTCCATCTGTCTGTTATGGATTACCTAAAACTTGTATTTTTTGATTCATCCAGTCACCTCCACTTTGAAATGATATTTTCTTCTCTCTCTTACTGCCATAACGTCACACTTTCTTCTTGAAAAAAGGATTTAAATGGAAACAAACTTTTGCTTTGACAGCTCAAATCACAAGCTTTGCCATGCAAAATTGGTATGTGTTGTTGATATACATTGTGCTTGACTTTTTAACACTTATTACAACGCCCATCAACCAATCACTGTCCATTGTCCAACAGTGTGTCATGAAAATGGGATGTCACTTTCTCAGTTCAACAGTAGTTGAATTACAGTAATTGGCCTATTATGGGCATTCATTCCACTTCTCTGGAGTATAAGCCTACTTCTTCTCACTTAAAAGTGGACTTTGGGAAATGTTACAGCTACTGAATGGTATTAATTAATGGCTACTGGTTAACCACTATGAACTACTGCTTTAGGCGTAATACCGTACATCTTTGTTAAAATCTAAATTGACCCATTGATTTAATTTAGCGGCAAAGCCTTATTCATACGTCTTCATGGACTCATTTGACACACTTAATTAGATTGTACCTTAGATTCTGGGTGGAATATACTGGCTGAGTGACTGGTGTGTTGTATGATGTTTTATCATCTGTGCAATTTATACCTTAAAAGAAGACGTTTTTATATTTAATGACACTGACACTATGATATGTCTTTTTCAGTGATCTGCTATTGGAAAGGAAGACAGGAAGACAAGACGCCCACTAACTGAATATATCGTAAGTGTCTGGCCACTAGCCTCTTCATTGAAACTGTATGGCCTGTGTATGTAATGGATGGTATTATGTTGGCTATTTACAGCATGCTGTAGAATCCCAGTTTCCAATTTCCCCCCCAATTGTGATTTGTAAAATTGGCCTAATTGTATTTAGTGAAAAGGACATCTTACCCTCCTGTTTTGCCCCTGACGCATACACACAATATCAATCAAATCAGTAAATCCAACAGGGAGTCAGGATGCCTGATGGCCCCTGGTCTCATTTGAGATGCAGACATTGTCCTGTTGCTTCCTTTAATGAGATCTGGAGGCGTGCAATCTAATATTCACCACTGAGCTCCAACATGGCCCCTGAGCCTGTAGCCCAGAAGGCTGTGTGCTAATTCAATGGAGTAAAGTCAGCTGTGATCAGAAGGACTAGAGTGGCCATTCCGTGAAGAGGGTGAGAGGCATTAGCCTTTTTCTATACATGATGTACTAACAAGTCCACATTTGTGTTGACTCTTTATTTGGTAGAATGGACTGGAGGACAACTGTTTTCGGGCTGAAATAATTATAAACGCCTACACAAAGGAACATAATGTCTGCATATGTAAATACAATATGTTAATGCAAAATACACATGTTGCACAGGTAACATTTTCACACCAGTGTACGTTCTCCCAGAACACACTTCAGTACCTGTGTGCTACATAAAGTGCTGTGAGACAGAGAAGCTTGACAGTATTCTCAAAAGTAAATATAAACACATTTCAACATGGAATTAGTTTGAAAGGTTTAATAAAATTAAAAATGAGTCAACAGCTACCTCACAGACATTTGAATATGTCCAAAACAAACACTGGGTAAACACTGGAGTCAGTGAGTAGTAGGATTTGTTTTGTTAAAATAACCTCAAAGTAAAAAAAAGAAAAGAAAAATGAAAAAACTGGTTAAACTATACTGGTGTATGAGTGTGCTCTGCATGCAACACATCAAGTTTTATGCCTCACCTGGATAAAGGAAACCAGGGAACACCTGGGGTTTGGCTCAGTACCCACTGGACCAAATTGGCCTCAGCTTGAAGAAGTCAACTTGGTGTTAGGGTTACCACGGTGATTCAGTTTTTCCATCACCTAACAAGCTTGTGATAAGAGTGGAGTTACTGGTGACACTGGGCTTTTTACACAATGCTCACTATCTGTAGAGTGGTAAGGAGAATTTACTGCTAATACAAGCTGAACATCTTCTACAACTGCATCTTTACATTAAAGCATTAAACTGCCATTCAACAGTGACAGCACATGTTGGCTGGTCTCAGGAAATGCAATGTGTTTAGTGAGTTTAGTACTTAACAGCTATCGTTTTTCAAAAATGCAGCTGTGGGAGTAATGGAACAAGAAAGAGCTGTTAGATGCAGAGCTGGGACACATTTATAACTGCTGGGTTTATATTTTATGTGAGCAACTACAGAAAAATCTCAAGGGAGAATTATGGGAACAAAAGACAAGAAACTTTTTGTCTGTGTCCTGTCTGTCATACCTACTCAATAATAGATAATGGGTGGATAGATGTGTTTCTTCCTGTACTTCTTTCTATTTCGACCAGAACTAGATGGAGCATTTGTTCTGACAACTTTTTAAAAAAAAGTTGCTGCTGGATGAACATTGAGGTGATAGAAGTGAAAAGATAATGTTATGTGGCAATTTGCATATTTATATAAGCTACAGTCTACAGATTTACTGCTGCCATTACTTCACATATGAGCACTAATACATAGTTTTGATGTTAAGTGGAAAAATATTTCTCCTGTATCTTTTTATTCAGGGTAGCTGGAAAGGTTTTGCCTGCTTCCTGGTAACAGGCATAGATTTGCAGAAATTACTAATTAGCACTGTCTGATTTGACATAGTGGAGCACCCACTCCTCTCTCGATGATGAAGCTCCCTGCGTCTGTCCCAGCTGTCACCAGTGATTGATGCACTGTGCACTTCCCACCTCCACTTGCCAGTGTGCACTGCTGTTTACGCCTCGTACCTGATCTCACATCCAGAGATGTCTCGGCCTCCTCCCATTAGCAGGCATATTAATCACCCTTCATGCCATATGATTGGGTTAAAATCCAAATGTACTGTGTTTCCACATTTTGCCTGAGGGAAGTCATTCTGTAGAGCCTTTATTCCTCCTTTAAGGGTGCTTCATGTTCAGCAACCACCGATAATCCCCAAAAAGGGTTGTTTCCTAGTGTCCCACTAATCCCCTGAGCTCCCTGTGGTCCACATTACAAGAAAAAAACAGACATGCTTTGACCAAATTATCTATGTGATATATAACAAGCTGGAAGTGCCTCCAGCAACACAATTTTGTTATTTTTCACAGAACTGATTAATTTTCCCTTACAGTAAACATAATTATGGGGGAAATTTTAAAAGACTTCTGTTCCATTTAGTAATGTGGAGCTTGTTTTGGCAGCAGTTTTTGTTTATGTCCACAAATTTTCCAGTGTTTTGTAGAGTTTTGGAGTGTCAGGAGGTTACAGAGCTGTCTGGGTCAGTGTGCAGACAGCAGAGAAAACCTTGTCATTTTGAAATTCCCTTTACCTTAAAAACAAATACATAGCTGCTGCAAAGTGCACTTTTGCAGATGCTTAGAGGTTATCTGAGCCATATACTCAAGGAAAGGAAAGTTATATTATTGGTAGTTCAGCTTTTGCTGAAGTTTTTCCTTGACTCCTAATATTATCCTTACAGAGAGGTGATGACTGTACCGGTGAATGTCAGCTCATGGGGACTGACAACCGTCTCATTCGATTTATAAACTCTCACTCAAACTCCCTCTGAGAGAGTGAGTAGGCTTAGTGCTGTGGAGTTATTAGGTAGTGCAAAACAGTAATAAATTCTTCCGTACATTATATTTTACTGCTCAAAGATTTAAAACAGTATGCTTATGTATTTGTAGATGTATGAGCTTAGTAAAGTTTTAATTTATTATAATTTGTCACTCATTAATATAGTCTGACTTCCAGGGGACATGACGGAGTGACTCATGACTGACAAGATGTTATTATTCAGTCTGTGTGATAAACTATAGCAATAACCAACTCGTGAGTACTTCATTGATACAAGTTTTAAATGAATGATTTTCATTTGCCCAGTACTTTGGTTTATGACCAGATACCTACTTAACTAACGACTAATCCCCATCAGGCTCAGCTGTACTTTATATTTAGTTCTATGAAGCAAATGTTAGCCAGTTAACACACTAAGCTAAGATGATAAATATGGCTAATATTATACTGCTAAAGTTCATCATGTCAGCATTGTCATTCTCTTCATGCTAGCATGGTGATGTTAGCACTTAGCTCCAAGCACGAGCATAGCTGTAGTGTTTAAGTATTTTATCTTTTTGTTTCTTCATTCCTCTTCGAGAATTATCTACGCCCATCGTCATCAGAAAAACAACCATATAGGTCGACTGTGACAGCAGCTCATTACCATATAGACACATATCGATGTTAGGTGGTGATTTCCAGCAGCTAATTATTGCGGCAGTAGAGAAAGGAGTTTCTGGCATTCGACCTATTCATTTGTTTAGATATGAGGAAAGGTTGTTTATTTAACTGGTGCACATGATATCAGTCCATGTGTATAAATGTTGACAAAGATGGTGGTAAGTTAGTTTGAACCCTTTTTTATATATTTGAAGAAAGGCCCAAAGATCCAATGAATAAGACATCAGTGGAGTCAATGGGAAGTGGAGTCAAAGAGCATTTTTATAACTACATGTGTTACCATTACTATTCTCATAAGTACGATAATATCTCCCAAAGCGGACTAGACCTTTATCAGTAGCACTGTCATTCAGTCTTCTGGCTTGTCATTGCTAGCACAAAATGAAATCCTCCTCCTCCACTGTCAAGGTTAGCATCCAGCCATGTTTCCTTTCAGTCAGGACAGACAGCAGCACTCCCTGTTCCCCTTATTAATCTCATGCCGTACTTCTATTTCATTTCCGGCCTTGTTCATTGAATCAATGTGAGCCTTCTATGCGATAATGGTGGAGTGACATCAGGCAGACAACATTTCATGTCATAGGTAGGCCGAGGAATTTCTGAGAAAAAATGACAGAAATGTGTTATGATCCTAATTTTTAAATGACTTTTGTCAGTGAAATTAGGTAATAGGATAACCCAGGTACTCTAACATGTTTGGTGTGCTATGGAGCAGTACAGTGTTACTTCAATGCATTTAAAGTACAGCACTAAATATATAGAGTAGTATTTCCCCAGTGACTCTAGTGTGTGCTTGAGGCTGCCACGCAGTGTTTAGTAACCATCAGATGGGATGGCTTGTCTCTGTCAGTGCAGCTCGATGATCCTTACAGAGTGAGAGAGAGAAAAAACTCCCCTCTGGATCAGCTTAAGAGAAGACAACACATGGGGGAAGATGGCCTGGCGTGTTCAAAATGGCCACAGGGAAGCCATCTCCCACAATGCTCCAATTCCCCTGGCTCCTTGGTGTCGATCTGTCCTTTGTGAGCCAGAGTGTCTGAGACACATTGCGGTCACCATGGGCTGGAGGAGATATGACATATACAAAAGACGGACCCTGTATGCTTCTCTCCGTAGAGAGATGAATGCAAGGCTCATTGATATTGCATGAGCTCAGCTGTCTTCCTCTTCTTTTTTTGTTTTGTTTTGGAGGGCTGTCAAATTCATTAGTTAAGTGTTTTGCAAAATTAGCATACATCTGTAGGAATAAAAAACAGCTGCACTCTTAGAAAACTGGATGAATTTGGAATATTTGCCAGAAGCCCTGCTTCGATAATGAAAACGGTGAAACAAATGTAATAATCAATCCATTAACTTCATTAATTCATTTAGAAGATATTTAAACGACAACTTACTTTGTAAAAATGAGACATTTTAATTCACTGAAACACATGCACTGTAACAAAACCTATGACCTAGCACTTTAAGGGAGGGAGGAAAGGTGATCAATAAGAGATGTCTCAGCCTGTCACACGCTGTGATACACCCAGGCTCCTTACCTAAATCAGATTCCTTTCTGTTGCTACATCAGCATGTCTTCATATAGACCCTATATGCACAAGTAGTCACAGAGCTGTAGTTGTACCTCACACTGTCTTCTTATGGAGATCATTCAGACATCATTCCATCCAGCGGCGTATGTGTTTGGAAAAGGGGATGTCTAAAGAAAAAGCTGACCCGTGAACAGATTGAGTTTGGACCCCCTACTTGCACAGACATGCACTATGTCTACACAGACAGAATTAGTCCATTTTCTGTTCGTGTCCAGGCAGAAACAGAATAGCAACAGTACAGAAGGGCACCAGCAGCTCCTGGTGTGTGTGAAATTGAAAGCAAGTTTTCTTTTCTGTCTTGAGTTTATCTCCTGAGAAATAGCTTGATGACTGCTGGATACTTCATAGAGACCAAACCAGTCACAACATGGCTCACTAACTCACAGATGTGACATGAATTTATTGTAATATTTGGTCATAACTGATAATACAGAGATATTTCCTTCTTGAAATATGTCAAAGATACAATTATTAGGGTTAGGGTTGTGGTCACATTTGTTTGTTTGTTAGTATGACATCTCAAAAACTAGAGCACAGATTTTCAATCAAGTTTACTGGAATGTCAGGCAAAGCGCCAAGAAACAAGTGATCAGTTTTTTGGTGTGTTTCCAGGTTTTTTTTTTGAGGATTTTCTACATTTTAAGATAAGACCCTTTTGCTATTTTCTGATAAACTGCCACTCCTATTTAAGAAAGAACCTGGCACCCATGAATGTTGCTCTGAGTAGTCTGATGCATATCTGCACCCTGATGAAAGTGACTCATTCAGTTTTAGACATTTTACAGAACTGTGCAGCCTTGGTTGAAGTACACAGTCTTTGTGGGCTTCCTTGTAATAGTTTTATTTTCAGTTTTCAGAAGTAGCAGTTGAAGGTTTATCAAAGTTTAAACATGGTGATGTTTTATACAATTTTTTATTGTGATGTCTCAAAATTGAATGGGCTGTGCAACCTTGGTGAGAACAAGTACTCTTTGTGGGATTTCTGGTCATCGAGTTCATGCTACTAGATAGGAAATTTATATGTCGTTAAACAGCACAGGTTTGCATAACAAATGTGTTAATTTCAGGAGGAGCCATTAAAGTGCAATGTGAAAGAAATGACCAGAAAAACTATAGGAAGCAGGTTAACTGCTTACTGTTGCTCCATTATGTAGTTTGCCTTTCGTGGTGGAAGTTGGAAGTGAGGTCCTGTTTATGCAGACTATATCAGGATGGTGCTGTAAATGGTGCAAATGATTTGAAGACCTTACTCTGGGACAGTGGCTTGTTAGCCATGTGGTCATTAAATGCACCATGGAGGATTTTAGCCTAAGTAGACACTAAATAATCCAAACAAATTACAGAAAATAACCCCAAAACGTAGGTGTTTCTGGGATGAAAGGACACATTTGCTGCCGTGTGATACTAGGCTTCCTCTCTCTTTAAACCAACAAAATCAAACATGATGGATGACAACAGTGTCCAATCATCAAACAACTTACGTGTGATTCTACAATTAATTTACTGCTCCGATTTGCTTGAAGTGGACCAAACACAGATGTGCAACCGAGTAAACTCCCCTGCTATGACTCAGATGAAAGGAAACAAACTGTTGATGTGATGTATTTTCTACGCTTGAAAATATACGGAACACAACTCATTATTTGGTGATTGAGAGCCGGAGAACTGGTGTGAAGGAAAAGGACCCACGGAGCTAACCCTACCTTTTGATCGCTGACAGGAAGAGGCAAATCGTCTCATGTACTAACGGTGGCAGTAAAGATGGTTGGCATCATATTAACAGGATGAAAGTGGCTGCTTTCTAATCTGTTCCTCGACTATGTGAAATATCTGGGGCAGGAAAGCTTCTGTAAACTGCTCTTGGATCGGCTTCATGTGACTCATCACAGCCCGAGGCACTTTCAGACCGAGTCAATGTCAATACTGAGCAACATTTGTTTTGTGAACCACCACGGGGAGGCTGAAACATTTTGGGTATATGTAATGCTGTTTGTGTGGTTAGGTGTGGCTGTGTGTAGGTGTGAGGTAAAGACTGTGGGTCTAATCCCTCTTTCCACTCCTCAAGGAACGTGGGCACTGCTTTTTTTTCCTCTTGGGGGATTAAGCTATGGCTTGGTAAATATTCAAAGACTAGAAGAAGGCCACTCTGTCTACTGCCTAAAGAACAAACAAGTCTTGGCATATTCAGAACAGATGAGCATAAACAGCAGTATTATATACATTATCTGGCCTCCACAGTCCTCTTTTTCTTCCTCTTATGTTTTCAGTATGAGTTTCTCTTCTTCTTTGCCTCATTAAATAAGAAGCTTATGTCTGACATTCGAGTGTTAGCTAATTTAACTTGTTTCCCCTAATACAGGCTCAACAGTCCAGAGATGAATGTATATTGTTTCTGAGTTGTTTCAGGCGTATTCTTGTTTTAATTATCACTTATTTTACTTTTTTCAGGTTTCCGTACTTTTCCTCCAGTCTTTCTCTGCCTCTGAAGTAAATCCAAAGTTTAAGCACAGCAGACATCCGACCCTCTCACTTCCTGCCTGCAGGCTGCTTTGAATTGGACTGTTAATGGATTGATAGGCCGACACTGGAGCAGTTTAGGTGCCCCTCATTGTCACTGCAGCCTGTGCCCATCTCTCTTCCTCAGTGCCATAATGACACACGCCGAGGCTAACGTAATTGCGCTGAATTGTGTGTTTAGCAAACTTAATCTGGCAGGGAAATATTTGAACAGACCACAGGGGTGAACTCAATCATGCTGATGATGCCTGTTCAGCTCGTGACTTTGCATATGAGAGCTCGTAGCCAGAAGCTCTCAGATGGATTAATAAGACTATTGAAAATCATTACCAGCATGTCAGTCTCAGACATGGATTTGCTGGTTTTGATCTACTTTTCTTTTTTTCCCTGTATTCATGTCTTGACATTGTACTCATCACATGCAATACTCCTCCATAATTAGCTCATCTCAGGTGTTTCATCCTATGAAGGCCACACGTGGGGCTGATCCATACACATGTGCTGGCTCAGTTTGACTTGGCAGCGCAGCGGGACTTGCATTTCCATTACAACAGTTCTACCTATTTGAAAGCCTGTGTTTAACTGATGACATGCTTCTCTTGAATAGTGGTTAAAGGTAGTTGCTGTAAGCTTTTATTATGAAGCAATAAAATCAGGAATATTTGGTTTTCACCAGCAGAAATTTGAATGTACAAACAGCGATGCAGGAGAGAAACTAAACTTTAAACCATAGATGATTAGAAGCTCCAAAGTACTGACAGCTGAAAGCACAGTTCATTCTTTCTGGTCTGTGACTATTTAAATTTACACAACAAACACTTTAATCATTGGAAATGATTACAGCGACATTAAGCACAATTGATTCTACTAATGGAGTTGTAATCATCCAACTTTATTTCCGACTTTCTTTAATTTCAGTTTAAATGAGGTGGCCTCAGATGTAGTCACATCCCTGCGCTCAGCCTCTGAAAGGCAAAGGGATTTCTCTGCCTAGCTGATGGCGACCTGAGCCAAAACACCCAGATGCTTGTTTAATGCTGCGCTGGCTCGCAGTCGCTTGTAAATTGAACATGGGAGCGTAATTCTAGGTGTCTGTTTGCTGTGTTCAAACACCAGTGAACCTTCTGCCTGCATGGCTTCATCAACGCTCCCCCAACTTCAGAGAGGATTTTTAATTCCTCCTGTGCCTGACGCAGTTTTCCTATTGTGGATGAGGCGGATTAAGTTTCCTTTTTTTAATGTTATGATGCTCTTCTGTGCTCACTCTGTCTGTTGGGACCATGCTACAAATTCTATTTAGTTAATGTGTAAAGTAGGTTTGCAGTCGAGTTGCTAGGTAACAAAACGCCTCCAAAGACTGGTGCTGTTATTTCTGAAATCTACGTCAGGTTTTTCACTCCTCTAAGAATAAATTCTGTGCTCACAAGCTGCTTTGTTAGACAGATGATCTGAGGGATCTTGCCAAAGTAAAGCTAAAATATCATATTTAATTTATCAGGAGAACTAGAGGAACTTTTGTTAATTCTCAAACATGCTGAAGAATCAATCCGTCTGGAAACAAGCATGTACTGTGGATGAACCACGAAATGGAAATGAAGCTCTGCTGAAAGAAGAACACATTTCGCTCTCTTCAGCGGCAATGTGAATATAATAGAAGCCTGAAAGATGCCAATTTTTGAAAAAAATCCCTTAGTGCAACAAAATGACACATGCGCAGGGTCAGTCTTGGGTCTAACCAAATTCTGGAGTGCTTTTACCTCCAGAGCATAAAAGCACCAGAGCACCATGTGTCCCACAGCAGGGGTAAACTTGACACAGCAGTCCTCCCCTATGAGCCTGGCCCCTTATGCACCCCAAAACTTTCCCATTTTAACTCCACATAACCAGTAATATATTTAAAAAAAAATAACCCTGTAGAAAAGTACAGAAAATGACAGCATTTATATATAAAAAATGTTTTGCCAAGCACACCTTGTCCCCCTTGCACTTAAAGAATGAGAAAAAGCATCAGGCGTCTCACAGGGCATTCACTCTAGGTAATAGCAGTGAGGCAGCAAGAGCAAATGAAAGCCTAGTTGGGCCCTCAAAAGCAAGGGAGAGGAGCTGGAGTCAATGGACCCCTTTGCCCTCAGAGTCAAGCTTTATACATGTCTGGACCAGCTTTGATCATCTGCTGGAAAGCCCATGCTGGAGAGCTGCATTAAAGGCACTGGGGTGACTGTCTTTTATGATGCTAGTGCATTAGGCCTCATTTGGTGGGCTCGGTGCATTTCTTTTATCAAAAAAGAGGCCATGGATTGGTACGTGGAGTCCAAAGGCAGTAAAAACTTTTTTGAGGATCTTCTTTCTGTTCCATGCACTGTGTGACATACAAGCATTGTGATATTCAAAAGACGGAACACTTGTAACCTTTAGTTCCAGAACTAAAGTACTGGCAGTCTTATTACTGAGAACATTCTCACTTCATGCTGTCAATGCTTGTGTTATGTGAGTTTAGTTTCCTTTGTATACGTAGCAAACGTCCAATATGTGCCAGCTCGGGATATGCCCAATATTAACAATTATAAACTGCTTCTGAGAAGATTTCAAGAATATCAAGGTAGTTATTGCATATCACGATATAGCCTTAAAGTATCATGATAAAATTTTAAGGCCCTACTGCCAAGAATATTTTTGACCAGTTACGCATCTCTTATTTTCTGTCTGTCTGTTGACAGACAGAAAATAAGAGATGCTCTTTTGAAGGTGTGTTTATCCTCTTAACGGAGGTCCCAAGTGAAGAAAATATCACTAGTCCTCATAGGATCAACAGCAGTTTCTATGAAGCATTCTAAAATGACTCCAAGTAGCTGGCATTGCTCATGTGCATGTGGCTCTTTTGCTACTGTCACCATGGACACGACCTCCCTCTGGCCTAGTTTAGTTCGCCTGCGCTTACCGGCACATAAACATGAATGCAGTGCTCTACAGAGAGCTGACACACCTGTTCACATGTTATGATTTACATTCTGCTGCGATAAACCTGAGGAGACTAGAGTACATGGTCTCTGCTGACATCACAGAGTCATAATGACATTCATTGCACTTAGCCTGCTGGGCAAAGGTTATCCAGACATTATATAAAGCATTGAAGGTCAGTAAAGCCTTATTCATGGAGCTTTATCATGCATTTGCAATGTAACAGGCTTCTCATTAAAACATTAAAACGTGAGAAGAATTGCTTACCTGTTTGTAACAGCAATTTGTTGTATAAGCTCAGTTCTTTCTATGAGCTTTGCATTTCCATTACAACAGTATGCATTTACAAATATTCTGTGAAATCAACCTGATGTGTTAGGTTATAATGTAAATAAAGCACATTTCTGTACACATAATTTACACTGCTTTTGCGTGACATATGTATCGGAAAACAAGGCGGATTTTCATTGCCTGTAAATTGCATGCTTTCACCTCCTGCTTGTGCACTGTGCTGCAGTATAGACGAGGAAATAAATAGAGTTTTTATAGGTCAGCATTTGTGTTTCTTATAGGTGCACATAAGCATTTTTATTCTGGATGTTTCATGTGGAATTTCCTTGTATTCATGTAAAGCTGCTGAATATAGTGAGTGAAGTGGCAGAGCTGCTGTTTATCTGAGATCTCTGTAACCATCTCTAATCTTTCTTTTATGACATGTCCATCTCCCTTACTCATACACTGGCCGTTTAGGGTCCCTGGGCATTGTATGATGCCTCAGGCATGTGTATGAATAACAATCATCTCACCTCAGGATGCTACATGAGTATTGCCTCCAGTAAAAAGATAAACCATTGTGGCAAATGACAGAGAATGAGATAGGAATCAGCCATCCAGAGTCAAGATGGAGCCCACTCTCAAATGGCGGTTTGCCAACCAAGCGCACAGCTATCTCTCTTGCTCCGGCAATTGCACCGTACACCAGACATCCATCACAATCATGTGCGACCTAAACTGGTCAAGTCCATGAACAATGTTTACATGGAGCGAGTAGTACAGATGTTGTGACACAATGAACATTGCTTGACCAAGCATTGGCCTGTATATCAGCATGTACCACTGGTTTCAGAAACAAGACGGTTGTTTTGCATTGCAGTGATGAATATCTGTAGTTACTACCAGATTCAAACCTTTGACTTTGCTGTGTGGATTACAAGAAAAACCACATGTTTTGTATGCACCAAATCCACCCTTTCCCTTCTATAAGAACATCATACTTATTCCTTCACTGGATGAAAATCCTGGCATTTATGTTGGCTGTGGCATTTCTTACAAAAGATATTGAAAAGTGAAATGTGCTGTGTATAAACATGGTCATGGACATGGTTGGCTGAAGAGATTTGGAGTGTTCTTTGGCTTGCATGTAGAGAATTGTGGCAGGTCAATTAAGACAGAACTAATAAACAATCTAAGATGACAAATGAGACAAAACAAGAACGGACAGTTCATAAGAAGTTTTAATTGTTGCCCTAAAGAGACCTGAAAAGCTGGAGTTGTTTGAGGACCCGGTTTAAGGAAACTCTAAAATCAGCATTTTCATTTGATCGCCTCAGATACCTGAGAGCGGCATCTCATCTCCAAAGTTTCTCTTCCTCGCTGACAGTGAGTCACCCCCAAAGTACCTTGACACAGGGAGTAAACAAGCCTGCCTCTGTTCATCAATGTAATCTTGTTTGCTCAGAGGGCAGTGTCTGTGCAGGACAGCACGCTGCCACAGGGATAAAGGCGCATGGTGGAGATATTGTGATCCCTGTTTTCATGTCTTTAAAGGCGATGGGATGTAGTCGCTTCGCAGCTCAGCATGTGTGCACACAAATCTGTGTGACGTCACTGGAGATGAGGGACGACCTGCAAAGATTCATCACAAAAACTGTGGGAGGCACAAATGAAAGTGCAAAAGAAAAGAACAAAGCAATTGAGGACCACAATTAAAACCCACAAATAGAAAGTTTGCATATCTTTTACAAACCCTTTTAGTAAAAACTAACCCCTGACTGATGTAATTTGACATGACTGCCTCCCCATGAGGGGCGTTTTTCCATTCAAAGTGATCTCTGGGGTTCATAATTACTCTCCCAGTGAGCAGCCATCATAAGCAGAATGAGTGGTTTGCATTTGTGTCACAACAGAATAATTCATCCACCAATATCACAGCTGCTGGAGTCTGCATTTTACCAAGGTGTAGCATATCTCCACCCAAGACCTGATTCAAACTCTGAGGTGTGAAGAACGGCGGGCGGGGTGTTGTTATGGCAGATAGAGGGATGGAGCCACATGGGAATTATGAGTGAGTTCTTCTTGCAAAAATAGAACTGTAAAAATGACAAAACACAAGCCTTAGTCTCAAGTTACAGCTTTACTGGGAGTCATGTTATTTTGTTTAATACTCGTTCCTCTGGCTGGTGTCAATCTCAGCACCTTGTAACATTTATAGTCACTGTCACTCAGCCAAGTGTCGTACAGGATAAAACCCTGTTATGGGCAACAGAGCAAGGCATCTGGAGACCACGTATGGTGAACAGACAGGAAGATATCAAGAAATGAGCTGAAATGGTAGAACAACATGCTCAGTCTAGAAATCTTTTCTCTTTTTATGATCATACATTCAAAATTAGCGCATTTTATGAGTTATTGCTAAAATCTTAAGTCGAAGTCAAAGGATTCAAAAAAATAGCAGTTTCATAGAGACACATATTGTACACTGGCAGTGATATTTACTCTTTCGTTGATAGCTTCAGGATAGCGACCAGTAGAAGTGTCTTCTAAGGACCAGATGGTGCGCCTGGTGGAGACCTATGTGCATAGTGATGCACCTTATGTAGATTTACTGCACAGTGGAGCATGGTTGTTATGAGGCATGCTGAGGAAACAGTTGCTATGCTCTTCAGTGGCATTCATTTTGTAGTAGGAGACACATGGTTTAAAAGCATTGCAAATCCAACATTACCCTACCCATTCATTCACAAAAAGGCTTTCTAGTATAAATACACTTTATATATTTGGCCTCAATGATGTTCAAGTTCCGAGGTTTTCTGTCTCGCAAAAATATTTTCCTTCTTCAGTTTTATTAAGGATGGGAAGAGTTCCTTTTTTGCTTTGTTGCGATGTTATATTATGTTGATTCGTAGACGTCAGTAGATTCTATTTTAATGGCAATGGCCTTGCACAGTTGGGTATTAACACGAAGTCTGCAGTGTTGCATTCTAACGCTGCAGGTTATTAAGGCTTCTAATCATGAGTGAAATCACCTAATTTCCTCTGTATTTTAAACCACATCCTCTTCCGCCTAAATGGCACAGAAATATATGATTAAACAAAACATGCCTTAATTATATATTTTTGGGAGCAAATGGATTTCACACCAAATTGAAGGATGGAGGGGACATGTTTCTTAGCTTCAATTGGTGCTCATAATAGAGGGAATTTTTCTGTCTGAACTTGACTGAATCCAAGAGTCCGACTCGAAGAGTTTTTTTTAAAAAAAATTATTTTATACTGTGTTTTTCTGTCAAGCACGACACAGTTAAACTTATTAAAGTTTATTTTATATCTAAGATGTGACCTGAATCCGACCTGATCCCAAACATCATTTCTACATTTTAGTCCATATCTGGCCCAGCCTGTTGGGACCCAATTGGATCCAAGGGGTTTGGGTCGGGTATCTATGCCCTAGTTCATGATATCAGTTTCTCACAAGATTCATGGACAAACCCGTGCAGCTTCTTGGTTTCAATTGGGCCTACCTTTCAAGTTACTGCTGTTTTAAGCCATGCTCGCTGCGTTGGTGGAGACCTGTGGTTAAAGTTACAGGTGAGACATGAAATATATTCCAGTAAGTTAAGTTTAAGTTACATATGAATTTATTTAAACGCTTATCAGATGCCAAGACAGCCTTGCTCCATCCGAATACATTTTCGGTGTATTTTCATGCAGGGTACACAATATAAATACAGCCTCAATCATGTTAGCCAATACAGCGTCTGCCTCTCAAACAACCACTTGCGCCTCCTCATGAGATTTAGCATTTTACAGCCACACTACAGGCTGGTGTGCGTCTGGTGTAAAGCATGCATGAGGACACACATAATACAAAGCACATTCTGGTGGGTGATATCACTAGGGTTCAGTGTGGAAATTGGTGCACGCATTATTTTCATGTCTCCACATCATTTATACATCTAGACCTGGCTGACATATCTGGGGCTCTGCTTTCTGCCTCACTGCCTGTCAGAGAGGAGAAACACTGTTTTGATTGGCAGGTTAAACACTTCAAGGTCAGCTTGCTCCTCAGCTCACCCTCTCAGTGTAGATTACTGTGGTAATATCTCTCCTGTCGAGTGTCTGTCTCCCCCCCCCCCCCCGACTGGTTCTCAGTCTACACACAGATCTAAAGATTGTGTCCTTGCCTTCTCATCATGTCGTTACATAAGCTACTGCACAGGTTGTTGAGCATGGAGATTGGGTTGCATGTTACATTTACCATATCTAGGATGCAGTGAGAGGCATGAATGTCATTTACTGCTATTAATGTCAGTAGGGGAATTGGTTGTGGTCGCATGATTGCAGCCTCTGAAATGTGCCTACATCTGGTTGGGGTTCATATTCTTTACAGGAACTGGTCTTTGCCCAAGAGTCAAAGATGTTTTCACTCTAAACTTAGGAGCCAACACTAATATTTGGATGTAAAGTTGGGTTAGACTTTCAAAATAAAGGCTGAGTGATCAGGTTGTCACTGTTTGATGAGGTTTAGACAAAATAATGACTTGGTTATGGTTAGAAATAGATCATACTCTTGGTTGAAATTGACTACATTCAGTCTTGTAACGAAAGGTACATAGGTGGGGTAACATATGTAATGACACTCACTCCTAATTGGAAAACTCTCTCAATACTGCTTCTTTCCAACATAACTTCTATTTGTGTACTGTCTTGGTATTGGTAAAAAATGAGAAGCAATCCCAGGTCGCCGTAAAAGTCCTGTGTATGACACCCCAACCACCCCTTCAAGAGGTGACGCTCCAGGGGAAAGAACAGTGTCAAACTTATCGTCACTGACTAGACTGCTGTATTTGACGTGTTGGGAGTGAGTGAAGAATCTATTCAAATAGTCTGAGCTTGAAGTCTATAAATGACAGAAACTGCTTGAGTGAAATAACAGCAGTAATACTAAGTAAGACGTATGTCATTTTTATGTTCAGATGACTGAAATGAGAGCTATTTTACAAATCAAGGGAGATATATGAGAGAGATAGATGGGATGACAAATACCTCCAAACAGAATGATATTTGGAAGCAGAATTTTCTTCAAGAGTCCGGCAAAGATTGGTCAAAACTGACGAGCAGAAGGATTGGAGAAAAAAATGTGAAAACACAGCAGGAAACAGGAACAGTGTTCTATGAAGCCTCACAAAAGAACCCATGCAGATGGCTGCTGAAAGCCACAGAGGCAAATACTGCGATCCGAGCGACTAATATCACGATGACATGCTCATTGTGTTCTGATCATGCTATTTGTTATGAATGCATATTTAGCAGCGCATTTGAAATGACGACGTGTCATCGATTCATGCTCAAGATTGCAATGCGACTTGCTATCACCAGCCTGCACTCTCTGTTTGTGATTTACATGTGAGAGCAGCTGGAAAGTGTGTGAACGTGTCGAGAGGAGCCCATCAGTCTCCAGTGGGACCCGATATACGACTAATTTATGATGTTGTTAGGAAATGAAAAGGGCTGCCACTTGTCATCACATACAAAAGCGAGCACAAAATGTTCTTAGGGCTGGTAACACATTACAAATTCTTCTAATTCTTATTCTTAAATTCTAAGTAAAAAAATCTGCACTTAGCTGACAGTTTACCATAATAAAGGCTACTGAATCCAACTGGATTGCCACTGAGTGACACATAAATGTACCCTATTATGAACTGCTACATGTTTCACAATAATGGGTGTAATTTTAAACCAATATTCCGATGTGATTGTGTAGGTGCTGTAAGAAAAAAAACCTGATAATATTCAACATTTGAGTGTGTTCGAATGTGTCTGGTGCGATGTAAATGGAATTTATTTGCCTTTTCACTTTCCACTCTAATTCTGTGTTCTGATAAAGCTTGACAGGTGCATTGAAATGTGAATGAACGCGCTGTCTGAGAATATTTGACTTTGTATTCCTGCCAAGTGGAGGTAATGGCTTTTAATCTGTGCATCAGTTGGCCGGTAAATACACTTTTCCCAGTATGAGGGGGAGGGAATGAATGGCAGTCATCAGTAGTCGTACCACATCCACACAACTACAGTGCAGAGTCTCATGTCCTCCGGCAGATTACTTTTTACAACTTAGCCCACTTCATAAAAACTTTTTAAACCAACGGACACATTGCTGTTGGAGTTTGTCGTGGCTATTCTCATATTTTCGGACATTTGCGTTCATGTCTAGCTATCTTAAAAACCAACAGTCAAGTCCACAAGGGATGAGTCATAATTACTCTGAAGACACAATAAATCTTATGTGATAAAGTATGAAATACTTTCATGATCCCAAGAAGAATAAACTTGGTAAACTTTTGTCGAAGCTAGTCGGGAAAAGAGCGCAAACATGCTTTCCATTAAGAGAAGCCCTCAGTGCCGTTCTTTGCTCCTCTTTTAATAAAGAACTACTCTCCATTTCTGATATAACTGTTGCTACAGTATAGCACCATCTACACTGAAGACCATTGTTGTTGTCAAATAAGCAGTTGCTTCCCTTGCTGGTCTTCGCACATAAACCATGCCCATAGCTGCCAGTAGTTCCTGAAAGGACACTGATCAAGCCCAGCAAGACGGATTCTCTTTAAACACGTGATCTAACGAAGCCATCCATGCCTTGCCGAGTAGGGCCAATACCTAGAATACCAATGACCAATACCTAGAATAGTTTAGATAATTGCTGATGGTTTATCTCTTTTTTTTTCACTCAATATTAATGGTCAATTCTGGCCAAAAAGGGCCTAAGTACAACTAGTGAATGGTTAACTAATGTACGCTTGACCACCCGGTGCAGTGATCTAGCAAACGTCTTGATTGGCTCGAAGAAGCTTTTTAATAATTTGCACCTAGTCTGTCTGAGCTGGAGATGCTGGTTTTTCTTGCACGTATTGTAAGAGTCTTTCCTTCTCTGAATAGCTTTAATCATTTCTATTTAACTTGGCATAACATAGAGAATGGTTGTTTGAACCAAAGTATGTTTAACAACTTTTAAAAGTTATGTTCACCTTCTGTTGTAAAGTCATCTCAGGAGCTCTATACATAACCGCAGTTATAGGTTTATGTTATAAAAAAAACAACAGGAAGTGTTCCCGACCGAAGGATTAGTAGAAGAGCTTGTCTTTGTCTCTTTTTTGAGATTTGTGTGCTGGTGTCAACACGGAGTGTTTTATTTTGAAAAGTAAACGGATGTTATATTGTTATTTCGGTGCTTGACTTCCTGCCTGCTCGGTGCTAAATTCAGCTGAATTGCTGCGTCGTGCTCCGGCTTCTGTTCTGTTGAAGCTTTATTATTACCCTGCGGTAATAAAAAGGTTGAATCTTTTAACATCTTGTAAAGTCTTTATTTTTTTACACAAAATTACATGTTGTAGTATCGATAAGAGTATTGAAAAGTATCAGTACCGGTATCGATAAAACCCTAATGATATACATCCCTAATTATTAGTCTACAATAATACACTTAAAGTCTTTGAAACTGTGTTAAGCTTGAATGAATAGTCAATTAACTGATAAGATGATTGACAGCTTCTCAAATGTTTGTGCATTGTCTGTTTTATAGCAGTGAAAACCAAATATCTTTGGGGGTTGTAAATGACAAATGATGCCAACCTCTTCTTTATGTATTAGCCTTTGCACAATTAAACACATTTACATATCAGGGACCGTTATTCTCGATTTGAATGCTGTAAAACACTCAATAGGGTTTTCACAGAATATTCAATTAGTCGGCTAGTTGACTATCAAAAGTACTCATAGACAGGGTGCATTAAAAACCTTTTGAAAGAAATGTAGGACAGGAGTAGTGAGTGTAGACAGCACCCAGATCTCCACAGTCTTCACCAGGGCTGTACTGGAAATCTTTCCACACCTCCACAGCAGGCAGCATCTGCTGGGATATGATTTTTTTTCATTTTACTTTCTCTGAGGAACCCCTGGAAAAATCTCAGCTGTGAGAACTAGCTGAAGCTGAATCATTTCAATCATTTGTCTTTCTTTTTTTTGTCACCTTCTCTAGATCTGAGTGCCTGCTGGAGAGTGCAGAGGAAGCATTTAAAGAGACACTGCAGCAGTTGAGTTAAAGGTTAGTTTCTGTCTCTTTTTACCAATCTTAACACATCGCTCCGAAAATCTATTTTTACTGAAATGTCATGGCTCTACAGTTGTCGTGCAACCTGCTGTTAAACAAATTTATGTTTTATGCATTTTTCCACCCTTAAGTGCTTCAATCCATAACCTTTTTATATTACAGTTTACGTTTTAGGATCCCATTATTCTACTTTGTTATTTGCTATCTTCCTCCCTCTGTTGTTTTCCACCATTGCTTGATGTATGTAAGACGCCAGTTCCCCTCCGGAGGTCATTTCAGATTCATTTAAAGCAATTTTATTGTTGTGTAATGTGCTTTGATGGTGTGTATTATGTTGATGTTTTATTGTTTATAGAGAATTCATTTAAGACGACATCAATTCAATGGGACATAAAATGTATTTTCCCCTGCTGAAAATCTTTCTTCTCCAATACAAAGCAAGAAAAATGATTGCTTTGTGGATGCATTAAATGTTGCATTATATTTATATGTTGTTCAGATGGTTGTCACGAGTATAGACAATGATGTGTCATAACCTTTTCTATCTAACCTTGGACATAAATACAGCAAGTGCGTTTGGAAAATAGTTATTTGCTGAAACTGAGTCGTAGCATATTTTTCGTGTTCAATTAAAGCTTATTTAACCGGAACATTCTCGGCCCAAAACTCACAAAGAGGCTGATGCTGTGAATATATGAATAGAAAATTAGCAGGTCTGCTTTGGCCCTAGAGGACAGCGCCACTGCTCAGAGGACCAATTTGTGGATGCACCCACTGTTTAGAATCAGCGTGTGGAAAGAACTGTCAGTTATGCAGATAGTGCAGCCTTCACACCCTGACGATGGATTGCTTATGGGTCCAATACATATGGGTTGAATAATGTGTGATTGATTTTACCCTGTATCAGAGGGGAATAGGCTCACACGCTGACTGTACTCTACATCCACCTGTCATTGTACAAGCCGTGTTATCAGGACAGAAAGAAAAACAAGATGAATCATGTGTCGTCCGGGAATCTGTTGGAAACTGTTTCTCATGCTGAATACTGAGAACAGAGAGACTTTGTTGTTTCATATCAACACATTCCCACATGTGAAAATGGAAATGTGCTGAAGTGACTGAAGAGAATATAGTTTGGATCCAGTGGTCTTCTTTGTACCCTGCCTTAATGGGGAGACACACACAAGCGGGGGAAGAATTTTAACACAACACCGGCGCTCTCCATCGAGTGAATCCTCGTCCGTTCACTCGTGTTATACCTCAGTTTCTATCACTCTCCCTCGTCACCTTCTTTGCCTCCTTCATCAGGGGGTACTTCTTCTTTTGCTTTGTAAAGTTATTCCAGTAGTTCTGCTGTAACTTAGGGTTAGCAACCAGAGAAAATCATGCCTCTTCCTGGTATGGTTGCAGGCGCCCCAGTAGCTCAGTTGGTAGAGCGTGTGTCCGATATACAGAGGCTTTGTCATCACTGCAGCGGCTCATGGTTCGAGTCCCCCCTCTCTCATCCCATTTCCTGTCATCTCTCAATGCTTTCCTATCAATAAAGCCATAAAAACCACCCTATCTATCTTAAATGACATTTGTTATGCTTGTCCTATCACATTAAATGTGTGATTATCTGATTGCTCATCACTAATTGATATTCAGTGAGCAGAAATGATCCAAAAGAAACAAAACAAGTGAATTACTGATTATTCTATAAGCAGAAAATTAATTGGCAGCTAATGTCATTAATGATTTGTCATTGATGAACTGGCTGTGACCTCTCAGATGTGTATGTTTTGTAGTTTTCTCTGTCTTTAATGGCAGCATATCTGATACATTATAGTGGATGGGTATTTCAACCAGGCAAAGAATTCCTAGTTCTCAAATATACTAGAGCTGTGTGATATGGCTTAAATTAAATGGATAAAAACATCACTTAGAATCATAGACACAGATTTCATTTTCCACTCTTAAATTAATTTTGCTAGTTTTTCATTACAGCGCCCTTGGAATTGTTATTTGAAATGGCAGCATTTTGTAGATTACATAATATGATCATGTTGTCACAGTCTGATACATTGAGACAGTAATATTTTCCAGTGTGGTAAAGGAGAGACTTTATTCATGCTGAATTGGCATGTGAGTTGTCATATAACTTCCTTGTTTGATTTGTGTCTTCCAATGGATTTAAACCTGCACAACTGGCCCTGTGCTGTCAAACTCCATCCTCTCACTCTACACTTCTATGTTAAAGTCTGTATTCCTCCACCAGTGCTGGTTCAGGCAAGGTTCAGTGGCTATTTACTGAGGTATTGTGAGTGATTCTGGCCTTGTTAAATCCTATTTTGTTTTGTGAGTGTGGAGCTCAGCCTCCTCCAGGCCTGTGAAGGTAGAGGACGAAGCCGGCATGCCGACTGGGCACCCAAAGAGCAGTCCAATTTTTCATCCTTATTGCCCGTGACATATCCAAAGTGGCAGCGCGCCGTCCACGGAGAGAGGGGGAGAAAGTGAGAAGCATGCAGCTCAGATGGAGTGAGAGGACAGTGTCTGTACTTCCGCCTTCTGTAGTCCAGAGCAGGGCCCCAATTTTCTTTGCTAAAACAAATGCAATTCAGCTGCGTTCATCTGTGCAGACGAGGTTAAACTAAGAGTCCCAGGGTCCCTGGCTCTCTATAACTTACTCCGCCTTCGAGCTTGTCGTTTAGCCAGAGAATGAATGTGTACTTGAAGCTTACTAACAGAGAAGAAAGAGTGTATTAGAGTCCAGATCCCTCCATGACACTGGCCAAATGAAGATGTTACACCCACCCTCTTTCCCCAGCTTTCTCCCGGCATGAGTTTTCCCTGCACAGGGCTCATTTCTCTTGTGACTTGTCACATTTGTTGAAACCATCCGCCATTTTATTCACATATGAATTGCTTTTCTGCGTGTGTAATTTGCAAAATACTTGCTGTAAATTATGCAAAATATTTTGATTAGAAATTGGTGCCAACCAAGTGTTGGAATTTTAGCTTGATTTTACTTTTTCATCTGATTACTTCTTGTTTTTCTTCTGTTTTGATTTCATGCCCTAATTTACTTCATGTGTGGATTTGAACAAGGGAAATTAGGTTACCATATGATATTAGGAATATGTGAGTAGTTAGTATTTCTGCTCCCTAATGAAAGGAGGAATCAGGTGTTTTAATTAAAATCACCGACGTGTGTATTCTCTTTAACACCTTGCAGTGATTCTGAATGGAATAAACAATGTGAGATCTATGCTGTCACATGCAGGCGGTGCAGTGATGGAGTGCCGTGAAGGGCACTGTCAAGGTTACTTCTGGGGGTGGAGAATATAGGAGGATGTGACTTCAGGGAGCCTATGTGACTGAGAAATTTTCCTGACAGATTGCCCCCCCACTTTTCCTTTTTGCTTTCATTCACACGGTTGAGATTAAGATCTCTTGTTGTAATTATTGCTGTGTTGGGCGGCCTAATTCTGCCAAGTCGATAGCATCACACCCGTCAGGTGCTATAGAGGGTATCTGGCACCAGCTGTTCATGTCCTCCGCATGTTCCAGTGGGCTGCAGTGGATGGTAATGGCACTGTTACGTGATACATGTCTGTCGATCGGCTTGCTTCTGGAGAGCTGCCAACCCTTCCTCGCCTTGCTTCCCTCCCTTAACTCAGGAAGTTGCAAAGATGATGAAAAAGGACAAAAAACAAAGTAAAGGATGAGCCTTGGGTGTCCGATATTTTTTACACTTGATGTACAATAAGAGCATCAATCATCCCCTGCAATCCCAACAAACACGTCTGGCCGCCTTCCCTCCTCCAAACACAGGTGCTTGACAGACATTGTCAATTGTGCCTAATGAGCAATTGTGCTGCCATGTACTATACTGTCTGTCGTACACAGCAAGGCACGGATACGACCAGACTGCTTCCATCAGCACACAGACAGACTACACATCCACCCAAATAACCTTTGTCAGTATTCATTTCTCATGAAGATAGCTCCCCTGTGTAGGTATTAGACTAACACCCAGCTGAAATATGAAGAGCGAGAGAGCTGAAAAATGCTGACGACTGACCAGTTATTTCTGGTGACCCTATGTTCACTGCAGCCACACCAGCTGAATGGAGAAGATAGAAAGCCACCACCATGTTGACCTTCCACAAACATGAATATAATGAGCATGAATACATGAAATTATTATCTCCGCCAGATGCACACCTGGAGGGCATCATCCGTTTTGTACGTGTCAGTGTGTGGTTCTGTCCACAGCTAATCTGGCACATACATTCCTGGACATATCTACCTTTTATTTTTTGTGTGTTTTTATGACTGTTTCCGCAGGCTGTTTCTCATGGTTGAGGTGATTCACAATTTTTGGATAACCTATTTTATTGACTGCCCTGTTTTATGCTGCAGATGACTCTTGACTCCTCTTATCCGGCTGATCATCAACTCCTTCAGTTTGCCCCCAAAGACAGAAAGTGGACATCTACACTCTACTAACAGAAAATCATACTGTTTATCCACTGAAGGCCAATTTCAGAGTCCACCTCTCCTCGTCCCGTTGTAGTCCTGTGTCCTGGGAAGTTGTGGCCACAATTGTTTTGTCAGCCTCAGTCCCATTTGTCCATTTCCTTTTCCATATACCAAAATGGATTAGCATGACTCTTATTCTGACTCTCTTCTTCTATGGAGTTGTCAGGCTCGATAGTCAAAAGACTGTGGACTGCAACGGTCTCAAAGCCTGTTGCTCAATCCACAACACCCGCTTTATAACGGTATTTAGGCCATAGTCACAATACAGGTTTCAGCAATGAAGCCAACGAAATGGCAGTATAAAACACTCAAACATAATTTGGATGAGCTATTGGCTGCTGCATCTCCATGCACCGCTGTTGCCATATAAAATAAAACAATTATAACACTTTTTGAAAATTAACAATGAACAACCATCATAATAAAATCATAAAAACATCATAATTTCATAATCACAAATGACCATTCCCACTAAAATTGTGTCAAAATAAACCTTTTTTGAATGGTTCAAAGGATATTGACACAAACAGAACAGAAGGAGTTAAAGAGAGGGAAAATCAAGAATGCAGGTCTGTGTTTGAGCATAATGTGATTTGGTTGAGTGCGTGTAGGTGCTTCTGTGAGTCCACATGTATATGTCAGTGTGCATTTGTGTTTGCATGGATGCTCTAGATGAAACCCTGTAGGTTGGTTTGGGATGTTATCTTCCTGCTGCAGCTGATACATCTATTGAACTCAATAGTGATGCAGCTTTATGTCAGGTGACTGTCACTTAAATAAACCGTTGCAGACACATTTTGAGCTTTAGTGGCATCAAGATGAATTCAGTGCAGAGCCTGATGGGACTTTTTATGGACATTGCTTTTTCTTCATGTCATACTCAGGAACTCAGACTTTACATGAGCAGCGAATGTAGGATTACATTTCTGCTGGGGAGTTGTTGGTGTGTTTATATGTCAGTTTGAGCTGAAGAGCGAGTGCTGTTGAGTGCTGGATCGTGACTTTCCTTCCTGTGTGGGAGCTGCTGCTACTCCCACGCGTCATCTCAGTCTCTCCTTTCTCTCTCTCCAGATCCACTGGTCTTTAACCTCAGCTCAATTCTCACTTAACCACCAATTTACTCCATGTCACATTCATCCATTAAAGAAACCAGCCATTTTAGTTAGCGTATAGCATTCCTGTTGCGGAAAAGCTCCTTTTCAAATGTGCGTTCAACTCTCAATCACACACTTCAATCACACTTATATCCATTTGGTGTGGATCATACCCAAAACACACTCAAAAAGAAATCACTATTATGAATCAAACATGACACATAATGCATGTGATACTATCTCAGGTTTCTATAAATGTGTCATAGTAACGACTCCACTGCCCACATAGCGAGGCTTTCTGATAACAATACTAAACAAATTTGAATATTCTGAGATTTCACTCCCACTGACCTTGAAGGCTCCGTGTGGCTGGGCAGTAACGGGGTTGCTAAGGTAATTTAATTACCGTACCCTCCACGGGCAAGGGTAATTACTGCTCTCTAAATCCCAACTAATCCCCCTTCTGAGTCCCCTACACAGACTTGGACCGGGGCGCTCTAACAGGCAGCGCTGACTCCTCGATCCCGTCCCAGACAGGGGCACTCCAAAAGAAACACTGATCCTGTCTGCACTAAGATGCTCCTTGGTGGCTTCATTTGTGTAAGATGAGTTCTCTCCATACTGTACTGTGTGGCTACCTCAATGTGTCTTTCAGTGCAAAGGGCTTCACTCATCAGTCCCAGTGAATTCCTCTCACGTTGCCGCTCCCTTCCTCGTGTGTGTGAGTCAAGGGGACTCTCAGGTCAAAAGGGCCACTTATCTCTCCATAAGACTGTCGTAATTAACACTGCTGGGATGAATAGGATGTGGCCTCTGTGAGCAGCAGTGCTTGGTGACTGGAGTAAGGAGAGAAGGACAGCAGAGAGAGGCCACTGAGCATGCTAATAGAAGGTTTCTACTTCCTCTGCAGGGCTTAGTTTTACGTTGACGTTATAAGCAGATAGATAAAGGTCAGGTCTGAGGCAATGATGCACGTCTGTCTAATATATATACATTAAGATTGTACAAGCTTTACATAACAGACCAATTTTTTAGACTGAAGCAGCACAAATGGATGTTTTTAGCTACTTGGGAGAAACGAAACAAAACAAGCCGTAAACACAACATTTACATAAGCGATCAATTGTCTGTTAAAACATCCATTAAACCCAGAACATTATCATTCATCAGGGGCTCAGGCCATCTGATGGATGGATGGATGGCTGGATAGTCCTTTTAGCCTTGTTTGGTCTCCATCAACTCCTGCTAATTGCTTCAGTATCGTCACCAGCTAGTTGCTAACTCTGTCCGTCTGCCAATGAGATTAAGATGCTGAAACACTCCACAGAGTTAATGGCAACTGCAGAGTTGCAAAGTACATCACTACAAGAGACTCCTCTCACATTACATGTAGTCCTTTGAACCATTGTTGATCAAAACCTGTTGGGTAACAACTTTTAGTTTTGCAACGTCATTATCAATTTGCAGGATCTTAGTCCGTTACAGTCATTTCTACAGTACAGTTTGTCAGGGCTATGTTATCATTGATGTGTTTTTAGACATTAGTGCATTCAAATATTCTCCAAAATCTGAGATGTAGCAGAGCTTTCCTCTAAGAAAGCACCAAATTTGCGTTGTCCTTTTCATAGCATCCACATCACCTTGTTTCTCTGTTTTATCAACAGTATATTCATGAATTTGACCACAACCCCTCCCAAAAAATGATTTTGCTATAACTATACCAAACATGAGGGCATGTTGTAGTTGACCTGTTTCTTTGTTGAGTTAAGCTTGGTTTTATACAGGTATAACAGATTCCAATGCTTTTTGAACGCTTACTCTGAATTCCTGTCATCATAGCGTCCTTGAAAGCACCAGTAAGAAGTTTCACAACCTCACATGTGCAGTACAACCTAATACAACCTTGACGAGATCCTAATAATAGCAAAAAAAGAATATGTTTTATTATGCACAGGTATGAATGAGAGGAGCTGTCTGAAAGTTGCAAATCTAACAAAAACACTTGTGATATGCTGATGATATGTTTTGGATAACGGTCAACAGTAATTAGTTGTATGCAGATTCTAGCTGAAATATTCAAAGCCACAGTTATTGTCCTTTAAGTAACTTTATAACCCACTGGAGTTGTTAGGAGGTCTTCCTCTGCTCCCATTGCAACCTCAGGATGCAGCCGAACATCTGTGTGACATCAGTGGCATTGGAAAGTGTTTCTGACCCCAGCAGGTGTGGTGTGTGTAACTGTGTGTCTTTGTGTGTGTGTGTGTGTGGAGGGGGGGGGAGTTTGCATACAGTATCTGCAGCACACATGGGACGGGAGCGAGCTGGGTGATGGTTAAAAGAACATCTGTGTGTATTGAAAAGAGCTCCATATTTGAACAGCCACTTATCCCTCGATAAAGCTGTAAGTGATTTGTGGCAGCTTCCTGCCTGCAGGAGAGACAGAGAGAGACAGACAGACAGAGAGAAAGAGAGAGGGAGTGAGATTAAACAAGAGCATCAGCTGTAATTAGGGCTACTTTCCTCCATTTGGAAGTGCATGTCTCTGTCTCAGAGAGAATTGGCACCAGATTCTCTGGGTGGGCCAAAGTAATACAAGTCGAATGGGGCAAAAATGAAGAATTACACAACTTAATACCACAAGAAGACAGTCACACGTCTGACAGAGGGCCTGCTGACAAATTTTCAGTTTTTAGCAGCAGTGCTACACGTGGAAACAGGACCGAAAAGAAGGAATCTGTCTTTTTACAGTAGCAGTCAGAGTTCCAATCTTTGCCTCAGGCTTGAAAACCTCCCACAGTAACCCCTGCTCTTACCTGCCAGCTGAGTTCAAACACACTTATTGTACGTTGCTTTGGACAAAAGTGCAAAAGTCCAGCACTCAACAATTTTATGTCCAGGGCCAGCAAAGGAGGTCTTGTGCCCTTTCTGTATCCAAGCATTTTAATGAAGGCTGTGGAGGAAGTGGTGCTGAATAGCTTTGATGCAAGAGACTGGAGTTTGTAACCTTCACAGACCTGGAATTAAAAGTTATGTCTTTCCATAACCTAAAATGTTCTAGTTGTCTTGCATGAACCATAGCTGAGCCATAGTTTACTACCATAAATACATTTTTTCCATATCCCAATACCTAGTTGCCATGAGCTTATATTGCAAAAACTGTATTTTTTAAAGATATCAGCACTGAAATGTGTTGTCTGTGGGCCCTGACACACCAGGCTGATGGTCAGCCATTGGTCAGTGTCCAGACAATGTGCTGTATCATGATGTATTTTGTTATCTAGATAAAAAAACAACCTATATTTGGATTTGAGATTTTGGACATTTCACACCTCCCGAATATGGACAATAGCCAGTGCAGAATATACTGCCAAGGACAGATAGTGCCTTTCTTAGCACTGAATTAATTGTTGTAGACAAGTCTAGCAGTCACCTTGTTTTTCATGCATGATGCAGGTGCTCGATTTTATCAGGAAAATGTCCTTTGTCCTTTTGCTGGAGGATACAGTGTGCCACTAACATTAATATATACCCGTGACTTAATTACTTCTCCTTTTCGAATGCTTATTACTCCAAAATGTAGCAAATGTGACATTCGTATCAGTTGCAGACCACCGTGGATGAAAGTCTTGCAGATTATTTAACAATCTTTTACAATGACAAAAGCAAAAGATGTAGTCTTTGTGGATTTACATTGTTGTCCACACATAATACAAATTGTGTGAAATAAAGATTTGTGTATAAAATGTGTAGTCGAGAGCAAATCGGTCCACATCTCAGAGAAACTAAAGCTTCTTCCTGTTGTAAAGCTTCACTTCCTCTCTCTCAGCTGTTGAATAAGACCAGTGATTTACAGTGTCCAAAGGTGGCCATTCAAATGCTCTTGACATTTGGGAAATTGTCCTTTTTGTTCACCCATCTCCTTTTATTTCACCGACTTTTTTCTTCTAAATGCCATTTCGCCCTTTTCAGTCCACCTTCACCTTGTTGACCTCTCCTCCTTCCACTTTTCCTTTCCTGTTTCATCTAACTCGACCACTCGCAGGCTCCTGGTCGGAAAGATTAGCTTTTGTTGCTTTTCTGTTCTTATCCCCTGTCAGGTTCTTTTGAAATGTTGAAGTGTGGCACTTGATTCTTTGTTAGAAGTCAAAAGCATTAAGTGCTGTTGCAGCATTTTAAAATTGCTTGTTGTCACTTTCATCTTTTCTTTCTCCCATCGATGGCAAAAATGTTCGCCAATGTTTTTGGCCTCATCTTAACGTTTGAGCTCTCGATGCTCTCGTTTTTCTTCTTTACAATTATTAGATGTCATGTGTCAATCACACAGCAAAACCATTATCAGACTTGCTTTTGCTTGTTGTAGTTTTTTTTGTACTTGTATTGATTATGTTTGACTTTTTGTGGGTAGGGCTCTTTAGGTGCAATATGTAAGAAATGGCCACCTGTTGAATTCATACTCCCAACAAATATAGGCAGATTTGGGACCATGGATACTATGGGTATGTTTTTTAGATTCCCTGTCAAATAAACAAATAAAATAAAATAAATAAAATCACATAACACTAGTGTGTTAGCAAGTCAGTTCAGTTAACCCTGCAGCCGACGGTCTTATTAGCTGACTCCAGCCGGGGAGTGCTGGTGTTGTTTACTATCAGACTTCTTGAGGTACAAGCTATGGGCTAGCACTGACATCTTTAGCATGACACAAAAATTGTAAATTCCGTTTGTCCATAGTTTTCCACAGATGCACCTCTAAGGGCACATTTCTCTCACTGCTAAAGAAAACTGCCCATTCTTCTTTTTTTTCCAAATTGGCTGTCAACCCCTGTATCTACCACAATTTCTCCAAGATACCCAAGATACCAATAAAGCGAGAATTTCACAGAGTTGGAATAAACGTTTTTTTCCATTTTTCTGAGGCAATATTCTGTCCAGCAGGAAATAGGATGTTCACACAGTGCACATTTGTGCTCTCAGTCTTTTGATGTCAGTGGTGCTTTAACACAGATAAGTGCTGCACCTTCAGAGCTCAGTGATGTCCACGGAGGGCAGTTATCTGCACCTGGAGACCCAGCGCAATCATTAGTGATTTACAGCTGCCTACGTTTTTTTCCTCTGTGGAATACAAAACCAACTCAAACACCATGTAGATTTTCCAAAGTGTTTACTCTCTTTCTCCGGGTAATTATTTGGCCAAAACTAATATTTATCTTCCGGTTTACATTTGAAAGGGTGATGAGCTTTTGGAGGTGTGCAGTTTTCAGCCCCTAGCTGCGATAGCGGACGTTCTCTGCGCCACTGGGATGTGGTTTGGGCTGATTTTGTTGGGAAAAACAACACATATTGTCCATATATGATGGCATGTACCGCTCAGCATGGATGCACTCTTCCCCTGCTCATTAGGGTTCTACTATAAGACTGCTGTGCCACAAATCTGCACCGGCCAGTAATCGATCTCTCCAAGGCCTCACGACACAAGGCACACACAGAGCCAAAGCGTATGTGCAGGGGAGCAAGCTGTGCAGTGTCCAGGCAGGGTGTTAGTTGGTAATCATTAACATGGACTCCCTGTTTGCTTTGCTTCGGTCCCGGCTATAGGTCTATAAGCTTTTATACATGTTGTGTGCGTGTTGTCAACAGTGCCATGTGCCTCATTGACTTTATCAGCCCGTGCACTTTATTTAATCTCAGGATCTCTCCAAAGACACACATACAGTATGCAACACACACATCTGACATCTGTTTACGCCCGCAGTCGCTTTTCTCGCGCAGTTGCAGTTTGCTGCAGACTTCCTGTTCTCCGGCAGCTCACAAATGAGCTTGAAAGACAGATGTGAGTGTACAAAAAGGTTTCATAATTAATCAGTAGATAAAACAAGCAAGCAAACACTTGGAAGGTAAATTCAAGGATATCCTGAGTAGAGGATTGATTGGGTGACCTCTTCAAGGAAATTAACGCGAGGCTTGTTGTGGCTGTAAGGGCAGACAGGAAGCACAGACGGCAAGCAGCAGGGCTCTGCAGAACTATTACTCATAGATTGAAATTTACAGACATGAAAACTTTGGAGGTGATAGACATTCGTATTGGCTGAAGTTTAATCTTACAGATTACACAGCTATACCGATTGTGTTGGAACCTCCTTATTTATTGTTAATATCGGACTAAAATGAAGCTATAGACATATATTGCAGTACCAGCCAAGGCACAAATAACATATTCTGATAATGACGGAATCACAAATACTGTGAATGGACTACGAATTCAGGCACTGTGGTCCTGAGCTTGAGCTGTTTTTAGTTTTCTCTTTTCAGCTTTCATCTGCAGTGATGACTTTATTACAGACTGAAAGTTATTAAAAAGTATAAACCCAGAGGCTGAAAAAGATTTAATTTAAGATAGAAACTTAGTGGAGGTAAGTGTAAGAGAAGGTAATTTACTCAACAGTGTGTGGTGGTGCCATAATACAGAGGAATATAAGATATAATAGAAGATATTACAACTGTCAAAGCCATCACTAGCATTGATTTTGATAACAATAAAATACGATTCAGATAAATAACGGTACTGCACAATAAAACAAGACTCTAGACACTTCAAATGTGGTACTGCATGGTACAAATAAATACAGGGGGTGCATATAATGAAAACTTATGTATAATAACTGTTACAATCACTATTATATGAATTATTTTGGTTGTGAGCTTATAATTGGCCTTCATGGATCAGTTCATAGCATGATAATTACAGAACCTGATTAGACAAGCTCTGATCAGTGGTCTCACCCTGGAAAGGTTTTGCCCTCTAGCTAACCAGTGCACACACTAGTCAATCAAGCATGCAACAAAATGGATGGACATATATAGATATGATGAAACTTCACATTTCTTTATGTTGTAACGTTAAGTTTCTGTAGGTTACATTTTCAATGTTATCTAGTGTCGATGCTGTGCTTATGTTCTGGTTAGATTAAGGCATTTAAATCAGCTGGTCAGGGTGAAAGAATAGGTAATGGTTTGGTTTAAAATACCTGCTTGGGCACCACAAACACGGGTCAAGATGTTCTGACTTTCTGTCAAAAATATTGTTTTTTGTTGCCACAAGATCAGCTTGAAATTGTCCCTGGCTCTCCTTAAAAATATCCAGTGGTGTATATTTAGAAATGTTGAAACACATCTCGACATTGGTGGCCTTCTTCGCCTGTACCTCCACCACGATCCCCTCCACCTCCCAGTTTAAAAGTCAGGTTAAGGTAGGCTATGACACGTACAGATGTAAATGTATCAGTAACATTTTATCCTGGCAAATGGGCTGAGCAAATTACTATGATGAGCCAATTGTCCATCCATATACTGAAGGTATACGATGCAGTATTTTCCTAAAAGCCAGGACTATTTCTATTTTCTCAAATGACAACCATTAAATCCCATTAAGTAGGGATCTAAGATCACCAGTGCAGGATATCAGACTGAAGTACTTATTCAAGACGTCAGTAAATATTGGTCAGAGTTGCATTTCTTCGTTGATAAGTTGTTTTTAAGATTCTTGTACTGCAGCTCGCATTGAGACGACATTTGACATTCAAGGAATTCGGTATGTTGTTTGTTTGGTATCAGCGCAGAACATTAGGTAGTTTGTCAGCATATTAAAAGCCTCAATGATAATCAGTCCTTGTCTGTAACCTTCATGAAATATTAACTTGTGTTAGTAGTATTTATTTATTTTTTCAGAAATAGAACATGGCTCTGCTTCTCTCCTATTTTTTCCTTCCGTCTAATTTTCACTGAATGAAAGAATAACAACAAAAGTGAGGAAGTCTTTATATCCACACAAAGGGGATATTTAGTTTCCACCCTTATGATCTTTTGTCAGTTGTTGGATTGAACTGTTGTTGAAAGGGCTGTTTGTTGTCATCACCTTCTCTAGGCTGAAAAGGCTGGCAGTAGGCTTAAGTACTTTTGAATTTCATGCCAATAAGGCGCCATTAAACATTCACACCTCCATCAAGTCAGGCGCCGCTGGCCTCCCTGTGTCTACCCTAATGGCCAAATGAGACCCGACCGCTTGGCAGATTTTTTGCTGCCGGTCCTCCTTTTCCTTCGCATCTGCTGCCCCCTCCCTGGGAGACCCGGTTGACACATCTGGTCGGGCTGTGAGTCGAGGGGACGCCAGGCAGCTCCTTGAGGCGGAGCATTAGCATACACTTACTCTGGGAATGCCCTTGACTTGCTGTCTGAAGAAGAGCACGTGAGCAGCATCAAATACACCAGAGAGACATGAGGAGAGACAGGAGACAATAGACGGAAGGAGAGGATGGAATAAAGAGGAATAAGTGTGATCAAGCGGCAGTTAAGGCGTTAAAAATGTAATCAGAACTGTAATCATGTACAATATGAATGCCTCATCACCATTTGTTATCAGGCTCTCACAAATGCTCTGTCTTCTTCCAAGGCAGGATATCACAAAGCAAGAATAAGTTTGTGTGTGGATATTTGTTTTCATGGAGCAGGAGGTGTGAGTGGGTGAGGGGGGGAAATGTCAGAAAATAGTGAGCAGGGAGATAGAGGGGATGTGTGCATTTTGTCTGACAGACGACGAGCAAGCGAGGGAGAGACAGAGAGAAGCTGGGGGAGGGGGCTGGAGTAGGTGGGCGGGAAGAGAGGAGGCGAGTGTCACGGACAGAGAGAGAAAGAGAGAGAGAGAGAGAGGGAAGGAATAGCGAGCTGCTCGCCTGGCAGAGCTGTTGACTGGGTGTGCGAGTGTGTGATCGTGAGTGCTTCTTGAGCCGCCGTTTGGAGAGAAAAAAAGGGGACATTGCTTTTTGAGCCTTTGTTTTTATTCCCTTTTTTTTCTCCCTCTTCTTCTCAAAGTGCCACATCAAGCTCCCACAGCAAAGGAAGAACTTGTCAGAACCCCCTCGCTGGGATTGTTTAAGAGGAGCCGGGGAAGACAGCGTGCTGCCAGGTAAGAGAGGACCGTAGGAAGCGTGTTTATAGTGAAAATGATACATGTGATGCCTGGTTGAAATGGAGACAACACGCTGCTTTTGATGCGTGTGTGTGTGTGTCAGCAAACGTGGCTCGCAGGACAATCGTACTGTATTTGTGATCAGAAGAGTCAGGTCGTGTAGAGGAAGAGGAGGAAGATGAGGAGGAGGTGTCATGCGGGATGGCAGATGTCAGGCGGATGTCAGATTTACAATGATGGGGATTACTCACAAGGAAAACACAATAGTTTCCTAAATCAGATGAAGTGTGGAGAAACTGGAAAGACTGTCTTGTTCTGCAGTACTTTAGTGTGAAATACTCTCACTACAGGTCCGAGTTGAGGTTTCCCCACTGTATCTGTGGCATCATTTTTTTGAAGCGCCTTGAAAACTGGTTTGTGATCAGTTCGTTTTGTTTCCATCTACATTTATGAGACCTGGAGAGAGCTGCCTAAATTTTTCACCAAGTATTTTGGTGACTGATAAATCGGTTTGTGTCATTTTTTAAGGAAACAGGAGTAAAGAAAGTATCTGACTACATCTTCTAAAATGTGAAAATCTTTGGGTTGTAGACAAAACAAGGGTGTCATCTCAGGCTTTGGGAAACACTGTTCGACATTTTTCTGATATTTTTAGAACGACTGATGGATTTATGAGGCAGTGAAAATAATCGTTCCTTGCGGCCCCTGTTGCTGGATGTGACTACAGCTGATAGGAATCGTGACATTAGTGACTGACGGGGATAAGCTGAGTCCCACGGTGGGGTTAGGTCGAGCTCCAGATCGACAGTGTCAGCAGCGTAGTCAAAGAGGTGAAGGAAAAAGAAAAGAGAAAAAGACGTGCCGTAGTCAGGAGTTGTACAGTCTGATACAATGGCTTCCCAACCCAGGGCTTTGTCATTTAATGAGAAGTCATACTGTAATCGAATCACTGCCCTGCCTTCCCTGCTGTTTGTCATTTCCCCTTTGTCGTTTCTTATCTCCCTCTCTCCATCCTCATTATCCCAGATTCAACTGAAATGAACTAGTCCATCTCTCTTCCTTTCCCATCCCTCCCTGCATTCATACATGCTGACGTACAGTAGACTATTAAACAAAGACACACTACAGGGCCAGAGGCTGAACAAAGCTGCACTGTGCTTAATAACATTTGCGCTTTTCTATTTCTTTCTTCTTCCCTCATTTAGAAACATGAAAGAGGTGAAGGTTGGTAGATTGCGTGGCTTCAAATAGCCCACCGTCTATTTGATTCCATTGTCTTGTGCAGGAGCGAGCCATGAAAGCTAACACACAGCTCCCAGTCTTTTCAAACGCAGAGAAACTAATTCAGTTGGATTTTGACTTCATTTTTCCGCCACCTTCCAAATCCTTTATCCTCGGACAGGCTTCAATAAATCTTATTCACATCTTCCGTGCCTTTGTGGCTTCTTGGAAAAATGGATTTCTGCGTCCCCGAGTGGACCCGGACAATCTGCTCACCTCTCATTTTCATGCCATTGTTACCATTTAGATTAATGTGTAAAAATCTGGAGTCATTTGTGGAAGCTATTTAATACGATTCTTTCTCTTTGAGGCTGGCATTGTGATGTGATTTGACAACTGTTTGTTGCTTGTGTGTGTCCACGCTGTGTGATGTGTATCCAGCTGTGAGATCTCCCATCGCATTAATAGTTAATGAGCGTCTCTAGCACCCATTGATATGGCCCATTCACACAGTGTTTTTGTTTTTCTAATGGCTGTAACGTGACACACACTGTACCTTATTTCCATTATTGATTAATCTGCTGATTATTTTCACAAATAAGGTAGTAAATTAGTCTTTAGATGCTCATCAGAGTCCAAAGTGACGTCTTCAAATTGACTTTTTTTTTGTCTAACCAGCACTCCAAAACCGGAAATGACAAAAAAAAGGCAGCAAATCCTTACATTAAAGAAGTTGGAGCCAGCAAATCGCTGACGTTTTTGCTTTTAAAATACCTAAATTGATTGAAATTCATTATCAAAGTAGTTGGCAACTAATTTTCTTTTGATTAACTAATCAATTAATCGTTGCAGCTCTAATGTACCATGCCGTCATAAAGCTTAAACACGGCTCAGCCTGTATTTGGATCCAGGCAACATGCTGACCTTCACACAACCTTGCAGTGTTACAGTGGATTAGTTATCATGGAGTGGCAACATTTGAGAGTAATGACTTTTCACCTAAATCTTTTTAAAGAAGGTAGTGAAGGACAGGAGGAAGGAGGAAAAAAATATGGTTTTGGCGTTAGGTCTGTTAAATTTTTGCCCAAAAAAGATATAGGTGACTCTACACGCTTCTCCTGTATGTGGGTGTTGGTGTGTGTCCTGACCAGAATCACTCCATCCACGGACGCTACATCTTTCCCTGCCCAGAGCGGCAGGCACCTCCTCTCGGTCGACTGGATGCAGTCCGCTCTCTCCGTGACTCATTGCACTCATCCACTCTGATTGGCTGGCTTTTGCACTCCGGGGAAAGACAGGACGGAGCGGGGTCGGCCTCTCGAGTGCAGGGATCAGCCGTTCTTTTCACACAACGTCCCGCTGGATGCACATTCACAATGTGTTTGGTCTGACTGTTGAGAACACAGGCATGAAGTTAGACCAGAAAGGAGAGGAAATGTTGCTTCTGTCTCTTTTCTGTCACAGACATTCACACATTTGAGCAAACACTGAGATCATCCTTCTTGAGACAGCCACATCCATAGTCATATTTTGTATCCATCTAAGGGATGTGGTCTGGCCTCCAGCCCCCCTTCTCTCTCTAGATGACGCCGTCACATGTGACAGTTCTGAAGCAAACAGGGCGTGGAGCTCCCTGCCTGCTGAGGCTCTGCCTTGTGTGACTCTTGCAGACGGACCCGGCTGAGACGAGGTCCAAGCTGCTCCACCCAGTCACCCAGCCAGCAAAAATATTTTTTCTCCCTGTGGGACGAGGTTGTGTTGCTCAGAGCGTGCGGCACCGATTCAGAACCATGGACAGCGCTTCTGTGCAGTGAGAAAGAGAGAGATGGCAACAAGCAGAGGAGGGTGAAATTTCAGCACCACCTCTTTCTGGACAGCACCAACAGTCCATATACTGTAGTCAGAGATCAGACAGAAGCAGAGAAGTTAGGAATGATAGCAAAGATAACGCTCATGGGGTCAAAGCAGGGAGGATATTGCCTTGTTTGTAAAGATTAGTCATACGATGATGAGATAATATTCTGTGGGGAATAGCAGATTTTACATTATGGTTGTGAAGGCCGCGTAGCTGAAGAGCAGGCGCAGCAGCGTCGGAATATTTACCAACTTTAATCTATTTGTGTTTACGAACCAACAGTGACTGTCAGAGTCCACAGGCAACAGTGCTCAGTACTTAACCAGGTAGCCTGGATAAATAAACAAATATGCAAAGCCTACAAGCAGGGTATGTGCCTCTTTGCCGTCGTACAAGTTGTTCACTGGACCATTAAATCTTTGTTGGCTCACAGTCAGGGATACTCATGGGGCACTTTGCCATAGCTCTGTGGCTTTATGTCATTTTGATCATCTGCAGACCCAAGGTCATGTCAAGAATGATGATTTCAGGAGCTTAAATGTAAGTTTGTGAATGCCAAGATCCCAAGACTACATTTCTACGTGTACAAACGGGTTCATTGACATTTAGTTTGGTTTGATTAATTGATGTTCTACATTCTTATATATTTATAACTACAATGGCACTAGAGGACATACCTCCGGCAAGTCCCAACAGTCCCATTTAATTCAATTAAACCTAATCGCATGTCAAACTTGATAGCCCCATATCCCTCTATATTTCTTCTTAACCATGACTAAAGCTTACCAGATCAAAGATCCACATTAAATTGTCGTGATTCATAGACACCAGCCACCTAAATACTTACATATATTCAATATTCATTGGATTGGATAATGTTGAAAATCTGGATCCGTCCCTTTTTTCAGTCTGTTCTGAGCCAAGTCATTATTTTTTTGGAAACAAAAAACATTTTTTCCACAATAAATAAAATAATCAGTGCATCAGACTCGCTGGGCAAGGTTTCAGTGCATAACATTTTTACCAGATGGATTAATAAAACATGTGTGGAAAAAACTGACTTGGTTTGCAAAGGCCTTAAACCGCTCCTCTGATATCAGTGCAGACCGGCAGGGTAGGGGCACAAGTTGCTGATGTTAGCCTATGAAACACTGCTAGTGTCCAGGTTGAAGGATTGGTCTTCTTTATTTGATGACTTGACTGCTAGTGTGAAGTTGTGAATGAATTGCCAGTGTCCATGCTTTTCAGGATTGCCACAGTAACTCATCAGAATTCATCACGTTGGAAATGTCCAGTCCCGCCTGTTTACATAAACACCATCGATTACAGCTGATGATGTATGAGGGTCTTGACGGTTTTCGTGACTCTGTTCTGAGGTTTAAAGGGGCCCTTGAAAATAAAGGGTAAGGGGGAAAATTGGAAATCTGATTGAGGCATGATTAGATTTGTATTGTCTTCTTTTACAAAATAACTATATTTCAGTAAAATGGAAAGCATCCCTTGGGCTCTCTACTTTCAACTAGATTCAGCAGTGGCTCCTTGATGACGTGGCAGATTGGTGTATTAGTTCTCTTGTTGCATTGGCAACATCGCGAACACAAATCCTGACTGTAAGCTTTTCTTTTTTTTTTTTTTCCCCAGCTTAGCTTTGTGCTCCTCAGCATTAGTGTACCATACCCAAGACAAACACTCTCTCCCATAGCAACATGCCTCATTTCACACTACAAATCATCGTGATTAATCTGCTCTGGCTGTAATAAATGTGATGTATGAGTCAGTTATGGCGTTGTCGATCCATTATATTGATTTTAATGCATGGTTTTAATATGCATGTACGTGCAAAGCATTTTAAAACGGCGGCCTTATGATTCAGATTCGTTGTATAATCTAAAATTTAGTACACTCATCGGTGCAATAATTTTTTTAACAACTGGGGCGTCATGTTCTGTAGCTGGTGTTTCCTGAATTAATTAGATGTATTTTACATCTTATGTGTGAACGCAGTAAAAGGGTGCGAAATCAGATGTGAGAACGGGTTATTACTGTAAGGGCTGTTGGATGAAAGCTCGCTGTACTCTGCACTCTGATCTCTTGTGACGGAGTTCACAGGAGAAAGAGATTTTCAGAGCGTCGTCACAGCGCTGATACACCAAGAAAAGCCGGAAAGATAAGAGCCACTTCTGTTTTATGCATTTACGCACACATGTCCACACAAATATGCATACATGGACTCAGCATGACTTTGATTTTGTGCCTCGCTGCATGTCCTCCAAGTACAAAGGATCTCCAGCCCCCCCACCATCAACCCGCGCACTCCGACAGAAACAATAAGAGGCTGAACAAGTCTTGCCCTAAGGCTCCCGTTATCACCAGTGGACAGCAAACCACCCATCACTCCTCTCCCTCTCTTTCTTCTTCTCTCTCTCTCTCTGCTAAACCCCCATACACATGTCCCCTAATTGAGACAGCTAATAACTAACCAGGGTCATTTGTATATGTATGCATTAGCATAATTGAATAGGCATGAGTTAAGTGTTTTCCACTGGTGTGTTAATAACACGGTCCAGAAAAGAAGTGAGTACATGTGCAGCTGTGTTTGTTCGGCTCAACGCTGTCATGAACTGGGAGGCACCCATCCGTTCAGTCTCCTCCCCTTTGCCCTGCCTCGCTTCGTTTCCCCGTCAGCTGTCAACGCCGTGAAACTAAGGTGTGGCCATTTTTCTTCCTCCTCCGAGATGTCTTTGTCCCTGTGGAGTTAATAAACTGTGGACTTTTCTCTGTGTAAAAAACAGGCACGTGTGGCAGGTTAGACAGCGCTCAGATCGCCGGCCACTGCAAGGTAATTTCCTTGTGTCAAACAGACATGGCTAGAGAGAGTTCACACATGTTTTCTTTCCCCTTTTGACCCGACAACAAAGGCTGCTGCAACCTCTGGAAAGTAGTCGGTTCCTCTTCAAGTCCACATCCCATCAATAAACCCTCCTTCTAGGAGAGGAGTCAGGCAACAGAAGCACTGATGGCAGGTGGTGGGGCACATGAAGAGAGAGTTGATTTGAGTTGGGCTTTAAGTGAAGAAAGGGATGAAGGGAAGGAGGCTAGCAACGGGGCTGGGGCGAGGATATATTTTCCATCTCGGTACACTGCAGCTGTCGTCCTTGTCACTGCGCCGTGAAAATCAGTGCGCTGTCTGCTGCGATCTGAGCGGAAAAGAAGAGCTACTTTCTATCACAACATCTCTGACTCCACAGAAAGCTGCGTATTCACCAGAGACCTTTATTTACAGAGAGGAAAGGGGGCAAAGCTGACAGCACCAAGGAAGTGCAATTTCTTTCCAGCATAGGTTACTGAAAGGTAAAGGAAAGCTGCAGAGTAACACACCTCAAACTTTTTTAATTGTTGCATAGCAACAACCAACTGGTTTTCAGTCATTGACGCACCAAGCACAGCTTTGTTTTGTGTTTGACAGAATGTGAAATAAGGCTAATTCATAAAGGTAAGAGGAAATGTCTTACTTTAAAACGGTCTATATCATTATCACACTCATTTTGCGTCATAGGAGATATTAACATGTACTGCTGAAAATCTTATTTTCCTGTCATGAATTATCCAGTGTCTTGCTGTGCGCCACATGGATTGATCTTCGTTAATGAGGGTTATGAGGGTTTTCGAATCTCACATTAACAGAGAGACAGCACCAAAAGTTTCTGTATCTGAAAGGGAATCATCAGAAAAGATCCAGAATAGTGATCAGATCAAAGCAAAGTTCAGATTTAGATTATCAAAAGACAGGAAACGTTTGAAGGGTTTGCATGGGAATATAAACCCAATACCCAGATTGCCGTATCCATAATTGTACCAAGGCCAGGTTGAATACTCGATTCCAAGGACGGTGAAATGTCTGGTTAGCTTGAAAGTCTGGTTTAACATGCTATGAAATTACATGTACTGTTGTTAAACCGTACGCAAGGGTCGTAACTTTGATCTTGCTACCATAATGTTAGCATTCTGGCTAACAGCTGGGCCGAGGGGTTCAATGAGCTGAGCAGACTAATTTATGTTCCATTACTAAGTCGTCAGGTCTGTCCTAAAAATTTACACAAATGATCTTTTCTTTGGCAAGTGAACATGGTGTAAGCAGAATAATGCCCTTGAGGCAACCATCCAACAGGCACACACTGTCCTTTAATTCCTGATTGTGGACACCTTGTCAGATGGATATCTATAAAATCTTGACGACACCCATCCTTTAACCACATACAGTACATGTCCGCCAACTGACCTTCCGTCGTAAAGAAACAACACCAATTTGACTTATCTGTTGATCAGGATCTTTGATTTTCACACAGCCAACAGGGAGTAAACAGTCTTTCTGCTCAAACTACATCAGTTTGGGAAAGAAATTGAATTTCCATTGGTTTCTCTTTCCTATTTACCAGGATCAGTGGTGTCACCATCTCTCTGTAAGCTTCCAGTCAGTCCCGGTTTAACGCAATTAAAGGATCTATCATGTTAAAAGGCTGTCACAGAAAGGAAAAAGCCAGGAGGTTATCTTGAAATCAGGCATTTTCTCCAAACCCTGTCCTTTGATGCATCGACATGCCCTGAAGGAGAGTGGCTGTGGTAAATGGAGGGTAATCACTGATCTTAGATGTCCACTTGGGAGTATATTATCAGCTCCCCCATCGAGGATGTCCACTATGGGAGAAACAGATTCCATTAAAGATGTGTCTCACAGGGGCTTACAGTTGCAGTGCACTGACATGACAATACACACAAATGAACGCTGCATTCATGTGCAAAATTGTGAAATATGTCTTGACAACTGCAAAGTGGGAGGAGAAAAAAAAAAGCGCTGAATTTCTGGTTCATTTAAGAGCTTTTCCAGTTTCTTCCTCTTCCTGCAGAGTACAGAGAGACAAGTGGGTCATGTAGCGGGCATCTGTGTGAGAGTACATTCTCCTTTCTCCTGCAAAACTTGCACAAAAGCGAGCTTTGAAAAGCCTGGTAAAATGCAATCAGTGCCTTTGCATTTCCAAGTAACGGTGCACACTGTGAAGAATTTCAGCAAGCCACTATGAAGTGAGCAGAGGAAAGAAAGTGAAATGTTTGGGCAGTGCTTGGTTTCCCCGTTTCTTCACATCGCTTGTTCTCGGATCAGAGGAGAAAAGTGGAGGTGTGTGTGCACAGAGGTCGCTGTGATGTGAACAGCAGCATGTTTAGCTCATGCGTTATTCATCCGTCGTTGCATTCACCCACTTCTAAAAGTTGCGACTGAATTATTTGGTTGGAAGGCGTTGTTCCCGAAAATGTGAAGCCAAATGAACAAAATCCATCCTTCCACATTTGAGTCTATTACCTGAGACCACCTCAGTGTGAAAAAAACACTGTCGTATCATGTTTTACAGCATCTATCATCTCGCCCAAGGCTGCTTGCTCGTAAAGTTCAAATCCCAGGAAGTTTTATGGGCAAAGTTGAGGGAGGTCACTGTTTTGGAACGACACAATGTGAGGAATTAAATTGATATCAGCGACGTTTCAGAAACATCCTATCCTTGATAATAGTGTTAATCAAGTCTTGCTTCCTTCCTTCTCTTTTCATGAAACCCAGCCCTGAGTCTCTGTGACATAACTGTCATTATAAATAACCTCTCTGGCCCCTGATATGATAAACCCGCAGGAGAAACAAATTACCCAGGATGCACAGAGAGAGACGAGTCGCTGGATTACAGTGGCTTGAGTTTGACATTCACTGAATACTTTGTGCTAATTTACCGCTTCCACCAACAGTCGCTGCGTGGCCAGGGCTCACTCTCGGGACTAAAATGTCTTTAGGGAGTGAGTGCAGGGGCCAAGATAATCTGTTTTACTACTTTTAGAGGGCACATCTCCCTAATGTGATGGTTACTGTCTGCAACGGCAGACTGGTATTTGACATTTCCTTGCAGTAACCTTTCTGTCCTGTTTTGTGCTGATTGTTGTTTCTTTATTTAGTTGCTTCTTTTGTATGTAATATATTGATTTATGGATCCTGATTATTCTTTACAGTACTCAACTCATGTATGTTAGCTCAAAGTTTCATTTAATGCTATGAAATGATAAGTCAACTAGAAGTATAGTATCCTTCCTCCAAAATCAGATACCTAAGAATGAGACTCAAAAATGATCTCGGATCATCTTCACTGCCTTTAATGAAGAAGATGCTCATTAATGAAAGTCTTTGTTACGTTTATGGCTTAACATTGCTCACTTGTATTCACATTATATCCAGTAATTTTGTACTTTCTCATTGTTTAAAAGTCTCACAAAAAAGCCAAAACCTACTGTATACCATCCAAAACAAAAAAAACACATCAGGGAGCAAAAAAGTACACTAGAGTACACGGAGTGCATCTGAAAATGTACTTCGTTACTGAGTAATATAAGCGCACATATAGGTTACATCACATATAATGCTGCCATCCTTATCTTTTAATAATGTTGTTTTATCATAGAAAACATTCAAAAGTCAACATTTTGCATATCTTTGAGATTAAGTTCTTCTATTCACACATGATTTTCTTTGGTTTATGCTTGTCTTCCATCACAATAGCACAGTTTATTATTTTGTCCCATGTCCAAAAGGTGTCAGACCTGTCAGTGGGAATTGCTACAAGAAACCGCCACTGATTTACATGTAATTACATTCTTCAAATTTGTTTTTCGCGAACAGTCATTGAAAATGTGCAAGCATCATAAGTGACACAGGCGAAAATTAATACAACGCAGACGTTGACAAGAAAAGTAAAATGGAGGTCAGTGTTTACAACAGCTCTGTAATTGGAAAAGAAAATGTGATGTCAGTTACATTCTTCCTATGTTTGCTCAATCGGGACCAGAGCAGAGAAGTGTTGGTTGTGCCGGAGCTGAAGGTTTAAGACCCTTTAGTGAGCCGAATTACGCCCAAGAGGAACCTTTTTTCTTTCCCTTGAATGCACCAGTCAGATCGGTGACAGTGTCTAACCTCAGGTTCTCTTCTGTGCAAGTCTCTTACCCCACCTGCCTTCTCCCCTTTAGTCCATCAATCAATCCAGCCCGCATCACGCTCTAGTAAGCTTGACTGGCACTAAGGAGGAAATCTTGGCCGCCTTCGAGCGCAGCGTGTGGCGCTAGCTAGATCATATACATATATATCCACACATTTCTGCTTTCTTTTATGCGTCACTGAAAGAAATGTTTCTTAAAATGGCAGAAGAATCGTACGCCTACACTGGAAGATAATAGCGACTGTGTGACTCTCAAAGATGTATCTCTTTCATCAGCTCCTTCACAAGGCCACAAGGCAGGTCACTTCTGCCGTTCAAGGACCTCCTTTGTCACGTTATTTGGCTCCTAAAATGCATAACTCCTCTGAGCTTTTAATGCCCACCAGACCATCGCTGTATTGATTCCTGGATTGATCCTGTTCATCTGGGCCTGTTTGTCCCCGAGCATCCGGAAAATATCCTATCATGTCTGTGTGCACATTATTATACCACTCACACAGTATCTGAGCTGCATCCTCTTTTGTGTCAGCATGATGAGTGGTGACAGCGCTCCGAGTCATGTCTTTTGTTGTGTGCGCGGGCATATTGTGCGTTGTTGTGTTTACCAGAGTGAGTCGGGAGCTGTTTGTGGACCCAAGGCAGCGCTGTGCAGGCGGGTTGGGTCGAGGGTTCAGGGTCGACCATGAGTTGCGTTTCAATACCACATGGCAGTGTATCACTCTGCAGTGAATGGATGACCCGGACATCTACTGTCCCTGTAATGATTAAATGCATTATGGTTTGATTCTTTGTGCTGATTCTGTCTGCCTGTGTCGTGTATGCTTTCCCAATTTCAGCCTGCGGTCACTGCCTGGTGGATGACAGGGCAGTAATGGAAGGGTGTCTCCACAGTTAATATTTTTTTAACCCAGGTGTCAGTATTAAATTCAGACAGCAGTGTGGAAATCTAAACTGGATCATTCTTGTCCTCGTTACAGAATAACATCCAGTCCACTTCTAACTTAGCTTTCAAAGATAGGAAACATGTTATCTTCCTACTATACTCATGGCTGTGTCCTATCCTATATTAGACTTTGTGTCTTATCCTTACTTAATAAAGTTGTGCCCGTATCCATGGCAACGTATGTCGCACTTCATTTGTCACTGGAGAGCTAGCATAGACAAGAAGGACAGATGTGTTGTGTCTATGTAGGACAGGATATATACCTATTACTACATGGTCTGGAAGATTAAAGCTAACAGGACCCAATTCTAGTAGCATTTTTGGCATAAACTTTTAAATTTGACACAGGGACTATGCTATCCCTTACTTATTCCTAATTTAAGACATATTTCAACAAGTACAGTTCTTTCAGAACTTGAACAAAATTGAAAAGACGTAACAAGGGGAGAAACACAGAGGTGGGAAACAAAGTTTTCACTCTGCAGAACGGGTGGTAATAAGATGAGATTCTTGCGGCATGAGCTCGCAGATGGCCGTCCTCTCTCAGCGTGGCCAAGACTCTCTGGCTTCATTTATCTCTTTTTCACAGCATTGTTTCCATCTCTCCCCTCCACCTGCGCTCCCCCATCCTGTCCCTCACAGGAAGTCCAGCCTTCACTTGCCACGCTGGCGATAATGAGACAGACTGTCCGAGCCTTATCTGCTTAGACAATGAATGCTTGAATGAATGTTTCTTCACTCAGGCGAGATTCTCACAAAATTTGCATCCTGTTTTTTAGACTTTACACATTTCTGACGTTTGAATTACAGTTTTATTTTTCAGTTTTAAGAGCAATATATATGCAAAATTGCTGGCTTACACGCTTTACATTCAGCTACACCAGGGCTTCATTTACTATTTGTCAGAAAATGTTGGAAAAATAGGCTATCACAATTTCCCAGAACCCGATGAAATGTCTTGAATTTGCTTGTTTCGTGAGACCAACAGACCAAAACACCCAAATATATTTAAATTACTGTTATATAACATTAAGAAAATCAGAATATATTTGCATTTTAGAACTAATCAATTATTTAAATCATTATTTCAGCCCTTCTCTAACACAATTCGATTGTTCTAGTCAAAAAACTACACTGAATTATCAAACAGTGCAGGTCATTAATCCTCCTTCATATACCAATAGCAAACAGAAATGCCATATTTGTTACCATTTGCTTTTCTCCATTCGTGCATGTGTAACCTTCACCATGCTGTGTTTGCATCTGTCTATATTCGTTCTAATTTGTCCGAAATCTGCTCGATTGTGAACAGATTTCTTCCTCTTTTTTGTATTAACAAACATGTGGCTTTGATTGGTGACAAGAGCTTAAAAAGGTACCTCGACATGAATCTGTTTGGAGTCTGTCCTACAGTATGTCCTCACTGCAACAGCTGTTACAGCCAGTTCTTTCCCAAATGTTCCAAAAACATTGATAGACATAGTGAAACACAAAATAAATGATCAGAAAATGTCTGGCAAGCTCTTCCTGGCTGCTAGATGAGAGCAGAGTTGAAGTTGTATTAACGTAGTTTGATAATGAGGTTGAAGTTTACCTGACGTGTTTTAATGAGTACAATTAACAGTTTCTGAGCCGATACAAAGCCTAAACATCACACAATGACATTGTGTTTAGCCATTGTTTCTTTGAATATGCGATATTTGGTGTTTTGTGTCAAAGCATGCATGAATTATGATAAAATATGTGACAAAGTGGCGTTTCTATAAAGCACAGGTTGTATTCCTCCCACACATGCAGGCTGATAAAGCAAAAATATGATCTGTTGTTTGAGAATGTGCCTAATATGAGAGACAGACTTGGTCACATCTTTATTTTAAGGGAGCTGCGTTTTCACACTAATTCCCAATGTTTCAGGATGTGTCAGGGATGGCTTAACACCATGCACCATCCTTGGTTTCCATGACGACTGTGATCCCTGTATGATAATCGGATTCCCACTATAGCTGTGAAAACACTCATTCCTGCCTGATCCAAGAAAAAGTGTAACATGAAACGCACAGCGAGGAATTTGACTGCGTGACGATAAACAGCCGAGCGAAGAAAAAATGCTTTGTAGTGGAGCCAGCCTGCGAGGTCGGACCCCGGTGAGTCTGTTTCACAAGCACAGAGGCAATGTAAACCACGAATTCTGTAGTATGGTGTAGGAGCTAAGCCAGTTACTAAACAGCGATGATGGAGGAGGTATTAGCAGCCGTGGCTGAAAAATCCATTTTGTTTTTAACACGTGCAATTTGCTATTAGAGGAAGAAGAGCATTAAGAGTAAAAGCATATCACAAAGTAGAGGAAGAAGAAGCAGAGGAAGCTATTTGGGTTTTTGTGTGTTTCAATGGATAAAGCATTATGGCTCATTCATAGATCACCCATTCACTCTTATTCAGCCAGGTTAAAGGCCCTCTATCTGTATTTTTGTGCAGATTTTAAAGTATTGCATCAGAAAAGGTTGATGGAAATGGCAAAATTCTAAAAAAGTTTAACAATTATGTCAAAAAAAGTTTCTACGGAAGCCCTAAATGGTTATGGGTCAAAGTTTTGCCTGAGAAAACAGAATCCTTTTCATTGATTGTTAATTTTCCTGTGGATGATGGACTGGTAGTGATGATTAGTTGGTTCGACCTGGAGAAAATGATGATGTGTTCCTGCCTTTTAGTTCACATCTGGTTCATGTTCACGATGAATTTCACAAACAGAATCAGAGGTCATGGAGGCCATCAGATGACTCACTCTATGTACAGTTGAAGCGACTGTCATCGTGAATCATCAGCGCTGCACAGAGCCACATGAAGTAATTAATACATTCTAGAGACTCACTGAAATTAATGCAGCACTTTGATGCTTTTGATTTGTAATATTATGTTCTCTGGAGTCACAAGGAGGTCACAGATAATAATGAGCAGTTATAAGCATAATTAGTCGAGACTGCAACTCATTTTTGAATAATGATGACCAAGAAAAGAGGTACTTACAGAGGCAAGTGACTCCATGTTTCAAATGCTCTTTAATGAGGAACTGCTAAAACATATGTTCTTCCACATGATCTCATCACACCAGTGTTATAACTCCTTTTCAATACCTGATTGATTCCAGAAAATCCAGCACCTATCTGTTACCATGGTAGCCATGTGAGTGCTAATGCAGATCGCTTTTTTGGCAAATGGATTTAACAGCAGTTTAGCTTCTGAATTCATGCAAACATCACACGTGCTCTTTTTTTTATTTTGCATTTACACCAAAAACTCCCACCACAGTTCCTTTTGGAGTCCCACATTTTCAGGTGAGCTTGATCTGGATGTTCAGTACACACCTGACTGTAACTGGCAGCTTTTGGCAGAATAAACAAGCCAAAGAAAATTCGCTCTTTTGAAGGAAATCAAACAAGTCAGGTTTTGAAAACAGACTAGAAATCTTAATTCAAAAGAACCACATTTTAAACCAGTGGTCAGATCATATAAACGGGGTAAGGGTGCAACAAAACAGCATCAAGAAAATGTAGACGTGTTTATTATAATTTAGCGAAAAGATCAATAACTAAACTGAAAAACAAACATCTGCTTTCAACTCTGAGGTTTTAATTGCATCCTTTTACTTCCAGACACTGAGTTTTTTTTCTTTTTTTTAACACTGCTGAGAGGAAAAGGAGGAAAGGGTCGACTGCATAAATTCTTTTCTCTGGCACAGTCTTAGCCTTTCACATTTATCTCCAGCCCAGAATATGACAACTATAGATCCCCTCTCCTTTGCACAAGACAAATGACCTTATTACCAGAGAGGACCATTCAAAATAGGATCATGTCAGGCATGGCAAAGCGCTCCTGAGGAAATTCAGACCTGCTCTGCGAGCTGCGCACTGTTTCTCCGGGAAACCATCAAAAGCACAATTTTACACAGCAAAACGAGTTGGAGAGCCTGTTTGGGTTTTCAACACACATCAAGAGGCTCATTCAGAACCACTGGCGGACTAAGCAGCAGTGTCAGTTTCTGTATAATTTAATACCGTCCAGGCACCTTCTACCAGCGACGTGCTGCTGAGGACACATTTGTTTCACCATAATGAAGTTTTTTCTGTGTACCGACGGAGATATGCCTGGAGGGCAGCACTCCTTCTGTGTTTTACAAGCAAGTGTGTGTGCATTTGTGTGTATGGGCTTTCCCCCCTGTGTTGTCCTAGGCCCACAATGTCCTCCCTTGTGGGAAAATACTGTTCGCATTCATAATTACAGGACAGGACAGGATGCCCAGGAATCATTTGCCTTGCCTCTGTGTACGTTAAGCCTTGAGGCCTACTACATTATTTAGGGATAGTTATAACTTCCCTTGTTAAAAAAGTCACGTTTGCAGCTGCGTGTGATTCGAGGATCCACTCTATTTGATTCTGTACAAGGTGAAGCCTGAAACAGTCTCATTTTAAGGGGAAGTTGGCATCGTATTGACCCCGCTGCTCTAGAGGTCACAGCTGTTACAGTCCTTTAAAGAAGTGGAGCTCATTGATTTGGATCCGGACAGATCTGCTGAGAGCAGTGGGGGCTAATGAGCCCAACATGCTTTAGTGTCCAATCACAAACCATCAAGCCTGATTCATAATGGCAGACCTTAATAGCATAACTGATAGGCTAATAGACCAATCCTATTTGTGTCAGTCATTCGAAAGAGGCTCGCTCTTTACGGTGCATTCAATTGATTTGCATGAAGACAACGAATCAACAGGACAAGGTAAAGGTATGAAAAACATACTCCTATTTTATCACACTGAGTCACAAAAAGTTTTGTAATATAGATAAAAACAGTGTATGAGAAGTCCTAAGGGCTCACAAGATAATATGTGATTAGATACCAAACAAGATAATGACAAAGGTGGAAAAATACACACCTGCAGGAGTCAAAAAGGCTTTGATAAACCTGCCATGGACGGCTGGAGTTTCGTTTTAAACAGTTTCCTGTCAAACATTAATTCCGGTTGTCTCATGAAAGGAAGGCTTTCTCAGAATTATCTTCAGAAGCTTACGTATCATTTCTCTTGAAGCTCACATCAAGGAGAAGACAAACGCCTTCCCCTGTAAAACGGGTGATGCAGCATCACTCATCATTCTAATTCCTCTTATCTGTTTACTCAGAAAGCCTCTGAAGAAAGCTCTCTGACGTCACCCATCGGTCTGTGAACTGCTGTTTTGAAGCCTCACGCTTGGCATTACGGACGTTGCCATCTTGGCTTTCTTGGGGTGGAAGTGACCATATCTGGACGAGAGGGGCGAGCAAGAGAGAAGGTCGTGGTAGCGACTGAAGTGTAACCAGCTTTATCCATTAGGAAACTGTTTCTGATAAGTAGGGTCACTTTCTCATAAACTTACATACAATCAAACTTCTTTTTTTAAACCAGTGGAGTCGCCCCCTACTGGCCATTAGAACGTTTCTGCATTGGCTTCACTTCACAGATCTCAAAATCCATATTTCTATTAAGTCAGTGAGTTTTCCAATACCTACCCAACCTGAATACAGCTTTTTAAATATTAAGCCTTGAACTAGCTGAGGTTTTTTTTTTTTTATGCATCGCCTTTAAATCAGAGTTTACAAAGTTTACAAAAGTTGGAAATGCAGGAAGACAGAATAAACGTTGCAGCAGTCGAGCCAAACAGAAGTTAAAACAAGAAGGCCAAACACAGCATGTCATGATGAACAAATCAAGTAAAATGAATAAAAGTGATTAAAAAAAGGCAAAATCACATAAAAGCAATCAAATGCAAATAAAAATTACAAAGCAATAAAAAGATAACACGAAAGAGGAATTAGAATTAGGAAGATCGAGAATATTGAAAGGAATAAAAGGATAGAAAGACTTTATAAAAAAGACAACATCAGATAAAAGCAGGAAGCATAAAAGAGATTTACAAGGAGTTAATGATTTTGCAAACCTTATCCCCTCAGGTGTGTTGTTCCAAAGTCCAAGAGCTGGACAGATGTTACCTCCAAAAACATTTACATAAAACGTCCTGATGTTTCGGCCTTCACTTTCACTTCACAAGTTCAGCCTAGTCAAACCTGTTCTCATCTGAGTGACTCTTCAGATCATTCATCCAGGATTTTGCCCCTCAGGTGAGGCGCGCTCCTCTCAGTGAAGTTTATGCAAGTTGTCAACACCTGACAGTGGACGCAGTCGGGCTGACAGTTGGCTTCCCTTTTGCCTGATCGGTGTGGACTGTTGGCCAACAGCTGAAGGTCAGAACAGAGCAGACTGGAACACACACACACTCTCATTCACATGAAAAATCAGGCCAATTTAGAAGAGATTTATGGGGGAACCAGCAGACATCTGGAGGGAGCTGGAGGATGGTGAGAGTTGTCCAATTAGACCGAAATTGAGGAAATTGTAGTTCGTACAAAACTTTACAGCAGACGAAATTCTCTGAAGACGAAAGCTTTTGCTGAAGAAATTCCTGCTTGTATTTATCAGACGATCATTCATGTATTTAGTAAAATGATGATTTAGTATAAAGTACATTCAGATTCAGTTTTACGAGGCCGTCTTGACGGTTCGTCTCCCCGTCTCCTGAGGCTCTCCAGCAGCCTTGTGATGGTTGAACATTAGTATCATGTCACAACAACAAATAAAGCCAAGCTGTCTCTTCTTTTTAACATTTTTTATTCCAGCGCCAGTTCCCAGAACTCGAAGCACCGCTGCAGCCTGTTTGTGTAAACCTGACATTAATGAGGCATGAAAGAAATTTTGATGCCCCAAGTCGTGACAGCTCCTTCACAACTTTTCACTCCGGCGAGCGGTTCGCTCAAGGGCCACCGAACGAGCAAAGATTTCCCTTTGTGTTTCCAAAGCTCGTGTGAGAGCTACACGAAATTGTTCTCCATGTCGTGGCTAAGCTCTTTAACAGAGACAAAGCGGTTGTCATTTTTCTTAACACCACCTAATTCCCTTAAATGTCACAGGAACACACTCAGCTGGTGCTGAACGGAGCAACAGTGTGAAACCTGCTGATGCGTCTTGTTTGCCTTAGCTCCTGTATATTTCTCCTCACATGATACAATCAGAAGAGTGAGACTCAGTTGCACAAGGTCATAAGTTTGTTGTTTTACTTTGTCACTGTTCCTGGTGGCAATATCTGAAAGTACCACAGCAGTGAGTCACAGAGCAACAGTGCCTCAGGAGCAACGTCGCCTCACAAGCTGCTTCTGCTTCTAATTCAAAGAAATCAAGATATCAATTCTGACATCTGAGTAGATTCTCGACTCTTTCTCACCCTCTTGCCTCTTTTTGTGAATTGCCCGCAGTAGTGCCTTCTCACAGGGAAGCCATTTCTGAACAAGTGCGGATATTTCTCCTCGCTCCCTCATGGGATAACCAACAGCTTGTTCAGTCAAGGGTTATCAGCTGCAGATGGCTGAAGACAATAAACATGATCAAACATGGGGGTGGGTATTTTGAGGCTGTATGTCTTAAGCCAAGTCATAGAGTGATGCAATGCTGCCATTTTTGCAAAAATTTCCCAATTCTCTCCACAACTTATCTGTTAATGTTTGCACCAGTTTGACCTTTCATATAAAGCTGGACATCATCGTTCATAACAGCTTCTCCACCAACTATAAGCAATCTCACTTGTGTAATGAGATGTGTGGGCTGCCCCTCACGATTAATGGCTCCTATAAATCACCTATTTATCTGAGCTGAGCTAAGCTCACGACTAACGCTGAGCATCAGCCTTTCTCTCTGCCGACAGGGAGCCACCTTCAAGCTATCCTGTCCAGTAATCTTGATTAATTCTGTTTACCTCAGTGCAGTCATTATAGAGAATGGGCCCTATAATTTTAGCAGACAACGTCTCGGAGCTGAGAAACTGACCTCGTTCCTCTTTCTTCTCAAGGACTTTCAGTGAGTTTGAGCAGAGAAATAATGCGATTTCAAACATGTCCTGCTCTGTTTAAAAGATACCAGTTATGTTTTAACTGTTTTTTTCCTTCCCTATAGGGTTTTATATATGTTCTTGTGCACATTAAAGAACTTAAAAGTTAAAGAGGTCAAAGTCAGCACCAGCAGAAGCCCCCCCCCCTTTAGAAGACATTGCTCATGAATCGCCTCGTCAGTAGTCCTGTGACTTTGTGACATCACCATGTCACACATTTACAGGATTTATGCCCAGCAGCTTGTTTGCCACATAGGAATTGTTTTAGCACAGCTGCTCTGTTGCTGTTAGCGGTGCTGGCTCAGGTGTGTGTGAGCTGACCAATCAGAGGAGACTATGTATTCAGGAGGGGTGACCGTAAAGGGACAGGAGCTGAAACAGAGCATTTCAGACAGAGGGGGAATACAGCATGCATAATACATGCATAATATGTCTGCTTTAATATGCTCTCCCTGCTGCACAGTAGATTAGAGAGCAACACTCTTCACTTCAAAGATGATTACACAGCAGCAAAGATTATACAGCATGTCACTTTTTCTGAGTCTGTGGAATGAAGAAAAATCTCCATTTGCCTAATGATCACGCAGGAGAGGAGCCCACTCCAACTACAATGCTGCCTGATTGTATGGTCCTCACTGTTCCCAGAGATAGCTTGTGCCAGGCCGGTCTTGCTTTAGATGAGTTGAAACTCTATTGTTCCTACTTCAAAAGAGATCATTTATTTTTATGTAATCTTTCCGCTGCGAAGCCACCTCATTCACCTTATCCACTCGCACGCCACAGATGGAAACAAAATCAGTCCACTTATGTGCCATTCTGCGCGATTAGATAAAGGTTGTTTGACGTCTCTGATTGGGCATTATGACGGTTTCTGTGTTGTGGTTCAGTGAGTGTAAAGGAAAAGCTGGATGAACCGTGCTTTTATCCAGCAGCTGCAGTCTTTATAGTGCAATAATAAAAAGCGAAACTTTGCTCGATATAGGAGGTGATCCATCTCCATAATCATGGCTAGTCAGAGCTGAATGTACTATCAGCAGCAATTTCATATATTCAATTTGAGCTAATCATGCTCGCTCCATTCCTATTTTCCACTTAAGTCATTGAACTGAAGAGGGATAAAACTGATTAAAGTGATATTGTCCTACATGCCCCAATGTGAAAATCTTGATGAGTCTTAAAGGACGCAATTACAAGAAGGACATAACACTAGGTCATTCAGCAGCACGGGGAGTGGCTGCTCAAATACCTCTATATTTAATCGTTTAAAGTGTGCTTTTACTCTCTGCCTGGGGGTCACAGAATTTTTTGTAACATATACTACCCAGGCTACAAGGGAACAGACAGAAGAAAGCAAAAAGGGAAAACCCTCAGTGCTTGGCCCTGCCACTCCCTCCCACACTGATCTCAAATGGAGCCCCGTAATAGACCAATTTCAGCTCTGCCTGGAGCAAACCAGTCCCTTTATTCATGTACTCTGGGCTCTTCCTCTTTGGCCAGATTGCAAGGACACAGGGGGAGAGAGGAGAGAGAGATCCCCCCCACCTGGCGGGATAAAATGAGAGAAGATGGTCGAGCCGTAAGGTTTCTGGATAGGCACAGCAGAGAGCCCACATTATGGATGGTAATGGACTGTTTGTATGCCCGGCTCCCTCCTCACCTCATATTGTTCATTCCACGGGCTCCTAGAGCGCCACACCTCACTCCAAGGTCATGGGGGCTTAGTAGGAGAGGCCAGGCCCACGCTACAGTACTTGGGTCCCCCTGGTGGAGCCGGGCAGGTCCAATCACAGTGAGGTCTGAGGTAATAAGCCCCGCTCCATCCAGCAGCACGCTCGGAGAGTTGGGAGGAGGACGAAAGAGGACTGTAGGCTGGGATTCAGAGCGTGGCAGAGTTATAGAGGCTGTGCTGCTGGGAAAACTACTACAATGAATCCTTGAAACCTGGAGGGAAACATAAAAAGACATATTGTTGGCTGTACATATTTTAATAAGCGTTTCTTTTCATACAAACGCTTACTGCTGTTGCTACTATTCAATAACAGTTTCTCTCAGCAAGAGAAATTGCATTTTTCATTCCTATAATTTCTTGTTATTGGTTACAGATTCCACAGTGCTTCAGGACTGTTTAAGTGCAGCTTCAAAGGCTACAGAATGTGCTTGTAATAAATACACGGCTAGACTCGTCGTTTATTGCTTTCTGCTATTATGTTTTTTATACTTCTTACTTCTGGAGTCCAGCCAACTGTAAGAATTTCAGTATGGATCCCTAGTGGGCTTTAAGATAGCGCATCTGCTGTATTACATATGAGATACACAAAATGCACAAGGCAAGAGATGCCATCGGCAAACATGGCAACAAAGGAAGTAGGGCAGGATGAGCTGGTGTGGTGCAAATCAATTGACACAGCCAGGGCAGCATCGTGCAGCAGGTGCAGGCAGTGAAGAACCATGAGAGAGAATTTGTTTATTTATTTTTTTTCCATCTTAACCTGGAACTCTCTAGAGAGACCTGGCCAAACTGACAGGTTAGCAACTGTTACAGTCACCAGGAGGCTTTTCCCACATGAAGCCCGTCCTGTAGATTTTTCGAAAGCTGAGAGTGTTTAAGATGAAAAGTTTTAAGTTTAGTATGGACTCTGGGGACTGGAAACTATGTGATTATTAAGAGCGCCTCACCGTCTTCATTAACTGACTTTGTTTGAATTCAGGATGATTTCCAGTAGGGGAGAGCTGATAGATAATGGCCGACAGTCATCATCGACTGATCATCTCTTGATTGAAAAGGTGCCCCACCTGAGAGCACAAAAATCAGTGTGTCCCTTCACAGTTGTCGAAAGGAAGGAGTTGTTGGTGTTGGTGACATGTGGGAGGGAAACCAAAAAGAAAATTGTTATGTTTCTCTGCCTTGTTTCTTATTTTCATAATAAACCTGCTCAGTACTCGGCTCAGCCTGTGATTCTTTTAATCGTGCCATTGTTTAGTATGGCCTAAAATGATATTGTGATATCTTTAGGTTATCTCAGGATACACATTGTATATCTGGATATTTTGAAATCTCTTCAAGAGCACAATTTAATGATGCATTTTATGTTATAGGACAAAGCTTCTTCAAATCTCCAAATCTTTTCACATCTTATTTTAGACATTTTACTGAAAACCCACTGACTTTAAGAGAAGGGAACCGCAAAAATGGCAACTCATTTCCAGGTTTTCGGACTCATTCCTGCGGCACTCTCAGTCGTGCTGTGTCTAGTAAATGTTTTAGAAAAGCCGGCTCCCTCCAGCCCCTCTGCTGTCAGATGGGAAACAGCAGGGAGGATTTGGACAGTGTGTTTCTGTGTGCTTTGACCTCCACTGTGCTCTGGACGTTTGGCTCAGCGTGGCGGCGGCCCACCGTCCTCTCCTCTGTCTGATCGGATTGGGCCACAATTGTATGACACAACTGTTTGCCGATGCCCAGTGGAGTCCGACTGGCATTCTGCTGGTGCCAAACTGGCTGTCTGCTGGGACGTCTCACTGGGAAAATATCCCTCCAATCCAGCTCCTCCTCCCAAATCTCCTGCTGTTTACCAAAAATAAGAATTATCACCGCGGCACATCCTGCCTCTCATTGTCACCTCTCAAAATATAAATTATCGACTGGCACTCATGCCCAGCTAATTAAAGGCTTATTTAAATTTCCAAGTATCTCGTTAAGACAAATAAGACAAAAACTGACAGGATGGTAAAAAGCTAAAGACATTTGACTGTTTTTCTTCATGCTTTAATTACTCATAATAGATCCATTCAGAACATCACAGCTTTGCTTAACAAGCATTTACACTTGTGGATTTGCAACCCCTCTGGATTTCCCTTTGTGCTGTCGTAGAGTTTTTCTAGCTGGCCAGCTGCAGCCGTTTCTGACCACAATGGTGAAAATGAAAAGCGTCCGTTGCGGGTTGTTGCTGGGGACGGATGTCAGGAAGGATTGCACTCTGAAGCTGGCAAGCCCTGACATGCCATCCTCCATAAGAAGAAAGTAATTGGCCTCCTAATTGCTCTCAGAGGCATGTTTCGCTGCCCGAGCCAGTTCGCGGACCTGCCTTCAGCTGCAGTACAAGTCCGGTGTCAGGCCGGTGTGATCTGACCTGAAGATGAGACAGACTGGAGGAAAAGGCAGCTCGATTTCTTCTTCCTCCGTCTTCCATTAAACTCCATCACGCTGTGTCTGCAGCTCTGTTTATCTCCCTCAGGGGGCACTCTCCTCTCCAGCCAAACACACCAGCTAGTCAACTGTTAAATCAGACTCGGATCAATAAGAATTACATTTCTACTGCCGCCACTGGAGACACAATTTTAGGATCTTGCCTTCTGTTTTTCTTTTTTCTTTTTTTGTGTCTCTTTGAATTAAACACAAAATAATCTGTTAATAGGACTCATCTTTTCATCCTTGCTGCTAATTAGAGCCGATATCCAACAGAAACACCACAGCCTGTCATTACGCTCGGCACAGAAATGGTGATATCTCTCTTCAGGTCTGAATGTCTTGTGAATTATGGGTATTAAGTGGTTAAGTTTAACTGCATGTTTAAAAAAGCCAGGAACTTCGGCACCTGGAGAGATGACAATTGAGATTCATTTATATTCACCAACATTCTCGTAAATGTCTACTCCATTGTGCCCGCGGCTCTAAAAAATCTTTTACTTATGGCCTCTTTAATCAACAGCCCATTGACTTTTAAAGTGAGGTTGATTTTTCTGCTCTGGATATGAAAATGTGGAAAAAAAGGCTCAAGTGTTTCCAGCATCTGTTAGTCATATCCTAGCTTTAGTCATCATGATCTGTGAAAGCGTTTGCGCTGCATCTGAATGAGCAAACATCAAATTTTTCGTATCCATGTTGACTCTTCACACTTGTTCCTTGTTTTGTTTTTTTGTATTTTTTTAAGTGTTAATGGTGTGGCTATAAATGGGAAGTCGGAAGTCGCAGTGAGTCATGAGAAGACATGACGGAGAGGTTTATACGAGGGAAGATTTCAGCAGCCCTCTTGGAATTAAGACATGCAGTGAAATTGGATGTGTACGGGGTTTTGGGCCTGGGCCTGATCCACTCTGACAGGGTTGTGTGTCAGATGCAGTTTTCTGCAAAGCACACAGATTGGAGTTTGCTTGGACGCGTTCTGTGGCAGAAATTCTCTGGAGGCAGAAATAATCTCAAGTGTTGTGTAACTGAGCTGACAGAGATGAAAAAAAATCACAAGTTTGTGCAAGATGGCAGCTGAAACCTGAAAAAACTAAATCCATCTAGGTTAGATTATAGATTCTTTCTCATTAATAAATAAATAAATACAAGTTGTCGGATATTTTATCAATCATGAGCAAGTAGTCGGTTATCTGTAACGGCTGAAATATAATCCATATCGTGCATCCATAACGATAATGTAGATCAGTTGTGATAAATGTAAGAATAATGTCAAAATAGTTGTGGTCTTGTATCCAAGTTTCCTGATATCTAATAAGTTCACCTTTCTAAACTTTTTTGTCAGCAGCCATCTTTTCTTTTGTCTTTTGTTTTGTGTAAAATCCTGAAAACTCAGATTTAAAGCGCAAATGTTTGTCCTCAATGTTCAAAATCAGACAGGTGACAATCAAATCAATCAAAACAAATACAAGCATTATTATTTTCTGAGAGGTTTTAAACTGAAAAACACATATTTGATTGATGCAGGCCTCGGAGCAAACAAGGCATCAACTATGATCAGATATTGAATAATCAAGCAACAGTACAAACTAATATCTTTTGTGAAACAACCAAACCTTTGCTCCTTTTAATAAAATGTCTATTTACTTCAGTCAAGTCTGGTTTCATTCAGCTGCAGATTATGTCTGTCACTGAAGCAGCTCTTCCTCTTTGTTTAACAAAATACCCATTTTTTGTCCCTTCAGATCCACGGACAGCTCCAAGTACTGAATGAATACGAGTTTCTTCAGTTTACTCAATGAAAGTGACCAAATTAATTAGAGGCGCTCTTGATTTCAACTAACACACACCCCCGTAGACCTCATTTATTTTAATCACAGGCCATGCAGTACCCGAAATTCACTGAAGCGTTACTTGGACATGGCAGCATGGAGCCTGCTTGGCCACAGCCAGCAGTGATAATTATCATGTGGGCTGTGGGAGGCAAAGAGGGTTCTCTGTTGTTGCCTGGAGGTACGACTACAACAGATGTTTTGGTTTGGAGCCTCATCTGCCAATACTGGGATCATCGTGATTTTGATCCTGTCTCCAAGTGTCAAGACCAGTAGGTTGGTTTGAGCTGTTAGAGTTGAAGGGGTCAGGGGTCAGTGGCTGGTTTGTTGTTCAAAGCGCTGCAGTGTTCAGGGGGGAAATGATTAACCTTTTTACTTTCTAATTTATCTTTCTTTGTCAGCTAGCGAGGAAAGTCTCCCTCGTGTCTGCAGAGGGTGGAAAAGGGAGGAGGGAGATGCAGTGGCTAGCTGGTTGAAAAGAGGCGAGAGAAAGCTACAGAAAAGGCTTCAGCATGCGGAATCACAGGTAGTGCCGAAAGGATTAGGCGATAAATCTATTAATTGATCAACTGCACTGAAGTTGATTAATAAAGGCTTTAGGTCTTTTCTTCTTTCAAAAAATAACAGATGGTCAAGCTGTGTTTCAACGTTTGAGCTTCTCAAATGTCAGGAGATGAATACCTTTGTGTTGTGGTCGTGCAAAACAAGCAATTGAAAGATATCATCTCGGACACTGGGAAATTTAATTTGCCAGTTTGACATCGACATTGTATACACTGAACAGTAAATTAACAATTAATCCAATCTGAACATAATCATTGGTTCCAGCTAAACAGGAGAAGGAGAGGACATTGTGCAAAGTCTTTTCTGTCTTCTTAAAGGGAAGAGCTGAAAACAGTACAGGACAGGGTCAACTGCAGGAGACACCTCTGTTAGCACGAAGCCTGCGAGCATATTGTCCCATTTCCACCGGCTGTAAACTGCCAAACATCCATCTTAGTGCTCCACCTCTGTATCGCACTATCATGGCTGCAGACTGTATTATTCAAGAGCAATTTCAACCCAATTTCATGGGCTGTCTTGATACGGCTGCAACTGATCCCAATCTACAGACTTGATGCTCACAGGAACAGAAATCTCTCTGATGGTATCCAGTTTACCTGTCAAGTGTGTGCCATATAAAGGTTTCTGCTGCTAAAACCAAAAAACAGCTCCGCTACAGCAGAAATGAAGAATGATGGATAAGAGATGTCAAAAATAAAGAAATAATGCAATGACATCTACCTGCTGGGCACATTTGTTTGGCATGTCTATTCCTAGTCCCTATGATACCTTGTGGAAATTATGTGCACAACTATTTACGCGTTTGTTTTCCACAGCAACAGGACGCTAATCCTCTTTCGTGTGATTTGTAAAGCATATCATTCGTTCATAAAGATCTAGGTTAGCGACAGTAATTTCCCCAGGAAACTCCAAGATAAGGACGCCGAAGATTGCAATCAGCAGGTCCATTTTTAGGGAACGTTAGATAGAGTTTTAAAATTATGCTAAAATCATGTTTTCTCATTTTGTAGAACAAATAAAAGATGGCTGAGGTTGGAAACATGATGCAGAGCCACCCCACCAGTCATCTGTAGCCCACATCTGAGCTCTGATGATGAGATATATGAAAGCGCTAGAAAGTAATTTATGTACGACAGACACATCTGTCTCTTCTCTTTTTTTTCTTTCTGCTCCATCTCTCTCTAAACCTCTGGAGCTTTTCACAACCTGGGGTCACAGTGATAACAACCCACTTGCAAATGAGAGAGCTTCTGCCAAATAAGAAAATCAAAGCTCATGCTAATGCAGTGTCAGAGACGCCTGATGGCAAACGATAAGCTGAAAGATCATTGGTCACAATGCCTGTTTATTTCAATGCCAACCTCACAATGTTATCTATCAAGCTGCCACCACTGTCAATGAGTTCAGTCTCACTCTTCAAGCCACCCTGGCACTGTGGAGTATGATTTAGGGAGGCTGTTGTGTTAAATGATAGTGCCAGTGAGATCCGATCTGACAGCTCACTCTAGTTCAATAAAAAAGAAAATGATGGAAAACGATAGCATCTTTTATTTTTCTGACTCTTTGCTACCCCTTGAAAAGGTCAAACTCCCGTTCGCTGGATGTCATTATTTACTTTGTGCTGCTGCAAATAAAAATGAGCACAGTCAAATTATTATATTGTGACCATTATGGAGCTAGTTGAACATTGGCCGGCGTGCTGTTTTTCAAACAAAGTGTGTGGGTGGAAATGTTGTGAGAGGCCGTAGGCGTATGAAAGGATGCCCAGTGGGGGAAAGGCTCTCTAATGGACCAACGAGGAGAAAGCAAAAACATCAAAGTGTGAGAGGAAACATGACACCATGAGGAGATTCATGAAATAAGGGAAAAAGTCAAGATGTGCTGTGAAAGCTAGAATTTGAATCTCATGTCCTAATCATCCTAATCGCTCACTCTCCTCGATTGTGCTGCCACGATCTATTCACATCTGCTTGAAACGGCAGATCACTGACACTCGAGCGGTTATTTCTGAAGTTGAATTGTTTGTCACCTTCTCATAGCACTTCTGCATCACTCTACGACACCTCTGTTGGATTAGCAACCTGTCAGCTCTGTGTGTATTAAGAAGAAGTGGGTTCAGAGATCTTGTGACTCAAACGTGAAATCAGACCACCGATCTGTCGGAAGTGTCAATTAGATTCAAGATGTGGGGGCCTGTCGTGAAGAATTTCTGGACGAGCTGATTTATTCCATCGCCCAGCTGAATGCTGATGTTTGGCGACCTGTTTTTCATCCCATCTTAATGGTTTCGACGCCGTATAATTCACCCCCCTTGGCGTTAACTCTCCCAGAAGTTGAAACTTGCACATTTTAGTCCAATTTCTATCAAGCAGAAAATCAGCAAAGGAAGTGTGAGTGCGAGTTAAAAAAAATTCAGACACGAGCAAAAAGTTTGAGTCATGCCATATGGAAGTGTTGCACGAGAACTGCCTCTTCTCGAATGCACAGCTTAGCAGAAATCCTGCCTATTTGCATTTTCAATAATTGTTTATAAAGTGACAAATCAAATGAGACAGCACCTATTCATCTCTAAGTCATCGGGTGCTTTACAAACTTCTTATTTGAGCTGGTCTGAGGCATCATCATCAGTAAACTGCACACACCCGACACTCTAAACAGAATTAAAAGGTCAGCTGCCAAGTGTCTGGAAAGAGCACTTGAAGGGCCGTCTGTTTGAGAACATCAACAGCTCTGGGGACCTGTCTGTTTGACACGGCCACCATAGAAAATGACAAAAGGCAGCAACAACAAATAAGAAAGCGCGGCGGCTCCATTTGCTACGTCACTTGTAGAGGGAACAGAGAGGAACACACCATTTCCTTCATGAATCCAGGGGTCGTAGGAATCAAGATATCCCAGATCTCCAGACATTTACTCTAAACTATCTCTTTTTTTTTATTTACATGCTGAAGTGATGAGTATTTAGAAATGTGAAGACTTATACTTGAGGTGATAAAGATCCCCTGTAACCTCAAATGAGTGGTTCCCAACTTCTCATAATATTCCCCCCACTGATTATTTGCCTTGATGAACCGTGTCAGTTGTGATATCTGTGGCTGAGCCCTGCGGGAGGCAGAGTGTTGCAGAGGGAGGCGTGAAGAAGTGGGCGGGAAGAAAAAGAAGAAGAAGAAGAAGTGAAGCCGGAGGCAGGAAGCTAAAAAAAATCAAATCCGTAGGGCATTTGTTTTATGTTGTTTCTCCTCCGAGCTACAGCACGTAAAGCCAAAACATTCGTATTTGTCTTATCACAATTTGTCACTTTATGTCAAGATTTATGAAACTAGTGAAAGGCAGACGTAAGATTTAAATGTAGGCTCAAATGAGACATGAGCATAGAACTAAATGAATGACCTTTGACCAGATGTCCTCCAACTGGCTTTCAAGAGATGTAGTTTTTTTTAGACATTTTATGCAAAAACATTTCATATTTTAGAAAATTTCAGAAAAAAAAGAAATATTTCAGAAAATTTACTTTTTATTTGGGACAATCAACTGGCACCGGAAACATAAACGTGAGCAGCTTGCGGCAGATTTGATTCCCTCTGCCTCCTCATTTTGGAATTTAAGAGTTTGAATGAAGTAACACAGCACAGAGAGTCTTAAACTAAAAGCAAAAATACGTAAACCCTGACGCAATCATCCTAACTGAAACAAGGATCACTTTAAACACCTCACCAAGACGAAGTTTTAGTCGTTGTTAGACATTTTATGCGGAAAACAACTTCTGACTCAGCTCACTCTCAAACTAAAAGCTGAAATATGTTAACCTTGATGCAATCATCCTGACGGAAATGAAGGCAACTTTAAACCCTTCGCGAAGACAACATGTACCAGATGAACTTATAAAAGGGTACTTCTGACTATAGTAGCTCTTTTAAAAGCAGACACATTGTAGTTCCTTTAGAAATGATTACCAGCACTGTCCTGAATCTTAAACCTTGTTCTACTTCAGAAAATGAACCCAGAACGCTCTGTAACCACTCGGAGTAAATCTATTGCCCTGCTCCAAGGGTCAGTCTCGCTCCTTGACTGTTGAAATCCTCTCACTTCCCTTCTGCCTCTGCCAACCTGTCACACAGCGAGTGGTTGCCAGGCAGATCTCCCTGAAGGGTCTCCCTGGAGGAAGGCAATGGTTGAGCAAATAGCCTCCCTTTATCTGTATGACTCACCTACCAGTAGTCGCACCATGCCCCCTGGCCTAGCCTCCCACATCAGACTGATTCCAACAGACATGACTCCCTAGGCGCTGCTATATTAGCCCCGGCCCTCAGCAGCATCCCCGCTGCCCCCCTCCAGCCCTACAGCCAACTTAGCACGCAACCATGGCTAAGGGTCGCTAAATGTGAGAGGAGGGGGGTTTTTTTCAAAGCGCCTTCAAACTGTTTTTGCCAAGTTCATAGAAAACAGAGCAGCCAACTGTTCCATCCCTGTTGTTTGTTGGGTAAACACGGAAGGCCAAAGAACACTGGACCTTACAGACCCCAGTAAATTCATGTGTGAGTAATTTGTGAGTAATAGGCCTTTTGATTGCCGAACACAAGCTAAATGATGAAACAAAACAAGAGTAAACCTTCAGTATTTTCTCTTTGTTGTTCCAGGCTCTGCTGTCTTTGTATATGTGTATGAGCTACTGATCTGACTAAATAAAGACGACGGTCATACAACCACAATCCTGCATGTAATCTTCTATTAGGTCGAGGCCTTCAAGGCTCTTAGAAACTCGGGATAATCAACTGAATCAACTAAGTTTTTAAGCTTCAAACTAAAATGTAGCAATACCAATCGTATTTGAGATAAATACACTAGCTTTTTATACTGCGTCTTCATCGTCATCATCAACATCGAGAAATTATTGATTCATAGTTGCTTGGACATCAAGTGGCGACATGGCAAACCCACCACTCTTTAGGGGCCTTGTTGCTTCACCATACCTCAACGTAGGAAAGTGATTAAAAGTTTAAATGGGCCGCAAGACTTGGGATAATACGGGGCGAAATACTTCAATTCATAGCTTGCAAGTTTTTCTGTCCATCTCAGATATAATAATGGGCGTGTCGTGTAGCGCTCACCATACCTTACACTACTCTTACTTATACCACTACTACAGCTTTAAATACTCTGTTAAAGTTCATATTGAAGCTGAGTAATCAATGGTCTGATTGCCCCTGGGCTGCCTACAGAGAGCTCCTATGGTTGTTCCTAGTGTCTCGGTATTGATTGAAATCATCACAACATTATTTAATGCCAGATTCAGCATCTAAATGTAAGACCACAATGGGCTTTCTCTACACTACACCCTGCTCTCTACTCCCCAGCCGCTCATTTAGCCCCCTGGCTGACAGACCCATTTTCCAGTGGGTGTGCCGCCTTGCTGTGTTTGTCATATAAATAGACCGAACGTATCCACCAACAACTCAGGGAGTGTGTCAGGCCGATGCTGCATGAGGAACAAGAGTATATGATAAGAGCTGCTGGGATCTGGGGCCCCTGAGTCCTTCTCTCTGACTGAGACAACAAGGCAGCTTTTTCTAACTTTCCTCTGCGCTTTTGGAGGCAGTAATTGAAAATGGAGGAATCTTTGTGCACTGGCTTAATAGAGCTGTCCTGCCCTTGCTGCAAAGCGGGGTTAATAACTTTTTCCAGTTCCATTACCCCCTGAGATTGGCTTCAGGTGAGTAAAGAGGCTGCACTGGACAAGGGGAAGTGGCCACGGGGCCTTCTCAGTCTCCTCTTATCCCTGCTCACTGCAGGAAGCTCACCTGACAATCATTTTACGTGACTTATTATATACATAAAAGATTCCCCCGTTGTGTGTATGTGTGTGTAACCACGGTGTCTGGAAGTGCAATTCCCCAGCAAATGAGTCCCAGTCAGAGAGTGATGTATACCTGACTGACAGCCAGTAATTAATGTCCATTCACCAACTCATGTTTCCTCTTTATCTTCTCCTCAAAAGTTTAAATGCACTGTCAGGCTTTCTACCTGCATCTAGTTTATATGCCTCAGCACCTGCGACAGCCCTGGCCAGGTGTCCATCCGTCTGTCCCATTATGGTTGACACGATAGCCAAGGAACACCTTTCTGGAATGTCTTTCAAATTTGGCAAAAACATCCGCTTGGACTCAAGTAGATTTTTAGATTTACAGTCCTATGATGATTTCTTGTTTTTTTTTGAACCACATCCTTCCAGTCCTTCCAAAATCCAAAGCCTGTCACCACGACCTCAAATGTTTTAGCACCATGTGAGGAAGCTTTCTATCAATCCTCTCGACTCCTCTGTAAAGATGGTGTCTAAGTGAAGGGAAAATGGTTGTTATTCAGCGCAATCATACATGTCACACTGATAACTTCCATTTTGCCGACATACATGAGTCTGGACATGGATGTAAACTGCAATCGGCGGGTTGGTGGAGGCGTCTGACCATAAGGCCGTAGTTCTAGTATATTTGTAGGTGTCTGTCTGTTGGGCTGAATTGGTTTGATATTTGACATGTGTTGTCACCAGTTGATTTTTTATAAAATTGAGTTTTTCTTCTTCTTGTGAAGCGGCAATGACACAGCAATTTGTTTGACACTGGGTTGACAGTTGGCGATTTTTGTGATTTTCTTTGATGGGGAGTGAACAAAGGCAGGGAAGAGACGGAGAAGAGAGAGAGCGAAAGGGTGATCACAGTAGGATCTGGGGTCTGGCCGAGGTGCAGGTTGAGGATTTACACATGAATTGCTGTTTCTACTAGAATGACCCAACAGACTCATTAGTTACGCTCACATGCGCAAAGTAGGCAGGCTTTTGGCTTACCCTCTAGTTAAGGTCTTTTTTTTTCTTATCTGCCTGGTTGCCAATGCGAAATGTAAGCAAATACCTACATATGAACAGACTCAGTGTCTGATTATTTGTATAAATGCAAACTATTCCAGGAATAAGTGGCCGTTTTTTGTTTTTTTTGGTACAGCAGTGAAAAGACTGAGATGTTTTTATAAAATAATAAATAGTTCTTTGTAATTCAGGTCCCAGCCCACAACAAGGTCACTTGAAACTACACTCTCCTTGAAATACTGTTAGATATTACTGCCATTAGTTAGATTGCCGGGATGACTAAGGCCAGACCTGAATGGCACTCGCTCTTCTACATTGAATATTCATGCCACAAGAAAGACCAAAATTCATTCAATAAAGATGAGTCATAACTGTCGGATAATTAAATGCTCTATAAAGTGTGGAATTGCTTAGAAAATTCAAAGTTTAGCTGAATATCTCCCCAGTTCAGTATAACTGTGTTAATTGTTTGATGCAGCACCTTATTATGCATGCTAACACAAGCTTTAATTGGCTTTTTTGTCTGTGTCATTTATTGTAATTACACTATTAGCGCTCCCTTTGGATCGGAAATGTTTCGTTGCCATGATTATTAGTTTATCCAGATCCGTTAAGTGTCTTCCTTGATGATTACTTTAAACAGCAGGAATTCCCACGCTTTGAACCGTTAAAGAACCTCTGAGCAAGTGTTCACCGGTAAATGATCAAGACTGTCTGTTAAGACACCATAAAATGACATCATCAGCCTTTCATTGTTATAAAGGGAATATAAATCACAGATTCTATATGCAAATCAAATGTGCACTCTTATTTCTGGTCTTTGTATTTGCTTGAGCAAATAGCAGCAGAACCTTTGCCTGTTTAGTCAAAGCACTTCCCTATTGATCCCGACTATCGATCACTGCACTACGGTTGCATTTTTTAATTTGTCTTCGGCAAAACAATTACACCACCATTAGTCTCTACCTGTTTACAAAGTCAGAAATCCAAAAGTCCTTTTGAATTGCTTCCCCCAAACGACAGCGATTTGAAGTTCAGCCTTTGTATGGTGACCTTGCCATTGCAATTTTAGATGATTAGATTTGACATCAATTTCACTGAAGCAGAATTCTTTTGTGTCCATTGACATTTACAGTTAACCCATTGTACTTCACATGGATTGTGATTCAGTTATTTGATGGCAGAAATTCAGAACAATGTCACTAGTGAAATTTGTTGCTGCATCTGCATGTACCATTGTTGGGAGATTCGTTCCGTAATGGGTGACGTTGAAAAATAGCTCTAATTGAAGAAAATGGTTTTAAACACATGCTTCTCTTTCATCTAATTTTAATAAGCTTCAGGCGAAGAAATAATAACTCACCAATCTCAGTCATGCATAATGAACCTACATGTAGATGACAGACTCTGTCACACATTGATTCGATCGGTCCCTTTTTTTACTGTGGGGTCTGAGCCTACATGTATTCAATTGACATATAACAACTGCTTAATCGTTTCGTGATAAGTAGCAGATTATTCCTGATAAAATGGGTTTAATTGGTGATTTACTGGGTGATTAACTCATGAAACCCAATAAAATGACAAGAGGGAAGTGATATTGGCAAGTGGGCGCCCGTGTGTCTTGCTGTCCTTACTGTACCATACAGTTGGCTGTGCTCTGTGAAATATATCAAATTTGATGACAACATGGACAGCTTTAGTCCTGGGTTGGGCTGAATTTGGCAGCTTTAACACAGCATGATACGTCACCCACGGCACACTGAGAAAGCTGGCCAAAACTGGAAACCAGTGGGGAGCGGAGCGATCCAAAATGCTTTCCAAGTCTGGACTCAAGAAAAGGGTAACATCTTTTTTTTGTCTCCATGTTAGCTGTTTCTTATTTTTTTTGTTTGCTCAGTAGAGAAGGTCGTGTTGATGGTATTGCGACTATCCAGGTTGGGGAGAATCCATTGCTGAAGGGGACAAGGGAGGAGTTAAAAAAAAAAAATAAAAATCATGAAAGGATGATGGAGGAGATAACAGGAAGTATAGTGGGGGGTAGAGAGCAGGAGAGCTGACCCAGTTAGAGAGGGAGAGCACAAGAGAAAGATGGAGAGAGAAAGAGGTGAGAGGATGGAGCTGTGTGCCAGCATCACCACTGTGGTTGGGGACCTGCTGGGCCATCTGGCGGCTCTGTAATTGGGTTGGGGTTTTACACCTGAGCGGCACACCTCCAAAGGGATGGTTGGAGCGAAAACGAAAGAGGAAAAAAGTGGTGTATCACAGTGGAAGTTGCAAATAAGTTAGATTTGATACCCTGTAGTTGAATCAATGTATATTTATCTTCTTTCTCAAATTTGCATTCAGCACTTTTAGCTCGTATCGCCCACAGGTTACAAGATGGAGCGATCTAATGTGACACTTTATCATCACAGCGGAAAGGGCGTGCTGCTGTGTAACTGTAGGAGGAAAGCGCAGCCATTTCGTGCAAAAACAACAAGCTGTCTTCCAAGTGGGTCGTAATAGTGACAGGGCAGATATTAGCTTTGTGTTGCAGTGAATATGCTGCATGATTACATTGCGATGACAGCCTTCAGAAGGGGAAAAAGGTCACCGCCGCTCTCAGGTTTCAAGATAAATAAGACCCGATCCTCTCTAAATGAGACTGGCTCTTCAAGTGGACCGCCTGCGGTGAGGTACCGCAGACAATGAAGATAATATGGAAGTTGTCATCTTATGCTTGAATGGGCAAGTAGTCATTAAGGTGCAAATATGAGCTGAATTAATGTTTCATTTTTTGCCAGCGATGAGAGGCCCGATGCGAGAGGCATAACAGACTCCGTGGGAGGTCCTCCACGCACACTGCTCACATTTGTTCGTCTTCCCTTTGACATTTTGTTTCGGAGTCTGAGAGGCATCAGCCTTACACAATCCTCAGGAAAATTATGCGATGTAAAATGCTTGGAACATTATTTCGTTCAGATGCATGTCTTGTTCTGCATATTTGAAAGGTCTCTAATTCACTGGAATGGTGTCATTTACATAAAAATGTTGCGCCCACTGTCTGCTGAATTCTTATGGGTAATTATTGTCTTCTCGAGATGCATCTCCCTACATATTACACATCCTTGTACAAACATCTTGAAACATTGTGTTTGCATATCTGTCCCTCGCATCAGACACAAGCTCACTTGGAAATATTTCGTGAAAGCGTATGTGCGCCTCCCCCCAATTCTTGTTCTATGGAAGAAGCCTCCCACAGGCACTCTGCAGAGCATCATTGTGCTCCCTAAAAGTCCTCGCCTGTGTTGAAGTATCTCTGTCACTGCCAAGCGTGCCTCTCAATGGCTCAGCCCCCACACTAACCTTGCAGCATTTCAAAGGGAGGCTGAACGAACATGGACATGTGTAGGCGTCCATGCAACAAAAGGGGCGGTTGAGAGGGCCGAGGTTACCAATGGTTGATGTGTTCACAGCAAGAGAAGGTTCATTCCCACTCTTTACCTGAAGTTAAATCTCCTCAAATGCTTCTTCTTTTTTCTCTCGTTTCTGGCAGTAGGTTCCACAGCACTGAGCCACATGTCATGTCTTCTAAAATATATTTCAGTGAGAGACAAAGATGTTGTTAAACAAGTGTTAGCTAGGTGTTAAAATCACAACTGGAGAGTGCAGTGATATCGTGCTTTCACAGTATGTTGGGGAAGCAGCAGCTGACAAACATGCAGGGATTGTGAATACCGCCTCATGATAGCAACTCACTCGCAGTTCCTTTAATTTGCTGTGTTCAGTGGCAACAAAAGGGATTTAACCTGAGTTAGATCGAGCTGATTGTGAATAATTACATGACATTTCTACAGTTATGTGCAATCCTGCGTGATATATGATCCAAATAATACATTATCATACCTAAATGACTTAATAGATTGATTACCTGTCAAGTAAAAAGAACTGTATGTGTTTAACCCCATAATCTGTCCCAGACCTCCTCCCTCTGCAGACTTGTCGCTCTTGATACCCTCAAACTAGCATTCAATGGAAGTGAGTGTGTTAACCTAGTTTTTATAAGCTCCTTCTTGTGGCTTTTTGAATGACTGAAAATGGTGCTTCAGATGACAGATAATTTACTCTTTCAACAACTGAATAGATATTAATTAAGTGAAGCTGCAAGGTGCAGGCAGAACTATGACCCCCATCATCAACCACACTGTATCAGCCTTGCTACCAAGCTACTGTTACTGTAGCAGCAGCTATAAACAGAACAAATGACTTACAGGTGTATGACATCACTGGCCAAACAACAACAGATACTCTATGTTAGAGTCAAAAGCTCAGTTGTTTCTCTTGGCAACAGTTTTTATTCTTTGGCATCAGCAGTCTTTCTAATTGCCAGTTGTATATAACCATGTGTCTCCTCCTACACATGCAGTCTGAAGACGCTTTCCCCCCCCATTTCTTTGTTATGAATCTTCCATTAAGGACCTGAGACTTTAGCCACACTACATGACAGTCAAAGTTGTTCTGATAACACTACACACTACAACTCTCTGTCTTGTAATTGGGAGTGTTGCAGTTGTTGCGGCTTGCACACACAACAACACAGATCAGCGAGGGGGGCACACATTTTAAGATCGATCATACGGGAATAGAAACAGGAATGATGTAGTCAAAGCAAAACCAAGCTATTTGTATGCTGATTTTTGCAGTGACAAAACAAGGAAGAAAAAGAATATGAAAAAAAAAAGAATTGGTTAGGATGCATGGGCACCAAGGATCGTTTTGCACTGATAACTTATATAATCGCTCGTATTGTGATTGAGCAAGGTCGACATGCTTACAAATACTGAAAAGCGTGTGTGCGTATTCTGATAGAAATATAAGCTATCATTGTGTCCCATCCATACAAATAGATCCATGATAAGAGAGAAGAGAGAATACCTATTCTCATTGGCTTGTAGCTCGTTCCTGGCTCCCCAAACTCAACCAGATATTTAACCAGCTAAAAGCCCAGAAGACGTTGATGGCGTCTCTGATCTGGGTCTTTCAGTTGCCAAGGATATAGAGAGCTAAAGTCACTCCCCTTCCTGTTTTCTTCATGGGACCTTACTTTGGATGTATGGTAATGAATGAATAGGGACAAATAATGCCACAGTCTGTCACAAAACTACACACCCCACAGTTGTGTTGGTGACTTTGTCTCGTTGATCGGTCACAAAAAAACTTAAACACTTTAGAGTCGGTACGATTAATAAGCTTGCCTCTAGAAATCTTTCTTTCCAGCACCATGTTGTCACTCAGACAATGGCACTACGTCAGCAATGGACCAGAGGTGACTCCTTGCTACCGGTCAGCTCATCCTGCTGGTTTCTGCTGGCTCTGATGTTAATATCCCAGCTAGCGGTTCTGCCACTGCCAACTAGCTTAATGGGCCACCACCGAGCCATGCCTGCTGGTGGTAGAACATCAGCAGCAGCCTGAGCTTCTGCCTGTCTTTGTTTTACTTTCTCAGTACTGGACTCCAACAACAGGGGTTGGAATAGCAGCATGGTAATTTGCCTGGAATGGCGTTATATTTGAAGTCAGAATGGAAGTTTTTTTTTTTTTTCTCCTGGCGTCAGAATTGGTCAGTGAATGGCTGCTACCAAGAAAACCTCACCTAGTCCTGTTTCCTCTCTAGTCGGTGTTTGTATTTGAATGTGAATAAATGGCTCTTTGATGTTCTTTATTCTCCGTATGCGTTTCCTGAGCTTTTGCTGTTATACATCAAGTAATGTCCTTATGTCTTTTGTGAGTAGACCTGACAATGATATTACATTACAAGTAAGTACTGATTTCTGTGTGGAAACATGGGCCTTTGGGATTTTGTTTAAACTGGACTGCAGACATGCAGCGTCTTATTTTGCATATAACAGCGATGGAACAGTTTTACCACATGTTTGATGACTTTGATAACAAACATTTCTTATGGTGGGTTATTAATCCCTTTAAAAGCAAGTATGTTTGTTTGATGTACAGATCAAGTATTCGCTGGCTGTTGTATGAAATGAGACAAAGTAGAGATATATCTTGCTCTTTGATCTATATACAGGATGATAGAGAAGATGTACTTGGAGCCAAACAATACCATTGATACAGTAAGACCATGCTGATGCACATCCCTAAGAAAAAACCTTTGTCCAAATATTAAATGTACCTTCAGTTTTCCAGTGTTGCATCAGGGCTTGAACATTGTTTGTGTCTTCAAGGTTAAGACTAAAGATAAAGTAAATAGCAGAGTATATTTCTTCTTATGCAGACATCTGGCTTGTCTTTGACCTTTGAGTTTTTCTTTTAAAGTTAGAGAGTTAAACTGTCTGCAAGCTATGTTGTAAAATATTTACTTAGTTTCTTATTAAGCAAGTCTCTTGTATATTGCCTCTTGGACCAGCCAACAGTTTGATGTAAAAGCAAGTAATTTCTTCCAAGTCTCCCAGGAACAATACTTAATATGCGCAATGGACCATCATGCATTTACTTTGTTAATAAAACTTAGTGTCTGCAGTTGTTGCTGGCAGCAGTATCCACAGTTGCAGATGTGACCTCATTTTTATAGAAGCTGTGTTGTGGCTGAAAAATTGCAAGACTGAATTCACAGATCGGCTGGGAAATCTTGAGCTCTAAGAGTACAGAGAATGAGAAATGATCATCCCTTCCTCAGCCCTCAGTCAGAGCTAAGTAAACAAGGGGATATGGTGCATAGCTACTCCAGTATTCAGCGTTGTCTAGATAAATTCAGGAGTGAAATACCCAAAGAAAGTGTCCCCAAAAGTGTCCAGGTACAGCAAACATATATCTGAGAAGCCTGAATATATAGAGAAGACTTTTCATATCTCTGCTGTAATTCAGAGTAAATTGCCTTGCTCTCTTTCGTAAATCTAATTTAATATATTTGAAGCAATATATGTGTATATATTTGGCTCACTTTTCCTTTGAGTTTTAAAGATTAAGTTAAAATGAATTGCCATCGCATTTTGTTCTCAGCTCTTGAAGGTTCAGAATATCATTGGGGACCATTTTTGAGGGTTACATTGAGACGTTTAAATTACACAGCGATCTTTAAAATCTTTCTATTCGCACCAGTGCAATGCCCTTTATGAAGCAATACTATAAATGAGAACATATGAGGTTTGTGAGCTCTGGACTGTGGCAAAGAAGGAGAATCAGGCTATCAACCTTCACTGTGCAGTGGTGGAAAAACCCTACAACTTAACTGTGCCATTATCCTCTTTGATCGCTATGGTGACATATGTAATTACAACCTGCACAGAAAGAGAGGACAATAAATAGTTCCCTTCTGCAGCAGACTTGTCACGGCGCTGCAGCTTTGCTCAACTGTCGTGTGTCATGATACTAAAAGCACACACTAACACTTTTGTATTGGTAACTGATACTATTGTTAGGTACATTTTCCCATATAAACACTTTGTTTCATTGAAGAAATGTTGTTTTAGTATTTATTCTGAATGGTTTGCCGCCTCCAAATGTTTGGTTTTGTAATTGGTTGGTTGGTTGGTTACTTGGGTGGTTACTTGCTTGTTTCTTTGGTTGGTTTGTAGTTTGGTTGTTATTTGGTTGGTTAGCATGATTACACAAAAACTATTCAATAGAATTCCACTAAACTTTGATGGGGGATGGATCTCGGTCCAGAATACACCCCATTAACTCTTGGTACAGATCCGGACTACACTAAGTGCCATTCTAGTCTATTGATAAATTAATAGACTAAAACAAAATTGGACAGTAAACTCCAAGAATGTTTTTTGTGTTTTTGCTATTTTTTGCTCATATATGGCAGTAACTGAAATCTAAATCCAAGTATGATAATAAAAATGCCTAAGTTTCAGCCATAATTACTTAGAACGTTATATACTTCTACTACAAGCAACACAAGGTCATGCTCAAGGAATGGAGTATATATTTTGCCACTGCACATGTATGGACATGAGTGTAATGCACACATACAGTGTACACACACACACGCACTCACACAAAGCAGTGGTTAACATAAGCAATACATTGTTTCCTCCTTCCTCCTCACAAAAGAGCTGACGGTAGAGTAAATACACCTGCTGTGTACAAAGAGCATGGTGTGATAAGATGGTGGATGAGTAATCTTCTCTGCACCGCGACATTATTTACTGTACGTTTGGGATGACTTGTAAAAGAACATGATTTAAATTAAGCCAGTGGCGCGCTGAGATTTACTGCCTGCTCTGTGTGAGAGTAATAAATAATCATTTTATCTCTGCTCTGTGATGCTAATCTGGAGTTTAAGCAATGAGTGAGTAGCTTTGTTCTGAATGCAGCGAGCTGGCCAATTCATTCTGGACCCCAGCTGATGTTTACCCAGGCTGAGCCAGCAGCTGCTCACACGGTCTGCGTCAACTCAGTCATCTGACAAGGCAAGCGCCAAGCCTCTGACATGCATCTGTCACAGCGGCAGAAAAATCTAACCCGCTGTGTTTTGTCTTTCTCTTCCTCCTCTTGTCCAGCATCTGCCTGGCTTCCCAGCATCGTCACCATGAGTGAGAGTCGAAGGGAAGCGCTGGCTGCGGCGCCCGAGCCCACCACCGCCTCCTCCGCCACGGCTGGCTCCAACACCACCAACATGGCCGGCCCGGGCACCGGCGAGAAGGACGAGGCCTTTTCCAAGCTGAAGGACAAGTTCATGAACGAGCTGAACAAAATACCATGTAAGTGTGTTTCCTCTGCTTTCAACAACACAGCAGCTTATCAGTTAATCAAAAAATGTATCATTAAATCAAACTCAATGTAGAAAATAATATTTGCAGCCATAAACACAATACAGCTCTAATTCACCATCAACAACACAGTGTATACAGCAGCTTAATTTTAGGTTTGTGCATTGATTAGAAAAACAAAGACAAGTTTTCTGCCATTTTGGATTTTTTGACAAACATATTTTATGGCTCTTTTGGCACATATTGCATCAGATATTCACCAAATGAGGCACATACCATATATGGATGGCCTGTGTTTTTTCCAGTATCATGTTTAAACTTATTTGTCAGTTTTTAGTACGTTCAGCTGATAGTCCATGATACAATAGTGCCAACTCTAAACCAAACTTCTATTTCTATTTTACAGCTTTAAGAATAAATTTGCAAAGTAACAAACCTCACAAGATTAAATTTAGCTTAGTTATTGACTGTTTTGTGCGCTGCATACATAACACAACCTTTTCCTTTTGAAATCTGCACACATTTCACACTAAGCTTCAAATTTCTTTTACCAAAGATTTAACTGTTGTTCAGAAATATCCTTGTCTCTTCCTGCCCTCTGGTTGAAGCATTGTACAGAGTTTGGTTATTAGTGTACAAAACATAACCGTCTTTGCAAATCATTCAAACAAAATAGCAACTATTACTAAATGCCGCTCTACAACATAACAACATAAAACTCGATTCAAAAGTATAGAGTAGTTCCCTCGTCCACCTGACTGTGCCCAAACAAGCTTTTTTGCTGCAGTCGTGTGTTCATCTGAATGGGCTGACAGGCTCCATGATTACAATCCAAGGGGAGATAAATGTCTGCCAATTCAAGCAAACTACAAGAAAAACTCAAGCTGAAGTACACAGTAGGAGTACGACATGAAAACATCTCAAAAATACACCAGTTTGCAGGTGTCAGACCTATTATCGATGCCGTTCTTTGGCAGCCTTGCACCTACAAATGATGTGGCTATAATTACACTCCCTCTGATTCGAAGTGAGTCCATCAGAAACGACACCATTCAGTGCATTCAGAGTGATTCTCGTGTAACCATGACTCAAATGTGATTCATCTGTGGTTGTGAGTGAACATCAGTTGCTGACGCACAAGAAAACGTCAGTGTTTCTTCGTGACCTCTGACAAAGATTTCCAATGAATCAGGTACACAAAATTTGGACTGCATCTTTCTTTCTGTTGCCCGAAGCAGCAACAAATTTAATATATTTCAACTGCTCAAATGGAATTGTTTTACTAAATGATGTTATGAGTGAAGTTGAGAATAAACATCTGGCAACAGCAATTTAAGTGTTTGACATGATAAATTGCTAAATTAGGCATAGCTGTCTTTATTATTTGCTGTTTGATTTTCTGTTTTTCTATCTTACTCGTGCTTTCACTCAAAACCGTCTCTTCATTTCCTCATAATACAACTCCTCCTTCCCTTTTATCAACCAAATGCTTCCACATCCTCATGTTCTTGCCTGGATAATTTTGCAGTATTAAAGTATTTGACTGCGTGGTGTCATTGTGACATCAAGGATAAATCACTGCCTGGAGATCCAAGGGTTTTTTTCTTTCAGCACAAATCGAGATATAGATATATCCACAGGCTCATGTGGAAGTAATTCTCACAACAGGAAATGACTTCTGTGGAATAGAAGCACACAAATGATGCCACCAGTCATGTTCTCCTTTTCCTAGAGATGTAATGGTGCAGGAGTCAGCATGAAAAATTGCTCCTTTCAGAGAAGAACGTTGTTTGCAGCCGGTTGCATATTTACCAGAAGAAAAGACCTTATTTATATTCAGATAACTCAAGGTATATGCGGGAGCCTTCAGCCCCATGTGGGGTTGAGCAAGACATTTCCATTGATGGTAAATAGGAATCCATTGAGAAAACGTGCTCTACTGCAGAGGGTGAATGAATAGGATCGACAATGTTCAGTATTATGCTTCCAGTATGGGGCTGCTGAGGTTGTTGTCTCCTTTGGCTCAGCATTGAATGTCTATCACTGAACAAGTATTGCTATTCCTGCCACATCTGGCATCAACTTCAGAAGAAGACGATTCCTTATTGCTTACCGATTTTGATCCAGAGAACCTAATGAGGGCTTCTTTTGTGTAAAGCCTGTTATAAAGTTATAAAGGGTTTTAAATTACTGTTTTCTTACTCCATCCCCTCAATCAAATGCAGTGAGTTCGCTCCCCCGGTGCTGCCAAGCTGATGATGAATGGCCTGAGACTTGTTTACTCGGAGGAATATCGATACTGTCTGGAGAAAGTCAGGTACCAGATTTAACGAGGAATATGCGAGCGGAGAAGCTGAACATGCAGCCCGTTTAATGCTGCTGCAGATCGTTTTCTTTTGGGGTTTATAACCCAGTTTAAGGCCCCGCAGGCTTTGAGGCTGGTCGCATCGGGCTGTCAAACCGGCCGAACTTGTGGCTGCATTTCTGTCCTTCAGGATATGGAGGACACATCACTGAGACTGCCTCGGCCCTCATCTGTTGGCTGGTGCCTCAAGGCTGCAAACACCGGCAGATTTTATCTCGATCTTTCTGAATTTACTGTACTGGCTTTTTTTGTATTGAGCAATATGTTTCAAGGAAATATAGTCCTAAAAGTATTTTAAAGGCATGTTTGGTCTCTGCCTATACTCATTTTCAGAGGCATAGTCATAAATGTAATTATTTTGTTGTTGTCTTCAAAATGCATTTGCCGCCCAGTCATCAGGATATAATGTTAGCAGTTAATGTTTCTGCAAACAACACATACGAGGTGGACATTTGCACCAAACAGGGCACACTACATTCACGTTATATGCTTATTAGCAGACTTTCAGGAGAAGGAGACCATCTCCAGGCGTTTCATTGGCAATCAAAACCAGCTATTTTTCACGGTACGTTGGACTATTTTCAGGCTTTTTGTGTCCAAACCAGGTATTTTAAGCCAAACCATGACTTCTAATTCATCCTAACCAAGTGGTTTTTTTACCTAAACCTAAGCAGAGCAGAATCAAAGCATTATGACACTTAAACAATTAAAATAGAACCTAATCAAACATAAAGAACTTATCTGTGGCAGAAACATTCTTAGCTAACATTCATTCTGGCGATGGGGTTGATGTGCTTTAGGCTACGACAACTAACAATTAATAATTCTGCTTCAAAGTTCAAGGTATCTTTGTTATCCACAGACAGTCAGGCAGCAATAACCAAACGCATTAAAAAAAGAAAATACACATATTCATACAAATTATCATTTAAAAGGCCAATGGCAGCATGGACAACTTAGTTCTTAGGTATATTGCCTCTGGTTCTGTTCTGTTGAATGTTTCTTCATTAATCTGTTAATTGTTAGTCTAGAAAATGTCAGAAAACACTGAGAAATGTCCATAATTATTCCCAGCGTTCGAGGCAATGTCTTCAAATTGCTTATTATTTCTAGCCGACATACAAAACCTGAAGACATTTAATTAACAAAGATGTAAAACCAAGAAAAGCAGCGAATTTTCACATTGGAACGAGTGAAACTTTTGCCAACTAAATTAAATAAAACATGAACAAGATTTTAAGAAGTCGAGAGAAGTAGCGCAACGGAACCTCTACAACGCCGTAAATAAGCAGCAATAATTGGCAATTGAAATAGATTAACATGATTGTGTTAAAATTTGTGTGCAACGATTCTCCCTGCAACAGAAATGAATCCTTTAATGAATTTGTGAATGATCGTGAGTTCCACAGAAACATGAGCATACAGATCCTGACACACACACTCACACACACACTCACACACACACACTAAGACATTCACTGAGGTCCAACTATGCAATCGTTCAAAACCACATTGTGACTTCTTATTGACGAGAGAGGTTGCTTCCAAGGAAACCAGCGTATTGAATTTAACGAGTAAGATAGTTTTCTAAACACCCAAGGTTTTACTCCTCGATAACAATTAACCTCTGAACACAGAGGCTGTTTGATCCATGACTGCTGGCTCCACCAGCCATTACTTCAAATAACACAGACAGGCGATTGACATTTCAGCAAAAATAAATAATGTTTTCTTTTTCTTCTCCTTCTCTATCAGAGCCTGTGTGCTTTCAGGCAGTAAATGCAGGGTTTTAAAAAAAAGGATGAAATCCCATTATAAAAATGTCTTGAATCTAATTTTGATAGGTCTTATGAAATACATTGGGCAATTAATCTAATGTTACATTTAGAAAGTGGCATAAACAATCTCACAAAATTTGTACTGATCGTGAGTCCCTGGTAAGTGACGTCCGGATATTGGACCACCAGACTGTGGAGTAGTTTCTTTCCCCAGGCTGTGACTCTTCAATTTATCCTTTAGCACTCCACTCCACTCCACTGTTTTGTTTTCAAAGTGACACATACTTTATTTGTTTCGTCCGCACATTCTCTAGAAAGCTTTCATGTGCACTCTTGCTTGACTTTTGGGACTTCATTGTGACTAAAACTCTTGTCAACCTTACTGACAGTGTCTTTCACTCTCAGTGCTGACTAATAAGAGTGTCATAGACAGACAACAAGACCAAAAGACCTTGTGCTGTAACTTGAGAGCGAAGGGAACAACACAAAGATACGTCAGAGTTTGAGTGTCTCAACTTGTTTGACTTTGTGGCTGCTCACAGTCAACAGACAGCAGAGTTTATTAAAGGGGATTACGGTGGTGGATCAGCAGAGCCATTCGTCTCTGTCTGCCTGCTGCTCTACTGCTCTCTGCCCTTACTTTACAAAAAGTTTGCCTGCCAGGAGACACCATCACAAGGTGGTCCAACCAAAGCCAGATCAGATTCAGCCAGCACCAGCTTTGAGTCAACAGATGGGCTTCTATTTTCTTGAAAAAGTTAAGGTGAGGGTGAAATATACATTCAGTCTCTGTGCAGGATCTTTTGTAAAAAGTCTAAAGTTGGTGCATTTATTGGTGTTGGCCAACTTGAAATTGCCAAATGAGTCGATACAAAAAATGAAATCACTGCCACAGAAGCTGTCTGTTTTGAATGAATCATTCCAGACATATGCAGAGTGAATACGCCTTTACCCTTTCCACCACATTTAACTACTTTCCTTTGTGCCTTGAAATGTCATTATCACGTCTATTATTGTAAATCCAGCCCTTGCACTGTTAGCATAATCACTTAACTCACAGGATTTCCTGCAAATGTTTTGTATTGACCGGTGCCCATTTTCTCATAGAATAGAAAATGTAACCACATCACAAAGAAGCAGATCAGCCTAGTTTGGTATAAAAGGAGAACTCCTTATCCTGAGCTCTCAGTTGCTGTATAGCTGGAAGACGCTCCCTGCTGCTGCAGTCATATTGTTTGCTTAAACAAGCCACAACGGGGGAAAGGGCGCGGACAGAGTGTTGCTCTCATGAGCATAACAAGATATAATGTCAAGGTTAATTGACCAACAGGGTCCTGTCACATTAGATTAGTGTGGCCTGCTGGAAGTGGATATAACCCAGATGCTATATTAAACACACACACGAGCGCACACGCCCCTTTTAATGCATCTGCCAAACTCCATCCAGTCCATAAAAACCTCTCCCACTAATGTAAAGTGCTCTGAATGTAGAGGAGGAAGCATTCAGCTGAACTTCTTCTAAATAGATCTAGAACAGAGACGTCTTTTGAGAGCAGGCATTCATCTTTAATCATCTTAATGATTTAAATGTATCAAAGCAAAGGCAAAAAGTTTGTAGCACATTGTAGATTAATGCATTTCTTAAAAGATATTTCATACAGATGTTATGAAGCATTTGACTTTATTATAACATTTCCAGTTAACTATATCTTGTCGATTCTTTGGACAACAGTGCCATATTTGTGGATTTCACAATGTCTGCTACAATACCATTAAATACAAGAGCCTGCGATCGATATGAGATGATACCTTATGCACATTTCACTCAGTTACAGAAGAAGCGGCCACCCTTCCACAGAAGAAGCCCACTCAACTAACACATAAAACATGGTTTAAGTCACTGTATGATAGCTGACTGCTGAGTGAGATATTCTGTTTTTCTGTTGACCCGTCTTTTCTCCAAAATCCAAAATATTTACACACCGATGAAATATTTCCAAGAGGGCAGTGAATATCCTCGTCCTCTTGCTCTTGGCTGCTTGCCATTATCTGTCTGGTGCTAGCACTGTGTGAATGTTAAGGACGAAGGTGTGCTTGGACAGAAAAAGGTGACCTAGAAGTGCCAGGAGAATTACAAAATAAAGGTGCCTATCTATGTTTACAGTACTCATTGATCACATGGGATTGATGGATCGTCACATCCTTAGTTAATTCTCAGCAGACAAAATACTGAGACTTACTAGATTTATGGTAACACCCCGAAATGTTGTTTCCCCATTTTACTTCTGCATAATTCACTAACACATAACAGTACTATTGAAGGATAACAATGGTTTTAAACAACTTTGGTGTTGTCTATAAAAAATGTGTGTGGAACTGAACAATCAGAAGGTCAAACAGGTTGTTAAGTCAGATTATGTAAATCACAGCTGAATACGGCCGAAATCCGTCCTTGCACAAGAAATCTGCGTATCGACACAACTGAAGTATCACAGAGAAAGATAGAAAGGATTGCAAAACTCTGAAAATAACCTGGAATTATGTGAAACACTACTAAAACATGTGATTTAACAGAAAAAAAATGTATATAGGCTAAAGAAAATGACCTCACTCACTGTGTCTCAGTACCACATACAGTGGGAATGACTCATCGTCCTCCATTTGTTTTATGCTTTTTCCTCTTACTGTGTATCTACGATGACTTTTAGAACATATAGTATGTGGAAAGGACACAAAATGTCAGCCAGTGAAACCTGCATTCTTGCTTTATGCTATGGTTGCTGCTCTCTGGCCTCCATTTACAGCTCAAATATAATTCCTGATAAGCTGCTCAGCAAACCCACACCCGGCACAGTGGTGCATCAGAGCCGAAATCAGCTGGGCTGAGGTTTTTCCGGCAAATCACATTTCTTATTCTACTGGCTAAAAATACTTTAGATGTGTCATTCAAAACTCGATGATGGAAAGTTGGTGTGTCCGGGAAAACTAGACGGACAATATGAGCTAAGTAGAGTTTAATCTGAGAAGAAAGCAGAGTTTTATTCCTCTTCGTTGTCACTTGTGTGGGTTGAGTTACTCGATGTTTCAGTGGTCTCCCAGTCAGAGGTAACAGATGGTTTTTGTCTGTGTCTCCTTTCAGTTGTGTTGGTTTTCTTAAATTGCTTTGATTTAACCAGCGTTCTCTGGTTAAATCAGCTCTATTTTTAATGATTAGAATTTAAATATGCTTGGAAATATATTTTTGATCAGTGCATCTGTCAGCCTTGTGGTGCACCGGTGAGTGGTTCCCTGCAGTTTGCTTGATCCATGCCGGGATAAACCTTGAATCATAATGAGCAGACTGATGTGCTAATGAGATAGATCCAGCTGTAGAAAATAGAAATATAGTTTGAATGTAAGACGATGAAGATTAACTGACCAGATGGGAAACGGTGCAGAGCGCTAGACCTGCACTTGCATCAGCTGATTTGCATAATCTGTCTATTGTTCAGGCTTCATCAGTCATCACCTGACATTACATCGCTAATACCCTTATTTCAAGCCGTTTGGTGCAGCCGATCCTACCACCACTTCACCTTCCTCCCTGTGTGCTAAGCTTTTGGTGTTGTTGGCTTTATTAAGATTTAATGTCTGAGTGTGTGCTTGTTACGGGAGGATTAGTCCTCCCAGCAGAATCCTTGGTTCTGCTTATATTCTTTGAGGCACCTCAGAGCCTTTTCTTCAAAATCCTCAAAAGCTACAACTGTTCATGTCCTTGATGCGTCTCCGACTGAATCAGACAAAACTGAAAGGTTTATGAGCATACAAATAGTCAGTTCTTAATATTATTAGTCATTTTGAGCCGTTGCTGCCCAGCAGTTCTTATCTGGAACAAAACAAGGCTTTAACACCAAGTTCAACACACAATTTCCACCCAGACCCAAAACGATTTAAGTCAGACTGCAGATATGCTATCTTCCACGACTTGTATCCATAGGGATTCTGGCATTGATGGAAAACAGGATTCTATTTTACATATATATATTTTTGGTTTATATAATCATGTGAAGAAGTTTTCAGAAATATTTTGTCATTCTGTGGTCCAACCGACAATCCAAAACTCAAGTATTTTTTATTTTCTACGATAAATGATAAAGAAAAGCAGCAAATCCTCACATATAAGAAGCTTGAACCAGCAAATGTTTTATTTATTCAATTATTAAAATAGTTGACATTTTATTTTCAGATGACGTTGTGTTGCAGTGTCCTTCATCTTTACACACGAAGAAGTTACAACTATAAAAATATCCAGAGACAGAATTAAAGACAGTAGAAGGGAGGAACAGAACGTGTCGATCACAGTGTCTGAAGTGTTTCAAAGTTGTCTCTTTGCTTAGTACTCTGTTATTCCACCATACCATACCTTTTCAGTGAAAGTGATGAAAAGTGATTTGAGCCCTGAGTTTCAGCAAACATGGATTCCATCATGGGCAGCATGCCCATTAGAGAAACTCCATTTTCCATGCCATGTCGCTCGGCGGAACAAGAGATAAGTGCTGGGAGTTGGAGTGCGGTGAACAGTGTGTATGCTGGCAACACTCCCTCTCGCTCGCTCGTTCCCTTCGTCGCTCTATTTCTCTCTCGAGAAACGACACTCACACACTGTAGTTAATTAGGGGATGCTTTTATTGCTTTCTGGGACTCAGGTTCCTTTAATTAAGGAACACAGAATTGCCTTTCACTAGAAGACGCACGCGTGATGAATAAGATAAGATGCTGGGTTCGTGGATTGATTTCTACTGTAACTTTCTAAATGACGTTCCATCAGTCGTTGATTAGGTGCTGGTCTGACTGTAGGAAGACAGAAGCTTTTGGGTTTATGAAGGAAAATTTACAGTGTATTTATTTTGATTTCTGTTAATCAGAGCTTCCATTTGGTGCCTTTAGAGACGTGATTGCATATCACTGTGGTTTGACAGCTCGAAGTACGAACCTGTCACATGTCAGACCTTTCCATTGAAAGACTGTTTTCTAACCTTACCTTGCGTTTGGATTTGTACAGTATGTACAAGGTAAAAGCAGCTGTTCTGCTGAAATGTGCTAGACTATCCTTGGAGGTATAAGCCTCTGACAAATGATCACGTTTGGCCAAGGTTAGAGGTCCCCGGTGTTACGTTTTTAAAGTCTCAGATGGATTTTCCAAAAGTAGAGCTAGAACTTTTCTACAGAGTCAAGTGGGGTTTAATAGTGGTATTAAATGTTGACAAACATTTAAACTTCAGTTTAAAATCAGTTATAAGCAGCTATAAAGATTCCAGTATTCCAAGTATTACATTGAAAACAACAAATTGTTTTTGCAAGAATTTATGAATTGATGTAACAACATGCAACAACGTTTTAACCAAAGGATAAACCGTATAAGTCCAAAAACACTTTTGTTTTCTTATACTGTCCATTGCTTTAGAACCTCTATCCACCCTCTGTTTCAGTGCCTGTCTCTTTAAGAACTCCCCCTATTGAAAAGCCCAGTCTGCTGTCATTGGTCAGGTCTCACGCGCCTGAGCAGGCACCAACCATCATGCTCCTTCAACTCCTCTGCCAGTATTTTTTACAACCACGGCCATTCTGGAGACATGGCTGGCAGCCATTATATTTTAGCACGTAGACCTGCTATATAAATCTCACTTTCTACAGAATGGGACCTTTTAACACTCACACATTTTGGCTATTGAATCATTTTGGCAAGTAAAAAATAACAAGATATACAAACTCCCAAAAGAAATTCAGCCTCTTTTTATGTATCTAAGCTATAAACCAAACAAACTTGACCCCTGAGTGTATTCTCTGTATAGTTTCATGGAAGCGCTGCCAGTTTTGGATGGCTCATTGTAAACAAGTCCCATCCAGTATCACCTCCATTACCACAGCGCTCCGAGGCAAGGCCAAAGCTCTAGATCCTAAAGTTATTTTAGAGCATCACTCACAGTTTTCCCTCGGAGGAGAGTGCTTATTGATTTTGTCAACAGAGCATCGATTTCTCTCCCCTCGCTCTCTCCCCTCCTTGGACCTCGGTGAAGAAGCAACAGCTGAATACAGCTGAGCCAAACCCCAAAGTGATAGACTCTAATATACTTTTCTCTTTTGATGGGTCTTTTTGGAGTTTTTCAGATAAAGTCTTCAAGGGACTGGAGTTTGACCTGGGATGAACCCTGACAGGAACTGGCTGTTTCATGTTGATTTTTTAAAGAAGACGATGTGTATCTCTTTATAGTTTTCAGATGGCTTCTGTCAGAAAGATTCCCTTTGCCTTTCAGAGTAGAAAAGCACAAACAAAAACCGAAAACGGGTTTCTAAAATTGGATAATCCGTCTGTTATTCCTGGCTATTAAAATAGTGGGTGGGCTGCCAGGTGTTTGGTGTCTGCCGAGAATGAAGGAGCAACGATTATGACTGCTGAAGGGAGAAGTCTGTCGCGAGGTGCTCTCATTATTTTCAGCCCATCTGGACTTTAATGTTGTCTCTCCGGCACTTAAAACAACACATTTCTCCTTCCATCACCATGTTGAGTTTGTGTGTGTGTGTGTGTGTACCTGTGTGCATGCAACAGGGAGCACTGGCTGAGTTGCTGGATATGGTTGAGATAGGTGTCACTGTGTTTGCAGACGGCTGTCACCGTGTAGTTGAGCTGAATGTGTGACAGTCTGAAGGTGACAGAGTTGACTGATGCTGTCTAATTTTATAGAGCAGATAAACTAAAACGATGGTAACTGAGCAGGGTTTCTGAAAAGTCTTAGAAAGCATTGTTTTTAGATTCCTGGCTTAAAGGTAGCGAAGGTGATTACCAGGTCATCAATCACCAATACTTAAGGTCAGAATTTCGGGCCGACTATCCACCCAAAGCATCAGTGTTTGATCATCTGGCAATCAGACTCAACAACCAACTATTTTTCTCCAGAATCACCCTTTAAAGATCTTCAAAGGTGTCAGAAAAAAGGGCTGAAATACATTTTTAACTTGCAACAAGCTGTAACATCAATTATTTAATGTTTTTGTATCGGATCTGAGCAAAAGCTGGCTGGAAAATTCCCAGTACTATTGTTCCAGACCTCTAAACGTATGTAAAATTAATTTGTAGACCTTGAATTAATTATAGTTATTTTTAGATTGGTCCATCCTTCTATTCATCCCTGCAAGTCCCGGACTTGCTTCATGATTAATTAGTGATGTTATCAGGAATTGTTGTTATATATTGCTTGGAAGTACTTAGAAATCTATGCTATAAATATAAAAAACAAATTAATTCTATACCTTATCTTCTGTCTAATGATCTAATTATTCACAGTCCTCATTGATATTTGATACTTTGGCCTTTTTCTGACGTGAAGCAGGTATTGAAATTAAAAGTGGCAGGGCTGCTCAGTGACCGTAATAAACTCATTAATTAGAGAAAAAGGACGTTTTATCCTTTGAACTGTTTTAAACAAATCATGATAAAGATTGAGTATAGATTGACTTTCCTTCAGTGTAGCTAATACTTGAAGTGACATCATCCAAAGTAAAAGAAGACACTTTGCTCTGGATGTTTTTTTTTTATTTTAAGACTCTGAGTTGAATTTTAATTTTTTTAAACTAATCCTAACAGAAGGGCATAAAAGTACGAGGACAGGCTTTGTGGGAAATTGATGATTTGACCGCGAGTTCACTTTACCCCAACTCTCAAATTAAAGACACCTTCTTGCTGTTGTTCTCGTCTTCTAGACTGAACTTTAAATATTCAGGTAATGAGATTAGGCTTTTTTGTTCATGGTACAAGTCCATAATCTGTAAAATATTGTAAGCCTGAACAATCTCCACACAAAAGACTTGTACTATAGAAGCTAAGAGTATGTGAAATTAGTGTGGAAAACCTCCATGAACCTGTTTGGTTTTCTGCATCATCAACTTGTCACGGTCGTTCCGCTGTTAATGCCTCTCAGACGCACCCTTGGAAAATGACCATGGCTCTCAATCCCAGCAAGTTCTGTGTTGCCGGTGATTGCCCCGAAAGTGTCAGATGTCTGAGAATCTTTTTGTTTAAATGGCAAGTGGAAAATGCCAACATCTGTTACTTCCACTGAATTGGCTCGAGCTGTGCGGTCGTGTCTTGTCCTGCTAGTCGGGACCAATCGTTAAGAGGTCTGTCACTTCTTGATGGACCCAGGCGCTGGCTTAGGTGCTGATCCGGTGTGCCAACTCTGCAGGCACACACATTTTCCTACTTTTTATCTCACCTGTCAGTCGCTATAATCACTTTTTGGGACTTCGGTTCAGATGCTGCTTTGGCCCAGGTCCCTAAAATCTCTCTCTGTGAGCTGAAGCAATATTTCATGTGTCCCAGAAGTTTAATCCAAACTCTCTCTTGTTTTTGCTCCCCAGTGCCTTCATGGGCCATCGTCTCCATTGCCTTCGTGGCGATCATCCTGGTGTTAGCATGCTGCTTCTGCATCTGCAAAAAATGGATATTAAAGAAGAAAAACAAAAAGAAGGGCAAAGACAAGGGCAAAAATGCCATCAACATGAAGGATGTCATGGATGGAGCCAAAACGGAGGTAAAGGCTTTCACTATTGTTGCTAAGAATTCAGAAACACATCCCTCCCTACATGCTAGTTTAATAACACTGCTAAAAATATTGTGTTTTTGCTAGATCCTCTGTGCATGACTTTGTGCTAGAAGTTGAAAATAATTTGTCTAGAAATATGTTTTAGATATCAGCAATAATGTTTAGTGTTTTTAAATCTTTGCTGTGTTTGACATACATTTTCTTTTTTAGTTTTAGTGGTTCTAATGCTGTATGACAGATTTGATTGGTCACATTTGCAGCAACAGTTTTCAGTTTAGTTTCCACCAACTTCACTGCAAATGTGACTTTCAAAAATGTCCCTATTGTTTAACGCCATGGCTGCTACTGCACTGTATGTATTTTGTTGTATGATGTATTTATTGTTGCCGGACAGTATTACTTGCTAATTGATAATTCACCACTTAATTAAAAAGAGAAATATCACTCTAATTACAGGAGAGTTAATGGAAGTCATTTAAATGGCTTCAGATTGAAGAGAGAGTATTTCAGTCTTTCTCTTTTTTTTCTCCTGCTTTTCGTTCCTGTGAGTGTTTTCTTTTTGTCAAATGAGGACCTGCTCACCTGTTGAGGAGTTTGACTAACGTTTGCCGTGTAATGAAGTGGTATCCACCCAGAGAAATGACATAACCAAAAACGATAAAAACAAATGAGAGGGAATTTAATAATAGTCAACCTTTCGACAGTACGGAAATGAAACGCTGACACTTTCAGATGGAGTTAGCGTGCTAATTGCACCAGCGGCGCATCATTATGCTGCCGTCCTCGGTGTAAACGTGTACAAAGTGCGTTTAATTTGCTGCGACATCTCTGCTATCAGCGCTGGTTTCGGTATCGTAGACAGAAACCACTGACAATGTTTTCATGACTTACTTATTGTAGAAGACTGCATAAATTAAATGTTAAAGACTTCTTTATTTTTACCGTAGCAGTTGGAAGCTTTTACAAACAGCAAGGTCAGTTAAATTACTGCAAACGTAGAAGAAGAAGATTTTCCATTATTTTCCAATATCCCCACCGCCTTTAAACAATCTCAATTTTTCTTTTCACACTCCTTCAGTTAATAGCTAATCCCTGAGATCGGTGAACCTGCCACTCCCGAGGCAAGCAGTCATTTCTCCTGGTGTGCCCAGACTCTGGCGTGTTAACTCCTGTGTGTGGTTGTTTTAATTTGTGTTTCTTCCTTCTATGTCCTCCTTATCTGTGTTGTGTCTGATGACTGTTCGGGATGGTCACTGGCGGTAGGTTCCTAATTGCTGTTGGATCTTCTTAAGCCTGCTGCTCTGATGTTTTTTTTTTGTAGCCTCTTGAGAACAACTTACTCCCGTAGAACCAAATATATGTAACTATGCATACAGTACATGTATATCTACTGTATATATGTGCGTACAACCTGCATATGCACATATATATGTATGAAATAAACACTGGGTGCCCATTGACAAGGTTGAACCATGCTGATTTTCGTGCCAAGCTAAAGTCTCCTGCCTTTTGAATCTTTAATTTACATTTCAAACGAGTGGCGGCGAGCAAACGTAGAATGATTGAGTGGCTCTACAAGTAAATGTTCTTTTGAAACGGCTGATGAAAAGGAAGCTTTTGACGTTAGTTGGCATTTGCATTCACAGCTGTCAACCTAGATGAAATATATCCAGCCTCTCTTGGAGCATAAGAAACATAAAAGTTGGATTAACCTTATAAAGAAAACAAAAAAAAAAACAGGTTTGATAAAATTAGGGGATTAAATTTCCTCAATAATTTGACCTGTTCCTCTTCTCGCTCTTTTATGTGTCAAAGAAAGACCACTCAATTTGAATTTTCTCCCAAAAGGCAGAGACCAAAGTGGCTCAGCGGACAAATTTAAAACCAATCAGTGTTGTTCAGCCTTTTGCTTCCACATGAGCAACTTGACAAACTGAGAGGAGCAGGCCCCCCCCCAGATGTACATTACAACCCCCCTGTTACCAACACCTACCCACCCACTGCTGGCATGATGCTTCTAGCTACCATCGGCGTAGGGGATAACATGAAAGCTTCAGGGGTTATGATGGCAATGCGACTGTATGTCTGAGGGTGTAACCAGACATGGGAATGGGGAATCACACAAGAGCACCAGTTTGTACGACAGAGAATGCTCTGCATGCCTAAAGAAAGAGACTTCTTGGAAGGCAACGTTTGACGCTGAATGAATGACCTTGAGAACTAGTCTTTGCCTCTTCAATCGCATGTTGGTCTTATAACAAACTCCTCCACCCCTCCTCCTCCCCCCACCCCTCACCCACGCCACCACCTGCTCCCCCCCTACCTCAGTGCCAGGCTAGCGAAAAGGCAACTTCACTTCTCACTCTGTGCCACTTCAGACACTTCCCAGTTGATATGTGTTTTTGCCAGAGACTTGATCTGCCTGAAATAACATCAACGGAATTGTCTTACTGTGATCTTTTCCGGAAGCATCTCTCTCTCTCTCTCTCTCTCTCTCTCTCTCTCTCTCTCTCTCTCTCTCTCTCTCTCCTGCTCTCTGTCCACTCTGTTTATGTCTCTCTCCCCCTTCTTCTTCTTCTTCTTCTTCTTCCTCTAATGCCTGCCCATTGCTCTCATCTCTGGCGCCATCATTTGATCTTTCCTCCCTTTAGACAGAAACACCCAGAGATTGATAGGGAAGCATCATCAGGGGACCAGGCCCGGGGCTTTAGTGCATCACAGAGCATGTCCTGGTGTTAACTGCTATGGTGTTTTAGTGCTTGCTTCCCCCCGTTTCCCCCCTTACACACCATAAAACAAGTGGCAGCTTTTACAGGAGTAGGTCCGCTGGCAGGACCCGGGCAGGGAGCGGCTGGCTGGGTGCTAGCACCAGCGACAAACAGGCGACACTGACTCTTGGTGGGTGTCTCCTTCAGGCCTTGAAGGATGAGGAGGATGCGGAGACAGGGCTGACTGAAACGGAGAAAGAGGCCGAGCCCAAGGAGGACCAGAAACTGGGCAAATTACAATACTCCCTGGATTACAATTTCACAGAGAATACGGTAAGGATCTGTTCTCCGAATCTCTCTGTGTCGTTGTGTCGTTGTTTCGAAAGGTTCTCCTTCGTAAGTATGGTCGCACCCAACTTCTCAGGTGGTCCAACTTTTCGTCTCTCCAGAGATTAAACAGGACCCACCCAGGTTCTGCACAACATTCTCCCTTTGGGTTGCATTACCACCACTGTAAACACAGTCTCACCACTGAAGCTTGAGAGCAATCTCACAGGGATATCATGGCGGTCGAGTTTGTGCATTCACCACTGAGCCTTGTAAAAGATGCAGTACACTATTGGGATTTTCTTCGCCTCTGAATTTGTTTCTTTCTTTCTACTTGATTGAAAACGGCCCCTGCAGATATCCATCTGCCTTATTTTTTTCCAGCGACTGAGTTTTAAAAAGCAGAATGAGGAAGCGCATCAGCTTGCTGGCGCCAGATGTTGTGTGACAGATAATAGATGCGGTGCGTGAACACGGCGCTGTCCCTCACTGGGCTAGCTAACTCCCCATTATAAACAGAACTGACAGCCTGAGATTAGACAGTAACACTTACTGCTCCTGTACACACTGAGTCATCCACAGGCACAGGTACGTCTCCCTATCTACACAAGAAACTTTACACTTTCAATGAAGACCACATCTGTATCATCGCAGTGAGTTATAATGCATAATGTGATGATACACCTGCACTCATAAAACCACGTGATGCTTTCCGATGCACTTCATCAACAGTCACAACACTTCATAGGTGTATCAGAGGTATTCGATCACAATACAAAGAGATCCAGGTAGAGAAAATGTCTTCAAGTGTCTCATAAATAAAGATCGTGATTTTTAGATTGACTTAATAAAAAGTGTACCTTGAGTTTCTGTCTTTCTTCTTTCATTTGAACTCCTTTTCACATCTCAGCCAACTTTATTCTGAACAATCTCAACACAACTTAAGAACTTTCTTTCCCTCTTTTGTCCCAATCTCCCACTTTATCCAGGGTTTTTAAATATGGGTTGAATTGGTCTCATGTTCATCCTCATACACATGTACAGGTGCTCATTGGTTAGCCTGTAATTATATTTTCATTTTCATAGCAGAGAGAGTTGCCTTTATTTTCTGTGCCCTGAAGTTGGGTTTGCTCGAGTGTCTTTGCTCAAAGACTTGTGCTTCACATTGCCGTTTTTTAATATACACCACGGCCTCGGAACCTTTGAGACTTACTGAGACTTTTAAACTTCCTGTGGTAAGAACGAACATGTTAGAGTCCATTTGTGATTAAAAGCTCTGTTTTCATCGTCCTTCAATAACCATCTGTCAGCCACTAAACCAGTACCGTAAAGGCTGGAAAAGCTGCACCAGTTGATATAGAAACGCTTAGTCAAAATTCAGTAATACTCAATAATTTATAGATTATAGGTCCGGGTCTAGATAGGACAACTTCTGGGTAAAGATCCAGACCACATTCTGGATATTAGTGACCTCTGAACTAGATGTTAAGTGATGTCATGACACATTATGACTGCATTAGAATTCACAGTGAAAGCCCACATAATGTGCATGCAAGTGTTGCTGAAAACTTTAATCAGAACAACAATGTCCTAATGGAGTTTACAAATTAAAGAGTCAATAATGATGCTAATAAAATTCAACATCATTAGTGTTCAGTCGACCAGACTCTGAAGTCTTTCAGAGAAAAATGACAAAGTATTGAGTTTTTTCATGAAAGGTGGTTTTATGTGGAGCATATTACACTTCGCAGGGTTGATCTGTCATGTAGTGGGAGGCAGTGACAGGTCCCTCTATGAGGTTCTTGATTACAATGGTAATAAGCTTCGCTGTGGAGCTAAAGTGTAATGAATGGATGACAGTTTTCACACTTTGTGACAGTGACCTCAGAGAAGCTGGGCTCGGCTCATCGCCACTCCGGCTGCCTCTGAAGTTAAAGAAGCTCACAACAGACGGAACCTAAAAACCAGAGAGGCAGCCGCTCATCTGACCCACTTTCAGCTCGGTGACGGACTCAGTCCAGAGGCACAGTAGCCTTCGGGGAATGTTTTTTTTTTTTTTCATCCTCAGGCTTTGAGGCCCATGTAATCAATGTGAGCACCATAGAAGTACTCGAGGAGAAATGGCACAGGTGATTGGTTTTCATGCCTCGGCTGTAGGTTCCTTTAAGAAGGAGACGGCTGCGTGTGAAATTTAAATTATTACTGAATAGAAGGCAGCTCTAAAGAGAGGATATTATGGAGAACTATGATTGTGTAGTCTTCAGGTAATTTGCAGTAAGAGATGGTTTCTCATCACTGTTGAAGTATGAAGATGGGGTTTTTCAGTGTCCGCCAAATTTTCCCAGAGATCACGTTCATATTGGACGATTTAAGGCTGGAAGTACACTTGATAAGAAATACTCAAAATGTTATTCGACCCTGTCTAAAGGCAGGAGTGTTGATATATTTTCCAGGAGGATAAGATGACATTCAGGGCAAAAAGCTGGTGGTTAGAGAGAAAGGGCTGAAAATTGTAGTTGTGCAGTTGTGCAAAGAATGAAAAAGGGAGCTTAAGAGTGAAGTACAAACTCTTCTTACCTTTACAAGTCCAGCTAACGTTCTCCACTCTCCACACCTGGCCAGTGGCTGCAAGAAATGAGGTTGCTTAAACTTAAATAAGTTATTAACTGGTCACAATTGAATATTGATAATCGCTTCTGCCGGCAACCGCGACACAGCTGCAGTGGCTGCGACATAATCCTTTATTGCAAATCCTTTACGTTCCTGCAGGCAGCTCGTCTAAGAAAACTCCAAACCTCCAACCCTGACTCAAGTTTCCATCGCCATTTTCCTGCAACAACTCACCTCTCCAGAGATTTCTCCTTGAGCGAATCTTAGAAATAAAAAATACCAGAATTCCCCTTTCATGATGATGATGAGTTTATTTACCGTAGAGTACAAACTTTGCCTAACCTTCAGCAGGCCTTATCTTTTCTGCAGTGCAGAGATGTAGAACTAAATGAAATATTGACAGGGAGCATTTCAGCCTTCTGTCTGGCGATAGGGTTAGAAAATAATAATGATATTCAGTATTCGACTTCTGAATCAGGTGTATCAGGCTGAAACTTCAGATATGATCTGTCAAAGCTGAAGGGGGGAGCGTCCTTAGTACTCAAGAAGTTTATAAATATCAGATGGTCTGTTAAAGTAGAGGTGAAACAATGTTTGTGGACCTATGAATAGAAAAAGATACCTTCCACCCTGTCAAGAAAATGTAGAAACCCTGGTTAGTGTCTGTACAGAGACTGAGGCAAGAAGATCAGGCTGAGTGGGAGAAGACGTGCAGATTAATGTCATGTCCTTGTGGCAGAGAGTCTCAGCTTTGTTTCTGCATGTTAACCACCACAAATGGCTGCTGCCCCCGGTGTTGATGGTTCCGCGTTTATACACTAATGAGACGAAAAGGTTTTGTAAAAGATCCAGATCACTTGGGGAGCGACCACTCGGCTACATCAGGCAGATACACAGCAAATGAAGCACAGAGAGCCCTCTCAGCGCAGCAGGAAGGGGAATTATAATGTCATTCCTACTTTCAACATCATTACCATTTTCATTGCTCTTCTTTTTTTTTTGCAGGTCAAGAGACGGCCTATTGTGTCCGGTCGGAATATGTGAATTTTAAACTCGCTGTTAGGAAGGGATGAATTTCAAAACATTCAGATTATTTTTCTTTTCTATAATTTATTTTCAGAGTTCCCCCCCCCCCCCCGTGAGAGTTCATTCTAAAATAACACACACAAAGCTGCGTCGGTAAATATTAGCCAGGAGAGGGACTACTGGTCTTCTTTGGAAGTGTGCATGTGTGTGTTTGATCACAGCAGAGCCATGATGCATCGGGACAAAGCTCTCCAAGATGAAGCTGCCAAGGGCTGAATCACCATCCTGCAGCCATTCTGGTCAGCGTGCTGCTCACTGGGCTGAAGAGCAACAGACAAACAGAGAGGGGTTAATACCAGCAGCCCTCTGCTGTGACAGGGCCGGAGGCCTTAGTTAAACAGAAACACCCACACAGATGTGCAAACACAAAAACCACAGTCTTTGTTTTTGTAACTCTCAATAGGTGGGATAGTCAATAGTCTGTCGTTAGAACAAAATAGTTAGAATTAGTGGTGAAATGGTGGATTAAAGAGTAAAGATGCTGCTTCTCATTTTGTATTCCCATTTTAACAACTCTTTACTCCTCTTTACTGACTATAGGTAGGGAAGGTAATTCTAGAGGAAGACAGTTGATTGTTTAGTCTCATTCAAAGGTTGTCAAAAACCAACATTTTGTGTCGGTATTCACCCTGAAATTCTAACCCAAAGAGTTGGTATTTGACGACCTGGAAATGAGACTCCATCTTCCCTTTAACATTTAGACACATGTGGATAATGTTACAGTGATTCAGGTTCATGTCATGGCCACCAGGTTGCATTATCTCGACATAGTTACTGAGAAATCAGAAACTCCGGGCAAATTACGACATTCGACTTTGACTGGAACACAGTATGAAGCTCTTTGATTGGATGCTTCTTTCCAAATTGCATCTTGGGGGCTGGAGTGAACTTCTACCTTGAAGGTTTTCTGCACACAGTGTTGAACATTTGACTTTTTCTGTAAATCAAAGAACCAGATATAGTCTGATGCAGTATGTAAATAAGTGTTATTTGCAGCTCTGGTCGTAATAAGTAAGTTATTCACAGCGCAGATGCAAAATAAAGCAGTTTAAATGAGATTGTAGCGGCTGGAAAATTACCAGTTATTGTAATTGAAGGGGTTTTCCCAGCAGTAATTTCTCTCATTTAAGCCAATTTTAAGAAAATTAGGATGAATAACTTAATTTCAGAAAAGTTCAGGTCGTTCATATTCAGAGACTAAAAGGAAAATATGGTTTATGCATGATCTTACTTGCAGGAGTGCTCTCTGGTTGGTGTTGAGCAAAGGTGTCCCTAATGAGTTGAGGGAAAACACTGTCATAAGTTGGTCTTGTGTCGTACAGCTTGGGTGAAAATACAATTAGCTGAAGCAGCAAACGCACATCAACATGTCCAACCACTTCCTGCTTTGAAAGCACCGGTGCCTCTTCCACTAAAAGATGGTTTGACATGCCGTGTCTGCCACCGACCGTGCTGATGGATGGGTGGAAATCAGAAGGACAGCATGCGGGGATGAATGGCTCCACTCGAATTCGAAGTGTCACTTTACAGCACTAAAGTGCAAAACATGGTTACATTTAGGTTCAGGTGAATGACAGCTGGAGTTATTGAACGCCTTTTATTTGCCGTCTGAGGTATGTGACTGTTTTGCCGTGAGTGATACTTGCAAATGTGCAATTACAGAAGTTATACTTAATGTCAAAGTGCTCCATTGAAATCGTGAGAGAATCTCATTTCAGTGTTTTGTGACTCGTTTTTCAAGGTAATGTCAAGAAAATGTTGTGCATGACCTGGGGAGCAGATAAATAACCGAGGATACTCCATACTTTCCATGACCGCTTTGTCTTGTGTTCACTATCGTCATGTGAGATGTTCGTGCAAACAGTACATGTGTGTGTCTGTGGTACATTTACATAAAGTTACTCCATTTCATGACAACCTTTCCTCACTGGAATCTCACCACCATCCAATACAGATATCATGTGGTAAACAGATAGGAATGGATGCGTCATTACAACCAAAATATGGCATTCTATAAGTAAACTCGTGTTTTGTGCTCATTTGAGTGTTCGTTACGTTAATATTTGTCATTGAAAAAGCTGCTCTGAAGACATAAAATGAATCAGAATTAAACATGAATGTGTGGGAGTAAACACAAACAATTTTTAAAGATGAAGCATCATATGGATCCAATTAGGGATTAAAAAATGAAATATTCGTGAAAACTATAAACTGTCTTGTAACCCAGCATTCTTTCTACAGGCCAGCAGGTGGCGACTACACTGATCTCAAAGTCCCATTGTATGTAAGCTTATGAGAAAATGACCCTTCTTCTCACTTTATTTATAATCTCGGTTAAGAGTTTCCTGATTAGTTTTTGGTCTCAATCACTAGTTTCAAGTCTTCTTCAATACATCATGTTGTTTATTTAGTAAATTACTGTCCCATTTAGAGTAAAATACATGAATAGATGGTGCAGCTACCTTGTGATTTACAAGTTGCCACCACAGTGTTGAGGGCAGGATCCAATCAGGATCTCCACCCCAGCTCCACACATTCAGCCAAACATGGTCACTTCTGGCACCAAAAAACAAGATGAAGACTGCCGAAATGGCAAACCCAAGGCTTCGAATCTAATACGCTAATTCAACTAGAAAGGTAACTATCGAACCTGTGGCCGTGTATAAACAGACTGCTCAGATCTAGTTTTAAATTAGGTGTCCACTTCAAGTTTTCAGACTTATCACACGATCTTCATCAGGAGATCTGTGATGTTAATTTGTGTTTTTGAGAACCATTTTCCAAGCTCAAAAAAACCTTTTAAGCCAAGAGAAGAAAAGAGATGAGAAGTCCTCAAAGTGCTACGGATGACTTCCTTCTCTGCCATTGTTTCCAAAGTCAGGACTGAACTTCGAAGCAAGTCTACTTCAACTAATTGAAGCACATTGATTTTTACTTTACTTTATTTACCTTGTTTCTCTGAATGCCACTCGTCCAAACTTCGGTCCTCTGCCTCGACCTAAATTAAAATTCCAGTCCTCAGAGCAGCTCTGCTTCTGGCAGTTTCTCAAGTATCTTAAAAATCACACCTTTTATCTTAAGAGAAAAGAAAGAAAAGAAAAACATTTAGTTAGTTTAAGGTAGTTTGACTGAAAATGTAAACCGATCTTCCTTCATACTGGTGGTTATGTCCCTCATGGTGATCACCAACTGGGGGTCATTGTTTCCTACTTTTTTATTTACCACTGTGTCACTGGTAGCACCAATCAGTAACCTGATGCCGCTCCTGACAGCTGCAGAGCTCCGTGGCTGAGTGCCCTGGTCAGCCTCCAGATTGCTGCTTGATGGCTGCCTGATAGGAAGTTGATTGACTGACTAGCCGGGCCTCCTGAGAGGCCTTCAAGTTGAGGCTCTGACTGGCAGGTCAATCAGCCTCCCAGGCCCCCAATTGTGGTTATCAATTATTGGCCTTATGTGAAGAGAAACAGTCTTCTCGTTCCTGCTCTGACACATCCTGACCTTTACGTCCTCTTCAGCCGCTTCAAGGCTCTGCTGGTGTAACCTTCTAATGGTGCCATATCCCAGGAAAATGACACTGAATCATCTTTAAGCCGCCATAATGAAGGAATGATTGCTAGTGTTATAAAAAGAGGGAGACGTGACTAAAAAATCCATTGTTCCTCGAGGAGTGAGAGCAATTATAAAGAACTATTTCCTGACTTTTCTTTAAGCCAGATATGGTTTCTCTGTACGGATGTTGGTGGGATGAAGGTCCAATTATGATCGTTTGATTTAATGGACAGTCTGACGTGCCCTCTCTCAATTATTTTCCTTTGTCTTCCTCTTTCAGCTCATGGTGGGGATCATCCAGGCCGCAGAGCTGCCCGCTATGGACATGGGTGGCACATCCGACCCATATGTAAAGGTCTACCTGCTGCCTGACAAGAAGAAGAAGTTTGAGACCAAAGTCCACAGGAAGACCCTCAATCCTACCTTCAACGAGCAGTTCACCTTCAAGGTACATCGAGTCCAGAGATTGCTCACCAACATTTTCCCATTTCTAAACACTTTTTTTTTGTAGCCTGAGATATTTCGGTTCCACTGACAATCTGATTTGCATGCAGCTGTGAATGCTGGGAAGGTGTGGAGACAGCAACCAGCTGGCACATTAACAAGCTCCTGACAGAATATCTCTCACACAAACAGTTACACTCGCACACACACAAACACGCCGAGGCTCAACATGATTGGGATTAACACAGGCAGATGCACCGCTACACTCTGGCCTTGCCTCGACCATTACGGATGCATGGCTGTTGCTCAGCAGTGGGGAAAGTTGTGTTATTCATATGACAGTGACGAGCGCAGGTGTGTGGGGAAAGTTAAGCATACTTACTTCATTCCAAGTCTGTCTAAAACACAGGACAGGTGATTATAAACACTGCCAAGATGATGTTTGGGAGATAATGTCAAGGACAAAGGAGAGACTTATCTTTCTTAACTTTATAACAAGACTTTTCCATTAAATAAGTTTCGTCCCAAAGTTGAAACACCCCCTCACCCTCCCTGTCTCACCTGTCTTTTACCTATCCTAGCTTGTGGGCCTGACAACACTGCCTGGAAGTAGTGATTGATTTGGAAACAGGATCACCCACAGCATCGCAATCATCCAACACTGAAAACAACATATATCTTACTTTTCTTGACATTTGATCAACTTCAGAAACATCACAAACTTTCTTTGGAAGTCCAGGACTGACAATATCAATTTGAAATGCATGAATCTTTATTTTGAGTGGGACAACAACTTTGAATTACCTTTTATTATATGACTACAGACCCCTGGCTTCAAAACACAGATACTGGACATGATTTGAAAAAAGACTTACAGCAAACTAATAAATCAGTTGAAATTGCAATAAATACATAACAATTAAATATGTAGGATCAAAATTATTAATTTTTCATAATGCCGGTAGAGGGAAGCTTTGTGCAGGAATTAAGTCAATTAAGTGAACGTGAGATCTTTGTACCGTTTTACATCTTAACAAAACAATTCAGTATATATAAATATTGAAATATTTAGTTTCATTTTTGGCTCTCGAAGGGAAAAAGTTTGGGCATCCCTGGTGGATTCTGAGCATACTAATGAACAACCTGGATGTGATGCTGTCTTTGTAAACTTGTATAATTTGGTAAAATGGGTCATAATGGATTAGCCAGCCTAGAACGGCCTATATAAAAGAAAGGTTTGTGTATGTAAATGCCCTTTTAATGAGACAGTAAACTTCCTGAGCCCTGTTTGACCTGTTACTGTTGTCATCCCGCTCAGGTCCCGTACGTAGAGCTCGGTGGAAAGACGCTGGTCATGACCGTGTACGACTTTGACCGCTTCTCCAAACACGATGCCATCGGCGACATCAAGGTGCCCATGAACAAGGTGGACTTCAGCCACATAACGGAGGAGTGGCGGGATCTGCAGAGCGCCGAGAAAGAGGAGGTAAGGCTTCTTAAAAACCTGTGTAGGCAGGCACAAAAGTTCAACCGCTCCTGAGAAAATGGGAAACGAGTCGGTTTGAAATCATTTTGTGACGCCTGTTTGTGTGTCGGGGCTCAGATCTGTTCACCGCTCTTTCAATAAGAACATTTTTTTATCGGTGCTTGCATAAGTGATATCACTGATTATTTTTGCTGTGTTCAGCAAGCCATTTGTGTTCAAACCACAAATGTGTTGTCGTGGCTGAAGTAATCCATCTCCCCTGGAAATGTCACTTAATCAGATGTCCACACTTCCCCTTCAATTAATACAAGTGTGACTTTCCAGGCAACAGTTCAGGAGATTCAATTTTCATGGTAAATGTCATGGCATATAGCACATGTTGCCAGGGGAACCTCATTTTTAGGATTACGGCGGTTTCATTTAAAGGTTAATTATAACACTGTCGAATGGCTGCTGGTGTTGTTCCAGTTGAAGGGCATCACTGTACTTCCTTAGCGTTTGGTCGCACAGCAGCACATGACAATTTTACGCAAGGCTTGAGACGCTGGAGCGAGGCTTCCTGGAGTTCCAGTTGTGGAGACGGACCACAGAACTTTCTAATTTCCACCTTCTGATGAAAAGTATTGAAATGCTTTATTACTACCTGAATGCTCTAATCACAATTAATCACTGAGCTATAATTTGAAATGCATAGAAGTGACAATAGAGTGATTAATTTGTCAGTTTGTTAAAACATTTTTTAGATAATGTGTCTGCCGCAGTAGCTGCAAATTAAACCTGCCAAAGTGAAGAGAACTGCTTGATTACATTTTTAACAGCAGGTCTTTTGACATTTTGGAAAATAAACTTATTTGTCTTTTACCAAGAGGAAAAAAAAAATAGTTACTGCACGTATATATACGCCCTTAAACCAAAAAGCAAAAGAATCTTTTTACTTTTCCATTTGTGAAGGCGTTAAGCCAAAGTCTGTGGCAGGAGAAGGCTTCAGATGTTTTCAGCACAGCCACGTTATAATTTTCAGTAACACCACATATCTAAGTTTGCAAATTTCATGGTCAGTGGATGGTAATTACCAAGTAACATATTTCAAATTTCTTTGAAATTACCCCACAGTTGCCACAAAATGTATTGAAAACCTCCCCAACATGAATGGAGAACAACATTCTGCTATTTGCAGGCAACATTTCCAACAATTTGTTGTTGAACCTTTTCTGTGAGAACATCAATCAAGTGGAACAGCAGTGTTGCAATACTCTTCAAGGTCATCTCTCCAAAGCCAACCTGAAAATACATATTTGTGCTACAGGAAATTGTATGTATTTGTCTGACACGTCTGTTATTTCCATTTTAACTTTAAGGAACTGGATTCTCTCACCTCTATAAAAGTAATCTGAGGAGAAGAAATCTCTCTCTGGCTGACATATGCAACTTTTAAATTGAATATATATAAAGCAAAGAATGCTCTGTAAGAACTCAGCACAGAAAAGCTGCTCCTTCAGGTTTGAGTCTTTTAAGTTTGAGTTCAAGTTCTGTGAAAATGGAACGAAACGAATAAATCTAGAGACTTAAAAGTTCACAGGTAACACACTCCTCTTTACTCTTAAGGTCAGATATGAAGGAACAAGTTTGGAAAATGCCCTTTAAGTTGAAAAAGGCAGCTGTTGGCCTTTTACAGTTCATAGAAGGTATTAAGGGAGCCCGATCACCGCGCTTGACAGGTGTAATTAACCGCCGCTCCTTCTCTCGCTGGCCTCCAGGGGAGTGTGTATTTGTGTTGATTAAAACCAAGCCTCTTGTCGTCGACGTATAGTGCAAACAGTCAGGATGGAGGATTATACATAAAATGTGTGTTGGTCCTTCACACTGCTGCAGTCATCTCCAGCACACTACACAGGGAAATAGACCTTGATTGGAAGTTGATGAAAGACTCCTGAAATAAAACAAAGGTCGATATTCAGGTCCCGTCTGCCTCCGATTTGTAATCCACGCTCAAAACGGCCACACGTAAAAGCAGATGTGACCTGAGGGAGAGTTATTGGCTGCGTCTGCTTCCTCCTCCTCGTGTTGATAACGAAAAAGGCGAGAAAATGAATCGCTCTCCGCTCCGTGTATGATAATGAGGTTTGTGTTGTGATTCGTGTGAACCGCTGAAGTGATTGCAGTCGGTACTTTTCCACCAAAGTGACGAGTGACACAGAGAAGAAAAAAAAAATGGGAGCTGATATCAGGGAGCATTCATAACAAAACAAGAGACCGAATCGATTGATTAAATGTGACTCAGTGATATGAAGCAGTTCATCTGTCACACTGTTCTGACAGGTTTCGATTGTTGTTTTTTGTGTCTTTAATGTAAATCAAATCCCATTTTCTACCTGATACACTCAGATCTTTATCGTTAACTCTTTTTGATTTACACTCTTTGGTCGCAGAGTAGACAGCTGTGTAATAAACCAATTTCATACAATAGATACAAATTAAAACCGACCAGCACATCAGGAGCAGTTTGGGATTCAGTATCCTGCCCAAGGACACTTCGACATGCAGACCACTGGAATCGAACCAGTGACCTTTTGATAACAAGCCATTTGCTGGAATTAAATTGATTTCATTTATTCGACACAATCATGAGAATGAATTATTTCACAGATTTAAACCCCCCGCTGCTGAGTTTCTCACTTGGAAAAAAATAGTAGCAGTGAGATCAGTGTGTGTGTGTTTGTTTTGGTTTTTTCTGTACTCGAGTATTTAAAAAAGATTTTTCCATTAATCCAATAATACAGCAGACAGGTGGCTCACATGATGACTAACCTTGTTAACAGCTTGTCCTGCGCACAGATCAGCAGAGCTTTTTAAATATATGATATATCTGGAAATGTTTGTGTGTGTGTATATAATCTAATACATACTTCTAGTTAAAAATGCTTATGTTGAACACGGTTCAGTATTTGTTACTCATTTTAAAGCAGCAGCAGGAGAGATGTTATTGTAATGTTCCTGGTGAGTAAGACAAAAGATCAATATCGGTAAGGGTGACGTGTTCCCAGTGGGATCCTGTCCGGACGATCAAAAACTCAAATATCTTTGCTGTACGGGAGCTTCTGACGTGTTTCATGTTCTTTTCAAAGCACTAAAAGCAATTACATGAAAGACTTATGTAGATTTTTATGCATATATTCAGCCTAATTACTGCAAACACTCTATAACCTCAGTGTCAGTGAGCTGCACTTTAACCTTTAACACCATTAAACTCTCACTTTGCATAAAGACACGTTGGTATTTGCAGCTTTCATCATCCTCTCTGTTTGTATCAACACGTCTGAAATGTTAAAAAAAAAGGCAAAACGGAGCTTCAGATTTGGTTGACTGAACAATTTCTGATGTGCTTTGAAGGGGAATCTACGAGCTATTTTTTCCCCTCTTCTAGCCTCTGAGCGAGCATCTGTTGCCAGCACGTCACGCGGCAAATGTGGATTTAGCGGTTAAAACTGTTCTCACCTATGTAATGTCTCTCAACAGCAAGAGAAGCTGGGCGATATCTGCTTCTCCCTGCGATATGTGCCCACCGCCGGCAAGCTGACCGTGGTCGTCCTGGAGGCCAAAAACCTGAAGAAAATGGACGTGGGAGGCTTGTCAGGTGAGGAGGATCGTAACGGCGTGTGTGTGTGGTCGTGTGTGTGCTCGCTGACTCTCCCTCTGACAGGCCCTTTTGTCTGTAATTACACATGCGCTGCAGCGCACACTTTGCCTCTCCTGCAACTCCGCTAACAACCACCCAAAGCCATCACTCGTCACCATTAGATTTGTCCAAAAAAAGAGGAATTCAGTTGAGTTTTTTTAGTCCCTCCAAAAGAAACCTTTAAAGTTTTGTGAAGACTGCGAAGAAACTCCACTGTTCAGGACAAAACGTCGTGTTAAAGGAGCACATGCTCTGCTGGAGAAAAGACTGAACACGTCGAACAAATGAAACATATTCAGTCCGTCTGTTTCCATGAATCAAAGAGGGACGGGTGTTTCATTAAGGGACACATTTCTGAGTTTGCCTCATAAAAGTTTAATGTCGGTGCTGTGAAGCGTAACAGAGGGAATCTCATTTTGTCAAACTCTTTATTACATCCTGTGGGGGCAAGTCAGCGATGTGGGCAAAGGTGCATGGCAGAGCCAGCTGTGTGCACATTACAGCTTTAAATCCAAACACACCTTAATCACTCTGCAATATGATACAAAGACACAAAAGCATTCAAACTACGGTTCATCTCGGACTAGATTTGGGAAAACAAGACTGATAAAGTAATGTTTGCTCCAGGAGAAGTATTTTCCCCAGGTGACATCTTGTGTGAATGCTCCTCTTCAGACTTAGATGACTTACAGAGACGCCACACAAATGCTGTTGTCACATGATGATACAAACGAACATATCAAAACCATCTGCATGGTGGTGACAGTGAGAAAGTTCTGGGTTCGATTCCCAGCTAAGACAGAGCCTTTGTGTGCTCGTGTGGGTTTCTTGGCACTCCCACCATCAAGACAAGCACGTGAGTTTGATTCTCCAGTCGGTGCCCTTGATCAAGGCACTAGGTAAGGTTGGCCACTGCTCCCTAAATGCAGAGCACCAGTTTCACAATGTTGTATATTCTTCTTCTATTGCATGTAGTTACATATCAGACATACATGATCCATACAACATAACCATAGTACATGAGAATAACATCGTAAAAAATCTAAGTAGAGGCACCTCTAGATTAAAAATAGGATTCTGACCCTCTGATGGTGCAGCACCTGCCTTAAACAGTTCCTGGATGTGCGACTGCTATGCATTATTTGTCGGTGCGTAAAAGAGCCACAAATGAGCTAAAACATGCTACATTTTCAGGATTGTGCTGCAGACAGGTGATGCCTCCAGGCAGTTTGTTTTACTCATTTATATCTCACAAATGTGATTCAGCAGATATTCACTGCACAGCAATCTTGCCTCATAATTGATACAGTACAGTCTAACTCACGCTGTGTGAATTGCACAAAGATTCACCATTTAAATCCAGAATTATAACAGTGAGGTCGAGGTGTCCATGCAAACACAAAAGCAGAATCACACAATAAGCTGCCAACTCTCCCTCCTTCCTACCTCTCCTTTGACTCCTTCAGTGGTTTCATTTTAAATTCCCCACTGTGCACTCCCCTCCCGCCTCTCCTTGACTCTCTCTGCTACAATTACCATACACCTGGGTCCACTTGCTTTCTGCCTGACAGCCCGGTCTCTCCATATAAGCCTAAACATCCTGCAGTACAGTAACACGGCGCACATTAAAAGCTCAGAGCTCCCTTTCATCCATCAAACCAGCACAAGCAGCCATTTGCCAGAAAGAAAAAAAAACACACACACCTCCCCCGCTGCCATTTTATGCTACTGGCATTAGCTCTCACCTGTTCTCATTTGCATCATGGGATTGTTCACGTTTTTGAGTCGTCTAGCCGGTCTGGAAAGAGTGTGAATGTGCTCACTTTGAAGGTCCAGGCGTCTCTCGAACAGAGACAGGAAATAGCAGTGAAGCCAGACAGTTTGACACCACGTACTGTATGTCACATTTAATTGGGACATGTTTCATTTGTGCGCGCTGGTCTGTGGGTTCCAGGGTGAATTAATAGCATGCAGTAATAGCACAGTGCATGTTTTCTAATTACACACAACCAGAATATACTCTAAATTGCAGTTGGACTTTTGATTTTTGTTGAGTTGCGACTGCTTTTCTGTTCTGGGAATGGGCTTAAAAGTGTAGCAGATGGATGAAATAATGGGCAGGTCTGTAATAACAATAATTAGCCTCCATCCACAGGGCGGCTCAGCCAGAGCTTAAGGAGGAGGACAAGTAATTGATGGCCTGGGATCAGCCTTCTCCTCTATTGTCATCCTGTTTACCATGCCTAATTATGGCTCGCAGAGGAAGATGTGGGTATTATCATTAACCAATGTATAATCAGAAATAATTCTTTTGATTGGCTCCTCATGAAACATCCCTACAAATCTACCTCTGTGCTGCGTCTCTTAGAAAACAGATTTTTGGAAATAATATCTTAAAAGGTACAATCGACTGTTGGTGCTTCTCAGGATTGTTGTTACTTAACTGCGGTGATGCACCAGGCACCATGCTCTTTAGCTGTCGTCTCAAAATAATCCTCCTTGCAGTGACTCCTCGCTCCGCTTTAGCCGACTCCACAGCACTGTATAGTTACCATACATATTCATTATGTTGAGCTGCAGGCAATCAGATTTCAAGGAATCCTGTAACTCCACTGGGAAGCACATTTTACAGCCTCACAAGTAGAAAGAGAGTTATAAAAGCTGGTAATTGCAGCAGCAGGTAAAGTCAGGGACCACTCTCTCAACCTGCGGCAGATTCACGGTGTTTAAAATGTGCATTTTACAGTATGTCAAGTTACTATAATGTGTCTCCGGCATGGTGCAGGATTTAAAGCTGATTCAGAGTCAGAAGTGTGTCAGACACAAAGACTAAGTGCCTGGAAGCAACTCCGAACGAGGAAATGCAAGTTTATAAAGGTAGTGGCAGCAAAAGTGTTTGTCCCGTCCTCTTTGTGCCTCTGAAGACTTCCCAGAGGGCTGTGAGGCAACGCGTACGAGGTAATGGCTCACAGTGAGGGAGGTTATCAAAGCACACAGGCGCCGTGTCGGCGGTAATGAAGCCGCACTGCCGCGACCTGGTGCTTCAGCTCACCATCAAGCCTATCGGCTGAAAGGTTTATTTGTTTTGTTGCTGTGGCTGGTCGAACTGAGAGGTTTCTCCCAGTCAGTAAAGCGACAGGCCAGAGGGATCATTAAGATGATGAACAGGCTCTGAGAGAATGAAGCAATTTGATAGTGATTAGGCCAGTGCAACATTTATTTTGTCAGTGTTTCTGTCTGAATTTTGCTTTAATTTATAGAAATCCCAAAGAAGATGCAGATATATAATCAGTACCATATCTCCAAGACCCCCTCTGACGTTTTGAAGGAGGTCTGTTTCTGCAGAGAGGAGCTTCACTGTACATGCGTGTGCTCTGGCTGCATGTGTGTCATTCACCAGCAAGTTGAGTGTGTAAAACTAAACCGACAGTCACCCCTGGATGCACCCACCATGGCAAATCCAAAATGATGGGAGGAAAGCCGAGATGACAACCAGGCTATATTTGGCACAACTCTGCCATCGCCAGCAGCGGTCTCACTTGATGAACATGGAAATATTAGCGGAGGGAAGAAACTATTTTCTTTGTGTCGTGCATCTGCACATAACGTCGTATTGAAGCCTCCACTGTGAGAGGCAGTACCCTTTCTATCGAGTGAGTCACAGCTGGCAATTATTCCCAGATTGAAACACAAACTGTAAGTAACCACTTTTAAATTAGACAGCTTTAGTAGCTCTGCTGAACTCTGCGGCTGATTTGCCTCCGAGCTCATCGCTTCCCCAGAAGCCTGCTTCGAGCCTTTTGAAATATATGGACCACCGATCGCGCATCGCCTCATAAAACTATGGCCAAGATCCAGGAGTCAGATGAGTAACCCTGAAGATAGCGAGGGCAAACCTCTGTGCTGTACACATATGTGAGGCAAGTGCTCCTGCATCAGGAGCGCTAGCATTCATCCATGAAATGGGAGAGATTACACTCGGCCGGGATAAGACGGTAAAATGTACCGGATATGAGGTACGACGAGCCTCCCAAAACTCAATAATGCCAAACTCCCGTCTGCTGACCAGAAAGATAAGAGGCGTCTGGATAGCACTGATGTGGCGCCGCAGGTGTGTTTCCTTTTTTTCACCCTGAGAAAGGGTTATCTGGCATAATCCTATTCAGCAGTTGTGTTTATTCAGGCACAGTTGACGATGGGAGAGAAAACACGACCTGTTGTAGGAGTCATTGTTGTAGCAGCTATGACAGATATCATTACAGTTTTTAGCTGGCTACGCCCCTCCACAGAACAGCGAGTTTCCCATTATAGTTTAACAATGATAACTAGGCCGGGTAAGTATTAAAGTTTGGAAAACTGTCTTTACCAAAACCCCAAAACAAAACAAAAGTTTGAAGCAGAATAATACAACTTTAGCGTTCACAACATGGCTACTGTCCAAAGCAAAAAACAACCGTAAGAGTCACAATTTGACCAAGAAATCACAATCCCAGTGCTTTGAGAAGGCCCAGTCATTTTTTTTTTTTTTGCTTACTGATCAAATAGAAAGAAAGCCAGTTTTACACCGTCTCAAGTCCTGGTGATGAGAGGGAACATATCAGCAGGGAAACAGGCACCGGAGCGCTCTGCATTTAGTGGATGCCCGTCCATTCACTCTTGTTTACCTCGGTTTCTTTCACTCTCCATAGGTGATATCTACAAAAACAGTTTTCATTGGCAAGCAATTAGCATCCTGCTTTAGTCTGCCTTTCTAGAATCAATGACCCATTGTTTCACAACCCAGTCGCCAGGATATTTGTTGGCAAAGTACATTTCTGCAGAACTAGAGTTGTTGAAATTTTTACTTTTCTTTAGGTCTAGCATGATCTTGTGACTATGCTGTGCTTCTGGTCTGGTGAGATTTAGGCACAAAAACATTTAGGGTGAGAAATTCTCCCAGTTTTGTCGCCACAAAAAAGATGGAGGTGAACAACACGTTGTGATGCTAACAAAAGTTAAAATACCATAGTCTCTCACATTGACAAATGTGCCTTGTCGTCTTAAACTCCTCCACCATCCCCTCAGCCTCCTAACATGGAAGTTAGGTAATAAACCGGTAAAGTCAATGTGACATTGCAGGTTTTGTTGAAATGTCAGTATGGTACGTAGCCTACGACACGTACAAATGTGAACGTGTCAGTGCAGGAGCATTAATCGTCAGCATTATATCTTGGCAGCTGGGCTGCGTTTCAAACCTCACTGAGACTTTAAGTGTCAGTTTGGCTCTGTTATCATTGCAAACTGCACATACGATGTGCAAGAACAGGAAGCTTGGCAGGCAAAGCAGCATAAACTGTGGGGGCTTTGGTTTAGTGTACACTCAGTTGTTCTTTAATGCCGTTTGTAAACAAAATGGGACACGGTGCCACTACAAAGTGCTATTCCAATTTCCAAATGGTTCTTTAAACTTCTCTACGAGCACAAACCTCACTGATCCTCTCTGTAGAAGCTGTCTGCCCTTTGTGATTCCTCAAGCTTTTGTGCTTTACTGTCTTCAGATCTGTGAACTTGTTGAGACAGAGGTCTGCCTACACGAGATTAGTTTGAAAAAAGGGGAAAAAAAGAATTGAGGAGATTCTATGAGCAGTGACAACCACCCGTGGCTGATCAGACAAAGGCAACCTACAGAAACTTCACTCATTCAGATAATCCAGAGGAGGGTAAATGTGACATCCCTGGCAACTGATCTGTGGGAATTCAGTGCAGAAAAAAATCCACAGAATAACACTGAGATCTGTAGGATTTTAAGTTTACGTGATAAAATTCGAAAACTTCGATGTTCATGGTACACATGTTGGATTTGAGATGGATAAATCTGATGAATCAAAGGCTCGTACTGCTGTTTGGAACATAGATGAGGCTGGAGAAGTTCCTCATTTAGACTCTGTCAGATGCACTCTTCCTACTCAAAGTGACAACACACACACACACACACACACACACACACACACACACACACACACATTCAACCCTCCCTCACTGTTTTTTTCCCATCCCAGCACTCCAGCTCTTCTCAGCAGGAGAGCAATAATGGACACCCACTCCATTAGGAGCCTGTTACCTTTTCGCTCACGTCTCTGTCATCTATTTATTCCCCCTGCTTTTTTCCCCCTCTTACTCTGTTTGTGTGGTTTCCTCTCTATATTCATGTCGGCGGCACTGGACGAGTCTGCAATCAGGTCCTTATTCCCCTAAATTGGATAAAAGATTAAGGGAGCTAAGCTTGTTCAGTGTTTGCTATTGCTAGAAATCCCACAATGTTCCAACTTAAAAGCAGAGATATTATTCGGAGCAGCACACAGATCCAGATTATCAGTGCATGCAGCGTTTCAACAACTAATTATGAGCTCAGTTTCAAAGTCAGACTCCTTGTTGCATAGCTCTGAGGTTCAGTAGCTACGAGGCGCTCCCTCATTAGCATCTCTGAGATTATCATTTGTTTCGGTCTTTCTCAAACAGTGTGTTGTCTTAAATGATAAATGACACAAAATTGCTTTCATAAATTTTTCTCTTAGTTGTCATGAATGTGGGTCAAGATCAGAGATCATCGAGGAAACAGAATATTCAACGGCATTTTTTATACTGAAATCCGTTGCCTGTGCTTTATGTGTTCTTTTAATTTATATGAATGGATTTACAAGAATAATTGCTTTTTCATTGTTTTAAAGAAACCCCTTATATTCACAGCAGGCCTGCACGATATGAGGAAAATCTGCAATGTGCGATAACACTGTTCAATATTGCGATGACAATATAACTTGCAATAAATAAATATTGAAGTTTGCATACTATTTACTGTACAGTTAATGATGGCTATCGTTAGTTTTTAATTGTTCGTGTAGGTCTTTATGGCTGTATTGCAGCTGGTGATGGAGGTTGTTTTTCCTGTAGAAGTTGCAACAACTGCTCGGCATGTTTTACACAGTACCTGTTTGTAACACGTCGTCTCTCCTGAATCCAAAATAAGGGGATAGAAATGTTCAAAGATGTGAGAAGGACAAACTGAAGTCGCTGAGGAGCGAGTTATCTCGCTTCTTTCTCATCTCTGTTGAGAGTTGCACATGTGCAGACAGCTGACAAGGCTGGTAGTGACGTGGAGGCCGCTAACAACTGGTTTGTAAGTAGTGTTTTACTTCAGTCTCTTTTTCAAACTCAGCGCCTGCTTGAATAAAGTCGGATGGAAAAGTAAGAACAAGCCAGCGTCCTGAAAGCGTCTGTGCCTGAAATAAAGAGGAAATCAGCGTGTTCAGCCAGGTGTTGTGTTTTTCATCACAGCCGATCGGAGCTGTTGTTGATAAATACCTGTGACTTCTGCAGAGTCATTTGGCGCAGGGAAGAATGGCAATTGTTCACATTCACACTGAAGACAAATGCCAGATGTTAGCAGGTTTTTTTGTCCCGTGTGAAAAGAGTATTCGAAACGTGACTCGCTGGATACATGGCCAAGAAACCTGCATCATGTCATTATGTACTTCATTAAAGTTGACTGCCATCAGCAATAGATAGTTCAGGAGTTGTGACACATCAACTTAAGGCAGGATTGTCAACCATCCAACAATGTACCATAAATAGATGTTCTTGATGCAGCAGTAGATTGTATTTCGTGCGGAAAGTTTTAATGAATAGAAGAGATACATCTTTGAATCAGTGTAATGAATGAATCCTCATTCATTTTCAGTTCCCTGTCTGTGCCTCTGAGAATCACCTTGTCATTTATTAAAGCCTTCTTGGACTCTGTTGGATCTCTCCGAACATTCAAATCAAGAAGCCTCACCTGGTCCCTTTAATGGCTCAATTAAACCCAAAAACACAGTATTTATTCAACAATTTAGAAAAAAGGAGACCGCTGCTTGCCCTCTCATCAGTTATTCCTCCAAGCCCAAACCGAGACACTCACTGTCCTCGTCTCCTATTTGGTTTTAATGACAGTTTGAAGATTGTAAACAAATCAGGAGGAGTAGGGTCACGTCATAAACGAAAGCGATGGGTGGTGTGCCATTTTCAGGCACGCACTCTACCTGATTGCCAGAGAGTGGCTGCAGACGGACGAAGCAGACCACTTGGGCACCACTTGAGATTGCTTTCGGACGGATGAAAATGAGGCTCTTGAATGGGGAAGGTGAACTGAGTCATGTAAATACGCAAGACTCTGGGAGCCATGTTTTTTTTTAACGACTGCCTATCACTTGTTTTGGTATCAGTGTTGACATATATCAATGGTAAAGCTGTCATTAACAATGGATAATATGTCACTTGTGATGAGAATTATCACCTGACTTTGCAGTTTCCTTCAGCTCTAACCAGGTTTTTAGAGTCTTTCAGCTCATCGCTTCGTGGTTTAACGATCTGCAACTTAACTGTTTTGGTTGAAGTTCTCGTCAGTGTTGTTTTCAGATGTAAAGTTAAGTTAAGTTTCAGTTTGGGATGTCCAAGGGAAAAAGTTTGGGCTCCCCATCGTAGAAGTTGGTGGTGGAGACCAAAAGAATTTACACTTGAACATTTGACTTCCCTGAATCAGGCGGCCAGAAACACGACTCCAAATCAATTCTGCCAAACTTTCTACAATATAGAATCTTTAAGCTCAAGGAAAAAAAGAAAAGATGAGTGTCTTCAAATTAAAGAATGTAACTTTTCTTCTGCAGATCCATACGTGAAGATCCACCTGATGCAAAACGGCAAGAGGCTGAAGAAGAAGAAGACGACAATCAAGAAGAACACCCTCAACCCTTACTACAACGAGTCCTTTAGCTTTGAAGTCCCGTTTGAACAAATCCAGGTACGTCCTCATACGTTCACACGAAAATCCTGAATTCTCTAAAAGCTAATGTGCCGTACAGAGTGAACGAATCGTAATGTGCGAACCATCAAACAGAAGAAAGAATGGACAAGTGGAGGCTCATTTAGTAAATAATCAGTTTAGAGGCTTTTCATCACAACAGTGTAATCAAAGGCACTTCACTTTAAATCAGCCTTGGTTTCACAATTTGACAAACCTATTGCTCAGCTGATGTTATTCTCTAGACTTGTTATTGCCTGTAGCGTGAATCTCGATGCTATTTGTTGCATGTCTCACTATAATTACCATGCGCATCGTGATTTAGGTGCATCAATTACAGTATATTCAAGACAAAGAAGACATAAAGCCTGAATTTACATAAGAAAAAGTGAAAAAAACAACAAAATGCAGCCAGAAAAGGAATAGCAATGCTCAACATTACCACTTCAGGCAAGACAGTAATTGAGTCAAATTGATTAAGCCTGTCACAGCTCACAAATCACAGGTTTGGGTCCACGAGCCTCAGATTCAATTTGAGCCGATGCTGATACCAGAGTGTTGATACATTTGCATTTCTTATCTCACCACCGACAGCCAGGTTGATCATTAAGTAATTATTAGTGCCACTGAATTAATCATAAACCTGTCATTAATTACGGCTATCGAACGCTCTCATGAAAGCCACGAGAACACGCTTAAATTACCCGGTTTGTTTGTGACGAGTCTTTCACACACCAGCCAGGCTCCGTGAAGAAGTTAGTAGATGTTAAACTAATGGACTGTTTAAAGCTCTTAAGGCCTCTGGCTGCATTGCATCTGATTTTAAATGAAGAGCTGTGCTGATTCTTAATTAAACTCGCTCCCACAATGTTACCTCCGTTGTAGGGAAGCAAATACAGTCCGTTAATCGATTTCTCACGCAGATTCGTTCCCCACTGTGTTTACATTTACTAAAAATTGTACAGACTGCTAATAGAAGGCTGCCAATTAACTGCTTTTTCAGTTAAACTTGACCTCGGGATAATTTGTGTAATTAATCTAAAGATTCTAATTGTCTCAGAGAAATGAGTGGGAATTAAAAAACAGTGCTTTTGATCTATTTCCGAACACTAACACAAACTTTGTTAATGACTGAAGTGGTTCCACGTCCTCCTTGATAAACACACACTTAGCTTGACAGTGACACCATTTATATTAATTTGTTTTAATCTATAGGCTCCATGAACTTTGTCTCCTCTTGTTTGTGAGTCCTACATAAATGACTTTATTGATAAACTTGAAATGTATGTAAAAGGATACAAATCCATCAGACATGACGAGCTCTTGATAGACAGTAAAATAATAATAATATCTCATTCATTTCTACATTTCTTAAACAATTCTATGTAAAATCATTTTGTTCTTGTACAACACATCGTCAAGTAGCTTTGATCATTTTCTCATTGTTTTACTGCATCATTTTTAATAATTACCGACGTTAATTTATTGATTAAATGTTAATTTGTTATCACCAATCATTTCGGACTCAAGACCTTTGATAAAAATCAGATGCAGACCTTTGAGTAATAAGTCAAAGCGCCCCTGATTTAGTTTTCGTTTAAAGAATTTTATGAATCCAAGGAGAAGCTGACAGGCAGTGGAACTGAGAGAAAGAGGCGCAATTATTAAAAGCACCACAGATTTATCATCGGCCATTAAATCGTCTGCTGCCTACGATGTATCCAAACTTGTGCACATTGACCATATCAGACAACAACTTAATGGCATGAGATTCATGACAATCTTCCCATTTTACTCTGGGAAACAAAACTAATGAGCTTATTTCGATGGAAAATCAATCACAGTAATGACAATAGAAGCAGCAAAACAACATTGACTGGTCAGTGCTTATATCCAGTCAAAGAAAACGGTGATTCAATTATCTATCTGAAGGTATACTTATACTTTAAAACCCAGCTAACCCTAACTGGCCATCTGGAAACCTTCCTCGGCGTTTCATCACATGGCGTGTTAGGCGTTCTCTTTAAGAACAGGCTCTGCGCTCAAGCAGGTGGCCGTAACTTCATCTCAGTGTGCCAGTGGATCGAAACTTAATCAGAGCTCTTTGTGCACAGATTCATATTCTCTGCCAGAGATTGATGCCCAGGTCACTCCTCTTTGCATGGTCCCTTTGAATAAACACATGCCGAGGCTGAGTCTCCGACCTCTGAGTAATCACACATTCTGCCGCGTTTGGCTCTGTAAATAACCGAAGCCTGGTCCGGGATGTCAGTCACTGTTGATTAACATTACTGTCTGAAGTAGCAACTCGTTCTCTGCATTACTGTACTACTTAAAGTAATAAGTAGGGACTGTATTATACAGCGTGGGTCAGAAATGATTTTCAACTGTATCATGAAACAGAAATATAAAGAAATACAGGCTGTAAAGGTTAAAAAAAGTCAAAATGCATTTTATTATTGTGGTCTTCAGGATTGTCCATCAGCAGTTTATATTGCCTGTTTAGACGTGATGACAGTGAATACATCACAATATGTATGATTGAAGTTTACTACTGTAGAGGGTGGTTTATTAAACAAAGTGAAACTTTACCACTAGACTAAAGCAAACATGTCTGTCTCGAGTTGAGAGATTAACCGTCTCCACGCTGACGACTCCTCGATCTACATTTACGCTCTCTTCTCTCTCCCGCTCTACAGAAAGTGCAAGTTGTTATAACTGTTCTGGACTATGACAAGATCGGCAAGAACGATGCCATCGGCAAGGTCTTTGTGGGCCTCAACAGCTCGGGGACGGAGCTGCGCCACTGGTCCGACATGCTGGCCAACCCCAGGAGACCCATCGCCCAGTGGCACGTGCTGAAGCCTGAGGAAGAGGTGGACGCTCAGCTCTCCACCAAGAAATAGGCAGGGCCCTTTCAGCACCTGCCTTGTAGTACTCTTTAGCCAGTATGTGTAAATACCTCAGTGATAAATGGGTCCATCCATGTAACCCCGCCCCCTCTCCTGATATCACAATCAACCCTAATTCCCGCGACATCCCTCCCTCTGCTTTTTTTCTATCAAGTTCCCTTCGTTTCTCGCTTTCTCTTTTCGTTTGTTCCTCTCTGAATCAGCCGTTTTTGTTTCCATCTCTGTGCCCTTAATCGCCCCGACCAAATGCCCCCTTCTTTTAAGCAATATGATCTGTATAGATAGCGCATGACTGAAAGAATTTATTGTACCACAGTTGTATATATAAGTATGCAGACAAAAATGATTTCTAGTTTATGTGTTTGTATGTTGTTACCCGTTTCCTAATCTGTGTATATCTCGATGTTTTTAATAAGATGTTCTATTTTAAATTATGTAAATGCAGATATAGAGGAAAGCCAATATTATATATCCCAGGATTTAAAAATTCTACCTTATTACCTTATTGCATTCCAGTAAAAAACAAGATGAATTCCAACCTGCAAGACACTAGTGGAAATATGTTCACATTGTAAAGGACGATGTCTGGCTATAAGTTCACAGAACAGACGGATATTTACACACAATTCTCCAAAATACAAGGCCATTAACTACTATGGTTCTGAGGGAAAACATTATGCTGCTGGAAATTATACAAGCACATGATTTCGTATGACTTTTTCTACTTATTTCCCAATCAGAGGACCTATATGTTTAGCTTGATGCACAGAGACAGTAGTTGATACAAACCAGTTAGCATTTCATTTCTCCATGTTTGGCAGAAATAGGTCCTCGTTTTCACTCCTACCAGCTCCTTTTCTTTTTTTCCAAAAACGGAAAGTATCGACTCCTTCAGAAACAGTCCCCATGTGATTTAACAAAAAAACTAAAAAAAAAAAAAGCACCAAGCTGTAGCCATTGTGTCCTTAAGCTCGTTTAACAATATTTTGTTAACCGCTTACTTTGAACAGCCTTGCCGTTGTTGGAAGTATATCGCATTTAAGGCCGGGGTCCGATCTTTGAGAGGGCGTTTGAGAAAAAACACAAAAAAAAGCGTCGTGACTCTGGTTTTAAGAGGACTATTTTTTAGAGCAATTCAACGTCTTGACTATTTTTAGTAAACTGCATGATTTTTTTTACAATCTTTACTAAAGGCTGGGACGGGCGGGGGGGTGGAGATCTACCGACACCAGGGGCTGTCTCTTCTGATACGATCCCCTTGCCTTCAATCAGATGACAGGAAAGAAAGAAAAATCAAGAGGGATGTTCCAAATTTGGGTCGACGTATGCCAGCGTCGACGGAGGCGAAGCGAGTTTCTAAACACTGCCATTTCCAGGGAGGTGACTTATGTAGAGGCCCTCTCTTCATGCACACTCCCACTTGCTAGTGGTTGTAGCTTTGGTTTATCGGGAACAATGTCTTTGGCTGCAGTGGTGCCCTGAGTCGCAGTCTTTGCTTTGCGTTGCCTTCTCACAGTGACAATAGAGTTAGCCATGTTTTACTGCCAATTTTAACTTTTACGTGGCTGCTGTTTTTGCACTGGATGTCTTTAAACTTGCTTGTTGACTTCTTTAGAACAACATTTTTGGACAGTTGTTGGTTTTATTTCAGGACACCTGACAGAAAAATCCGCCTGCTCGATCGGCTTAATTAAAAGAGATGACAAATCACGTTTCAGCCAACAGCCGTTGCATCAGTTTTGTTTGTTTCTTGTTGGCACCGGACTACACCAAGAGAAGGAGAAATAACCGTAAAGTTAATGGTCTGCGTAGGCTATTAGTCCATCATGTCCTTTACTACGGGTCCAATTAGCAAAGGAATAAGTTTTAATCCATGAAAACCATGAAGTCTCTTATCTTGGAGGAACCTCTTGCATATACTCGATGCTAGCTTCAGGAGGACTTTCTAAATGTTTTCAATGTTATTGTGTAGTTGATAGCACTATTATGAAAAAGCTACTTGTCATTCCATATGAGTCTCTGAGGACTGCTTTGTGTATCACTGTGACTGCCGTGTGTGCTTAGAGATGTAGACTTATCAGTAGGTAGCGAAAAACAGTTTGTTCTGTAGTGATGTCGTAGCGTTTAATGCCATTTTCCCTTCTACACGCAGAGGAAGAGAGCGCGCGTGACGTCGCCCGAGGAAAAAAAATAAAGAGGGTCGGAGGGTCGTTTTAATCCGAGCGCGAGCAGGTCGCTTCACACAGCATTTTGTTGAGCACTGTGCAATACTTGTATGTTCATCCCATAGTGTTAACGTGGGTGGCGTCGCCCAAGAAAAGAGAAGAGAAAAAAAAAAAGATTCTAACTCTTCAAGAGGATGATCTCAGTCCAGAGAGATGTTTCTCCTTTCCAGTGAAGCGGTTAGGACACAGCACACGTAGATTCAGCTTATAGGTTGGAGCTTGACACCTCTGTTTAGGGTTCCCTCCCTTTTCGCAGGTTTGTTTTTCTCCTCTTGCACACAGTTCCAGCATCAGAAGTTTCAGGGAGTATTCGTTTTAAAACCAAACGAGATTCTACATTTAAATAGCCCCTTAAAAAAAAAAAAAAAAGCCATGTATATATTTACATAATCGTGTCAAAAATGTATATCTAGAATGAATATAAAGTGATTATTCAGCCGCAAAATATCAGTTAATCTATCATCCACATACTATATCTCATTATCATTACGTCATCCTCATTATGGATTTCTTTTTCTTTCTTTTTTTTTTATCTGTTAACTGCTGTTCATTCAAAAACTCCTTTTATATTTGAGATGAAAACTCTGAATGTACAGTATGGACTGTGTTGGTGTAGATTACTTTTACCGTGAGATTAGATGTACTTTGCACTTTTTGTTGTTAAAAGAAAGAAAAAGTCATTGTGTTTATATTTTTTCAACTATTACGAATTGATTTCATAACTCCCTCCCCGTCTGATTCCCAAAAATCGCTGAATAGATAAAACAGCTGCGTTCCCCGATCCCTCTGTCACCGAGGGGTTCTCTTATTATTTGACATGTTTCACATATGTAGATCCATGAACTCCAGTACAGCTTCAGATTTAAATCTAACAAATGGATTAAAGTACAGTCAAAAAAAATAATTCCCCTAAAACACTGACTTCCAGTATTTCAATCACACATTTCACAATTTCTAATGCGAGTTTTTTCCTCTGCTTAAAGTACAATAGTGCGATTTTTCAGGTATTACACAAGTTTAATGCGTAATACTTGAAAAATTGCATCTAATGAATAAAATTTGGTGGAATTTTTATGTGTGATTGACATAAACTATATGTAATTTCAATCACACACAATTTCCATGTCGCTCGTTTACACATGTTCTACGTAAAGTATATAATTTATCATGCGAAGTCGAAGTCTGATGTGTGATTGAAATAAGTTTTAATAATAAAGGTAAAGGCTCTGTAAAAAAGTGGCCTGAACAATTCGATATTAACACATAAACGGTTGTACTTCCAGAATAATCCGATCAAAGATGAATGAAAATCAAACACAAAAGGGAATTCAGTAACGAGCAGCGCTGCAGGATTGCGAGCGAATCAAAAGCCATCACCCCGCAGCACAATGCTCCTCTTATTGCGATTTCCTGCCAAAGTATGCACGCATAATCAAACCCCTAAATTCTCCTCTTGTAAAAAAAAAAAAGAGAAAAACTTATCAAGCTCTCTGTGTGACAAGATTCTCTCCAGTGACACTGACGAACAGCCACACTGACCTTTCAGAAACAAAGCTGTGTAAAGTATTAGAATCTGATGCTGTAGAAAGATCCTAGTTGCCTTTGTGTATATCAACTGCCTGCTTGAGTATTTTGTGTGTGGAAAACTTTTCTCTGTAATCTTGTAGAACTGTTCGGGGTGTTTTTTCCTGCCATATCGCTCGCGGTGACGGCGAGCCGCTGACGGTTATATTTGCTGTGTATACCTTCATTTTTGACGAGGTGTTTTACAGTTTTGTTTCACTTTGTGTAGTGATTCACTCTGTGGAGTTTTCTGACTGTTGTTATATAACTTCATATACACAAATGATCAATAAAAATGTTTTATTTCCTGTTGATACAGAAGCTTATCATGTCGTGTTTTTCATTTGTGACGCTGAGTGGCACCAAAGCGTGTACGAGTACTGATTCAACTTCTTTACCCAAGCTAAAGTAATAAAGTACAGACTCTGATATGTATTCAAGTATAAAAGTAGAAAGTCTCCCACTGAAGGACATTTAGACTGGACATTTCTGTGCTACTGAACTTTGTCGTATTGATATAATTCAGAGACTATTACACTTAAAGTTAGCATCAGTAGCATGTGTCCGAGCTGCTCCTAAACGCACCACAAAGATAGTTGATTGTTGAGTCTCCGTCTGTTTCTGTCTGTTTTACATCGTTTCATCCCACTACGTCTGAGCTGACAGTTTAAAATCAGTCTTGTGATGTCGGGAAGGCACCGTGCAATGACGCAATCTAAAAAATGATCGATAATTCCCCTCAAATGCATTAAAAATAAAGGAAAAGGAAGGATAATAAAGGTAATAACTGCAGATGTCTGTTAAAATGTAGGGAGGGAACGTGAAAAGTTGCCTGAAACATCTACTGAAGTAGTTTCTCCTCTGTAGTTAAATATTGTGCATTTAGATACTGTTACTTTTTTTCAAGATTTCAATCTTTTACACCCTTCTTGTCCTGTGAAAACCATCTATTTTCAAAGATATGAAGGAATATGTATCTATAAAGATCCTTTACGTTTTGAGAAAAGTTCTCCCCTTTCTCAAGCTAATAAAACTCTTTCAAAACACTCTTGAATTAGCTGGAAAACGCATCGTTACAAAGCTGAAAACTGTTTTCCTGACCCAGATAAACATGGTTCTGCCAGGACAGCCACACCACAAACATATATAATATGACGCATTGATGTAGATAAACTAGCCAACAGTAAATAAAGGATCTGAATACTACTAGTGTTAGTGCGGTACTGATCAGTAGTATGAGTCACTGCCACACCAAAAATAAAAGTCTACACGCTTTACTTGTGTGACAAATCCCACTTTTTAATGAGGGGATGTGTTTTGAATCGTCCACAGCAGCTCATTACCAAGGTCACTACTGCCATCTAGAGGATGAAGAGGAGCATAACAGTGTGTGAGCACAACAATGGAAAAAAAAAAAACATGTTTTCCATTTCGCTCTGGGCTCAGATCAATTTCTATCAGAGAATATTCGCTGATGTCTACTCGAGCCAGAAAATGGGGACGGGAGTTTGTCCTCGCAAGCAAAATGTGTGGTGTCACATCGATGTGAAGCTCAGCTGAACGTGGATCTGATGATGAAGTCGCCCTGTGGTTGTAGATTTATAGATTTCAGGCAGCTGCTATGAAATGGAGCTCAGTTGGCCGTTAAAAGGCCAGAAAGTAATCTAATCATGAAGAACGTCCTGTGAATATTTAGTGGTTAGACAAACATTTATATATATACTCAAGCTGAAATGCTTTGACATCCAGTTTCCTTCCACTTCCTTTAAGTATTTTAAACGGCAGAAGACAGATTCACGTGTCTTATTCATCAGCTTGTTCCAGTTTTTCTTAGAAGCTTTAAAACGTTTGAGTTAAAAGGTAAATCCTCACAAAATATGTTTACATAGAATATGAACATATTTGGCATTATTTTATGCACATTTCTCCAAAACGTATCCTGACAAATTTGATGTGTTTGGAAAGGATTTAAATACTTTTCGGTGGGTTTTTTTCAACAAAGTTTGGCTGCGCAGTAAGAGTTTATGCCAACATATAATACACAAATGATATTGCAAAGTTCTGTCTTGAAATATTATAAATATCTGCTGAAAAATTGGCCGTCACCGAAGTGCTACAGTAGACTTTAATAATCAGGTATGTTTCTGATTTATTATAATGTATTTTGTTCTTTGTACCTCAAAGTTATCACATCTTTTAAAATTCTGCCTTTAAATATCAATACCTTAAGCAACAAAATGATCAAATATCAAATGACTGTAATTATTTTGCCAGTGTGAAACATTGTTTCAATCTTACAACAAAAGAGGAAAAACTTCAAGATTCAAATAAGATAAACTTCATTGAAGACATGCGGGGACTTTATGAGGAAGTGCATGACCAGATGCAGTGAAGAGATAAGCAACTTTTAAAACAGCACACACTGCAACGTGACGCATCAGGAAATAGGAACAAAAATAGATACATACATAAATGGAAATTACATCATGGCCTGACTTCTTCATTGGTTGATTTTGATGGCTTACTTCATTCCGTGTGGTTTACTTTGAAATTATCAAAGCTGCCTGATCAAATAAGGCTCTATTTCTGTCGAGGAATAACCCAAAAACATTATGTCACACTCATTTGGGGATTATACAGCCATATAAAACTCCAGATGCGCTTCTTTCTGTGCCAACTGTTTATCGTGGGCTTTTATTTTGAGAAGTTGAGGCGTTTTCTCTATTTCAATGTGTTTATCAAAGAGGTTTATTCTGAAAATCTAGGTCTGACATTCGGAAGTGACGTATGAGCCTCAACTTCGTCAAGTAACTCGCGCTAGCTGTTATACCACCGGAAGTAGTCCAAATCAAGCTTCTACAGAAACGTTTTTCTTTTTCAAAACGATAAGATTGTATTATTCAGAGTGGATAAACTGATACACTCTTAATTGTTAAAATATTTATAATCATAACTGACTTCCGGTGTGTTATTTAAAACAAATCAAGCCGTTATTTTCCTACATGATGCTTTTATTTTGACAGTGACCGGATGTGTATAATCGCCATCGCTAGCTTGGCAGCTTCGGCTCCATGACAGCTCGTAGCTCCCTCACAGTCACACCAAACTGATCCGGCGCTACTTTCTGCATCAACAAACGACCTTGCAAACAACTGAACATGCTGTCTTACATCATCAGTGTAAGTATACCTCAATGAAAACCAGCCAGACTTGTTTTAAATGAGCTATATCCGTTGCGTTATCTGAAGCGAATGTTGGCTAACATTTAGTTTTCCTGACCAAGTTGAGTGTGGAGCTGTGGTGGGCCTGCCCACAGGAGTCACTATGACTCATTTCTCCTGTTATGGATTTAACAAAAATGTCTCGACTTAAGTCAGACAACGCCCCGCAGCACCAACACAGCCGGGAGCTAATGCTAGCTGCAGGTCTGAGTCACTCTGTCGCTTCTGGCCTTTATCGCAGCTGATCCGGGGCGGTTTTGATGGCATCATCAACCTGATCTTCAGACTCCTCTTCTCCAAGAGGAGAGCAGCCATCACTTTAGAGGACCCCAACATCAAGTATGCACTGCGGCTGATAGACAAACAGGTGAGCAGTCTGGATATCACGTTATAAACGCTGCAACAAAACAAGAGTGTTTGTTCCTGTGTTTAAAAACGCATCTGATGCGTTCAAGTACCACCGTTACCTTGTGATGGAATTTTCATGTTTTTACAATGCAGCTATGTCACCTGTGTGTGTATGTGTGTGTGTGTTTGTGTTGCACGTACAGATCGTCAGTCACGACACGAGGAAGTTTCGCTTCGCCCTGCCCTCCCCTGAACACGTCCTGGGTCTCCCCATTGGTCAGTGTGTGCACTCACATCAGTGTTTAACATCCAGCACCAATCACATTAACCTTGGGAGTGACTGCTGTTTGTAGTCATTAACCCAAAAATATGCAAACAGGGATCCAGACCAACTTTTCACGTTGAAATGTAGTTTCTTAACACACCTCACTGCTCAAAATGAGTCAGATATTGGGATGTTGAAGTGTTTCCCCGCATCTCTTTTTGCTTTTATTGCATATCCATGAAAACACATGCATACTCCCATGTCCCACACTAATTTTGAGTAGTGTATTTAAATGATTGTAGGCAGGAATCAAGCTGCAAATGCACATTTTCCTTTTATTTAATCATAGCAAACGCAGGAAGAAATTGCAATAATCTGTTGTTACTTGTTCATAAAAAACACAATTTGAACTAAAGCTGCAACGTTTGATCAATTAATCAGTCGACAGAAAATGTATCTGCAACTATTTTGACCATTGATTTTGTGATTGCTTTTAACTAAAATGTCAACAGTGTGTTGATTCCAGATTCTCAGATGAGAGGATTCGATTTTTTTTTTTTTGTCAAACTGAGCGTATTGGGTTGATGGCTGCCAATAAACAGTACTGCTGAAGTTACTGAAGTAAGAGTGAAATAGAAGTGAAACAGATGGAAGTTAACAGAAACATTTGAAAATGCAACTAAATAATGGATTATATGAATAGCAAAACTAACGCATTACAATATTCAAGTCAACAACTATCAAGTGTTTGCATTTAAGAATGAATAAACTTTAAGTGTTCATAAGCCTGGAAACAACAGTCAGCACACAGTGTGATACAGATGAAAGCTCTGGGAAATACGAATGATTGAAACTGTAAATCGATACTAAAACAGCTCCTGTAGGAAGCCGCTGACATCTGAAACTGACTGATATCCGTGTTTCCTCTCCAGGGCAGCACATCTATTTGTCTGCCAGAATCGACGGGAAGCTGGTCGTGCGTCCCTACACGCCGGTGTCCAGCGATGATGACAAAGGCTACGTGGACCTGGTGGTGAAGGTAAAACCTGAAGGGAAGTTGTTTCTGTTTAAATGTAAAAGTTTCATTTTATTTCTCCTAACCGTTTTCTCTTTATTTACAGATTTACTTCAAAGACGTGAACCCTAAATTCCCAGAGGGAGGGAAGATGAGTCAGTATCTGGAGAGCCTCAAGATCAACGACACTATCGACTTCAGAGGACCGAGTGGTCTGCTGGTTTACAAAGGCAGAGGTGAGCTCGGAACAGGACGTCCTCAGAAAAAAGGAGAAGAGATTAAATGATTGTTTTAAAATTCTGTTTTAGCTGCCTGGTCTGATGCTGTGACTCTCCCTCCACAGGTGTTTTTGCCATTCAGCCAGAGAAAAAGTCTCCAGCTGTGACCAAGAACGCCAAACATCTGGGCATGATCGCTGGAGGGACGGGTAAGGAAACTTCTTTCAACCAGGAAGTCGACACATCTCATCTCATGATCAGTTTAGTCAGCAGAAGACGGTCTGAGTTACACTTTTTTTTTTACCACTGCTCTCGTTCTCTGAAGGTTAATGTTTTACTAATGAAAAGTTTGAGGGCTGAAACAAATTGTTATTTTCATTAATGATCAGTCGACTTTCTCTGTGAGGTGATGGCTTGTGTCAAATACAGAACAATGTTACTGTTGATGATCAACTTGCCTCTTTTTCCTGTTGAACAATCTGAATCCTACACAGACTTGAGAGACTTAAATTGATTATCAACATCTTTGCTGATTATTATTACTTATATTTGTATTTTATTTATAGTTTGTCTGTTGACTAATCAGCTAATTAGCTAATTGTTCCATCTCTAATTATTTTGTCTATTAAACGTGAGAATGATGTGATGTTTATCAGCTGATTAGTAAAGATCAGTATTTTTTACTCTTTATTATCTTTTATCAGCATGAACATGAACACAGTACATTTCATGATGTCACATGAGAGCTGCGTGTTTGTTCTCCTGCTCACCGTTTGTTTCTGGGAGGAGTTTTATCTGATCATGTACATGTTATTATGACTGCAGTAATAGCTGCACAAGTTCACCTTACTTACTGTTTTATTTACATATTACTTCTATACACATTTCAAGCTTCTTTAATAATTTATCGAGTGCTTTTTGATTCCAGCTTTTTAAATGTGAATACTTTGTGGTTTCTGTCCTCTCTGACAGTAAACTGAAGGTCTTTGAGTTTTGGGCAAAACAAAATATTCTGGATCACCCTTTTTTTTTTTTTACCAATTTCTGACATGTTATTGACCAAACAACTAGTATATTTATAGAGAAAATCAATTGATATGACAGTGAAAATACACTTCTGGTTAGATGCCTCTCTACTTAGAATGACAGTGTTGAACTTTGTGATAAATTACAACTCTTCATAGAAAAAAAAACATCAGGCTCAAGCTTTCAGGAACTTTGTCTTTATAGTAATTGTGGGACTTGTTTCAAACCATGAGGACACAGATGTCCACATACTTCTGGCCACACAATTCAACCTTCCTCTTTTCAACTGTAAATCTCTGTATGTTCTTCCAGGAATCACTCCCATGTTGCAGATCATCACAGCTGTGATGAAGGATCCTCAGGACCAGACGGTGTGTCACCTGCTGTTCGCCAACCAGGTCGGTTTCATCAGACGGGATCACACGATCCAGTGATCTTTGCAATAGTTCTAAGTTATTAGTCCTGGATGTTACCAAAGCAGAGGTGGAACACAGAGAGCTGAAACTTAGTGTTTATTGTCCCGTCACAGACTGAGAAAGACATCCTGTTGAGACCAGAGCTGGAGGAGATTCAAGTCAACAACCCGGACCGCTTCAAGCTGTGGTTCACTGTGGACAGAGCACCTGAAGGTGAGATACCACACTGAACGTTCCGTTCCGTTTTCTTGTCCGCTTATCCATGAGGGTCGCGCGATGTCACTGAACGTTTTCTTGATTATTTGACCAATAAATTGGTTTATGAAATGTTCAAGAACCCAGGATGATTTCCACAGACTCCCTCAGATGTTAGAGTTGAAGCTTTTTTTTTTATAATCAGGAAGACTCCAAAAACTTGCAAGGATTTTTTGCTGATTCATTTCCTGTTGACAAAAAAAACAACAACACAGCTTTATTTAGATCTGTTAAACATGAAAATGATGATCACTGTAGAGGAAGTGTTTTGTGTTCTGAGGTGTCAGAGCTTCACACTCTCTTCTCTCCTCAGTTTATCACGTGAGAACTGGTTGAAAGAGTTTTGCGTATATATTTTTAAAAATACATTTTTCTTTTAAAAAATCTTTTCAAAAAAGATTTTCCGAAAATACTTTTTTCTATTCTTTCCCTTTAAAAAAAAAAAAACGTTTTGTAAATTATTTTATCTTCAAAAAAAGTTTGGGAAAAAAAAGGTCTTTCTTGAAAAAAAGTTTTCGTATAAAAGTTTTAGTGAAAAAATTTTTTTTAGAAAATAATTTTTCTTGAAAAAGAAAATTCATGAAAAATGTTTTTCTTGAAATTGTTTGTGTGAAACCGAGTGAAATAATTTTTTTTTTTCCAGAACTTGAGGATAATCTTTCTTTCAAATTCAGGGATTTTTTTTTTTTTGGCGAAACAGAGTGAAAATGATTTGTCGATGTTTTGAGGAATGATGAAGAAAGTTTTTGCCAGATTAATTTTAAACCTTTTTCAAGAAAACTTCTTTCACTCAGTTTCACACAAACGACCTCAAGAAAACTTTTTTCATGAATTTTCTTTTTCAAGACCAGAAATTTTTCAAGAAAAATTATTTTCACTAAAACATTTTCTTGGTGAAAACCAAGTGGAGACTTTAGTTTTATTCTTGTTACATGAAAAAGAATCATTCTTATTTTCACTGGGTGAAAACAAAATGTCAAAAAAGAATCTGGGTTTGGATATTTTTTCTTGAAAAGATTCTTTTTTATTTTCCTTGTGAAACTGATCAACAGGTTCAAGAGAATCGTGTGTCAAACAAAATGAATCATTTTGCTCCCAATTTCGTAGTTTTTTTTTCTTGTGTGAAAATCCAGCAAAATAATTATCTTTCTAGTGTGAAATTGTGTAAATATTTTTTGTTCATGTTCCATTTTTTTTCTTGTGTTGGGGGAAAAATTCACAAGATGTTTTTCTTCATATGTAAAACCGATTAGAGGAAAACCTTTCAGGAGAATCTTTTGCATTCTAAATATTTCCACAGATTTCTTCTTACATTTCTGCTGATGAATCCCCCTAAATCCTTCACACTGTCCCTTTAAATGTCAGCATGTTGGTAGTAACACTCATGAAAGAAAGAACAACAAAAACATTCTTGATTAAATGTTTAATTGGGTAATTTCTCTGTGTTTCAGACTGGGAGTACAGCCGAGGCTTCATCAGTGAGGACATGGTGAGGGAACGTCTTCCTCCGCCCAGCGACGACACTCTCATCCTGATGTGTGGACCTCCTCCCATGATCCAGTTCGCCTGCAACCCAAACCTGGACAAAGTCGGCCACTTGAGCAGCAGCACGTTCACCTTCTAGATGTCCGCACACCAAAGGAGTCCTAAGTTTTTCACACCAAAGGGCATCTGAATATAATTTCTGCTACCCCGAAAGCATTAAAGCACTCGTACGGCTGCAGTGGTTATTGCACTATGTGTACTATATTTATGCCATGATGTTCTTCATGCAACAGAATCACAGCACGGACCAATACATGTAGTCAGTAAGTGTCAGTAAGAGGAGTATGTAGAGGAGTTTTCTGATGGAAAATAGGAAGTTTTCAGACTGTTGGCTTTAAAATACTTGTGATTGCGAAAAAAACAAAACAAACCTGCCGCCTGCTGTCGCCCCAGTTTAATATCAGAGGACTTTTCTGAGTGCCTTAACACTGCGAAGCTTTTTATATGCAGAATTGAAGAATTATGAGCACTTGTTTTCATTTATACAGATTGTTTGATTTCTTCCATTATAACAGAGAACATGTTAGAGTGAAACATGCTCTCGTGTTTATCGTCGCGTCAGAAGATGTCAATATTTTGCTAGAAGTGATTTGTTGAATGTGACTGTGGTTACTGATGTGACGTCTTTGCAACAGTGGATACTTGTGTTTAGATATGCAACATAAAGATCAACTGCTAAAGAATTTGTGAAGTGTTTTTTTTTTTTAATTTCACCGTCAAACGTGTAAATCCGCCTCATCTATAAGTGTTTGGTAACAGCTGTGTCGCAGCTTAAACGACATGCTAAAAGTAAAGACAGGAAGAACTGCATTTTCTTCTTCTTTATTACAAAAGATTTAAAAACACTGACTTTGGTTTCCATGTGCACTTTCAGTCATTCTGCTTCTTGAATGAGTTGGAGAAACGCTCCCAGTACGAGAGGATCAATCACTCGCTGCACCATCTGTCCATTAGGTGCAGCGCTGGAGCCAGGAGCTTTAGAGACCAGCTTACTAATTACCACTTAACTCATTTGGTTAATCCACACACACAAAAAAAGAAAAAACAACAAATTGGGGTTTCAGGAAGAGTTGCGTACTGTAACTGTTTCATTGCGAAGGCTTCTGGATTAAACCAAATAGATCTGAGTTAATTAGTGAGCTTTAGAGAGAGTCAGGTTGGCAGTTTCTCTCTGCTTCTAGCCTTTATGCTAAGCTAATCCACCTGCTGGCTACAGTGTTGTATTTAAGATCCTCTCGCCTAATTCTTGGAAAGAAACAAAACATATTTCTCAAAACAAGAACTATTCTTAAAAACAACATTTTCTCATTTCCTCTGGTGTTGTTATGCAAATAACCGTTGGTTTAGTTCGTCCAGGTTTTCAAGATTTCCGCTTCAATGATTGATCAGTTGTGGACTTTTGAATTCATTGCCAACATTTTTGTAGTTATCATTTGATTTGTTGAGTAACAGTCAAAACTGGCTTTACTGACGTCACAGTGACGTTTGACAACCAAACTTAAATCAGCTGATTTGGATTAAAGATGACATTTGGGCTAAATTTTGAGAAATCCATGTGTTCTTGTGATACCATGAATTGGACAGACTAACGGAAAAACATCGGCATGCGGAGGCATAAACAGTTCTTTGATTCTAGCTTCTAAAATATGAATATTTTCTAACGTCTTTACTCATTTATCACAGTAAAGCAGCCAGATCCTCGACGTGAAGACAGAATGTTCGCTGTGATTTGAATGCGCCGATCTTACAAGACAAAAAATAAAACAACTTTACGTACCATGAATAAAAACAGTCTGACTGCAGCCGAGGACGTTAAACCTGGAGAACTGCACTCAGCTGAGGGAGACTAACACGTTCTCTTCTCACTGATTACTGAAAACAAAACACACATACTTGAATGATAAAATAAATGCAGTTAAATCTTCATGCATCTTATTTTTTTTGGACGGCTTCAATAAATATAAAATATGAGGAAAGCTACGGCTGAACTTCTGGATGATGAAAACACTGGAAAAGGTTTAAAATGTTCTACTACGGATGTTGGTGGGAGGTTGAAGGAAACATGTTGGCGCAGTTTGTAATTTTTTCAGTTTTCTGTTGCTGCTGCGTCGACCTCCGCAGGGCCGACTGAGACCTCGTGGTAAAACTCGTCTTCCTTCAGCATGCTCTGAAACACACAGAGGGGCAGAGACGAAACTCAGACGATGACTCACGTTCGTACACTTTAGATTGTTGGTCATTTCTTATCTGTCAGACTGAACAGGAGCAGCTCAGCGTCTCACCGTCAGATTATTGATTCCATCTGAAAACGCTCCGATCTGTCTCACCGTCCCTTCAGAGTCTTCCATCTGCCAGGAAATAAACAAACAGACGAACAGGAAACAGATGAATCAGACACAAACTAGAGAACCAAACTGAACGTCCTGATCTGTGTCGTCTGAACGAAGCTGAGCAGCAGCAGAAGTGTCTCCGTACCTGTTCCAGGTGTTCCAGGTTCTCCTCGTAGATCAGGACTCTTCCTCCCTGGAAGCTGCTGTTCTTTGGCATTTCCACGTTCATGGGGCAGACGTACTCCTCGCCATCGTCCTGACGTTTCTTCCTCAAAGTGCCAAAACCGCCGAACGACAGACGTCGGGGCTGAACGAGACAAAAGGAGACAGTTTGTCTTCATGTTCACTGATAGAGCAAAACACTGAATATCTGAAGCTTCTCTAATTTGAAACTGATGAGACAATTAGTTGACTAATTAATCAGCTGAAAATAAATTGGATTTATTATCAGACATTTTACAAAACAAAATAATATTTTTTATTTTCAGTTTCGCTTTGAGGATTTCTGCATCTGCAGTTTTTTTTGTCCTTATTGAAAATGTTCTGCTACAGATATAATTCCTCTGCTCCAGACTCAAAACAAACAGTCTATCCAACATTAATGAAAATACAAATAATCAAATTATTTTCATATATTTAAAACAGCAAAATAATTATATAAATATTGTTTGTTGACCAGAATGTTTTTTTTTTCTAAAACTTTTTTTTGGGATGTAAATTTTTTGTACAAACAAATAAAATTATCTCAAATATATTCTTGAAAAAAGTTTTTCTGAAAAACATTCCTGTAAAAAAGTTTTCTTGAAATTGTTTGTGTGAAGCCGAGTGAAGAAAAAAAACTGTTTCTTTTTGTTTCTCACAAGAAAAAAAAAAAATCTGAAAAAATATTTCTAGATTTTCCGAGGAGATGTTTTGATCCAAGTAGAAAAAAAAATCGGAAATTTTTTTGCTTTCAAAATTTCTCTTGTGTTTATGACTTTAGAACTGGTGGAAAAAATATTGTATTGCCATACTAATCTTTTAGTTCCTTCATGTTTTTTCTCTTTTTAATCTGTTAAAACATCCAGTGACACCAAGTGAAAAAAATCTGATTTTTAAAAATATTTTGATGAAAATCTTGAAAAAAAAATTCATCTTGAAGAAAAAGTTTTCTTGAAATTGTTTGTGTGTGTGTGAAATTGAGTGAAAGAATTTAACTATTATTTTTTTTTATAGAATTGCCCTTTTTTAGTTATTGAGAATTGGTGATAAAAATGTTTTTCCTTAACTTCTTTTATTATCCGTGAAAACATTTTTTCAGGACAATTGTACAAAAACTTAAAAAGTTATTGGTGTTTTTTTCACTTTTGTGATTCACTTTCATTTCCTTCAGATTCTTTATCAAAAATATTCATTTGAAAAAATCATCTTCAGATGAGTCCAGTTATATACAGAAGAAGTTTGTTTTTTGTTTAAATTCTTCTGCTGTTTTTTCTGTTTGTTTCCTGTTAAGGTGATCAAACAGCATTCTGACCTTAAAAGAACACTAAGAGTGAGATTAGTTCAGCCAATATTCATCAATAAAAGACTCGAATGAGCCTAAATGTGTCTGCTGACTGACCCACAATGACTTCAGTGTCCTGCAGAGAGGCTGCAGGAGGACAAACAGCCTTTATTCTGTGTAAGATAATGACTGAAAGCGAAGCTGCTGTCACCACAGTGACAGTAACAGAGAGGTTTGTTTGTGACGCGCTGGACGGGCAGGTACCTTGACCTTGGCGGTGGCGGTGAGGACGGTGTAGTCTGGGTTTTCCAGACAGTCCTGTTTGAGCCGCTGCGCCTCGGAGCCGATGAGCAGGTGGAAGTGTGTTGCCAGGTGGCGTCTCAGCAGGGTTTTGTTGGGAGGAATGTTGAGCAGGAGGGCGAGCGCTTCCACGTTGAAGCGAGGCTCCAACACCTGCAGCGAGACGCAGACGTTTAGGAAGCATCGTGGTGAGAGGTCAAAGAGGGAAATCATTTTTAATATGCACAACAACAGTCGGTGCTGTCATTCAAGAGAACCTTTTTCTTCTTGTTCCTACAGACACTAGAGGCTGTTTACACATTTATTGTGTCTAAGTGTATTTTCTCTCTCTAGCGGATGTTCGAGAATGATTTGCAACATCACAAATAGTTAAGATTTGCTGCTAATGTGTTCTTCTTGCTATGTTTCCCCTCTGTGTCTGCTGAGTATCATCAGGTTGACCTAAACTATACTCCAGTCCTGCCCCTCTCACCATCAGCCCCCCGTGAACCCCGCTGCCTCTCAGATTCGGAGCGTATTCAGCCAGATCGACAGACCGCAGCCACTCCATCACTCTGTGGTTGGTCCACTGGGAGATCTCTGCGGGTGTGAAGTTGTTCTGAGAATAAAAAAAGAGTTCAGATCAATTTGAAGCAGCTGTAAAACAGAAGATGAAGAGGTGAGTGTGTAGGTCGTGGCTTCCTGTGTGATACCTCATCAGAGGGTCGTCGTCTGAGACAGCTTGGATCGTAGGAGTTGAGGCGGAGGACTTGAACGGCCCTCTTGATGCTGAGATGATGGAGAACACTGCCGACCTTCAGTGACAGCAAGTCCTCCTGGGAAACAAAATAAAAGAGGGATTAACTCTGGGGGAACGTTCAGTCAGAATATAAAATAATCATTAAGAAGACCTTTTGCCATAAAAGTTTCTTGTCACTTTGAGTTTTACAAGCCTCCACACAGGCCAAACTGCAACGTGACAAGCTTTAAACAGTTGTGTCCGCTCACCACAGTCATGTAGTGCAGCACGCGTCCATCAACACGAGCCTCGTCAAAGTGACTTTTGTACTGCGGGAGGCCGATGTCGTCCAGCCACCCTGAAACAAACGTCAGTGTGTTTAATTTAAAAAGCCGGGAGGGGAAGTGCAGATATTTTCTTTTAATAACGATGACGTCACACTCACTGTTCACCCAGTTGTGGTCCAGTTTGCCCTTCAGGTCGTCGTCCTCTGAGCCGAGAGCCTGCAGAGCGAGCTGCAGCTTCTTCCTGTGGAGAGGCTGCTTCATGCACAGCTCCTGAAACACACACAAACTTTTACAGCCGGCTGATGCTGATATTCAGACCATACATACAATATAGTTCTGTGACAAAGACCCCAAACCCTTCACACGGGTGCTGCTGGCGGCCTCACCTTCTCCAGGTCATGCTGTGACGCCTGCAGTAGTGTTTGTCCGGACTTGATCCAGCCGTGACACTGGGCCACATATAAGCCGAGGCCCTGCTCGTGAAGCCACGCACACACATCATCTCTACTCCAGCGCGAGAACGGAACCTCGACAGCACTGATGGGAACAGAACACGACTATTGATCATCTGGTACAACTATGACATCATCAGTTTATTCTTTCCTCGACACTTACTTTTGTTTAGATTCACGCGACCAGCCGAGTCGAGGGCCGGCGGTGGCTCTGACTCCGCCCCTCCTGAACTCCATCTCTGCTGCATCATCAAGATTGAAGGAGGTAGAGTGACTCCTCTTTAACCTGCAGGAGTATTACACACATTAGCAACAATATTTGCCCTTCAGTGTTGAAACACAGCGAGCACACCGCTTGAATATTACCTGCCAAAGAATTTCCTGAAGCCTTTAGACTTCTTTTTGGTTTCAGGTGAGGATGGCAGAGGAGCTCCATCATGTGATTTTCGTGGAGGGACGCCGGCCAAGTCTAGATGCTCTGTGCCTTTACGCTCTGTCTCAGCTGTAAACATGATCATAAACACATTAACATGACAACAAACATGACAAAGCACGACTCAGATCAGCTACAAAACTACAACAACTACAGAAGCACCACTACAACCAGATGTTATCTTAATATTACAACTGACACCACTCATGCAACCACTACGACCACTTTCTCATTTAGAGTGAATGAGAAAAGATTCACTATTTATCTGATAAGTACCATAAAGCGGCTTCATTGCAGATGGTTTAAAGTCATGGATAAGAGACAACTGGACAGAAACACCTCACAGAGTAACAGACACGGAACTACAAACACCTTTCCAACTAGAAGTTAGAGCAATCATTCCCAACTTTTAACTCGTGAAACTGAATATAGAGAAACTGAAAATTATTGCTCATTTTGGTAACGCTTTATATAAAAAGGCCCTTGTAATAAGCATTATTTAATTTGAGTTCCATCAGATTCTTCTCTGATCTGGAGCTGTTGACCGACGGTAGGAGAGCTCAGAGATAACAATTTTCAACTTTTGGGATTTGAAAGTGGATTTATCTTCATTCCCGTTTATCAGCCTGACTGCAGCAGCGATCCCTCGACCTTCTGTTTCAGAGAGAGAGAACTGTAAGTGCTCAGTTTAGTTCAGTTCACTTTGGTTCAGATCATAAAACGAGGTAATGTTTCACGTTTTATTCAAGTTAAGTTTAGTGTTGTTCTCCTAGTTCCCTGCTGAAAACTACATTTTGTTATCTTTCCTTTTTTCTAGCCGGTACTCAATTTTGACTTTTACAAATGTTCAATAAAGGAATTTTTTCTCTGTGGTTCTTTCAGGTATCAACTTTAACTTATTTAAATCTGTTAAATAAAAGAATCTGGAAACAGATTTACAGATTTCTTCTATTTTTACACAAATAATAGCGGGCACTACAGTAAATAGTCATTAACAAAATCAATTAAAAAGCTTATTTATAGCTTATATAAAGGACTAACGAGAGCCTTATTACTTAATAACTAACGTTTATCACAAGAACCTTAAAATAAAACATTACATATTGTTATTTGATTGAACTTCTCACAAATTCAGGAGTAAAAGTTGGGATTCAGAGAAGTGTTAATCTATCAGAGAACAGTATGACAGCATGTGATCATCAGAGTTAACCTACAGTCAGTTAAAAGATCACCCTGCTGTGCCAATACTGTGTTTATTCACATCCAGCTGTATAATCCAGAGCAGCCATACTGCAGGCCAACAAGCCCTCTCTGCTCTACTGTACCTAACACAGGCGCACTGGCACTCCGGGTTCGGTCTTCACAATTTACAGAGCCGTGAAAGAAACATGAGGATCAGCAAAATGATAGAGAAAAATGTGATAAATTCAGGGATAATATAGGAGTTCAGCGTCACCGAGGTTTGGAGAGCTAGCCGTCTGCTTCACTCCTCGCAGCTTGAAGAAGCCGCGACCGAAAGAAGAACGAGCCTTCTTGGTGCCAAAACTCTCATCACTTGTAGCGTTTGATCTGGTGGGAGGTGAAGAACCGGGTCCTGCTTTCTTTTTAGCCTATAAGAAGAACACAGTAGAACAATCAGGCTGTGGCTTTCAGTTTAAATTCAAGTGAGAGAATAAAAATGTAGTTGTGCCATTTGACCACTAGGTGTCAGAGCAGGACTGTGTGCAGGACAGGCCCATGAAGCGAGTCCTGTGATTGGTCCTGTGACCACATGAAGAGCGCTCAAAGAAGCTAAAACACTCTGACAGTCATTTATTCAACCTACTCATATGAATAAAATCAAATTATCCGCATTCAAAAGGTCAAAATGAAAACTTAGTGAACACTGAGTGTTTGCAAACAATATGACAGTACAGTCAGGTGTGTGTGGTGTGTCCTGGTCTTACCTGGTCAGAGCTGCCCGGCTGTGGGACGTCTGAGGAACTGAAATAACAAAGTGCAAGTATTCAAGTATTCAACCTTCCAGCAGGTCTTTTCTTTAAAAACAAAACAAGCTAAAATATCAGTATTCATCACAGCCAGAGACTGTAAAAATAAAAATAATCATCAGAGTTTCACAATTCAAATGGGCCTTGAACGTTTTGCGTGCAACAAATGCATTACTTTATCTACTCAATTAAAATTTCACCCGAAATAAACTGTTGCACTAACCGGATCCTGTAAAAAGCATGAAATTCTGTGGTCTTTGGGGGAACTGAGGACTCTTGAATGACTTGGCTGAGAACAACAGTCACTTGACAAGAAATCAGTAAGAATTCAGCTGAAACGCCGTCTGTGTTTACACAGAGCAGACAGGAGAAGACCAGAGAGAAAGCACTACAGAAAAACATGTGGTGCCATCAATCTCCTTATTTTTCCACTATTGGTTAATACTTGCTGGCACCTCATTTATGGCATTACAACTGTTTAATACTGCACATTAGTGCTTCTTTTATAGAAGTGCAGGACTTGTATTTTTCCGTGAAAACAGAATCAACAGTGAGTAAAAATGTTGCCGGAGAAAAACACTTAGAAACTGCTTGCGGTCCTGAAACACGCTTCATCTCAGCTAACACAGACGTTCTTGCTTTTATTTATGTGGTTTGTCAGCAAAGAAACAGATTAATGATGCAAATGTTATTCAACGCCCTCATTCCATCAAAAAGACACATTGGAGAGAAATTAGAGTGTTTCCAGCTGCAACAGCTTCACGGCTGGGCAATTCATAATCAATTTCAATTGTTAGGCTGCTTGATTAGAACTCTTGTTAAGAGTTGATTGTCATTTTCCTGACCCTCCACATTTCACCTTTATTCAGATGACTTCACATCCCCAGCATAGCTACAGTATGTCCTCCTTCAACCTGAGCACAGGTCTAAATATTCTGTCACAATCATCAGAAAGTAGTGCTTAAATTGGTGTGATCTGGTTGAGGTAGATCAGAATTCTTTCTGAGAGATGATAGGTGCAAAGCTGTGCGGTACATGAAGAATGATGGTGATATATTGTGTTTTAAATGCGCCATGGTTTATTTCAAAGTCATGTTTTGGCACACTCACTGTGTGTTTTTAATAATGTGCAAAAACTTTAGAAAGATCCAAAACATCAGCTAGAATCATTCAATATATCGCGCAGACATTTCAGTGCGTTTAATTCTACCCATGAGATGAAAAATAAAGCCGAGGCGATGGGGGTTTAATAACATGTGGGAACAATAATCAGATGTGAAAGTCAGTTTTACCTCTCTGCTGCCTGTAGCTGTCGTTCTCTGTCCAGTTCATTCATCTCAGACAGCACAGCTATACATGGAATGGACTGAGACGACAGACAGCAACAGAGAAAAACATAATTAATCAAACATATTTTCTCAATGTTCTTCACACGGCTCAAAAACTAATAGCCAGAACAGAAGCTCTGAATTCCAGAGAGGAACCATTTCAGGGTGGGAGGCTGAAAATTGAGCTTTTCTAAAAGGAAGCGTGCAGTCTGGGGTTCATCCTGTGTGCGAATTGTTTTGACAGAGGTTGTGTTTACCTCGCCAGAGCTCCTTCCTGCTTCCCCCACCAACGCCAGGGTGACCTGATCCACCTCCATGGATACAGGAACAGAGGGATCATCTAGGATATCTGCGTAGTCATCCTCCTTTAACTTGTCTGAGAGAGGACAGTTAGGACAGTGATTATGGATGTCCTGCAGCCTGAACCCACCAAGTTCAGTTTATCCACATGTTTATGATAAATTATGGAAAATAATGAGGCATACAGGAACAGAGGTCTTTAAATTCAGTTTTTGTTACGTTGCTGGCTGTTTTGTTGAGTAGGTCAATCTAGATAATTGCTGAAAAATCTGTTTCTGGTGGATGCTGCAGAGCACTTTATGAATTTCAACGACTAATTACTGCTTGTACTGTAAACGGTCATCAAGGGACCGGTGTTGGAAACTAGCTTCAGTTATATTCATGTACAGTAAAGCGGACACTGCTACTGCAACTGTCAAAAGTTTTCTATTCTCGTTAAGAATAACGTTAAGAATAATAATAAGAATTTATGTTGATAATAACTTAAAGTATCTGTTTACTTGCTTTATTCTGACACAGGACAGAGACACATTTATCTGCATTTGTAACGCTTTACAATGAACCTTATTAAGGTGGCTGGAGCCCAAATACTACAATAATGTTGTTCTGCTGTGTTTCAGGTTTAAAGCCCTATAAATGTGAGGGAAACGCCAAACTGTTTTCATTTTACCGCTTCCCAAATGATCAGCAACCGAAAAGAAAATGGAAAGCAAAAACAAGGGCCATACCTCACAGTTAAACTAAATATTTGATAACGCATAAGCAAACGTTAGCAGTCGACCACCACCATTGTGTCTTACATCCATGTTCAGAATAATGTGTTCAAGTTGTGTAAGAGACAACAATAAAATATGACGACAGCTTTGTTTTAGATATTGTAGATGTTTGGTTTACGTGAGTGATTGTGTAGAAGAAACACAGATTACATTTTTAAAAACAGGAATATAATTGAATTCAAGCATATTCCAAACACTAAAAACACAACAGTTACAGTCACTGCTGTCATTTCTTCTACTGTATGAAAGCATGATTAGTTTTAGTTTCTAGTTGGAGTCTAGACTTCATTATTCATGTTTACAGTAATACAGCATATTATAAATAAAGCGCGCTCTCTCTACATCATGTCAAATATTGACCTCTGCATACATAGCAAGTTTTTTCTTAGTGCTATTTTTATAATCTCAGGAACAAGACAGCTGCAGACTCCATTTTGAAGATCATTAGTTATATTTTTCCAGCATTAAATTGATGATGAACAGTTTATTCTTAGATGTCCTTAGTGCCATAATTTCACACAGGTGTCTTCAGTTTGATTGCTGTGTGAAAGTGAGGAACATAGCAAATTGTTTTGGAAATAAAAACTCTGCTGTGAACCAAAACATTTGTTAGAAGTCCCCAAACTTTGATTTAATATTGAAGTAGTGACAGTAATCTACATATCAAGTTAAGTAAATAACATTAATGTTCGTTCTGTGATCACAGGCTGACCTTTGACCGACTCCTGCACTTTCTTGCACTTTGTCAGTGTCTCCTCCAGCTCTTTTATCCTTCGTTCCTGCAGATAGAAAACATACATGATGTTCCAGTTCCAGCTGCTTCATGTAAATGAAAGCAGCTGCTCAGCAACAGCATCATATCACACGGTACCTTCTCATCGTTGGATGACGCCAGTGACTCCAACACTCTCTTCATCTTCAACACTTCTGTATCTGAATGCGAAAAAAAACATGCTTTATACACGTAGAAGGTGTATTTTGCATTCAACTCCCACTGGCCTGCACAAACCAGAGATAATGAAGCCACTAAAGTTCAGTGTGCTGGTGGTCAGAAGGGCTTCTGTTTCAGCTTGTTGTGGCAATGACTGATTCAATTATCACCATAAATTTATAAGGAATAGGGACTTTCACAGTGTTTTACTGAGAGCGCTACACAAGTTTTCTCTATCAAACGTGCCAAACACTTGGTAATCTAATCCAAACCTTGTTTATCTGCAGGGGGAAAACCTCATGTGAACTGAAGTCTGTTGACCAGAGTAGAGCTCGTCATTACACTGATGTAAATAAATGGGGTTCCAGGTTTGGAGGTAATTCAATCAATCCTGATGATCCAATATCCAATCTTATAATCAAGTCTTTATCCCCTTGTTTTTAACCTGAAAAACTTCAAAGCTGCACTAATCAATGTTTCTAAACTAACAATGGGTCAAATGACAAGGGGTAGTTCATAGTGTGAATTAATTTTGAGTCATGTTTGAACAGGGAAAAGTCAGCTCTGGTAAACTACCTGTGTACTCCCTTTGCAGCAGCAGAGTTGATAGAGACCACAAACGGAGCAAAGAGAGTAAACATTGGGCTAACGTTCATCAAACAAGACTCCAAATGATTTTTTTTTTTAATCAAAAAGAATGTCTGGAGAGCTTGGAAGTTCAAAAAACATGTGATGACGGTGCTCTTTGGTCGGGTGAACCTGAAGAAGGCTGTGTCACAAATCAATTCATGTTCTTTAACACACATTTGTCAATGTTTTTAAGAACAACACCATAAAGAAAACCGTCTGAATACAGGCTTTTTAACATGACGTGTCCCTTGGATCTTTTTTTTTTTTATTTTAATAATATCATTTTTCTGCTCAATGTGTAAATAAGAAATTGTTTCAAACATGTTTGTCAAAACAACCATTTAAGGTGATAATATTGTATGTTAGTGTTGTGTTTTTTTAGAGATTTCTCTGCAACAGAATACATGTTTTCAACTAAAAATCTTTAAAGAATAATATTATGATTCAGATAAAATCTTACAAATTGACATTCATAGTAGATAAACAACCTGAACGCTTTGTACAGCGCTCTTTGCATATTACAAAAAGGAGATTTGACAAGACATTTGGCTCTCAGTGAATCCAGAGTCATGGTGGCCTATTGGTCGGACAAACTTCGGTTGAAGTTCAGTGCTCAGGAGCATCTACTCTGTGTAAAGTGTCGTTGAGCTTTGAACTCCTGCTCTGTGACCCTGCAGTCTGATCTCGAGGAAGAAAAGCAGACATCTAAAATCTGTTGCTTCACAGAATGATGTTGTCAGTGTCTGAACAAACAACCAGCACTTGGCCAGGGAGATAGAAGATAAAACAAATAGCTACCAGTATATCTGGTTATACTGTACGGCATGTGTTTACAGGCAGACACGTATACAACTCCCCTTTAAATAAATGGCATTCCTTTACCATCAGTGGATAAGATAAGGTCAGCAGACGGTGGAAGGAGTAATGTTTGGTATGGAGACTATGGACAAACAGATAAGGAGCTGAGTTTTAAATAAGGGCCTCGAATCGCCTCATTATAGTTTATACTGTGAAGAAAGCAAAGAAATAATTAAAAGTACCCATTATTTTTCCAGGAAGGTTGCTGGAGGGGGATCTGGTGTTGTTGGAATGTGAAATGTCTATTTGTCTAATCTCCATAAACCCTTTTGTAATATTAGACTCCATGAAAAACAAGAAGATCCCAGACAGTAATCAAAACAGCTCCCACCTCCTTCAGCTCTGTTGTGGCCCTCCGCCCTCAGTCTGCTCTCGTCCTTCAGCCTCCGCAGCTCCACCTCTCGCTCCTCCAGCTGCCTCTGCAGAAGCTGCAGCTCCTCCTATAATGAGAGAAGACTTGAAGTTATTCTTCTGCCATTCATGAGATTCTCATTACTTTATTTGTGTGACAGACTCGGGCAGACGAATAGATTTAATTTACTCTTGGTTTGAATTTTTGAAAAACCTCTTATCTACAAGCTTTTAGCGTCCAGACACATAATACAGAGCATTATTCTCTAGAAGCATCTAAGTGGCAGCCATGATGAGAGCTAGTCAAATTCTCTTTATCTGAGGGAAGCTGATTTCTTAATTCCTTTAACATGGGATACAGTGGACCCACCTTCGACTAGAGCTGCGACAATTAATCCAATTAGCTGTCAACTATTAAATTAAATTAATCAATTATTTTGATAACTGATTAATAGGTTTCAGTACTTTTTAAAGAAAAAAACAGTTGATAAGTCAATTGAAAGAAGGATGGCTGCTACTTATTAAAGTCATTTTATGTGGTAACAGGTGTTGATTTCCTTCTTTTCTCTGCCTCTTACTGAACTGAATAATTTGGGGTTTTTTTAGACTGAAAAAACAGGATATTTGAGGAACTTTTCTTGGACTTGACTGACATTTTAACTGTTCTCTAATAAGGCCTTTTTTTCTTGTCTTAATGTGTGTGTCATTTTACTCTTATGTCAGAAATGAGAATTTATAAATCAACAACAGGGGAACATTCTCAGATTTCAGCTTTTTTAAGTCAGTATTTTCTGATTGCTTTATTCCTCTTTGAGAGTAAACTCAATATCTTTGGGTTTTAGACAAAAGACTATCAAAGACTTCATCCTGAGCTTTGAGAAACACTAATCAACATTCTCACCATTTTATGGCCAGAGACTGAACGGTCAATCAAGACAATAATCAGCAGATTAATCGTCAATGACAACATCATTAGTTGCAAGGAAAAGTGTTTAGGAGAAGGAAAAAGATACAATAGTTTTTACAAACCGAGCAGTGCACCTCATGACGAATAAACTCCTACTTTCGTGTGTAAAATCAGTAGACAACATTACTGAGAATTAGTCAGTCAGCAGGTCAGTTGGTGATTTGGTTGGTTAGTTCAACACTGTGGGTCTTGTGAGATGATTCAGTGGAAGCTATTATTAATCACTAAACTGTGGACACACTGAAAAACAGACAAAAAACTGACAGACATTTCTGTTCAATGAATGACTTTGAAGTACCGATTAACAAGATGTGTAACTTTAAATTATATAAAAAGAGAGAGAGAGAAAATGGCTGTCCATAACAGCAAGTTATAAATATAATGTTTCAGTCTACAGGTGTTAATCACAAAGAAAGGCTCACAGAGCATCTGAACCTGGTACAAATCCTGAAACCGGTACATCTGGAGGCACTTACAGCAAGTGTGGTGAAAGTCAGGAAAGCATTGTGCAGCAGTGGAGAAGGAGCAGGTTTAGAGCATCTAAAGGGCCAGAAAGAAGAAGAGGACAGGCTGGAGATTAAACCTCGTTCACCTCGGCTCCAGTGAACCGCTCAGTGTTCCACTTTGGACGCTTGACAGGTTAGCATGTTGCAGAAAGATGTTAAAATCACAGTACAACGGAGGGAGGAAGAGCAGGTGAAAAAAGGGGGTAAAGGGAGCAGAGGAACAATGTCACTGGGGAAAAATTCACAAGTTTTAAACACATAATGATGCACTCAAAGGGTTGAAATAAATTCACATCTTCTGTCAAATGTAAAACAATTAGGTGTGTGCTGACTGGACCTTCAGCGGTTATCTCTACACACTCACTTTTGTAGTTTTGAGTTTCTTCTCACACTGCAGTCTTTCATTCTCTATGTCAGTCACCCTGAACCGCAGGTCCGTTACTTCCTGGTACAAACCCTGGGGAGGAGGAAAGAACTCCCATTACCCATTAAATACAGACAGAAACCTGCAGTTGGGAGGTTTATGGAGACTGTGTGGGAGAGAGTTCAGAGTTTTTCGAACAGGGGGGAGATTTCCTGCCAAAAGCACCAAACATTATTTGTCTGACCCTCATCCCACTGGAGAGAATTTGAGAAGCTGGGTCTGCACATGGAGACAAATCCTGGACTAAAAGGGAGGCGACATGGTTAATTAGGGTGAAACGTCTTTTTTTTAATCACAATCAGCAGCAACAATGCGCATTGGAGACACTGTGATTAAATATAATGAAGCCCCGAGAGGCATGTGAATAAAAAATTCTGGTGATCCATTTTGAATTTTTCTTTTTCTATCTGTGAAAGTTTTGGCAGACGAAGTGTTTGTAAGAATTACTGGAACTCTTTTCAGCAACAGGAGGCCGTAACAGTACCCCTTGTTTTAAGTAGGAGACTAAAATCATGTGTGTTTTCTTCCAGGTGAGTTTAAATCTCTCCATTTGCTCTAAAGACAAGGTACAGGCACTGTACGCTGGCAAACTAAACTAGACATCGAACACAATAAATTACCCTCTGCCAATTACAGAGGAAACACTGAGGAATCCACATGGCTTACCATTTTATGCTCACAACAAATGACAGGGTATGTGGACCATCAGACATCCATCAAACTGTGACTTGAGATGGTCACAGCCAATCACACAAGAAAATCAGATTCTTTCTGGTGTTGTCCATCAACAGCACTACAGCTAGTTGTACATTTACAGTGTTGGCTTTGTAAGTTTGTGGGTACATACAGCTAACCCCTATCGTCACGAAAAGTCTGTCAATGGAAAGATTTAGTTGGTTTGACTCAGTTGTGACTCTGAGAAGGGTTAAGATTTTGGACATAAAATAAGCCAGTCAGGTGCTAAAGGTAGAACAACTGACATGTGTTCTTTACAGTTTGATTTAAATCTTAATGGAGGTTAAATGGAAACAAAAACAAACATTGAAGTTGCATGGAATTCAATCAACTCCCTCCAGGCTTTTACTGCGTGGAAACCACATTATATGCTCCACATATATGTCCCAGCTAGTGGACAGAGTGTATGGAAACTATAACTCTCACAGCCTCTCAGCCTCTCAGAGAGGGGAGAGGAGGAGAGGTATGGGTATGGATGTGGGTGGAGGGGCTCTGGCAGGAAACAGCTGCTGGAGCACAAGGGGTGTTTAAGCCTCTTTTGTAACCCTGGGAGAAGTTCACGCTGCACCACATGACAGCTCTCTGAACCCTCCAGTGGAGAGAGACAGACCTTTGTGACTTTAAAACAATGACTGTGTGGCTGCCAGGATTTAAACAGCACATTAAACAAAGTGCAGGTGCAACTCTCAGAAGAAGTTCTCAGCCATCTCTGCTCCACTTCACATGGAGTACATGTTAAGGACAGCGGTGTACCTCATTGTCCCGGTGGTCTCTCTCCACAGCGGACAGCTTCAGCTTCAGACTAGACACCTCAGTCATCAGCTCCAGCTTTTGGGTCTCCAGTGTCGACCGGTTCAACAGCTCCTGTAGAGCAAGACGTACGCTTGGTAAAGTTGCACTTCTGTGTTCGATTAAACTCCAGAAGCAAAGTTGTGTAACTTTGTAGCAGCCTTACTTGTTGCAGCAGGTCCTCTGTAGCATTTAGTTTCCCCCGGTGATGCTCAAGGCAGTTGTCTAGGTCCCGTATCTTTTCACCTTGAACCTCCACCTGGTCTGTTAGAACACTTACCTGGACAATGGTGAGACATAAGGGATTCATTACAAACTTGAGCACAATCAGAAAATGCATACTGCAGGGACATCAAGGCCACATTATCATCTAAAAGTTAAGATTTTGATGACAAAAACTTAAGAACTGTACATTCAAAACCAGTTTTTACACAAATATACAAGATTTGCATAAAGATGAATCTTTCCAAATGTAAAGTAAGACTGTAATGAGAACTAAGTAACTGCTATTTTAGAATGTAGATAGTCTTTGTTTCTTCTTGAGACCCAAACCAACAATTAACTGATTTTACTACCAAGTATTGTCTGTGCAGCCTGCCCCTGATACATCTTCTTCCTCTTTGTCACAGAGCCCCATTGTGTTCCAAAAATTATTCCACACCCAGATCAAAGAGCCACATTGTTGCTGTGTGTGAGATGTGACTTTATCATCATTATCATGGACACTGTACGTTACATGTGACGTAAACTGTTGAACCTTTTTATGTCCTTGTGACCTCTATGAATAAATGGCCGTGGGGCTGAGTGCCAAAGACAGGGCAGTAACACTGGAAGTGTTGAGAGATGGACTGAGAGGGAACGCCACTATGTGTAAACAGGCCACGCTTTCAAGAATTTTGTCCAACCAATACTCGATATTTGGGGTCGATGGGGCAGATTTTTGGATGACTTTTCCTAACTTGAATCGAGGGTCTACGGACAGAGGTTTATTGTTCATTGCACAGATTGTAAAGCCCACTGAGGCAATATGAAGTCTGATTTTGGGCTCAAAGAATTGACTTAACATAAAGGTGAGTTTAACAAATGTGGTCATAAAAACAACGGGAGAATGTTTCACAGTTTAACCGATACATCGATCGGGATCTGAATGACCTTTTCCCTGCTATTTTAAAAAGGTACAGACATAAGTTTTATGTTTTCACCACAAATATGGTCAAACCAGTACTTATCTATCCGTCTTGAACTGAGGAATCTTTCTGTCAAATTTCTTTAAAATCTGTCGAGTTGTTTTTTTAAAATATCCTGCTCACTAACAGACAAACATAACAAATCAATAAACGAGACTGTGAATATGTCCTCTCTGTCAGTGTCACTTACAATACCACTTAATTGTCAATTCAAGAGTAATTGTGCTGCTGTCTTGTGGCCACAATGAAGAGCTTTGCAAACAAACCTGAAGAATGAGACACTCTTTGTCACTCTCCAGTCGTGACAGACGTTCTTGGTAGACTGCTTCTGAGCCGTGGCCGTTCGTCTGAAATGAGAAACAATAAGTGTTGATTTGTGCTGTTGGAACAAAAAAACTTTATTTGCTGCATCTGTTACATAATTATGAAGAAATCAGGGAGAATGCTCTTAGCTGTCCTGTTGAAATACAGCTCTGGCTGAGGCTTCCAAATGAAAATACACACCAGCTTTGAGCCACACAGACTTCCTGATGGGTGCATGCCACCTAAGTGTATAACCATATAACATCCAAGACAATGAACTCACCTGGTTTCCCCCCTTGAACCGATATGTGAGTTGAATTTTCAGAGAAACATGTGAGGTTCAACAGTGCTCTCACATGCAAGTGATTTGAAAATTGAATCAAAGCAAACTCTTTCTCTCAGATATCACACATGGAGAGACGAGGCCGTGAGGGAAGAAAAACAAGAGCCTTGGCATGCGTCAACGTAAGTTTGGAGGATGGAAACTATTTGCAGCAGGACTCCTATAGAAACTCCATCACTCAAGAAGAACGTCATAACAGCACTTTCACATAAACAGTCATGGCCTGAGCAGGATCAACAGATGCAAAGCAGATCAAAGAATACGTCATACAGACACTCTTATCATCATTACCCTAACCCTATGTAAAAAATGGTAAGAATGACAGGTTTGTTTTATTAATCTGCACAAAAATAAACATTTTCTCTCTCCGGTCAATGACAATAAGAATCAGAGACCACATCTGCACTCAAATACATCCAAGAGGCACTGGAGATGAATTGAAATCCCATAATTGAAACAACCTGAGAAAGAGGAAGCGATGGTTTCTATCCAGATGTTGAACGCATTATCAAACGGGCTGTCCAATGTGATAAGAACAGCTGACGTTACACTGGGATTGAACTGAAGTTGGTAGTTGTTCACCCTGTCTTACTAAAGTGACAAAAAAGTGATTCTGGACTGGTGTAACTTTTAACTTAGAGCTGCAACAAGAAGTTGACAGAAAGAAAATTATTCTCCATTCATTTTTATAACCGATCAGTCGTTTCAGTCATTTTTCAGACAAAAACATCAAACGTTTGCTTGTTCCAGCTTCTTGACGGAGTGGATTTTCTGCTCTTCTTTGACATTTATGATAGTGTATTCAGAGTCTTTTCACTGTCTTATATTCCATTTAATGTCTAAATGTTCTAAAAGGACTTTGAACCTGACTCTCTTCATGCCTCACATGTCGGAACTCGATTCATCTAGGTTTTTGGCTTTTAACAACAGTTTCCGGTGCATTACCACAACCCCCTGGATGCCTCTCGCTCTCACTCACCTTATTGACATAAGGGCCGCAACTAACAATTATTTCTATGAAAATTAATGTGCCGCTTATTTTCACAATCACGTTTTTTGTCCAACCAATGGTCCAAATCCTAAAGACTTCAATTACAATCATAAGTGACAAAGAACCAGAAAATGTGTGACTGTTTTTGACTAACAATTACAGCTGTAATTTTCATGTATCATGACGGATTGCAATCTGATCTGTGACCTTGTCAGTGTAAACACATGTTAAATCATATCTGGATTTCATGTGTCACAAGAAAGCTGAAAATACAGGCGTAAATGCAACCAGAGAGAAATGCTCCAATCATAAGTTACAGCACCTCAAGTGCGAAAAATATGCAAACAGCCCAGACTGTGAAGACTGTTAGAACAAACCCCAGCAGTAAATAAGAAGCACAAAACACAAAGAAAGCAAACACACAGCAAAGACCACACACGGAATGTAAATTTTTACCAGTCGTCCATGCAGCCACTCTGCCAGCCCCTCTGCCGTGGAGTCAGGGATCTGACACCGCAGGTTGTCCCTCTCCTCGTTGTCCATCAGCTCCAACGCCCCCCGCAGGTCCTCCAGCAGATGCAGCACCCGAAGGCCACCCAGGAACGGTGAAGTGGGCGACTGGCAGTCGAACAGCCCATTGGAGTAGTCCATGGCCTTGGAGCCTGGGGAGATGAAGAGGAAGAGTCAGATGTGGGATGACACAAAGAGACACTCTTTATTTCACATGAGTCATAAAAAGAGGTTGTGAAATTAGGATAGATCATTGAGCTGGCAGTCATATTCAAAACTAGAATCTATTTGTTGGTTTCTCACAGACAGAAAAGGAAGGATTTAAAGCCAGCGCCACATTTGGTGCTGATCAGTGGGTGTGGTGGGAGCAGGATGACTAATGAACCAGAGCTGTAAATTTGAGCTTTTATGCAACTGCATGTTTACGTCTTATTTCAGAAATTGGAAGTTGTGTCTGTCGCCACATGCAGCCAAACTTCTTCATCTACTCTCTGTGCCAAACAAACAGTGCAGACATCAACGTCATCAGCAGTTCATTAGGTTCCTTACAGTTTACTCCTCTTTGTATATTTTATCTAATTAAGTATTTAAACACACTTTCGTATCAAACATCATCTGCTCTGAGAACATCCAGTTTATAAGCTTCTCAGAATCTTTTAACCGAGAACGCTGAGTATCTTTTACCAATAATTTTACTTCCTCTCAAGCTAACATTTCTACAAAATAACTATATTTAGGTACATATTGGTATCATCTCCACCCCTGCACAAACACAAACACACTCCAGCAAACATGCCAGACAAGCAAACATTTATAGAGATTTTATCAAACATCATGTGACACAGTCTCAGGAAAAAATGAAAATTATATCCCCTCCATTCGGACAAATCAAATGTTCAGATTTTTCTTAAAAAACTGAAACAACATGTTGACAGAACTCAAGCACATGATGTTCTCATCGTCGGCTGCAGCCTACTCCACACCATCTGTTATCTTTCTTCAATGTCAGACATAATGAAGATGTCCAACAACAAAGAGAGAGCCAAATAAATAAATATCCAAACAATCATGGCTTCCCCACAGTAGCGAGGGAGTGGGGCTTGATGACGGCTGTGGTTTCTGCGGAAACGGGGGGGACTGGGCTGGATGTCATGTGATCAGTCGCCTCGCTCCCATTGGAAAGGTCAGTGCTATAATTACACACATCAGCGGAAAAGTAGGGACTCTGAAACTAAAGCCTGCTCTGCTCATCTGCAGCGGCACAACTAGCTAGAGTGTGGCCAAAAGTTCCCAAGCAGGAGTTTGTATTCCAAACTCACAGAGCTTGAATAATCATTAGTTTCCGTCACTGCAGGGACAATGGAAACTTTCTTTCATTTCTCATGGTGGAGGAATGCAGTGGAAGCAGAAAGAGCCAGTGAACCAGCAGCACAATTCCAGCTTTATTCTGAATTTCAATGTATATTCAGAAGGATTAAATTAAACTGCAGGTAGGAGTAGAAAGAGAAGGGCACATTGTTTTACTGTCCACTGGACGTAGTATTCCCAGCTTGAAACTCAATGCTTTCCAGATGTGGCTAGACCCATGCCCACTTAAAAAAAGTGCTATTGCCAGGTCTTAAAGTCCAAGTGCACCATGTGGTTACCTGCTATGATCCCATCCATTTGCTCCAAGGCGGCTGCCAACATCTCACTGGCGTCAGACATCATCTTCTCCTCAATGAATCTGAAAGAAAAAAGAATACGAGTCAGAAAAAAAGACAAGAAGGATCTATAAAGGACTGCCAAGGATAAGACATTAACGAATAACAGAGTCCGCTTTGAAATCAAACTCTGCACAGACGTGGGGTTCCCCCAGAATTTACATTAGCCAGCAAGATGAGAAACGTGGGCAGCAAACCAACTTGCTTCAAACAAGTGATTACTTCAAAGTGAAGTAGCAATCCTCTGCAAGGTTATGGTTTTGGAAATAAAAAGAAGATGAGGCAGCAGCATTTAAACTAGAATTGCGCCAGAAAATACCAAATAAAACTTATCAAAAGTATTCATCTAGATGCTTATTTGGATCTGCATCAAATTGTACTCACTCATAGACACCAGTATGTCTGATTTTTTTCAGATCCATGGATTATTCCCAAATAAATTAACGAAAATGTCATAAAACACCATATCTCAACGTGTTAAAGAGAGTGAGGAAAATGTCCTTGATCTCTCTCTTTATCCAGTTTTGCACCAAAAGTTAATGGGGTCTTTTCGGGCCAAGACCTATTCTCTACCAAAGTGTTATGAAACCAGTTCAGAAGTTTTTGCGTAATCGGGCTGACAGACCAACCAACAAACGGCAATCTGGCTACTTGAGAGACAAAAAACAAAAGTGATTTCCAGGACTTATTACCCAGCAGCCCTTATTTCCGGCAGTCACGGGTGCACATGGGCTGGCTCCTATCTGGAATAATGGCACTATTCTCCCAGGGGTCTCAGGCCTCGGAGCATCGGCATGCTTGGCATCTCAAACTTCCATAACAAAGTTGGACAGTATCCCCATGACCGCTGGATCCAAACACTTATCACATGTCTCTCCTTGACGTGCATCGACCACTTATCACTTCAAACAAAATCTGATTTAAAACAGGCTGAGACTGGGTGGGGGGAGGAAGGGAGACTGTGTATACAGCATGCACAAAGACACTAGAATGAATGGCCGTCATGAACTTTAAGGTAGTACAGTACGTGAAGAGTGCAGCTAAAGCCCAAGACTAACAACATACAAACAGAGGCTCTACTTGTTCCCATGTTAGCGGGGGCAGGGGCTGCAGAGTTTACTTCATTTCCTCCCTCTGTGGGGTCACAGTGTCACACCCAGCAGGGTAAAACATAGGCATTAAGAGCATAATTAAACCAATAGCCTCAATATGAGCTGGGGGCTGGGGTCTGCTGAACACAAGGGGCCTTGAGTGCTTGGCTGCCTAATTTCAACAACACACTCCACAGAAAAAGGGGGTTAAGTTCCTTCCAAAACATCATACACACTGCTGTGTGTTGCCTGACTCTATTAACATATTATTAAGTATATTTTTTATTATGAACCGATTTCTTGTGATGTAGACACGCATGAGCTGCAGCTGTAATGCTTAATCGATTAGTTGCCAACTATCAAAAGGATAACCACATTTTTTTGATGATCAATTATTTGGTTTAAGTAATTTGAGATGAGATTTGAGGGCATTATCTTGGGATTGGAAAATTCTGATCAGCTTATTTCGTTATTTTCTGACCTTTCAAAGACCAAAAGACGAAATTAATTAATCGCAAAACTAGCGGACCGATTAAATGACAATGAAAATAATGGCTATTTGCCCAAACATGAACCATTTCACAAGACTTAAAGCACATAGTAAACACACTTCTGGTAAGTGAACATACCTTGGATTTCAAAATAAAACAACCTGCTTTTCAACCGACTTTTACACTCATGGGATATGCCACAGATACACATCTTGCAGTTGATGTGTTTTCCTCTGCAGGTTTTTCCAGAGTTTAGTGGGAAACCCTCACTCACCCTCACCAGGGTGAAAGCTGTATTTGGTCAGCTGCTTGTTTTCACCCCATGTGAGAAACCTAAATCTTGCTGTTGATTTTTGTGGGGAATCCAAAATATTTTCTCTCTCCATGTGAGTGCAGAAAACAACAAATAACATGAAGAGCAAAACACCGACGTGTGCTCTATAAGTCTCTGCTCAGCTATCTTCTTTAATCTACAAAGCCTGCATGCATCATGTGGGTTTAGAAGAATTGTAGGATAGAGACATTTTGAGATAAAACAAGATCACAGTGTGTTACCACAGCTGAGGATGATCTCACCCTCTCTCTGCTGTCTTGTGATAAACGCCGCATCAAATCTGGTATCATGTGTTTCATGGGAAATCCCATTCGGTGAATTGTAGCTGGGAGAGAATCAAACCGTGAATATGCTGGTGGCCATCTGGCACAAGATGGCACTGAACCTTGCTACTAGTCTGTCCATTCTTCAGACTCATAAAAATGCCAGGCTGAGGTATTTCAGTGATGAGCAGCTCACCCATAAAGGACTTTCTGACCAAATTCTCTAGAGAGAAGACCACAGCTGACGGTCCATTTCCTCAGACATGTGATGGTGTCGGTGAAGATGATTGATAACACCACAGTGGAGGAGTGACTACTACACACATTCCTGAGCAGGTTAGTTCTCCTGAAAACCAAACACTGCAGCCTGGTACTGACATCCCCGCTGACCTCTGTGACCTCCCTCCCTCCCTCCACCCTTCAGACAAAACTCTGAGCACTTTATTGAGTTGGAAACTAAGACATGAGTCAGGTCATCAATTAGTATCCTGAAAAGACGAACGCCAACAATGAACTCATCCTACTAAAACACTATGAAAAACACTTTAATGAGCCACACTGATGGATTTAGAGACTGACATGTTCCTTCATTACCATGAATGTAGCAACTGCCTTTTACTCAATACCACATATACCGTCCTTTTGATGCAAATATTCTTTACAGCAATAAATGTAAATGTATCTACTGCAGAAAATAATGCCCAAGAAATCCTCCATTTGCTCTGGTTTGAGTAAAGTTAGCTAAATGCCAAAGCTATTTAAGGGATCCCCTGTCCTAAAAATGAAACAACATATTTTGACCAAGATTTAAATCTTGACTATCATCATCATCATCATCATTATCATTATTATTATTATTATAATAATAAGGTAGGATCGCCAAAAGGTAGGGTTAGGGGTAAGTTTGCGCCCAACTGGAACCAAAAATGCAAGTTTAAACTTTGCTAATGACGCATCCTTTATTAGATTCCCCTCAAAACTTGTGGAAACGCGATTTGGACTGTTTTGAACATTTTGACCAAAACTACATAGGCCCTGAACTCGAAAGTGCCTGGTTTTCCTTGACCTGAAGGGCAAACTGGAGTGGGTGTGTCATATTCTACAGATTGTTACGCACTGTGCAACGCCCTTTGTTGATAACAAACCAAACTTCTCATTAGATAGAAAGAGGTTCCACCAAATCTTAAACCGAACTGGTTCAGGGCTAATTTTTGTGGACAATGAGTATGAAAGACTTCAGAAAGGACACTAGCATTATCCTTTAACTTTCCCTCAGTCACTTCAGTCTTTCAACCACAAACTGAATACATGGCAGACCTTGCACATATATTCCTGTCAACGCAACACAACTTTTTATTGGCCTGTATTTAAATACTTTATGCCAAGTAGAAAATGTTCGTATTACTAAGTTCATTAATGTGTTGAATAAAGATCTAGTGACAGCTTCTTCAAAGTATGACTTCTTTGTCCAAAATGATACTGTAATGATTGCATGTCTGAACGCACATCATTTAAGGCTTTAAGCCCTGACTGGCAGGCTACTAGTATAAAGCCACATTAAAAACACAATGACTCTGCTTCCAAAAGAACATTCACATAATTCTGTTCAAAAGGGCATCAATGTCACCTATCTAAATGCATCTGACAGTAGACATATTTCCAAGTCTATTTTATAGAAAAGACACATCTGTCTAAAGAGCAAACTTGAATTTTCTAATGCTGTAAGGTGGTTTTAACATCAACCAGATGGAGAGAAAGATCTATGGAGGGGGAGGGACAAATCTGAAAAGAAAATAGGCTGGGATTACTTGACCGTACGCTGAGTGGTGGGGGTCTAAAATACACACTAACACACACATATACACAAACACACGCCTCTGCTGGTGCCTGAAACACTCGTGCTCCAATAGCCTAGTTCCAGCTGTGATACAGATGTGCATTTCAGAATTGAACTGGCTCAAGGTACTTATAGAGGCAGCATTAGTTGTTGTAGTACAGCAACACAAGTAACAGTCAAGAGATTAGAACTGCTTGTTGGATAAAGAGAAAAATATGTTTGAGAGTTAAATCACAACAACTATCAACTAGGCATGCTTAAAAAATATCGGCCTGATAATAGAAACTTAGTATAGTATCGGTGATTTAAATAAATAGAGACAATAATATGAAGCCAAACTGCTTTCACTGACTCAACAAGCTCAGCATCTGATGACTGAATTCATTACCAAAAGACATTTTTTCCATTGAGTAAATCAGTCAATCAATTGGTTGTTGCAGCTCTACAAACCATGCCATCTCCAGGCCATAACCAACCTTCAGTCTGCACTCTTTAACAGCTCAAATCTTTTCCTACACAATGCTGTCATTTCTCTATCCATGACCTGAGTAATTCAACTGACATACTACAGAAAAATATATTTAACAAGTCTAGTGTGGTAGTATTTTATCTATATCTGATATACGTGAGTTGAAGTTCAGAATTTCAACATAAATAAACCTTAATTAACTAAACTTTCAGTGGTCTTAACAAAAGTCTTTATGACAGTTGGTGAAGTAACAGTGGTTTTGGTAGGGGAGGTTGTAGTAATATGATGCAGCGTAGTTTAATCGCAGAATTTTCAAATATGTATCCATTTTTCTCTGTTTAACGATCCAAAACCAAAAGCTATTTAGTTTTAGTATCATATAAGACAAAGAAAAACAAAACAAAGTCTCAAATTATAGAACTTGGAATTATCTTGGACAAGTTGCAGTACAACAGTAATAGTTAAAGTAAAAAAGGTAACGTGGCCATGAAGCATGACCTGGCCTTGTGGAAGTCAATCCCATGTGAAATCAAACCACCATTTAAACACTCTGCCTTTTTGTTTACACTTCCCCCTGAGAAACGGTCCGCTGGACTTCTAGTTTGGGCTGCTGTGAGGTCAGACTGTTTGACAGAAACGACAATGCAGCCTTTAAACTACTGCTTTAAGTCTGCACAAACAACTCTTTGTCTTTCAGAGACTCACATGATAGCACTGCGACATTGATCCCAAGTTATTGCAGTTTTTCCATGTGGCCCCAACTACATCATGGTCAAAAATCACATTGGAGGGGAAAATAATAAAGAGGATTGTGGAAACGGGGCAGGAGGAACTGAGTAAGAGATCACAGCAAGCCAAGAAAAACTGCCTTTTTAGCTTTTGTTATCACAGTCTTTGCACAGAAGCTGCCCTTTCTAAGAAAGAAGTCTTATTTTGGGCATTTCACAGTTGCAGCTGTAAACTTGTTGGACTCAGGGGATCAGTGAAACGCTGCAAAGTAAAAAAAATAAGATCTGCCTACAAAAAAGAGTGCCTACAATGAACTGTTCCAAAACAGAGGCATCCCCAGACTCAGGAAGACCTTCACTCAGTCCTGTCAGGAAGCGTTTCCTGGCACATTCTGGAGAAATGTCTTCCTCTTACTCAGAAATTGCCATTTCTCAGAAATCCCAGCACTGACTGGACCAACAAAACAAACAGCGCAAATCCCCAAAAGCCACTTGTACAACTCTTGCATAAAACTGTTCCTATGATTAGATTCTAGTGAGGCAAATGTTTCATATTAAGTTCAAATTTTAATTCAATTTCACAAGGATATAAACATGCCAATACATCATGCGACTCAAAAGTGACACCTCCCTTCTTTCAAAACAAACCACCACAAGAGTGCTGTACCAAGAATGCAAGGAATGCAAATGTCAGGAAAAAAAAAAGGTTACAGAGATGGAAAGGTGCCCATCAAACTTCTTGACACGTGGCTTCAAAGAAAATAAGAAAGTAAAAACTATGAAAATATGGAATCTGTGCCATGTTGATCTTACTGCAGGCCAACTTAGCTGCTAATACAAACTACAGCCAACAGTGGACTTTGCCTCCTCTTTACCTGCCTGAGCAACAAACAAACTCCTGTTGCAGTAACAATAAGATTGGTGGCAGGAGATTAGATTTATTTATTTGCGTGTTCAACAACCACTGAGCTGTGTTTTATTATGCTAGTTCCCCCACTGTAACATCAGATATGGCTGTGCAAGCAAGTGTGCAGCAGCATGGATATCTCAGAGCGGCCATCCGTTAGCCGTGAGAGTGCGGCAGCAGGATACAAATATGGTTATTGTCAGAGAGGGAAATAAAATCCTTTGTTATGCTTTCAGTTCTCTGCCCGGAAGGCAAGACATCATCAGACGTACGCAGTGTGGGACGCTGCCAGCAGCAGGTCATGCAGCGCCTCAGGAGGGAGGTTTTTCCTGAACAACTGTACACTACAGAGGTTTACCCAAACAAAGGCTGTAGAAGTCTGAGAGTGATAATAAAAGAAGCTGACACGGGACCAGAAGCAGCTTTAAACTGCCGACGCTGGGTTGGCTGCAAAGTAGATGTTAGTGGGAGCCAAACTGAGTCTGACTGGTGGAGGTTCACCACAGTGAATCATCACTTGGCTTGGACATAAGCGGATATGTGTGCATAAATTAGCTCTGGTTAAATTAGATACAGAGCGAGCATAATTCAGCTTACTAAAAGAAACTCAACCACTCTGAGACGTAAAAAATCTGAGAAAATATTACCTTCTCTCATTGTTCTTCTCTATGATATGACAATAACAGAGATGTAAACTCAAGTCATCGTGACTTGGACTCCAGTTGACTCGAGTCACTGTTTTGATGATTTGCATTTGAATACTAAGAAAAATACATACCATTGGATCTGATAACTGGTCTCGTACTTAATACTTCAGTCATTTTCTTGCCCGTTTCAGATACTTTAAGACTGTTAATCAATCAGTATTTGTACAGGTGACTCTTGCTTTTATCAAAGTAAGATTTTTAGACAATATCTTCTATCTAACTTTTGAATTTTCCATCACTGCAGAAAATAAATGAGTCTCGGCTTGGACTTGGAAGTTAAAGACTCATGACTTAACTTGAGACAGAGTGACTAAAATGTCTTTAATGCTTTTAATGTAGTGTTTTTAGTCTGGCTGGCAGTATTTTAGAGTTTAAAAGTGATTTGGCGTTAGATATCTTGATTGAGAATACATCAAGCAACAAATTCAGCTTTTAAAAACGTTATTTGCTTTTGTTTGATGCCATGTATTTTACCGAATATCAATATTTACAATACAAAATCAATGTAACGTTACTGTCCTACTTTTTGAACAGTTGGATAATCTGGACAATAATTTAATTTAAGTCAGGTACAAGTTCCTTGTCTTTTCCTTGACTGCAGTGTTTTTGAGGGGAAAAAGTGACTCACCCACTGAAAAGTGACTTAAGACTTTGTTGCTTGATACTTGGATCAACTGACTTGAGTCACATGTCTATAACTTAATTTATTAGGTTTTACATATCAAGTTTGTGCTAATATGAAATATAAAAAGCTGTTTGTCTTCGTAGACTACTTCTGTGATTGTGACATGAATAAAAAAACATAAAATAGTAATAAAATATCACAGAAACGACGCACACCCTCAGGACAACTTACAACTGGTACCATAACAAGAGAATGAATATAATATAATTGAACAACTCAAGACAATAACTAGCTAAAGTCACCAGAGATGCTGTAAATATTGAGCACCAACATAATCTAACAAAGGAAAATTAGCTTACCTCTCAGTTCAGATGTTAAACTTAGCCAACACAAACACATTTCACCTCCATTTAAAGCACAACTGAAGAAAAAAAAACCTCGCGTTGGTCGTGAGTTTTAACACAATTTAAGCTAGCAGCCCAACCGACGCTCGGTTCACAAACCGTTAAAACTCAGCCGAAAGTTCAATTACACTTCGGTGAACTTACTTTTCTGTTGTCGACCGAGAAACGTGAAAGAAGGGATCCTGCAGTGACCAGAAGCTTTACTCCAAACTCTTCTCACAGGAGCTTCATGGCTGGTGTTCACCTTCCCATTGAAATCTGTGTGGACTGAAGATTTCATCCCAACTGTCGGTGAAGAGCCGAGGAGCCATTCTGAGGCGGGAAGCTAACGCAGGGAGCACGGTCAAACCCGGAAGTGACGCCTTCAAAATAAAATCAACCAACTGTCGTATACTGTACTTAAAGAGTAACTCCAACAATTTTACACATTTAAAGTGAGCAGACAGGTCTTGGTGAGTCCAACTGCCTGTGTGAAAAAAGTAGTATAAAGGCTTTTGTGTCTTCAGTACATGCAATCTGATAAATTGCCTCAAGTGATGTCACTCAGCTGCATTGTGGGTAATGTAGGCAAACGTTTTTTGAAAGCAGTTCTGGCATTCCACTCCCATAACCAGTGTTGGGCAAGTTACTTTCAAAATGCAATATATATCAAATTACTAGTTACCTTTATCTTAAAGTAATGTATTACATTACAATATTACTGTCTAAATTAAATTGCGAGTGAGACGATGGAGTTCACTGAACAGTTTAACACAAAACTAGATGATATTGTGTTTTATTTATAACAAACTGCGGCTTAAAGAAAAATCTTTTAATGTCATATGTGCAGTTCATGGCACAATTCAAGTGGGATAAAGTTTTGCAATGGAACCAATATGTGTTATTCCACTGGCTTTACATTACACAAGTGGTAACCTCTTGAAAATAAATAAAAGTTAGTCATTGGAAACTTGCCTATTTAGCATAGTTTATAAAACATGCAAACAAGTCCACAAGAAAGGAAGCTCAAACCCTAAATCACCTGAAAAACAACACAAAAATGTCGTTGTAGAGATCAGGAATCATGACAAAGTGTTTCATATACCACAGCAGTAGCCTATGCTTCTACCCATCTTCACTATAAAGAAAAGATAACAATTTTTTAAAACCTTATTTGCCAAAAAAAAAATCTGAACTCCGAAATAGTTGAAAATTACGAGGAGACATTGAAGGCAACAGCTGTTCACCTGTCAATCTCACCTGTGAAGCCTGAAATCATTTTTACAGCAGCAAACAGCCTTTTCTTTGTTTTTATCCGACACTGTCAGCTTAATGCCTGATGTCAGTCGCAAACAGACTTCAGAGAACAAGTGTTGTGATTAAAGTGTCTGATATAATAAGACTGAAAATGACATAAAAACAAAGCATTCAGGTGCTCTTTTTCTATTTTTCCTCCACATTTCTTCATTTGCAGCTGGAGGCAGTCACGTCACCTGGATTCACCTTGTTTGTGCACCAAAAGAGAAAAAGAATTGTTGCTGAGGTACGATTATAAAAAGTATCCTATTCTGTCTGTGTGCATTTTGAAAAGACCTTACACGAACTGTCTCACCTCATATAACACTGGTAAAAATCAGTGGTGCAAAGTAACATATATAACGTTTATGAAATAGTAAAGCTCCACCTCTTCTAGATTCTAGTAAAAAGATTTTAATTCTTCTTTTAGCTCGTCTGTTTCCTTATTCAGTCTGTTTTTCTTGATCTACTACTGTAAAACATCATTTCTCTCCCAGGGGTCAATAAAATCGCATCTTTTGTCCTCGATGCAGTCTGGAAACACAAGACAGTACAAACACTGAACACAGGACATATATTGATCGACATGAAGCTTGAAATTGAACAGATTAACTGTGCAGTCTGGCACACACATCTGTTTCTAAAGAATCTCTGATAAACCCTCTAAATTGATGGACTTTTTTGTGTTTTATTCCATTAAAAAAAGACAAGCTACAGACATAGCATGTCAAACATAAGTTCAAGATTGCAATGAGATAATTTGTGAGCTTATCCACATAAACACAGCAGCGCGACACTTCTTTATTTTATGCTTTATTCACTTGTTTTTAGCCTTTCTGTTTCTTGTGCAGTTCTTCTCCTGGGTGTCAATCAAATCTTTTATTCAGTCCTCGCTGCAGCATAAACAAACAAAACAGTTCACACTGAAATACATAAGGCTTAAAACTGCACCTGAAACCGAACAGCTCGACTGTACAAATTCTGACCTACAGCTTACTTATTTTAAGAATGGAGGATCAAGCTCAGGAAAAGGAGCTAAGCGGGTGCGGTGAGTGAGAGTAAGCTGAGGTATGAGTAAGTGGCCGGTGTGTGGGTGGGACAGCAAATCACATTACAAGCTCCGTGACAAGCACGAAAAGGTCACTTTAATTTCAAGCCCACTTCAGAAAAATCACCTGGAGTTTGGGGAGAAAATACTCTCCGCAAGTCTCCTGATGTATGTTTTCTGTCCTTCACCACCGAGAAGTTTTAGAAGACAGAAACACAGACGGTTCGACCAGCAGGTGGTGTTAGAGCTGTTCTCATGATCCCACAGAGAAGCACACAGGCGAGCTGCCCTTTTTCTAGGAGCCTTGACTTTGTCTCATAATACAAGTGCATGTGGACATGATGTAACAGACTGTCCCTGGAGGAGAATAACTGAAGGAAAACAGTGTCGCTCACTATTAGAAGGAGAACACAGACACACTCAGTACACGGTGTTTGATTTATTGGCAGCTTTGACAGAAACTGCACTGACTCGCAGAGAAAGAGATAATCATATAGCAGCCTGTATGGTGCAGCGTCAACACATGCAGACATAATAATCAGACGCTTTGAATAAATCTTTTGTGGAGCAGACATACGTTCGCTTTCAGCCCATTTCTATAGTATATTTCCATAAACAATAGTATCCTGGACTGGCCATTACTAAGCCTGGTCCTAAGTGCTAAATGAGCACGTTAAAGTGGATACAAGCAGAGGAGAGAAGAAAGGTTAGTTGTCATTTTACAGTAAATGCACAGTGTAACTTATAGGCTGTCGGTGGATAAAAGCTGTTTCTGAAGACCAAAGTAAATCTCCTGTGTGTTGCTTCCATTGTCTCCCACTGTGTTGTTATGTGGCTACTCATTTCTAATTTGCGGCAACGTTATATAGGATTGAAGAAAAAAACAAAAGGTAATGTTTGACACTGAGGGAAGAAAAGAAACAGAGCAGGAGTAAGAAAAACCTGCCGACAAAGCAGTCAAACATGGTACCAGACTCCCTTTGAAAAATAACACGTTTTGAGAGTTTTAGAGTTAAGCGAGACTTTCTAAACTTTACGAAGTGTTGTCTACAACATAATCTCAATTATTCCTTTTTTCAGTCAGTTTGTTCTGGTTTGTTGTAGGCTAGTCTGCCTGTTAATAGCAGATTCCGCTCGCAGTGCAAAACATGGCTGCTTCTTAACAATCTTATTATTTGAGCCAAGTCTAAACAGCTTATCCCAGTTTCAGAAACCTGGGTAAGACCTTACCCCGACCTGATTTCAAACCATATCTACGTTTCTTGTGAGGTGGCAACCGCTAACAGCTGTAGTAATTATTACAGCTGCAAAGGAGGAAGTCAGGAGAGGTCGTATAAACAGTGCTCTCATTAAGGAGACTGCATGTGACATGAAACCACAAGTCAACGATGAGTTCTTTTATATTACTTCTGTAGTGAAATCACGTAACGCACATAACGTAATGGAAGTTCCTCACGCTACGTAGGTGTGTTTGTAGCTGAAGAAGCAACAGTTTCTTTTAATGTACAACATGTGATCAAATCGGGTGCAGAGGGATAGACGGGAGAGCTCAGAGATTACTTGTAAACTTTTTGTTTCATCTTCACTCCTGTTTATCAGCCGGACTGCAGCAGGGGCCTGTCAATGTCTGATGGTTATGGACTATACATTCAAAAATATTATATGACACTCCTTATGAAAATCATGTAACTCTAACACATTTCAAGGTCTAACAAAAAGAAAGAGAAGAGATTTCTCGACTAAAGGAACGTCCAAACCTTTAGTTTTCCCCCGGGGATCGACAAATTTGAAACTTTCCGTTTACTTTGGGGAGTGACTGACACACAGTATATCCTCCTCTACTAGCTGCCGCTATATGAAGGCATCTGTCAGTATGTCTGGCGGCATTTATGCTAGCTGATCTCGCAAATGACTCTCATTAGACGTATCCCTCTGAGCCACAGTCTGAGGAGAAAGTGCCCCTGTGCACCTCATCATACAGCAATCATGGCTGCAAAAGTAATTAGCACTTTTTAAAACCTCCTTAGCCTTTTATGATTTCCTGAGTACAGCTCTTACAGTTGATGAAATCCTGAACAACTGTTGCAGCTGATTGTAGTTCTGACACCCAACTCTGATCGTTATAAGGGAAATGATGCTGCTGAAAGCTTTAACTCTGCAGCCAGCTGTCATTCTGGCTTTGTAAAGTGTTTTTGCCTATCTAGCCGCAATATCTGGGGAAAATGTCTCAATTTCATTTCATGCTGCATTGATGACTTCAGTGGCCATGGCAACCTTGATGCTTGGAAGTACTTGTACAAACCTGGGACAGTTTTTAATATCTCTGTGTGGTGAGCGAGCTAGAAGCGACTCGAGGCCAATATGGCTGAATCGGTGTTAAGCTGTTCTAGTTGAAGCTGAGGCGAGTTTAGGTCAAGTGCTCCTGTTAGTGCACATTAATGGAGGGGGAAGCACTCGAAATAGGAATTATAATTCATATCTGAGTCACCTGCCGGTCCTAGAATCTTCATTGAAACCTCCACATGGTGAGTTGTGTGTGTCTCACAGTGGGCTCTTTATTCCGTGGCTACATCCACAGAAACATCTCATGTCTGGCGATCGATAAGCAATCAAAACACTGAAAGCAAACATCGGTTTCGGCCACTTTACCACTGACATATTGGTGGATAAATGTCAAGTCCGCTACACTGAAGTAAAAATTTGCGAAGTACAGCCGGACCACTGTGTGTGTGACCCTTTGCTGTGCTGTTATTGTCAGCAGGAGTAGGAGGTCTAATACCTACAGACGCTCAGTGTACGCTCAAGCATGAAAGAACTGGAAGGACTGTTAACTGCCACCTATTCGTCTGTTGCTGGCTCTCCCTCTCCTTCTATGTTATGCTATACTTTGGGTATTATTTCTACTTCAGATGCCTTTTTTCTGGAGGAAATTGGAAAGAAATAAGTATTGACCATATCATACCTTGTTGCCAAGCTTTGCTTGTCGTAGCTTTGTGACTGAGGAAAGTCTGTGTTCAACATTGTGAAATTTAAACCCAAAACGTGTTTTTACCGGAACCTAAACAAGTATTTTTCTTGCCTAAAAACCGAACCAAACAATGAAAGAAAACTGAAAAGAAACGGAAAATAACAATAAGGATTTTTCTCATTCAGCTACAACAGCTTGCTGTTTGTGGCTCTTTCTGAAGTGGAAGCGATGATCCTGGAGCAACATTAATTATGACATCCTGGGAGGAACACCTGCAGAGTGATATCAGAAACACCCAGTTGACTGTATGAGTGCTGACTGATAACCTGTAGTATTTACTGTATAAATGCTGGTGCAGGAGAGATTAACAATTGGTACTAAGAGGCTGTTCACATTTGGTATCAACATGTGTTCTTTTGACGCAAAGAAAAGAAAGATATTCATCTAAAACCTTTGCCGAATCAACAAAAAGGCCCACATAGCTAAGAATATATTGTAAACAGGATATCAGAGGGTTTAAAAAGTTTCTCCAACTGCAACAATTCTCAAAATTGAGCACTTTTTTAAGGGAGTCTGGGGACTTTCTCCTTTGGTGTCAAAAGAGTAGCCTTTATTAGATGCTGTTTACTGTATTTGCAGTTGACATGCTTGTTCTTCAATACAGTTGGTGTGTTAAACTGTGTATTCAAACAGCTGCTAAAGGTTGGCAGGTATGACGAACTTAAGATACAGAAGCAGGCAGACTGGTTGCAGCGACGACACTTTTTACAAGGAAAGAAACACCTTGTTGTTCTGCATTTAATGCCGAATTAACAAGAAGAAGTGAATGATTTAGAATTCACCATAGCCGTGTCACAAAGTCTGTTAAGTTCTCCTCATGCAACAACTTCTTATTTGTTTAAGGAGTCTGGTGATACCAGTCAGTGCTATCACAAAGGTTGAAAGAGCCCAAACAAAATGTTGCCTGTTTCTGCGGCTTCTTCTCCTGCTAAAAGAATGTGGTCACACCTCCGAATGTGATCTGAGTGATCGGATCTCAACTAAATCCTCAATGCGTCTTGGAGTTGTTCATACCTGTAACTATAGCTGTCTAGTTCGGATCACTCAGGACGGATGGTGATGCCACTTGCGAAAGAAACAAAGAGAAGCAGAGGATCCATTGGCTCCAGAGACATTTAACTCAAATCTTGAATTGCCATGCAGAGACTGAAGAGCAGCTGAGGCGACAGGATTTAAACTCTCCCTATCGTTGAACCCCTCAGGATTTGCCAAGATCAATTTTGAAAGGATGAGTGATCCCTTCATTAGCCAAAAGTTGAGGGAAGAGACGCTGAGACGGTTTCATTTCATCACTCAGCTCCCTGCTGATGAGGGCCCGAGATCATGTTCCTTTGTTATACCTTTACATCTTATGTAACACACCTGACAGGGTGATAATTAATGAGCGGTAAGGTGGAAGGGTCCCAGAAGACCCTGAGTTCCCCTCAGCTGACAGGTTCAAGTCCATGCCCTCATATAAACCCCTGGCTAAAGTGCTATTCATCACTGCTCTTCAAAGCATCTTCACTTTTCTTACCCGTCTGCAAGGAATCCAAATCTTTCTCTTTCCCAGATTGACTGAATGAAGTTTTTGTTTCATGTGAAACCAAAAGCAAACATTACCTGAATTCATCTTACGTAAGTAAAAACAGAAATGACAACCTTCAACTTGCCCGTCCTAGATTTTCACTCTGGTATTACTTGTTGGCGCCGATTCTGAAAAGACAGTGTTAGCAACATGGCTACCACTAGCAGCAAAAAACAACTGTAAGAATCCCAGTTTGACCTCGAAACCTAGTAACGTTTAGTTACCTACGATCTAGTTTAAAGAACACCGGTTTTGAACCATCTCAAGTTCCAGTGGAGAGGGGGAACACATATCAGCGAGACGTCCACTGGTATTGATAAATTACTGTTTTCTTAATGTTTCTTATATCTGTCACACTTAAGAGGGACGTGCGCTTTTTAAATTTTTTGTCATTTTGACTTTGTTACTTTGACTGCGTTTTTTTGTTTTTGACATGGATTATTGCGACTCCCATCCTTGGATTTATTGTCCAATAGATTTGAAATCAAGTTCAATTAACTATCTTTTTTTTTAACCTTTTATTTACTACGACTACAAATTTCATACATTTCATAGTTTAGTAGTTAAACATCTCCACATTCTTAAAGATTAGGTATGAATATCTTGGATTGTAGGTATGTGAAGAGGAACCAAAGTCCCACTGAAAAAAGACAACAACAGAATAACAAAAAAAAAACAAAAAAGAAAGAAAAACACCTTAATAAATACTTAATAAAAACAAATCTTACGCTGAATTTTAGAAGTGACCATATTTTCCATAATGAACACTTGCTTCCACTTTTTTCCTCCGAAAAGGCGCGACAAACCTTTTATTTGACAACGTGAGAATGTCTCATCTTGGTCGATATTACTTTTTGATCCAACGTCGGTTCGTGACCGTTTCTCTCCCTGCGCGTCGAGCATACATCCGGCATGCATTACGCGTGTCGTCTATACGGAGCTGCACACAGACCAAGTGGGATCTACATGGCTAATCTCATGTGACAACTGATTTACATACTGTGACAAGACACTAGCAACCGTCACCACTGACTGCAGGCATTTAGCTCTGCATTTCTATTCCTGGTGAGCTGAAAAGAGTCATTCGGCCGCTGCGTGTCACGTCCCTCTGCCTCCTAAGTGCATGCTGTACTAACAAAGAGAGGGACGTGGCGCAAATAGCTTTGTCCATCAACCCCCTGACATCCCATAATTACTCCCTGATTGTCAGGGGTGCTAATAATAAAGTTGTGGCCGACCATGTGGAAAACCAACTGAAACATAGCACTCACATGTGGACAGAGGGAGGCCCGAGAGAGACGGACCTCAAATGAGTCGCAGAGACTTTGACTCGACGGCGTTTGTGGATGACGAGATGAAAGAAGAAGAAAAAAACAACAACTTGTGGCTCTCTGAGATGGTCTGACACACTGGTGGGAGGTTGTGGATGTCCTCTGATCCTCAGCAGTGACAGAAAGAAGCTAATTGCCTTCGTAAATGGTCTAAACGACGTCGCCAGAACTGATTAAGCAACTGCCAACAGTGCCGCTGATATCGTTCCTCTTAAAGGAACAGTGTAGAAATCATCAGCGTGGTGCTTATTCTGGTATTTTACTCAGTATGTCCATGAGACGCTTGTAGGAGCCTCTTACAGCTCTTCAGAAAAGTTCAACTAAATAGAAACAACCTCAAACATTTGTTTTTCACTCTGATCAAGGAAATCTCTGAACTACACAACACTCTTATTGCAATCGGCCGCAACAAGAATCTCTCTCGATCGTATCTCTTGACATTTTGTTTTATAATAACTAACCTCAACCCTAGTCCACATCCTCCTGTGTTTACCACTTCTGCCGCAGCTGCGCTTGTACTTAACTTTATTAGGAAAACAAATTCAATGACGCTCACAAAATGTTCTGGCTTCACCGTCAACATATTTAGCTTGTTTTGCTACAATATCTGCTCATGCATGTCGTCGTGGTCGTCTTTTACCCGTCAGAGTACACAAACAGACACGCATGCAGGGAAAAAGCGATAAATCAAATATATCCAGAATCCAAAAAAAGAAGAAACAACCCAAGGCAGGCAAAAAGGCAGATAACAAAACCGGAAGAAATCCAAGAAACAAAAGCAGAACAACAAGCGGGACAACACAAGGAATCAAAAGCAAGAAACACACCACAGACTCGGGGAAAGGGAACAGACAGGCTGACAAAGAGAGCAGGCAGCACACAGAGGACGTACTCCAGGGAGGTGGGGATAATTGGACCTGGGTGACATACGTCAGGGTGGGGCAGACAGTCACAAAGGCGGGAGGTAGAAAGTGAGACGAAAATAACAAAAAACACAAACTCAAACTATGACATTAACAACTCAATGCACTCGAGTGAGATCACATAAAGACCGGTTGACTTTTCAAAATCTCAACCCTGGTGAGGGAGCAAGAATTTTCAGCGTTTTCCGCTGATAAAGAAAATTCCTTCATCTGTCCCCCGAGGTCGGACGAAATGAGGGCTGGACAATTTTTCTGAAAGCTCCTTTTCTCCTCAACCAGGGAAAAGCCTCCATCTCACTTATACATGAAATTGTACCAAAATCGCTAACAGCACTAGCACTTCCCACAGAACATCCCCTGTGACCCTCACAAGTAGGAGTGCGTAACCAGATTGGTACTTTTAAGGGTACCAAATGAATTACGTTGGTTCTGCTGAGTACTGATTAACTCATCAACATCTTTTTATAATTAATTAGGCTGTCGGAGAAGCTGTTCCTGGAAATAACTGGGATTCATTTTGCTGTCTCGGTTGACGATATCATAGCATTTTTATCAGAATTTCATCTTTCATCTTCATGTGTAAAACTGGTGGAGTATCTCTGCTTTTACTGAGTTTGTTGTCGGTTTGAGCCCAGGAGGTGTTGCTCCTGGTAGCGGTACAAACATTTACATAAGCTTCACTACTTCTGCGACACAAGTCAGAATTTAACGAGCTGCTACTTATTAGAAACAAGCTTGAGAGAAGGTGCAAATGTGCAAAATGCTAAATATACAGCACGTATGAAAGATTCAGCTAAAACACTTCCACATATACATGTTCATGTACTTGTCGATGCAAAAGTCAAGACATTTAATGTTCCATTTGTTATATGATTATGCCAGAGTTATCGCCACTACTATGATGGAAATAATGATAGGAATTGCACACTGGTGTGAGAATTGCTGAAGTTACAAGAAATAATGTATCTGACTACGATTGCCGTTCACTAGGTGGTCGTATCCAGATCACAGCATGAACATTGCATGACATTTACCACCACAAATTATACAAATTATATATAGAAACTCGACATTGTTGGCGACCATATTTCCTTCCACAGCTGCAAAAGTTACAAGACTGTGATTCACCTTTTCTCACATTTGACACTCACATTGTTGCACACCTCTACTGTGAAGATTCAATAAAATATATAATATATATATATATATATATATATTATATTCACAAAGGCCGTATAATCAGTGTTCCTGAGGTGTCCAAAAGGTGTTGGAACGACCAACATGTGATATATTTTCAGGACCCTGACAAAGCAAAGCATTAAAAAAGTGATGATAAAAATCTTCAATTGAATGCTGAATTAACATTGAACCGGTGTAAAGAATTACAGCCTCGTAAACAGATAACAAGAACCAAAGCTTTCCATCAGCTTCGGGGAAAGGCAGGCTGAATAAAATGTGTCTGTTATCAGCGTGTAAGGAGCCCTGCAGAGGTTTCTGTAAACAAAGCTCCTCTTTACATTCAGAATTACTCATTAAAACACACAGTGGGCGGTCTAACAAACATGTTTTTACATTTTCTTCGCCATTCAACATTTGGAAAGCCAAGCTTTAAAAAAAGAAAAATGCAATATTTACGTTCTACTTGCTTCTTGTTTGCTGGTATGTATTCCTGTAGATCAGCAGAAGAGTGTGAAGACACTGGCAGGAGTGTGCTAGTGATACAATTGTTTATGTATGCATCAATCTTTTATTGTTTGTAAGCACTTTTTTGCTGATTTCAAAGTACTTTGATCAGCTTTTCGTGTCATACAAATTAAAAAATCGCTTTTTCTTAAGTTCTCCATGCTGTTACATTTGCATTGTGATCATACAATGTTATGCACATTATGTCTTATCTGAGTTGCACATTGGCCAACATAAGGGTATATCCATGCCAACCCACCCAGAGTTCAGAAGTTTTCTCAGTTGATGTTGTGGATTTTCTCAAGATTTAAAAACTAAAAGTGAGCTTTAATAATAGTTCATGTCTAAGTCCTAAATCCAATAATCCAAGACAAGAAGCAGGCAACAAAACAGGAGCACACGACAACAAAGGCTTAAATCCACAGGAATGATTAACTACGGGAACAGGTGTATACAGAAAAAGGGCAGAAAAACAGACAAAGACAGGAAGTGGAAAGAGATGAGGACAAATGAGGACAAATTTTCAACATAAAGCAGGAAATCACAAGACTAAAAACCCAAACCATGACACACCTGGAATGACAAATACTGTTTCTCTTTCTCTGCTCATTATTTCTGCAAAAATGTAGCTTTTATTTTGTTGCTGCGGAGGGAACAAACTTATATTTGTCCTGGAGTTACACAACGAAAATATAACCGCTTCATATTTTCCACTGATTATACAGCGCAAAGGTACAAACATCTGTGCAGTAAAAATACACAGTGGTCAAAATGACAGGTTGTGTTTGTTTTATTGCTTTCTGCATCAGTTGAAAACAGACATTGTGATAAAACAAAAACAAGAGAGAGATGGAAACACTTATATAGACGATGAAATCTGAAAACAAATATATAACACTAATTTCACTTGAACAAAGTCTGTGAAAGATTCACCTGCTGACCCAAGACGGAGACGTTTAATGAGAATTATATGAGAACAAGTCTGAGGAAAAACACGTTTTCCTATCAAATATATATAAAAATAATAAAAAAACATGTTGGCTTGTTGGTGTACCTGATACAGTCACTAATTGGACATTTTCCTGAGACAAAAGCATCTGCTCGGTTGATCTCCTGCCAGGTACGGCGCAGGGAAACCTAGCAACAGGCTGCAGCACACCGAGCTCGTCTCTGCTCTCAGAACGACACACTCAGACATGTGAACACACACACGAGCATCACTCGTAAGTCTCGGTCGGGCGGACAGGACATGCTGTGCCACGGGAGGCACGTTACACACCACATGGACCTGAACTTATTCCACCCTGGTGATCATTCCAAAGCTAAAACCCAGATGAGCATTTTTTTTGGGGGGGGGGCAATTGCTGCTAAATTGACCAAATTGTCTATCACACAGTGTGGGCTAGAGGAGCCGCGCCAAGCCAACCGTTTTTAATCACAAAGCACACAGGCAAATGAGTCATCTGTTCAACGGTGTCATTTTGGGCTCCAAGAAAATATGAAGCATTCAAAGAGCTTTTTATGTTTTCATGCTCTGCAGCTTTTATCGCTCTGTCCCGTTTTAAAGCATAACATGGAAGGAGACGGATAAAAGAGGATGTTTGGTTGCTGCTTCCTGGCAAAAGGAAGCACATCGAGATTTTAGAGGATCATGGGTAATGTTTTAACAGACTTTCTAAATTAAAAACAAACCACACAAATTGAATATTATGTAGGCAGGGAAATGTCAGACATGCTGTCTACACTGAGCTCTAAAATGCTTTTTAATCTACTGCAATAACAACAACATGGTTCAGCAGGAGTGCCCTCAGCAGCTAACAGATAACAAACTGGGATAAACAGAATACAATTTTAATTCACTATATGAAATAGAAATGTCAATAAAATACACGAAAAACAAAAAGAACATTACACAAAGAAGAAGAAACAGAATGATCATATTTACGATCCATTCAGTGCATACTCGTAATGTGTATTTAAGTGTCTATTCTGCAATTTTACAAAAACTGACTTTAAGAGAGAAAGAGTTTAACTTTAAGGAGCACTTCAGCAATTTAGTAGAGCACTTTTATAGAGTTGGGGACACACAAGAGACATACTGTTTTCACAGTTTGCTGCAAGACACCTCTCGTGTTGAGTAAAACTGAGCTTCATGTGAAAAATATGCAGAGTGCCTCTTTAAAACATGCTTACATACATGAAAAAGTAAAGACAGACTGATGCATTACAGTGCTTGGTTACGTCTCTATTCTTGACTCAAACTATTAAATTATGCCGCAACTCTGGTGATGTTTTTTTTTCTTGTGGTTCTGATAGTTGGTTAATGAGCTGTATTCTCCTGGGGAAACACACCGACCTCTTCAGCCTTTTCAGCTCCTCCTCTTTGGATCACTCATCCTCCGCGGCAGCTCTTCAACCTAACTATCTCAGCGACACTGCAGTTGTGACAGCCGAACAGGATGGTGTGTTTACCGGGGCAACTCCAGCTCACAATCCACAGTATCGGTATCAGTATTTCCTTGAAATAACAGATCTTTAACAGAGTCCATGTTATTCTGTTGGGTGTTTTCCCATTTTATTAACCGAGCCGTTTGGTCAAACAGTTCTCTCAGATTCATCCAAGGTTGAATGATGTGTGTTTGCAATTACAGAGACTTAATGTTTTCTCTTAGTGGCAGTATATTGACTTTCACTCTGAGGCTTCACTTAAACTCACTCTTGCCAATATGGCATCTAATAAAACTGTCTTGCCGAACAAGTTTGATGTTTCTAAGTTTAAACTCACCTTGAGGGTAAACAAACCTCGAGTCTCTCTGGATAATAGATGGAGAATCAAAAGGCACATATGCTCAGTGGCATTTCCCACACGCTGTTCTGTTTCTGGCTGTTTGCATTCGCTGTACTGATACCAGTATAACAACACCCACATCACACTGTGTAAATAATGGATTTGGACGAGAATCAGGAATCGAGAGGTCTGATGTTGTCACAGACTTTGCCAGAAGGGTGTGGGATTCAGTATGAACATTAATCACATACATGGCAATCATCAGATGGTATTAATCACCCACATCATGAAGCAAACGTTTAATTGTGGAATGTACCTCTATTTTCTGCAGGAAAGGAATTAATTAAGAGTTATGAGGAAGGACGTGTGGAGGCTAAAATATAAGGGTTGGTTTGGTTCTAAAAAAGGGTCAGAATTAAGTAAAATAAAAAATATAACACAATAAAAATTATAACTGTATTGTACAGTATATTACAAGCGAATAGTTGCGGTAAATTCACAGTAGTATACTGTAATTAAAGAGAAAAAATCACAAAAATATGTTATGTTTCTATGGTAGCATGGACATACAACTGTGGTTACTGCAATTATACAAATGTACAGTAATTTACAGTAATATTACAGTGATAATGCCAACCGCATTGCTTGTTAGCATGTTGGCATCATAGCATATTAGCCTGTTAGCATGTGTACCTTGTTGGACCACTTGTAGGTCTGTAAAGCTTTTATTAGCATGTCCGTCTGCTGTTAGCATGTAATTATGATTTTGTCTTTAATTGAATATTTAATTGCGCAGTAACAAACAAGGTACTGCCACACCAGGGAAAAGACAAAGTGTATAAAGGAAGATTAAAACAAACTAACTCACCAGCAAAGAAACAAACAAGATATTACATTTACTGTCGGGATTGACTGTGAAAACCTGGTGTTTGTTAACGGTGCAGGTATGAAGATGTGTGAAGGGTGTGATTACGGATGAGCCTGTGAGTGGGCGATGTGGAGGACGCTCTCCGTGTGGTTTAAGCCTCATCCAATTAATTCAATTAGCCGCAGCTTAATATGCTAGAAGTGGATGAAGTGATATCCCCACTCTACTCTCTGGACGGACAACAAACCGGATCATCCCGGCTTCTCTCTGCTCCTCTGACTGATGAGATGCGACGAGTTTCTGTCATAAATGTGATTACGTTTCCAGCGAGCCTCCACTCTGCTGTCTGTCTGACTATTGGAGATCACATTACTGCCTCGTCCTCGAAGATTTGTCCTCCTTCAAAATAAGACACTTCATTCTTTGCGTGCATGTGATTCCAATTATATGTTATTGTACAGTTTCAACAGGCACTTGAAGGTGAGAGCAGCGTTATTGGTTTTGTAGATCGATAAAACTCACCCACCGTAACTCTTTCATAACATCTGATGATATTGTATTTAATAGTTATGAAACAAATAAGGGACGGCAGCTTTATGGTCGATGATAAGAAAGATATGACGGCTTAAAGCTCCTCTAATCAATATTTTTATATTAACAATGGATGAAAGGACAGTGTACTGTGACAAAGCCTATTATTTTCTTGTGTCTTCGCATCTCTCAGCTCCTTGTTCTGGTTTTAAAGTCCACAACTTTACAGTATTGATTCGCTCTAACAGCTCTCATCAACCTGGTTTCAAGTGAATAAGCTATAAAACTCCACTGCGCAGCACCAAACAGCCGACCGACACAGCTAGCTAGTGTACATAATGAAGCAATGAGTGGCTAATTAGTCAGATCTTTCTTCCAAGGAGTTGGTGGAGACCAAACACAGAGCTAAAATCGAGTGAATATAGCTGAGTAGTCATGCCATATATTGCTAGAAAGCTTAGTTTTTCACAATTCTATTAATGCAAACCATCTCAGGATCTTACCACACCAGCATGGTACAATCATCAAACACTGGGTCTGGGTATTAAGTCCGGCGAAATATAATGTGTTAAGTGTTTAGTTGAGTATTTTGTGGCAGCTCACTGATCCTTTATCTGATCGTGGTTTCTGCATGGTAGATTCTGAGACCGCGACATGGCTCTGAAGTATCAGAAGCTCAACTGTGCTGTGTATCGATAAATCCATGGCACCGCGTCTGTGTTCTGTGTTTGTTATTTCCCCTTTTTCTTTCAGTCCCTGGCATTTTCAGGAGTGAAAATAACTTGAGTCATGCCACTTTTGCACCGTGGCAGATTACCGCAGAGGTGCCGCTATTATAAATGTCTCCGCTATCACACGTCCTCCAGTCGAAACGAAGAGGCTGGCTCTTCTGGGAGCATGTATTTTTCTTACCCGTCTCTTAATTCACAAAACAGAGCAAGAAGATCAACAACAGCTCTGTTTGGATATGAGGTGTTAATGGCTGTGCTGTCAAATCCCCCGATTCAAACAACTGGTTAAGCGTGGGTGTACCTCCGAGTCCCTGCTGCAGTAATCCTGTTCTAAATCTCCTGCAGGGTAAGCTCTCCTGGAATGACTGAGGGATAAACCCATGTGTACAGTAAACACCACGGCTGCCTTCCATTGAGATAATATTACATAATTTCAAGAGGGGATAAGGAGCTAATATTAGCTTTGACAGTATGAAAGATGTTTCGTCTTAAATAGACTCTCCTCTGCAGTAACAGCTTTACATTGGGGGTTTTTTGTGTTAACTGGAGATAATCAGATCAAATATCACTGTGGAAAAAGTTAACTTGGACTAAAACCACAACAGAAAATGTTTTTATTTGTTTAATATTTGTTATTTAATTCAGCCTTGACTAGGAAATATCAGAAAATGACATCGTGGTGAAAGAAAGAGATGTTTTTTTGTTGTTCCTCCCTCCGGCTTAAGTTAGGAAATCTAATATAAATATATACTTCTGCTGTCAGAGTTCAACAAGAGGATTGATACCGCTTTCATATCCATCTGTTAAATACAAGGCTGCAGCCAGCAGCTAGTAAGGCAAGTGTGAAATGCAACTACAAGCTAATTTAATCCGAACAGAAATTAAGTATAAAAACAAGCAATTTCACAAAGATTTTACAAGATGTTTCCGAAGCATAAGCCTGAAACTACTGGATGAGACATCGGTACATTTTCCGGCTTTCTTAGTGACAATAAAACTGCATATTTTTGACACGTCGTTGGGAAAATTTGCAGCAAAAAAACTTCATTTCCAGACATATTTTAAACCAAAACATCACCTTTCCAAACTCCAACAGAGTAGTTTCTGTGCCTCAACCTAATTAGAGCATAATCATTGTTGTCATAACATAAAATTGCAAAGAAATGCAAATCTGTGGTTTGGGGGAACGCACACTGCCAACATTTATTTGCAGACAAACCCAGCTGAAAACACTGTGGTGGATTATTACTTCAAAAGGTTTCATCTGGAATCCAGCAGACACGTTGCAGTTCGGGGCCTTAATCTTCATGACAAAACATCGCGACTGCTGGTCAGGATTTTCTTGTTTTGAAAGCCACATGAGACAACGCGGCTTGAAGGGGTTTGGAATCATCTGCGCCCGAACTGCAAGTGCATCAGTCAGAAACTGTCAAATCATCATGTGCTGATGGGAATAGTGTGGAAGGTTCTGCCAAACACAGACAAGCTGCGTCAACAAAACATCGGTCACAGGCAGAAATATAACCAACAGGGATGTAAGAGGAGCACGTTCAGGTGTATGAGATGGTGCTTATTAAATTTAATTGCCGGTTGTCGTTTATTCACATCCTTCTTTCTGCTGCATCCTGCAGCGATGTGATTTCCTCACCGGGACTAATCCAAATGTGAGGGGGCAGTTTCTTCAAAATGTTGCAATAAATCTGCAAATTTTGATGCTGTTGTTGTTGACGACAGCACGAGGAAACAGCCTGAGCTCCTCAGGTAAACTCGGCAGGTGGTTCTGGATTGAAGCCAGAGAAAAGACAAACTGTCGGCGTTTCAGACGCGGCGCTGGAGGTGTTTGACACTAACGTCACAAGACAAACAATCGCACCGAGATCCCAGCCTGACGAACGAGGTCGCGCTCCGAAGGAAAAAGTTTACTGAGGTTGCCCGAGGTCTGTCTGCTGTGCTGCTGCGACAGAACAAAACAGTTTGTGTCAAAGGATTAGATCATTTTTGGGGCGGGATGCCAATCAAAGTGCAGTGTATTCCCTGCACATTCTCATCTAATGAATACGACAGAGGATATTATGAATTAAACTTTCTTACAAGAACGTGGAAAACAGGATAGAATTTGCACGGTTTGTTAAAGATTCATCCATATCTGTGGGAGTGTAATGTTGTTCGTGATAGAAAAAGGTCAAGGTTTGTAACAAGTCGGCTCAGGTTATGCAAAAACAAGCACATAAAAAAAACCCTCGAAATCCAGCGAAGCACTGGTCACAACAGAAAGGTCAGCCGTCGTCTAGACGGCTCGCTGCGGCTCCGGTACACCTGAGTGCTGTGTTGAGAGAAACGCTGCAGGATTTCCTGCTGTTTTCTTCATGTTGCCAGTGTGATTTTATATGCTACCAGCCCGCCTCCTTCAATAGAATCCTTCTTTTTTTTTGTCTGAAGACCGAGGAGGCGACCGTAGAAGCTAAATCTGCTGGTACTGTGGAGATCGTCTGAGATTTAAATAGCCTGGGCTTCGGTTACAGTGAAAAACATCGACAGGTCCCTCTTGACGCAAATCTTCGTGGAGCAAAACAAACACCACCGGGGACGTCGTGATAGGTCTCTGGATAGTCGTGCTAATGGATGCTACGCTATGCTGTTATTGCAGCCACAGTAAAGGTGTCATTAGCACACAATAATATAATACCTGTGCTAATACTGCTGATGCTGCTGCTGCTGTCTCTAACCAACAATAACAAAGAGGCGTTTTTGTGTATCCTTTCATTATTTAAAGGTGCTCTGTGTAGTTTACGGGAAGAAATTTTAATCAGCAGAGACAGATTTTGAATACCTGAAGAAGCAAATTAAAGAAACTGACCTGAAACCCAATTTCATACTGTTTTACTTTGTTTACATGTGGCGGACCCTGCCACCTTTCCAGCTTCAAATAATGTTCTGGGACCTTATTTTCCTCTGAGAAACGGCTTGTTTATTCACCTAAGGAGAAAAAAAGTCTACATTTGTGTTATTACCTCATTAATATTGTAAATAATCTTTTTTTTTTCCTTTAGTGCCCCTTTAATGAAAACTAGAACAACAATATTCTTTAAACCAGTGGGAAAAAAAAAAAGCAAGCTTCACCTGCTGCCCGGCTGCTGATTCTTCAGTTATGGTCGATTGTGATGAAGCGGTGTTGATGGACGAAGGTTGAGGCAGCGATTTATCTCATCACTCCGTCCACTATATATTAATAGCTGGTAGCAGTGGCGGACGTCTGACACAGACTGCTGGTCAGCAACACTTTCACTGTGTAACGCTTTAAGGGATCGGCCTCAGGTTCACTGGGGCAGCTGTGTGGCAGCACGTCAATGCCGGCTGAAGTTCCCCTTTGGCTTTTCTCTTCTTAGCACTGAGACTGCACACACGTCAGGGTGAACTACAGTCTCATGGCTTTTAGAGAAAGCAGTCGTAGGTGCCAAGAATTTTCGCTGAATGAGAAAGAAATCACGTGGGATCTGGTGCTGACTGAACACTGCTGAGAGCTGGATGTATTTCCTGTTTCTTATCACCAACACAGACCGTCATCACTCCGTGCTTACAATCACAGCGGTCACCAATCGAGCAACCGTGGTGGAGTCTCGTGTCAAGATGTACAAGCGTAAAATGATTTTGACATGACAGCATGATGACATCTTGATTTTTATTTTAAAAGAATATCTCACTTGATATTAAATGTGGGCACATCGTGTCCCCGACACATGAGCACAGAGGAGAAATATCCCGTCCCCCGCTCCTCCGGTGTCCTTCCTGAGACCCTGCACTTTGAATCGAGGAACATTTAGAAGACACCTTTAAAGTTCAGCTCCAGCACACCGTTTCCTGATGTCTGACACACACATCTACACACACACACATCGAATGTCAGCAAGTTAGACAAACACAAGCAGAAGTGATGAAACTCTTCAGCTCATCGATCTACAGACTTTTTTGCCACTTTGTGCCACTCTGTCTCGAGTCTGAGCTCCGACTCGGAGGATTTCAACACATTTCATTCAGCTGTCTGCTCAGTATTTGTCAGTCTGTTGAGTCTTCGGATGCTCTAATGTAAATAAATGAATTTGCAACAAAAACCCTGTGAGACCTACATTTTACAAAAAACAAGCCTTGAATCTGTCAGTTTCTTATTTCCTTCCAATATGTGTGTTTTATGATCAGACACGATGGAAAGTACAGCATGTTCTTCCTTCTCCCTGCCCACTTGTCCCTGAGTAGCTCTACTGATATTATCAAATAAAGGGAAAATACCAACAAAGCTCAGAACTAGCAGGAACAAAAAGAACCTTACGGTGAGATTCAAGGTCAAGATCTAGTTAGTCTTCTTTTGTCAAGTGCCCATCAGAACAGAGAGATATGAACAGGGACTTCTTCTAGGTTACTGTGGCGCTCCTGGTTTATAATATCACTGACCTGTCATCTGGGGACGAGTAGCTCTGACTAAAATTACTTTTGTGTATTCTATTAAACTAATGATGCTCAGATGTATTCTTATATTGTTTGTGTGTATGCATGTTTATAACTTACTGCTACAACCCTGAGGGGAGGTGAGGCGTCCAGAGAAACCTAGAGTTTCATAGCAGAGGCCCCCGATGTTATGACAAAGTCTGTTTCCCCTGTTGATTCCGCTTACCAGACGGATATGACTCGATCCAAACCCAGCATCTTTCTGCTAGATCAGCAAGTATCAAAGCCTGACTTTCAAATTTGGGATTCTTGTGGTTGTTTTCGCTTTGGACGGTAGCCGTGTTGCTAACAGCGGCACTCACATGGAGATGCTATGTGAGTAGAAAGTTTGAAAGTTGTACAATTCTTGTATTTTATTCCTTTTTATTAACCCTATTTTATTTATAGTATTAGCTCCTGTGACGTTACACTTTTTTCTGTGAAACACATTTGAACAGATTACGAAGCCTCTTTAACGAATGTATTTGTTGCTCAGATGAATTTGCTCCTACGATCATTTCTCTGATGTGATGACAGGTTTGTCCTCCTCTCCTGCACAGCTCGTGCATAAATTAGCTTAATTTGCGCCTGTGTGTGTGCGACTGACTCTAGGTCATACAGAGCTTTACATTTCAGCTTAGCTACAGGACGCCTCAGACATGTCAACACTGATATGTATTCCTCGCTTCTGTTAATAGGATTCTGAATGCATCAGTCATATTTCAGTTTGCTTGCAATTAGCCCCTAACCCCAATAATGTAACGGCTTACTGCGCATCGCAGGCAACCGGTGTCTCTAAAGCTACTTCATTAGCAATTATACATGAAGTAGGAACAGTTGCGGGAAACAAAGCGTTCTTGTTTGCCGACATCGATGTTTGTGAGGGAGGATGGCAGGGGGAGTGAAGCGTGCTGCATTAGCTGTGGGTCACAGGCAGGACTCGGCTCATTATTTTCCGTTCGCGGCTTCAGCATCACACTGAGAGCAGGGAGCCTCGCGGACTTCTTGATTGGCCTGACAGCCGGCTGCATGTCCATCAAAATGTGCTCTCAGGTCTGATGAAAGGTTCAGGTAGTGGAGGCCATAATGGATTTGTGAAGGACAAAAAGGGAAAGGGAGCGGACATCCAGTAATTGTACTGCCAGTGTGCTCGGACCTGTTGGCAGCACTCTTTGATTTGCTTAAGAGTCCAGCTGGCAGGAGACAACAAAGGAGAGGACGCTGCGCCTCCGTCACCTTTTGTCTTCCAAAATAAAGTTTTGATGTACTTGTCGCTCACTTGAGTGTTTCCGTTTGTCTTTTTATACTTCCACTCCACATTTCAGAGAGAGATAATGTGTTTTTTTTCACTTTTATCTGACAGTCTAAGTTACTGGTAACCTTGCAGATAAAAATATCACATGGATATAGATTTAAATTACAGTGCATTGATAGAGAGCAATCCAACAACCCAACTGACAGAAAAAACATTGACAATGTACGTGTCTGCAAACCACTGGATGTTGAAAAGTAACATTTCCTAAATTGCAATTTTACTCTGGTTAGGTTTAGACACACAAACCAAAGAGTAAGGATCCAGAAAACATCATGTTTTGGCTCTAAATACCTGCTGTGGTTGCCGCAGACAGCTGAAAAATGTTCCACCTTCTTGTCAACTGTCCCAAGGTCAAGCTTGAACTGCAGTCACTGGATTGGCAGCCTTCCCATCTGTATCTCCATCACCTCCACCTGCTGAGTGTCGGGTCAAAAATATGCTGTAAAAGTCATTCAGTCTATTTTCAGTGAGGCCTTTATACCGTTTATACATTTTATTTATTACGTACTTTTTCAATTTTATGGGGCCAGAACAGTGTTATAAAATTTTGGCATTGAAAACTAAATTTGGCAATGAAACATTTATAATGGCACCAAAACTTCCACTGAAAAAAAAAACCCCCAGGCATCAGAACTAGTAGGCCTTAAACCAGATGAAACAGGTCGGACTGCTCTTTGTTTTCAGGCTTGGAATACAACAAAATTATCCCGGGCTGCTGCTCATAATAGTATTGAAAGGTCAGAGATAAAGCCAGAGGGTAGATCCAACTCAGCCATAAGATTAAACACATAACCAGAATATCAGCTCCTAAAAGTTAAGTTTATATAAAATGCACATGTTTACAACCCATCTCTATTTATAAGCCAGACATTAAAATTAATAGTTGTGCTTTTGTTTGTTTTTAGTATTTGTTTTTATGGTTTCCAACAGATTTAAAGCTGCAATTACAAAAAGTTAAATATGATAACAAACAGGATCATTTCCAGGACCAGACAGAAACACATCAGCCAGAGTACACTGCACTCGAGTACAATGAAGACGTCTCTGCCCAGTGAGCAATCTCAACTCCGCGTCTTCATCGGCAACTTTGTCACAGCCAAATGGTCCGTTAAGTATGATGTGAATGTTCCTGACACAAGAACAAGAAAGTTAAGACGTGCCAGTCACTGCCAGAAAAGCCTGCAGTCGACTCAACCATTTTGCATTGTGACTCATGAGTCAGGCAGTTTTTTTTAATAATAAATGCATTAACTCTCAGCTCAAAGTGCTCAGAACTCATTGAATATTTCCTGCTCACCTACGGCTCCGAACCCGTGATCCTGCTATGATAATAGGCCCCTTTTTGCAGAGATCACAAGAGGCATGTGGGTTTTTAATGATGTAATATACTTGGTAGGGATTGGATAAATCGGGCTGAACAAGTATGAATCATGTCCACCACTTTTTGGCTCATTCAACTTCGAACACCAGGGAACATTGCTGAATGTCTAACACTTGCTTCTGAAGCTAACAGGTGGTTCTCCATCGATGCCAATTAGACCATGAAGAACTGCATCAGCTTTTGTCTCTTCAATCTGTGATCAGTGAGGGGTTCAAAATGTGGGCTACCAACTGGGCCACAAAGGTTAAAGCACAATCCCCCCGTTGATCTGAGTCTGGACTGTAGGAACAGTGCAGTAAGTTAACATAATTGACCCTTGACTGTCTCCTGGGTAAAAGTCCTGTTGTTGTTTGACCCGACCATCCATCCCCAGCCTCCTCCATGTGTGGGCCTGTCCCTTATTAAACTACTACGCCTGACTTCCTCCTTTGGTGCTGTATTAATCAATATGGCCACTAGAGGTTGCTGCCAAACAAGAAATGTACATTTTGGTTATAATAAGCTGCTTTCACACCCGACCTGCGTGTTCATTTTTCTGATGAGGACAACTTGGGCTACCAACAATGTTAGTCTGGGACATATTTCAGTCTTCATTCCTCCAACATGAGTATAATTCCCTTAAAGACTGGCTTGTATATATTCTTAACGATACAGCACTGTGCTGAAATGTGTAAACTGTAAACTTTCTTGGCTCCGATGATCAGGACAGAAACACGTTTTAAGGAGAGGACTGAAAAAACCGAACAACCCCTTGAAATTAATGTCTGCTGCCAGGCTCCACGCTGGTCTTGTGACAGCGAACGCCGCCCGCCTGACAATAGACAAAATGTCCTTTTCTAGATGGATTATTCTCGTTTCATGAGCATGGACGCGACGTTAAAAAAGTGGAGCGCTAAGAATCTAATCAGCGAGGCCATCGACAGAGACAGGCAGGACGACTCCGCTGCTAATGAATGGGCTTCTGGCTTTGGTTGTGATGAAAAGTGAGCTATTCCCATCAGAGCAGTCGGCACTTACATGAATCAATGCCAATTCTGCTGTACAACAAGCTCAGCAAATGACGGTACAAAGAAATCTAGTGTCCATATAAATTTGACCTGCAGACTGACTGTGAATAGTACAGAGACATCTTTTTTTTAAAATAGGATATGACAGCTGGTACTCTGGCTGAGCTTTAATTTATTTATCTATGCTTTAACTCCCCCAGTAGTTGCAGGTATTAGTAGTAGCTGTTTAAAACTGAAGATTGTTGCTATTCAACAAAATCCCTATAATTTGATTATTCTGTCATTGATGACTTACACTGATTTAAACATACATGAAGACATGTTTTGGATGAAAAGTTCAAACTCCCTTAAAGCAAATATAACGATGGCATTGTCGTCTTCATATTTGATATTTCAGAGTTTTCTTCATCAGTTGCTATAATCTTGAGATTATTAGCGATTATATTTGCTATCATGTGTAGCACAACTCAGTTTGAAGATGAGTGTGGTCCGAGCCATGAGTGGTAAGTACTGATGTGTGTAGTGATGACTGGTGTTGGAACGCGGACGTGTTGACGGATGTCACGGACAATATGGTCAGTTTGTTCACACACATTAAAAGTTAGATATCAGGAAAACGCTGTCCACCAACTTTGACTGTGTTTGAGCACCAAGCATGAATGACGTAAACACAGAGTCCACCTTCAGCTCCGTCAGCTCGGCTTGTTTTGGGATGTTGTGGTGGCTTGTTTGGTCCTATTTTGTCCACTTTACTTCCCTGCAACTGGACATCAGCAGGAGCAGCCTTAAGTCCAAAATGGATTAACATGGCTCTGATCCAAACTCCCTTCCCCTCCTGCCTAGGGCGCAAGCGGCTGGTCAGGATGGAGTCAAAAAAAAATGCCGTGGGCAGCGATAGCTCCAAAGTCTATTACTCTTAATCCAAAATCCATGCTTCCATTTCCGATGCTGATGAATTCTGACGTACATGTTTAAGCGAAAAAGCAGAAAACATTTGAAGGGGCTACTGTCTGCTGCAACAGGGTCATGAGCATGGATGTAGACGATTTTTTTAACAATGTAATCATCATTATCATCATTTGAATGTAGTTTCTTCTTCTGTCTGGATACAAATTATGTAGTCATGTTGTAAGGTACGGCTTGATGATGATGGTAATCCAGTCAGCGAGGACATCTCGTCTGAAGGTCTCATCAAAAATGTATTAAGGTAATTTTCAGCTACTTTTCTCCTGTTTTTCTCCCTTCCAGTTCCCAATTCCCCTCATCTCTCCTACTCATGTTCCAACAACAGGGATATTGTGTAACCCACTACTTCTGACAACCAAATAACGAGAAGTCAAAAATAAAAGCTGTCGCCACCAAATACTGTCACATTAGAGCCATTTAAAAGCCAGACAAGTATTGGAGATATAAATCGATTTCAGCTGTCATGTTGCATCTCACAGCTATCGAGCCCTCAGTGATGTGAGACAATCACACCGCGGAGAACGACTGGATTTCCTGGTGAATCTCCAGTGCTGGATTTCCCCCCTGGTTTCCAGCGGCCCAGCGTCTATGACCCTGTCACTACCAATTGCTTGTATTCGCAATTATGCCTTGTTTACTTCTGTCATTCCCTTCAGCTGCGGCAGGATGCTTATGTAACACAACATACGATGCATGATCATCGGCGCTGCTGTCTCCCCGAGAGAAATCAATTTGCCCCATCGGTTCTCGCCTTGCCCTTTCTGATAGCTCAATCCCTGTCTTTCTTCTCGGCCTCCCCTGCCTGTATGGGTGAACAGCGGGAGTCCCTTAATGGTTACTAACTGTTACGGCTTCCACTCGCGGCACACACTAAAACACAGCTTGGCCTGAGTTTGAAGCTTATTCCTTCTGAAACATGGCACCCAGAGACAAAATGCACTCAAGCAACTGGATAGTGCTTTTGGGGGTTTAAACCACTCAAACAGTTTTACAACCGCAAATGTGAGTATTTTGAAAGCGCGTCTGTTTTTTCTTTGAGTGCAGTCTTTTGTGTGAAAGTGTGACCTAGAGGAGGCGTTTAAAGCTCAATCGGAGAAAAGAGGACCTGTTAAAACTCATGTCAACCTGCCTTCGCTGTACGTCTCAAATGGACAAGTGTGCTGTGCATATGACATGACCATGACTCCCATTCAGTGCTTCGCTGCACAAGGAGGGCGGGAAAATCTATTAACCTTTAAGCCAGCAGGTGAACCACCCAGCTAGCCAGGAGGGCAGCGAATGCATCTGTATGTAAAGGTTAAGGTAGATGTGGAGCAGTGATGCACAGACATGGAGGGCGGGGAAATTGGGTGGCAGTGGAATTTTTAGAATCATAAACACACACATAAGTATTACAGCTCCACAAAGCGTTCGCATGTTTTCTCACCAGGCATGTTCGAATGGAGGAGCTCGCCGAGGTTGTAACCTTTCCACTTCACACACTCTTCACACTCAGGCTGTCAAAAGGTTGAAGTTTGCAGATGATGCATGGAGCTTATCTGACAGCAGCCATTTTTCCTCTACCTCCCACTCACGGTGGGAAGCTTGGATAATGTGAGACTGTCATCTTCTTGGTTGTAAGTCTTTTAAACGTAAGGAATCTGATTTCATGATTGATCCGCAACTAAAAACATGATGGCTGTTGAAAATCAAAATCAGCTAATGTTAGCAGTCAACCATTTCCTAGCTAACATTACAGTTTAAATTGTTCAATATGTGTAGTCATATTTTAGAATTAATTTATACTTTTCCTATTGTAGCCATTAACACTATCAAACAGTAATGTTAGATAAGAAGTGGTTTAATGCCAATGTTAGTCAATGTTTAACAGAAGCTAACAGGTCAAAAAATGTGTTATTTTAGCTTGAAATACGGCCTGATGTTCCTCTTCATTTGCTGATCAATCAGGAAGTGGAAAAATATTAACGTTTATACGACTAGAAACTAGAATACAGCAGTTTGATGTTTGAGCCTCCCATCCTGAACGGCATTTTGGAATGAGATTCACACGTTGCTGATGCACTAAATAACTAGTGAAACAGGGATTAATTTTGCAACATTTGGCCGTCAGTAGTCGTAATCAAGAAAGTATAGACTGTATTCACACGGCGGCCATTTTACTATTACATCACACTCAGGGTGGGAAGCTCAAAAAGTTGTACAAACAACACAAATCTGAAATATCAAAAATCATTTCACTGCTTCCTGATTGATAAGAAACTGAAAATCTAGAGGGATATCAGGCCATATATTTAAGGATTTTCTTTCATTCACTGTGTTTCGTGGTCGAAACTCCTTAAATAAAGACTTCCTCTGCTAGTGTCAGAAGAAGTTACTACATTTTAATGAAATTGGACTTCAGGCTTCGGGCGAGATGAGCAGTGGTGCTGCATGTCAACATACCTGCTTCCACTCTCACCAGTAAGATGATTAGGAAGGTGCAGAGATGACTTTAAAACCACAGTGTCCTCTTGTAAATGCCTCCCTCAGGGAAAAAGGATTCACTGTTATCTTTCTGGCATTTGGAATAATAATAATAACTTTGAAAATGCATTTCATTTCAAGCACATAATTATTGAGTTTGACTTGGTATTTTATTCTACTCTGGGAACACATGATGTTGGATATATGTAGCTGGAATAAAAGTGGCATAACTAACTAACCACTACTTTCAGGATATGTTCACTCTACAATTACATACAGTGAAATGGCTGTTGTGTTTTATATTGTGTGGATTTCTAATTAAAATACGACCAGATTTCGAAGGCAGCTTCAAAAAAATCTATGAGGCACTGTATTACCAGAGTAAACCGAGCCCCCAGGACGAGTGTCGAGCTTTGAAGCCAACTTTAGTTGGGGTCAAACAATGTAATCACATCACTTGACGCAATCAGTTTGAAGACGGGACAAAGTATGGAGGCGATTTACAGCAGCATGCAAATATGGCCTGTTTTTCAGTTTGGTAAGAAAAATGGTGCGGAAGTATTTGCTTTTATTACACTAAAAGCTAAGAGAGCTTGGTAAACATAACGACTACCACTGGCATCTCAAAGTGGTATGATGAGGTATGATGGAACTAGCTGGTTAGCATGCACGCCATGTTTCAGAAATGGCGGCCCTGAAACAGACAGCTTGTTTACGGTAACAAAGCAATAACTCCTGCCGAGTGACAGGAGTAAAGCTATTTACCATATGCAACACCGCAAAACATATAATTTGACTTTATGTTTGAGATAAATCACACACACACGATTGCTACATAGCTCGACCCATGCTGTCAAAATGACAACGAGCAACGACTGACAGTGAAAACATAAAATTAAACCTGAAACATGTCAGCGTGTCGTAGCCACGACAACACAAATGTGGCATAGAAATTCAGTTGGGTATTGAGAAAAGAAAACTTTCTCAGAGCTTTCACACACGCAGCAAAGTCCACTGTGACCTTGAGAGTTATAAACAGCAGACTTTTTTTTTTTTATTAAACCTGATGATGCAGTGGGTCTCAGGCAGAGTCACATTGGGCTGGATCAGAAAGGAGAAAAAGGACAGCCAAGAGGAGCCGCGAGCTACATGTTTGTGATAATCTGCCAGCGTGAGGAAGCCGACTAACCTGTCGGCGTAATGAAATTCATCAGGGTCAAAATAACAAGATGCTTAAAATGAAAACTGATGCCAAGACCTTTTTTTTTAATGTGATTGAGTTGCCTCCTTCAGAAGACACGACTCCAGTAAGTCTGAGCGAGTAACGATCGTTCTTTTTAAATTCATGCAGGAAAACTGAAGCTCTATCTTTAGCGTGCTTTACATCCCAGTCAGAGAATATTTCTATGCATCTTGTTATCTCCAGGTCCAGGTGTGGAGGCCAGGAAGCAAAACCCTTCATTTTGAGTGGTTAATGATGAGAGTAAATGTCTTGATCCTCTTTGGATCCCTGCCCAAGGCCATATTAAAATATCTAATGAGATATTTAATGGATAGCTCTGCGTACCTATCTGACTAAAAAGGCATGATCTTTCACACATGCAGGCTGGGCTTCGAATCCTTCCGCCGCAGAGGCAATTTCGTCCATTTTATGACATACTGTGTGTAGCGGCGTGTAAAACGGCTGCAGCTGAAAGGTAATCAGAAAGGCCATTTTGAATCCATCATTTTGTTAATACTACACAGAAACGCTCCGCAGGTTTTAGGCAAGGAGCACTTTGCTGAATTGAGGCAAATTCACAGGCATTCAATCGGAGGCACAGAGTGACAGTTGCATTCAGACCCAGACAGAAGCGTCTGGAGGAAAAACACTTGAGCTTATATTCAAGACAAATCCTTTTGCTTCCCATGTCAAGTCATTATCATATTTTTTTTTCCTTACTTGCAAGAAAATGAAAAAAATCACAGAGGCAAATGAGTTCATAGGACGTAGAAAACAGATGTTCAAGTAAAAAATTGCAATATATCAGAATGCGAAGCAATTTACGCTTATAATCACTTTTTTTCCCCTTGCTATTATGTGAACAATTTGTAATGTCACTAAAAAAATTAAACCTTGCCCAACGCAGCTTGTGGACAAATTGTCCTTAGAAAAGAGCCCACGAGTGCCTCACAAAGTCATCTGCAAAAAAGCAAACCAGACAATTTATCAGCAGGATCGGCTGTGGATGTCTGGATGAATTAGCAAACATTATCAGCGTCTGGTAACTAACTTTCCTTTTTGCACTTCCAATTTTCTTGCGTTTTTTTGGTTAGATGACCCGAAAAAAGGTCTGTGGCTATCACACTTTTGCACTTTATCACTCTTGTACAACAAAAAATACATCAGCAAATATCCCAATCGAGAATTTTAAAGTGTTTACGAGACCTTAAAGACGGCTAACACGTGTGGCTGAAGAGGTTGACTTACCTTGTTGACCAACTAGTCCGTCTTTACAAACTATTCTAACTCTACAACTGATAGATTTGATCAATTTATACCAAAGAGTGTAAGGTGTGGTAGAAAGCTACGTGGTTGTGAGATGAAGCTTTGAGCTTATTTTGTTCATTAATCCAAAATGAAAACTCCCTCAGGCTTTTTGTCGAGTTTTAACTTTTGGGTTAGCTGAACAAGCTGGGCTTGGCTGGGCGGAGCGGGTCTGGTGTTGGTTGCCTTGTGGCGCTGCTTGATCGATTGATTTGCAGATGGCAGGCTTAGTTTCACGGAGTCAATGTTCCCGGTATAATATAGAAACATTTGGGATTGGACCGAGGGATGGGTCCTATTAGAATATCAGAACAGTCGTCCAGTTAGAAATATTCGAATACTAATACATATTTTCCAGCGCTCCTTCTTTTCAGCGCTGAGTTTCGTCTATGTCACAAATATCGACTGCGATTTACGTAAACGGCCACCGGTGTCATTAACAACAAGGGTTTTCTTTCAAACATTTCACAAGACAAACACAATAATAATCCAGCTGTCAACGGACACTATCAACCTTATGTCATCCACTGTGGTGTGCAGTGTTTCTAGTGGTGTACTCTGGCTTTAAAAATGCAGTAAGCGACACGACAGTCAGGTGAGCACAGGGCTTCAATCTGTGAAGCCTCTCGTCAGGCACCCACATGTGTAACCGCTGCATCAAGTGCCCATCTTCCCCGCAGGAGGCTCAGAGGGCGCCATGACTGCCACTAACTCATTGGCAAACAAGCACAGATCTGCCAAAGTGGCTCATCGTTACCTCAGAATGTGTTTTGTTGGAAACAACCTGAATCTATTCTATTTCAGGGGGGATTTTCTTTCCTGCTGACAGAACTTTTGCTCACATGCGGTGTCGAGGCGATCCACTGTTCGCATTAACGAGCTGCTCTCAAAAGTATAATGCAACTCGTTAACGGTTACATGCTGATCACACTTAAAGGCCCGGGAGCTGGACTGACATATGACAGCCTTACATTTGCGGCAACAATGGAGTCGGCGGTTTCTTTTCTTATGCATCGTTCTTTTCCTACCTGTACAAGTAAGAAATGATATATTAAAGGGCAGCTCTGGATTACTGTGATTTGCTTTTCATGCCCCATTTTTTGGAATAGAACACGTTGGAAAGAAAAGTTCTGAAGTACTCTGTCGTGAAGAAGCAAACTTCCTCTGATTCTCTCTCTCTCTCAAGTATTCTGTGTATTTCTGAATGTATTTCTCTGCATTTCCTGCTCTGTTACTTCTGTAGATTAAGTTTTAGGGTCCAAAAAGTTAGATTCAAGTCGCACTATTGGGTAAGTTGGACGGATTCGACTGCTCGATAGACACAAATTGGATTTCTTGATCAAACTGATGATAGTAGGACATGGTGTTGCTCGGGTACAGTTTCTCATCACACCTGCCAGGACAGCAGCATCTTGTGGCTAAACTTTTTCAAAATGTCCTTCCAGAACAGCATCAAATCCAGACGGTTATCTAATCTGCATTCATCAAAAAACGTGTTTCTTTGGCAGCACGGATACATCACCTTTCTGTCGTTGCTATTTCTGCCTCTCACTTCTCAAACCTCTGCCCCCGTAAAACGCCTGAAATAAAGAAGAGCCTGACAATCCACACCGCCAGCTTTTACATCCCTGCCCCATCCATTCCCCCAAAACCATTATCCCGAGTCTGATAATCTACTCCGATAAAAGGAGAGATAGACCGAGACCCGAGCGGTGTCTCTGTTAGCTGTGATTACACAACAGTGTTATCCCTATCTCCCTCTTTGGCCTTTTGTCCCAGGTGATGTGCTGATGAGCAGTTTCTCCCTATAGACACGCTATCTCTGCAGCTTCACCCCCGGGGAGGGTGCAGACAGCCAGATAGGATCATCGCCTGCCTGCGAGAGGTCCGAGCCGGAGGCAAGACAGGGTTTTAGTTTCATCCAGCGTTTTCTTACTGGGTTGTTTCATGGACCAAGTGTGGGTTTGAGGCAAAAATCGAAAACTGGAACAGGTAAATGCTACTGTAGGTGCGTCGAGATGAATTACTAAATTTGTAGTATGATTGTACAAACGTACAATGCCGTCATTATCTGCTCACCCTCCTGCTGATGGACAGCCAGGTGAAGCTTTCACAGCCAAACAGTGTCGCAACGTTCTCCTAAACACCCTGAAGTAAATGAGGACTCGATTTAAAATGTCAGCAAACAACCAGAAAAGTCTATATCGATCCTTACAGCTCGCCCGGCTTAATCCACGTCTCTGAAACACCTGAGATCCCAAATTGATTCCAAAAGATGTAATTAACTCGCTTGATTCTTGCTAATGATTTTAGCTTAGGAGATATGATGACGATATCAGCTTTACAAAGGGTGTAAATATGGTGTGATTTGGTCAACTGATTTAAAAGTTGTTTTTTACGTCGATGATTTTCTCTTCTCTTTGTTAAAAATCCATTCTAAAGCAGATCTGTAGAGTTTCAGTTTCAGGAGTCTTTGCGTCTTGAGTTTCGCTTACATTGCTTTACTTATGCTTTGTCACGTTGCGTAAGTTACTGAGACTGAACGTAGTCATTTTAACCGTCTTTTAATGATCTCTTCCAAAACCTAAGCAAGCATCTTTTTTTTTTATTTGCATTCATAATTAAATGCAAATTAAATCAACATTTTTTTGACAAAACTCTGAAAACACTGGATAAGTCTTTAATCTCTCCTCTGCCGCACTCCAGACTCACGTAAGAGCTGAGAAACAGATAGTAAAGCCTCGAGCAGTCCACCTCGCCTCAGTTTGTCACTGTCTGAACACTTGCGGTGATTATCTGAGTGAAAAGATGTGTATCCTTCACAGCAGGTGCTGCTCAACAGGTGTTACGTAACATGGCCCCACTCTTATGTAACCACCACTGTGCATCTTAGCTTCGCCTCCTATTAATAACCACCTGGCTGATGTTGTGCCTCGTTATCTTTCATAACCTCGTGGAAAAGAAACTTTGAAGACTTCCTCAGAGGAAGATCATTCACGGTTGTTTTGTACGCAGCGTTCATTCAGTGGAGATGGACACTGAAGTAGCTCAGTGCCGCCATCTTTTCCAGCGCTTGCTTGTTTGGTTTGTCGGCAGATTTCTGTCAAACGTACCTCTGGATTCTAATAAAGTTGTCGAGGCTTTGTGACTTTATCGGGGATTATGTGTTCCTGTCTCGTCTGCTCTCCTCTCAGGAGATTTGTCTCCAGCTATTTGGGGGGAGGAAGTACGTGGTCGCGCGGAACAAATGAACAGAGTGATCGTCTTTGTTTTGGGAGATTATCTGAACAAGGAGCCGTGTTAAGACAAAAATACATGTTCTTCTTCGACCTGGAGTTGCTTGAATTGGCCAGATTAGAGCAATGATGTTTGACCAAGCAGATCAAATCGAGACGTGAAAAAAACAACAGTGCATTTAAATGATCGGGAACAACTGATGCATGTTGTGTTGGCTGATTTAAGGTTATCACACCGCTCATCCTTGCACGCCGTCGTCCCTTATTCTCCTGAGGATCACACTTGACACGCACTCTCCACATCTCTGCAATATCCACGAGCGGCACCGAGACAGATTAACGCTGCGGTTCACTCTAAATCATGTTTAATTATAGCTCTACAAGAAGCGGGGAGAGTCTCTCCGGTTCATCCCCCGTATCCATCGAACAATCCCGGTAACCATGACAACAGCTAAATCAAACATAGCGCCCCTGGATTGTGGATGTCTGCTGGAGTAATGTCTGGAGGAGGAGGTGGTTTCCCCGCATGAAGACGGGAGAAATAAACTCACATGCCACTTTAACCGAGAAGAAATAAGCCGGAGAGACCTGCAGGAAATGATAACGCACCTTCTCACATCAATCTATAAGTTTATAATTGATGCTGCACAGCGTTCGAACGTGGACCTTGTTTTCTCCAGAGTGATATTTGGAGAGAGCAAAGGGTGAGAGAACAGCAGGAGGTGAGACATGAAAAAAAAAAAGAGAAAAAATCAAATGCCATGAATTATATAGCAACATGTTTAATTCCCGTCCCCCTGGTAGGAGCGAGCGCGGTTATTGATTGGTTCATCTGAAAGAGAATACATTAGATGCAAAGGCACACAATTGTCTGGCTGCGGGAGGGAAAGAGCGTGTACGCCACAAATGAATACATTGTCTCTCCTTTTAATTTGTCTACTTTTCCGATGAAACAAGCCAAAGCACACAAAGTCTTTGTGTTCTTTTGCCTCGTGAAGCTGCAGCGACCGTGAGCCGCAGGTTGAAGTGCAAAACACTTGAAAAAAAGCGGTGTAAACTTCATGTAACCCCTCGCTGATGCATCCCCGCTGCAGTGGCTTTAATCAGAGAGATACGATGGCAGACTGCCGATGATTATAATAATTACAGAGTCCCGAGGTCAGCCTTGATATTTCATACTGAGTGTACAGTAAAAGAAAACATTAGTACGGACTGAAAAGCAGGACATGGCCGCCGTCTCTCCCTCATGCTTTCAGCACGTCTGTGAAATGTTCTTGAACTCCACATAGAAAGCACGACAACAGAAAATCTAATAACATGTAAGACACAAAAGTGTCATCCTGGATGCTGAGGACGGTCTCAGACTATATATTTTAAAAAATCTAGCTCCCTTCCCAGTGCAGCCGCTGGGTTGAGGAGGTCACAGTTCATTTGATGCAGGAGAGGCTCTGCACACGACTCCAAGCTCGGGTAATACATTAAAAACAGCATGCCAGCCATTACTGGACTGATGCGTTAATGTACTGCAAGGATCACAATGAGGTCTGCAGAATCTACATCATGTTTATTGCTTCATTTATTTATCATTTCATATTATTTGTTATTATTCCGCTCCCGGTGTGTCGGCCAGTCTCCTGTGGTGCTGCGATAGATGGAATGCAGATGATGCTATATATGTATGTAAGTATAATACTGTATAATGTGCAATATGTAAATGTTCGACAACTGTGGAGTAAAACTACCTATTTTAACATTCATCACATTCATTAACATTCAGATTAATCTACATATCTTGAGAGAGTCCCCCGAGAGAAAAGCCTCGTTCATGCACCCTGCAGCCCTGCAGCCCTGCAGCCCGAAAGAACGGATCTTTTAATTGACAATCCAGTCTGGAGTCTATTAAAGGAGCAGTTCACTCAAAAATGAGAAGTCAGTCATTATCTACTCACTCTTATGCTGATGGGAAGTCAGGTGAAGCTTCGTCATCCACAAAAAAAAGATTTCACAGCAAACCGGAGTTGCAGCGTTTTCTCCTACACAACCGAAGTCGATGGAAACAAACAAATAAATAAGACATGAATGAAACAATCAGTCCAGAATTGCTTTGACTAGACTTCAAAGAGAAAAAAGCTTTAAAAAGGGAAATCAATATATATATATATCATATATATATATATATATATATATAAAGTGTGTGGATCCAGGAGACGACCGAGCAGGCCGAAGCGACGACACGTGGCGCCTGAGCCACGCGACCTCGTCTCCACCGTGGTGACCTGGAAGACGGCGGGCCACACAAGATAATTAGCAGTAAAACAGAGATGCATCACATTTTACAGAAATACAGATACAAGGAGATAGTAAAACAGAGGAGAGCAATCATCCAATATGACAATCCATATCCGTCAATATGTGAGGCAGCGGGAGAGGTGCATGGTCTCAGGGGGTCCATCAGAAAGGAGCCTGAGTGAAAAGAGAGGAGGAGGAGGAGGAGGAGGAGGCCATAAAGAGTGGACAGTGAGAGAGCGACACAGCTTGACACGCCACTAACTCACACACCCACTTCTGATGGGACGTGCACTAACGCTTTTAACTTAGCCGCTACAGTGAAGACTTCGGCTTGAAAATCGTGTGTGAATAACGTTATCACAGCCAACAGGATCCGAGTCACGCCGGCGGATGTTTCTGAAGAGACCTGCGGACATTTCCAGCTGTTTTTGTGGCGTCAAAACTCTCCATCTGTGATCATGGCAACCAAAACTGGCTTTTATAAGCCAAACCATGGTGTTTTTCCAACCTTAACCAATCGGTTATTGTGCCTCGACTGAAGCAGAGCGGAAACGCCGCGCTGCTGTGACAAGAAAGAAATAGAAAATTCAACCCAAGCTGCAACACAAAGACAGCTGAACTTGAACCTGTGGTTTTTGCAGAAACATACTGAGCTCACATCTATTCAGTTAGTAGATAATGACTCTTATTTCATTATGTTTGCCGAGGAACATGAACAATCTGGAACATGATGGGAAACTGATTCTCAGCAGGATGCAGGAGGCAGGTGCCGCACCTTCCTACCGTCCTTTTATTTTAAAATAGATACAAGCTGTGCTGCGCATACGTTTAATACAAAGTCAGGCCACCTGTTCCAATGCCACATTTTTTTTTTCCAAGATTCATTATTTGTTTTTCCCACGCTGAGAGAATTAAATATGATGGCGGCGAGAAGAGAAAATCTCCTGTTCAGACATTTAACAACAGAACATGAGCAACATATGTTGTTGTTACAAGAGAGAAACAGTCTGTTCTTAGTTTCTCTGAACTCTCAGAAGTAGATATTGTTTTTTCACCGCCCTACATGTGTCTGAGATACGCGTCTGAATGCAGGACTTGCACTTTTAGTGAAGTATTGTCACAGCGTGGCACTTTTAATTAAGTAAAGGAGCTGAACACTTCCTCCGCCGGCGCTCTGCACCTCCCCAAAGTGCTTTTATGAAACGTCCCTTTTTCCAGGACCTTTCCTTGTCCAGTAATGAGCATAATTGGAGCCATGCATCTCGCTGGCCCTGGTGGTCCAGGCTCCACTGTAATGCGAATTAATTGTGACTGTAGTGAGCAGCCTCTGGTTAAGATAATGACTTCACCTGAGGGGTCCTGAGTGGCAGCGAGGCAGAGGTAATTGTTCCGAACATCCCAGTGAGGCGCTCTCAGCGTGATCAGTCACCGCTTACCCGAGTGTGTCCGCGGTGAGATTGTGTGTGTGCGCACCAGTGTGAAACAGAGATGAAGAGACGGAGGGGTTGACTTATCATTTCAAACCGAGGATTATTACAGAATCAAGCACCGTAAAGCTTCAGCATAACTTACAAACCTGGTATAGCTTATTTATGGTGAACAATGCCATCGAACAACTGATAAGCTGTAAATGAGCATGAGTTAGCAAAGAAGCTAATTTTTTAAGTATAGTATAGTTTTTGGGGGCACTGTGGACGTTGTGTATGTGCCTTAAAGCGAAACTCTCGCCAAAAAGCAACCTAGGCTTTTTTTTTCTGAATGTATCCGAGTCAAACCTTCGTGTAAAAGCATAATTACGACGAAAGAGGCACTTTTAAGATTTAACGTATTTTCGTTTTCGGGTCAATCTCATTTTAAGTGGGAGTGCTGCAGGCACTTTTACGCTAGCATCAAAATTTCTATTTTTAAAACACTAAAGCCTGGTTTATGCTTCTGCGTCGCTGCGACGGCGTAGCTACGTCGTCGACCCTACGCCGTCATTGAGCATTCGAAGTTCTGCGTCGAGGGAACGCGTTGTTCTGCAATTCACCGCCAATTCACCGGTGTGGCTGTGTCTTTGTTTGGTTTCGGGGGATTCATATCGGATTCCTTGGTTTTCTTCCGGTCAGACAGTAAACCATGGCAACTGAGATGGAGCGGGTGTTTTTGGAGATGGAGCTCGTGGATATTGAACAACAAATGCTGTTACTACAAATGTTGAAGCGCAGGCGACGCAGAGGACATTTGCGGAGGTGGTCTGTCCGACCAATCGCAGTCCTTGCCGTTCGCGTCTCGAAGCGTCGACGTGACGCATAGTCAGGATTTTTTGGAGGCGCGCGTCAGGCTACGGCGTAGGGTCCGCGTAGGGGTCTGCGTCGACGACGTAGCTACGCCGTCGCGACGCAGAAGCATAAATCAGGCTTTAGAAGGCTCGACACAACATGAAACTTTGCTCGTAGCATCACCAGGGTCTCTACACATGAACATGAGCATTGAGAACATTGTTTGTGTACACAGAGTTTACTGAAAAGAAAGTTTTTGAACAACTCACGTTAGCAGTAGCTTGTTCCGCTAAACCCTGGTGATACTATGAGCAAAGTTTCATGTTGTGTCGAGCCTTCTATAAAAGGTGGAAAAAAATGTAATGTTTTTTTTTAAGGGAGTCTGGTGACTTTTCCCACTTTGTTCTCCCAAGAACTTACTGAAACCTCACTGAATGTGTAAAATTTCTCATTTACCATCAACAGGGAAGATTCTTTATTAAATTTGGTGTAAATGATCAAATCAGTTGAAACAGTGTGTTCAAACAGCAGCTGAGACCTGCGACGCACATGAAAAAACGGCTTTTACGGCCTAACAAACTAACTTTTAATAAGGCAATAAATCATCTTAATGTACTGTTTTAATGCCGATTTTACAAGAAGGCACGGATGAATTAAACTTTGCCGTGGCTGTTTCACAACGTTTGTTAAGTTTCCCCTCATGATGCAGAAATTCTTAAAATCGCACATCTTGTAAGGGAGTCTGGGATATTTCTCGCTCAGCCCGTTCACATTACCAGCAGCCTGGTCAGTAGTCCTACGCTTGTGCAGTAGTATAGACAGCAAGATGAGTCAGAGTAGTGGTTGGATGGGTCCTCCAGAGGCCTGGTCCCCCAGAGACCGGGTCACACACCTACCTGCTGAGGCCCAGCGCACTCACGCAGGTTCTCGCGCTTCTGAAGGTAATGATTGACGGACCACTTTCACATTTGAGACATTGCTGATATAAAAGTAGTGATAACAGCCAGACAAACATCTGTGGTGTGTCATGGCCCGATGTAATAAAACGTAACGACTGAAACACCTTTTAAGCGTTTGACACAGTGAAGGTCAACGTGATCAACGGCCAAATTCCACCGATTAATGTTGCAAAAAGAGATCGGAACACATTTAGCGGCATCCTGTTCAAGAAAAACGTCTTTCTTGGCGGTTAACCTGTTAAAAAGACATCTTTCATTCCCCTCATGGAGCAGGTCTGATTTAATCACAGATTTCCTAATGGCTCTGCGGTTTAATTAGGCCATTTAAAGGTTAACTGCCAGGTCTACGCTCGCATCCACAGCGGTCAGGCATCTTTCATCGCCGTGCTCCCTCTGCAGCAGTCCAATCAGCTCCACGTGCCCGTATGGAAAAATATATACGCGGTGCCTATTTTCACATTATATTTTTAAATAAATAATGGCAGTCACAGCGCTTACAGTCACGCCGTGTCGCTCTGCACATCGATCCCTGCAGTCGTTCGTCACAGCAGGTCAGTATTGAGGCTCTCGTGTTTTGTCCTCCCAGTTTGTGCCACATGGAATCAAAGTCAAACTCCTTTTTCTCTTTTCATCGTAAGACATTTCTAGCATGTAAATATGCAGCTTCGACATGACAAAGACATATATTTTTCCATGTATTTCATCTATGTATTTCATCGTCTAGATTTAGTCTCATTTTTTAAAATTATTTTGTGTTTATTAGCAGCTCGTCCGGTGTTATCCAAGTCTTCGGAAAACCCTGAGCTCCTAAATTTTTCATTTTTTCATTTTCATTTATTTATTTAAAGGACAGTGCACATTAATCGACATTTCTGTAAATGTGCCAGTGTTAGCCAGCAGGCTAATTTTCAACTGTAGTCCTTTGGCAAGATGTTAAGCTAGGCGCAGCGTGGCTAAAAGAATAAAGACATATAGAGAGTACACACAGCAACAGATAATAATATTATAACATGATGCCATAGACTGGCTCTGTTAAAACATTAAAACATATGTTTATAAATAAGTGTAGAAACATTATTTACTTCCTTTATAAGCACAAATCCAAGCTAAACACATCCTCTTACCTAAACTACTGAATAAAAGCCGTTTCACACCAAGTGCGAATTACCGTGCGGATTATTCGCACGGAAATGTATAAAAAATGATTTCATGGGTTATAATGGGAGCTTGCACACCAGGGCGGAACTTTCGTGCGGCAAAAAAAATCTCCGGAGCCACTTTGTCGTCTGCGGAATTCCGTCTGCGAAACTACACGCTTGACCAATGAAATCGTTTGCTTTGTAGACTGGAAGTGACATCATACAAAGCAAATGATTTATCTGATAAATGAGCTAATTCTGGTGTCCCAGCTAGAGCTTATCGGGCCCAAAAAATCAAGCCCGACCCGACTCAATTGTGTCCGAGTCCGGCCCGGCCGACACATTAACTGTAATTATCAGCCCGAGCCCGATTTAAACCCGACATTTTTTTTAATACTTGGGCTGTTATAAATGACGTTCTCAACTACAATTCGCGTTACTCTAATCTGACCACTTTTTGCAGTAACGATATATTATATTTCCACACCAGTAATCAGATTAAAGCTGTGCGTTACTATTATTTTTGTCATTTTCCTCAGTAAAAATATACACTTTTGCTTTCTTCTTGCGTCTCGGGGAGTGACGTCACGTGTGCGACAAGTCACGTTTTCAGCATGAGGAAAACTCACGTGTAACACCATGCAGCGACACAAACGTAAACAACAATAGAGGGAGGAGAGAGATGTGTGTTTTCTCGCTGGAAATACAGTCATTACTTTGAGTTATTAGCCGGCTCTGTGGGTGCTGAAGAGCTTGAACACTCCTGTCAGATAATGAACCGCGACGTTTTTTCGTTAGGTGCGAAATTAGGACACAAGAATGCGAACATTTCGCACCGGACTCAGTGTGCATGCTTTACATGCGGAACATTGCTGCACGGATATTCCGCAAATCCGTGCCGCATTTTCGTATCGCACCGGTGTGAAACGACTTTAAGTCATCGCAACTGCTAGATGAATAATTAAAGCAAAACTCTCACCAGAATGCAACCTTGGCTTTTTTTGTGAATGTACCCGAATCAAACCTTCGTGTAAAAGCATAATTACGGCGAAAGAGGCACTTTACAGTACTTTACCGATTTACCGTATTTTCAAACATTACACATGAATATTTTTCTTTCCTTTGAGATCTGGTCACTCGCGATACATTTAACGCCTAATTGACTGGCTCTCCCTCTCTGACAACACACCCATTCGGCTTTTATCCTTATTAATTCTGGATAGTTATTTGAGGTTCCCCCGACAAAACTCAGATTATAACTCGAACCATTGCAGCCACCAACTAACAACGCTCCAGGAGCTTTATCACCACCATTTTTGTTTATCTGATCTCTTGGAGCTACCAGTGGATCCTTTATTCATGCGCTGCATCGTGTCAACATCAGACAACTCAAAAATAAAACAAATGCAATGTTGACACTGGCGTCTCTGAGTGTACTTTCATCACATTTTCAGTGCGAGGCCACAAAAAAAACTGAGTGCAGAACATCTAAGTGTCTCCCTCCCTCATGAGAGGCAAAAAACTATATATTTTCATCTCCCAGTCGAAGCGTCTCGCTGCTTTTTAAACTGCTCATTTCAAAAAAAATATTGAAAGTGGAGACACCCCTCTCTGGAGTGTGCAAACATCACAGATTAATCTCTGTCATGTTGCGGAGGCTTTTAAATCTGCACTCCCAGCCCCTCAGTGGCTTCAAGTGTTGTGAGAATAATTAACACAAAATAGTCTTTTTAGGAGGGCGCCACGCGGGTCAGCCGGGGCGTCATTAAACTGTTAAGTGACGAATGGATCCAGCCTCACACATCCCGCCCGGAGAGACAAACACTGTGTGACCGAGTTGTTTCTTTGTGACTCTCTTTTCTACAACCAGTGTGACATTCACAGAGGACCGGCTCTCTTCTCCAAGCTGTGCTGATGCATCCAGATTTCTGATGATGATCTCGTCGTCCCCCAAAATACTCAATTACCGCAGTAATTTCTGTGTTGTGCTGGCTGTGTTTTGTTTGAGGCAGCGGCGCAGCGTGCTGGAAGCCACCCATGCTCCCGCTCATGAATGTTAATGATTTAATCATTTCTCACTGGCAGCCTCTCTTAATGTCAGCCAATGTAACACATCATGTTCTTAAAGCGTGTCTGTCGCCACCAGGCTCCTCAGCCGCCTGCTCGCACTGAAATATCACAACAACACAACACGGGCGATGGCGAAACACATTTCTTTTTGAATCTGGAGTTAGTTTGTCGAAGCCAAAAAACCCGCTGTTGTTAAACCTACTGGAAGTCAAACAGTGTTTCTTCTTGTGTTTTTCTCTGCTTGATAACTTTGAAGAACTCTGTTCCTTATAATCTTCCGGTGTAAGTACAAGAAGCCGAACATTTTGTACTCCTCCGTCAGAGATATGAACTGTTTGAAGCTGCCGTCTTGGTGGCCTCTCCGGTGGCATTTACCGTGACATTTGACACTCAGACAGCGGTAAACACAAGTAAAGTTTCGAAAAAGAGATATAACCTTGTCTTCAACAGCTCGGCTCACAAAGTGTGTCCGCTGGCAGCATCACACTGTGAAAATGTGTTAAAGACTTGGTCTGTGTTCCGTTGTCTTTAGCCTTGGGCTGGATTTTGTAAGTGGAAGCACAATTTTCAAAGCTTAACAATCTCCCATTAAATGCTAATTCATGTGTTTAGTGTTCCTCGCTTCTTACAACAATACCCTTGTTAAATCTAGTGAATCTGGTGTTTAGTCAGTTATTTGGATTGCCATCGGGAAAGTGTGGAAACTGTGGTTATTTTCCAAAACTAAGAGCAAAGTTTGAGATGTTTTTAATCTTCTTCTTGATTACTGGGAAGCAATTTCTATTCCATGAGCTTTACAGGCATAAAAACCGTAAACAATACTGCCAAAGGTTTAATAAGACAGAAGCTTACCGACCATATTACATTGGCACTACATATAAGTATAGTATGTGCGAGACGTCACCCCGCAACAAGCCACAAGTGAGTCACGGCAACGTTTCGTCGATCGATCCGGCCACCTGGACACGCTTTCACACCTCCTTTGCTCCTGACAGACAGAAGTTATAATTCTTACGCCCACTTCATTACTTGAACGCAACATGTCATTAGTAGACACTTGATGATGCGGCTGACAGTCTCAAACAAACATCTTGTGCAATGCTCTTGAGGAATCTGGTTGATCTGGGATTAACGATGGAGGGTATACTGATGAAGTGTGTGTCTAAATGCATCAATGACAGGAACAAATCACCATTCTGAGAGGGAACTGAAACCGATTTGTCTCGGTTTCGGCGACCTAGTTTGTTACAAAAATGAGTCTGTATGGTGATCCTAGAACTGACAGCAATGTTCACATTATATACTGATGAGTTTAAATATCTATGTTAGTAGCTATTTGCTGATTGCGACTGAAGATAATACGATTATTATAGGAATAATACAGGCGACAGTGTGTCTGTATGATCCTCTTACTCCTTAACGACTAACTCCAAACTCGTCAAAAAGTTCGGAATGAGACTCAGGAATCTACTTTTCTTACAAACAGAACCTTGAAGGTGAGTTTTGTTAACAAAGCCGGAGTCCAAAAAAAACCAAACACAGGCACTGAAAAAGCTGACGACACAACCAGACTGAAGAAAAGAAAAAAAAAACAAACTAAGAATACAAAACTAAACCAACCAGAAAACCAATGGAGACAAAAGCTGGATCACGGAGGACACATGAGGAGGGAAGAGATGAATCAACCAAGAGTGAAAGAAAAAGCACAAACAAATGTAACACAGATGAGCACAGAAACCAGGTAGGAAAAAGACAAAGACAGGAAGTGAACAAGTAAAACGTGACACACACGGCGAGTCCTCATTTGAAGACATCAGCTGCACATTTTCCACTATTTTCAGACTTTTAACAGACAGAAATGATCAATCGATAAGTAAACAACTCCAGAGTTTGAGCTTTTTTTAATTCATCCTTTATGTAAGAGGGTTTTTGCTCCCAGGGTGTTCTTGTAGGTCCTCAAACAAGAATAAACCCACTTTTTTTTATCCCAGCAGTTATATTATGATTCATATTATACCATTCTTGTTTGAAGGGTACTGCAAAGCAGACATAATTGTAATTTCAATCAGTCCTGCACACTCACGTTGCTAAAAGGCACATTAGGTGTTCTAATTGTTCTGCTTCTTTCCTTCGTTTCGTGTTTGAGACTAAATAACAACGGGGCAGTTTAGACGGTGTGGGCAGTGATTACTTTTGTGTTAACACGCTGGCATTAACATAATCACAAACTAACCTTTAATCATCTGGCGTTCCCACCGTTCAGCTCTCCCAATTAGTAACCTATAACTGCCATTTAGAAGGCATTTTCAAGTGGAGTTGGTATTCGAGCACTACTTCAGCGTCCCAGCACTCTCGGCCGCGGCACAAAATGCTGTTTACCTCCCTTCACAATGCCAGTCTGGAGATACACAGAAGGACGCCTCTCAATTTATATACTGTTGTCTAGCAGACACTTTTATTCATGTCTCTCAAAATCTGAATATTTGGAGTTGGAAGTAAGCCACCGTGGGAGGTAAAAGCATTCTGTGGACAAAGAGATGCACCAGTTGTGTTGAATACAAACAAGTGCGACAAAAGGTCGTCATTATACGGATAGTGGAGTTATCCATGACTGCAGAATGCCACAGCAGGCGAGCAGATGTTTCAATTACTGCGTCCTGAAGCCCATCGTCCTGTTAAATGATTAAAATCCACGCAGTCCAGACTGCCAAACTGCTGGCTGTACGAGGTTCATATCGATTGCATTATGTTAAATTGACGCTGCATCGGCAATCAAATTCAGCACAGCAGTCGATTATGTGGCCCTTCTGTTGGTTAGTGTCCGATTCTGGAGGTCTGCCAAACTGTTTTTATGGTTTTGGCTTCATGAGTTAAAAATGTGACACATCGCTCTTTAGGAGAGTGGGAACATTTTTTTTTTTTTAATGTTAATGTTAATCAGTAATCAACGAGCTAGAATGGAAAGGAGTGCGGATGTTGATGGTGTTAATACACAGCTGTGGAGAGTCAGTGGACGACACTGGCAGCTTTTTAAGGATTATTGCTCACTGTAAAGAGAATTAAACTGTTGTATTGATAAAAGGGAAAGGGACGTTCTGACCCTGTCTGGTCCTGGGCACCAGCGAACCATCAGTGTCCATGCCGTTAGTAGATTAGTCCATCAACAAACACAGTTTTGGTGAAAGATTCCAGCCAAACATTCGATGCTTCTAGTTTCTGCATTGTTATCATTTGCTGCTTTCCTCTTTTTTACACTGTTTCAAGTTGAATATCTTTGTTTTTAGGCTCTTGGCCACACAAACAAGCTATTTCCGCAACATGTTAATGACTTGGTTGCTGCCCTAATTCAACCCAAACGCCAGAATAAATGTCACGTATGATTCTTCAAAACCACAGATAAGTTGAAACTATACATCGGCTCCATAGTTCTGAATCTCACTCAGCTCTACTTTCACTCTTTCAATGCAGCTGTTCTCTCTTTTTCTCAACTTCCAGTTTCCCTTGGCTGCAGATTTGTGTCCCCCCCCCCCCAAAAAAAAACTGTCATGAAGTGTATGGTGAATATCGGAAATATACAGAGAAAATAGGGTTGTAAGGACCGAGCTCCTGCAGTGGAGACAACACTGCAGGAGCTCTGTGTTAATGTCGCGAGTCGTGACGGTGACAGAAGATCCTTGAACTCACTGTGTGTTTTCAGCAGTGGCTGTGGTTGTGAATAAGGTACATTTGATTGAAGTTTTCACAGAGACATTCACATCTAAGTATGAACCATTTTTCTCTGTTGGTGGCTCAGAGATATTGTTCTTTATCCGGTGGCCGATTAGACATTTTACTTCTCCTTCACTATATGTTATATAAGTGGAAAAAATGATTACATTCAGCAATATTTAGGCCATTTGATGTTGATTGGTTGGTTGGTTGGTGACCCCATTATCCCATCCAGATGAAGGGACAGGTCCCGGAATTGTTTTCATTCTCGTTTCCATAAAGTACAAGCAATCCAAATTCTACGACAATCCTGCAGTGGCTGATGCCGGTGGGTTAATTTGCAAACAGCAGAGTTTGTGATTTGTCAAGCATGTGTCCCTGTGGTTATATGGTGCAAGAAATTAAAAGAAATGGCCTTACTTATACAACTGTGAAATATGAAGAGAACAAGCTGTGAGTAATCACACAGTGTCTCAAAGGGCAATAGTAATTGCTTGAAAAACATTAATTAAATTGATTTTAAGAGCGATGAATTATGACTCTCCTTTTCAGACAGAATAATTAGTCGTTCAGATGTGTTACAGTGGTCTCGGGCATGTAATTACACCACCTTTGCAGCCTGCTGATAAGACTTTGTAAAATAATTCACATTTAGTGTTTGGGTGGTAAATCATCTGCAGGCTCACAGCATAAATAATAGTCAGGTCAAGTGAGGGTGAGTGTGGAACTATACTGGAAAAACTGGGAGACGATATTAAAGATATTCAATTCTGACACTTTATATATAATCTGGAGTACAAAATCTTTTGGGTTCATGTCTCCTGCAATAAGTAAGTCAGGTACATTTGAGCTGATGACCTGATTTGAGACGTTAATTACACCTTTTTAAAGCTGAAATATTCACCGTATCATCACCAGAGCTTGTGCATCCACTTAAGACAGGGTGCATGCTAACGCTTTTAGCTTAGCAGAATGCCAAAAATAGTTAAACTATGTATTTTCAAATCTATTTTGCACTTTGATTATAGAGAGCCAGCGGTTTGGAACCATTTTATATATTTGTTCTGTTGTTTTATCACATTTTACACAACTCCCCATCCAGAACGCTGCATCGCTGTTTTGCTGCGAGGCTCCAGACATTTTTTGCGAGACTATGAAACTTCACCTGATTTTTCATAGAGAAGACAATGAGTAAATTTTCCTTGTTGGGCTGAACTGTTTCTTTAAGTGTAAGGTACAAATCTACGAAAATATATTATTTCTAAAGCAATAACAGCTGTAATCATGTGGCTCTAGTTTGAGTACTGAGAAGACAATAAAAAATGGGTCTCCTATAGATTGAGAGATTGTTTCCAGAATAGAAAAAAATAAACTCAGTCCATCTATTCTCCCTCTTGTTTCATTTTCTACACTCCTCGGGGTCACGGGGGACAAAGACATGTTGGGGGATGGGAGGACTGGAGCATGTGTTGGAGGAAAGGCGGGGACAAACTACTCATTACTGGAAAAAAGTAATCCCGTTACTGCCACCAACTGTCAGGACTATCTAGCAAAGTGGTGCGCACTGCTATTGGACGTGTGGAGGGCTGGGCTCCAGCACCCCGCCGCCCCGCCGCCTGTTATTCCACCGCAGCGAGCGCGCACGGCCAGTCGTTCCTCGGTGCGCACTGGATATGGATCAGGACGCAGCGCGCCTCCCTGCTGCTGTCTCCCGCCGCTGCGGCGCATAGAACAGAGGCGTCCAGATGAACCGCCGCCCTCCTGGCTCCTCCGGCGTGCAATGGCTTAACAGGAGAGACATGAGTGTCCGGACGGAGGACAGCATCACCTTGTGCCAAAGGGCTCTCCAAATCGTTACGGAACTTTGTCTCACGGGCCACGTTGACCGGGAGAAATGCTCGGATATATTCCCGCTGGAGAGCAACATACCAGGTAAAGGACACGCAGGTAAATGGAACAAAGTCATTTTTTAAATTTTTTTACTCAAATTCATGGATTTGAATCGTTCCCGTGAAAGAAATGCATGTAGTAGGAGAAACTAAACACCAGCTCTCACTTGTTCAAACTTATCTTATTGCGTTGAACTGTTGTGGAAGTGTTTCTCTACCTGTTACGCATCTTGCTGCAGCTGAGCAGACTGATGAAATAGCAACAGGTGGGAAATAGACTGAGCTGAAGTGATTATCCTGCATCTCTCTCGTCTGTTTTTTTTTCCCCCCATTCTGCACGTTGAAAAGCTGCATTTATAGGAATTCGAGGCATTTAAATATTGATTAGAGGGAAATGTCAGGAGCAGATGTTGATGCAGAGGAGCTTTTATGACTTTATATTGTCCTGCTTTTATCAAACAGGTGCCCCTTCTTTCTTACAGCTTGCTTTCTCTCCCTTTCTCTCCTTCTCCTTTGCATGTTTGTCTGTCATATTTCGTCCCTCGCTTGCTTCTTTATGTGTCCCTGTCCTCCTCTATGGGCGACATGTAGACATCTCTATTAGTCTCCTTGCTGTGGTCGTGGGTTTCTGTGGCCTCGCCCTGTTGGTAGTCTCTCTCTTTGTCTTTTGGAAGCTGTGCTGGCCCATTTGGAGGAGCAAGGCTCTGCCAACCCACGTCGAAAATGGCCTCCACGTTGGATTCCCCGACGTGCCTCCTACTGCATCGCCGCCGGTCACCGAGTGCAAAGTGGCTGAGGTGGAGAAGAAGTACCCGCTGGAGGTGAAGGTGAACGGGCGGAGCACTGTGAAGCTCCTGGAGGCGGCCATGAAGATCAGCCAGACGTCTCCGGACATCCCCGCCGAGGTGCAGACAGCCCTGAGGGAGAAGCTCAGCCAGCAGGCGAAGATCCAGAGGCAGACCACCGAGCCAACCTCCTCCTCCAGGTACCTCACATGACCCCACTGCAGTCACAACCCCACCCTCCACCGAAGACAAAATAGTGATGACAGGCTTTTTTTTCCCACACATGCTTACAATGAGGGCAAAATGGCAGCATTTCTGAACCCACAGACACACAAACCGAAGCCTACAGGTCCTGATAGTTCTTGACAGAGCAACCACTGCCCTTGAGGTGGTCTGGCACGTGTCAGCGACTGGCTGGTGACCTTGAAACGCCGTTGCACATGTTGCATTGTGCTTTTCCTGACCAGAAAAAAGCCCCCCCACCCATCCCACCTCCTGTAGGATCATCGGTATACGTCTCCACGCTTCAGTTCCAACCCTGTAATCGCTTGTACGTGTGGTTCAAGCTGCTATGGTAACGGCGGGAAGCAACCCCAGTAATTAAACAACCAGCTCTTGCTCCTCTTTGTTTCCCAGCACTGTGTTTTAACTACGCTGTCCATAATTAGCAGTGCTGTGGGGTGGAAGCTGTCATGGTGGAAGGTTGGGATTGTGGTGGGACGCACCAGGCAGCTGCGCTCATTTTCTCACAGGAAGGGTTATTGACAGTTGCTTTGGTTTGTCGCTAGGCTCGTTAATTAAATTATAAAGAGACCGAGGTATTCATAAATTATACGCCCACCAGAGAGGCCGAAAGGTCGGATTAAAGATTACAACGCCTACTGTCTCGTTCCTTCCACCTACTCTCCTGACAGTGATTCCTGATGTAGATAGATTATTTCATTTTAGAATGACAATAAAATGTCAATAACACCTACAGCGTGCAATAAACTCCCGACTCAAGACCAATTACTGCCTTAGGGCCAGTGTTAGTGGCTTAAAGGAGCGATTTGTAAGATATGATCAGAATTTTTGCCTGAAATGTGAAAAGAAATGTCGTCTCTGTTTTGTGTTGCAGAGATGTGTACTGAAGTTAGTGTGCTAACCAGCTAGCCTCAGCCTGTGCTGTCTCATACCAGCAATTGGGGTAATAAATTAACAAGATATACAACAAAGTGTCAGGATTTGAAACTTATATTTTCATTAAACAGAAAAAAATAACGGTTTCACTCTTTCAGCAAACTAAGACGAGCTGGTTAACACATTGTAAAACACCTCATTCGAACTCGACACAAATTCATAAAAACAGTCTTGATTTGTATTTTCGCATAACCTTTGGGCTTGATTGATAAAATCCTCAATTGTCTCTGAGCAAGATGTGAAAATATTTTGAAGTCTGACTCTGTCACTCGTCTCTCATCATCCCTCGTCTTCCCTGAAGTCATAGTCAGAGATGGTCAGAGATGCTGTAAATCGCCTCCATACTGTATCCCCTGTCGTTAAACTGACCTCGGTCCGTCTCGGTTGCTGCGTTCAGTCCCGGTTCAGTGTCCGTAGTGACCTCCCTGTGATCCGAGGTCCCAGTCTAGACAAAACTAGGGGCACTGGCTCCATGGCTGAATGAGTCATGTGCTAATTAGCTAGAAGGATAGCTAGCAGTTGTCGGTTACTCTGGTGATATGCTGCCACAGTCTATGTTTTCTACAAAATTATTATATTTACAGCTCTGCTGCTTATTTTTCAGCTTAAAGCAACATTATGTAATTTTTTTTAAAACCTTAAAATATCATCAAAATCATCTTGATAGTACAATGTTAGCACCTACATTATGACAAATTTTGATAGACATAGACATGGAATTTGCACTCAGAAACTGTTCAGGACGCCAAATCACACAAAATGTCCATTTTTGTAATGTTGCTTCAAGGTACAACAACAAAGAGAAGATAGATGTCATCTTGACATTTTCAACTAAGTTCTGTATCTGCAAAGGCAATTATTAGACGGTACTGACTGGTTGTAAGAGATAATGGCCTTTCTAATTAAGTTTTTCTACGAGCTGTATTTACTAATTAAGCCGGTGTTTGGGCTGCAACTAATGATTATCTGTTTATTGTTTGTTCTGCAAAATGACAGAAAGTGACATCTACAAACTGCTTTGGTGGCAGTCCAATGATATATTACAAGGAAACCCATTATGGATAACTATTTAATCATTTTTTATCAACTTGTGTCAGCTTTAATTTATGAACGGCAAAGAAATGTTGGATATTAATCACGACTGGTGATTCTTCACCAATTATTTTGAGGGCAAGGTTTAGTGTCTTATCCGTCTAAATGAGACAATCTACTTTGCACAAGTATAATGAGCTCTTAATCTTATCATTGAGAAATTTTTCATTTTCAAACACTGTGATCAGGTATCCACAGAAGTGAGGATTTATTTTTTTTATTCTGAGCCTGGTCTAAATTGTTTTCTCTCCTGTGTTATGACTTGAGAAATGGTGGATAAAAAATTGGATTTTTTTTATTTCTTTTATCTGTGAAACCTATTAGAAAAAAAAAAAAAGCTTTGGCAAGAGAAAAAAATGTTGTTAATTAGAAAAATGATACTGCTACAAAAAAAACACCCAAGAATTTAAACACAGGAGAGAAAGCAATTTAGATCAAATCATCATCGTTGATCAATCATTTTGCCCCTCAGGTTCTCCGCAGGTAGCATCAATTTTTGGAAAACAACAAAAAAAGAAAACTTTCTGAATTTCAGTGAACTCGCCTTACCTCCAACGTCTCTGTTCTAGTTCATGAGGACATTATTGATCAGTGAAAGTAATAAAATCATAGTTATATCTCTGGTGTTAGTGATGGATTTAGTGTAATCCCCGGTGGATCGAGTGTATGTTGTGGTTTAAAGAGTCTTAAAAGTGAATAATACAACTTCACACAGGGTGCAAAGACAAATAGTTACTATCTTCTGTGATTTGTGGTCTGTCCCTGCTCCCAGACAACGCGCAGCCTTCCGTGTGTTACAACACTTGAGTGTAGCATTTATTAATTTTCAGCCGTGCATCCTGTGCCATATCATCTGTGCCACAGCTGTCAGATCACTGTGATTGTCTGGCTGTCAGAAAGAAGGGCTTGTTGCTAGGTGACAAGATTGGGGAGTCAAACACCACAGGCTTTTTTTTTCTTCCTCCTTTTTTTTTCTCCTTTCTTTCCCGCAAGATGTCAACTTCACAGAAATCTGCAGCGTGCAGGTGAATTCTCCAGCATTCAGCGCTCAAATGTGAACGCTGGAGATGTTTTGTCATTTTCTCAAATCACAGTCGGTGGTGACAAATTGGAAGAAATCGTTCAGTTTTACCCCCCATGCACATTTTGATTTTATTGTCTGGTACTACTTTTAGCTAAACAGCTGTATTGAATTTTCCTTGGGTTGTCCACAAAACCTTTAAGCGCCTTTACCTGCCTCACCAGGACAACATGTGCATCATATGATTAGCCAGGTAAATCTAAGAAGTTCCAGCCACTGGTTTCCCAACCTGGGCGTCCTGCCCCCCCCACTAGGGGTCGCCAAAGCTTCTCGGGGGATGGTGAGGCCTCCTTGATGTTTAGGGTGGATGAAAACTTTATAATAAAGAATTCACGGGAAATAATCTGCTCACTCACACTTCCCATAGGCACTGAACTGACTTTTTGTGTTATGGCACAGTTGATCTGTTGTTATGCTTGGACTAGAATCTGAGATATCCCTTAAACTACATCACTTAAACAGGTGTTGTCGGTTCATTCAACAGTAGAAAGGGATCAGGTTGGGAATCACTGATTTTACTCGCCGAAATGCATCAAGAACACTGAAAGATATCCCTCTGAGTCATTGCTGTTGAGCCTTGAAGCCACCTGAGGCCTCTGACATACCAGGTGGTTGTTTGGTGACTATTTCTGCTTCTATTCTAGATTTTTGTGCTTCTAACCCTGAAGACTTAGAGCTATCCTAACAGTCAGAACATGTTCCACGAGCGCCACGTTATTATGCATCATGCTTCGTAGATGTACCTCTCTCCTGACAAACCGTTAGCGGCCATCATAACAGAGCCACTCATGCATAACTTTGACACTCGAGACATTTACCCGATGCCCTTTACCCTTTTCAACAGGCACAATTCATTCCGGCGCCACCTGCCTCGTCAGATGAATGTCACCAGCTTTGACTTCACCATGGACACGGTGCCGCTGCGACAGTCGTCGACGGCGAGCATCGGAAGAATAAAGCCCGAACTCTACAAGCAGAAATCTGTGGACTCAGAGGACGAGGCCAAAGGGCCCGTGGAGACCTGCGGAAAGCTCAGCTTCTCCCTGCGGTACGACTACGAGGAGCAGGCGTTGGTGGTGAGAATCCTTAAGGCCTTGGACCTGCCCGCTAAGGACTTCACGGGCACCTCCGACCCGTACGTGAAGATCTACCTGCTGCCAGAGAGGAAGAAGAAGTTCCAGACGCGCGTCCACCGCAAGAACCTGAACCCCATGTTTGACGAGAGCTTCTGTTTCCCCGTGGTGTACGACGAGCTGTGCAACCGCAAGCTGCACTTCAGCGTCTACGACTTCGACCGCTTCACCAGCCACGACATGATTGGCGAGGTGGTGGTGGACAACCTCTTTGAACTCTCTGACCTTTCCAGAGAGGCAGTCGTGTGGAAGGATATTCACGCAGCGACTACGGTGAGTTGCCGTTCGCACTTACACGCCGTCCAAGCCCTCACACCGACGCCACGTAAGCCTCAGAACGAGAAAAGCATTTTTTTTTTAGAAAGGTCTAAACGTGAAGTATTGCACTGATTCACTCCTGAGAGCCTGGATTCATCAATGACGTCCCACAGAAGCGGCAGCAGCTCGTGCACACTGCATAATTCTTCGGGAAATGCACTTCATCAGCCAAACGCCCACGCGCATTTTCCACAAACTGCTCGGTATTCTTCACTAATTATAGCAACAGAACGCAATTATCTAAACACACTATGATACATGAACTGAGCTTGTGATATGTTTAAACTTTACAAAGTATTTATACGAGCAGCGTGTACAGTAATCAGTAATCAGTAATCGTGTCTCCTCACACGAACTCGTTCTAAAGAAAGATGTGGTCATTTAGCCCACAATGCATTTCACTCCTACACGAACGCTTGTCATGGTTTACTCAGGAGCCTCGGCTTTATTTATGAACATTGTCTTCATTCAACACTGAGCCATTGTTTTCAGCCTCACGTATACAGTAGCCCTCCGTGGGCTTTATTGAAAGCTGCACGTTCAGTTTTACATACAGAATGACTTGGAGGTGATTCTTTATGTCTCTGAAGGTGCTCTTTGGTTGGAAACACATCAGGTATGAATAAAGAAAAATCCAAAGTGCTTCTCTGGCAAAAAGGTTGAATAGCTAACAATAGATTTTAAACATTCTTTGTCAATGTCTTTGAAGAGTTTCAGTATGAAATAGTCGTCTACAAAAGGCTGTTTAACCTTTTTACCAGAAGAGTGCAGAGGATGTTTCACTTTTTTGCACTTTTCGGCAGCACGGCTGCTTTAAGTGTCAGAGCGAGGTCGTAATGCATGACGAGGCTGCAGTCTGGTGCGCCTGTAATACTGTTCTGTAACAGAACATACAAGATAGAGGTTAGGCCTGTGACATATATAAAGATGGACGCTGTAACAGCTCCCCCAAGATTGAAGCCTGAACATCTCAATAGCTCCCTCGTGGCTGGCAGCAGTAGAGGCTGTAAACTGCTCCGTCCTTATTTGTTAAAACGATGTGGAGACTCATCGTCCATCTTTATGTGCTGTATGTCATGATGGATATTAATTTTTCCACCCATCCCAGGGATAATCCAGCTATTGTATATTGTAAATTGTATATATTACTAATTACAGATCCACTGCCAAAACTTTTGAGAGGATTTTACAACATTGCATTAGGGAGTTATGAACATTTCCGTCATTTTTCTCCCGAACTGCCGCAACACGTGATACATGAATCATTTCGTCTTTAACTGTGATGCACTCTAATCTGAATCTGCTTAATGCTGATGTGAATTGAGATGTAAATTAAGGAATAGGCAACATTTTCCTTTCATAATTCAGAGGAATGTGCAGCCATGAGACGTACAGAACGGCACATACAAAATTAGCCACAACAGACTGCTGCGTTCACACGACGTGAGCTAATCCACAATATAGGGAATGTAAACTACACTGACATTGCTGAAGGTTTGTATTCATCCTTCGTGCTGAAGCATTTTAAAAGTGCTGTTAATTGTGGTCTACTGTACTATGAAGATATTTACCTGCTGTAACTCCTCTGCCAACACTTCAGTTACTTTGTGGATGTATATTTGTTGGGTGTTTCATTCTTTAAGTGTGTGTGAGAGCGAGCATTTTGAACATTTGTGGGCAGAAGTAGCTATTTCCACTCCCATTTCCAGCATCACTGAAGTATCACAACAGCCAGCCATGCTATGCTAATACATCGTTAAGCACCACTTAACAAAATCCAATCTCCTTAATTTCCTCACCTGTGTGTTTCTCTGTCGTGGCATTTTGCTGCACAAAAGGGCGGTGAGAGCATTTAAAAACGGACACATCGTCTCCCTTTTTCACCTCCAGGAGAGCGTCGACCTGGGAGAGATCATGTACTCGTTGTGCTACCTCCCCACAGCAGGGAGAATGACCCTAACAGTCATCAAATGCAGAAACCTCAAAGCCATGGACATCACAGGCTCCTCAGGTAACCCGACGGCAAATAAGATGTGCCTCTCATCAAAAGCACAAGCTGAGCCATAAATCAAACTTAGCTGAAACGAGACGGCGGGAGGCCACTTAGAATGGAAATGGGGACCGAGAGAAGCCAAGGGGGACAAATTATTGAAGTCAAAAAAAGGACATTTTTCGTATTTCATAAAACTTCTGCAAACCTGTTAATGGCAGCTCTTCCCTTAGTGTTAGTTTCAGTTGAGAACATCCTATAAAACTGTAAGTTTCTACCTACAGACATCCAAACATATTATTAAATGACAGCTGTCGTGTCTCCCAGACCCTTATGTGAAGGTTTACCTGATATGTGATGGACGGAGGTTAAAGAAGCGAAAAACAACCACCAAGAAAAGCACACTCAACCCGTCATACAACGAGGCCATCATCTTCGACATTCCCCCGGAGAACGTGGAACAAGTCAGTCTGTCCATCATGGTGATGGATTACGATCGGTGAGTGAAGCAGTCAGTAAGAACTGTACACGCAGTACGTGCTGAACTACAGCACAAGTCCTAAATCTTTCAGAAGGTTTGTGATTGTGTTCAGACCGGTGAAATAATCATTTGCTTGCCCAGTTTAGTCTTGATTTTTATGTTTGCTCGCGGACAGCTTCATTATGTGCAGCTGAATGTGTGTTTCACGACCAACAGGGTCGGACACAATGAGGTGATCGGCGTGTGTCACACCGGGCCGGACGCTGAGGGTCTTGGACGAGATCACTGGAACGAAATGCTGGCTTACCCACGGAAGCCCATCACACACTGGCACGCTCTGGGAGAGGTAAAGTCTCATGTTTACAGAGCTTTGCAGAAGCTCTTGAATGTCACATTGATCCCAGCTCTGTCCCGTTGAGGCTTTTCATTAATTTCCTTTACGTGGGTGTAATATTATTGTTTTTTTTACCTAAATCCAGCAGTGTAGCTGTATTTGTTATGAATCTCAGAAAACACTTGAGAATGATATCTGATGAGAAACTTAACAAAAAGGGCAAAAATTGAGGTTGAAAGTCACAGCTTATGTTTTTTTTAATATATTTTAAAATATTCCATCAGCGGTTGTTTTTCTCTTGACTTACTTTTACTGAACATAGCAAGTTATTGATACATGAAGACATACAAATCCAGATGAAAATGGGTTTAGTCCCATCTAGTCTTTCTAAAAAAGTCGAGGTCCTTTTCTGTGAAAATTACCAAAAAACAAAACAAAAAAACAACAAAAAATTGCTTAAAAGGACATTTAGAGATTTTGGCTGTTTTGCCAAGAGTCATCTGAGAATATAGATATTAGTTTAATTCCTTCAGGTTCAATAGAGAGATTGCAGATGAGCTTTGAAGGGAAACAGGCAGCTTGGGTTTCTCAAAGGTGTAATACTGTTTGAGTTACATGTAATCAAAAAGAGAGAAAAACAGCGAAGTGGGTTAATACGTAGCAGAACAAGGTGCCTAAACTCAGCATCTCAGATGTCATGTCTTCATAGAGAAGTTGCCAGCTTTGCCAACTGACTCTTGGATTCTTTGGTATAGTTGACTAGTTAAAGCGTAACTCCTCCAGTTTTACACATTAAAGTGTGTTTGCAGGTCTTGGGGATCACGCCTGCATATGTGAAAAAAGTATAAAAAAGCTTTTTGTGGCTACAGAGGAAGCTTGCGTGTAATCTGATAAATTGCCTCCAGTGATGTCACTCTGTTGCTGAATTGCATTGTGGGTAATATAAGCAGCAGTCGACTAGCATTGAAAACAAATGATCAAAGCAGAACCAGAAATATTGCATTCTTCCTCCTTCAAAATCTGACACCGACATTACCCACAATGCAATTTAGCCACTGAGTGACATCACTGGAGAGAATTTAGTACACGCAGCTTCCTCTGGCGCCACAAAAGGAATTTAAGCTCCCCAACTCCTGTGAACACACTTTGAACGTGTAAAATTGGTGGAGTTACCCTTTAATAACGTAACATGTGTAAATACAGAGGCACAATGCAATTTCATATTTTACATGTTATCAATGTTTCTTCCTCTTTTCCTCTACTCTTCATCTGACGAATAGGAAAAAACAGGTGATTACTCATTTTTTAGTGGTAAAACTACTTCATGTGCTTTGTTTACAACTGTCATCATAGGCAAAACCCCATGTCCTCTGTAGCTCCGGTCAAAACAGTGTGCTGTAATAAGGAGAGCAGAATACAGTCAACTGGGATTATAAATCTCTTCTTTAGGAAAATTGCTGCTGTGAAAAATGTAGCATTCCATAGTAACGCTATAAGAAACACGCTCGAAAACATTACAATCACACGGCAGGTTCAGAAAATCCGACAGCTATTATGGGGCAATTTACAGACTGACATCTGCTCACAAGTACAAAAGGGTTTTGTGTTTGCTTTGAAATGGAAGCTGCGTGTCTTCATGAGAGTGTCTGAAACAGACGGAGCATGCATAAACAGAAGAGGATCCTGTCGCTAACAATGTTTTGGTAGTTTTTGTGAGTGTATGAAGGTGGATGCAGCTTTATCCTTTCCTTTATCTTCCCCCCCATCTGTGCAACATGCTGGGATTCATCGTAATTGCCTTGAATCCAAGATGACGGCGCTCATGGAAGAAGCACTGATACCTAAAAGATAGATTTTGTTTGCAGTATATTTAAAGGATTGAGTCATTATCTACTTTTTCTCATGCTGATGGAAAAATGGGTAACACATTTCTGAGGCTTCTCAACAAAACAGCATTGATGCATTCCCAGAAATTAGGAAAAAAGACTGTTGACGTTCAGTCGAGCTTGTGCAAAGACGTCAGACAGGATGAGCGCTGAAGCTCTCAGCTTAGAGGCTAAAGAGAAGATAAGATTCTGCCGGACGAGCTGTGAGGAGCCATGTTTGCTTTATTCTCCCCATCTGCTTCAGCTGTTTAGCAAAATGGTGTCTTGCCGTGAAGCTCCAGAAATGTTTTGTGGACTAGAAAACTTCACCCCACATTCCTTGAATTATTCATTTTTGAGTGAACCATTCCTTTAAGACCGCACACAAAATGTAAGACCTCGTCATGACATACAAATCACACGCGGTTACAGAGTTGAATTTGTCTTTTAGGCCTTGAAAACATAATAACTCAACTCTCCTGTCAACTGAGGACATATTATCACTGTAACAGTTTCAAACAAATCTATATTTCTTGCCACATCCCCTGTGTGATGATCTGGCTCTGCTGCACTAATGCAACTCTTTTGCCTATGATCACAGTACATCCTAAGGATTAGACTAATAACCTGCTCTGATACCTCAAAAGGACGGCAAAGCCTCTATAACGTGTTGTGTTTTGTGATATTTACCTTGCAGTGGCCGGGTAGAGCAGCAAGCTTTGAGAGTCAAGGCTCGTGTCCTTCGCCCAAACCTCCACAGACACCTTGAGGCTCACAGGTAGAGTGACGACAGCACCTCTGTAAGAAACCAGACGCTTGTTAAGAGCTGCTGGGAAGTTGAGTTGAGTCTCTCGTGAGCATGTTGTATGAAAATTAAATTCATCCCGATTGGTTTCTGTCGTGTTTACGCAGGTTTTTGTTCAAGTTGTTTTCATTCACTCATCTTGAACTCTGATTTTTCAAGTGCTCTACAGAGCTGGCTATGCACAGCACTCACTGTCACTCAATTCAAGGGTTTGTTTTTCATACATCTGCTTTGAAATTCTCAGAAAGGCTTCATTTACACAGACAATATGAATGGCAGGCCTCGCTGCAAGAAGTCCTCAGCGATTCACTTGAAGCTGCATCAATGTCAATACGTTGAGCAACATTTTTTTCTGGCCCGAGAGCTCTTTAGTGAGTTAGCGTTTTATTTTGAAAAGGCGCAAAGCTAAAGGGCTGCACTGCTCATTGCCATGAAAACATTTGCTCGATAACAACAGTCAATAGCTGAAGAATGCAGGTAATTTAGCGACAACAAGGGCTGGGTGAGTCGCTCTTAAAATACATCAGTCGCAACTGTCAACGACATGTAAAACCGGCCATTAACCAGCCATTGTTACCTACAAGGGACGTCAACGGGACTCTTAGATGTAGCAGATACATGTAGCAAGCATATGTACAGAGAGGTCAAATCACATGTGTTTGAAATAACGTTAAATTTGTTTCTAAACACCTGAAAAACACAGCAGGTGAAATTCAGAACATAAAAACAGGACTGGGCGTTTTCATTGGTCGCACTGGTACGCCTGATATTTTTATTCAGTTTTTCACAAAATCTCTAGGAATATTGATTTTTTTACTGAAATTTCTTGTTGTGTGTGCTGTAAATTTAAATGTAGAGGTGAAGAATTTTTCTGCACCTTTATTCCTGTTGACAAGCATCATTTGAGAAAGAAATTAAATGTGTTATTGGGCACACTTCTATGAAAGAGTTAGGCGCACCCTTGCAACCAGTGTAAAAAGCTAGTCAGGAGCCAGGAATCACAAATTGAACTTGAAGCATACTGTATTAATCCCTTTATTGCATCTATAACTTCTAACACTGCAAATATCCCTCATGAATGATACGTTAGTGGATATTTAGGCTCCAAATTCTGGTTTACAAATTGGCTGTAAAAAAGGTACATAATGATTTTTTTTTATAAGAGATGTCAGTATCTTAATTATATTAGAAAAAACTATCAAAAAATAGCTGAGCAACCATTAGTAGGCACAACAGCAGGCTTTTCAAGCTTTGCTCGCCTCGAAGTTAAGCTGCAGACGTTAGCATTTACAGCTAACTAGCTTTGTGCCCACAGCAGCAATCTAACCCAGGCTTACTTCCAGGGCCAGGAGCATTTTTATAGCTTCTTAAATGTGAGTTTACAGGTTAAATAAATACCTGTTCACAATTAGCAAATCGACTGTGATGTACCATGTGTAAATAGCTCGGAGAACAGAAAGCTTGACAGGCTTAGCGACAAAAACGAAAGAGGACGGAGCTTAACAGCTGCTCAACTGGTAAAAAGATGGAAATCAAATCGGAATTTATCCAAACTTATCGTATGTTTTGTCACCACTTACAAATTCAGGGAATTATAATCAGTTATTACAAATGTTACGCATTCACTCAAACATTTATAAATGTTATGTATATTTTTTTATGTTAAGCCATATGAAATTAAAATCAATGCATCTAAGACAGAACATTGACTCAGCTTCTACTTACACGTGAGTAATAAGAAACTAATAAAAAAATCAACATAGCAAATAGAGAAAAGGCTATGTACTGTTAACTTACTTGCACATGCATAATGATGCTTTCCCCCCCCCGTGCTGCCCTTAAAGATCCAGTGTGTAGGATTTAGTGCCATTTAGTTGAAATTGATGACCAACTGAATACCCCTCACCTGTGCCTCCCCTCCCAACATGGATGTTTTAATGAGAATCTGGACACAGCGTTGGAGCCGGGGTCACGTCCATACTATGAAACGTGTGAAGTGGAATGAAGTCCAAAATAACCCAGATGACAGTCAGGGTTGCTACGTTAAAAAAAAAAAGTACATCCACCATTTTACAGATGCTTCTTTCACATCGTAAGCTTATGGGTCTTTTAGGGCCTGTGTGCGTAGCGTGATGTTGTAATTAAACAATCATGCCACTAGTTAAAATTAAAAGTGTGTCGCACTTTCTGTGGGTTGCTCAAAAGTTGAGCAACCCATAATTACCTTTCTTGAGCCCCTGTTGAGTTTTGTCCATTAAGGGCTACAGTAGAAACATGGCGGACAACGTGAAAGACGACTGGCTCACTCAATAGATCGAAAAAGCAAATTCTAAGGTAACAAAAACACAACAGTCCTTTGTTTCTGGTGAATATACAGTGATAAAACAATAATTACAACATTCACTTTCTGCCAATAGAGCTTCTACATCTTACACACTGGACCTTTAATATAAAAAATATATATATTTTTACTTGTAGCATGCCTTTCACCACTTTAAAAACACACCTGTTGAGGGAAAATGTATGAAATGAATATGTTAGAGTATTCCAAATTTTAAACATTGTGTTTACATTTGTATATAGAGTATAGTTGTCAATTGTATATATGGAAAATTGGAATTAAGAAGTTGCCGTGAATTTATGAAAAATAGAGACATCATAATGTATTTCTATTGTTTGGTGATTATTTGAACAGCTCAGACTTGTATTGGAGTGAAATTTATACACGTTCTGTAATAGTTGTGAACAATTAGTCCGACTGGACACCCTGTGAAGCCAACTCTATCTTATCAAGTTATTCCATGTTTAGGAGTTTAGAGCTTTGAGCTGTAATTGTTTGCATATTGGTTGAATCTATATTGAGCAAAAACAACTGCGATCGCTGTCATGATGTGTACAGTTTGTGATAACTTTTGTAACAATTTAAAGTAAACATTTGGAATATGATTTATTGTATCTGTTTCATATGTATTTTAACAAAATAAATAAAAAATGAAGAGTCACATCGTGTCTCTGTGTGTCTGGGAAGGTGGAATTAATATGGTCATCAAATTGTTTTTGAAACAGCATTTGTTCCATCAGCTTCTCTAACCTGTCTAGATGGTTTACTTCATCAAGCGAAACATGTGCAATGGGTTTTCTGTCCAGAAGTTAAATGGGTATTAACTTCTGTACTAGACAGTAAAAACTGAACGTTTCATTTTTAAAAAGATTAATTAGGATTATGTTGTTCACTAGCAAAATTTGATATTGGTTTTACGCACAACAAGCCTCCTTGTTTGGCACAGCAATGCTCATAACTTTCCTTGACAAAGGTTTCTGCATCTAAATGGAAAATACATTGGATTTTGGCATCGGAGGTGTTCTAGTTTCCATTTGTAGTCTGAATAGTATTGACTGATCACATTTAATTGGGCTTTGGTTGTATGCAGGTAAATCTTCTCTTCCAACAACTGGCTGTGGAGCTGATACAGCGGATTGCGAGCTGTAGTTTCCCCAGTAAACACACCGACCCCTTTAGCTGTAGAAGCCGCAGTGTACCCGACCAGTGGCAGCCCACCCTGTGGACGCCCGGCCTGTCTGTTCTGCTTCGCCCAGACTTCATGGCAGTGATGAGCAGCTCTGGAGGATGAGTGACCCCAGGAGGTGTAGCATAAGCCGGGAGAAAGGCCTAAGAGGTCGGTGTGTTTACTGGGGACACTGCAGCTCATGAGCCTCCGTGTCAGAACTGCAAGAAAAACAGACATAACAACCACTCACTACACTGTGAGTAAACAGTGTGAGTCAAGCACAGGAAACACATCCAACGAAGTAGTAAAGCAGGTCTTGCAAGAAAAGCACAGGTATCCGTAACAATGTGTTGCTGCATTGGTTGTTACAGTGAACAGATCACATACTACAAAAACACTGGTGGTCAAAAAAAGACCAAATAAAGCGAGGTGATACTTCACAGTCAGCCTGTGTCCCCTTACTGAACTCCACACCTGCCTCTTACAGTAAACAGTGGGGCAGAAGTCGCAATGTCACATCAATAAGAGCCATTTTAATCATAGTTCTGTCATGGCTCTTTGAGCGTTGTCTGCTGCAGCCTTTGTTAGTGCCTTTCACAACGCTGTCAAGACAATAATTAGAATAACTTTTCCCTTTCACTGGAGTGATGAGCAACAAGTGTTCAGAAAGGCATAATTATTCAGACTGAGGAGGCTTTGACTCTTTCAGAGTGCTGAACAGAAACAGAAATGGTAGAAAGATAACATTTAGAGCGCTGTTCCCTTTTGTTGTCATTAGAATTAGTTACATTTCCACATGGTATGAAGATATAAACGAGCTGGTAAAGTAGCACCCTTTTCCGAATGCTCGTTATTTCTGTCTGAGGTTTTATTTTTTCAGCTAAAGCATATAATAAATGTTACATAACCAATCCATGGAGCGAGGCAAGGCCTTGAGTTTTGTGGGTGCTTTTAGGACCCTCAAGACAAAATAAAAAAGCGTGATGGTTCCCTTTATCTCATCTTGCATCCGTTTGATGGTGTAACACAAAGGGAACATTTTGATCTTTCTTGCAGCGTGACATGAAGCACAACTTCCTTTTGATCCACGATATTGGCCAGAAAGAGACAAAAGGGGGATGTTGCATTAGTTTCCTTGGCAATGAAGCTGCCCACTCTTTGGATGCTAAACCCATATTTAGAGTGGAGTTGTATCTTTAGTTAGCAAGGGCTAATAGCTCCATGTGGCGATGCATATTATTAAAGCTTTGTCATTTCCTGAATGGGTATTTCTGCTGGGTCCCGCTCTTTGAAGACTTAGGAGGAGATTGGATTGGTCTCGTGGCGAACGTCAACACCGCACCTGCAGGATTTGTCATTATCCATCCCAGCTTCGAATTGTCAACACAGAGCATGTAAATAAAAATGAGTGCTTCTTTTCGTTTATATGTCTTTTATAAATATTGGAGTTTTAGAAGATGTTTAACCATCCACCTCAATTTTATATGTATAGAAGCTTAGAAGCTTAGATTGTTGCGTTTCTGTTCATTAAAAGGATAAAACCACATCAGGAAGGTACAATCAACAAACAAACAAACCAACTTGCCTGCAAACAAGCGTGTACACATTTTTGGAGCATCAGGGTGTTTAAGTAGCGTATCAAACGCCAACAAAAGCGTCTTCTCTTAGTTCCAGATGTCCAGTAGATCCATGTCAGTATAATTGCATAAATGGCAACAAAATAGCAACACTTTTCACTATTGAAAGCAAGCAGAGTAACCCAAGATGGCAGCTTATCTTTGATTTATTGATTGACAAACTCATTTGACCAGTTATGAGCTTATATGCCCGCCCTGTGGCCTGCAACAGCCAATGAGTGATTTTACACAAAAGACCCACACTCTCTTCTTCCCCCTCCCTGAGACACTTGATACACAAAATAATCGACGCATCCTTTAACCAATGAGATTTAAAATTTTTGAATATATTGGCGTATAAATGGATTTTTTTCATAGCCCGAAGCCCGGAAATTATGCAAGTTCATTTTATGTATTTTCCTCATTTTATAGGCTGTTTTTCCACCTAAGCACTTGTTTTTGACTACTTTAGTAAATGTAAATAAAGGAATATAATGGATTTAATGCTCTTGTTTCTCTCAAGGGTATTTTAAGCTCATAAAATGTCATTTTTCCCCCAGTTGCAGGATATTTAATTGGAACAACGTGTAAAGTGTCAATTTTCCGTGATATTAATATCCATTTTCAACTTAGTCCATGTAAGATGAATTCTGTGGACCCAATATGTTTTCCAGCTAATAAAGGCAGTTACATCTCATCAATTAAGTGTGTTTGTACTCCTATAGATCAATGACGAAAGCACTCACACAGCTTCTTGACGTTTAGGTGAAAAAATCAGAATGCAACCTTTCAACACCATCTGACGGGCTTAATTAGCCATCACTGGGTCATCAAAGAGCCTCAGTGATGCTAATATGATAAAACCTTTGTTTCTCCTTTTCATTAAATCAAAAATATCAATACTCCGCATATTACGATTTGCTGATAAATGTAATTAATACCCATTCATGTTATCATATCCATCAGGAACGGTGGATGCTTGTATTTATTCCCAAGACGGTGTGCAGAGATTGATTTATTATAGGTTGATTTTCCACGGGGAACGGAGGGTCTAAGGTCAACTCATTAAATGCGAGGTAGCGGTGGCTATTTCTATTCTCAGAACAATTACAGTTAAAGGGGTAAACGGACAGACAGTTATGTAATGCCACTGCCCATTACAGCCAAACGGTCATTTTTATGGCCGTCGGTGTCTCCATTAAAAAAAAGTTCATGGCTCCCAGCCACGTGTTAGTGCTCAGGGTGCATCTGGTCGGAGCTGGGTTACATAACTCAAATCTAAAAATTTATGGTGCAAAAGATTTCCAGAAAATATGCAAATGATTGGATAATTATCGTATTAGACATGAGTCATGAAAAGCAGTGATACAAAGACACAGACACGTGCTCATTTTCAGTTCAATACCCGAGAGAGATGAAGCACAGTTCGTTGTTGATAAAGGTCATCCTCGCAGAGTGGATGTAAACCCCTTGACATCGAGTCAGAGGTAGTCTTTTAACGACACAAAATGAGAAGATCATCTTCGTCCCTACACTGATCTGACATTAACTGTCCTCTCCTGTCTTGGTTTGGAAGGAATAATGTGCGTTGAGACGTTTTTGCATCAGAAGATAATTGATCTTAGCGGTGGTTGAGTAAGTAGCTTCCTTAAAGAATTTATCTGTGATTGCCAGAATAAAATCATCCAGCAAGAATCTTACATTTCAGATGAAGGAAGACGAGTGCGGCGTCGCCTGAAAGTGATGTTTCTGTGTGGTCGTTAGCAGGAACTCTTTGTTCCTGCGTAGTCAGTGGGGGAGATCTGACGTCTTTAGATCTGCGTTCATGTGTTCTGTTCCGGTAAATGTGTCCGTCTACGTCCCTGCCCACCTGTTTCATCTGGACATTGGACATGTGTCTCCGGTTATGAATTGCCGTGCTGCAGGATGAGCCATACCTGTGACGGAATGTACGACATTTGATAAACGGCTGCATTTAGATTCAAGCTCACATCCTCCGCTGTGTCCTCTCAGTATCTCGAGTGATTCATGCTGACTCCTCCACCTCTGCTCGCAGTGTAAATCAACAGAGCAGCTGGAGAGGCCCGTTCGCCGAGACCTTCCCAACCGGTTATTACTACGTCTTCCCGCCACCGTGACGGCGCTGATGATAGTACCGCTGCTCACACCTGTTGGAGCCACAGTGAAACCTCTTGTATCCCATCAGTATCAGTGAGATCTCACGATGCCTTAATTACCACCTTCAGACCAAATTTAAAACAGGGCTTAACACAAGTCTGAGTCAGAGGGTATCAGAATTTCACGGAGCCGCAGTGATGATCTCGCAAGGCGGAAAATCATTTAGAGGACTGACAAAGCTTTAGTCTTGATCTCTGGCAGTGTGAGGACACTCAGTGGGATTCATTTTCTTAAAATCAAACTGTGTTATGACAAAAATGCTTAATTTTAACATTAACACACTGTCTCAAAGAAAATACTGAAAGTAGCAGTGGTGGATTTTTGAGGTGCTTTCCTTGAGTATTTCCAATTTCTTTTCTTTCATGTTTCTTTAATTTATGCAAACGCAAAATATAATTCCTTCAGTTCTGATTCTTCTCCACATCAGCAAAGGCTCATGGGTATTGCTGTATTCAGGAGAAGCCGATGGACAAAAACATGATTTACCAGAAACAAGAGTTGAAATAATTAAAACCGGTGGCCTTAGTTTGAGTTTTTGGTTTTGTTATTTCCTGTTTTATTTTGAAACGCTGTCCTTATGTGTCACATTTAGATTTTCATTTCCTTCCTTTGTCTGTTTTTTGCATCCTTTCTGCTCCTCACCTGTGCTGAGTCCTTGGCTGAATCCATATTTCTACCCTATGGACTTGGGAACTGAGGCTTTAGTCATACTTACCTTGAGGTGTTTACTGTCATCACATCAGGAATTGTGGGTAATTAGATCAGTAAATTCTGTTGAAGTCTGCAGCCCAGTCGGGCTATCTGGAAGTCTGGAAGTCATAAAGTCGGCCTGAGGGCCCTTCTGGACTGGATGAAATGTGAGTTTTGACAGCCCTCAAGACTTGTCTTACCCGCTCTTCATCAGTTCGTCTGTCCTGTTTTTTTGTCATGCGTCACAGTCTGCCTGCGTTTCTTCTTTGGATCGTAGTTTATTGAGTTTTGTATTTTTTTGTTCTTCCATAGGTTGTCTGATTTTGCCACTGCCTGCTTCCTCTGTTTTTTAATTCATTTTTGTGTTTTGGATTTCATATTGTTTCAGTTTGGACTTTGGATTTTCAAAGCTCCGTTTTAGTTTCAACCTGCCTGCCCCTGTTTTTGTCTCATGTTTGGAAAATAACATCTTGAAGAGCTTGTTATAAAATATAACATTATCAAAATATAGCAATGATGACACTACTTCTTTGCTTAGGGGCCATTCTGTCACAATTAAAACGTTCACACTTTAAGGTTCAAAAGTTCCTCTGCTGGTCTTAATATGAATCCCCCGTCATGCTTATTCATGAGTCGGACATTTCTGTCAAGACAGATCAATTGAAGCAGGGAGAGTAATGAGAGAAGATTCCTATGCTCTTACCCATGGGGTAAAACATCTATTTATAGCCACATACATCAATACGTTCCCCCTTCGTGTCGCCTCCGTCTAATAAAGCAAGTTTTGCAACCTTCCATCTCCGCTCTGCTCATGATGGTGACGGCTGGTTCCAGCAGTGACACTTAGCAGCTTCTGTCAGTTTTGACCTTTCTGGTACTTTCAATGCTTGAACAGTTAAATACATAATCATTGAAAGCAAAGTTAAAAATAACAGCAACATTATGTCTGACAAATTGTTACAGACATTGGATTTGTCTTTCCAGTGGTGTTGCACTGAAACGGTGGGGGAGGGGGCACCAATGCCAATTTCTACAAATTGTAGCTCTGATTGATAACAGATTACTGAATATCTGGAGTTTAAAATCAACAACATATTCCAGTGCAGTCGATAAAAACCCTCTTCAGTCTCACATTTAAGCGATTTGACCTCCAGATCTGACAAATTGAGACAAATTAAAAGTGGGATTAATCACAGCAATAACGGAGGAATTCTGCTGTTTCAAGCTTTCAGTTTTACTTAAAAAAAACTACATTTTGAACACAATCACCTTCTTCATAATGATGGTTTTAAACTGCAAAGCTTGAAACAGGTCAACGTGCAGTCTAAGCGTCCATTTTGTTTTTTTCTACTGACAATTGGATTGCTTGTCCACTCACAGACCAGATATTGACTCTCTCCACGGTGTTTCCCAGTCAATATCTCAGTCGGAAGACCTGAGCTTAAAGCAGCTTGCAGATAGTCGGCGTAAGGATGGTATCTGAATTGTTTTTCCATGAATGAACAGCCTGAGCTCCTACACTCCAGTGATGAGTCATAGTTTTGACCTGTGTCCTTACAATGTTGCTTGTGGGCACCGCCGCTGCCAGGAAGCTGTTAGGTAACTGCATGGGTTTGTATTTATAGTGTTTCCCCGCGATACATGACGAAACAACACAACGCACACACAGACACACATTCATTTGCAGTGACTCGCAGTTCCTCTGCATTTATTCCAATACATCTGTGTTTCCTGCACATTGAATTGAGCATGAGTGATATTATGAAACACAAACAGGAGCACGATCTGAGAGCATCAACTTTCTTGAGTGATTTAGATCGGAGGAACTTTTGTCTAATCTCTGAGCGGAAACAAGGATCCCAGCAATATACAGAACTGGTTTTGAGGTATTCTGTTAGCTGTCTCTCCCGAGCTGGTACTCTTTACTTCTTCACTAGCTTTTTGATGAGAGTACTCTATGGGGGTCTGAACAAACTTTGTATTCTGCAACTGTAATCATTGTTTTTATGAGAGATGCAACATGTAACTCTGCAGCCATGATCAGTGGTCAGAAGATGTTAGGGAGCCCAACAAGGGGTCGCAAGATGTTTGCCCAATTAGGATCTTAGAAAAGCCTGTATTCCTATGAAACAATCTGTGTTTTTCTTGTATAACGGTATTGTAGTTTTACCCTGTCATATCCATAACAATAATCCAAATTATTGACACTTTTAGACATGCGTCACAAAAGCTTCCAGACAGCAACTGAATTCAACAGTGCACATTTGAACCTTTTTTTGTTAATCACCAAACCTCTCAGGCCAACACGGAGTCATTTTCAATGAAAATGGTGAAAAAAACAGTTTCAGTAAGTCCTTCATGAAATCAGCACTCTGCTTTTTGAAATTTAGAGTAATGTGTAAATGTAAAGTAATGGTTGCCAACCATCAGGAAAGCAGGCAAGTGGGATGTAGGTGAACAATATAATCTGTCTTTGAGCCACAGGAGCTATACTTACCCTGGAGAAAAGGGTTTTTATCTGCCTTATATAAGAACTCTGAGCTATTACCTCTCTAAATCTAAATAGACCTTCTTCACTTGGATTCTTTGGTCTCCAAAGACCTATTAAGGTTGCTGTATTTCAGGTTATGTGCACTGTATTTATGAAGTTATGTGTTCTGTTCTATTTCAGTAACTGCCACAGGGCAGATTTCTCTCAGGAAAAGATATTGTATTATGTTTAGATATGGAGTGCGTTCATAAATCTAATGTGATGCTTTACATTAGACTGAGAGACACTGTTGAAAACAGTAGACTGTGTTCTTTCAGTATGATTCAACAAACAGGTCAAATTGTAGTTAATAACTTGACAGGACGGAGGAAACTCTCCAGAAGACACAGAATTTAACTTTCAGCATTTGCAATATATATATTTTTTTTAACAGCTCTGATGGAGCTCAGGATTAATCAGGTGGACGGCGGCTTTAACACAAACAATTTCAGTGTATGAACCTGGACTGGATGGAAGAACACAGAAAATTAATTCACGTTAGATTCGGACCGATCCTGTCTGCCTGACATTTAGATAATCAGGGAAGTTAAGCTCTCATGTACTCATGTTTCTGCTACTGTGGGGTTGGTGCAGTTAATGTTGTAGCATTTTCTTCATTAAACATTATTTTTGCATCCAATCAGCTTTTAATCACAATGTTAATTTTATGATCAGGCCACCTGATCTGCAGATTATCTAGTGGATACAACTGTGTACCGCACGTCACTGTATATCAGTGATATAGGAGGGCTAAGCCTTCTCAATCCTCTGGCATTTGGTGTAACTTTCCTTACAAGATCACACATTGTTCTCTTCGGCGTGGGGCTGGAGAGGAACAGACTCCATCACTTCACAGAATGAAGTCAGATCAATTTGTTCAAAAACATCAAAAAACACACACTTCTAATTAAGTAGCAGGAGTGATCAGAGCTCAGGCTGCATCTTCAGATTGAGCCGCTTGTTAGGTAAACCTCCTCTTATTAAGAGAGTCTGGTTAAATGTCCCAGTAATTAAAGACCCCCTGTTGCTATTTTCATCTCCACTATACACCAGACGGACAGCGACATTCCAGCGCAGACAGACGCTGACGCTCCGTACTCATGGACTCACCTCCAAAGGAGCACAATGAGGTGATGATAAGATGCATGGAGACATCAAATCTTTATATGGCCAGAGGGATGTGGGCTCGAACGCTTGCAGGATGCTGAGGAGCTACAGAGATTAATGCCCTGTCGGATAGGCCAAAGCTCCTTTATACCCTCTGGCTGCCACCAACTCCCACCTCAATTTGGAGAAGGTTGGAGCTAAGCCCAAACGGCCCTGTCTCCAGGGCAGGCTAATTTATCCACAGGCAAAAGGCATCCAGAGAGCTGGAGCGGCTGCATTTCTCACAGCTGGTTCCCCCACTGGGGTATGCGTGTGTTTACAACAGGACAACACACTGAAGTCTGCCGTTGTAAAGAAACCACTGACCAGAGGAGCAAAAAGAAAATAAAAAAATATGCACAAAAACACAGCTCTCCTGTTACTAACGTGGCGAAAATCACCTCTTGGGTCAAATCATGATTATTACTCGAATACCCAATTCTCCGACTTATGAATATTATAATGGGTGCTACATAAAGCACTTTGGTAAATGTAAGTGATTAATGTGCCAGCATGTAGTGGAGGATGTATTCAGATCATGAAGGAAAAGTAGCAACACCGTACTGTAAAAATGCTCCTGCAATCATCCTGTATTCAAAGGCATTCACAGCAAAATATGCTTAAAGTGGCCACAATCCAACTGTTACTGATTTAATTCACTCTCACAGCTCATAAAGTGTTTTAAGCTGCAGCAGCAAACTATTTTCCAGCGCGGCTTATTGCTGCCACGGCAGAAAAACAGATCAGTGTGCCGTCATAAAATGAAAAAAGTTTGTTGTTGGTAACATTCACATTATAACGAGAAATGTATCCTGTTGAAACACCTCACTATTTCCTCTGTCGTATACCATGATGTGGGTGAATACTCAATTCTGATTGGATTCTGACGGACAACTGTGGAACTACTGAGCTGCTCCAGTGAAGCTGTCTGTCCACCGTTTGAAATGAAGGCGCTATAGCCTGGATTCAAAATGAGTAGCAACAACAACAACAACAACAACAACAGAGCTGAGTCTTGTCCTTCAGTCAGCGCATCGTCCTCTGAACACCACATGACGGTTATTGTAAAGCTGCAACAAGAAGCCTTCACCATCGCCCTGAATGTACTGATACTCGGCATCACAAGTGGTTTTCTGAACGCTCCTCAACTCTCTACTCCAGGCTGAAAGTACGCGTCTTACTGTTTGTTTGTGAAATTCTTGATAATTAGTTGGGAACAGCAAGACTTGTTCTATACTGTCAACTCTGTGCAGTGTTACTGATATTTAATCTTGCTTGCATAACGTTAGATTTCATGACAGAACAGGGAAACAGAGTAATGGCTTGTGAAAAACATTAGATCTTGATTGCAAAGTGCATAAAAAAATAGCTAGGGTCTTAATTTTTTCTCTGTCATGTCATAAGTGGGATAAAGCCTGGCAAGTTGTCCATTATCAGAGACTAATGGACGGCATGGCTTCCACTACATCTGTTTATCTTGTCTTAACACAAACATGCGGCAGAACGTAATAAAAACTTCTGTCAAATATTATTCTGGTCAGATGAATTTAGTGGAGCAGAAAAGTAGAGTTTAAATCAAATACTCGTGAGCACCTACTTGTACTGACGTGAAACTGAATATACTCTTACCTTCTATGATTACTTTAAAAATGTTGAATCTTAAGTATTTGTTGAGGACTGTTGTAATCATATGATACTCTATATGTCTGTTGTCTTAATTTGTAGAAAAGACAAATCCACTCAATTGTCTTTGTGGACCGACAAGACTGACGAGTGAACTATTTCCAAACTGTCTGCCTGAATGTACTAAACTCAAAAGCTGGGATGATATGCAGAGCTCTTGTTACATGATTACATTTTCACCAGTTTCGTGATGTGAGAAAACAGATACTTCTCTTGGCCGGGCGTGAAAAGGTTCCTCTGCTCCAAAACAAGATCATGTTTTAATGAAAATGCAAAACCCTGGTGGAGTTTTCTGTATCGCAAAGCAAAGAGAATGAGTCTGAAAATGGGTTTTCATCCCTCGTGGTGCTTACCAACAGGCATCTAATTTCAATCCTAATTAAAGAAATTCGTGAATAATTAATAGGAACCATGAGAGAGTGCATCACAAAGGCTCATTATGCAGGATACTTTGGAGTTATCGAGGCACATATGGTAAATTTGGACATTATGACTCAATCAAGAAAGACATCACTTGTGTTGTTTTGCTCCTCTGCGGCTACATTTACATGCAAGCAGTCGACCCAACCAGATGCTGGTTCTACTTATGGATTGCACTTTTAACAGCTTGTGTTTGTTTGGTTAAAGAGAGGAAACTTGAATGCAGAGGGTGTACAGTTATAGTTTTCCTAAAAAGTAAAGTATTGTGTTTATTTTGTTTATTTATTAGACAGAGAACTCGCCGGTTTTGTCCTAAATGTGGTATTACCAGACTTACACTGATTTCTCTGCAAGACTCGCTTGACATAATGTCTGAATTTTTGATAATGTTCATTTTTTTTTGAATGGTTCAAACTGAAAAGGAAGCTTTTGCGTTGCTCAAAGCACAAACATTGTGAAATTGTGGTCCGAAGCGACAACAACAGACACGAGACGAGATCTGTTTCACTCTAATTAAAACACAAATCTAAATCAACTGAACTAGATAATAAGTTCCTGGTCAGAGTTGAAAGCGTGGCCCAGGAAATGTCCATCATGCAGTGATTCCATTATCCTCTAGTCTCTGCTGGGTACTAATGAGCCGACAACGCCCCCCCAATGAGCCTGCAGCTGCTGTTCCTGGTACACACACACACACACACACACACACACACACACACACCAGTTCACACTGCCTTTTTGATATGAGAGGACACGTTTTGACTCCATGTGCATCACCCTAAAGTGCCTTCTTTCACGTCAACACAACGCGGCCGTGGCAGGTGTAGATCTGAACCGAAACACAGGCGACAAACTTGTCTTCGAATGAACTCAGCAGCAGAGTTTTGGGAACGTCGTGTTCCCTGGTGCCAAGCGGCGGGTCGATTGATGCGCCGGTATGGCCCCGCGCTGTCAGCCGGGGCATTTCTCTTTCCCCAACACCGTCAACACAGAACCCACACCTTTAAGCTGAAGTGTGGGGTGTGTGTGTGTGTGTGTGTGTGTGTGAGTGGGCGTGTTGAGACTGGAGGGGGGTACAGAGAGACCTGATTGCAGTCTCTATGGTAACCTGTTGGCATACCGCCGTGTCTGGAAGGCTTTAATGGCTTGTCACCGCCGTGAGAGCAAAACAGCTGTATGGCTTCTACGGCACAAACCTGGCAGGCAATCAAAAGCTGCAGAGGAGACAAATGTTCCTGCACCTTGGTCCAACACTTGCTGCTGTAAAGAGGGTGTTTTCACTGTAGTGCATGTGAAAGGTCTGTCTGCAGGTATCACCTTCAGCATAATGTACTGTTTAGTTCAACCTGACAACCCATTCATGAGGAGCAGTGGGCAGCCATTACAAAGCCGGTTCATTGGCAATAACTGAATTAACTTAATATACATACAAGTTGTAACGCTGCAAATCCACACTTCATACATTAAGGGTTGGGAACCTCCAAACATCAGACATAAATGTCAAATACTTCGGCTTTGGAATAGACAGAGGTTGCAAAACTACACACTCTCTATTCATGCAGTGATGGTGGAAGCTGCCATACAAGGTGCTCATCAGGAGACATTCGGGGTTCAGTATCTTGTTCAAAGTTGCCTCGATACTGAACCAGAGTGACGGTGAAATCGAAAATGAGCTTTATCATTCGGTTTGTCTTTCCTGTCAGATCCCTGTTTCTTTTCTGAGGATGTACTTCTTACTAAAATGGCCTCCACTTACGCTGATATCTTCCGGCTGGATGATTACGAAAACTCGAGTTGTGCTTCAGGAAGAGAAGCTTTTTGTGAACTTCGGGGGAAAGGCAGAATCTTTTGTTCAAAGACTGACATGAGCATGACATGAAAATAAAATAAATCAAATGGAATCACGTATATGTTTCTGATGGTGGGGGAGCCAGAGCACTTGGAGGAAACAGGCAGGGTGGAGAACACGCAAACTCCAGTCAGGAATCGAACTCAGGACCTTCGTGCTGTGAGGCGACAGCTCTGATGCCCAACACAATGAATCCTGAGCTTTCGTTTCTGCATATGAAGGTTTTGGTGTACAGAAATGTGGCAGCCTCAGTTTATTATCATTACAGTTTGCAAGTATACAAAATTCAGCTGTGTATTTGTGTGTAGATGTGTGTGTATCAAAAGCTGTTCACCACAAACTGATGCTCTGGTGCCACCTAGTGGAGAATACATGTCACTACTTTGACAGAACTGAGTGACTGTTTCGCTCCACATCAACTCAGATAATAACTTTTAATTTGTTATAATGTGTTTTGCTGTTTTTACTGATGTGTAATGTGTACAGAGACTCTGTGTGAGGTTCACTTTATGTAAACTGTCATATAGTTGAAACTGGGGTTGATGATTGCAGTCTGATAAACCCTTGTCACTCTTGGGCTATTGTGGCCTTTACTGAATACTTTTGCTGTAGCCTTTTTTAATTTAACATAACTTTTTTTCATAACCTTCTTTTTAATCATATCTCCATTTCTATTGGCTCTAACATGGAGTTTATAACTGGTACTTTCGACGGAAATAGAACCGCTCTAGGTGACTCTAGTTTTTATGCTACGCCATCTTGAAACAGTCTTCTGATCTGATATCAATCAAACTGGATGAATTCATCTCAAAATTTGGATTTTAAAACAGAAACTGGTATTTTATGGCATGTTAGTATTTACTGCAGTTTTTGTTACATTTAAATGTTGTTTTTCAAAACTCAGATGTAGAGATTCAGATGGTTTTAATGCCACACATGAGGAGAGATTGGGTACAACATTTATAAAAACATAAAACGTGATAAAAGGAAAGTGTGATATAACTGGTGAGGATGTGGGAAAAATACTGCATATTATATCTGTTACACATGTTAGACAAACGAATGTCTGATGTTAACATTGACTGGATAAACAAAATACTAGAATTTGCTGGAAAGAATTAACAAAAACATCAAATTAAGTTCAAATTTGTTGTTTGTTTGTTTTGTGCCTTTTGCACTTTCTCTGTGTCATCATTCATTGCAAAATTCAAAGAAAAAAGTCTGTACATTTAGGAGTTTTGGAGAATTGTTGAATGCAGTTAAAGACCTTTAAAGGTACCCGACACCGCTCAGTAAAGCTCCTGCAGCCTCTCGGGGTCGTGGGCTCGACCTCTCAGTCAACAGTTGGGTCTTTTTTTTGCTAAAAACACTGCCGGCCCACACTGTTCGGCCCGAGGCCTCAGAGACTAAATTAGCTCGTGAAAAAGTCAGCTGTGCAACACCTGTTGGATCTTAACACAACCACACCCACCCTGACAACATGACTTTTCACTGTTGTTCAGTTAACAATGAAAAAACTCAAAATTCAGCCTTTAAGAGACATCGATTTCAAAAAATAGTTCTGTGTGTGACGAAGTTAGACTGAAGTGAGAAACTTGATCACAGTCATGAAAATAACGTCACTGGACTCCAAAAGATATTAAAATACGTCTTGATTTATTGGAAACAAATTACATTTTGGCACCTTATCTGAAGACTTTTACAACTTTAATCACAGATTTTAACATGTATCATGGACGAAGCACAAAAAACACTGTCATGTGTAAAGACAAAACAACCATGAACCTTATTCTAGACGAGTGGTGGAACTAACACCACCACACATCCCGTCAGAGTTAAGTCTTCAACCACAGTTCTGAAGTGGTGAATAACCGCATCAGAAAGTTACAACAATCAGACACGAGCAGAAACACAATCCCTGGGAAAGCTTTGTACGATACGGGGCACCAGATAGTCCAGAAACAACTCGTCCAGTTGCAGAGGAGCGGCTCTTACTTCCAGGAGCCTGACTTGCCCTTTGCCCCGCGGCTCGTCTTGGATGCTTTGGAGCCCCTCTGGTGATCGCTGACTCGGTTCCGCAGCACGTAGATCTCGTACTTCTGCCTCTTCAGCTTCTCGGCCAGCTCGAACTTCTCGGCGTGCAGCTGGTGGAGCCACTGCCAGAGGTCCTGGGCCTTCTCTGCCAGCTTCTCCTGGTTCAGGTGGTCGATGTTGAGCGGCTTTTTGCGGTCCATCAGGGCCTTCTTCTTCTCCTCCCTTGCCGTCAGCTTCTTGCCCTTCTTCTGGTCCACCTTCTGCAGGTAGCCGCCGAAGGACTTGTTGGTGAATATAGCCTTTTTCTTTGCCTCCTCCTCGGCGCGCAGTTTGGCGGCCTCCTCCTCGCGCCTCGCCCTCTCCTCGGCCAGGCGGGTTTGGCGCTCACGATCCTGCTCACTGCGGACTCGCTGCTGTTCTGCCCTGTCGGCCCGACGGCGTTCGATGCGGTTCCTCAGAGCGATCAGCTCTTCCTCCTCTTTCTGACGGCTGGAGAAATGCACCTCTATGAGGGACTGGAGGTCGTTGAAATCCTTTTCGACCCTCTTGCGGTGCAGGTCGTCAAAATCGACCTTCTCACCATCAGGGAGCTTCGGAGGAGCGATATTTGGCACGTAGGTTGTCTTGTGCCGTGGTTTGGACTCCTCTTCCTGCTCTTCTTTCTTCTCTGTTTCATCATCCTGCTGTTCTTCCTCTTCCTCAACTTCTTCTTCCACCTCCTCCTCTTCTACCACCTCCTCCTCCTCCTCCTCGTACTCCTCGACAATTTCCTCAGCGTCTGACATGATGGAGGCTTTCTAGGGAAGAGGAAGCAGGACGAACACCAAGACCAGCTGGTGTCTTGCACACAAAGAGGCGACGGTGGTCTCGGGCTACAGCTTTTTAAGGGTTCGTCTTTACCATGTGACCGGAGCCTGAGGGAAGTCTCCAGAGTGCAGGTCAGCAGCAGGGCGGATTTTTAGACAGATGGAATAATCTATTTTCTCCTCGGCAAGACTTGTCAGCCACACATACCCCCCACTCATCCCCTGACGGACCCCCCTCTCTGCTCTGTACTCTGACCCTGCAGCGCTCCTCATTCCTTTGTAAGGACAAGATGAGAGACTATTTCAGATACACAACAGATGCACACACACACACACACACACACTTGTGCTCTCTCTCCGACTCCCGGTATCATCCACGACTAATAACATCCACGCTGAGCCTCTGGGAGCAGAAAAATGCAGCACAACTCAGAGCGTCTCTCTAATCCGGCGTGATAGTTTAGAAGCCAGCGGGGCAAAGCATGCGATGTTTAAGAACTTCCATTAACAAAGCGCGCTGGAATCCTTTAAGTACGTCAGAGCCGGTGAGGATTTTAACAGACAGGAAGTTACAGCTGTCATGTTTTTTCCAAAATGAGTCCTTATCTAGAAAACCCCGCGGTCTGTAAGCATTAACAAACTAAGATGTGAGGTGCGAGTTAGAAAACTAAACTCTGAGCTGATCTCCGTTAAGAATATAAACCCAGTTTGGCCCTTAGAACTTTAGGAAGCAGTCAGCTGGTCAGACCAAACTCTGAGATTTGCGGTATTGCCATTTCTCTCTTACCTTACTTAAACATATTTGTGGAAGAAGTCATTTTAAGTCTTGATTGACGGGATGATGAATTTGACATAACATTTATTTTTATATGAGATTTTGATGTATGACTTTTTTTATTTCTTTTGGTGACTGTCAAATTGTTTATGGATGTTTATAACTAGGGATGCACGATATATATATCGGACCGATAAATGATCAACCCAGTAATGGTAAATTAACATTATCGGTTATTGGCAGATATTGAAGTCATATCCGATTAACATTACCGATAACACAAAGCCAAATTGCTTTAGGTGACTTAATAAGCAGCATTTACACACACCAATTTAAAGTTGGTTTGCCAGCTGCCAATAAACACAGAGAAGAAGAACAACAACAACAATGGTGTTGTTGCGTTTCTAACGTAGAGCTACTGCCACACACAATCATAACTTGCAATACATGTATGTATGAATCATTTTCTAACTGAGGTCTCACTGATATAATTTTATTTTCCATGTGTGGACTAGATTACTAACATGACACACGGTGAGGTCGTCTCTCTCTCTCCGCTTTGTCTGTGAATCCACTACTTTGAATTTCCCCCTCTGCATGAAATGAGCTGCCCTGCCCTGAATACAATTCATGTAACACTTGTTGTAATATGACCAATATCCCCCATAAGGCTTTAAGCCCCGAGCACTCATCGACTTCGCTGACGTCACCTGGTGTTTGAGTGTTAGAGCCTGGGAGGGGGCCGCAATGGTGTAATGGGAATTGTGACGTTTCACTTCACTGTGTGGGCCTTTAAATTGTGCATTTTAAATCATATAGCTTTATTATTAAAACAAAAACCGGGAGAAACACAAAAAGAAACATATTCAGGGAGAAGGTTTCATAAAAGCACATCCATTTTTTGTTGTTTAATAAACTTCTTTACATAGCACTTAGTGAAGTTTTTATTCTTATTATTAGTCAGTTCAGTGTTGGTATTTGTGTACCAACAGTTATTTCTGTTAAGAAAAGGACCTTCAGTAAGAACAATGACATTGAAGATGAGCCTCACTGCTCCGGCCTCGTCTCCACTTTGGAATGTAATTAAAACATTCTTGCTATTGGAGGCTTTCTGCTCTCAGCGCTGAGCGGATTAAAGCGTAATTGCTCCCACGGGGCAACATTTAAATGCTGATGTCAAGAATTTGTGTTCCCACGTCTTGAGTTATTAGTGGAAAAGGACAAACGCAGTTTTTAGAGGATGAGATAACTGACGGGGAGGGACAGGTGCTCCGTTGCGTCTGAGAATCCCAATTAAAGTTTTCAACGCGCCTCCTTAGGATGAACATTCTGACATTATTGTGCTGTTCTTGTATGTGGCAGACGACACATCATCTCCAAACAGGGGGGGGTCATGTTTCAGTAATATAAATCTTCTGGAGCCTCGTCGGAGTGAAGATGGACTAATTGAGGTCTTAGAGGAGCAGAAAACAGATCTTAGTGCCTATGAGAGTGTCTCATGTCTGTCTCATCCCACAGTGGACTGATGAGCGCCACTAAAACATGCCTGTGCACAACATGAGGACAGCAGGTGGCTCCAGTGTAATCAAAGCACTCCGGGCTGCTGGTGGCGAGGGACAACTGTGTCTATCAGCAAAGAAAGGCACCAAATGACCGCTATTAATAGAAACACCCTCTGCTGTTCAACAACATGAACAAACAGAGCGATGCAGTGAAACGCCTGCATGTTTAAATTCAATGCGACGGCCATCACATTGATTGTTGTTTGTCAGGAGGCTCGTATCCTGCTTGGACACTTTTAAAATAAAAGTTGCTTTGTATAAACAATGAACCAGAATCCAGAATAAGATAGTAACTTGTTGTGTTCAAATCAAACCAGTGCTTCTCCTCAGACTGAGTCATGAAGTTTTTCTCAGACAGGAACAGTCTGTGCAGGAGGCCGTGGTTTCACAGCGACCTCATCTGGTCAGACCTGAGCAGTGCAGTTAAATGTGTCAGCAGTGTTCAAACAGTATATTTGCATCTGGGGTTCAAAAGCATTCAAGTGAGTAACAGAAATAGTAATCCATAGCTCGTTTACTTCCCATGCTGATTACTAATGCTGACTCAGTGTGTACACTGTTTTTTAAAAATTGTTTATACCAATTTGTAAATGCTCGATAATGTTTCTTTGCTGATAGATAAACCAGTTTTTTAGAATGTGGTTAATTACACTGTACAATATATAACAATCCGAAGGGGAAAACGTTTTTTTATTTTTTTTAACTTTATCATTATTATCATCTATAGTTGTTAATTAAAAGCCTTTAGATAACTTTTACCTCTAAACTATTCTCCTCTGAAGTATTCCAGCAGAGTTCATGTGAGGTTAGTGTTAAGTTTAGTGAGAACTTGTTAAATCAGACACTCCATAGAAAAGGCAAGCAACATGGGAACTGTCAAACGTATACTAATAGATTACAACCACATGAAGAAACCACAAATATGTTTAACAAACCATTTTTTATTACTTGTAATGCAAACATAAATTGTTGTTTGCTGAATATGTGCATACATTTTAAAAATTTACAAAGTTATGTGTAACTATTTACATTTAAATGCAGGCAATGCTCAGGACTGCCTGAGCTGCACTGCCTGCTCCACATTCAGCTTCTCCTCATTGTTTTGACTCATTAAACAAAAAAACGTCTCCACTACACACTAAACACACTACACCAAACACTACATAACACACTAACTATACACTCCAAACACGCTAAATGACACAAATCTCTCAGCTCTCAATATCGCTGTCTCTACACCAGCCGTCGTTTGCCTGTCAATCATCCGCCGACGTCCCTCCCACTTCCTGTTCCTCTACAACCAAACTTGTTACCGTTTCTTCTGCACCAGACACAAAGCAAACGTGACGGCAATGTTCGCGAAAAAGCGTGACGGACATTATTTACCCTAAATCCGGTTTTGGACGTGCCGGTGCGTCCGGTCCGTCGACTCGGGATGAGGGCCGTGTGGGCTAGCGGCTAGCAGCTAGCAGCTAGCAGCTAGCTACAAACTAACATCCACAGATTCTGATTCCACTTTGTTGTCCGCGCGTCTCCAGATCCCCTCAGACCCGAACAGACTCGGTCCGGACTTGTTTACTCTCATTAATCCACAACAGTCAGTTTAGATGCACAGAACAGAACGGACCAAACCACCGCAAAAATCCCGGTCCAGCTCGCACCGCTGCAGGTATAAATCCGCTTGTTTCTTAAGCCTGGTTTATGCTTCTGCGTCGCGGCGACGGCGTAGCTACGTCGTCGACCCTACGCCGTCATTGAGCATTCGAAGTTCTGCGTCGAGGGAACGCGTTGTACATGGTGTCGGTGGACGTCATCAACGTCAGTGATTCAGGTTTGTTATGCACGTAGTCAGACAGGCAGCGGTGCGAACGGAGCTAACAGCTGTCTGACCGAGAAGTTTCTCCCTTTACTTCGCTGTTAGTTGAATCAAATGACATTCACGCTGTCTTTAACTGTCCGTGCGAACCAGTCCGCAGCCTTGTGTGTCTGTTTGTGTGTCTCTGACTCTTGCGTGTTGACGTTGTGTGTCGCTAATCCGGCTTAACAGTGAAGCTGCTGTTTGACAGATTAAGTTTGAATGTACAGAACTTGAGCACACGACAGGTTTTCATGTGGTTGCCGCTCATACCACAAAAACGTTAAAATTGGCGGTGTTGTTATACTATTGACCGGAAAAGCAATTGCTGGAAATGACGTTCTGAGTGGACCAATCACAGTCCTTGTGTTCGCGTCTTGACGCGTTGACGTGACGCGTAGTCAGGATTTTTTTGGAGGCGCACGTCAGGCTACGGCGTAGGGTCCGCGTAGGGGTCTGCGTCGACGACGTAGCTACGCCGTCTCCGCAACGCAGAAACATAAATCAGGCTTTAGGGTCGTGGGTGGCGGTGAGCTCTGCAGTGATTGGCTCTGGTGGGCACGTGACTGTGGTGGCTACGGTTAGCAATGCTAGCGGAATTTGTAAAGCATTTATGAAATAAATTATTAACAGTATCATTGCATTCCAAACAAATGCGATGTTGCACACCCTTGAACCATGCAGCAGCCATGTTGAAAGTCTCAGGTCAGTCTGATCCTGATCCGCAGAGATATTTGAGGCACACACACACACAGACAGACCGAGTAGAATTTAACCTGAAAACAGGTTGGGTGTGGCATTCTTGTGGCCCCTCTAATTCAGTGCAATTGCAGTTTTCATTTGAATTTGCAGACCTGTTCATTTTTTGCCTTAGTGATTTTCATTGCTAGATGCCATCTCTCTATTTCCAACCTTGTAAATACAAAGCTTTTTTAAACTGGAGTTGTTGGAGCAACAGGTCTGTCAGCAGACAAATAATGGTATGTGATAATAGAAGTAAAAAGGAAGTTGTTTTTCTCTCGATCAATGTACAGTAGAAATGACTTCATGTCTGCCTACAGCGACCCAGATTTACCCGACCCTTTACACCAAACACTTAACGTTTACCAGAGTCTGACTACACCCAAGTCTATCTTAACAGCTCAAGCAGTTGCAGGAGAATTTAAATGTGCCCACACTAGATGTTGCGTGTTTTGTTGGTGGTCCATACTATTTGTGCCTCCAGATATCATTAAAGATTAAAAAATAAGATAAGTAGAAGAACGAGGTAGATAGAGTCTTTCTGTCAGGGCGTATATCACTTCACTGCTAAAAGAAAAGACAGCAGACTCACTTGTTCATTGTTTACATTTTTATATTCAGTGAATTATTTTCATTTAAATATTAATACTGACAATCAGTGAGACATAAAAAATCTTTCAGTGATTGTCTGAGAACAAATTCCTTCTTAGGTTAGTTCATCATTGTCTTTCCTGATGCCTTACTTTATCACATGTGCACATTTGGTTACATTTCACTGCAGCAATGTGGAGAAATGTCACCTCAAAATCACCTCCATAATTAATAAACTCTATATAAAGTATCCTGACTTTTGACCTTACGTAAAGCCAAGTCCTTCAAGGGCAAGGGCACTGCATAAAGGAAACTAAGATGTTGTTTTTTCATGACATGGACTCATAACCAGGTGAAGTTTGGGGTATGTGCATGTCATTGTCAATATGAGCGTGTGTGTCAGTGCACAAGGGCAAAACAAGTTGGTTCTCTGAGTTTCAGGCCCTAAATGTTAGCCAGAGAGTTAGAGTCAGTTTCCCCCAACTCACATTCAACAGAGCATGTTGGGAACATTCAGGTGTTTGGGGATTAACAGACAAAATCAATTTGACAAATACACTTTTCCTTTAAAGTGTGACGAATGAACCATCCACTGTCTGCCTCAAGAAACCAGGCAGACATTTCTAATGACGTCTTTTTATTTTAGCCAATTAAAATGCCCCTTCACTCCCATCACGTTTTCTTATTGTTTCAAGCCTTTGTATTTTCATGAGTCAAAGCAAACAGCAAACCTCTATTGATACTCTAAACAAAGAGTGAATGAAAACACATTTGTGCATGTGTACTACATCTGTGCAGGCCTCTGTAAGAATGTTACCATGGACTTAGAAGTCTTTGGACATGCTCAAAGGGAAAACATGTGGAGCCATCTTGTGGCAGACACAGTGTAATTTGAGTATTTCAGTATTGCATTGGGTTACTTGAGAAAGTGTCAGACGATGAGCTTGAGGCAAGATTCTTGAAGAGAGGTAATAATAATAATACATTTAATTTTTATTGCGCCTTTCAGGGTACCCAAGGACACTTAACAAAATAGAACAAACAAAACAGAGAATAAATGGAGAAACAAAAAATACATATAAGATAAAAAAAATAGAAAAGTTGATTGATTTTGCTGGTTCTAGAGCTGATAGGCCTTATTAAAAAGATAGGTTTTTAAGTCTCTTTTGAAAGTCTCCAAGGAAGTCTGTTTGCGAATTTCAGCTGGGAGAGTGTTCCAGAGAGTGGGGGCTGTCACACAGAAGGCTCTGTCGCTGAGGGTTTGTAGTTTGGTGTGAGGGATGGAGAGCTGGTGTGTGCCTGACAAGCACAGCGTCCGGGACTGGGTGGAGGGGTGGAGGAGGTCAGACAGATATTGGGGGGCGAGGGAATGGAGAGATTTATAGGTCAGGAGGAGAATTTTGTAGGTGATATGTGATTTAACTGACAGCCAGTGAAGGCGGATGAGAGTGGGGGTGATGTGTTGCCAGGGCTTGGTGCGGGTGAGGACCCTGGCAGCAGAATTCTGCACATACTGGAGCCTATCCAGGGTTTTGGAAGGTAGAGCTGAACGTGCCCAAGACAACTTTCAAATTCAAATTAAATGTAGCATGTAATGCATCAACCAAGAGCACGTGTATGTGTAGTCTGCCTGTAGCAAACACAAAGATCAGTTACTGAAAAATGTCCAGTTAATATTGAATAATGGGACACAAACTATCTATTGCATTCTAGAACTGGTTACCATGGTTAATGATGCGTTTCTATGGTTACTGTAGTTCTAACATTTCAACATTCTAGAACTGGTTACCATGGTTTCCGAAGCATTTCCATGGTTACTCTAGGCCAAACATTGCATTATACTGGAACTGGTTACCATGGTTAATGATGCGCTTCTATGGTTACTGTAGTTCCAACATTTCAACATTTTTGAACTAGTTACCATGATTAATGATGCGTTTCTATGGTTACTGTAGTTGTAACATTTCAACATTCTAGAAATGGTTACCACGGTTACCTCTCCTGGTCATTCTCCTCTACACAAAAATTGTTACAAGTATCCTCGAACTTTAATCTAAAATATGATTAAACACTATAAGTGATATTTTTATTTTGTAAGTGAATTGTAAATGAGCACAGAGTCATTTAGTGTGCTTACTTAAAGTCGAACGTAAAAATAGTGCACTCTAATGTTCGACAACTTAAGAGCGTTATCCACGAGGTGTGTCTGCAGTGCCTCTATAACACAGGGTCAGTTTAATGTTTCTGATATTTGACTCCTTTTGTTGTGACGAAGGGTTTCGGCCAGGACCCAAAAGCAGGGAGAGCGGAGGCAGTAGTTGAAAGTTACAGGCTTTATTGACAAGGGTTCGTACAGAGGTGTGGGTAACGCAGGGGAAGCTCGCCTAGCTGGCCAACAGGCCGGCAGGCAGGTTGGCAGTCCGGCAGGTAGATGAGCTGGTGGACAGGTGCAGGCAGGCAGAGGTGTAGAGACGCTGGAGTCCCTCTGCCAAGGAATGGGGACACAGGAATACACACTCATGAGACGTGACTCACTAACGAAACACTCTAGAGCGTAGAAAAATACACGTTGAACACACCCGTACAAAAACTAGCACTACAGCTAGGAGCACTTGATTTAGTCACCGTAACTGGCGGAACAATCTGGCATCAGAGTGGAGACATGACCGGGCTTAAGTAACAGGGGGATGATGAATGGGATGAACTGCAGGTGCGCCTCTCCGCTGGAGCCCACACAGCTGACACGCCCACAGATCCAAACGCCGGGAGACGGGAGCTGGTGAGGGAAGACAAACAGGGGAAAAGCACAAAAAACACACAAAAAACACCCAAGACACCCGACTGCCCCCACTCAGACTATGACACCTTTACTAAAGGGTGGGGCACCATTATTTACAGTGCCACATTGAGGTTACACTTTGAAAAGAATGAGAATGTAACAGAATATAGATTTATAGATATATAGATAATTTTTTATTTCGAATTAGAATTGGTCGTGGGAACCTGAGCACCAGGAGAAAACCCACAGTTTGACCTGAGACATTTGGGTGGTGTCTCAAGTCATTTTTCTTGGGCAAGTCAAGTCAAGTGGAGACAGTGGACAGAAATTCAGCGGTGTTTTTTCAATGAAATGTTGATTTCATTAGGAAAACCTGAGCACCAGGCGAAAACCCTTCTGTTTGAGGCTGATTCCGGAGCCACTGTCGACCGATTGCCAAGAAATGTTCTCAGTTTTTCTGGATGGGATGAGTCAGATGGAGGGGGGGGTCACAGCGGGATGGAGAGAGGTGGGAAGAGAGGTGGTGATGATGAGGTTTGAGGGGGAGAGGTGAAGGAGTGAGGAAGATGGAGAAACGGTGGAGAGGTGAAGGAGGGGAAGTTGGAGAAACGGTGGAGAGGTGAAGGAGTGAGGAAGATGGAGCAACGGTGGAAAGGTGAAGGAGGGGAAGATGGAGCTACTGTTGGCATTCTATTGAACAACCAGCAGCCTGCTCCACCTTCGCGTCGCTTTCACATTGATCTCCACCGTTCTTTCTTTCCTTCTCCTTTCTTTTCCTTTCCTTTTTCTCCTCCTTTGCTCTCTTTTGGAGCTCCGCCTTCATCTGTGCTTCTTTCTTCTTCATTTCTTTCTCCTGAAGCTTTTCCAGCTTCTGTTTGCCTTTCAGGTCCTTGTCCTCTTCTTGTTGTTTCCTTTTCAGGTCTTCCATTTCTTGTTTTTGCTTTATCTGCATTGCTTTCTTTTCTTTCTTCCTCATCTTCTTATCTGTCGTACTTTGCTGTTTCACCTCAGTTTCCTCCTCCATCCTGAAGCAGATGTCCTCTGGTTCTGTCTTGTCCATGTCCACCTGGCTTACTGTTACCTCCAGGATTTGTTGATTCTCCTCCAGCTCCTTGGTTGTTTCCTCCACCTCTTGGTTTGTTTCCTCTACCTGTGATATTTTCTCCTCCCTGCTGTGTTCTTTCTCTAGCTGCTGTCTGATCTTCTCCTCCAAAGCGTTGCATTTTGCCTGCCAGTCATTGTTTTGCAGCAGACATTCCGTTGTCTCTTTCTTGCTCTCCTTCAGTTTCATGGAGAGCTCCTCCAGCTCTTTCTTTTGTTCCTCCATCTGCTCTACACTCGTCTTCCAGCTCTGTTCTTTGACCTCCAGCTGGCTGAACTTCTCCTGCAGAGTTTCATATTTTGTCTGCCAAGCCTGGTCGCTCTGGACAAATTCAGCTTTGTTGTTTGTCAGCTGGTCTGTGGCCTCCGTGAGCTTGTTAGAGAGACACTTATTCTCCTTCTTGAGATGAAGGATTATGTCGTCTTTCTGCTGGAGCTCCTGCTCCAACTCCTCCAACTGCTTCATCTGCAGGTCGATCTGGAGCAGAATGCTCTTCTGTTTGTCGAGGTCTAGCTGGAACATGTGATTGTTTTGCTCGGACAGCTTTTGTTTTTCTGCCTCCAGTCTCGCTGCCACGTCGTCCTTCTCCTGATTGCTCCGGTTCTTGAGGCTCTCCACCTGCGCCTCGCGGAACTGGAGATCTTTCTTCAGGTTTGAGATCGTGGCCTCATGAGATGCGATGATCTCATACTTGCTTTTGAACTCGGCCTTGAACTCTCTCTCCCTGAGATCCATAAGACCCTCAAGCCTTTCAAGCTTATACTTGAGGTTGTGGATGGTGTAGCTCATGGCCATTTTCTCCTCCTTCCAGGGTCGACGAGGACGCTCAGAGTCAGAGTTGACCTGAGGGCCCTCGCCCTGGTGAGATACGGGATGAGCTTGTGGAGCAGCGTGATCCACCTGCTCCATCTTTTTTGGGTTGTTTCTCCTTTTGTTCTGTCGATACATGTCGGTGATCGTGGTTGACTGTGAAAACAAAGGAAGAAGGTATTAGCAGGAGTTCAGTGGATTAAACAAACTGTCAGGTTTTAGGTAAAAGGGAAAACTCAGGATGAAGGAGGTGGACCCAAACACAGTTAGACAGGAGGCTTAAACTCCTCCTAAAACTTAAATGGGCATGAAAAATCCAAACATGACACAGCAAAAAAACAGGAATCGTGACACAAACAAGTGTTACTCACTGAAGATGTTTTCTCATCATCAGTTAACTTAATTGTTTTATCACAAAAAGACTTAAAACAAGAGTTTGAACTAATTAATCAAGTAAATTTAAATATTGAAAGCTTACTTACACAAAGTTGAAATGGCCCTGAAGTCTTCAAAAGTGTGGATATTTGTTGTAGACTGTTGTTTGTAGAAGATCAGCAGGCTGATTCCTCCTCAACTGTGGTCTAAAACAGGTGTTTTAAGATGTTAAAATGGCTCTGGTCTCTAAAGATCGTCTGGATGATTCTCCTCGACTGTGGTCCAAGACACGGCTGTGAAACTGTGAATGTTAGATCTGGTCTGTAAAAAATCACCTGGACAATGCTTCTCGACTGAGGTCTAAAACACCAATGTGAAGCTGTGAACTCAGACCAGCTCTAAACTTTCTGGTGTTCCAACAGCGGAATTCTCGAGGTCGCTTTCATTCTGAGGCTTTAGATCAAAGCTTTAGAATGGAAGCATCATTCAAACTGTGTGTGTGTGTGTGTGTGTGTGTGTGTGTGTGTGTGTGTGTGGATGTGTGTGTGTGTGTGTGTACTTCTTTGTGTGTTCAGAGAGATTTTTAAGTTATGTTTTGACAGATGTTAGGCTTTATTATTTCCCCGTCTGATTTAAGTTTCTAACACTTCGAATAAATGACTATGCACTGATATGATTTAAGTCTAACACACTGTGATTTAATTGATATACACTAACAAACTGTATTATTAAAAGAGTTGCACTGACAATCTGTATCACTTAAGAGTTGTACATATCCTGTTGATAAATGAGATTGGTCGCAATTGTTAATCCTTTTTATGAGGGATTAATACATTGGAGAGGAAAGCCAGGGTATGAGAAAGAACACAGCTCCTTTCTTTTGGTCATAGATAAGAAGTTTGTTTAAAGCAGAGAGTGCTTTTCGTAAGAAGAGGCCAAGATCACATGAGATTGTCAGATGATGAACATACTACACTAATTTTTGCCTGCACTTTAGGGCTGCCTGATAAATTGAATTCTCACTGTCATCGAGATATGAACATGTGCGATAAACACATTGCAAAAGACTGCCTGACACGTGATGAATAAGAAAAATCATTTTGTTTACATGCACCATGCATGCACATTGAGCATGCTAACATTTAGCCTATCACAAGGGCCAATCAGAAGAATCCACAGCTAGCTGTTAGCTACCCTGACAAAATTAATCAGCATCAGTTTGGTGGTGATTGCCAGGTTATGATGACACATATTATTATCCTTACCTTAGCAGTGAGGTCCTGATGCACAAAATGTGACATAGTTGAAGATTCTGGTCTGAGACTGATGAGGAAGCAGCAGCAGGGTTGGTGCTGGGAGGTCCGGAGGTTTTACTGGGATCAGTTGATGCAGTTTTCTGAAGAAGGATCACTGTGCAATCTCCCAGGCCTGTAACTTTGGGGAGAATCATCTGACTGGTGATGAAGTGAGACGATGTCTTTGCTGATGGAGCCATTCCCAACTGGTTCTCTTAGCCAAGGCCCACTTTTTGTTTCGGGCAGCTGAAGGACACAAACAAGAGCAGCGATGGTTGAGAATAAGCTGCAGATGTAAACAAGAAATTCTGGAATTGTTGTTTAAATACGTATGATTATAGCCTGACCAGAACTGGACTTTTGAAGCCAATACAAATATTGAGATTAGTTTGTTTATATCAGCCATTAGTACATTTTTAAACATTAACAGTCTTGACACAAATACCTTAGATTTTATCCAGTCTAGTAGCATGACTATGAATGGCAATGTTAGTCTGTCAGCATGTCCAGTGTCCCTTTTTTCCACAAATCCAAGGTGGCAACCCTAGTATGGGTTCATATGTTATGTTACAAGCTAGCATTTAGTTAGTGATAAAGTTATCCTCTCATGCCCTATTAGCTGCATAGTAGCTAATGTAAACTAGCAAAAACAGCATGTATTCATAAATATGCCACTTAGTATTCTGTTAAGCTATTACCTCTTCAATGCTAGCTTACGTTAGCTTATAGTTTAGCTTCAAAACAAAGCCAAAGCCTACGTTTAGGCTAATTAGGTAACTGATGCTAAGGTCCCTGCTGAAAACACAGCATAGACCAGCACCAAAACACAACATATGCTGGTCATACTGGTGACCAGTCACTAGCAAGACCAGCATATGTTGTGTTTTGGTGCTGGTCTATGCTGTTTTTTTCAGCAGGGGTCAGTTTATCAGTGTTTTCTGTCGGTTTATGTGTTGATGGTATACATTCAGTTATAGCTAGTATATACATTGTTGTAAGGCCATCCTCTTAGCTGCTGTGTCACTAACGTAAACTTATGTAAACAGTTTTATTTTCAGATATGACACTTATTATTCAGTCAAGTTGGTAACCCTATAGATAGTTACATGCTAATTTACGTTAGCTTATAGTTTAGCTTCAAAACAAAGCTGAGGCCTACAGTTAGGCTAATTAGGAAACTGATGGTAACATCATTTATTAGTGTTTTCTGTCGGTTTATGTGTTGATGGTATACATTTACTTATAGCTAGAATATAAATGATTGTAAGTAAGTAAGTAAGTAAACTTTATTTCTACAGCGCCTTTCACAGACCAGGGTCACAAAGCGCTTTGACAAACAGAAATACACAGTTAAAAAGTAAATACAAATTAAAAAGGCCAAGACAACTATACAATGTAAATCATAGCAGCCCCAAGACAATTAAGAAAAAGCCTGCACAAATAAATATGTCTTGAGTTGGCTTTTGAAGGAGTCAACAGACTCCATTGAACGCAGAGCGAGCGGAAGATTGTTCCAGAGCCGGGGAGCAACGGCCTGGAAGGATCGATCTCCTCTGGTCCGGAAACGAGTGCGTGGGGCCATCAGCAGACTCTGATCCACAGACCTCAGAGCCCGAGCTGGGGTGTAAGGCTGGATCAGATCGCTGATATAGGGTGGAGCCTGACCATGCAAAGCTCTGAAAGTTAAAACCAGAATTTTAAAATTTACCCTAAAGGATACTGGCAGCCAATGAAGAGCTTTAAGTATAGGGGATATGTGTGTCCACCTATTAGAGCGGGTCAGAATTCTCGCTGCAGAGTTTTGCACTAGCTGCAGGCGAGACAGCTCCTTCTTGTTCATACATGAAAACAAGCTATTACAATAGTCTAACCGTGAAGACACAAAGGCATGAATGATCAGCTCCAAATCATGTTGTGACACCATTTTCCTTAGTTTGGAGATTTTCCTCAGTTGAAAAAAACAGTTTTTGGTTAGCTGTTTGCAGTGTTGCACTAATGACATGTCTTTGTCAAAGACAACACCCAGGTTTCTTAGGCTCGGTTTAACAGACTGGCCTAAGTCACCCAAGTACTGGCTCAACCCTGGAATTGAGTCATCAGGGGCGATAACCAGTGTTTCTGTTTTGTCCACATTTAGCTGCAAGGTGTTATCACTTAGCCATTGTTTTATCTCCACCAAGCAATGAACTAAGGAATTTAGCCTCTGGGGCTCAGTTGGCTTAAAAGAGCAGTAAAGCTGGATATCATCAGCAAACATGTGGTACGAAACATCAGAAAATCTCTGGATGATTTTCCCCAAGGGGATCAAATACAACAAAAATAACACAGGACCCAAAACAGAACCTTGAGGAACTCCACACAGCAGATCGGCTGACTCGGACCTTATTTGATTAGCTGTGACACTAAAGCTACGGCCAGATAGGTAAGACGAGAACCATTGCAAAACTGATCCTGACAGTCCTACTTCGTCCCTCAGTCTTCTCAGTAGTATCTGGTGGTCAACGGTGTCAAAGGCTGAGGACAGGTCTAAGAGAACTAGAACAGTGCATTTTCCTGAATCAGCAGACATCATAATGTCACTGGACACTTTCAGTAAGGCTGTCTCTGTAGAGTGATGTTTGCGGAAACCAGACTGAAACGTCTCATGGATGTTGCTCTGATCCAGGAATGATGACAGCTGTTCAGAGACCACCTTCTCTAGGATCTTGGACAGGAGTGGGAGTTTTGAAATAGGCCTGAAATTACTGAGGTCAGTCGGGTCTAAGCCTGTCTTTTTGAGTAAAGGCTCCACTATGGCATGCTTAAATGTATTGGGAAACACACCTGTAGTAAGAGAGAGGTTAACCATTTTGGTAACCCAGGGGCCAATTACATCAAACACTTTCACAAAGAGCCTATACGGAAGGACGTCGGATGAGCAAGAGGAGGGTTTCATCTTGGTCACCAGTGCTGAGATATCAGCCAGAGTCACAGCCTTAAATGAGGACCACAAGCAGGAGACAGGCTCAATGACAGCAGGGGTTCCACACAAAAGGGGAGGGATTTTCTCCTTGATCATCTTAATTTTGTCAGTGAAAAATCTCAACAATGTATTGCTGTCAGCTTCACAAAAGACAGGGGTAATTGGAGCAGCAGGACATACAAGAGAGTTTATCGTGTCGAACAACACTTTGGGGTTTTTCTTGTTTACTGTTACCAGTTGACGAATATAGTCTGATCTGGCATTTTCCACCTTCTCATTGTATGAGGACACAAGATCCCTCAGATAAAGTCTGTGCACCTCAAGGTTGGTGGATTTCCACAGACGCTCAGTCTTTCGACATAGTCTCTTCAGACTCAGGGTGTCTTCGTTTGTCCAAGGGCACACTTTTTTCTGTATTGAGAAGTTCGACTTAACAGGTGCCACCTGATCCAGAATTTCAACACACTGACTGGTAAAACAGTGAATGAAATTGTCCACATTGAGGTAGTCCATGAACAAAAGAGGGTCAAATATTGCAGAAAAACTGTCTGCAGTATTAGCAGTGATAAGACGCCTCTGAGACCTAACTTCTGGCGGCTTAGGTTCAGGGCTGAAGTGCAGATCAAACAAAACAAGACAATGATCACTCAGATGGACATCCTGTACAGACACATTTGAAATGTCTAGGCCAAGTGTACTAAGTGATTGTAAGGCTCTTAGCTGCTGTGTCACTAATGTAAGCTAATGTAAACAGTTTTATTTTCAGATATGACACTTATTATTCAGTCAAGTCGCTAACCCCCTTAGCTAGCTACATGCTAATTTACGTTATCTTATAGTTTAGCTTCAAAACAAAGCCGAGGCCTACAGTTAGGCTGATTAGGTAATTGATGCTAACATCAGTTTATTAGTGTTTTTGTCGGTTTATGTGTTGATGGTATACATTCAGTTATAGCTAGAACATAAATGATTGTAAGGCCATCCTCTTAGCTGCTGTGTCACTAATGTAAGCTAATGTAAACAGTTTTATTTACAGATATGACACTTATTATTCAGTCAAGTTGCTAACCCCCTTAGCTAGCTACATGCTAATTTGCGTTAGCTTGTAGTCTAGCTTCAACAGACAGCCTTGAAAATGGGCTGAAACTTATATTTGAGCATTAACAGTGATGTAACATCAACACTGTGTCATTCTACCTTCTAACCGGCTGTCAGGGGGTGTGTCGGGTGTAACAAAGCACATGTGGAGGCGGCCGTACATGGACCAGGGCAGGCGGGCCTGCATCGCCCCGCCGCTCGCAGCCTGCAGGGCGGCCACATGCCTCTCCCGTGCTCCGTGTCCTGACTCCGCCCCGCTGCTCCTCTTCACGTTATGAAAGCCGAACAGGGAGGGCACGGCTGCAGGCTCGGGTAAAAACAACCTCTTTAATACTCATTTTAAACAACCATACGTTGTCTGTGTGCTTCATTTATGCTGCTGTTAACGTCAGCGTGGTTTGAATACGTTTTAACGTGTATTATGTGTGTGTGTAGCTGTGTGTGTAGCTGTGTTACGCTTCATACATAACATGTAACATCACAGCAGCAGGAGAACAGTCGGGACACAGTGTTCTCTCTGTCAGGGCAGCTGAGGACAACCACTATTCATGCTCCACTTCACACTTTATCATGAGGATTCACACACATGCAAATGAGCCTACTCATGCAACAGGACTTCATTTTTTTTTTTTTTTTTTTTTGCCAGCTTTCACAGTAAAATACAGAGACTTTCAGATGTTTGTTGTTAAAGTTAAAGGTTTGACTCTTGGTGTCAGGGCACAGCTGTGAACAATCAAATCACCAGTCACAAGAGCTCCTTGTGATGGGGGCATGATGCTGTATCAAGTCAAGACTAAATTAAACTCAGATTAAGCTAAACTTAATCAGGGGTCATCACTTTAGTGGAAATCTTTGGCCGTTGTGTGGTTCTGCAGGGACGTCGTGGCGCTGTGTGGCTTTGGAGAAGAAATCCAAACTCAGAATTAGATTTAGATTGAATAATGATGACGTAATAATTTTACATAAGAGAATAAACCAAGCTGATCTCAGGGGGTAAACAAGGTGGCAGGGTCCGCCACACATGTTGTCCTCCAAGGTCAGTTAGTTTGTTGAGTTCATTCGGTCATGACAACGACGAGATGGAGAGAAATCAGTCAATTCCGATTAAACCGTAGTTACTCGTTTTTTTTTTAAAAACAATTGAGTTTTCCTTTTCTTGTGCTCAGACGTGAGAGGAACATGATTTGCAAAAAACATGATTTTGCACTTTTCACCCTGTTGAAAACCATTTACATAATGTGTTGAGACAATACAATTAAAATGTATTAAGAGCTGCACCCAGATTGTGTCCTGGTGTGCCTAGAACCTGAAACCTGAAAGTCCAGAATTGTTACGACTGCTTTCCTTTCTTTTTTCTCTTGTTCACATCTTGTTCTTCTACTTATTTATTACCATTGTTTTCATTCATGCTTTCTTTTTTGCTTTTCTACTTTGCTGCCTTAATATTGCAAATTCTTCCCCCCATGGGACTAATTAGGGATTATCTTGTCTTCATTTCTTAAACTGCATGTCCGGAGTTTCTAAAATTAAATTATCTGCTGATTTTCGAAGACTTTATTAAATATCTTTGGGTTTGGGACTGTTCTTCCGGCAAAGGAAATTCCAATTCTCGTTTCAGTTGATATTCTCTCTGATATTTTATGGCCCAGAGTGTGCGAGGTCAGCTGGCAGCCGTGTGTGTAACCTGTGATGACGGATCACGAGTCACTGTTTAGGAATCTCTGCTGTCACGACTGCTGTCGGCCTTACAGATGTTCTTTGTCGTCCGTGCAGATCTACTACAGTTGTAAAAGATGCTCCGTGTCACCACTGCCTCCTTGTGCACCTACTGCCAGAGGATGAGGCTCTTCCTGCCTCCCTCCTCCTCGGCCTCCACATTAACTTCTCCTAACAAGAGACTGGAGAACCAGCTCACAGTGGACTCCCTCTACGAACTGTCCGTGGACGTCCGAAAGGTGCGCAAGTTCAAGGCCTGGATTCTGTCCGAGAACGAGGTGTACGTGTCTGAAACCGCCGACCTGCTGAGGGACATGGGCGCAGACACGCCGATAATCGCCCGTATCCTGGAGACTCACCCTGAAGCCGTCCTGTGTCGGCCGGAGGACGTGGCCGCCCAGCGGGACCTCTGGCAGACCGTGTGCCCAAACAAGCGCGAACTGATGAGCATCATCGAGAAGTTCCCGGCTTCTTTCTTCACGTTAACTCACCAAAGCAACCAGCGGGCGAACATCCTCTACCTCCAGAGTCTGCGCCTTAACAAGAGGATCATCGGCAAGCTGATGGCGAGCGCCCCGCAGAGCTTCAGCCGACCAGTGGAGTGGAACAAGGAGGTCATCCACACTCTGAGGGAGACCTACCTGGACCTGGGCGGAGATGAGGGCAACCTGCGCCTCTGGCTGCAGAAGCTGCTCAGCCAGAATCCGCACATCCTGCTGAGGCCGGCCGAGGCCTGGAGGGACAGTCTGGGCTTCCTGAGGGAGCAGGGCTTCACCACGGAGGAGCTCCTCAGCCTCGTTTCAAGCCTCAGAGCTTCCATCGCGGAGCTGCGTCCGGAGTCCATGCACCAGGCGCTCGCTTACGTCGAGGGGGCACTCGCCTGCTCCAAGGACGAACTGAAGCAAATCGCGATCTGCTGCCCAGCCATTCTGTACTACTCCTTGCCCACGCTGACGGGGCGGCTTCAAGGGTTGATGGATGCCGGCGTGAGCCTGGAGCAGGTGAAGGCATCTCCAAACGTCCTGGAGCTCACCACGCAAATCGTGCTTTATCGCATCCAGAAGCTGGCCTCCTACGGGTACGACGTGCGCTCCGGCAGCCTGGACGTTATTGTGGGAACGAAGAAAGACTTTGAGATGATGCACGGCAAGCTGCACCTCAGGCAGCAGCGGCCGCTCTTCAACCCTGTAGCTCCCCTCAGATCTGCTGAGGACTGAATGTCATAATTTGTTGATACACTGCAATATGCCGTACAAATAGTGTGGGGTCAAGTTTTACGAATGTTGAGTTCTCAAATTGACCTTCATGTCAGATGCATGAAGGGGTGCAGTGAAAAACACCAAACCTCCAGCAGTACACTACTCCAAGTATTCAGAGCTGCTTTATTATGCAACTAATAACGTTTCAACCTGCTCTGTGACGTGACGCAGAGGCACAGCTGAGAGCTCGTGTCAACATGACGCTGTGACTGTTTTCAAAACCTTACTCAGTTTTCCGAAATGCTGTTATTTTATACTGCAATACGCCTCGGACCATATCAACTAACACTGACAGGAAGGCATGGACGTGAGTGCCAATCATTAATCTGTATTTTTTTTGTAAGCTAAGCTACAACTGGAACAAAATGATTGTGGTAACTGAACAATAAATGCCATGTCTGAAGTTGTATTTGTATGTTTTTAAATTATGTTTTATTAATGTGTTTTAAAGTGAAAACCAGCACAGGATTATTTAATCGGACATTTTCTGGAAAATATCAACGTTCTAGTGTGTAGGATTTTGGGGGCATTTAATTGGAGAATTAGATTTTTTTTTAAAAAGCTTCTTATTACCTGTCCCTCAGAATATTTTTTGTTACTTTATGGCGTCCCCACAGAAGGTGAAGCAAGTTTTTCAAGATTGCACGTAAAGTCAACACCAATTTGGGGGCAGCTGCTCAGAGTGAGCAGAGTGCTTATCTTTTTTTTAGCCTGAGAGGTAAAGAAATCTGGTTCCACTGGGGATTGAACCCAGGACCTTCTGCGTGTAAAGCAGACGTGATGACCACTACACTATGGAACCCTTATCAAGGATGATTTATCGCCTATTTAACAACCTGACTTCAGCAGCGATCAGAGGAGGTGAAAACCGATTTACATATTCAGGGATCCTGACCTGAAGTTTTTCCTTTAGGGGCACAGGGGTAGTTTGGGTGTACCCAATAATAATATAATGATTAATTTTGTTTTCTCGACACATTATGTACGTTTTTCAAAGGTTAAAATAAATCAATTTCAGAAGCAGCGGTTCAACAAACCAGTGCTTCTGAAACTTTGGTCAAATTTAACAGATTGTTATTTTGGACTTTTTAACAAAAACAAAAAAACCTTTCACTGTTTCAGGGCTCCGGATTAAGTTTTCACCTGGAGTCACATCTGACTCTGCTCTTATCGAGAGCCGTTTACTGAAAAAGTGTGAGCTCAGAGATTGTTCTTAAACTTCTGGGTAAAGGTACATTTATCTTCACTCTATTGAACAACCTGACTTCAGCAGACTTCACCTCCAATGTTGGGTGTTCATGTTGTTCTTCCTTTGAGAAGACTGTCTGGTGAGTGATGAGTTCAGGGAGAGCTGACCACAACCGCTCTCTGTGCCTGCCATTGCTTGCTAGTTTACAGCTAATGCAGGGCGAAGTTATCATCCTGTTTGAGACAAATAAACACTCTTGCAGGTAAAAGCAATTAATACGTGATCCAAAGGTCAAACTCATGAACACACCTTTACGGCGACCCTATCATATCTACAGAGGGAGTACTAGGGTCCTCGTCCACAGTGTCGGCCACGTTGCATGTTAACATGTCACACACTTCAGCTTGAAAGAACAGACTGAAACCGTTTGTGTATTCAACCAAGTTTTAATTAAACAAGCAACACTGACAAGAAACAAGAAGCAAGTGAAGCAGTTCTCTCCAGTGGTACATTTATTGGGGGATTATACAGGGGGTGGGACACCATGATATGATGATTCTGTATTCTGTCACCTTTTTTTTTTGCAAACACTTGATAGTTCACGCCATACTGGTATTGCATCTAGTGGTATGGAGTCAAACAAATCAACTACTACTGAGACAGAGAAATGAAATGATGAGAACGTGGTCCATAGATACGTTAGATGTCTCAAAAACAGAGATAGCCGGAAAGTGGAATAAATGAGAGGACAGGCAGCTGTATTAGAATAGATACAAGAATTCTCACCATTCTTTTTTATGGTTTTTCAGAATGGATGGTCTATAAATGTTTTTATTTGTATTGAAAAATTTTCCAAAAAAAAAAAAAAAACGATCCATCCACAATTAATTTCTCATATCAAAAATATATCAATGGGTCTATGGCTACACAAAGAGAGAAAACACACATACAATATCCAAATATGTACAAGTTGTATGTGAGCTGAAATTAGCAAATTCACTATATACACAAGGACACGAGTCCTGGCAATATTAACCCAAATACAAGCACAGTGTAACAGCCGCTCCAGTGTCGTCAGCACCGGACCAGGCCGCGAAGTCCAAATGATAATATACAGTCCTGTTACTTGAAAAAGTCGTGAATGTGTCGAATGGTGGGTTTTGATTTCTACGGCTGAAGATGTGTCCATGCAACAGTGTAGTGCTGTAACAAAAACATCAGTCTTTGCGTCCATTGTGTGTCGGGCTTTGTACACCGCGTCAGTGACAGCAAGTCTGCAGACACTCCTGCAAGAGAGGAGACACACAAACAAGTCGACGTTAAAAATATGTGAGATAAATGCAGGTTCAGTAACTAACTCGACAGAGAAGAGAGACTGACTTTGAGGCGAAAAAGAATGAACTCAATTATTCCGTTTTTTTAAGGTAAATCCTGAAGAGAGCAACTAAAGTGAACATATTTAACTTGAAGGATATTTTTCCGATTGTTTGTAGTCCAAGTTCAGTTTGAGTGAAGTTTCCAACTCACCGTTCTAGTGGCTGCTCTGTCTCAGGACTTTAGAGCCTTTGCCGTGTCCGGAGTCCTCGCTGTGTCGTTTGCCGCTGCCCTGCGTGCTGCAGTGGAGTTCAAGTCCTGTAAAAACAGAATCAAACAACGGCCCAGTTTAGAAAGCCGCCCTGATAACACAGTTCTAACATCTCTGCCGCTATAAAGTATGGTTGTTACAAGCTGGTGTCATCAGTTCTCACCTTTCTGCATTGAACCAGGAATCTGCTGCGTGCCTTGAGTGTAACACATCACACTGGCGCTGGTACCTGGATAACCTGGAATTCAAAGGAAGATTCAAGGATTAGCAGAGTAGCAGGACTTACTAAACAACGATGACAAATACAGGAAAACAGATGTGGTGAAGTAAACGTGTCCTCACCCTGCTGGTGTGTTCCGATGCTGGTTTGTTGGTCGCCCTGCATGTACATCATGACACCGCTTTGCCAGTCTGCCTGGGAGTGAACCGGCATCTGATAGCCTGTAAAATGAAAATCAGGACATAAGTTCACTGCTGCAGACTAAAGAGGAAGTTATGAAGAACTGAGGACTAGTGTAGGAATTAAGCTGCTTACTAGAAGGAGCTGTAGCGTCACGTGAAGCCTCGACAGGGAATCCTGTCTCGCCGTTTCCGTTACCAGTGGGCGTGGACGGAACTGTAGCCAAAAGACCTGAAGACAAAGACCAGTCAGGAGTTAATACAGATACAAGATCACATTAATTTAGATTTTTTGTAGGAATTAAAGCTGGTAAAAGCTTGTAGGAGATTTTGTAACTGTTTATAACTAGTGTTGTCCTTACCGAGGCCTCTGTAACAGGAGAGCTGCTGGTAGATCTGTTTCATTCGCTCGATGTTGAGGCGGCTGGCCTCTGCGTGGTGCACCATGGGTTTGGGGTAATGCACCCCGATTATACATTTGGCTGCTTTCTGCACGCTCTCCGGGGCGTTCCAGGGATCATAAATATACTTGGCTGGAAACCCTCTGAGAATGGGCAGGTAGCGCCTGAGAGACGAGATGAAGAGGTTGAGTGAACATGTTGGGTGGAGTAATCTTGTTACAACAAGCAAGTGGAATTAGCCGACAGTGATATATCAACATGTGAGAGATAAATACTTGTAATGCTGAAGATTAATGACTGAAGTTACAAGCATCAGTATCGATCATTATCTCCTATTAACCAAGCCGCACTTCAAACCACAGCCTATCAAACAAGTAACAGTTTCCCACTCAGGAGATGTCAGCATACCGGATGTAATCTCCGTTGGGGTCGGTGCGTCGGCCGAAGCCCACCGGGCAGTAGCAGTGGAAGAACTGCTGGAAGAAGGAGCTGCAGGAGAGCCACATCCAGCTGCCTGCGTTCACACTCCAGTCTGCATCCAGCAGCAGCTCCTCAAACACCTGGAGACAGAAACAGGCATCAGGTGAGCTGAGGAACACCAGGACTCTGAATGTGCTGAGGGACATTTAACGTTTGACCCGCACAAGAACGTCAAACCTGGGTTCTGGTACATTAATATATCGAAGTAGCGCAATTTTTAACGAGACATTTCTTAAGAAACAATATGATGAGTCAAATAAATTACAGCAAACTGAGTCACTTGTGGGAAAAATAGGTCACTTCAAACATGGACATGACAGACTGGAGGATTCCTGGGTTTATTTACCTTCATGCCCTCCTCCCAGCCGATCCACAGGTCTCCTCTGGTGAGGAAGCAGGCCACGGCGTGTCGAGCCAGGTGGTGGATCCAGCCCTCTTGCCTCAGCTGGGTCATGATGGCGTCGATCCAGGGGAAGCCGGTCCGGCCCTCCGCCCACTTGGCCAGCGCCTCGGGGTTGCGGTCCCACGGGATCTGCACGCAGATAGGGTTGCTCTCCATCTTGTCGAAGCACGGGTTGTTGGTGGCTGCCGTGTAGAAGAACTCGCGCCACAGCAGCTGGCCGTACAGCGACAGAGGAGGTGAGCTGTTCTTCTTCACCTGGAGAAGAAGCAGGACACGCATATTTGTCTCATGACATCTTAGTATTACTTATTATCCTCCAAGCATATTTCAAACCATTAAAGGTTCACTCTAGAATTAAAACTGTTTTAAGGATTTCCAGCATTTGTAGAAACCAGTTAAGACTTTGAAATATTTTACTTTGTATGTCTGTAGAGTTGTGTTTTGTTCGTTTCAAGGTGAAAGTAATGTAACTTATGTAAATTTTCTTCAATAATACTGTGGGTTTCTTGGCTGTAAACATTTGCATTGGAGACTGATTTTACAACATCACACCTGAAGAGGGAGCCATTGCAACAGAGCAGCACTGCTGTGGATAACTCACTTTACTATAGATTAGGAACCATTAGGTGGTGCTCTAAACAACTCGAACAGGAAAAACTTTCTCACACATGCTGAGGAAGGAGGCTAAACTAAAATGGCAGTGTGCAGAGAGAGGTCAGATACTCAGATGTTTTTTCTCTTTACTGTAAATTCAACATACAAACAGTGTAGCATGAACAATGTAAAAGAGTCACAATGTGGAAAAGATCATTTAAAATGATTAAAATGACTCACCTTCCTGTAGAGGTCGGTGAGTTTGAAGTAGAAGAGGCGACAGGAGAGGCAGCCGAAGCGGAGGTACGGGCTGAGGCCTGTCGGGCTGGCGAGCAGCGAGTTGGCGTTCATTCTGGGACGCTCGAAGTTGGCGACCCATGCCTGAAGGAAACACATGATGATGTTGTGTCAATCAAAGACGGACATTTATCTCAAAAGACTGGGGAGAGAAATATCAAATTATGAAAGCAACTCAGGGGACAATGTTAGTACGGCTTTTTGTGCCACTTCTCTTAACAAATTGCTTAGTTTTTCTTCGAAATGACTAAAAGGTCAGTAAAATCTTTGCTTAGAGAATTTTAATCTGATTTGCTAACCTTTCTCTCCAAATGCCTCTCAAGTCGTGTGAGGGCTTCGGTCTCTCCCCCGGGCCACACAGCTGAGGACAGACCCTCAGTATCAAAACCTGCAGGGATCACATTAGAGAACGTATTAACTTTCAGCCTCTGATGTTTCATTTCAGTTTGGAGAATGTGTCATCATGTTTTTGTGCTTCCTGCCACAGTAGCCTCACTCACCCAGTTCCTCTAAGGATGGCACTCCAAACTTGTCATCGTGGTCGTCGGACAGCGGCGTAGTGCACTTCCTCATGATTTCTGCCGTGATGGTCTCCGCGGGCATCTCCACCGGGTCCATACGACTGATGAGGGTCTGGAACCGCTTGTACGTGAGAGGGGACTGACCTCCATTTAACTCTATGATCCTGCAGGAGAAAAGAAAGAGTTAAAGAACTGCTGGACACACAGATAAAGATGTTTTACAGAAGCTGCGGGTGATGTGAACTCACTTGTCCAGGTCGTAGAGTGTGTGGGAGATGCGAACTGTCACCTCCACTCCGGCCTCAGAGGCCAGTTTCTTAATCGCTGCGTCTCGCTCTTTCCCAAAGGGCTCAGAGTCGTACTCGTAAGACAAGCGAGAAATATTCCATTCCTGGAGGACAGAGGACAAAGTGAGCAACAGGAAAGAATAAACAGCAGCCACACTTGAAATGACGAAATGACATGAAAAAATATAGTTTTTGGGGATTTGGGGCTTTTTTGCTTCGACACCTTCTTTCAGAAACTAAAAGGCAGTTGACCTACTTTTCTGTTTTAAAGCATTTTGACTCAAACATGTCAACAAAATCAAAGAATTAGAGGATCATGTTACCTTGAAAAGTCTGGGAAAGACATCAGTGGGTTGGCCCCGAATCACGAACAGTCGAGAGTTGAGTTTACGAAGGCTGGAGTCCAAGTCCTCAAGACTCTGCAGTAAGAACCTGGAGGACCACAGGAATAAAGACACAGTGGTAAGTGACAATATAATGTTAAATATAAAAATCATGGCACAATATCAGGAACCCTCATGAGGATGAAGCTGGAAAAATGGATGATAATGTTATGTACTGTGAGTGGGGAGAGAAAACTGTTGTTCTGGGTTTGAAAAGACATGACGCAGCAGTTTCTATTCTGTTTGCTCTTTGATTTGCAGATTAAAAGCCGTTTCACACCAAGTGCGAATTACCGTGCGGATTATTCGCACGGAAATGTATAAAAAATGATTTCATGGGTTATAATGGGAGCTTGCACACCAGGGCGGAACTTTCGTGCGGCAAAAAAAATCTCCGGAACCACTTTGTCGTCTGCGGAATTCCGTCTGCGAAACTCCACGCTTGACCAATGAAATCGTTTGCTTTGTAGACGGGAAGTGACATCATACAAAGCAAATGATTTATCTGATAAAATGAGCTAAAGTTTAATCATTCTGGTGTCCCAGCTAGAGCTTATCGGGCCCAAAAAATCAAGCCCGACCCGACTCGAGCCCGTTGTGTCCGAGTCTGGCCCGGCCGACACATTAACTGTAATTATCAGCCCGAGCCCGATTTAAACCCGACATTTTTTTTAATACTTGGGCTGTTATAAACGACGTTCTCAACTACAATTCGCGTTACTCTAATCTGACCACTTTTTGCAGTAACGAGTGGTCTAACGCGTTAATATTTCACACCAGTAATCAGATTAAAGTTGCACTGTGCGTTACTATTATTTTTGTCATTTTCCTCAGTAAAAATATACACTTTTGCTTTCTTCTTGTGTCTCAGGGAGTGACGTCACGTGTGCGACAAGTCAGGTTTTCAGCATGAGGAAAACTCACGTGTACACCAAGCAGCGACACAAACGTAAACAACAATGGAGGGAGGAGAGAGATGTGTGTTTTCTAGCCGGAAATGCAGTCATTACTTTGAGTTATTAGCCGGCTCTGTGGGTGCTGAAGAGCTTGAACACTCCTGTCAGATAATGAACCGCGACTTTTTTTCGTTAGGTGCGAAATTAGGACACAAGAATGCGAACATTTCGCATCGGACTCAGTGTGCATGCTTTACATGCGGAACATTGCTGCACGGATATTCCGCAAATCCGTGCCGCATTTTCGTATCGCACCGGTGTGAAACGGCTTTAATGCAGGTCTATCCAGATGACCTACTATCTGAAATAACATACTTCTGCATTCACAACATGGCGCTGAATCTGGATGTTCCCAACGACTTATTTCCGTGACCTTTCACTGGAAGTTTAAACTTAGCACAGTCGCCTATTCTCAGAGTGAGACACTATCTACTATTAGAGCCGTTCAAACCCGTTAATCACATCCTCTGTATTCAAAAAATATATTTGTGACGAAGAACAAACAATAAAAGGCAAAATAAACCATTTATTAAACAATTGTTTGTCATATGGCCATCAAGATCATGTTTATATACAATTACACAGTATATATCAACCATTTAAAAAGTGATATACCAGTGTAAGGATGCAGATAATTGTAAAACTGAGTGACATAACATGTCATGTAGTACTCGCTTACACGCTTTGAAGTGAGATGTGTTTAATTAATGTCGTGTCAGGAGAAGAAAATGCATCTGCCAACGAAGCTCAAGGTTCAGCAGCAGAGTGGAGCACGTGTCTGAGTCAGCACAAAAGTCTAACTGAGCTGACGTCAAAAGTCAGGAGAGACGGGAGGACTCAACCCGCCACTTTAATGACGGTGAAGGAGCCTGTTTCTGTTGAGCCTTCTAGGTTTTGGTTTAAACAACTTCTGGGTTTTAAAGTAAAGACTTAGACATGATTATACATTACAGATGTGCAAAGCTACTGGAAGTCAGTACTGATGAAAAGAGAAGCGCCTGCACAATGACTCCAAACCGCACATTTAATTAAACGCACAGCAATTCAATCCCAGTCGCATCTTAATTAGGTCAAAATGCCTGAAAACAAAAATATTGACTGGAACTGAAACATTTTCCATTGTAATCTACGGTCAGAGTGCTACTGTCAACTTGTGTTATAAAAAGATGCAATCAGCTGATGGGAAAATGTATGTATAAATATCTGAGTATCTGTAAGTACTGCCGTAATGTTTACTGATGTGCAACAAAATTGTCTGCAATAATTTCCTACCATTGATGGTAAACAGAGAGCTATCTCAGTTGACAGTTTAGATATGGCAGGAATCTGTACCAGCAGAAAAAACGTCATCGTACATATTATCATAATTGTGCAACGACCGTCTAGACTATAAACAGCCTTGAATTTAAATAATATTATTTCAGACAGGTTGGCACAACCAAACCAATGAGCAGCTAATCTTCAGGGCTGAAACAGCTGACGACAACCTATTTATCATTTAATCCACTGAGAGGCACCAGGTAACTTTGTACAGATACACAGAAAGAACTGATGCTGTACAACTTTCTGACATGAAATTTGCTGACAAGAGCTTTAAGTTGCACAAGCTGTTTGCCCTTTATGGATAGTGTCTACTATTTGTACAGTAATTATCTGTAACATTGCATGTAGGTGTTTGGAACATTGTGGGGAGGTCGCAGGGTCCTGTTTTTGAGTTTATAAGTTTGGTGCTATCTGATCTGTGCGTAGACTTTCGTACTTGCCGACGCCCAGTCCAGCGTTTTAGGCATTATTGGAGAACCGCCTGACACCGTTATCAGTACTAGGACAACCATAATCCATACCAATCACTTTGTGGACCTTGATTTGCGTATTATATGACCTGGGCTTGTAATTTGGCACAAAAACGTACCTGCTGCATTATTCTCTATTGTGTGTATCCATTTAAAATGATGTTGCCTTTGCTTTAAGCATGAAAACATCCACTTGTATAAATTCTGAATATTACCTGTGGATATCTGGTTTATCACCTCATAACACAATAATTCCTAATGGCAAATAACCTGAAGCCAGCAGAGCTACAAAGTGAAATGAAAGGATTATCCCTGAGGGCGCCAATTTTCTTCTTGTCATCCTGACAGCATAATAACAACCCACTTTCACCTCCACTTTACATGAATAAACAAGTGTGAGGAGGTTCTTAAGCTTATGCCAAGCAAATGTATACAGTCTTAAGTCTTTGACGATTTAAAACAGACAAAGCTTGAACTTATCATTGAGGCTGAATTATGCCGACAGTGGATGAGTCAACCAATTTAAGAGTTTAATCATCACTGTATGTGACGTCAGTCAGCAAGCGTACTGACCCAGAGGAGCAAATATGACGGGCACAAACAGTTTCTCACCTTAACAACGAAGTACAAACTGTGATTCAGGAGTATTCTATCATACAATCAGCACTGTGCTTCGAATTTATCTCACAAAAATAAGACGTATAAACTGTAAACATCAGCACACATACACACACACAACGCAGACAGAGCGGCAGTAACACGGTGCTTCCCGTGCTGTTGCTATAGCTACCGAAGGTCGTAGGTGGAAGCTTCCTGTAAGAATCAGGTCTGATCATGTCTGTAACTGACATGAAAGCCAGGTGGGTGCATATTCATAAAATGTATCAGTGACAGTGAAGCTAAAACAGCCCTCTCTATTTATAACCACAATCATGGAAATATCCCAGTTAAAAAAATCAAAATGACACTGACAACTTGAACTGTCCGAGTTATGGGACATTTTACAGCTGAAAGATAAACTTGCAAGTGTTCTCTAGAGGAGGAATTATGTTATGCATAACCATTTCTAAATTCTCCCGTCAGTGTGTGTTATTGTCAGATTGGCTGAGTAGTGTCATGTGAGTGACTTACAACAAATGCAATCGGTTTGTGAGTTCCCTGCGCTGGTTACAGTAGACGCCCTCTGTCAAACCGTAATAATTTTTCAAAAAATGTGTCAGTTTGGTGGAAATTCTTGTCTGGAAGTGAACAAATAATAGATGATTTACACAAGATTGTCTTTGTGTAATTTAATAAAGTGGTAAAAGCAAAGAGCAAACAGTTAACCAATTTCAGCTGAAAGGCCTCATCCACCAAGCAAACCCTGTCAGAGACTGACCAAGATTCACAAAGTTACAGTTTATCTCACACTCAGAGACCTTCTGAAAGCGAGATTCTCACAAAACAATAACCAGCTGGCCTGACGACTTTGGGTGTACCCACAACACCCAACATGCGTCACAGAGTGCTATTGTGTACTTTCACATAAATCAGCGCTGTCACCGTATAAAAGTAAGTCAAACAGTTCACAGTTAAGCCAGGTCATAGTTCACAGTGTGAAAACGTGTAATAAACCATACTTTTATAGGTCAATATGTGAAATAAAACAATGAAAGGGAATGCAAAGTAACGTACGTGTGTGGTTAAATGCAAATGATCAACTGTGCTACTACAGTCAGCCAAAAGTCTTTTTAGCTTTTTAATCAGAATTTCTTTGTGTGCAACTATAACACAATACAATCATATCATCATTATACAATCACTCTGTTGGTTGATGATATACTGTAATGGCCTTATACAGCAGTTTTGGTTATGAGCTGCACAGCAGATCCACAGAGAAAATGTTTTCAGCACTCATTTCCTATTTTAAACCTATGTGCAGTGAAGTGGGTACGTTTTTATGCAACGCTCATTGAGTAATGTCATTTTTCAGGAACTCCCTGCTCCACTTTACAACAGCTCCACAGTCTACGTTCACATCTGGACGCAGTTACAACTACAATCTTATCTGATGGCAGCTGAATAACTCTCGCACATATCAGCTCTGATTCAGTGGGCCGGTCCACATGTTTGTTCCTGGGTCGGACCAACGTCACAGTCTCAGACCGTCTGACTCCAACAGAACAGCAGTGTGAGCTTAAAAAAAGCTTAATGTTTATTTAAGATGTTTAGAGAAAGGCAAAAAAAAAAAAAAAATCGCGTGTCTGTTTTTTTCCATGCTGCCCTGCTGCTGTACATGGGCACTTCCCTCCTACTTGCTATAAACAGACTTTCATAGAGTCCCTCCGCGCTCATTACCCTCCAGGCCACCCATCATTCCTCTGTCGACGAGCTTCGACAGTTTGAGGCATAAACCGTTCAGATAGATATCAGATAGAAGCAGCTTTGTTTGGATTACTGTTCACACACCTTGCACTGCTCACCAGAGATAGCTGGGGTGTCTTGCAGCAGCAGCAGGAAAGCAGAAGTAGGTCAAAAACACGAGAACGGTGGAGGGTTTTTCTACTAACACACTGACCTACTTACGCCACGCGGGGAGATGTTGGGGGGCAGGGAAGTTACTGCGATTATGTCATCTGGCATTGACCCGCGTCAGTCTTTCTTCTAGGATTACCCCCCATAGATGGTAATGACAGGACCCGACTCACTTCTACACAAGCAATTAAAATGATAACGGAGCTCGCTGTTAGCGCAGGTGCAAGTGATTACAGAGGGTGCAGGATATAAAGCGATTTTGAAAGCCTTCATTAAAATGTTCCCGTGGCATCAGCATAATATATGACATTTTCTTGCTTTACGTAACGCAGACTGTAGGATACAGAATGTCCTGACAGACATGAAACTTGATATAAACGTGATATGATGTTTTTTAAACAACACAAATGTCATTTTTCATACCACAGTTCACCTTAAAAATGGTAAAACACTGCAACCCTACAACCGAGTGTACACTAGTTCATTAAAAATGAAGCTTAGTTGAAGCTTTTCTGCAAACTGTCTTGCAGGGCACACATTTAGCACCAGCCAAATGGTAAAATATGCAAGTTGATGGTAGATTTGTTTCACTCACTGACCAAAAAACAAAACAAAACGAAAAAAGCATTGGTAATCTATTCAGTGGCTGATTATTTTTGAACAGTCAATACTCATTGACTGCCGGACAAAATGGCTAACTTTGGATGCTACATATTTTCTTTTGCAACATCTGTTTTCAATACCAGTAAAACCCCTTGAATTGAAGAGAATCTGCAACAGCAAATCATCTTCTGACCCTGCATTAAGATGTTGATCCTCCAATTTTTTTCTCTCTGTTGCACTCCCACTGCTTTCACAGATAAAAGGGTTTTATTAATATCTTTTCTGATACGCGCATGAAAATGAAATAAAGGGAATGAATTCAGGGCACACTGAGTGCTCTGCATGTGAGCTCTGCGTCATCCTATGCTGCCGTTGCATAACCATGAAGCATAACATGGATGCTCCAGAACAGGCGCGCCTTTTCTGCTGCTGCCGCTGCTGCCCTACTCTCCCAGTGACGGCATGGGACCGCAATGCAAACCAGAGCAGCGCAGCAGGAGAGGAAACAAAAATCATCGAGCGAGACGCCGACTGTGCTGAAAATCTCAGGAGCTCTTTCACTCAGCAGCTGCATGTGCAGACTATTTCATGTGCCAGTTTCCACACAGGAGCAGTTAGCTGACTGCGGGCTAACAGCACAGGGTTGTCAGGTTGTAAAAAAAGATGCTAACTGTTTGTTTTGACTGCAAAAACTTCCCATGAAACACTGAAGTTTATTCAAGGCGGTTTATAAGGTGGAAGGTTGGAAATGAGGAGGACAGAGCCAGTGGGTTGGAGGTTGGCAAACTCTCGTTCACTCAAACCGTCCTCGCTCTTATCACTTGTCACATGAGCCTGTAAAGCTGCACATACTTAATCGTGTCACCAGACTCAAACAGGTTGTCCTATCTTGCACTCATGCAAGCACGCGTACACACACACACACACACACACACAGACACACACACAGGCTTACTGTCTGCTCAGAAAATGTCAGTTATGTAAAATGCAAGCATTAAATGCTGAAATGCCTCGGCAATGATGAACTGTGAGGATAAAAACAGGTCAAACTCAGGTCATATCTCAAGAAGAACAGACATAATCCACCTTTCACTGTCTCTCCAAGCAGTGCAGACTGAAGGAGCAGACATTCTTTCACTACATAGAATGAATGCAAAGAGATTAAAACCACGCTTGATAATTCATTAGTCTCAGCTCGGGTACATGCGGAAGACTTATTGAGTCTTGAGACGCAGATATTTCCTTATTTCCATCTCAGTGGCTTCAGATTTCGGATCTGCCAAGTGCTATTCCTGGTGGAAGAAACGATGTGACTGTCTTTTATAATACCATAATCTACTGACACATTTCGAGATTTTCAGTCTACACTGCAATGACCGGTGGCGCTTTAATATGACTGAGTTTGGGTGCTGATGCTGTAATAAGGCCGTGTACAGAGCATTAAGACTGCAATCCATTTTGGAAATAATTACAGTCTCGCAGGAAAGTAAAGATCTCAGCCCCTGATATTTACCTTGCATCATTTAATTATGTATCTGGAGGTATAATTGATGTTTGTTTTTTTGATGATTGCTGGGTAGAGATTACAGTTTATATTCCCGCAAAATTTCATGATGTAATGGAGAACACAATTATGTGATTGACCCAGATTTCAGCAAACTTCACAACGTATAATAATAAATATAAAAATCAAATCAGTTTATTATTATTCAATGATTCACTGTCGAGATTTCTGTTGTTGTGTTGAAAGATGGAGTTAATACCTACAGGGATACAACTACCTATTACTCCTCACATTTAAGAAGCTGCAACCAGCAAATGTAAAATATTTTTGCTTGAAAAATGAAACTAATCAATCATCAAAATAGTTTGTTCAACTACTATGTACTCTTTCTCTCTTGTGAGATAACAAACAAAACATACAGTGTAGCAGAAAACATCTTATGCATACACCTGCTATAAAGACAAAAGCAGGAGCAAACCAGTTTGACGAAGCTGTGCCAGATATTTGTTACATGCTTTCCATATTTTACAAGTGCGCTTAAATATTTAAGTTACTGCTGACACTTCAAAACAGCATTTCAATGCCAATCCAGACCAACCACATCTAATGGCAACACATGCCGTCTGGTGTGTTCTTATAGTAAATATGTCTTGGTGAAACCATGGATGCTGCAGCGACAGGCTTTCTTTCTGTTTCTCTTCTTGTGAACTGATTCAACCTACTGAACAGCCAGGCTGAATGATTTCGAGCTGTGCCAGTGATTCAACATGCTCAATCAGCTGAAAAAGCTGCCGACAAGGGACGACTAGTGCTGACAGTGTGGGACACACCGCAACAACCAGTTCCCAACACTCGACCATGGTCAGCGCAATTAAAGACATCTGCACCAACATCATCACAGTTACAATATGACAGTTAGAATATACTGCACCAATAAATCTGCCTATCACAGATACAGCAAGGATCGGTGCCGCGGGATGTTATCCTATATAATTTTTTTGTTTCTTTTTCACATTACATAAAGCAGGAAAAGATGCCTTGGGTAATTCATAACCTTTGAGTCATATTGAAGTTATTGTTTCTGTGAAATTATGTCAATTTGGACTGTAAAATGTACTGTTCAACTGTAAAAATATCCTACCTCAATTCTTATCTATATCACCAATATACCACCTATATCATCAAATGTTCAATGACAAAATGTTCTTATGTCATTGTAGAAATTGTGCATTTTTAGATACATATGCCAATATATCTATGGTATAAATCAGTTGGTTACTTTTATTTAATAATCCATTATTAATTTGTCTGTCCAACAATACAAAAACATTCCAAGCCCGAGCTGACACCATGCAATTGATGCAAATCAACAAAAAGATTGTCACAAAAACGTGGCAATGGCATTTATCCATCTAAAGTGACCTAATCAATAACTCCTCATCAATAGTTGCACAAAACATACCTGTCAACTTCCTAGTTGATGTGTCTACTGATCATCTGAGCTCATCAGCACAAAGAAAATGCAGGAAAAAATGCAAAACTGCTGCATGCATGTGTCACAGAAACTTATGAAAACAAATCACAGCAATCCCAGAGAGGAGTCAGGTGTAGGTGTGTGATGGTGTTTTTGCACGTGGCCGCACTGCTCACCTCCACCTGTTGATCCCAACGTTGGAAGAGCCCGCGAACCAGGGGTCGAGGATGTAGACGCAGCGGACAGTATCCGCTCCCAGCAGAGATTCCTTGAGCGACGGGTTGTCGTGGAGCCGCAAGCCCTTCCTGAACCAGTGGATCGTATTAATGACCATTACTCAACTGGACGAGTCCTTGTTATTCCTTTTTGAATTATTAGCAGTCTTTTGATGGTCGCTTCCTCTCTTGGTGGTGTTGAGTGTTCAGAAATAAAAATAAAAATAAAAAATCCCAGACAGAAGCAGCAGAAGCGAGTCCACTGGGAAATCGAAGAAAAAGGCGCACGTATGCTCTTGTCAGCATACAGTAGTTGTGGTCCAGATGTGTGATTAACCTTGCTCTAACAGAACCTTTTCCATAATGTCGAAGAATTTAGAAACCGATGGCTGCTGAACCATTTGGGCACGAGACAAGACAGCGCGCGCTCCCCGGCAATGTGACGGGCACCAACAGGGCGGGCGCTAGGACCTGACGACGAGCCTGTCTTGTTGTATAACTTGTTTTCGTGAACACCGAAAAATACGTTAAAAATCGTTAAACACACGCAGTGTTTCGTCAAACTACACCCAAACGACGTTATTTAAGTAGAATTAGCTGGCAGAGTGTTGAATTGCTCTGTATTTTGAAGCAGTTGGTGCTCCTAACGGCTACAAGACCCGGCGAGAGTCCGGTTGCCGTGAATACCAAGAAAGCTGGTTATGTAAATACAATTTCTGACTGCGATCCCGTCAAATTCGTCGTCCGAAAGTCTCCTAAAGCAACACTTATCTGTTTTGAATTCTCTCCGGTTCCGTGTGTGCCGTCTTTCCCGCTGCCGAGCAGTTATTTTGGTTGTCTGTATCAGAAAATTTTCCTCAACGTCCGCGAATAGCTGCTCAACCTCTTCACCGCACCTACACAACTGGCTCCGCCCACCACAGACGCACACAGCTTGGAGCTCACCGATTGGTCCGGAGCGTTTCCCGGCGTGGTCACGTTTCTGCAGCGTGCTTCTCTGCTGCCCTCACAGACAGCAGGCAGCTAGCATGGCCCCGTTAACACACTTGTGGCGATGTTACTGAATTGTGACCTCTTATGGTAGAACGAGCTGCTTCAGCGTGTTAGCATGCTAATTCATAAAAGTTATGTTGATACATGTTAGATTGGAGAAGACAGAATTGGTACAGGTGAACAGTTATGGGGTGTTTTTGGGGAGGTTTACTACAAGTACACTACTCAAAATGAGTTACGGGTATTGGGATATGTTAGTGCAAAAACAGTGTCTTTGTCAGCATGGAAAGGGGCTATAACCTATGCCGAATTTACAAGAACGTCCAAATAATTATGAATTTATCAGACACGGCGCTTCAACAAGTTTATAAAGTTCCTTCTAACTCAACAATTCACAAAATTGAGCGATTTCATAAGGGAGTCTGGGGAACTTGGGGGGAGTTTCTCTCCCTCTTCGTGGCTGTTTCGACCTATATTGTGCTAATATGCTTGTTGTTAATTACTGTTAATAATGATCAGATTAGTTTTATCCTGGCTGTTAAAATTATTACATGAATACCGTGCAGCAGTTACATGACATCATTACAGACTGACCCCTCTTTACCTCAGCTGTGACTGACTTCCTCCCCTCCTCCTCCCTCTGGGTGTCAGCCTGCACAGCTCACCGGCCTGTTTACGACCAAAGAACCCGGATCAGCACGTGAAGTCTGGCATGATCCGCCCTCACTCTGCAACATGTGTGTGCAAGCGTGTGTTTCATTGTAGTACTGCTGTAGTACAGTAGTAGGCTGAAAGCCACTGACGCACTTTATATAATACATCAATTGTGCAGTTTAAAGTAGCACTGTGTAGTTTTGGAGAAGAAATCCAAACTCAGACTTTTAATATTAACAGCAATAATAAGGTGATAAAAATAATTTCCATAACTTTACAAAAAGCTGTTCTCAGAGGAAGATAAGATCCTCAGGTCACTGTTTAAAGCTAGAAAGGTGGCAGGGTCCGCCACATAAAAACAAAGTCAAATAGTATGAAACTGTCTTGTTCTTTAAGGTCAGTTTGTTTATTCAGTTCAGTCAGCTGGTAAAAAACTCGCAAATACTTCGTATGAGGCAGAAACACCTTGAAATCCAACTTCAGATTAGTTGTAATTAAAGTTAAACGTTATATCTTAAATCTACACAACAGATAAGATATTTATCTTCTTTATTGTACACATTTTCAAATAAAGGAATAAACACAAAAAAACAGAACAAACCAAAAAAAAGTAATTAAAAAAGTCAAAACTATTATAATAAATACTACATTCACATTTTACAGTGTTAAAGTTAGAGTTTTACATTCACTGAGGTGGTGCTATATTGTTCATAAAGTGCAGGAGCTTGAATTCTGACTATTCTTTCTTATATTAAAGGCTAATATAAAACCTTTTATTTCCCATCTTATCTTGACTAAAACACAAGATTACATCAAACATATTAATTTGAACAACAACTGTATGTTCCCTTTTTTAGATTGTTTAATCTACCTACGCACGCTAAAATAGTTTAGCCACACATTTGCCACTGCCTTTTATTTTCTCACACTATAACTGCTTATTTGGACCCATGTAATTTATATATATGCAATAACTTATAGAATAGAAAAGCTGTAAGAGTTTTTATCTTCTCTTTTATTTGTGTGTAGCTATGTGCAGATCATTTTGTGCATCACTATCCTAGTTTTTTATTTTATATTTCTAATTCTTTCTCAATTTACTTCATGGTCATTGTTATTATGAGCAGTAGTAATAATAGATATATTAGTATTTATTGTATAGACCAAGAAGCATATATATATTGTCATAATGCTGTAAGTATGAACAACATAAAGTTGAATATATATAATTATTTTGTCTCTATAATCATATTTGCAACTGCAACATTTCTTGTGACTCTCATTGTTATGTTGTATACGTGCATGACTTGAAGGTGCTATAAAAATGAAGTTATTATTAGAATAATGTTAATATAATATAAACATTATCATAACTGCTATTTTAGAATCATTCTTTTTATGTGATTTGCCTTAATATATGACGCAATGTGTAAATGCGTCACAGAATTCTCTTACATAAAAATGCTTCGTAATTATGCAAGATGCAAACTGCAGCCAGCGGCCTGTGGAGGCGCTGTAGTACCGCATTCTGTCCACTGAGGGGCAGTATGACATCACAACACTGAAGCTCTCTGCCTGTCTGATCAGAACTTTCTCCTACATGTGATTATAATCAGTCTGTAGTGGATGTGAGCCACATTTCTCTTTGGTTCTTTTCACTTTAAAGGACCAACATTTCCACAGAATCTCTGTTTTATGATAATCAACACATGCATCTTATTATTAATGATGATGTGTAACATTATGACAATTAATACTTCTGTTGAAGTCAAGGTTTAGAAGAAGAAGAGCACTTTTGAACAACAAAACAACATACATTCTTTTATTAATGTTCTTTAAACAAGCCAAAGAAAAAGCTTTACAGTATATATACAGCTGACATGGTGTAAAGCAATATACTCAGACATAATTACACGAAGCACTACAGACACAGACAAATCTAAAGAAAAACACAACATTGAATGTGTCGCCAATTATAAAAACATGACTGCATGACCAAGGAAGCACGTTTACATGACACACACACTCTGCTGGCCAAACACGAACATCTCGCCGTGGAGAAATCATGTTCATTTTGCTGTTACCAGGCAACCAACGCTTAATACGTGAGGACAAGCTCTGGAGGACCACAGAGCATGTAGAGAAGCAGCTGACAGCTGCCCACCTCCGCCGCTCTCACCTTAGTTAGTCAGCAAGATATGCTGCATTGCATCAAGAGCTCGTGGCATCCTGCTGGAGATGAAGTCAGTTAATGTCACCGGCGGAGAGGAGGGGATGTGCTGATGATGACATCTGCTGAGACACAGGCTCTTTAGGCAACATGGATAATTGTGATTTAATCACAAACACAGGGCTGGGTGATAGGGCTTTAAAGGTGCAGTGTGCAGACTTGGAAAAAAAAACAACTTCAGAAACGTCTTCACATTCTATAATAATTACATATTGCACCTTTAATGTCCAGGTATCACATTTTCTAATATTGTCTTTGACTGCAGCACCTCTGTCTGAAACGCGCCGTCTCTTTAAGAACCCCACTACCGACAATGTGCTCTGATTGGTCAGCTCTCACAGGCCTGAGCAGGCATGTTTCCACGTTTGGAGTCGCTGTTTTTCGAAGGCATCGCTCTATGAATTAAGTCTTACTTTTTCCGATCGCAGGACCTTTAAATATTCCTTCATTTTCTCTGCGGAGCTCCTGTTCGAGTATTTCCGTCTCATCCCTTATGTTGACAGTTAAACCATTCAATATTCAGTCAATAGAAGAAGAAAAAATCTTCACAAACACGTCCGCCTTAGCCAGAAAAGTTCCACATCCAACAGCATTCAGAGGCTCCATGTGTTTCCACGCGGAGGGTCTTGGCTTTGAGATCCATCATGCAGCATGCTGCCGCTTTTGTTTATCATTTGTCAGCCAAACAATGAAGCTAAGATACCGACATGAGTTGTTTTACACTTCTCCCTGTCAGTCACTGCGAGAGTTGGGTGGGCGTCACAAAAGAAAACACAAATATTCCAGTGTAGTGAGTTTTTTATTTTTTTTTCTCCAGTTCTGGCGTGGTGACTGCCGTGTCATGCTAAGAATATGAAAAGGGCCGGTGGCATGGCGGGCAGCAGCGTGGACAGATGGTCGGTCCAGCTCAGACGTACAAGGAGAAGCCCCGGCAGAACGGATGAATCATCGTTCCACCAACTGTTCCCCTCTCAGCACGCTCTTCAGAATCCGACTCGCTCAATCTTTGTTATCGTGGACCCGACAGAAATGTTGTGTTGTGATGGATAAATCATCCGGTGACCTGACGATGAAGCGATGCTAAACCTTGACGCAGGACTGCAGGTCCCGTCTGAAGCATCTCTAAATCTCAACAACAACAAAAAAAAAGAAGCTTTGGATGGTGAAATATTTATAGGGAGGTTAAAGCTGATGGTGTTCCTGGGAGAAAAGCTGCAGACTCACTTTCACTTCACACTAGACAAGCATGACGACACACAGCAGCTTCTCTCTGCAGGACGCTGTCATCTCTGCAGACATTTCTGTAACTATCAACACACAGTGATTGAAGTCAAATCATCATTATGTGGGAGATGGAGAGTCCACGTGAGTCACTGGTTGACTTGAAGGCACCTGACAATGTGGTGGTTAAAATGTGTGTCTCTCATCCTAATTGTGGAGATAAACTGCACAGCGAGCGTCTCCTGCCGACACAGAGCTGCTGCGATTATGTGGTGAGACTCGTGGATGGAAATGAAAGGAGATTAAACAACCGCATGACCTGAAGTTACTGAGAAGAAAGAAGAATAAAGCTGTGCTGTGTGCGTCTGCGTCTCCTCTCAGGTCTGTCACAGCGTGGGCTGTTTGCTACGGAAGCTCATTTCTGACAGCTAAAGAAAAGTAAAGCTTGATGGGAAAAAAAAGTCAGAATTATGCAGAAAAGTAAAAATTGTGAGATTAGAAGTCACGATTATGATGCAAAAACCTGAAATACTAAATAAAAAGTCATAATTATTAGGTAAAAAATTGAAATTATGATATAAAAGTCATAAATATGAGATAAAAAAGTTTAAATTATGAGATAATAAGTCTAAATTCTAGGAATAAAATTCATAATTGTGAGGCAAAAATCAGAAATACTAAATAAAAAGGCAAAATTATTGGTATAAAATTGAAATTATGAGATAAAAAGACATAATTCCGACATAGAATCTTAAATTATGACATAAATAGTCATAAATAGGAGATGAAAAGTTTAAATGATGAGCTCATAAATCGATATTACGAAATATATTACAAATAATTTGAGAAAAAAATAGTGATTCAAGTAAAAAAGTCATAATTACGAGATGAATAGTTCTATTTATGTGTGAAGTAGTTGAAATTGTGAGATAAGAAGAACACATAATGATAAAAATGAATCATTATGAGATAAAAAGTCAGAATTATTAGATGAAAATCGAAATTATGAAATACAAAAGTCATCACTATGAGATTAAAAGTCATAATTTGGTGTTAGAAGTCATAAATATTAAATATATAGTCATAAATATTAGCTATAAAGTGAAAATAATTAGATAGAAATGTCAAAATATAAAAAGTCAACGCTACGACACAAAAACAAATCTTTTCCTCTCATATTTGGGGATTTAAAATTAGATTATTATAATTTTTTAATTTCTTTCTTTCTTTTATTTTAAGTCTCCATTATTTCTCTTCTTTCCCGGGCTTCCATACAAAGAGACGGTCTGTAAACAATAAATAAAGCAGAGTAAACAGTGTGATGGCCTGTAGTTTCTGAATACCAGATGAATCCGCTGCTTGTGTCTCATTCCTTCACTTCACGTCTCCTCCTGACATTGGGCCTTACGTGGTTCCGCGTCTGTGGTTCTGCGGCTCTGCTCCAGCCGCACCAGGTGGAGAGCAGCAGCCAGGTTGCGTGTGTCACTCACAGCTGACGCGGACGCTGATTGGCTACTGGCTGCCCGCGGGGCTGCAGGCTCCGCCTCCTCTCCTCTCCCAGTCCTGCCCGTGCTGCGCTTGTTGCAGCGTGAGCGCGGAGTGTCTGTGCGCTCTCGGGTTACGCGTCTGAAGTTGTGTTCGGGAGGATATCGGAGACATCCAGGCGCGCAGTGGAAGGAAAGTAGAGGCTCACTTTGCGTCGTTTTCACTCTTTACGCGGGGGAATACAATTACGCGCTCGGGGGACAAAGGAGGAGACGAGTTTGTGGCATTTAACTGGGAGACCAAGCATACCCAACAGTATGCGGTGCAGTTATGGCAGGCAAGGGTAAGACAGTCGTGAGGACGCTGGAGGATTTAACGCTTGATTCTGGTTATGGTGGAGCCGCGGACTCGGTCAGGTCGTCCAGCGTGTCGCTGTGCTGCTCCGACACGCATCAGTCCGTCTCGCATGGGGGCAACTGCTGGCATCTGACCGAATCCATGCACAGCCGACAGAACAGTTTGGACACCGTCAACACCGTCCTGGCGGAGGACACGGAGATACTGGAGTGCTCGGGTCAGTGCGCCAAGCTGCCCGAGCTGGAGGACGTGCCATGGAGCCTCGGCGAGGTGGAGTGCGCACTGAGGAAAGACGAGGAGCTGATGGTGGGCAACCCGCCGCCGGAGGTCCTGGCGCGGCTGTCCGCTCTCATCAGCCGCGCGCTGGTGAGGGTGGCCCGGGAGGCGCAGCGGCTCAGCCTGCGCTACGCCAAGTGCACCAAGTACGAGATCCAGAGCGCCATCAAGGTGGTGCTCTCTTGGACCATCTCGGTCAACTGCATCACGGCGGCCCTCAGCGCCCTGTCCCTCTACAACATGAGCACCGGGGACAAGTTCAGCCGCGGCAAGTCGGAGCGCTGCGGGCTGGTGTTCTCCGTGGGGAAGTTCTTCAGGTGGATGGTGGATAGCCGGGTGGCGCTCAGGATCCACGAGCACGCTGCCATATACCTCACCGCGTGCATGGAGAGCCTGTTCAGAGAGGTGTTCAGCCGCGTCCTGCGCAGCGCGCTGGTGGAGAGGGACAACGGGATCCCCAAGTTTACGCTGGAGTCACTGGAGCAAGCCATCAACAACGACTCGGAGGTGTGGGGGCTGCTGCAGCACTACCAGCACCTCATCTGTGGGAAGAATTCAAGCGGTAAGACACGACAGAGAGAAATCAGTGATTGAGTGGCCACATATCATATCCAGTTCCCCCTGAAACCAGCAGAGAACCAGCTTCATTCCACACGGTAACAGATTTATCCAGGAACAGGTGGCTGCTTCAAGCACAAACATGCACCTTCATGTCCAGAGTTTCTCGTTTTCTTCACGGTTTTGAACCTGAGAAGCTTCTTTTGTCAGAGCGCACGGTGAGAATCTGAACACTGACACACGTTTAAACTGCGTAATGAAGCTCATCTAACTCGCGTGACTGCAAAAATGTGCTGAGTACACCTGTGTCACCTCTCAGTTCACTGTCACAGCGGGGCTTTTCTATGGAGGCCCGTTTCTGACGGCAAGTGATAGAAAAGACAAGATGAGAAATAAGCTTGATGAAAAAAATCTGACTGAATGTCATAATTATGGGACAAAAGTCAGAATTATGAAATTAAAAGTCATAAATAATTCGATGAAAATGCATCGTTTATGATAAAAAGTCAAAATCTGTGATAAAAAGCTAAAATTATGATGTAAAACGTCAAATGAATATAAATATCATGGAATCAAAGTCAATATCTGAGATTAAAAGTCACAAATATGAGCTAAATAGTTTCAAATATGAGATAATAAATCAAAATGATGAGATAATAAGTCAAAATGATTGGATAGAAAGTCAGAATTTAAGATAGCATGGCAACATTATTATATAAAAAGTCATAATTATTAGACAAAAGTCATAATTATTAGATAAAAAGTCATAATTATTAGACAAAAGTCATAATTATTAGATAAAAAGTCATAATTATTAGATAAAAAGTCATAATTTTAAGTTAAAAGTTGAAATTATCAGCCAAAAGTCAAAATTCTGAAATAGGAAGTCAAAAAATAATTACACAAAAATGAATAATTATGAGTTAAAAGGTCAAAATTATGAGATAAGAAGCAGAAACTAAGATAAAAAGTCAAAATTGTGTTACAATTTCTTTATAAAATGACTGATTTTGACTTGTAAATAATGTTTTTGGATGTTATTCGGGATTCGTTTCTTGAGTTAGTGCCTCCTGACACTGCTGAATATTAATCGCCGGGCTCAGACCTCTGACACCAGAACGCTCTCAGTTTCAAAGCCGTGCGGAGACTTCAGTCCTAACAGGTATTTAGTCCTGAACTACATCAAACAGCTCCTGTTTTCTTGCAGCGATTGTGTTCCCACGTGAAGAATGTGGCTGCTAACGAGTGTTTATGTGTGAGTGGTGAGTCGTGACGCGCGGGAGAGCAGGGTTTGTGTTTATATCGTGTGTTTGCTGGCCTGGTTGGCAAAGCTATTACCGTCTCACTCCAGAAGGTGTAAGCTGTCAGTGTGGGCAGGCCCTCTCTTATCCAAAAGCCCTGAATGAGTTGGCTCCGACTACAAAGCAGAAGGGACTCGAAATGTTATGTCTTTAAAAAAAACGAGGGCCAACTGAAGTCTGAAAATATCGTAGTGCAGCTAATTTGTTGAGGCGCGATTGTTTTCCTCGCAGCTGGAAAGTTAGTGGAGGTGAACAGCAAAGATGCTCAGAGGAATTTGGTGCAAGATTGTGTCATTAATCCAGGTTTCCCTCTCAAAACAGGCTCTTTTTGTAATTAGTCGACTAATTGATGATTTAGATGGACATTCTGATGTTTCAAGCTTCTCTGGTGTGAATATTTGCAGCTTTTTCTCCTCTTACATCATCACAAACTGAAAGATCGTTTGGATTGAGAAATTAACCATCATTCGGTCTGTAAAATGTCAAAAACTATTGAGAAAAACACGTGTTGTTTGTTGACGATAGCACCCGGAAAGATTGTCCAAGAAGCACTATGAAGATAAACTGATGTGAGGAAATTCATTAAAATCTCATGCAACAGGTTCTTTTCTATGACCCAGAGCCGTTAGTCTCTTGTAAACAAACAACTAGTCCATCAATTCATGACTTACATGGTCATAAATCAAATTTCAAGCACATTTTGTTGACACAAGCATCTCCGATGTGAATATTTGCTGTATTCCTCAGAAACTGAAAACCTTCCAGCTGTAATGTTAAAACGAGTGATAACAAATTCCCTTTCTTTCAGATCCAAACCAAAATTTAAAGGGCTCCATTCTGGGTCGAGACCCGTCCTCCAGCAGAGTTTTGTGGAAATCTGTTCAGTAGTTTTTGTGTCATTCTGCTCACAAACCAACAAACGTACGCGGGTGGAAACACAATCTCTAGCGGAGGAAGCCAAAACATGTTTTTTGAAACATCTCAGATGTGAATATTTTCTTCACTTCCTCGTCTTACATCATCATAAACTGACTCTCCTCCAGTTTGGACTGTTGGTCGCACAACACAAAGATGTTACCTTGAGCTGGAAAACAACTTTACCAGAACCATGATTAACATCTTTCACTCAACAATCATCCCTGCAGCCCAGTTCTGACTGTAAAAGGTCCAAAAATATTGTGAAAATCGCTGATCACAGTTTCCCAGAGACCCCTGACATTTATTCTATCTACAAGCAGAATAGCACCCAGTAGAGCGTATACCTCCGCCAAATCCCAACAGTCCCCTTTCGATAACAGCCATCTCAGTAGGCCAGAGGTCTCTCATCTGAGAAATGAATGAAAATGTCGTGAAAACAGCTTATTTCATGATATTAAAGAAATAAATTCCTGGATCTGTCCCTTTATCTGAATCCACGCTAAAAGTTAATGGGGTCCATTCTGGGTCGAGACCCGTCCTCCATCTGAGTTTGGTGGAAATCTGTTCAGTAGTTTTTGTGTCATCCTGCTCACAAACCAACCTCAACAGAAGCACACGGGTGAAAACATCACCTCCTTGGCGGCAGGCAGGTACAGAAGTCAACATTTTGTTGACTCGAGCTCGTCAGATGTGAATATTTGCCGCACGTCCTCCTCTTACATCATCATGAACTGAACATCTTCCAGTTTGTGCTGCTGGTTGCACAACAGAAAAGATGTTACCTTGTGCATGAAAACGCCACCTCCGAAACGATGATGACGAAGTGTGAAGATTCTTACTAATGTCGAGAAAAATGCTGATCGTGTCCTCCTCGTGTCTTCTTTTGTCGGACCAGCAGCTCATAACAAAAATCAACCTACAATCACGTGAGGAGCAGTTTCAGACGCCAGAACCAGAAAAATGCATCTGATACGATAAACTGATTATCACAACAGTTGTTGATTCATTTTCTGCTGATTTATCGACTATTTGTTGCAGCTTTAAACGGACATTTTCCTCCTCTCACCCTTTAATCCCCTCGTCCGTCCTCTCAAACCTCCCTCTCCGTGTGACGCTGATATTTGGCCCTGCTGCTCTGCCTGGAAAACTGCAGCAGAGAAACAGGTAGTTTCTCTGTAGACGGCGTGCAGAGCCGAGCGCTCATCCCCCTCCACTCCCACCCCGTGGAACGCATCATTTCCTGATGGTGCAGAGGAGGCTGCAATTTGCACTCGCACAAAAAAAACAAAAAAAAAAACAGCGTGATGTCATTCTGTGACAGTTAAGGCAGGCAGAAAACCCTCAATTTCTTTTTGAGAAGAAGAAGGATTGAATAGTCAGACCTGCAGAATCACGGACACATTAATCAGCAACACTCGTGCGTCTGTCGTTTTCCTTTGTCCTCTCATGGTTGTTTGGTTTCTGGAGCCTTTTGCCAACCAGGAACAGTAATGAGAACGTGTACAGAGAGTTTCTTCTCTGTAAGAAATGTGGTCAAAATTTCACCTGCAGAACAAAAAGCAGCGGCACATAATGACTAAATCCATGTTGCCCTGCACTCCCACTGACCGGACGTGACAGCCTCTCTGCACAGACTAACGAGCTGAGCTGAACGGAGCCTTTTCTTCTCTCGCTTTGTTTTCACGTTGATGTCCGACCTGTACATTCTGATTATTTCTCACCGGTCTAGAATAGAGGACGTTTTGAATTGTGCAGGTGCGTCTTGTAATCTCTCAACACTCATTCTGAAACTAGCGACACCTCCGTGGTTAGCTGCTTACAGTTGAGGTAAAAGGCCGTTAAGGGAGGAGAGTTTCAGTGACTCACATGAATGTTTTCTGATCTGCCGCCCTGTGGAAGGACGACCGTTTTTCTTTTTCCCGCCCAAATTCATTCATTCACAGACTCATGTGGGTGTTTTCTGATTTCCCGCCTCTGCGGTTGACGTCTGGTCGACTTATTTTAAGGTACAATTCATACTCCAAACAAACAAACATTTGGGTAAATGCAGCTAACCCAGTTAGCTGTGCAGCTAGTTAGCATGCTAACTTCAGGAGGCACCTCTGCAGCACAATACAAAAGCCTAGAGGTGTTTCATATAAGGTCAAAACTCTAAGTCTTTCACATTCTTTTGATACTTTTAGTTAATTTTTGAATGACTTAACTAAAACTGCACCTTTTATTAAACAAATGCAGGACTGAAACTGTAATCTGCCATAGTCACACGCTTTGTGAACACAGAAACCACCCTGACTTTCTTGGTACGAGGTTTCGCAGCGCTATAACAATGCTACGCTGCTTCCGCCTTTGAAGGAGTTGCGTTTTTTGGAAAATGTGGTCATTTTTTGGATTTGAGCCAACAACAGATGCTTTAGCTTGTCTGAGGAGGAAGGTCTTGGTTTCAAATCTTTCACCCAGTGTTTAATTCCAAATTTAAGAGTTAGACCCACTCCCTTCGTGATAGAGGGCTAGTAGCTAACTTGCTATCTTAAGTTACATTGGTGATACTGATTTGTGCACGACAGTCTCGCATTTCGATGTCTCTCAAAGTTGTATTTCAGACCTTTGACGGTATACGACACCTGAAATGTAACTGAAGAATCAGATTTAACTTGGTGCCGCTCCTCTAATGCAGGGTAGGAGCAGGGGTCGCTAATATTCACCTATAAAGCCAGGTAATGAAGCAGTGATGCTTCTTATTTGTTGACTCGATCGATAGCGTGAACTGTTCATCTGTATCCATCAGATAAACGCCACATGGCATCGACGACAGCTGATGTTGAGGGTCTCGAAGGGTTGTTCCATTTCACAGTGGGAGATTTCAACCGCCAGCCCTCACGACTTGAAAGCGAGGAGTAGGGGTAAAGATTGGAAATGAGATTGAGCCTTCGTCTTCTGCAATGACTTCACCCTTGATCTTTACGATGTCACTGTCGTAACGCATGGGAAACCTTAGAAAATACACTAGAGATGTGCTTCGGGGTTGCAGCTGGAGCTCTAGTGAAACGTGAGCCATTCATCAGCCTGCGTGGACGGCTGTATTGATTACCACAGAAGCGTCTCTCTTCCATCAGAGGCATGTGAGACGGGCGGCCGAGCAGCCTGACTGAAACGCCTGCTGTGCCGACAGGCCTTTAAGGGCGAGACGGGTGTCAGAGCCCATTGTTTTTTTTCTGGCGTGATTGTCACGTCTTGATTCAAGTCAAAACAAAGTGACGCGCCATCGGCTCGTCAGGATCCAAAACGCCGTCCCATTTAACAGGAAATCTCCAGAAAGGAAGCAGTTTGAAGATGTTTGTTTCTTGGATCGACACATTGGGGCCGCGGACTGCTTTTGTCGCTTGTTCGTGGCGTCGTGGAAGCCTAAATAAAGATCACGCAGGCGGACGCATCCTGACGTACGTTCGACTCCCCTCGTGGCGAGCGTGACGTCAGCTCCCAGAACCTGCCGGGGCGGCGTTTAAATTTGGGATCCCGAATGACTTGATTGCATCTGATTACGTCTGACCTTCCCCCGAGGAACCGGTCCGTCCTCCGCAGGACAGATGACACGACATAATGGAAGTGCATCGCCTGCTATAGTCGGTTTATTAAATTAGCAGCAGGGTGTCTGCTCTCCCTCCTTCTTCGCTCTCAGCCGTCTCAGTCTTTCACACCATATTTTATTGTGTTTCCTGCTGGAGGGCGGGCTCCGTGTTTGCATGTTTATCCTCCACTGTGGTTTTTAATAAGCTCGACTCATAACCGCATGATCCTGGCAGAGCCTTTTGTCGTCCATTCTGTTATTATTCTCCGCCCGGCCCTTCCCCTTCCTTTGGGGTGGTCTCGCAGATGAGCTGACAGATTGCTGCCGTTCTGGTGCAACCCGGGCAGGCGAGCTGGTCGTGATGGATATTTTATGTCATGGTAATTTCATAAGACCACGCCGCACGCTTCAATTCCAGCAATGTGTAGTTATGCGAAGTTGTTTTTTTTTTCCCCCAGATTTTATGAGCTGCATCCGTTTTCTAGTTGCGGCTTGTGAAAATATTGACTTTCATTTCATCCGCTCCTCTGTAAATTTCACTGGAAGAAAACACCTATGACTCCGCTCCTGGGCAGTTTGGGACCTGGTCCCCCTCCCAAAAAAATGATGGTGTTTTATTACTTCTGTGTCATTGGAGCGTGGATCCCCCTTTTCCATTTCTAGAAACTAGGTGAAAGCAGTGGGTCAGGATGAGAAGATGAGACGAGTGCGAGAGCGCTGAATGCTTAATGTTGTGAGGGCGGGAAGAGAAAGCAGGCTGGAGTGTCAGCTGGAGGAGGTGTTGGTGAGGGGCCCCTGGCGCAGGTCCCTCAGAGATATAATTACGCAGCTCTCTTTAATTAACACTTGTGCTTATCTGGTAGTCATTAAGATTAGGAATTAGCAACGGGAAACACCGGGGAGCTGGAGAGAACAAAGATGATAAGTCCTCTCATTCATTTTTTTGATACCCGTTACGCAGGTTCCACGTCGGCACCTTTGATCCGATCGGCCTGTGTGGGCCGCGATAAAACGTCTTCGAGACATTCAGACCCGTGGACCGTCTCTGTCACGGTTCGCTGCTAAACGGTGAGACAAAGAAACCCGTGACGTCACTCGTCCTTGGCGTCGCGCAGACGTCTGTGAAGCCGATCGGGCTGATAGACGGCTTCTGAATGCAAGTCAGCATTTTCCATTTTGACTGGAACACCATAAACACAGATACTAGATGTATAAGATACTGACGAATATTTTTGGCTAATAAACTTCAAAGACATTTTTTTTGATGGTAATATCTGAAGCTATGAACTGCAGTGTGACTAAATATGTACAAATTTAGACAAATATGTACATTTTACACTTCAGAAGGTCATTGTCCTCATAAGAAATTGTCTTTAGCTCATGAAAACATAAACGCAGCACAAAAACATGTCACCCTTTTGCATATTTTATTCATTATGAATCTAAATGTTCATCAAACAAAAGTCCAAATGAATGTTTGTGTGGAAACAACAAGAGAAAATGTGTTTTTAAGCATCACAAGCAAGCAAAAATCTAAATTAATGTACATTTTAGATGAAAACATATAGAAATAAACATATACCAAGTAAAACTGGTACATTTGTGTTGATGTGTTTCAGCTCAGGTGGTGATTATTGTTACAGGAAGTAGGCTAAATGCTGTAATGCTATACATCAGCGCGATAGCTATCGTTAAAAAAGGAATTTTACATTTTATTATTATTTTTTCCAACCTCAGCTTTACTCAGCAGGAAGACAAAGAATAAATATATATTCAGAAAGTACAAAGAAATAGGAATGACCATCAGTAACAGCCAAGCTAGCATGTTAGCGGCTAACATCTGTTAGCTGTTTTCAAGTGAGTGAAGTAGTTAAACTTCTTCTTAACCATAAACATCGTGTTATTTTATTCACACGTCTTTCAGCTCCATTTTGTTTCTCTCTCTACACCGTTTTTTTTTTCTAAAACATAAATCCCTGGTGATTTTCTATAATCCTCCTCCGACCGTTTGGATCAAAGAATATTATTTCTTTTCGCTGCACAATGAAAACAAAGTTAAACCCATTTCCTCAAACGGTGACTCTGTTTCTTGTGTGTTTGCCAAACGTAGATTGTACAATAAAAAGGATATTAGCCGGTAGAAAAAACATACTTCCAGCGTATTTTCTGGAAAGCAACAGAAATATAGCGTTTAATATCTTAATCACTCTGGCTGTTTCTTTACCGCTCGGTCCATTTTTGTTTTTCGCACCATAATCACGGCCATGCTGAAAGACGCTCAGCTCCATCTGTTGACCTTTGACCTCATGCTATGTCAGAACAACAGGACGCCTTTTGGGTATTTGAGTTATCTGTGTGTGACGACGGGAAACAACATTGCGATGTAAAAAAGAAAAAAAAAAAAAAAATGACCCGATTGTACAGTACGAGTTGGTAAAATACATCCGGCTGATGAGATGAGATGACACGCGTCCCAAAAGCCTGAAGATTCAGCGGGCGCCTTTGATGCCGACACAATTTGTGTGACAGTGGCTGTCGGGAGACGGTGCGCTGGTTGATGTTATCTGTCAGCAGTACACACATTTAGCTCAACAGTTACGTCCTTGAGGGAGTCGCGAATCAGTTGTGATGCTGCTCCAGCTTAAAAAACTTAAGTGACAGGTTTGGTTTTTTGTGCTCTACTTCTTGAAAAAGGACTTTTTTCCTGATAAGCGAGTCTCACAGGACAAAGAGGGTGTCGGGTCGGGTCGGGTCGGGTCAGGTCGTGGTTTCTCTTTTGATTTCAGATCACAGATCTCAGTCTTTCACTTCTGCTTTACTTTAAATGATTCATGAGTAAAATAATCAGGGTTGAACTTCATACTGACTCTTGAATGATTTGTTTGTGTGTGTGTTTTAAAGGGTTATTTCACCAATTCAATTTCATATTCTACTTTACAACCTCATGTTTTATACCATGCTATAGTATCTAAATACTGCTACTGGGCTGCTACATGGCATTTTACATTTTCAAAATGTATTTTGAATGTATTGAGATTATTGCCATTGTGTGTTGCATGTGAAAAAAACATGCATTTCCACCTTTTCCCCCCGATTTCAATCATGTTGTTAAGAAAATAAGTTAAGTTGTTTTATTGGGTACACTTTTGAAATGATGCACTGGAGCACCGAGTGTGAAACCGGTGTGAAAAACTAGCTGTGGACCCTGAAATGCTACTTTTTTATTATTTTTTTAAAAAAGCACAACAATAGCATACAAAGTAAAGTAAAGATTAAACAGGTCAACATAAGGAATGAAAGTGAAATACAATGTGTAACAATGGATCTGTAAAATCATAAGAACACCAAAGGATGAAATGTCAAAAAACTGTTGGTGCATCAAAAATAGAGCAGTGCAAGACTTGTGCAACATCCAGAATAAAGTGCAGTGTAACTCAACAACCAAAAAATAAACCTAAAAATGTGAACGACACATTAAAGGAGCCAGGATATATGTTTCCACATGGGGACAGGCCATTAAAAGTATTTTGAAATGCCTTTAAAATCACAGCCCCTCCAGCATGAGGTGGCATCAGAAACCTCAGAGATGGATACCTCCATATCATGGGGCGTGAAACCAAAACCATCACCGTGGCGAGGAACCAGCAGGACCCACACAGAGAACACGGTTCCCCAGTCGCACGGGGCCGAAAACACTCGTCTCTCGGCAGAAGTGAGAACGCGACGATTTGAAATCAAAAGCGAGACTTTCTTATTGAGCCGGCGTGATGTTGAACACGTAGTCTGCGCCGCTGCGAGCTTTAAATCACTCCGTTCGTGCGTTTCGCAGTTAAAAACCACATTGTATCTCGTCAGCTGCGCTGTATGTTTTCCTCCTTGTTCGGCGTCTGCTGTGGGTTTCCGCTTATCGCAGCGTTCGCTCTCCCTGCGCCGAGCTCGTGGTTGTCCTTTGAACTCTGCGTCGAGGCTTTTGATCGCACCTCCAGCACAAACACTTTATTTTCTGTGTCGCTCTGCGGCTCACAGGACTCTTGTTTGTGCTTCAGAAAAATAACCCCGACTGTGATATTCTGCAGAATGAACAAAAAGACAGCAACCAATATGAAGAATTCCACGAAAACTCGACTATGACTAAAGCTTTTTGACCGCGTTTCTAACTCACACATCGCTTCATGACTCAGGCTATTGACCGGTTGTGAAATGTTTGTTTTTCTTTCTGTAACGCTGATGTCATCGTCGGATGATATGAGGATGTCGGGCCTGAAAAAAAAATCACATCCTCTGCACACTTATTGAGTCAGGGATTGTTTTTTGGTCTCTCTGGGACTTTTCGTGATTGCTTTTTGAACCGTCGGTGTCGTCACATCAACACTGAGTCCTCTCGTGCTCTCAGAGAGACGGCTTTCTACTGGAATCAACAGAAAACGTACCATAACAAAAAAGCTCTCAGATGATTTGGTAAGAGGCAAAATAAAAACCGAGCGGGCGTCCTCCTGCCTCATTAAACGGATTGCGAAAAAAAGCACATATGCATTAGGATGTAATCATATCACTTCAGCGGTACATTCAAGTTTGCTTTGGTGACTCATTACTACCCGGCCCCTGCGCTGCTGAATTATGCAACAGGGTAGATGACTTACATTGTTCCAGCGCCACGTACTGTTTTTAAAAGCAGCAGGCATCAATCAGATCGCCTCACTTACTCCCACTTACTCCAGACTCCTGGAGTTTAAATTGTTTATGTGAAGAGAAATATGATTTACATCAGGATCAGCCCACTTTTCTTTCGTTCCTTCGTTTGAATGCTCGCTCCGGTTCCTCCGCTCGCTCCACAGATTGGGTTGTTGACACCTGCCTCTCTGCAGACGGTACTTCAGAAGTGAGTGAAAGTGACAGACGCTTATCTCTCCGCTGACTTCTTTCCTGCCAGATCATTTTTCCTCACGCTTCCCTTCAAGTCAAACTGAAATATGACGGTGCCTCTGTGTACGTTTTGTTTTTTTTTTGCATGAGGAAATAAAAGCTAGATTGAAAGCGTGGCTATCGTGCAGACAGTGTTGGAAACATCGTAAAAGCTTTGGGCTCCTGAGTGGGCATTTACTCATGGATGACACTTAAGTACAAATTCGAGGTTTCAACTGTCATTTTTCATATTTATTTAGTCCACCTCTCTGTTTAAAAACCCTCTTGGATTAGCTGGCTTGCTAACGCGAGCGCTCGCTCCCACGAGGTGTCACTTGTCGTTCATGTTATTTCAGCACTTCCTGGGGAATGCCACTGGTTTTTCCTGGAAGACTCCGTCTACTGCTGCATGAAAAGCCTAGATGGAGTCTTGGTGCTCCATGTTAAACAAGTTTTTGGGGTTTTTTTTGCTGGGAGAAGGCGAGAAAAGTTCAACTGATTGAATCGCACCACAAATGAGATATACACTTAAGCAAGCTAGCATGCTGTTTCCTAACTTCAGTGGTCGTCTGGTTGGTAAAACAAACGGCGGGTTGTGAGCTGTAGTTTCCCCAGTAAACACACCAGCTTCTTCAAGCGCTGCAGTGTCTCTAGGTGAGTAAAGGTGTCCGTTACGGACAGAGGAGGTTGAGGGTTGCTAAACATTGTGTATTCACCGTTTTGCATGTTAGGCCATTTGTCTCTTTACAACAATCAACCCACTTCTGCTGTTTTAGCTAACTAGACAGCCTAGCCTGCTAACGTTAGCACTGATTCCCATAAGCTGTTACTTTGCACTCCAGTTATTTCAACACCTGCTGAGTCACGGGGAGCTCCCACATGCTCAGTGTTGTGTTTATGCAGCAGCAGACAAAAGGAGGGCGGCCACCTAACGGCTCATGATTAATGGTGGCTAATGACCAGACTATCGTGACAGATAGTCCTGTGACTTCAGCGCTCTGCACCTCAGACGTGTTTGTTTATTGCGCAGACTTTTTCTGTATACATGACAGAAATTACATCCGAACATACGATGACACACACACTCTCTCTCTCTCCTCTCCTCTCCTGCTGCAGTCATTCTGCAAAACGACATTTCTTCTTCTCTCCAGTACACCAGGTTTCCTGTAAATTTTTTAAAACTTCCTACAGGAGACAGGAAGTCTTTCATGTCTCTCTCCTTCAGCCAGCGTACACAGTCTTTTATGTTTCTGCTCGCGGTGGCTCGGAGTGTCTTCAGTTGACCTCAGCTTGTTTTTTTAACGGCTTCCTGCGGGGCTGCGTGTTGGTCGGGTTACATTTTTGTTCAATGTGAACGGCGGGAGTTAGCCGACGGCCTCGCAGCCCCTCGATAAGCACAGATTACTAATAACTATGACATGATTACTTGGCTCGAACTAGTCTGCTCCCCGTGTTCAAGCAGCAGTGATTAAAGGCTCTACAGGAGTCAACAAGTTGTTTTTTTTTTTTCTCACAGAAATTCACTTTTCCCTTCATGTGTTTTATCTTTAATTCTCACATTGACTCGTGATTGAAAAAGCGGTTCATCCGCAGAGCAATAACACTTTTTGTTGATTTTAATTTGGCTGTGATTGGAGTGTGGAGGAGCTGCAGTAAGTTGGTTTTAAAGGATCAGAGAGAGATTAAGATGTTAGCACATGGATGATTTCATAAAAATCACCTCACACGTGATGTCTTCCAGCTGGTGGACAGAGACACAGCTCCTCCTCCAGACAGTTGTATCCAGAAGCCGACTGTGAGCACTTCATTTGTTGTGTAATGCTTGTGTAGCGGTTGTGAGTTGCGTACTAAGAACGGCCTCTGAATACCGTATGCAGCGAGCCTCCTCTTCAAGCTGACAGTCTGAAAGCAGCCATTTGAATGAATGGGATTTGCACTGTTATCTTCAAGTATGACTTTTCTACAGTTTGACTCTATGCTGCGTTCAAGAGCAGCCCGCAGTGATAAGGCCCCACTCTCTGGAATCAGTGATACACAGGAAAAACTAGTCTACAGGCTTTCTGTGGAAAATGAAACACAAGGATATTTGTTCAACGGACAGTTTGAGGCGTGAACCGGGTTAAACATTCCAGGAATATTGAGGGTGGAGGAATTTATGGGAGATAACAACAGGAAATGAGGAGAACAAAATGAAAAACGTATCGGTTATTTGGACAGGAACAAATGTTTGCTGAGGCTTCTGTCTTCTTCAGACATCTTCCTACGGATACCACTTCCCTCGCTCTGATTTTGACCCAGGTGTCGTCCATGTACCTGAGCCGGTGGCTTGAAGCAGTTGGAGAAATCGTGTTTGAGTTTCTGATGCGGTGTCGAGCGCTACAAACCAAAGGAGCTCGTGTTTGGATGTGTTGCAGGTCACCGAGCTGATGCTGCCGCGCGGTTCTCCTTCCTTTTGCATCTCGGGGGAGTCCGTAGATACATAGGATGGCTTCCCTGCGGTACAGTCGGTGATCTAGTGGCCTGTCAGCGGCTTTGTCCGTAGCTGCGGGGCTTCAGTGTCGTGTGTTTCACCCTGACAGGACGGACAGCTCCTCCTGCATGCCATTACAGCCTTTAATTAATGAGGGCCGACTGCCGGATCAGTTTCCGGCTGTTCCCAGGTGGCGATGGGCAAATTAGGCTCCTTGCTCTGGGGAGAACCATCTGGTGCCACAGCGACACAAAACAGGCCAATGATAAGGAAGTGCTGAGCATGCTGGGTAATGCAGTTTGAGGGAATACCCTTCGTGACGAGGACCCACACTCCACTAAACTTGGACTGGAGCACACGCTCCCTCCCCTGCTCTCCTTTTGTTTGCCGTCTCTACCACTTAATCCCGTCTTGACAGGAGCGAACGCCCACTCACACATAAAACCAACAATAACAAAAGGAACGCCACTTGCTTTTCTTTTCTTTTTTGTGCTTTTAAAGCCCACAGTTGCTTTTTCGCTGGTTCTCAGTGACTGCTCATTGAGAAACGGGGACAGTGACACAGTCCCACTTCAGCAGTCTTGACATCCTGAGCCGCTCACAATTTGACTCATACTGAGATGTAGCAATTTCGTTCACTGCTATTGTGTGGGCAGGAACACGTCCTCCCACCGACACGGAGCATTTCGTAACGACCGCGAGATAGACATTGAAAAAGAAAGCAACAAGGGGAAGTTTGGCTCAGTGCAATCAGTGCAGGGTTTGCTGCTCTCACAGCTGCCTCGGGTGACTTTTCTCCCCAAACCTTTGCCTGTTTCTGACGCCGAGATTGTTAAATTAAACGCCATCTCAGCCTAAACTCTTGTCCTCGCCACTAATTGCTGTCATCCTTCTTAATCAGGGCAGCTTTTATTAGTTAGAAAACAATAGAGTGTAGCAGTTAAATCGTGGAGTCTTGAAGGCGTGCAGTTAAATTTGGCATCTTTGTGTGGGAGATTGGTTTGACTACCAGGGTTTTCTGATTTCAGAGAGAGGGATGGTAGTGGGTGACCTGAAGGGGATTACACACATTGCTAACATTACATCCTGAGCTGTTTTTAGCTGTTAATATTTCTGCAAACCACAGATGCGTCAGTGTTGCAACACTTGTAAGCGTGACACCACTGGATAAGTCGTGTTTGTTTCAAACAAAACTGGATGTTTTTTAATCAGTTTTCCAGACATGTTAGTGATGATCGCAACCGTGTGTTTTCTCGGGAAGTCGGGTTATCTAGAGCTGTGTGTGGGGTGACAAAACCAGACTCTTTAAGGAGACCTCAGGACATTTTCCAGCCGTGTTAGTGGTGACCAAAACTGGGTGTTTTTAAGAAGACCTCGAGACTTTTCCAGCTGGGTTCGTGGAGACCAGAACCAGATATTTTTCATCAGAAACTGTGCCATGCCCACCTGTTGCTGTAGCAACAGAACCAGGTTTTTTTTAAGGAGATCTCGGTACGTCTCCAGCCATGTTTATTGGTACCAAAACCAGATGTTTTTCACGGGAAAATGGTCGTGTCCAGCTGTGTTTGTCGAGACCAAAACTGCATATTCTTTTTATGGGAAGTCAGGCCATCTACAGCCATGTTTGTGGCGACAGAAGCAGATGTTTTTAACCAGACATTTCCATCCCAAAGCAGATATTTTAAGCCAAACCAATGTAACCAATGTCATAACCTCATAGCCAATGTTTTTAAGTCCTTAAACCTAACCAGAGGATAAACCCAGCATCGTGACAAGAGAGAAAAAGAAAATTGAAGTCAGTATAATGACACTTGAAAGCTTTAATGTATCTGTTAAATCCCTCTTCTTGTTGTGAACGTATAGTTGAAGAAAACCAGGCACAAGAGAATCTGACACTCAACATTATGTGCTGACGTGTGTGGACGGAGCTCTGGAGGTGATAAATGGATAATCTCTGCACGTTATCGATCGGGTCCAAACATTCTGTATTGTGAATGAAGAAAGAAGGAGAAGTCGTGATGGAGAGAACGAGGATTATCAAATCAATAGACAGCAGGAGCCTGTGAGTGCCGCTCCACCCCCACTGGGCCCTAAAAATCAGCTCCCGGGACTCAAGTTGAAAGTGAAACTGAACCATTGATTGAGAAGAATTATTAATCATGGGGAACAGGTATTTTCCCACAGACCCTTCAGTTTGTTACCAAGCTTTGCTCCTCTGTTTAGACAGTGTGAGCACCTGTAGCTCAACATGTCATTACGCGATAACAAACGATTAAACACTCTGCGGTTTCTTATTTTCACTCAGCTATGCCACCCGGCTGGTTGAACCTGCTTTGCGTCATCTTGTAGTCTCTCGGCCTGCGTGACGGACAAGCCGAGGCACAGCGGGCTGTCGGCAGGTTGCATCACAGCTCGTTCCCACAAATCCTGATGCAAAAAAAAAAAAATCCGGCACACTGCTGACGTGCAGATCGGGCGAACAACAGGTGTCTGAACGCTCGCCGGCGCTTGTGCCTGCTTGTTTTGCTGCACCTGTGGAAGAGGAAAAACAGCACGGATGCATGAATATTTCATCTCTTTTCTGATCCCGAAATCAACCCTAATCAAATTTAACAACATTTCTGTTGGTTTGCATTATGGGCGATGACTTAGCCGTGGATATTTTTGGAAGACCACAAGTGTTTTTTACCCTCTTCAGCTTCTGATTCATCTTGACGAGTACTCCTCTCCTTCCTCATTTCCTCTAGTTTTTCCATCTCCTGCTCTCAGCGATCCCGCTCTCTACAACAGTGAATGAAATAACGTATGTACAGCGTCTGTATGGATTAATTCCATTTTCAGTCATGAATCAAGGCAGACCTTCCCATTGTCGCTTGAAAAGGTGTAATTACGTTGAATGCGGTTGGTCTAATTAAAGCACAATATGGCCGGATCATGTACAATACTTCAAGCTCAACGCTGAGCTATGAATGTAAATCAACTTTGGATACTCAGGATTCAAATTAATCTTTACGCTTCAAATGTAACCCTTCAACCTCCTTTAAACTAGAATGGCACTCAGTAGAGCGCATTGGAGCTTAGTTGGGAAATTTGCGAAGGTAAATTGAGGCTTTAATAACAAAATATAAACGATTATTGCAGTTAAAATCGAATACTATCATTAGAATGACTACGTATTGACGTTAAAAGCCTCTAAAATTGATATATGTCGATATCAGTATACCTTAAAAATTCCTCACTGACTCCTGGGAAGGTTATTGGGGAATTGTTTATTGGTGATTAGCAAAGTATCATAATTGATAACTGATGCTCCGACAGCACTTTCGAGGATTTAGAGGCATTAGCGTCCTGTTAGCATGGAAAATATTCCTGTTAAGCGACTGGAAGCAAAGGAAGTCGCAGCCATGATTCGCAGGATGTATCATAGAGGCTAGGAATAAGGTGGATGGTCCAGATACATAATCTCTCTGGTGTGTTCTGGGTCTACACCAGGGTCTGTATCCATGAGGATACATATTGATCCGATGCCGAAACTCCCTCAACATGGCTCCCTTCAACAGGAAGCAGCAGCAGCTCTCGCAGCTCCCTGTTGGTATCTGAGCAGCCGCATCCAAGTCAGGCCGACTTCATTCCCGCTGGTTGAGATCTCAATCATTTGATCGCTGTCCAATGCTCACGACCGTCGCCGAGGGGTGGAACGTAGTTTGACTGGTCAATCGAACGCTTTGATACAACATCCACTCTACTGCTGACACCAGTAGATCTCACGCTCCATTTTACCCTCACACCTTGATATGCTTGAGCTCCTTCGTTTTTGGGCTACAGCTCACACGATCAGCCCGGATCAATGGAAGCAATCCGCCGTTTTCTGGCAGAGAACTTCCTTAAACTCGTCTTAACAAAGACAGAAGAGCAGAAGTCCTGAACAATGCTTCATTGTCACTCACCTCGCTGCTGCTGCTGCTGCTGCACCCATGTGTAACTAAGGCGGCTCGTGTAACTTACCGTATCCGCTCTGCTTTTGTTGGATGCAGTGACAGGTTTCCACAAAGCACTCTCATAATCATTATCATCTTTTCATAACACCGACAGAAAAAAAAAAATCCTGTGAGTGCAGCCGCCATTAAAGTGCAGAGGTAGGTATTCATGCGTGTAACACAAAGCCAAGTTTATTCAGCCAAGAACCCATTCACCTATGCTAATGCACACCTACACGAGGCAGCGCCATGATACCGGCCCTGCTTCCGCACATTCAGAAAGTAGATAATCCTCGGGCTTCGCTGCAGCACATTTTTTCCCACACTCCCAACACTGTACTCAAACTCATCAGTACCCACAATCCATCTTGATGCCCCAGGGGCTGCCTGCTGCTGTCGTCCAAATACAGTTTGTTTTTTGGCACGTATCGTGCCCATGAATGCATCATTAGGGGGGTGGCAGCATCTCTCTTGGGCTGACCTGCATTTTGCTCCGTGAAAAATTCGGTTTAAATGTATGAGTCAGACGGAGTCGATGTGAGCGTGCATAAAAATCTACACATAATATCAAAGATCTTTTCTTTCAATAAAGCGTCAGAGAATAGTTTAAAATCAGAGGCTCAGAGCCGAGGAGGCGTCTGCTATCTGTTTTTGTTTTCGACCGAGAGTTAAAAACTCAAAGAAATTCAGCTAACAGTTGGTGGAAAACAGATAATTCGATTCTCCTTTTTTGCACGATAGACATCTTCATCTTCTCCATCTTGTCTGCTTCTCTTCATCTCCATTAGCTCTCTGTCATTATTGGAAAATGAAATTAGGACGGCGTGATGTCCTATGAGTTAATGCATCGGTCTACCTGTTGATTTTTTCATCGTAGGAGCCAGGAACTTGAGAAAATGAGAAATTAGAAAAGATGCTCACATAAAGCCACATTAATTGATTTGTTTTTGGGCACTTGTTGTCAGGTAAACAAACTTTAAAGACCTCGTTAGCAAACAGTCGGCCATTTACAGGAGCAGCAGACACCGAGGCACATTGGTATTCATTTGGAGTCGTGTTTTTGTGCATCTGATTAATGTATTCGCTTCCTTTTTTGTTCTGTTTTGATCTTCACCAGCTCCTGAGGGAAATATCTGGCTCTGCTAAATGCCCTATTATGTTCAGCTAGTTTGCTAACTCTGTGTGTTTGCCGTTGGTGCGAGGCAGGTAGTGTACAGTGGGTCTATCGGGAGGGATTGCTTCTGCTGCTGGAGGTTGATGACAGCAGTGAGACTGAACCATAATGTCAAAGTTGGAAGCATTTGAATGAGCTGAAAGACGCTGAATGGACCTCCAGCTGAGGAGATCCACACAGCCGGGTGACTCACTTCTGTGGGTTCGTGGTCTCTTTCACATTTCACCAAATGTTTTTGTAGAAATAGAAAGTAGAGCAGCTTAAAGCGTTCTCTCCATCACATTTCCACCTTGTCTCATGAGCAAACATCTAACTAAGTTGCTCTAAATATTAATGAGGTCACATTATGCTAATTTTCAGGTTCATACTTTTATTTGGGGGTCCTAGTAGAATAGATTTACATACTTAGATAGAGTAAACACATCATTTTTCTGCTGTGGTGCACTGCTGCAGCATCCTTTTTCACACTTTGTCTTGAACGCTCCATTTTAGCTACAGAGTGAGACATCTCGCCACTGTTCAACCTCAGAGTTCGCATCAGTTAACGGGCAGGATGTTAGCCAATCAGAGGCAGAGTGGGGCGGGTCATGCCGAGCAAGGTAGTGTGATCTAAAATAACGCCTTTGCAAGGAAATGCTCCAACTTGAAATATTTAGCTAGCTAACGTTATGTAGTTGCAATGAAACGTTTTTTAAGAACAGCGGAAAAGGGAGAAGTTTACAATGTTGTTGTTAAAAATAACAATCAGTTATAATCTAATCTATAGTTGTCACTATAGGAACCGTGGTTACTTGACGTTCAAAGTAAGCTGGAACAGAAATATTATATTACATTATAGTTTTAAAAAATCCAGCATGTGGACTGTAAGAATTATAATTAAGGATTAAAGCATTTACAAATCTTTAGTGAAAAATGATTCAGGGAAAATGGAGGAGTCTGCTAATTGTTTTTTATTTGTAAAAGTGTAGCCTGCAGTCAAACATCAGAAGCAAAAACATACCCAGAAAAAGGCACCCGGGAGGATCCAGAGCAGATGCCCAAAACCACCTAAACTGGCTCCTCTTGCTGCATCTGATCTTACTGTATTTCTAAAGCCGAGTCCAGCCACGCCTCAGAGGAAACTCATTTCAGCTGCTTGTATCCGTGATCTGATTCTTTTGGTCACTACCCAAAGCTCATGACCGTCGGTGAGGGTTGGATCGGAGCTCGGGTGGTATATCAGAGGCTTTGCCTTCTGGCTCGGCTCCCTCTTCAACAACAGCCCGGTCCTGCTGACGCCTGTAGATCTCACGCTCCATTTTACCCTCACACCCCAAGATAATTGAACTCCTTCCCTCCAGAACCCGGAGTGTGGGCAGTAATCCACCATTTTCTGGCTCCATGCACGCCCATACAGAAATGAATGGAGACCAACGGATACAAAATAGAAAGGAAAGAAAGTGTAACACAAGGTCAGAAATGGTAACCTGAGCTGAAACAGACCCCTCCAGAGACAGACTGATGAAGCTGAACCTGGAAATGTTATTCATTAAACTGGGGGAACTCCCAGTGTTACCCATTTCAATCTCATTTCCAGTCAAGTCACCGGACACTTCCACATGTTCTCATGACTCTGGATCACTTCCTTCAGGATGATTTTTTTCAAGTTCACAGGTCACGGTTGTCTTTTTTCTTCTCCCCGGCGCTCTCTCTCCCTCTCTGCTGGAAGTCGAGGGCTGTGAAATTGTCCAGGAAACATCAATCATGCCTTCATCTCCCCCCCACCACCACAACCTGTTACCCCCAGCCCGGCTTTCTGGCTGCTATCACTCTCAGTGCCTCCTCTGTTGGGTGAATCCCTGCATCCTCTTGGGGGAAGCGAGCGAGGCTGATAGAGTGCCATAATATAAGTTCTCCGGGCTCATCCGTGTTTTAGTGCAACACAATGTTGATGTATTTATGTGTTTAGAAAGCTCATTCCAGAGGTGAGCCGGCGTTACACAGGAGATATGTGGCGGATAACCGAGGATTTCCCTGCAGGGAGACGGATTGGATGTCAGAATGTATTTATTTTTAAAGCCCACATACAGAAGACCATTAATGGAGAGTACATCAGGCTATAAATGTTGCAGTATGTGGTGATAAATACATGTCTTAGGGTGCGAATTTGTTGTGAGAGACAAAGATAAACTGACATTTAAAAACCGGATACATTAAATATGAGATAAATAAAATATAATAAAATAGTATTCAAATATAATAGTCCCACCCAACAAAGTATGAATGAAAAACAACAAATAATTAAATAATAAATAAAAAATATTTTAAAAAATCTGATCAAACAAATAATACAGTGTATAACAATAAAATAAATTAAAAATAATAACACAACAACAACAACAACAACAATAATAATAACAACAGTCATTACATATTAAAAACAAGTTCTACAATTGAAAAAAAATGTAAATAAGAAAATATAAATTACAACGTAATTAGAAATAATTAAAAAAACATCAATACAAATTAAAGAAAGTTAATAAAACATTCATAATTGAATAAAATAAATAAAAATGATATTATAATATGACACAATTAGAATATAATATACATATAAAAAGTAGAAAAGTAAAAAGTAAAATAACATTAACACCTTTGCACAAAAATAAAAAAAACATAATAAAATAGACATTTAAAATGAAGACAAAAGACATTCATGCATTCAAGCATATTGAATAAAAAAATCCATAAAGGATCATAAATAATCATATGTTATAAATATTAAAGTGAAATAGATAACCGGAGCCTTAAAGCCCACTCGTTGCCGTACAGATAAAGACTGCAGTCTGCGTTTCTTACAGTTTCATCAGTGCAGAGGCAAGACAGCGAGCTGACCCGCCCTAAATAATCCCGGTGTTGATAGTGAGCTGTCAGAGACGTGACACAGGAGACGAATAATGCGATCGGACAGAGAAAATGACATGCAGAGGAGAATTGACTGTGTGATGGATGGAGAAAAATGATGCTCCCTGTAGCTCTGCTGCTTGGGAAATAAATGCACTGTCCTCTCACGTCACCGCTCGACTTATAAAACTTTTACGTTTGTCATCGTTTTATTTGTGTGTACGAGCGGTGCTTAACATGACAATAGGCCCACGGGAACAGACGTGCCCATAGACCAGTTTCTGCCTCCGCTGTTGGACCGTCCCGAGAGTTGTCGTTGTCATTGTGTGTGCTCATCTGTGCGTGAGCCTTTACGCCTTACAGATACTGCTCTGTCAGACGTTTTGCGGCTGACACTGTTAATCACTGAAGTATACGCGCAGATACACAAACAAGCCTGATGTGCATTCACCAAACGAGTCCGCCAGGGGAAATAAACAGGTTTCCTCCTCTCCGGTGAGAAATCAGCTCTGATCACCTTTCTTATGAAAATCGTGGAGAATAGAGCAAGCGTCTGAAATGTTCTGCTGGGGCTTCTTCTCTTTTGTGTGGGACAGGATTAATTGAGAACGCACTTCTGTCACACTCAAAGGTTCATCACGCTTTGTGCATTCAAGGTGACGGATGAAAGGTTTGTGTCTTCGACGTGTTTCCCCCCCTGAAGGCCGATCACAAGAACAAACACTGCTTTTGATCCCAAACAGAGAAGAGTTGTCTGTTCTTGTGTGAATGTTTGAAATGTTTGGGATTAATTGAAGCAATAACATTTGTTTGAGATAGTAGGGTTGTGTTTTACGTGCGAGTTGTCTGTTTTTATTGGTTTTAGTTGTGTATTGTGTCTGCAGGTTGGTGTCTGGCAGCTTTTCTCTGTTAGATGCCTTTAAGTCAAATGTTTATAGGTTTTGGACTTGAAAACAAAAAGAAACCGAAAGTAGTTACATAGTTACTTATATATGAGCATTGGTTAAACAAATGAACATCATCTAGTACAAAGTGGGATTGAGTTGGTCTCCAAATCTGCCGGTCCAGTCTGGTGTTTAAGCCAACTGACTCAACACTTCCTGTATCTGTATCAAATTAAAAGCCCATTAGTGCTGCAGTGGACAGAAACCCTTCAACAAGGCTTTTATTATGAAACATTATCGGGAACATGTTGTGAAAAACTTGAAATCGACTTCGCTTTGACTATTTTTTCTCCAGTTTCACTGAGCAGAAGACTTATTTTACTAATTATTTTGATGTTAAACTTTAATTGTTGTTGTGAGAAATGAAAACACAACGTGTCACAGTTGCCCTGATGGACTGTAGTGCTGCTACACTCTCATTTGTGGGCTCTCATTATGTTTCCCTTGGGCAGCGGCTGAGTCTCGTGAAACAGCTGACATTCTGTATTATGAGTCAGGTCTGGTCTTTGGCTTTCTATCAAACCTTTTCAAATTGTCCCAAACCAAGTGCTCAGTACGGAGCCCCAATTACACCCGCTTGACTAGCGACTTAATATGAAACCTGTCCCCCTGGGCTCTAACTGTGTACTGAATGTTGTAATATAAACTTTATTCACACACTTTAGGACCTCATACCTCACTCGATTATATTTTCATTTTATTGTAATGATAGGGGGATACATTTCTACCATACCAGGGCTGTGGATGGGTAAAAAAAACTAGTTACAAATTTGAAATGAACTGTGCAGTGAAAATATGCCATGTTTTCTTGGTGCAGAGCTTGAATTTCCTTATGAAATGATGGAATAACATTATCAAGTGTCTAAAATAAAGAAGATGTACCTCAAATTGCATTTCATTGTAGTGTTTTGTTAAATATACTTAGTTACTTTACACCACTGCTCCTAATAAGAGTCAAAATGGATGAACACACATCCAGTAAAACAGCAGGAGAATAACTTCACATCCGTCAGAGATCAGTTGCTAAAACAGGAAGTCAAAGCTGTCTGTTGTTCCCTCTGAAGTTTGTCGTTTTTGATCTCAGAGGCGCCGGATTCCTCTTCAGATGTGTCACCTGATGTTTCAGACTCATGTGATCTTCATTTCATGTTGTTCAGTGTCGGCGTGACTTCATGTGATTATTATAAACACACAGAATCACAGCTACCAGGACGGGATGACACCAGACCTCATGATTTATTTACCCCCCGGCCACATGGCGTCCACTGCTGTGGCCGGTCATGTGTGTTGTGGTTGTGCAGGAGGATGTTTGCGGCTCGGAGAGCTGCGTGGTTTCATTATCATTCAGGGAGTTCCTGAATCTCGCTGCGCTCTTGCAGAGGTCAGTGAGAGTGATGTCAGATAATACAAATCCTGATTAGAAAACCTCTTCAGTGCTACTTCTTATTATTGGTTTTATTCCCCCTGCGGTTGAAGTTGATTATGAAGCAGATCTGCAAGATCTGCAGGGATGCACAAACACAACGCTTCTGCTCCTGATACAGATTTTAAAACCTTAACTCCTGGTATTAGTTCACATTGAGTATTTATCCAACACCAGTGCTCTTTTTTCTCCTTTGTAAAATCTGAATAATTTGCGGAGGAATTCCGAGGATCATTCTTCTGCACGTGTTCGTACACCAGAATACCTTCAACGCTTGTCCAAGCTCTTTGTGAGATTGTTCATGAGGTTTGAAGTGATGCATTTCTACATTAGTTAATTAGTTAATGTGAAGGTTAAGAGAGGATGCTTAAATATCTTCACAAATTTTGTCAGGATTGCCATGAAATGTATGGTCCCCAGAAGATGCTGAAATATCCTTTTGACTTTGGCGATCTACCCAATGCACCTCACTGGAAAATCTTAATAAATATAGTGATCGCTCAATGTTCTTCTTGCCCATCATCATATTAAAATGTGTTTTTTTCCCACAGTACTTCGATTAATAAAACCAGTATCAGTCCATCATCCTCAAGTGTTAAACCATTGTGATATATTAAAACAGAAGCTTGGAAATTTGGAGTCTTCGTCTTGTTTTTGGGAGCCACATTTGAATGAGGGGGTGGCACGAGGAAGGAAAACAAACCATGGTTATAAACCTCTAGAGGCTATAAACGGCAGATATGTTGTTGTTTTTTGAATGATTAACAGTTTATTGAAAAAACATACACAAACAACTGACTGTAACAAGCTGACACGGAGCACCAAAATAAGATGGAAACAAGAATGAATGAAACATTGAGACTCACATTTTTACATGTATTTGTGTCAATGTCATGTTGTGACAACGCTCTGCTTGTCGCCTTGTTAGGTTAAGGACCAAAAAATGATTGGTTAGGGTCAGCAAGAGATCATGTTCTAGCTTAAAATGGCCTGTTTTGGTCACCACAGACGGCTGAAGATGTCCCAACTTCTTGTCAAAAGCACCTGATTTTGTCGCCACAAACATTTCTGTAGCTGTCCGAAAGTCTCGCCACAAATCTGGCTCGAGCTTGTTGAAAATATCCAGCGGTTTCATTTAAAAATGTTAAAACACAGTCTTGAACTGTGGTCACTGGCTTGGCCACCATCCGCTCCACCTCCTGATATGAAAGTCAGGTCATAAACCGTTTTGTAGGAATTAAAATATGGTACGTAGCCTGTGACATGCACAAATGTGAACATATCAGTGGTTTGCAGAAACGCTAACGTTGTCCTGGTGACCGGGCTGGTGTTTACTCTTGTATATATCTGCTGTGTAGCGTCGGTGCTCCTCTAATGAGTGAGAATATGTTCATGCATGTGCTGCAGGGACGTGTTGTTCTCGTGTTCTCATGTGGGTTTTCTCTCGGTGCTGCAGTTTCCTCCCACAGTCGATAAGACAAACTGATGAGCTGAAGGTTTGACGCTGCCAGTAGTTTTAAATGAGTTTGAGTTCAGAATTGTTTCCCTGCATTTCGCCCCGCTGCAAAGTGGGATAAAGCTCTTCTGTGATCCAATAAGCGATGGTAAAGGGAAAAGATGGGTGCAGATCAAGCTAAATTAGATATTCAATATGTTTCCTCTTCTTGCAAATAGCCTCCAGATTGTACTTACAGAAGATCTGCTCCGGAGGTACAAAACACGGCATCTCTCCACATCTCTAATTTGCTTCTCGGATCGTTTCCTCAGAGTACCTCTTTGAAAATCTTAAGTCTCAGATATAATTACGCCCGATGGTGGAAAACCGTCTACCTAATGAACAAATTGACAGTCTCAAAAAATAATAACCTCCCTGTCGAGCGAGCTAATTTGTGACCGTGAGTGTGATGATCTGCAACTGTTAGCTGACGCTCATGAGTCAGCATTGCGGGTAGCAGTAATTGGGAGCAGACTAATGGGGAAGGGCTAGTTATGCAGCAAGTGTGACAGCATGAACATGAGCATTTCAGCGTCTTCAAGTGTCAGTTTGGGGGGCTAACAAACCGGCTGCTTATAATTGGAACAGCTTAAAGAAATGAGGAAAGACACGAAGACATGCGGAGGCAAAACATCCCCTGTTCGGTCGACCCTGCTGGTTTTATAGTTTTGAGTTACGGTCGTAGGGTGTGAGTTGATTTAAGTTTTACGTTCTGCTCTGCGACACATTTGTTAGCAGTAAGTTGCCTTTTTTCACATCTAGTAAGCATAAAGCAACAAAAGCATTGATTTAGAGTCACGTGGTGAATGTAACACTGATTTTCACTAATTTTTTGCTCTGCTTTTGGTCTCCACCACCTAAAATCATCAGCTCCTGAGGGAAATGTATGCCTCCTCAGCTGCTAAATGCTTAGCTAGTTGCTAATTATGTCTTCTATTCTTTTAGGGCACGTTTTAGCTTTGTTTGCCCATAAATGAGGCTGTTGTGAGCGAAAACACAGAACAAAAACTACTGGAATGGCACTCAATAGAGCGCATACCACTGCCAAGGCCAAATAGCCCACTTTATCCACATCAAACTGTACTTTCTCACACATACCAGCCACTTAAACACGCCTGATTTTTTTCATCAAGATCCATGAAATATCTGTTTATCTGGACCCACAACCATCCTCCCCACAAGCTTCATGGAAATCCTTGTTTTTTCGATTAAAATGTCAAAAACTTGGACAAAAACGGACACGATTGAAAACACAACCTCTGTGATGGAGGTGATGAGCTGACAACCTCTGCATAGCTGAGAGAATCGGCAGAATCTGGTGATAATTGTCTTTTAATTCGTCATTGAGAGCATCATCTTTCACATTAAAGTCAATTTCTCTAAAATTGATTCATCGTCCATACGCTGCAGCTCTTTCACGAGAGGAAACAATACTAGAGCATCACCAGACGTTGTTTGCTTGTATCTCATCCAGCCTTCTGTGTTATGATTTGTGTACCTAACCTTTGGGTTTTATAGATTCAGGGTGATGATGTCAGACCTTCAGTCGGGATAGATAATCATCACGAGGCCATCGCTTCCTGTTCTGTTATATTTGTTTTCTTCAACACCATCCGTCTCTTTTAAATTCACCTTTGTCCATCCAGACACATTTCACCTCCAGCCACCGCAGCTGCAGACGTAACATCTCATAAAACAAATAATAATAAAACGTAATTTCCTGCTCACGGCAGCTGGACGCTGAGAGGAAGAGAAACACACTTCAGCGTTTTTTTCCTGACGGTGCCACGGGCCTCCGCAGAAGGTTTTTGGAAACAATGACAGTGTTGAGTAGCGGCGACTGTCACACACCCGCCTCGTCACCCTCATCAAACCCACATGTCGGCGCTGCAGACGGAGCTGCCGTTGCTATGCGCCTGCTGTTTGCTTGCATTCCCAGCATCGTGTTGTGACACAGCAGCCTTGGCTTTCCGAGCATTTCTTCTTGCTCACTCTCACATTTGCCAGTTAGTAAATAATGTAGTTGTGTAACACAGCACAATAACACATCTTGAAGTTGGAGAAGTAACACATCCATTTCTTCAACAGACTCCCACGTTGGTGTTCTGGCAGCAAACTGAACACCTAAAAAGCACCTAAGAGCCTTTTTGTTTCACTTTCTCCTCGAGGCAGACCCGACGCCTGATGGAAAAAATTATCCCGTCGGTGTGGTTTGGGTCGGCACCACCGTGTCCTCCCAGTCGGACGTGCCCATTAAACCTGCAGCAGGGAGGCATCGAGAGGCATAGTAATGAGATGCCCCCCAACCTGCACCTCACCTGGCTCCTGCTTTTCATGAGAAAGAACCTGCAGCTACAGACTCTTGAGAGTCGCTCGCAAACTTTTGATTTTATACTCAGGGAGTGTCGGAATATAAATCAATTATTAAATAGAACGCATCACCTCTCTCTTTTGAAAAAGTCTGGGTACTGTGTGAAGTTTTTTGAGCATTTCCTGAGAGTCGGTACCGAGAAGCAAACAGGTTCTTTTGATGCATCACTGTGAGGAATATATCTCATTTTCCTACAGTAGAAAACTCTGTTGTTGTTCATTTAAACAAACTTTTCAGGGCTCCAGACTAACTTTTCACACTGGTTGCCCCCGGTGCACCCAATAATACATTTTAATTTAATTTCTGAGCACATTATGAAAAATGTTTAGTCACAGTAGCAGATTTGCTCCCTGGAGCCTCATTGTCAAATTCTCAAATATATCAGTGTTTAATATTATCTGAAGCTTTAGCACTGATGCAGGAACTTCGCCTCAAATTGTTTAAAAATGAGCAAAGATTTGTTTTCAAGTAAAGAAAGACTCGTCAGACCATCAAAAGTCATGCAGCTGTCGTATTTTCCCAGCATTGATGCAGATAACTCTTCATGTGTCCAAGGATGTAAAAATACACATGACTGTAAATCTGTACACCAGTGCATAAAGGACATGACTGTTCAACTTGGAAGGTTACTGAAGTTGCTGGATCCAGACCCCCTAAACTGACCTTGGAACAGTTTGGGGGGGTCAGATGCTGTCTGACCATCTGACAAGTACTTCTGTTGAAGCACACTGACGTCCAGTTTAGCGCCCAAATGATCAACATCAACATTCCCTCAGTGTTGTTTTTATGTGCCCACAAAAATACGGCTTTTCTATATTTTCTACGACTGCTTGGCCTGGACGAGGAGAGCAAATGTGGTCAGGAAGGGGAAAAAATGTGTTCGAGCAACACGAAGGATAAGAATACAAGACGTACAGCACATTGCAAATATAACTTGAGGTCTGTGCCCTCTTTCGAACCATTTTTCCTGCATGATTATGAGGTTAGGTAATCTACTCTATGTCTGTTTTACAGCTGAAGATCAGCTCGCAGACGGCAATTAAATGCACTGATGCGTGATTCCTCTCAATGCCTATTTGGGCCATAGACGAGCCACCGTCATCCAAGTGCCCCAAATGACCACTGTCGCCTGAAGTGCCCCATGTGTGTGTTCGGAGGGCTGGCGACGGAGCCACAGATGGGGTCATGACTTCAGCGGAGTGTAAATGGACCAGTGGACTGCGAGGACATGCTTTAGACGACGCGGCCCCCCTCGGTGGACCCTTCTCAACGCCGTCTGGGCGCTGGAGATACGGTGGCGAGCGGGGATGGGAGGTGAAGGAGGGCCAGACGAGTTCAGCCTGTTGGTTACGCAGACTGGGCTTTAAAGTAGGCCAGCTAATGCCCGAGAGCGGCAGCGCCAAATGAACTTCCTTGTACGCTGTGTGAGGCGCCGTTTTGGAAAAGCCCCCGGGGGGTGGCGAGGCTGTCAGGGCGATGTGAAACACTCGAGATGCAGCTTGGTTCTGTTTACAGCGCAGAAAGCTTCATAGTTTAATTTCTCAGTCTAAAACGTCTGCTCCAAAAAGGAAGAGAAGCGGCGGTTAAAATTCATGGATGTGAATCTTAATTACATGTTGAACGCGGCAGATAGGAGCGGATCCCCGGGAGTCCGGATGCTCTCGGAGTCGGTGGAGTAAAGGCGGCAGGTGATTGATGGGAACTCTCGCCGGTCATGGTGCTGATGGGGGAGTGTAATTGCGGTGATATTTGGAGACCGATATGCCGGAGGAATGTGGGCAGAGAGATCATTGGTCAGATACGGTGACGTCAGGACTGTGTGGGAAAGTGGATGTGACAGAGACGATAAGGAACTGGAAGAAGTAGCAGAAATTCTGCCACAGAGGAATAAAAAGTGTGTGTGAGAGAGAAGATCCTCCTCATTTAACTTCTCTTTACAAAATAAGAAAAAAAAAGAGCTCAAGTCATCTTCTGCTGATTGCTTATTTTAAGAAAACCTAAAAGAAATTCAGTTTTAAATGATCGAGATGAGAAGCTCAAACCCAGAAGTTAAAACCAGCCACCAAGTCTTTCAAATATCAAGTTTAAGGCGTCTGCGTAACTCACAGCGGGATAAAGGTGCAGAAACTGATTTGCAGGAATAACGACATCATTTTTCTGCATGATTGAAAGTTGCAGCTGCTCGTAGTTTGAGGAGTCAGATAAGGAGAAGGAGGCAGTTCATGTAACGAATGTACCGACGTTCAAATCTACAGAAAGCAACCAACTTTCCTTTTCTTTTCGCGCTCTGGCTCTTTAGCCGCTAAACGCTCTGCAGTGTTGATCTGCTCGTTGCAGATTTTGGCTTTGTGTTTTTTAAAGCATTTTTTTTTTTTTGCCTGTTTTAGACAGAACGATGCGATGAGAGCTGTGAAAATGAACCAAAACAGTAAAGTTGCTATCTGAAAAATACATTTTCCCTTTCACCTGTGTTGCTATTTCGCAGTCTAGATTGGTTGGTGAGAGTTGCAGAGTTCTGGAGATATCAGCCTTAGAGATGTCTGCCTCCTCTAGAGTCATGTAGGAACTACTTTCTTTATATATCACTACGCAGAAGGAAGTTTACATTTAGAGCTAGCTAATTAAGCAAACTAGCGATGGAGGACACCATTAATCTGGCTTTTTATCCAGCAGTGATACTAAAAGAAAATAGTTCCTTAATGAAACTGCTCACAACGAGGTCTGAGGATTATCTCAAAGTAACCGGGTCGTGATTTCTGGAAATCAGTCATGGCTGTTGAGTTATTCACATGCACATTTTCACAAGCCAAGTGCTGTTTGCTCCATTATATTCTAAAGAAGGCAGACATCTCTACAGCTGATAACACCAAAAACTTCACAACTATCTTCTAGTACATATTTTACTTAATTCTAGCAACTTTAACTTAAAACATCTGAGGAGGGAAGCCGATACGACCATCTTAGGAGCAAACACCATCGAGCTAACACGCTATAAGTAAACCAGAAGGCTTTAAACACTCGCACGCCCTCAACATGAGACTAAAGAGAGAATACTGAACCTCTCCTGATGAACATTAACTGGAGGATTTTCTATCAAAGGAATCTTCCCTCCGAGGCGTCTTCACTCTCACATAAATAAAAGACCGGCGTATGTTTTTCACCGCCGCACACAGCAGGACCTGGCCGCCACACTTATTTAACTGTCAGACTGCACCAGGAGAGTCTTTTAACGGTTTCCATGATGAAATGGCAATAGCTGTTAAACAGTGAGGGAATCCCGTGCTGCCAGACAACGCGTCTTAAATGAACATTTCCTCTCATCTCCTTGTGAATCCTCGGCTTTTCCCAAAGCCTGAGGGGACGTCTGAGCCTCTCTGTGCATGCATGCGTTCACACATTGGCAGACGTCATAAATGCTGATCTATACTGTGTAGGAGAACAGGAAGTGGAGGGTTGAAGGGATCTGGAGGGATCGGGGGGAGTGCAATAATTGTCCTGATTGAAGGGGGAACAGATAGAGGAAGACAGAGAAGAAGTGAGAATAGGAGGAGGTGGAAGAGGGGGCGGCGAAGGCCCGAGTGGCAGGGGCTCGTTCCCGCTGAGCAGCCCGGGATAATCAGAGCAGGGAAATGAGCCGAGTCCCACGCAGTCCTCGCCAACCGCCCCGGAGCGACCGATGACAAGCCTGATGGATGGCGGCGCACAGTGAGCACACTCCTCTGGGAGCGAGGGAGGAGAAAGGGAGGCGAGGGGGAGGATGGTGGAAAAAGCAGAGAGCCGCAGGTGGTCGACGAGGTAGCCGGATAGCTGGAGATGCTGAGGATGCAAAGGGGGAGAACGACGTGGTAATGAGCACTGAGAGCAAATGTTTACTCCAGGTACACGACTGACATGGTTGAGACGAATTTACAGGGAGACGTCTCGGAGGCAGAGCGGCTCTCCAGGTAGAAACAAGCTTATTGGTCGAGTTAAACCCTCCGCAGCCTGGTTACAGACCTCTGAATCACCGCCCACGTCTCCACATCTGCTGCTCAGAACCAATCGGCGGAATAAACGTTGGCAGTGAACATTTCTGTGGAAACAAACTAATCTCATCACTTCAGGAAAAGATGTTTCGGCTTAAAATACCTGGATTCGTCGTCATTAATCGATTTCCGTTTTGTTGTTTCCTGTTTTATTTTGTAGGTTTAATCCTCACGTTCTTGCTCCGCTGTACACTTCCTGTCTTTGTCTTTTGCCCACCTAGTCGATGTGTGCTCCTTCACTCGTTGCCAGTTTGTTGGTTTCATCCTAATTAGTTTAGTTCATGTATTTCTCTTTAGTTTTCGTGCTATTGTCTGTGATTTTTGGACTTCAGCTCTACCTTATTGAAACTCCACTTTTGTGTTTTTACCTCTCCGTCTTTCGGGAAACCTAACACTTTATTTTGGCTTCAGATTCTCGCAACGTTGCGTTAAAATTGTCCTGCCGTTTCACGCTTACAAATGTTTAAACGCTGGTGTCTCGTGCTTGGCAGCCATCCCGTCTTGCTGTCACATCGCCACCATCTCCTCTCCCGACAGTCAGCTCATAAACACGTCATCTGAATGAGTTACAACATGTTGTTTCCGCGGTTAGATGAACACCCAAACCAGTCAGTTAGGATTGTCATATTTCTTTGCCAAAGCCATGAAAACGGTCAAAAAATGGTGTTGAGGAATCAAAAGAGTTGGAGCTGATTAGATGGTTTCACTGACCCAGTTTCACTGTAAGAAGATCTCTTTAAAGGTGGGAAGGGCGATACTGGAGGAAGATAGTTGCCCGTTGAGTCTCATTTCCAATTTTCAGCCCAAATCTCGCTAATCAACTTCTCAGTCTCAGTCTTTCCCCAGAATCGTCTTTAATATGTTCTACAATATGACTCGATACATGCCGTATGTTTCTGCCTGCACACAAGGTACACAGCTAACTGTGCTATCCACGAGCAAAAGGAAACACAGGCCTTCTGTTTTTTGCACACGCTGTACATACAGACGAGAGCAGGTACAGAGAACATTTCGACGTTTCAGTGCTTTTCTTCGCCTGTAGCTGCTGTGAAGCCAAGCCGACTGCAGCTGCCGTGCTCAGAGGAAAAAAACGTTGGCCGCAAACTTTTCTTAGACGTTTCCTCAGTCGAGCTTCTGAGATTCAAAACATGGATTTTCAATGAGGTATTACTTAAAGATTTACATCCACCCGGCCAGGGGGCTGCCTCTGGGGCAACGCTGCCTCAAAGAACATGTCTGAATATCTAAAAATCAAACATGCCACAAAACATCTTCCTCGGGCTGTCATGTGCAATGAACTGCAACGAAGGATGGCCTTTCTTTACTGTCCTTACTATAACACTGCTGCTGCTTATGTCTCAACACTTATCTCCTGAAATGCAAGTGTTAAAAGTGACAAACATCGTATATGGAGCTGCTCTGGACGCTCTAAGCGACTCTCTAACATGAACCTATATTGATCTATTGTCCCGCGCCTCCACAACCTGAACTCTGTCCTGCTGCCAGGAAGCAGTTTGTTCAACTGCCTGGAAAAAAACAGTCACACTATACTTCCTTGTCTTCTTACACAAGTGCCTATATAACACCACTGGGTCACACTCGGTAAAACACGACGCGAGAGAAGACGGACCAAGACTATCTGGGAATCTGAGAGCCCCGAGTTTCCAATTGGCTGGACGGCGTCCCGGCCTGAAGTGCACCTTGCGGGCTCATTGCTCGGAGCTCAGCAGCCAAGAGAAATAAACACGGCAGTAAACACTAACTGCCAGAGGGACGGCCACGAGGGAGAGTTTATTTTCCCGCTCACCACGAGAGGTTCCGGCCAATCAAAATATGTCCGACTCCCCCACAAAATCACACCAATCAGCCCGCTGGAGGGTTTAAAGGGATGGGTGACAGTTATGGCTATTTAGCACTGTATAAATGTCAGAAGCATAGCAGGGTAGTGAGGGAGGTTTTTATGTTGGGATACTGCAGTCTCATCACCTAAATCAACAAATTGGGCCTCGTAGAGCTCGAGGGAGTCCAGGGATCGTAACTCAACCCACCTCAGGTTTGCCCTTTTTGCTGAAGTCGTAGACAGAAGATGAAAAAGTGCGGATATATTGTTGTTCCTGAAACAAACGTGAGAATTTTCTTTATGCAGTTTACATGTTGGACAGTTGTTGGTACAATATTAGCATTTCTAAGACGTTACTGTGGGAATATTGTACTCATGGTGGGTCAAATCAGTGGCCTTTGTTAAAACTTATTGTTTGTAGTGACTCAGCTTTGGCATCTTTGAGTGTTTTTCGATGTTTTTGACTGTTTTTCTTCCCTCTCTCTGTTCTCTTTGGGGTTACTTTTTGCAGCTGTTTCGTATCATATTCATGCTTGGTGCCAGATATCTTGGGAGTTACAAACAATAACTCCCAAAATAAAATAAAAAACTAAAGTGGGACTCGTCAAAAAACACATTTAAACCTGCTACATCCGGATTTTTATTTGGATCCACATGAAGTTACCCTCAGTCACTAAATTTTCTAGATTTTATCCATCAAGGTCTATGACCAAAAGCACCATATCTCCCCGTGTTAAAGAAAATATCGGCTCCAAATATGCACCAAAGGTTTACGGGGTCTATTCTAAGCCGAGACATTGGACTGTTGGATGCGTCATCATTTGCTTACAAGGCGATTTATTTGTCATTATGCAACAAAACGAAAGTTTGTAACTCCTTCATTCTACACAAACAAGTAACATAATGCTGTTACAGTTATAAGACAAGATGGAGATGATTATATGGTTAGCATCATCACATTTATAGTTCAACCAGGTTAACACCGACTGCATTTGAGCACCAAGCATCGATGACGTAAACACAGAGTCCACCTCTCTTCGTCTTTTTTAGACAAATATAACAACGCTTGTGTCTTTGATATTTTTGACAACACTAGGTGGCAGCAAATCAGAGTGACTGCTAACTGCTACCAACTTTAGCTGCTGTTAGCTAGTTAGCTCTGGTAGCCGTGCAGCTAGCTGTCTAAACTGGAAGCTCAAAGCACTCTAGAAGTGTTCATACTGCTAGCTCAGGAAATTTTTTCACATCCTGTTCATCATTTCTGAATGTTTTCCACCTAAATTTGCACATGTTGTGGCTTTAAATGCAGCTGGATTAACATGACTGTCTGTCCTGCCTTTAATCCAAAATCTGCAATTTTTCTGCAATGCTGAAACGAAAGAATAACAATTAAGGAAACAAAAAAGTGGCGAAGTTTGAAGGAGCTACAATCCATCGCCATGACACGTCACAATTTATCTGTGTTGTGCTTATAGCTAGCAGAAACATCAGTTAATGCATGTGTATAGATTAATCAATTACTGTGAAAAACAACAAATAGATTAATTGATAATGAAAGCAATGATTAGCTTGAAGCTGTCACGCTGCATCATGTACGCCTGCGAGTCTGCGATGTATGTTTTCACGCTCAAATGTGTGTAAAGCCGCACTTCAGGCAGCAGAACATGTGTGAGTGTGTGTGTGTGCGTTGACATGTGTGTGGGAGGCCGGCGTCATTAAATGCAGCTCGTATTGGGTGTGAAGTGTGTTGACTCATTAGAGAGCGTGATGCAGATTGCAGATGGAGAGCCGGTGCCAACGGTGAGCGCAGGGAAGTGTGTCACGCTCGTAGTCAGGACAACGGGGGCTGCACCTCGCCGGCATCTCATCTGAAATGCACGCCAAGTCGCGCACGGACGGGCGCCGGCTGCTCCGCGATGTCAAAGACAACATGTCAGGGCTGATGGAAAGTGACTGATGAGCATATCAGTGTCCAATTTAAATCCAGCGTATAATAGGCGCTGATGAATAAAGCCGTCAGAAGTTTTTCAGCAGGAGTCGGCCGAGCAGGGAGAGGCGCATTAGCCGGTGTCACATGTCTAATAATGAAAATGGTTTCTGACAGAGGGGAAGTCGACGGATGCTTTGTCACAGGCAGACTGACAGTGTGGTGAAGCTCCAAGACTCTCAGCTTCAGTTATTTCATTATGAGCTGCACGGATTGATGGTTTAACGGTTTCGCAGGAGAAATCTGCAACTTTTCAAGTCTCTTTTCACAATTATTGAGTTCTAAAAGCTTCAACTTGAGGGAGATTTAGCAGACTTTCAATAATTGTCTCAAAAATGTAGAGTCAAATTTCTGTATTCTGATTTAGCAAACTTCATGATACGCACACTTATTACAAAAAAATCTCTTTAAAGGTTCAGATAACTTTACTGGAAGTGTGGATTGTTTTTCATCAAAACCAGACACAAAAAAAAATCAAGAGATATTTCATCTAGACACAAATTGTTGTAGTATTCCCAGAGTCGCGGTGCTAAAGTGGTTTAAAAAACAATGTAATCTAACATTTCTTATAAAATGTGAGACTCTCAGACTGTTTATGCGCCGCACAGATATTATTGTGAGTTCAGACACATTAAGTGTATGTGAGAGTTCACCCATCTCCGTCTTCTGTCCTCTCGAGCTGGCGATCAGAGAAAGTGTGTGCGAGTGTCACTTTTTTTAAGTGAGGTCTTGAATTATAGAGCGATGAGGCTTCTTCCCTTCAGGGAACGTACCAGAAATAGTTTGCAGGGATGCTAAAACTCTTGGGTACCTTATCTTGTTCGAGATAAAAGTAAGTTTAAAGTTACGCATCAGAGAAACTCAAGGACTGCATGCGAGGCCAGCTGGTGCTTCAGGCCAGACATCCATTAAAGGTTTTACATCTTTTATGTTTAAAGACTTTCTTCCAACTTTATTCAACTCATCATTTGCGACATTTACATGAACGCTATACCTGTTATACTGATTTAGATTTGGTTTCTATTAAAGAAATGTCAAGTTCTAGTTAGAATTGAGCCCAAAAATTGCCAAAATGTAGTAAAATGTTATTATGAAAATCAAAATTATAACCGAATATATCAATACATAGAAGTGTTAGTTAGCTATTTTTAGTATTAGCTTGTTGGCTGAAATGACTATGCTATTTTTTACAACATCTGTTACATTTTGGAGCAATTTGAGCAGTGCTTTTATTTTGAAATGACATGCATGTATTTTCGAGCTGAAGCCGGTGTGAGAGACTTTATTAATAAGCCATAACCAGCCGGTCACACTGAGCCCCGGCCCTCTGTGCATCTCCAGAGCCCCGGAGCAGGGATGGTGCTAAATGGTTGGTTTGGGCCCAAAGTACCAAATGATGGAGCGAAGGTGAAGAGGCCCGGCTCGGTGGAGAGAGCAGCACCAGGGTCGTTTCGAAGCTGAGAGGCTCTCGGTGAAGAGCGCGACCTCAGAGAACAACCTTCCACACCTGCAGTCGGAGCGAAAAACGACTTGTTCTCTGCAGGATAAATGAGTGAAGGAGATGTAAAATTCAACAACAGACATCGCCTGCAGCCTCATAGTCCAGACCCACGGGCCCCACGGAGCCTTATGAATAAATAAGCGGAGCAAAGCGACCGTCTGACACTCCTAATTCTCTAATTGACCAGAACATGGGGCCCCCAAGGCCAGTTCTTGAGATGATGTTGCCTCGGTGTTCGCTGATACTCTCACCTGATTAAGCATGCATGTGGTCTTTACTGTGAATGGTGTGCGCGGCCCTCGGTTGGGGCGCTGCGAGCTGATCTTGACATTTGCGTTTGTTGAACAAAATCACCAAGTGGTTATTGAATAACAGGGGTCACAGATGTATTCGGGTAGGTCACGGAGACAGGGGGTGATATCTACTCTTGTTGCGGCAAATGCAGGAGGATTAGAAAAAAAAAAAAAGACACAGAAGGCACGAACACGGATTGCATAAATGAGCACCGGTGTCATCCAGGCGGTTCATTATTACATACCTGGCATGTAGCTCGAGCACAGGATGCCCCCAAAGGTGCCTGAAGTGCTACAGATGGTATTTTGTATGCCGCATGCGGAAAATTCTGCTCCCAGCTGCGCCCACCCTGCTTCCAACATGAGACCAACCCTGCCTGTAAATACTATGTGAATCCCTCGTGTGTGTTTCTCGTTCCTTTTTTTTTTTCTTCACCACAGAATCGAACTTTCACTTTCACTTCCCCTCCGTCCTCGTCACCACATGAGATCATTAGCTTTCGCCAACGTTTTTCCAGCTGCGCTGACATAAATCAGAGCTAATGAAGCTATCTGTATGCTGAATATGTCATCTGTAAGATTTACTGCAGGGAGCGTCGACTCGGTGGCGTCTTCCATGTAGTTCGCTGCGACCGTTTCATACATAATAACCACATGAAAGTTTTTTTTCTTTATTTTTTTTAATCCTGGCTGGGAATTGTTTCTCAAGTTTGTGATTACACCACTCAGCTGTGGTGCTTTAGGAGATTCTCTGACTGATTTGCAGCCTCCAGGTGGTTAGATTTATATTAATGTTACTAAAATCAGCCAGCCATTGTGTTCGCTCACCCCTTCAGCAGTGTTGTCAGACTCCAGACTCAGAGAGTATGCAATCAACGACTCGCTGAAGTTGATTATTTAACATTTTTTAATCATTCGGTGTCTCTTTGCGTTCATGTGAGTTCCATCTATACAAGTTTTATAACGTTTGAGTTGCAAAAGTTGCAAAATATGTCATCCAGCACAGACCTGATGAGTTTATAACAGCCTGAAGCAGCTTTAAAGCGCAGATGGCAAACATTCACAAGCTCTGGCATCTCAAGGATATATAAGGATCTCCTGTCATTAACACTGATCGCTCGCTTAAATGATTCGTTAGTTAACTGATTGGTCAAGTGACAAGAAAATGAACTGACAGTCAATAAGCTGCTCGTTAATCAAGCAGCAAGACAAAGATGAAGAGGCTGAAGCCGACCGAGTGGCTCTGTGAGGCTGAGCTCACACACAGTGGAGCCTTTAGCTAAATGCTAATGCTAGCTGACGATAAGCATGTACATCGTTTGCTATGTTCATCTTATTTTGATGCGTCACCATGCGAATATTTGCCCATAAGTTTTTAAATGCAAAGTACAGCGGTGGCTAATGGGAATTTTCCCTCCACACCTGCACTGCATCTCCTTCATTAGGTGAGATCTGTTCCCAATGTGTTCCCATCTAACAGCTCCCTCCATGTTCCTGGGGTTCTTCTGCTTATTGTCCTTGTCTGAAGCATTTGTGTCCACCTTATCTACTCCAGCATGCTAGAAGCCTGTCTAATACATACAATAGCTCTATATTATCTCACTTATTCTCACTGATTATTGAGAAAAGAAATAAATAGTGGGTATTTGGTTCAAAACCAACGTATTCAACCTGATTACGACCTGAAGTTGGTGCTAAATGAAAGTTCCTCTCAGATCTGAAAGAACGAGCGTCTGCACTGTTATTTGTAGATTCATATTTTTTTTTAATTTTTTTATCCAGACATCATCAACCTATCAGCATGGGTTGCTGTGGTAACAACGTAGGTGTCGGTATGTCTGGTGACGCTGCTTTCCAAAACAGAAAAAAAAAAAAGCATGAGAAATATAGATTCATCATCTCCCCCTCCGAACAATCACGCTGTCAAGTGGCGGAGCAGACGGTTTATTTTAGCCGGACTGTCCACGGACTGTTGTCGTCTGTGTTGTTGTGCCTCCCCCTCACTGAACTTTGTTGCATTGCGAGCGCCACGACGAAATCCAATGTGAGCGTCCAGGCTGAGATGCATCTGTAGAAATCAGATTGCTGTCCAGACGTTCTAAAATCAACCTGAATTCAATCTGGATATGACAGAAGACTAGCCAAAGTTGTTGTAATTCATCCTGAGTTGGGGGGATTAATGAATGCGTGCTACAGGTTTTAATGGAAATCAATCGGATAGTTGTGGTGACATTTCACTAAAATCAGCCAATGCAACCAGCTGGTGGCGCTAGAGGAAAAGTCAGAGGATCCCCAGAGACGTTGGAATGTTTCCTGTGGGGACAATGAACATCTGCACCAAATTCAACACCAATCCGTCCGTTAGCTGCGAAGATATCGCAATCTGTATGTGAGGTTCACATTCACCTCAGGACATACAAATATTTTGCTCTCGACTGGGAAAGACACAACTTGGGAGAGAAAATGAGATCATTCTGCAGTCGTGTTTGCTCCGTCTCATTTCCAGATCCACAGGCCTTAAACAAGAAGCCATGTGCCAGATTATCTCCTCCATCCTCCCACTGCGCTCCCCGTGCCTTCTCCACACAAACTAAGCTGTACAGAGGCTTTTGTTACCTTGGGGACTGACATCGGCGTGCAGGAACGCTGCCAAGCTGGTACAGTTAGATAGGCACGCAACGCTGTGCTACTCCCAGAAGATAAGCCCGGCCCCGCTGAAAGAAAGCAGAGCGAAGGCAGGCGAGTGGTTGAGTCTAGCATCCTACAGGGGTCAGCGGCTCGATTATCTACCCTCTCTGAGGCCCTCCATTGTTGCCGAGGGCCCATCTTATCTCCAGGCACTAGATCTCTGACACAAATGAATAATCACAGCCCTTATCGCCACGTGGACACAATCCATCCCGGGGAAACAGCGATTCATAGGAACACGGAGAGGCGGATTTTTTTTTTTTATCTGTATCTGTGGAGTATGAATGTGCGTATCTGCGTAGATCAGTGTGTAGAGAAGAATACAGAGGAGGGAAGGGGGCTTTCGCTGGGTCAGGGAGACAGATGAGCCGCTGGTGGACATTTGTTAAGGTAATGGTAATGGACCTCAGTGCCCTGAGCAGTACCCCACTGTAATTTCCCCGCTGGTCCTTTATTGACTGACTATCATTGTGCTCTGCAGCCCGGAGGACCCCATCTGTCATACATCTAGTTGTGCAGGACTTGCCACACTGAACTCCAGCCCAATTGAGTCATCTGCACTCACTTAAGCAGCCTTAGATGCTTCCCGGCTGTGCAGGAGCTCGACTGTTTTAGAACCATCAGTCGCTCTTTTTACTTTCACTGAGTCTCTGTGTTTCTGAATGCTGCATTTGCAGAAGCATCATACTTTTAAGGAAGCCCAAATCTGCCGGTTGAGCAAAGAAATAGGATGAAATCTGAGCTTGTTGAACAAAAATATTCCCAGGTTAAGTCGTAATTACTGAATAAAGTCATAAATAAGAGATAACAAATCGAAATCAGAGGATAAAAGGTCGGAATTAGGAGCTAAAAATCCAAATAAAGAGATTTTAAAAAGTCATTATCTGATGTAAGTCATAATTATTGCATTAATAGACATCGTTTTTAGAAAAAGGTAAAAGATTATGACATAAAAGTCATAATAATATGATTTAAGAATAAATATCCTGATAAAAATAACCTTGACTATTAGATTAAGTGCCATAATTATGAGATAAAAATCTAAATTATGGGATTAAAAGTCATTTTAATCATTTTAAAAAGTCATACTTGACAAAAATGTCGAAATGATCAGATAAAAGTCATAATTATTGGAGAAAAACATTTTAAGATGAAAAGTAACAATTTGAGATGAAAGGACAACATTTATCCCAGAATTATGACTTTTATCTCATAATTGTTTCTATCAAATGAAGTAAGACTCACCTTGGGAAAACGTATACATACATATAGACACACACACTTAAACATTTCAGTCCTGAAATGGGCCTATAAATTCTTTTGTCTGAGATTAAAACATTCACTGGAGGCCCGGCTGGAACAGAACCACCTAATTATTCCAGCACAAACATTTGATCCTACTTGCTGTTTTTTGATGGCACGGTCCAACGCAGCTTATTTACTGGACTTGCTTGGGAAAAGGATGAAAAGGGAAAATGATTGTGTTTACTTCCACAATTGTTCCACTTCAAGGACGTAAAAAAAAAAGCAGAAAAAACACAGCAGACATGAAAACAAAGAGATTAAGTGACTACCGAGAGCCGCAATCATTCACAATAACAAGACAGTCGGCAATAAGTAGAGTTTCTGATTAGGTGAGTCATTGTAACGAGGAAAATTACAGCTTTTATAAAATAGAGGAATGTTGCTGTCCAAGAGTCAAGAGGAAATATGTCTCAGCTGGTTAACATAAAGCCTTTATGAGGAGTCTGCATCTCCTCCAAGTGTCGCATTCGTTTGACGGCTCTGTCTTATTTGTTTGTTGAGACTATAAGTGGAAGAATTCTGTATTAACATGACAAGATCTTTGTTATGTATGTTGTTATGTCGTGCCATTACATCCCAAATGTTTCCAACAACCTTCAAACCAGAAAAATCCTCAGGTTTAATCAAGGTAACTGCAACAGTCGGCTCTGCGGGTGGCTGCTGCAGTCAGGTCAATTAATAGGAGTGATGATAAATCCACATTTTAAACCCTAAAGTTCAGACGTAATCTCTGATACACAGCCCCCTGTATGATAGACTTTTTAAAAGAATATCTTCTTTATTACAGAATGACAGTATGTAATTTAAGTCAGATTAATAGAAAAAACCTTGAACTTCTCTGAAAAGCCCACCATCAAAATGTGGCCAGAAAAATACACGTGCTTTTCTCTGAATAAGCTAAGAACAACACTCGATGAGATGAAAGGCAGCGGGGCGAAGAGCCTCGCTGAAGGAGCGCTCGCTGAAGTGCCGGATGAAATCCTCCATAATGGAACTATTAACCTCACAATGGACCCGGTGTGACGAAGAAGCAATACAATTATGCCCAAAACGGGAAAGGTCAGTGTTCGCACATCGCTGCAGTCCGTCTGACAGCCCGATAACAATAATGTTGTTTGTGCTGCTCAGTCTTTTTTTTTTTTTTTGTGAACAGAGACGGCTGACACGACTATTTAAAGCTTTTCTCTTTCTTTCTAAGTAATTACTTTTGAATAATTTTTTGGTGGAATTGTCGAGTTTCTCGTTAAGAAGCTGAATTGACGAGTCACACGCGGAGTTTTGTCACTTTTTTTTTTCTTCCTGTCAGCTCGTGTAAGCAGCAGACAATAGCTTTTTTTTTAAATTAAGTCTCGGCTTCAGTGTTTTGATTGATGCTAGCAGAAATAAAACATTTAAAGAGGCCGACACGTCCCAAACTTCTGTTAGCTTTTCAGTGAAAACCATGGGGTTCGAGACTAGCTGCGTCCCGTGGTAGAAAATGATTTTGTGACCAAGAATGATCTTAACCTTGGAAGCGTCTGGGATGAAAAGGGGGATTCAGCTCTGATGTACAAGTTTAAAATAACCCAGAATGAGTGTGTTGCAGCTCTCTGCAAGTCTCTGAATGACGATGTCTCGCTGTCATACATCTTTACTCGCAGCCACTGTCATCAAAAAACTCCACCGTAAGTCAGAGCCAATCTAATCGTGCTCTTTAATAATCAATAGGCCAATAAACCTTAAATCTGCAGGATGGATTTAAACCCTTCAGTCACGGCTCGACCGCGACACGTAAAGCAAACTTAGCTGACCGGGCAAACTGTCGACGTCGGGCCGAACATAAACACCGAGCCCTGCAGAAACGTTTCCTGCCGTACTCGCGGTGGTTTTCAACACTCTCACAGCAGCTACAATCACATTTTAAAAAACCCTCGTGCTTCAGCTGCGTTGTAAATGGCGGCTCAAAACAGCGTGTGCGTGTAATTGACAGGCTCAATAACACACACAGCGGCTAACAGTGTAACCTGAGGGGCATCTACTGCAGGGGGGGACGTGCTCGGGTGTTGTTGGTTCACTTTACAGGATGTTTGTTCAGGGTTTTGGGGCAAATCAATGGCGACCGTGCTGGAAAAATCAAAGTAATGTCGAGCAGGAGTGAGCGCTTGTGGTTCTGAAATACATTTTTCCTGAAGAGGCCGGTTACAGTCGCTGTCATTCAACAATGTAAATACACACACACGCCAACACAATAGCACCAACGTTTAGCCCACACACATTTATTCATTTATTACATTTATTCATGTATTAGCTTCTTTGTTTTCTGTGAAAGAGAGTAAAAGAGTCCAAACAATAGAGACATTTTTACAGAAAAATGATAATTATCTGCTACTCAGGCCTGATTATGATGAGTTAACCAATAATTTCCTATTTTTCTGATTCAATATAAAGCTCTGATGTGTCGAGCAAATATTGATTATTCAGTATTTCACAGCTCTAACAAAACTTGTTGTGTTAAGACTTTTTTCCTCGTCTCTTGCGAAACATGTGTTGAAACAGTTTGACGATACGAGCGAACAATCAGCAGGCGATTTGTTGATTCCAACGGGGTGTTGTTCCTATTTTTCTAAATCCCAAGTTTCTTCATCATTTCCAAGTTGCGTTGTGATTCAGAACCATATGCTGGTGGAGATTCTAAGTCATCCAGGTTGTGGTTCATCTTAGTGCTAAATCCAGTGAAACATTTTATTTCCTGTTTGTTTTTGTTGGGGGGGATTGATTTGATTGGCTGAGAATATCATGCAAGTGCTTTACAACACATGCAGTTGGTCTGAGCGCTTTCTGGGCCGCTGGTGCCGCAAAGGCTGGAAAAGCAGAATAAAACGCCAGTGTAAATGCTGCCAACCAAAGTCCAAAATCCAGGAAGGAAGCAACAAAAGGCAGGAAAAGGAAAGAAAAACAGAAAAGAAATTTTAAAAAAAAACTGAGGAGAAACCTGAAAACCACCAATTAATGGACTGATTAACAAAAGACGAGTTTAAAAAAGGCGGGAAAAGGATAAAGAGAGGAAGTGAAAAGCAAAACATGACTTACGAGGAGAGAACTTACAAAATAAAACAGGAAATAACAAAACCAAAACCCAAAAGATTCATTTTGAAATGAATGAAATTGCCCCCTGAGGAACTGAGCAAATTTAAATCTGCAAAACTCATATCTATTCTACAATCATTGATGCAAATCATGCGGTAACACTAGTAGAAAAATGCCAAATCTAAGCAACATAAATGTAGGATTTATATCAGGGCTGTTGTAGTCGACCTGCTTTAGTTTCAGCTTGGTGAACCTCATAAATTGAGCATTTGATTACGTATCCAATCCACCACACCAGAAAAAAACAGCATGTACATTTAAAGTGGGAAAGTTTGGACGAGACAAAACAAATCAGATGTTTTAGGAAAAAAAAATTAGCCTTGTGAAGCAGAATAAAGAAATAACACAAACTATTTTCTACCATCAGTCCTCTTAACTGGGAAGAAACCAGCGCTTTATGTATTTTTAAAAAAGTAGTAAATATGTGAAGGCTTTTCTCTCTTTTGTTCATCTCGTTCTGCAGCACATTTCGATCGGGTTGCCATGGCGACCGAACCAGTGCTAAGATTCATGGCAATTACGAGAAAGATTACCTTCATTACTGGGCGTGGGAGGAGAGCCATAGGTGGTCAGGGTTGCGAAGATATAAAAACATCATGTATTTGATTCAAGGAGAGTTAAGCTTCGGTTTGATTAATGCAGATTGTTCATTTCTGTACTGTAAAAGTAGATTTTGGAATCAGATTATGGTTTATGGAGAGCCCGGCGGTGCCCAGAAAACACATTTACGACTCGGAGAGGATGAAAAACTTTGCCGCTCCTCTTTTGTCTCTCCGTTCCCTCCTCACAGCAGATTCCTCTCAAATTTATGAGCCTGTTATGGCTTCTTAATTTGAGCCTCGGCCAAGTCCGCCTGGCCACAGCGCTGTGGCTGTGGAGGAGGCCATTATGGCTCTGCACTGGGTTTTAGAGATGACCCGGGTCACGGATGACATCATAAAGTCCCCCCCCCCCCCCCCCACGCCGGAGTCTTCCAAACTCCGGCACCGCAACGAGGTGGCAGAGCTGGCAGAGCGTCATCCTCCGCTGCCGTCATTCTCCTCTCGGCTGAATTACTTGCTGCTTTCAAAAGGACGTTTTCTGGGGCTGAAACTCTGCAGATAAAAAAAAACTTTTCCCAGCAGCAATTAAGAGATGTGGAAGAACAGACTTGCATGCATTTTTAAAATGGTTTTGCAAGGAAAGCAGCCAACAATCTGTGTGATTACTTGGCGTCCCCGTTCATGCACTAAATTGTAATGGTCTGATTTTTGTACAAGAAAACAAGTTTGAACCAATTTATTGACACGGTGTTTTGGAGCTGCAGGTCGCCAGAGAAGACTTTCACAGTAAATATGCTGCAGTGTAGCTTAGCATAGAGACTGGAAACAAGGGAAAACAGCTAGCCTGTGTAAAAATCATATCTTGTTTGTTTAATACATAAAAAAAAAAAACATAAAGCATAGATATGAAAAGTTGTGGGTTTTTACGCGAGGGTTATGGGTCAAACTATTTCTTGGACCGGGTGCAGTCACTTCCTGGAGTATGAGCTGGTTGCCTGGCAACCTCACGGCGATGGTAAGACTCCAAGAAGTCGCTCACCTCTCGTGAATCTGCCACGTTATTTTCACACTTAAAATCGATCATCGATCAATTGATCATCGCACTTCCCAAAAATGTTGAACTATTCCTTTAACCCTCAGAGGGAGTTACATGTCGTCACGTTCCAGAAATATCCTCCACTCATGAACCGACCCCTCCTGTCCCCGGCTCATCATTCACCATTACATCATGCAATTAAACGTGAACATAAGAACTTCGGCTGGGCCGGTTTCCAAACACGGTGTAACTCAGAATTGATTTCCCGTCGACACGACCCCACGCTGGCATAAAAACAGCCCTGTAGATTTTGCGATTAATGTGGCAGAACGGATACAGAGCGGCACACTTGTCACCGGCAGCGAAGGGGAGCGCACGCCCCACCGCACCAGATCAGCCATCATAATCGAGCGGCGCCGCAGAAATGATGAATTATGGGTAATTAAGAGGCGAGCGCGGCCCCCGTTCAGGGAACGCTTAGTATCAAGTCTCTATTTATGAAGACTTTATGAATATTAATTGTTTTTGTTCATGAATCAGAGGTGAGGAGGTGAAGGACTCGTTAAGTGAAGCTGATTCCCAGGAGGCTCGGCTAGAGTTTAATAGGTCGAGGCTTGACGGGTCACTGGTGGAGAAACTTTAAGTCCAGACGACCAATCAGATCGATTCATTACAAGCTACCCAAAGACTCAGTCATTATCTCCGGACCCTCACACCGCTGGAAAGTCTGGTGAAGTTTGGACGTCCGCGAAACATTTCTGGAGCGTCACAGAAAAAACAGAGTCTCCAAAACAGCTGACAGACAGCAAAAAGAAGAAAAAAAAGATCACAAATTGGCTGCGCACAGCTCATCGGGCGTATTCCAAGTCTCTGGAAGCCCCGAAATCCCAATTTGATTGAGAAAGTCTTCATTTTCTCCCTTTTTAAAGCTGAAACATGAACTGGACAGACAGACATGTACAGTAACTACTGCAGCTAACTGAAGAAATACCATGAAGCCATCGCTATAACTACGGCTGTGCTGAAAAACGTTAGTCTGAAGTAGATGCATCAGCTCGACCGGGCATCGGCGGTGTGAACGACATCCATCCGAATCAATTTGGAGTCTCTGCAGGATTATATTACATCAAACATTTGAGGTCTTTTTTGGTTTCTTCTTCTGCCAAACACACACGAGGCGAATCTGGCAGGAAAACACACTGATAAGAGTGTCGATGCTTTTTGTGATTGTGTTTCTTTATGAACGCGTTCCTCACATTATAAAGATCAGCTGGTAAGAAAAGAGCAGCTGAGCACTGCAGAGAAATGCGTTTCTTTACATCCATACAGCTGCACTGCGATGAGACGGCACTTAGAGATAAAAACAGGACAAGGACAAAGGATCTCGCAGCTCATATAATGCAGGAGGAGACAGCGCAGGACGCCCACCGGGGACGTCTCTCCGGCCAGTCCTCGCTGATTAGGATGGCTGGCTGCGCCTGATAGACGCCCCGAGGGAAGGATGGATGCTGAGGTGGTGGGCGGCGCCGGGTGGAAGGAGCCACCTCAGTATTTCTGAACCGAGTTTTTTATCTAGGCGAGCCGGGTCAGGAGCGGTCGGTGTTATCGGCACGTCCCTCCTTCAGCCTCCTCGGAGGTCAGACGCTAGCTGACCTTTAGTTTTGGAGGAAGTTAAGAGGAAAAAAAAGTTTGACGAGGGATCATGTAGAGATCTGAACCGCTTCACTTGTTGTTACATTGTTAGTATTTCAGCGTTGCAGCCGAGACTTTTCTTCGTCTTTAAGAGGGTTTTTCAGAGGTGGAGGTCACGCAGGTGTTTGAGCAGCTGCATTTTAGTTTCCTGACTTTTTCTGTGCACTCAGTCTTCTCACCCTCTCTAAAGGTTTTCACATTTAACACCAGCTGCTTTCCTTTTCCTGCGTGGCTTTCTATATTTCTATATTTCCTCTATTATAAACAATAATATCTGTTCGTCTGTTGGTCGGCGCGGAGCGGACTGACGCACCTCGACAAATTCTTGATGGATTGCCTGCAGACAGTCGTAACAACTTGACCAACTATTTGAACTTCATCTGCGTTTTCTTGCCTTTTTTTTGCCTGCTCCTGATATTCTCCCCTCTCTCAACATGTTCGCCGTTCTTCCAGCTTCTATATTTATTGTTTATCCACAGTGTACACCTTTTATTATCTCCCTCCTGTCCTTCTTTCTCTCAGTCTGTGCATTTCTTCATCACTCGATCTGGTTGTCTGGTGTTTGCCGGGTGGTGCAATCAGAAAAGCTTGCTTGAATCAGTCCCGAGCGGAGCAGATGGGATTTGTTCTAATGCACCGGAAAGCCAAGATAATTCTGGGAAGTTTTTGAATCCAGAGACAATCAGCCAACAAGCCTGCTAACATAAAAACCCTGCGAGCGAGTGAACCTGATGAATCGTAGGCGCCGGATTTAGGTGAAAACGCAGCGATGCCGAGGCTAAATTCTGACGCAGAGTCGATAAACAGATAATAGCGTGTCTGGATGAAATAACGACGGGCGTGCTGGTGATCAACCTCCCCCCCCCGCAGACTTCATGCGGGCTGTATCGCTGACCCAACAAGCGGCGATCAATGTCGCATGTGAGTGAGTGTGGCAATACGTCCCTTCGGGCGACTGGTGGCACGTGTCCGCTGCAGCAGCAACAACAACACAGAGCTGCACACAGTGTTAGTGGATCAGAGCTCATATGTGGAGGCAGAAGGTGGAGGTGTGACGATGGAGGACGGAACCTTTTGGACGAAATGATCGCCTGAAATGTGGGAAAGCGTGAGATACAGATCAGGAACGATCGGGTGGTTTCTGTTAGAGAGTGAATTTCACGCAAGACAGCCTCGAATTTATAGAGAAGTAAACACGATCAAGAGAGAGGTCGACCTGTGGGCTTTTATTTATTTATTTATTTATTTATATATATATATATTCATTTAGCTGGGACAGTGCAATATAAGTGTATTGTAGCAGATGTAGGTAAAAGCTGATTTCAATCTGTAGTCCCAGGGTAGAGACCGGCACGGCTTTACAGATTACAGAAAAACATGTTTTTTTTCCCCCTTTATGAATCCAGAATGAGAAAGGTTATCTTTTATGGTTTGTGAAATGTTTGGACTATGTTTTTTAAAGGTTAGATTAGATACTTAACGTACTGAACAACCTGCACCTTCTGTCCTGTTACGTCAAGAGGAGGAAAGTCGACAGGATGTGAAATAATCAGACGTTACAGCGGCTCTGAACGCTCGTCAGGAGACGACGCCGTGTTCCCGTCCTGTCTGATGAGAACATTAAACCGAGGCTGCCGTTCACCAACGCTGGACGCGAAGGCACTGGATGGATCTGGCCCACATTCAGACGCTCGGGTCAAAGTTTTGCTGAAACGGCATGAATCCAGGGATCAATCCTGGCTCGTGTTAGCGGGTTCAGGCTGAGCGCTGTTCAACCAACCGCCGTTTCCTGCTTGAGTGTTGATCGTGTTACAGAAGAGCTGCAACTATTAATCAATCGATTGGTTGGGATCAGATTATTTATTTCTGTATGTGATTGTCGGGTGTTACAGATGCTTCATAAGATTCATAAGAACACTGTAAATCTGCAGCCGAAGCTTACAACTTTCTTGCTGGTCTGGGTCGTCCCGTGCAGTCCCTGGAGTCTCAGTCAGACGGGGGCCCGGCTCACTCTCAGTCAGAGCTCAGTGGAGCGTAGACCAGATCAAAAGACGGGGGCCGCCCCGGATCCTGCATCCATGATGTCAGAGCCGGCCTCACACTGAGGCAGCAGCCCTTTATCTCTGCTGATCTCCAGCTAACAAGCTCAATTACAGCGGCCTCGGCTGCAGGAGCGCGGCCTCATGTTGGATGGCCTCACAGTGCGCGGCTGCACTGGGGATGTTTTTACCTTTCCAGGGTTTGATTCTGTATCCCAGTGGAAGTAATGGGGATGAAGCTGGTGGAGCAGGTAGAGATTCAGCTGTTTTCAGATAATAACAGCAACTCTCTGAACCCAGATGTGCTGCAGCTGTAATAATAACATCAGATGAACTACAAAAATACATACATACAGCTACGGAAGCCCAGAGGGGGATTATGATCCATCTTTATAAGTCAGATTGTAATTATTTCCTCTTCTGTGTTTCTGATTTGAGATCTGGTTGAAAAAAAAAAAAGTTTGTCAGGATGATCTTTTAAATTCCTAAATCGTTTTTAGATAGATAGATAGAAATACTTTAATGATCCCAGACTGGGAAATTTTAAATGTATTCATTTATTTTTAAATGTTTTTCTTCAGTGAAAAAACTTCTGTAGAAAAAAACTGAAAAAAAAGTTTTCATGGTTAAAAACTTTTTTTTTAAAATTATATTTTATTCAGTTAAAAACTTCTGTAGAAAACAAACATTTTTTTTTATGTGTGTAAAAAAATAGAAAAAAAAGAAAAAAAAAAGAAAAATGAGCCTTACAAAGGATTTTTTATCACTCGGTGCTGCAAATGGAAAAAAAACAAGACATTTTTCTACTGAAAAGTGTTTCACAGATTGAAAAAAAAAATGAAGGAGCTCAGATTGCTAATCTTAAACACGGGAGAGAAAGTAATTCAACCAAATTTCCCACCTGCCCCTCAGAGCTTCCGTACTAACCTCCCCCATTTCACAGATAATAAAATGAAAGTGCTCCCCTTGTGATGAGAAGATGTAAATAGACTTTGTTTTAAGGTCTGTGGCTGCAGCTGATGATGATTTCAGCATCGATTCATCTGTTTTATATCTCCTGAATGAGTCTGTCGGCTGTTTAGACTTTGAAATGTCAGATAATGGTGTCGAACAAAGCTCATCACAATCTCCTGAACACCGAGGGGACGTCTTTCAATCCAATTTATTTGAACACAAACTGTCAAAAATATATCAAAACAGTGATTGAAAAAGGGAATTCTTGACTTTTGAAATGCCAGAACCATTAAATGTGTGTTTTTCTGCGATATGAACGACTCCCAACTGCTCATCAGAATCTGAAAATCGAGAAATCCCAAAAACTGTCTGCGCTGCGGAGAGATCTGAACGTGTTTTTCCTTCTCTGAGATTTCTGCAGCCATCTCAGTAAAATGAAGGAGACAATTTCACTCGCTCAAAAAAAAACATCTTGTGAAGAATTCAACAGCAGCAACTCGTTCCAGAACCAACCCACTCTGAAAAAAGCTGTATTTTTGTTCCCTATCGAAAGTATTTCTGATGAGAAATTATGGAATTGGTTGAAGGTTTCTTTTAAGTGGCTCTTTCCAGTGCTAAGAATACAGATCGGGGAGAAGGCCGACCCGAGATGAGCAGTGGATTTCATCTCATCACGTTTGTGCACATTTTAAAGTATTGTAGTTGATTGAAACAGTGAAAACTGGAAAAACGTCTTTACTTCTGCAGTTCTTTACACTCACTTGAGTGTTTTTTTTTGTCTGATATAAAAAGACTGATCAGGAGAAGAAGAAGAAGAAGAAGAAGAAGAAGAAGAAGAAGTTGTCAAAGTGACTGATTTTGTTTCTTCTTCCTCTTTAAGGTTTTTTTTTGGCAAACAACTGGTTTTGTTTCCAGTTTAAGTCTACTTCTCTTCTTGGTTTATTACAGCCATGTGTAACGTAGCCACAACCACAACCTTGAGACCAAACTATGTTTTGTGTAGCCTCAAATTTGTGTGCTTAGTTAGGATATTAAATTACTGTAATTTTGACCCTTCATGACCCTTCATGAGTAACCTGTAGTTGGCATTTTTCCACCAGGATATAAATGACACAATCTTAAAGGTGCAATATCTAAAATTTACTTTCAAAACATTAAGAATGTGAAGTATTAATAGTTTTGACGTTACATCAAAATACTTGAATGTATTGTGTTGCAGAGATATTTTATTGTTAGCTAGTGCAACACTCTGCCGGCTAGCTGCGCAGCTACCTGAGCTGACAAGCTAACAGTAGCGACAGTCGTGGATGTATAAACACACATTAGTAGTTACTGTGGTGATACGCTGCTCCAGCTTGTTTGCTAGCGAGCTCGTGAAGTATTGTTTGTGTATCAAACCATATTTTATCACGAATGTGGCGGGTGGTCGACATTTTTTCAGTTTCTTTGGAACCAATGTTGGAACCATTGTCTTGAATTTAAAATCTGAATAACACGAGGGTATAAATCCCCATCAGGTACCTTATTTAGCTGTTGGGCTTCACTGTCTAACGTCTTTAATCGGACTTCGGTGGCACAGATCGTATCGGTCGCTGGCTTCGTCTGTATCACGTCAGCAGAACTAGATCTGCAAGTTTCACAAGAAAAACTTTGCTACCAGCCTTCTCCAGAGCTTTCACACACATTCCTCCGTGGATGGGGTTTGTTCAGTTGTCATGGTTGCAGCGCAGCAGTTTCTTTTTTCTGTGAACCGACTGTTCAAAGACATCCATATCAGACAGAATATAGAAACCTATACAGTATTTAAAGAGAGAGAGAGATGCAGCGTGGACGTCACCTCCCTCCCACCGCCGCTGATCAGAGCAAACCTAATGTGTTGTGAACTCTGCTCTCTCTGTGGATCCGTCCTCGTCATATCAATGCCCCGATTGAAAGAGAAGGCTGTTGGCTTTGTTACCGCTGCAGACAGTTCCTCGACTCGAGAGCGGAGGTTGTCTGAAGGTATTTATACAGTTGGAGGGAAATCTGCCAAATTCTCTCATCAGCGGCGAGTGTAAATCATGTTGTCAGCTTGTAGGGTTTGGTAAGGTCAGCCTGTCATTCTTTTAGTCTTAAAACAAAAAAGACACAACCGCACACAGAAAGCCACGGCGGGGGGAAACTCAGACGCAGCACCTACTGTACAGAGGAGGTTTCTCTGGAGTCATGCTGCTGCTTATCTCACTCTGTAGACTCACAGGAGCCCCGGGGTCTTTAATCAAGAGGATGACAAATTCAGCGTTGTATTTGGTCTCACAGCGGCAGTTTATCACCGATTACAGTCATGTTGATTATTTTTTTTTATTAATTTCTGGTCACAGCGGAGAGAGGAGGCGAAATATCTGGAGATAGATAAAACTCCTTGGACAGATTCATCCGAGGAGAGCTGCGTAAATGTGACGTCTGCAGCCAAACTGTCTGAAATAAATGTATTAAATTGGACAAATAATAATCAACTCAAGCTGATGGAGAGAAATGATGGAGGTGAGATTGTAAGGTCAATGTCAAGAATAAACTGGGATTGTTTTTCAGTTTTTTCTTTGTTTTTATTGATCTCCCTTGTGGACAAAAACAGATACGTGAGAAACAAATCAAAAGAAGACAGGCGTTGTTTTTTTATTCATTGATTAATTCAGTTTCTTGCCCCCACCAACGCTCCACCCACCGATCGACAAAACTGGAGATCTCGATCGATCTTTCAAAATATGAAGTCTTGTCGATAAGAACAAGGCAACAACAAGCCCTAACTTTTTTCCCTTCGAGGCCAAAACTGAAGTTTAATATTGCAAAAATAAGCAAACACCTGTTGTATTGTATCGTATCATGAATATGCTAAATGTTGACTCTGCCCGCTATGTGCAGATTGTGAAAACGGGAGCCCACATGGTTAAAAAGCATTTGTAATAAATAGGATTAGCTAAATTTTAATGTCTGTCACGGTCACTTAGCACTCTGTCTTATTAGTGTAGTGTTGTGTTTTCAGTGTTCTCCTCCTCAGTCTGCTTTCCCTCCACAACTCGTGTTTTTCCCCTCGTTACCCTCACCTGTGTTTCTCTGCCTCGGTCCACCTGCACCTCATCCACTCGTTAGTTCGGTCCTGAGCCTGTTGAGTTTCCCTGATCCTGCTGGGTCCACCAGCTCTGCTCCAGAGCGACAAGGTCAGGATGCTAACATGCTCACACTAGCCGCATTTAGGTAGAAAAGGCTGCACATTTGCAGCAAGGTAAAGGCTGCAATGTGCCGCCATGTTTATGTGAACGGAAAGTGTAATATTCCTTCTTCTCCAAAGCCGCCACTTGGCCGCCACTGAGGTCGGCGTAAACATGTGGCATGACGTGAAGCACGAAGTTGAGCATGAACAGTGAAGCAGGTTGAATTTGCTTAGCTTTGATTAAGCTTGATTAGCTTTACATTGCACCCCATTGGAGTTTAGAACTGGTTTCTTAGCGGGGGGCTTTTAATTTGAAAGTAGCATCTCCTGGATCTCAGCGGCTGTCCAGTTGCTCATCTTGACGTCTGCGGATGAAGTGATGGACTGACTGCTGTCACAAACCAAAGTTTATAGTTTTAATTTTGACCTGATGGTGTCGGATTAAGCTTGAAAGAATCTGAACTAAACTTTCAAGAACATACCATAGTCCAAAACAGGTGGTTGCTCTTTGCTATTGCAGGTGTGTGATTTGCGCTAACATTAGCCGCTAAGCCATTCTTTGGCTCAGGGGCTGTGTGCTTTGTGCTACTGAGTTAGCTGGCTGATGAACAACAGACTCAGGAGCTGCAGAGCTACTGTTAGCTCAGAGCATTGTGTTGTCATCGCTAACCGTATCCAACGACCTCACGTCTCACTCATATGAAAGAAGACTACCCCCTCCTGGTAGCCTATGAAATCTTCTCAGACGGGCCAAATAAAACGATTGGATGGATTTATTGGAGTTGTGCAGCAACGACAGATACCGGATTGTTTTCTTTTATTTGTCAGAGCATTTGACGAATAAAAGAATTCATGCAAACACAACAAAAACATGCTTCTAGACTAAATGAGCTTACCAACCAAGTTCTGTCTGATGGTTGCATTTGCATATGTGCTGTGTAGGTCATATAGACGCATCAGTATTAAATTGAAACCGTTTCATAACTACAGTAAGAGCTATTTTCATACATAGCTGAGTGTATTTGGAGACTACAAGCTTGTTTTGACCTTCTGAACTAGTTTTGTAGCAAGTAATGTTCAGAAGACTTCAATTAAAATCTTCCGAGAAGCACATTGTACTTCTTATCATTGCTTTCGCTCGCGAGAAAGGAAGATGAACAGCATAGGCCAAATATGAAGGGCGTCAGTAGTGTGAATGATTATTTTCAATACATTCAGAATTGAACTTTAAATCTCGGTTCTTTTTCCGTCTTTGTAGCTCGTGTTAATTTGTGCCAAGATTTATTTCAAGTTTCCCTGGCTCAGCACAGAACGTGTTTAAGTCTCAAGTCATTCAAGCGAAGTTTCCACACAAATCTTACTTTTTGGATTTACTAAAGAATTACTCACCCAAGAAATGTCTGTCCTGGCTGTTCTCTCCTACAAACAGTCTGACGACATGAAAGCAGTTGGAATATCTGTCATTTGCTCATTCCTCCTTCTCTTTGCTTCAGTTTCTGCTAGGCAGGAGAAAAAGCAGAATATTTTACATCTCATTGAATCAGTAGAGATGGGTAAAGCTCTCCAGACCCTCCACCTCGTAACTCTGCACGTTGCGGCGAGTTTAGCGCAGTCCCTAGCCGCGTCTCGGTTCAGCTGACCTCCTAAAGCCATTTGTGCGCCGAGCAAATCTTTGACCTTCAGCTGATTTATTGAGGTGCTTCCTCAGTGTTTTCCATTTGTACTTAGTATTCCAGTCTCCTCTCAGGCCTGTCTCCTTGGGTACTTTCTGCATCCGCGGGGAGTCGAGTAAATGTCATTTTTTTTTTCTGTGAGATAATTGGACGCAGGAACATAGCGGGAGGGATTTTCTACGTGCTGCACTCTGACAGCCTGACATCCAGGTTAACGTCTGCTCACATTGGCGGGAAATTCTGGGCCTGACATGGACGATCTGACACATCTGTGGAGGTTTTTTGCTATTCTTGTTCCTAAGCAATATGCTCTCCGTACCCTTTTCAGTCAAATTGCTCATTAAAATTCAGGACTGATGAATATTACAGAGGTGAACGGATAAACATCTCTTTGGGACGTTTCGCCTGAGGTAAAAGTTCTTTCTGTGGTCAAGCAGTTGTCAAAACAGAAGCTCTTGCATCTTGTTTGGAGGATCTTTATGTGAGGGTATTTTCACGTTCATTTACCGTTTATCGACCCCCAGACGTACATGAAATCTCTCATCACAAATCATTTATGTTTCCTATGAAAGAAACTACTTAACCATTATCTTTCAGGACTGTTTGCATCCTGATAAATGTCTGTATGCGCTGTGGCTGTTATATATCCAGACAGACTGATCTTCTGACTGAATGACTTCCAAGGGATGATGCTTAAAAGTTTGAATCCACCACTTTCATCTGAATGTCAACTAAGTAGCTGAATTGATCTCCATCTGCTGATGAAGAGAGACGATCTAAATGGATCTCAACTGCTGTTCAAGGTCAAGAAAGGACGTTTGTCCACTAATCTGAAGGCCAGCTGTTCGATCCGCAGCTACAGCTGCATATCGACGTGCTCTTGTGCAGAATATTGAATCCTAAATTGCTCCTGATTGCTGTTTTGCAGTGTGTGCATTGATATGTAAGCACAGAAATATTGTGCGGGTCTTTGTATATGTCTTCCCTGGACCGTCTTCAGTTAGTCCGGATCACTGCTTCAAGGCTGTTGACCAGGACCAGCAGGATGACTTTCATCAGTCACTCACGATTTTACATTCTTCACATTGAGGAGGATTCGTTTTAAGGTTCATGGTCAGGCTCCTGTGAATATTTATGAGCTGCTCCATTCTGATATTACCAGTCGGTCCCTTTGGTCCTCTGACCAGGTCTTACAGGTTGAGTCCTGCATACTCAACTGAAATCAAAATGTAGTTCCACCTCTGAAGTGGTCACTCACTCACACACATCTAATTCTGTTGATGCCTTTAAAAAAAACAGCTGATGTCCGGTGTTTGTCTTACCTCGTGCTGTCGCGTGCTCGTAATTTTGTTGCTCATGTTTCATTGTTTACTCTTTTGGCTGTTTTTGATGATCTGACGTTTGTATTCATTTTACTTGTTAAGCACTGTGTGACTATGCTCTGTGAAAAGAAGGGTTAGGGGTGAATGTGTCTGCATAAAAGGCACGGCTCATTAACATGGCCGCTCTAAATTGTTTTTCACACAGTATCCAGTAGCCTGGCAACAAAAGAACCAGCAGCAAGAGCATCTCCTCCTAAACACTTTCGGCAGTTCAAATTATAAAATATACATGAACATATGTTGCCAGAGATGTTAGGAAAGTTTCATGAATTTATAAACATCCTTATGATGCATATGAACTCAGAAACTTGATACAAGGTTAAATGTCACAGCTGTGTATTCTGTAGTATTAAAGCTGCTACAAGGAGATTTCATTTAGATGATTCTGGCGCCTCCTGTGGCCAAAAACGGAAAAAAGTAATGTTTGTTCTAGAGTCGTACCATCAGACTACAGAGCAGCGTCTTTCCTCAGTTCATCATCAGCACTGTAGTTTAAATTTCATGACTTATCCAACCCAGAATAGGTGAAATCCGACCCTTTTACAGTCATTTAGAGTAACTAAAACAACTGTTTTAAAAGCTAATCTTCCCTCTGTTGGCTAATGTAGGTCTTATAGAAGACACAGGATTTCATGACAGGTTCACAGTTGCTTGCAGTTTGTTTAAGCAGTTCGTTTTAAGGATTTTTCAGGGATTTGTTCAAACCTCGTGAAATAATTTCCTTTTTTTCCCAAACTCAGTTCCTTCATGTTGCTCTAATCACTAAACTACCGACTGCTAGGCGTATATTAAAGCCAGCACGTACTGCAAATTTGCAGCACACCTGACAAGCCGCACTGTGATGTTATTACTTCAAAGTTTCAGTCCTTTTTTATGTTCTGTTGTTTTATCTTTTTCCTTTTTATTGCTCAGAATAATGGATTTCGTCCAAAGGTGTCAGTACGAGGAGTGTTAATGAACCTCGACGCTGTCTCTTTCTCTGTAGCACATTTGTCTTTTACTCCCCCACATCATCTGACCGTTTGATTGACAGGAAGGCTTTCTTTTATTTCAGTGGGTGGTGAGTTACATAAGGCAGAGAGTTGATGGAGGGATGATTGCCCTCTGCGCTGCTTCTTCCCATACAGCCCCGCGGCAGCCTTGGACATCCGCAGGCTGACAGCAATCCATTTTAGCCACAGGACAACACAGTCGAACACGCCCAAGGTTTTTATTTTGCAAACTCGACAATGTCAAGGTCACTAAAGATCTGAAATGATGCACTTGTTATTAAATCAAGCGTATTCTTCTTGACGGATGGTTTAGTGGTTTGCCTTTGTTTAAAATTAATAATTTTTTGTACAAAACACACTGAATAAAAACGGAATAATCCCACTCATTGTTCATTTCATGAAATGAATAAAGAGAGGGAAAGAGTCATTCATTGCTATGGACTTTGACAGCAGTAGCCATCATTACCACTTCTTGTTTATCTGGAAATGTTAAGATATTAGCAACAAAACTGAGTTCATACAGTATTAGTTATGTTTTTATATCAGTTTTCCAGTTTTTGGAAGATTTAAGCAACGTTATATGTTACATACTTTGTGCGTTTTGGCGTCCCCTCCCCCCACCTCCTTTGAGCATTTGTCTGATGAAACGTTATGTTATGTGGTAACTTCCTTCAAAATGTTTCATATCATAACAGTGTTATGTCTTGGAAATGTATGTCTTTACTTAAACATGCATGCTCAGGCATTTTTTTGGCTTGCTGAAGTCAAAATCTGTGCAAATGTGGCACGCAAATCAGACCAGCAACAGCACGCCAAGCTAACAGCAGAGACGATAACACCTGGTGATATCGTGTTACTGGACTAACCTCTGTCCAAGTGGGCTGATTTGTTTTATGATTAAAAACTAGTTATGACAAACTAATACACTTCCCTACTGTGGTCCGAGCCGAGTCAGCTAACAGAGCTAACTCGTAGCGACAGTAAGCCCCAATTTCCACTGGATACGTCTCCGCTGTGTTGCGTCTCCGCCACGCCAGCGGAGCAGATACATTTCACTTTAAGACTTATATTTCTGATGGATGCCTGAGCACGACACAACAATTCAGCTGAATTTAGCACGGAGCAGATAGGAAGTCAAGCGCCGAAATAATAAAGAGCATCTGGTTACCTTTCAAAATAAAACACTCCGTGTTGACACCAGCACACAAATCCAACACTCCGTGTTGTTGTTTTTAATAACACAGACCTATTACTGCGGTCGGGAGTGATTATGTGATTATCGCGGGAACTCCTCGTCCTCGTGACGCCAGCTGTCTACCGTACTGCGCCGTGGCGTACTCAAACCGCAACCAGTGGGGATTGGCGGACAGCGGACGGCGGGGCAAAACTGGATCGGAGCTGCAACGCAGCGGACACGTATCCAGTGGAAATTGATGGTAGCGCAGCAGTTACAGGTTGCCTTCAGGAAACTCTGTAAATCACAGAGTTGAGGCCGCTGGAGGACATGAAATAAAAAAATCATTCAGTTTCACCAAAAATAATCGCACAATGTTGCTTTAATCAACTAATCAAGACCATGTGATGCTGAAAAGAATGTTTTCATTGAAGCGGCTGGCTGATGAGACTCTTCAGCAAATGTAGTAAATCGCAGCGTGTTACATCGTCTTACTACAATGCTCCTTCCATTCCACTCTATATTAATCAGTTAAACAAATTAACACAAACTGATTGCGACTGCTTCAAGGGAATGAGCAGCCCCCTGGGAGTCTGTTCCTGGAGGCAGTCGCCCACTCAGATACGTCCTTTCGCCCTGTGTGGATGTGTTTTAAACAGCATTTGCAGAAAATGGCTTGAACTGGTAACTGAGCACAAAGAAAAAGTAGGAAAACAAATCTAAATTTCACACATTTCAAGTTTGATTTTTGCAGTCTGGCTGACACTTGACCTCTGTTTTTCTTTAAAAAGAAAAAGGAGACTTCTCGCTACAACCCTTCATCCATCCAGCCACTATGTCGCTATAGCAACTTGAGAGAAAACCCAATGTGTACAGTACTAAAAATAGATAGAAATATCTCCTCCGTGCATGCCAAATAATTACCGCTGAAATTAGACAAGTGGAATAATTCATTGGCATGGTTCGGGCATTTTCTTTGTTCCGATTATGAACGCTAATAGCTTCCTCAAGGGGCCCTTAATAGAAAACTGATGCATCCATCAACCTCTAATGCTTCTGGTATCATCGAGTAGATGGTTACCTCCAGGATATGTATGTATCTGTCGACCCACTGAGTAAATTCAGCTGATACACCCTTAAAATATAAGCAAACACCTGAGCGAGCGTCTTATATTGCAGAAATACAGCCGTGATGTGAGTTACGACGATCCACACCATGTGTTTTCTGTACGCTCAGCTGGGTTTAAGAGTGTAATCCTCACTAACATAATTATCTCTCTCCTTCTTTCCCACCATGCCACCGGACCTGGATCTCCCTCTCGTTGTCCACTACAGGTAAGCCTCTTTCTGTTTGCACAATAACACCGAGACTGGCTTGTGTTCGCTTTGCACTGTGACGGTTCAGGCCGTTTGCCAAGCGTGAAAACAATTTACCGCCGACTAACAAGTTGTGAAATTGGAATCTGTACATTTTCCAAACTGTATTACAGCCAGCGGATGTGCTGGCCTTATTTCATTGCTTCTGAAGTCGGCAGCATCAAAAGCTAACCTTATTTAGTTCGTATGTTGTGGAACAGACGAGAGGAAAGAAAATCATCTTGTTGTTTCCTCTTAAACTATGTGTGTGTGTGCGTGTGTGTGTGTGTGTGACATCTCATTACCGAGCTGTAGCTTAATATTCTGTGTTTATATGTTTTGTTCTTTTGTCAGTTTAGAAAGTGTGATATCTCATTACCAGGCTGCTTTCTTTGCCCCTAGTTGGCCATTGTTATTTTTAACTCTCAGGTGGTTTGTTATTTTGAATCCATGCTCCAGTGAAGCGCTGCAGACTTTATTTCCTTCCCTAAATTGTTTCCTTTTCTTTCCTTTTCTTTCCTCTCTCTCTGTCTCCGACTCCTTATTATCTGTTTCGCAATGTGTGTCATAGTTTTCCCAGTTTTCTAATCTTCCGTCTCGTCTCAGTTTGTCTGAGAACGGCGCGTCAGGTAAATAATAAAATTGCTGGATGAATAGCTCCAATATTAGTCAGCAGCTTTTGGTGCGTGACCTGTGAGAGATTTCAAACTGCCCTGCAATCAGGAGAGTTTTAAGAAACGATGGAGGCTGGCGTTGGTTGGAAACAGCTGGCTGTGCATTTCGGTTCGCACTAATGAAACCGTTAATGGCTCGGGGTTGCTGCTGGTCAGCTTTGATGCAAACGTTTCTCTGTGCGTGTTGATATTTCTGTGTCTGAGTATCCGTCTCTGCTCTTTGATATTTTATGGTATTTTCTCAAAGGTCTGCCCAGAAAACGATGTGCTCTGCTCTCTGCTCTGAGGTGTCTTTTGTTTTCAGTGACAGTTTTGTTTTTGTAAGTCAAACATTTTCTTGTCGGTTTCCTGAAAGCTTAACCCATGCCTGTGTTTCTCAAACTGGTAACACCATGTAGCACCTCAGAAAACACTGGACTCTCCCAGTATCGCCATTATGACTGATGCTAAAGTACAGTAGCTCGACCTTGTCCGAAAGTGAAGGGTAAGCGCTGTATTTGAAAGTGGACCTGAATGTTTCGTCACAAGACAAAGCTAATAAATAGGGATATAGCTGATACAGATGACTGATAATTACCTGCTTTTTCATGATCGATACTGAAGATAACCGATAACTGAAGTTCCTTTCCTGCAGCTCTAATGAGAGTTTAAGTTAAAATCCGTAAACGTTTTTCTCTCATCTTTGAAAACCTGTGGAATGTATATTGATGTAAAGAAACCACAACGGTTTGTCGCTGTCTGTCTTTGTAAATAGTAAACTTACAAACTCTAGCACAATGGAGCATACACAGCAGTGATTAAAATGTTGCAGTGTCCCTTTCAAACATTTGTTTTCCAGCCTTTTCCAGTTTCAAATCCTCAGTTAGGATTCCCATTGAGTGTTGTGAGCGCTGCTGTTGCAGAGCGTTTCATGTGTTCTTGCTTTAATGTTTCTCTCAGGATGGATCCGAGGCTTTGATGCTGCAGAAAAACGCTGTGTTTTGGCCACCGCTCGAAATTATTGGCCACCGCGCTTTAAACGGAGGGAAAAATTGGCTGCGGTTAGGAAGTAGAATGGGGTCACCCGCTAGTTGGGTGGTTATTTATTTTGGAAATACTGCCAGGCTAAAATCACTGTTATTGTGCCAGCTGAGATTATGTTGGAAGAATGATATGACCCTTCTACAACCCACAGAAATATTGTGATGTAAGGACGTTAGGAAACAAAACCAAAATATAACAAAAAACTCTCCCATATCTCAAAGTCTGCAGCCGGTAACAGCTGTGTTGTGACGGCACAAAAGTTTTCAGCAGGATGAACAACACACTGAGAATCTTTCTGTTTCCATTAGATGCGGCATAATGCATTTTAATGGCGAGTGAGAAATGTGTTTGGATGGTACATTTCTCAGTTTACCTGCCATTGGCAGATGGGTCAGAAAGTAAATTCTGGTTTTTCTGGCTCCGGCTGTCAGGCATCATGGCTTGCAACAGGCGTCGAAGCATCAGATGGCTGAAATTTGCATGATGAATGCAGCAGGGCTATTCATCATAGCAAGCGGCTCTCTATCACAGTGTAATTACCACCCTGCCAATGTTTGCTCTTCTCACGGATCAAAAGAAGAAAGGCCCAGATTCTCAACCTTGAATTCCCCCGTTTCATGTTGTGAGATATTTGCAGTCATGTCCGTCTTTCTTTAACTTTAAAATTGTGTTTTTCTCGGGTTTTTCTTGTGTGACTCGTTAGAAGGGAGAAGAAACTTTTGCTTTATGGAAACGGATGAGCTTGCGTCCAAACATATTTTTGACACAGGACATCGGAACAACCATCTTACCATTCAGTCAACTGATGGAGGGGTTTTCAAAAATGTGTGTGTTTGCCGTCCACATCTCTGTGAATTGAGAGAGTCTGCCTTGTAAAACTGTTGGGGCAGTTAGAAAACTTCTGAAGGAAGGATAGAAGCAGGGTATAAACAGCTTGTTTAGGTTTAGGTGTTAAAACTACGTGATTGCCTTTAGGAGATTAAACCTACTTGGTTAGGTTTAGGCACCAAACCTCTGTGTTAGGTTTAGGCAACAAATTATTTGCTTAGGTTTAGGCAGTAAAACTACTTGGTTAGGTTTAGGTATCAAACCTCTGTGTTAGGTTTAGGCAACAAATTATTTGCTTAGGTTTAGGCAGTAAAACTACTTGGTTAGGTTTAGGAGACAAAACTACTTGGTTAGGTTTAGGAGACAAAACTACTTGGTTAGGTTTAGGCATCAAACTTTCTGGTTGAGTTTGGGCAATAAAATTACCTAGTCGGGTTTAGGAAAAGATCATGGTCTGGATTAGGATAATGACGTTATTTAATCCTGCTGAGAAACAAACCAATCAAATAAGCGCACACGGGGAAAATCTCAACTTCCTTAGCGACAGTAATAAAATGGTGCTTTTTAAGATGTTTGTGATGGAATTAAATTAATGAGTATAAATCATTTAAGTTTCGAACACCCGCATCATTTTTCTGACTGAGGCAAGTAGAAATCACACACAACACATGTTCAGTTTCCAGGAAATCTGCAGTCAGCATCCACACCATCATGCTGTTTTTACCACAGCGTGCATGCTACACACAGCATCGTGCATTTCTAACAAGTTTTTTCAATCATTTAGATCGGAGTGCAACCGGAAATATAGAAGAAGAAGAAAAAGGAGAAGCAGAAAGAGTGTGCTCTCTATACATCGACGTGTGCAGAAGCTGTAGGAGGTGATAAATCATTCCTCTACTCCCTGTGTACCGACACTATAGCTTCTGCCACTGAGAATAAACCGATCATTGCACAATTCGCCTCCACTCACCACCTCAGCTTATTATCAAGCTGGACTGAAGGCACCTAAAGAATTCATCCTGATGAAACCTGAAAAATTATTGCATTTCTTACACTTCAAGAAACTGACAACATATTTTCAGAGAAATACCTTCTGGCATTTGTTGCAAACAACAAAAAGCACATACAAGATGTTTTTGTATCGTGCATCAGGTGTTGCCGCTCACACCTTCATCCCAGCTGTGCTGAGAAATGGTTGAGATGTTGCGGTACGTTACAGTAACAGTGATTTATCATTCATGCCCAGAGGAGCTGGGAGGGAGAGGGTTAACGTTTCCCCTGATGTGTAAAAGGCATTAGAGGATTGAATCTTGTTCGGCTCCCTCGTATTTTCCCGACCACTTATTATTTTAATTTATTCTGAATTCTTCCAGCCAAATCACGTTCAGAACTGCTCTTTAAGTCTTGATTTCATCGGAGCAGCAGGGTGCCTTTCCTTCCGTCTAAACCCCCCCTCCCTTTTTTCTCTTCTTAAGTCTCCCCTCCTCGATATAGGTTATTTTATCCTCCTTGTAAGATCTTGTTAGTATTCATGCGGCGGCTTGCCCTCTGACTTCTGCATTTGTCATTTAAAGGGATATAATTAGCTAATGGAGTGTGTCTGACTCAGGTCAGTTAGTTTTGAGTTCTAGTCAAAAGATCCAACCGGGCCCTCAATTCCATTTAGGCTGGATATGATTTAACTGGCTGGACGTTTGGCTGCTGTTGCTTTTTTGAATAAGTGAATGGCAGAGCAACATGGAGGAGCGAACGCAATGAATGATACAATAAAAATGTAACTTTATTCAGCTGCTCTTTATCTCGTACTAATGCACATTTTTCAGGCTAAAAGAAAAAAAAACCTCACGGACATCCAGCTTGCTGTTTTTTTTAATCGCTAATTGCTGCAGCGCTGGGTTTATTGTCTTTGTCGTTCCCTACCTGTTGACCTAAATTTTTCATCTCCAGAGTTACCTGTGCTTCCTGGCAGCGCAGCTCCCCTCATCATAATGCACTGCACTGGTAAACAAAGTTACGTAACACGTCAGGGCGCAAACAGCAGGAGCCAAAAAATTCTGCAGAGTGTTCTCAGAGGATCGCTCGGTGAATAATTCAGGGCTGCCGCCATGAAGACTCATAAGCCACTGGCCCCTCGTGTTGCGTGTTTGCTGTCATGTTTCTTGGTGAATGACAAGGTTGCACCGGCCACGGGGGGTTCAGGAAGAGGTCCCCCATGCCAGGGTTACACAGGCTTTTTGGCTGTAGAGCAAGCAGACTTAATCAGTCGGATGTTGTTGGACCGCTGCCTTCGGAGGGTCAGCGGTCAAAGTCATGAGGACAACATATACTGAAGGATGCAAGAAGTGAATAGAAATGTGTTTTAAAAAAAAAAGTTTTCAAGAGTCTAATTTGACTCTGATCTGAAATATATTCATTGGGCTTTTCATGCATCATTTAATCCAATTTTAAAGTGGGAAAAACAAAGATAAGTTCTCTAAATATTCACATCTGACTCCTCATTCAGGTGGCTGTTTTCTAATTTATGAATGATTGAATTTGAGAAGCCACTTTGTTAGAAATACAACTGAAGAGCAACACGTCTCGCATTTTACCGACCCAGGCGCCAGAATAAATGTTGGCAGTTAACGTTTCAGCAAACCACTGATACATGCTTATACCAGTCATATCATGTTCCCTTTACATGTTTATGAACGGATTTTCATATCGGGAGGTGGAAGAGATGGTAGGTCGACATTTGTGAGCCTGACGCCACCAAAGCAGGTATGTTAAACGAAAACAATATCTTTATAACCCTAACCGAGGGAGTTAGTACCTAAACGTAGCCAGACCATAAGCACAGTGTTGTCTCAGCATAAGATTTAAAACTGAACCTACAGAAATATAAAGCTGAAACTCGGGATCATTTCTGTCTGTATGTGTGGTGACAAAAGATGCTTCTTAAACGTGAGGATTTGCTGCTTTTCCTGCTTATTTCTGAGAGTAAATAGAGTCTTTGGCTTTTGGACCATTGCTTGGACAAAAGAGGCAATTTAAAGGCGTCACTTTGAGCTCTGGGAAATTGTGATGAAGGTTTTTCATTAGATACATTTCTACATATAATAGCTTGAACAGATGCAGTAAATACATTGAATGATTTTCGCTGAAAATAAGCCTCCCACTGAAAATCTGTAGCATCATAAGGTGAAGCTGCTCTGCTCATATTTCTCTGCATGCTGGTTGACTGGAGGCACTCTGGAAGAAGCCACTCTCTTCCCAGAATGCCCCTGTGGCCTCGCTGTTTCCCTGCACTGGGCCGGGCTGTCAGCCCTCCTCACATCAGCGGGGTGAGGCGGGCCGAGCTGAGAGGTCACGGCTGGACAATCTACTGTCTACATGTCCCGGCGGGACTCTGCCTCCCTCTCATAACTGTCAGGGAAAAGATTAAGAGGCTTGTGTGTGTTATTACATAAGTGCAGGCTGATATTTAAACCAGCTCAACCTTAAATATCTCGATTTTACCTTAAAATCTGATGCAACCGACAAAAAGTCTCTCACTCGTGTTTAGACGTGAAGCTTCCTGACACGTCTTCAGAGTCACTTTCTCGTCGGTGGAGCTGTGATGTGTCTCTGGGCCACAACTACCAGCGAGGACACACAGCTCGTGTCCTCTGCAATCTTTTTTGACATGTCCACTCCAATTTTTCACACATAGCTGAGATTTAGCTCGATTTTATTTATTTTTTTTTTTAGGAGCTTCACTTTGAGAGCCTGTAGAGGAGAAGTGCATGATGAACTCTTCTGTGTAGGATATACAGTTTGGTATGCGCCCTGAGCCAAATAATTACAGTCTTACTGGTGTCGGATTGCTCATATCAGGATCAACCAATACTCATAAATGCCTCTCTCCTCTGATGTTTTTTTCTCGTTTGCTGGACCGCAGCCATATAACACTGACAGATTTGCACTCATCTCTGTTCCCTTAAAGGTCAGCACTGTCAGGAAGATTTGCAATTAGTCCATAGCTCAAATTCGCATGTCAAAGTCAGCGCAAGTTGAAGTCTTGCACCCTGCGACACTTCTGAAAGCACCGTGCAGTGGTGTGAAGAGGGAGAAAGGTTTGAGCTGGTCTGGGTGGATGGACGGGGGGGTTTGTGACCAAGACTAAAGATTGATTTGTTCACTGATTATGTCACAAGACAGGAGAGAATCGGCAACTTATGAATCACAAGGTAGCCACTCCCTAAAACACACCCAGATTGATCGTCTATATAACCCTAAATATAGCCATAATTTACTAAATTAACATCATGCTGTGTTGAAGAAGACCTGAAACTAGAGATTGAGACCAAAAACTAATTTGGAAAATGTTTACTGAGGTAATAAATCAAGTAAGAAGTAGGGTCATTTTCTCATACGCTTACATACAATTGGAATTCTTTTTGCAACCAGCAGAGTCGACCCCCGCTGGCCATTAGAAAGAATTCAGGTTCAAGGCACTTCATTTTTCAAACATGGAAGTTCCATCCATATTTAATATGTTATTGATGAAGTGGACCGCATGTTGAGCGACTATAGGACAGTACAATGGGCCGTTAGAATAAAATCACATTTCCCTGCTCTACAAACAGAACCATGACCCAAACAACAGAACTGAACAATGAGTGTTAATTTTGTCTTAAACCACTCACATGCTCCCATTCTGCCAACGAGCCTTTGGTCCTAGGTCCTGATCACCAGGGTGGATTTTAATGAGAAGTTTAACATCTTGAAATATCATTTTTACTGACATCCAGAGGTTTAGATTATCTTAAAAGTGTTTTTTTTGGTTCAACTCCAGGATGAAGTTAAAAGTTTTAATGAGCAAATTCGTGGTAAGTTCCTCGTCTTTCAGCTCTCAGGCGATTATAATATGACGTTCTCTAAAACACTTTGCTTTCAGATCTTTGTTAAAAGTGTTTTTCGCTCAGTTTTTAACCGAGTCCTGTCAAGTCAGAGAGCCTAATAATGAAATATTCAAGCTACTGTATGTAGCTGGGTAGAAATCTTCCCCGTTGCTGTCATGTTTAAGGATTTTTTATCAGACCAGACTTGAACGTTTTTTTGCTCTGGTTTCAGGTCAAGTCGAGTCTTTCGGGATGAAATAAGTCAAATCTCACAGCTGCCAAATCTGTCTGAATCAGTGTAGTAGAGAAACTACACAACAGCTCGCCCCTCAATGAATATTCAGTCACTATCTACTATGGAAAGTCAGGCGAGGTTTCGTCATCCACAAAATATTCTGGAGCTTCACAGCAAAAGAAAAACAGCATCTCAGCATTCTCCTAAACAGCTGAAGTGGAAGAGGAGCCCACACTTCTCTTCAAGTGAGGCAACAAAATATTCACAATTTGCATAATCTGGTTGAAAATCATATACGTTTTGTACGCTTGAAGATCCAGTCAGCACTCTGTCATGCAAGAGAGCCCAAAAACAAACCAAAAAAACCCCAAACTGAACGGTAAAGATGTAATTTTCACATTTAAGGTGGGCTCATGTCAACTCATTCTTACAACTCAGTAACAATCATAATCATCATGATCATATAATCATATAAAGAATAGAATGGTTCCATATAGCTCATCTGGTATGATCAAAGTCTCCTTGAAATTTACGCTTTTGTTTTGAGCTTCCAGTGAAGATGTTGGTGTAAACAATGTGTTTTCAAATCGATATCGATCTGGGGCTTCCTGAGACTTGGATTACGCCAGATCAGCTGTATGGAGCCATTTAAAATTCTTATCAAGTTCTTTTTTTTAAGTCCCCATCTGCTTCATCGTTCGTTGTTTGGGAGACAGCGCTGCAACGCTGTTTCACTGTGAAGCTCCAGAAATGTTTTGTGGACGACGAAACATCACCTGACTCTCCATCAGCATGAGGATGAGTGGATAATGACGGAATTCTCATTTTTGTGGTGAACTTGTCCTTTAAGTCTTAAACGAGAGCAATCAGCTCCTCTGATTGTGTTTTTATTATGTCAGCGCAACGTTTTAAAGCTAGGTGCGAGGCTGGATTGGAAAGAAGTGCTCAACAAATGCTTTCAGCCACATGACACTGGGTGAATAAACAAATGTAATGTGCATTGATTCCTCTTAGTTACCCACACTGGCAGACAAATCTACCCTGCAGATTTACACTGTATATATTATCCACTCTGAGGGTTTTCGTGCCCTAACAAGACCTCTCCATCTTCCCCTCAGTGACACAAACTTTCCCTTTTTTATCTCCTTCCTTGTCCAATCTCTTAATTATCCTCTGTTGCTAAGGCTGCCGTTTCTTTTTCCTTTTTGCTCGTCAGACAAGTGATCCAACAGATAAGGCAGCTGAGGGATAAAAGATCGATCGGAGTGAAGCGCTGCTGCAGGGGCTGAATTAGAATTTGTCGCAGTCCCCCCCTCGCTTTCACTTCACGGCGGATCATCTGACACAGACACAGGCGGGGAGACGGATTGAGACGAGGGAGGGAAGGGAAAAAAAAAAAGAAACAATGGAGAAACAATCAAGTTTGAGCTCATTTCCTTTTCTCGCTCCCTGAGTGTTTCGAACCAAAGTGCGCTGATGTGTTTCTTTTAGAGGGGGCGAGGGATCATACTGTTTTTCTGTGGCAGTAAATTAGGCGTCCAGCGGAGGTATTAATCAGAAACGGCTGCCCCTGTTGGCTCCACTGAGTCAGGATTGACTCTCCTGGAGGGGATCAATTGAATCAGCCGTGACTCACAAGGTCTCACATTGCAGTGATCAGGCGGCCGTCGTAGCTTGACTTGTGGATTTAGAGAGGGAGCGGCGTCGACTCCTCAGAGAGAAGCTTGTGGGGGTAGCCGGGAGGATTGGGGCTTTGCAAGGAGATTTGAATTTGCTGTGAAGTTTTCATTCCGCCGGCTTTAGAAATACGCTCTGTTACGCTCTCGTATTGATCTGAAAAAGGAGAGGAGAAGGACAATGCCGATTCGGCAATGACAGTGAACAATGGCCCTTTTTTTGAAAAGGCAATCACAGGAATCGTTCGGTGCGCTCCTGGCCACCTTCCACTTGATCCTATGGATTCTTTAAATGCACATTTTCTGGAACGTAGCTGATCATTCATCTCACAGTACTGATTAGGTTATTGGGGCCAACGCATCAGCCTTACGCCGTCGTTTGCCTCAATGAAGGTGCTTCATTACACAAATACACCGTTTTTGAATGTAGAGAACCAGTGAATACATTAGGTGATGTCTGCATGGTCCTTAAGCTGTGAGGAAGTCAGATGAGTCAGTCCCTCTCATTAAAGGGCCATTGTGCTGAGGATGACATGATCTGTACTTGAATGTGTCGCTGATTGAGGCAGCCCAGTCGTGAGGTCTGAAGCTGTTGTTGATGGTCTAAAGGTCAAGACAATCTGAGATCGTGCAGAGAACAAAATGCGTGGGTCTTCTTTATCTGCCGCCTGAAGTGGTGACATTTGATCCCTCACACCGAGTCTGTAATTCGTTAGTTTGCTCAGCTTACCACAAATAGCTACTTAATTTAAGGTGAATAAAACTTTAAAACGTTAACTTCAGATCAGATCAGATAGATTTTGGTTGTTTAATGGGACGTCTACCAGCAGCAAAGTGATTTTAACTACGAGATCTGCCCGTTTGCATTCAGGTCAGCCCCTGACTAAATTCAGCACTCATCAGAGACTCCGGTTATCTCTCTTCTTTTTCCGTCTTACTTCTCTGTTACGTGACGTTCCTGAAGTGAAGCACATTTCCCCTTTAGCTCCCAACACCCGACAACACAGGTCATATTCGCGGATCGCTGCTGCAGTCAGGTCGATAAACAGGAGTGAGTAAGTAAGCGGCTCCGGATCAGCGCTAAAGCCGATGTATTTATCTGATTATTTTCATGTAAATATATTATGTTTCATGCATTAAACCAGCTTTCATGCAAACAAAACATGTTATTGTTTCAGCTTTACATATAAAATAATTTACTGCCTTTCGCTTGAATATTTTTCATTTATTTTATGTCCTTTTTTAAACATAGAATAAATAATTTTAACATAAAACTTTAGGTTTGGAGGAAAACCTTTATTTTTCACCACTTTCAGATCTTTTACATACCAAAGAAACAATCAATTAATCAAGGAAATAATGATCATGAAGGTAATAATCGTCAGCTGCAGTCATGAGCTCCAAGTCAACCAGATACAACACTAAAATCCTGGTTTTACATAACGATCAATAAAGACTCATTACAATAATAATCTAAGGATATAATTCTTGATGGTTTAACAGTTACGGTGGCACAACACTTCCAACAAGTCACCGAACAGAATCAGTGTTTTGTAAATAGTTTAGACATAATTATTCATTATCACCTCGCCTTGCAGTCTGCAATTAACCTGAACTTGACCCGGCGGCGGGTGACTGCAGCTCACCAGATAATCAGGAGTGAAATATAATCTCAGCAGCCGCGCCGATGATGAGCGAAAGGCAGGAGGAGTGATTATTGATCCTGCGCGGGTCGTGATGGCAGAAATCATTCAGCCCATCCAGCCGGAGTGGACACCGCCCGGAGGAATGCACGCATCGATCCCACTGTACCAACACAACTCTGTTTTCAGATATATTACCTCTAAATCACACATTCTGACACAGTACGGTTGCAACAAGCGGAAAGTTTCACTAAGGGACCATTTTTTAAAAGGTCTGGATATTACTGAAGGACTTCCACACTCAAATGAGTATTATTATAATCCAATTACTCCATCAAAGCTGTCCCTGTCACCATGAGCCCTGGCGTAAGCTGTAATTTATGTCAAACTGTGCCGTGCTCGCTAACAGAAACATCTTTTACAGTTTTTGATCAGTCCTGCAATTAAGAGTACAGACTAAAGAGCCAGACTCAAAAGAGGCTTGTTCATGCTTTCACTACTGACGAAGTTTGGAAGCATTTTGGTTTGGAGACTAAATCATCATGTTTCGCCAAACGCAGCTCATCGTACAACCACAGACTTGTTGAAGCTTTACATTTAGTTTTTAAGTGTATGTTGTGACAACTCTTCGCTGACGGTCTGGTTAAGTTTAGGCACAAAAACCACTTGGAAAAAGATCAGGTTTTGGCTTTTTAGGTCTTTGGTTGCCAGAAGACACAGCTGGAGACGTACCGACTGCTCATCCAAATATCTTCCCTTGTTACCACAAACAGAATTGGAGATTGTCCCAATGTCTTTGCAAAAAAAAAAAAAAAAAAAAAAAGAAGTTCTGTGGTGTCTCAGTTACAAATAGTGAAACACAGTCTTGAACTGTGGTCACTGGCTTGGCAGCCACCGTCCCCTCCACCTCTCGATCATAAAGTCAGGTCGTAAACATGTAATGCGAGTGAATAAATGGTTTGCAGAAATGTTAATTACCAACATTTTATCCAGGCGACTGTGCTGCATGATACACACTGGAAAGTACTACAGTATTGTATGAAGAGAAACAGAATTTCCTCTCAGAGCTGGAGATCCTCCTGAGACAATTTCCTTCCAGTTTAAGTGTCTTGCGGTGCTGTTTAAGAGGCTATCCTACCATTTTATGCCTCAACACCAGGGAAACACGCTGCATTTAGCGTATATCATGTGGATAAACAGGCTAAAGGTTTCTTCAGTCGTAGGCATCCAAGCTCCTCATTCCTCCGTGTTTTCAGATACAGTGACACATTTTTAGAAAGTTCTTGAGAAAATAAAACAACAGATATCCGTGCTTACCAAACACCCAGTGGAAAATGCTCCATTCTATTATTTAACCTTCCCAGTCCTGAAGATTTGTATGTGTTCTGCCTGCGTACCTCTACCGAGCAGGTAGAGCATGGAACTTCAGTTTAGCACCACAATATAAATATATATCACTTTTATTGTGTTGCAATTAATGACGACTAATTGAACCGTGAATGAATCTGCAGCAGTTTAGATTTAGAGGTCGATTCTATTAAATTCAGATATAAACTGCGAAGATATCGATTCATTTGAGTTATTAATTAAGTCCTTATTGTATAATAAGGTTTTAACGCCTCGATTAAAGACAGAAGCGACTTGATATGATGAAGCTTGTTGCCTCAGTGTCACCTCTGCACACGAGCAGCTGCAGAGGTACAAACAGGATCTCTGGAGTCCTGACCCTCCCCGGCATCAGAGGCTCCTGTCAGCCAGAGTTATGGTCCAGGTTTACAGGGGTATCCCTCCCTCGCCTTGGCCGGGTCCCCAGCTCCTCTCCCCTCCTCCTCCTCCTCCCTCCTCCTCCCTCCTGTATGCCTTAGATCAGCCTGCGTCTTTATGAGCTGTCTCTAGCCTGTCTACCTCCCTTAATCTCACAGCAGCTATTAACAGGGGCAAACTCTGGCTCCAGCCTTGCATGGCAACACTGCTGTCTAATCCTGCCGCTGCCGTTTGGAGGGATGAGGCTGACTGCTGACGCATCGCTCAGGGAGAAGGGAAGGAGAGACGGCATCTTCAGAAAAATGGGGAGCTTTTCCTCATTTGCTCTTAATGGAAAAAACACGTCCACTTCACGCCATTAATGTTACAAAAGCAAAACATCCCGCAATTAACGCCAAACTCCGGCTCCTGAGTGTTTGGATCAGCAGTTCTCCTCTGCATTGGCTGCAAGTTTTCTGCAGAGGAAACTTCAAATCTAATCCTTGAAATATCAGAACAGTTAGAGCCCACGTAAGTCAAATTGTTCGGGAGAATTCGCAGCTCTTTGTGTATCCGGTCAGCGTGTTTGTGTGTGTGTGTGTGTGTGTGTGCTGCATAGTGCGGATGAGAAAAAAGCCGCCCTAATCGGATTATTATACAAAAGCGCGCTGGTTGGAAACAGAGCTCGGTAATTAGCAGGATTTTTGCAGAATTCAATGGTCTATTAAATATCCTCGTCAGTCTGTCTGTTGTATCTCTGTGTGGCATCCAGAGATAGCTGCGAGCAAACGGTTAGTTAGCCAGCCAAAAAGTGTATTCCATTAGTTTTAGGGCTGCAACTAACGATTATCTCCTCTGTTGATCAATATGGTACTTTTTGTGTAACGATTGGCGCAAGTTGTTGGACTTCCTTTAGCAGAATGCAGACTGTAAAGCAGACACAGACAAATTAAAGGAGAACCCGAGTAAACGAGCGGAGAAACGCAGATCTTCCACACAGGTGCGCTGCGGGGGATGCAATCAAACAATTAACATCCAATCAAGCTCAGAGGCATTTATAAAGACGCCGAGCGGGCCCTGTTGGTTCTGATTTGAACAATAAAGTGTGGTCTCTTCCACGAGGGCTCGCTGAACGGTTTGATGATGACGTGGATCAGCCTTCACAGTTTATACCCTATAGCGGAACACGAAGATGTCAGAGCTCTAGTCTGGATCACCATCGTCGAAAACACCGAAGTAGGAAATGCCTTCTGGAAGAATGGCGTTCCATTGTACTCAGAAAATAAAACAAGATCCCGACACCGATAAGTACAATGGAACGGCCATCCGAGTCAGAGTTACAAGTCAGAAGCACTAGAACACTTTTAGACTGGAAAATCTGACTTCCGACTTGCAGTAGACTTCCTGAGTAGGATGGGCGGGGCTTAAGCCTGAAGTGGGTGGGGCTAGACAGAAGTTCATTTAAGTCTTGAAATCAGAAGTCTTATATTCATCAGTTATAAGATAAGAACAGTTTCAGAGCTTCAGATCCACGTTATTGCTCACAACAATAAGATAACTCTTCATTTATTCAATTGATAAGTTACTTTTACAAACTTTATTGTTTAAACTTAATGTTTGTGAGAATTTACAGATATTTACACAGTTTATTGGATGAAACTCGTACTGAAGCTGTTCTGGCAGCACATATTGGCACAGCACCTGTTTGTATCTGCAGTAAAATCTGAGTCATGCGATCAGAATGTTAAAACAGAAATAAACTGATGTTGTTGGCTCATTTTCCGACCCCGCGGTCGGGCGGTGAACTTAGCTGTGTTCTGTTGTTGTTTTTCTGAATCATACAGATGTTTCACTGAAGATGGTTTCATCTCATGCTCGTTTTTGTTTTGGTCTAATTGCTAATTGCGTGGTTTTTATTCCTTAAGCTGCAGAGAGTTGAACTCTCAGGGCAGAGATAAATGAATCATCAGAATACAAATTAAACGGTAGAAGAGAACCAGATTTACTCAGAGACCATGAATAAAACAATTCATCCTTATCAGCAGAGCTCATGTGTGCAAGCAGCTTATTAAGACCAGTTTTTACGTTTATTGTATTACGGCGACCTCCAGATGCTTCAGCTAACTTAACGTGACTAAGTTAAGTGTTTAGTTTATCTAAATGAAAGATCTTTTCCTAAACCCAACCAAGTAGTTTAACAAAACTACGTCCATTTTCTGTTAACCTTCTGACGACAAAGGTCCAGGATGAATTTTTCGACATCCTATGTTGTTTTGGGAGGTGTGAGGATGTTTAGGACATAAATATGCTAATTTGTGAGGCAGTTTGTCCTTGAAGAAGTTGTTCTCGAGTCCAGACGCCCATCTCCTGCCAGAAGGTGGAAGATTAAAGGTGATTACTGCAGGAGTCAGATCCTCGATGATGTCTGAGTAGTTGTAGATTTCTTTACTTTCAGGTGAGTGTATGAGTAATTCTGACAACTTCCTTTTGTGCTTGCAGCTCACCAAAATGTAAGACAATAGCAATAAAAAAGAAAAAAAAGCTGCTCTTTTTGTCTCGAACTCAAATATATTCAATTTCAAATGATAAAAAAATAAGGTAATTGCAACATAATTGTTTACGCTATCAATTAATTAGCCAGCTATTTCACCAAGAATTGGTTGAGGAAGTTTAATTGGAGCACGATGATTAACAGATCTGGGCCGTTGTTTATGATTCTGTGTGTCTCTTAGTGTCGAGAAGTTGCCCCCGGGGGTAATACGCGGAGCCAGTTTTAATCAGCCGGCTTCCCAGAACGAGACGAGAGCGTGTTAAATTGCTCTCTCCTGAAAAATTAAAAATCAGCAGGATGTCATCGCGAGGCGCTGAGGTTCAGGCCCGTCTCGTTTTCTCCCCGCGAGTGCACCACGCACGCCGCAACCCGCTCCGATCGGTTCTGATCGCGCTCTGTTATTCTGTCACCCCAACTGTTAATTATTCATGCTTAATAACCACCTGCATGGGCTTAATTTCGGGCCCTGACATTTCATTAGCTAATATCAGACGCCTTCATTAGTTTTTCTGGGAAATCACAACTCAGGATATTAAGTTGGATGACATTAAGTGTCACGCTGAAATTTATCTGATGAACCCTGGGAATTGTAAATCTTGTCATATTTCACCCACTGGACGCGTCGTTTCAGGTGAAGGTTTTTATTGCTCGGTCTCTGCAGTGTGATTTCTGTTCGGTTCGCTTGAACGATAGTCTGGGGTGATTCCGTGTATCTGCTGAGGGATCTTTGCACGCACATCGACTGTTCATCATCTGGGCCGCAGATGATACTGATGAGCCCGGAGGAAAAAACAGACACAGACAGGATTGAAGCGGAGAACACAATCTACTGCAGCATCTTCTGCCCCGAATTCAACTTTAACTTTCAGAGTGTTTTGCCCTTTGGTCGACTTATGCAACGTCTGACATGAAGACCGGCGTCTCTGCATCAAGAGAAACCTCTGGAGTCTAGTTACATAACCAAAAAAAAAATAAAATAAATCATATCTCCGTCTTCTTCATTAGTGACAGCAGCTATGATTCATTTGTGCAAAAATATCTGAAGCCTTCTGGCCTAATTGATTCCCTGTGTAAATAAGATACCTCGTGTATAAATAAATCCTTTGCCACTGAAGGAGAGTTCTGGTTCTTTTTTCCTTGTAACTTAAACTAGAATCTGTGGATTTTTGACCAGTTTCGGCAGCACAGCAGCTGTAAACATCACATTATATCACCTTTTGCTTCACTATGATAATAACAATGAACTAGTCACCCTCCTTTTGCTCCATTTTTGGTCTCCACCTCCTCCTCCTGAGAGAAATACCCGGTTCTTTAGCTGATAAATGTGCCACTACACTCTTAGAAACAAGTCCAAAACAGTTCTTCCATGTTCGTAAAGGGTTCCTTGTAAGACTGAGGGTGTTGGCTTGTTATCAGAGAGTATCCTGGTTCTAGATGAAACTCTGTAGAACCATGGATGCATGAACTAATGGTGCTGAAGGAGCTACAACATATACCGAATTTACAGGAAGGCCCAAATGATTAGATGTATGTCATCCAGTTAAAGAACCCGTTGTATTTAGTGGTCTGGTGACACATCTGATGGCATCAGTGGTGTAAATACAAACAAGAAGCCTGAAAAACATAAAGTTGTACAGCATCAGTTTAAATGATAAAATGCAATCCATGAAAAACACTTCAAAATCAACGTTATAGATTCGTATGCGCCCACAGTGGTTTGGTCCACAGTACCAACATGCTCCTCCACAGACGTTAGAGCTCGGTCTGAGTGTTTGTGGTGGCCACTTTGCAAAGAGTTAAGATGTTTGTGTTTTGTTTACTTCCGCCACTCAATAGTATGAAGCACATTTACAGTCATTACCAGACTGCATTTTGTTCGGTTCGCGGCTGAATCTTGTGCGTCGGTGCGGCCGCCTACATTGGCACTTAGCAGCCACTTCTATTAACGCTGCGGTACGAACCAAGTTATTTAACTTCCAATCCTCCGATGAAGTTTAATAGAAGAAGTCAGCGTTTCCATTTAGTAAATGTTTCTGTTTATCGTGTCTTACAGTGAAATGACATATCCGTCCTTGCAGGAAGCTTCACAGAGCAATATCGTCTTCCTTAGAAGTTCATTTAAGACACATTATAGCCATGTGTGTATGTGACTCAATACTGGATAATTCTACAGAGAATGCGAACACTGATTGCAGAGTCTGACATGACATTAACTTCAGCCCTCTGCATGAAAGGCTGAAGCGCTTACACACTAATAATCCCTGAAATAGCACTGAACACTGGTATTGAAAGGAAATTAAAAGGTGAGCAAGCATCCAACATGGACGCCCTTACGAGGAGAAGAGACCTATAACTAAATCAGCGAGAGGTCTGCGTTGGAGTCTATTTACAGGGTCGTCCTCCTGAGATAATAGTAGCTGAAACTGCACTGAAATTAGCCTTCGTCACATTAAAGCAACAGGAGGACCCTTGAACACTTGGTGCCATAAAGACACATGCTGCTGTAATGTTTCTGCTGCTGATCAGCGCAGCTAGCGAACGAGCTGCGTGGGTGAGAGATCGCTGCGAGGAACCCGGAAAAAAAGTAGGATGGATGCAAACGGGATGTGCGGCTGAATGTGATTAAAACGTGTGTGTTACGAGCAATTACAGCTCATAATGAACAACTCCGTTCCTGTTCGGGACGCTGTTTAAGACATATATAAAAAAAAAAGGTAAGCAAAGTGTTCCTGAGCCCATGTAGTAATAATCTTTCTTCACCAATGAACCGTTTACCTGTTAAATGTTCCCAATGTTTTTGGATCATTCCACAAATATCCCAGTCTCGCTTCTGTTCCAACAAATCCGGAATAAGCAAATATTTACAAAAAATCTGTGAAATTGATGATAAACATTAAATATATCGTCTTTGCACTGTTTTCAGTTGAGCATATGTCCAACAGGACCCATGTTTTACACTTTGGAATCAGGGTTTAATGCCAACGTACTGTCCCAACTTGAAAATGGTGGACGGTTCTGCTTTCTGGAGGTTCAGCCTTTTGCCACTTGATAGTTCCAGTGATGGCACACGTGGACGTGGACTAGTTTCAGTCATTGTGAGTGTGTGTCTGTGCTTTGAGGAGGCACTAACCCAATTCTGTACACTTCTTGTACAGTGTTTCATCTCACTTGTCAAATTCTGTGACACCACAATGCACTGAAAGAATTTGACTGATGGTAAGCCAGAGATGATTTCTGTGTCGATCCTTTTTCTCACAATCGGGGCCAGACGGGCCTTAAAAAACCGGCACAGTCCCTGAAGCGTCTTGAGACCGACTGAACTCCTCCGCGGTGGCTTCCTGTCCTCGTGGCAGTCGATATCAACCATTCCAGCTGAACAAACGCCACCATTGGTGCTGGTATCAGATCAATCCTCTGCTTCTGCAGAGTCCCACGGAGCTTCTGCTACATCGAGCGTGTTTCCTTTTCATGCTCACAACAATCCGCTCTGAGCGCTTGAAAGGAGGTGGGAAAAGAAGCGTGCCTCTGATTAAAGCCAGCTCGCTGTGAGTTGTGACCCGGCCTGACCGTGGCAGCAATCCAGATCTGCTGATGAGGACGCTTCAGTGAGGCAGCCAGTATCTCTCTCTCTCTCTCTCTCTCTGTCTCTGTGGTCCCACATGGGGTTTTCTGTTGGAGGCGTAGCTCCTCCGTCTATAAACATTTTCCCCATCAAGTGCCTGCCTCTAATTCACCTGGCAGCTCACTCAGCATTATATAAGACATCCCAGTGTTTTTACTGTAAAAGCTGAAGCCGTAACCCGGCATGTTGAGAGCTCCTCTGAATCAAAAAGGATCAGCAGAACTTGATTTAAAGATTAATGTCGAGGTGAATCTGCAGTTTAGCCACCGAGGTTGCACACCACGGCTGCATTTGACTTTGCTCGAATGAGAAAAACAAAACCCCTCCCCATAAAATATTTCTTTTAATTAGCAAATGAATTAACACATGATTCCAGATTGTCCTTGTCCTGTAATGTAATAACACGCATCAGTACCTGCCAAATAATTTGCGCAAGGCTAATTTAGATTTGGCTTTGGGGGACCGGACTCAATTTTGAGATGAAAAGTTCGGAAATTCCCCGGTGCAGTTTCAAAACTTTAATCAAGCTTCAAGGTTAAAATCCTGCCGTGCGTCCTGAGAGTGTTTTATGGTCTCTGCGGCCTCTAACCTGTAACTTAAGAGCATATTTATAAAAAGTATAGCATGTTCCAGGATATGGAAATCTGGTCACTTGGCATCGAAAGAAAAACAATCGGAGTTGATTAAAGGAGAAATAGTGAAGCTGTTGTTGGAGAAAACCTAGAGACAGATGGAGGTCGGCTGCAGCTCAGAGCGTAACAACCTCTGGAGCCAAAAATGTTTTGGTGTTGCCACATGAAATTGATTTAGATTCATGATGTAACAAGAATAATCTACTGTAGCAATGGTTTCCTTCAGTGTGTCCTTCAGTGGGATCAAAATGGAAGCTACAAAAACAATGTGATTTATTACCTAACTTGTTATCAGGGTCATGCTATTAAAACAACTTTTCTCGCAAATCACTTTCCATCGTTTGCGCCAAATGTCTGAGTTTTTGTTCCAACTTGAGGATGCTTTTAAAAAGTAAGGGTGCTCCGTTTCTGATTGGCTCTGATCATTATGGGCAGATAATGGTTGTAAATTGTTGGAACGTTTCTTTATGCGACGTTGAATTGCCGAAGTGAAAGAGACTGATAGCGTCTCGTCGTACCGCGGTCAGTTATCTCTCTCATGCTCTCTCTCCATTCATTTAGATAGGAGCCTGATCTTTCTAGCCCAGAAATAACTGCAAGGGGGCGTTTCCAAGATGGCTGCCGAGTGCCAAAACTCACCTAAAAGAACATTGGTTACAATTGCAGACTAGCTTATGGGCACGAGACAGAAGGAAAACACAAATGGCTTTCTGGCAGGATCTCCAAATATGTTGATTAAACCGAGCGGGCACTGCGAACTCATATTGAAAGAGGCCCGAGGAGAGCTAGTTAGCTGTTAGCAGCTGGCGAGCAGCACCTGCGGCGTGTTTGACTAAAGGAGTAGACACTTACAGGGGCTAATAGCTTACAACGGAGCTAAACACACAGCAGGACTGAGAGTTTCTGTTCAGAGTGTTTAACGGTAAAGTGCAGTTAAATGTGACAATGCTCACCACACATCTGCCTCGTCCTCTTCATATACTGTAAGCAGCAGCGTGACACTTGTAACACCTGATTGGATTCGCTGCGTCGGCGTGCGGTGGGGATGGCAGCGGCCGTTCCTGATCCGCTCTTATCAGCGTGGACAGGGAAGGCGTTGGGATCAGAGGTGGGAGATAACAAAGGCTTTCTGAGGAAGACATCCCGTCTGTGATCAGACACCTTTTTGGCGAGCTGAACCATCTGCGATGGGGCGGTGTGAGTGGCGACAGGGCCGCTCCAGCTGCTTCGTGCTCGAGCCAATTTTTCTATAATGTGGATGTTTGAAGGTTTAGCGCAGAGCGGTGCAGGAATTAGCACACTCCTCTTTATAGTTGGAAGGAAACTTGATCCGGAAATAGTTTGTTGTTCTGGTCTCAGTGTTATCTCGGGGATTTTGTCTCAGACTCAGTGGTTTGGAGTTTAGTTTCTCGTCTGTGTTCCTGTTTGTGCTTTCACACATCAGCCTTATTTTGCTGTCCACTGATCCGCCATATTGGAGCTGCGTGGAGTCCTGCTGTTGCTGCTTCACGTTAAAAGCCTTCCGCCGGTGAACTGACAGTCTGTCTCCAAGTTAGCAGAGCTTCATTAGCAGCACTGTTCTTCAATAAAAACAGGTCTAATGAAGCGAACATGGACATTTTCACATTTTCTGCACTAATTGGTCAGCAGATTTAAATTTTGATATGCCGGAAGGATTAGTACAAACGGAAACATCCACTTTGAGTTCAATCCTGAAGGTTTTGTGGCTTATTTGGACCTGGTTTCAGTGGTTTTGTCTCCAAAGTCTGTGTACTCAGGAACTCTGCATGCACTTTTGGTAATTGATAGAAAAGTGTCACATAGAGCTGCACTTACACACTATATATGTCTACTATAACCCATCCGAAAAAGGATGGCAGTAATATATATTCAACAGTTTCAGGGGTGATGGTTTGTAAATCACACAATGAAACCTCCCTCACTCTGCCTGCAGCAGCTGCCAGTTCACTTAAAAGAATTTTATTTAAATTGGTTTCAATGCTGCAGAATAAGTGCTGTTTCAGGGGAATTTCCACTTCTCCCTATAAACTTAAGTTCAGGGGTGAACACTCAATTTCTCAGTCTCGGCTCAAGGAATTGTCAGTTTGGAAGAATCATTTGATGGATTTGTATTAGATTTAGCGCAGACGTCCATAAACTTTAAAGATTAATGGTAATGATTTTGGCAATGACGACGTTCCTCCTGCCCAGTGTCAGCTGGGAGAGGCTGCAAGATAAGAGTGGCTTTAACACAACTCTTCTGTTTGTTGTTAGCAGTCCTGGTTCAGGCCTGTGTGAGCTGACCAATCAGAGGAGACTAGGTATCCAGGAGGGGCGGGCCTTAAAGAGACATCGCGGTTTAGACAGAGGGGGAATACGGAGCTGCAGCACTGGACAGTATGAGAACCCTGATGTGTTTTTTGAGCATTAAAGCATGTAAAAATGTCTCCTTTAATTTAATATTAGAGCTAAAATCAGACTATCTGAGTAAAGAGCTAGTGCTACCTTAGTGTCGGTAACAATACGGCCAACCGGTGTGTATCGAGCCTTGTATGCTAGCCTCTCAGGACTGCTAGCTTCTTGGCTGTCGTTTGTTAGCCTTGTTAGATTTTTGGCATTAGTACAGTCAAATATAAAAATAGTGAACACATGATGCTCCACACGGAATATTGGCAGCTTACAGATATGTTTTCAAAGCCCCTGCGCATGTTTGTGATACACAGACACAAGTCATATCCAGACATATAGTCACACATTATACATTCAGGCACCTGCCGACTGCATGTCGCTCCGTATACTCCATACAGAAGGTGACATGCCAACATGTATAAATACACATCAATTCGCAGCGGGGATCTGGGCTGCTAAGGGACTCCTGTATCCGCAGCCATGTGAGGAGTGGATTGATTGGTTCGTATCATTTGCCGTTTGTGCGATGGCTTCAATCCAATAAAAATTATCCTGAGAACTTGTAACAAATGAGACAAACTTCTCTGTCCCTCGGGTTGAGTAAGAATCAGGTCACATCATTAGCGAATTCATAGTTAAAAACACCTGAGTTCATGATGGTTTGACACGCTCGCTCTTACTCATATAATAACATCTGTTTCCAAAAGTTCCTGTCAGACGTGAACTTCTGATGTGTTCATAATTGATCTGGAAGCTACCTGAGGCCAGAGCCATTATATTTCACATCACCTGCGCTTAATGAGACACTCAAAGTCTGTTCCCCTTAGATTCACGGTGTTATATCCATACTGTTCTCTCCAAAATCAGTGGTGGAAAAAGTAGTAGAAAAGATTCCACTTGTCATTCTTCATATCACGCCAGCTCTTTTTCCACTTCGCAGGAAGGAAGTTGAGCTGGCTGGATGTCGAACAACATGAAGATTTTTCTCACTTTAGAGAAGCTATTTCATTACTCCTGACAATTTAATCAAGCGCATGCTAATCTGGATCGATTCTGGCTTTAACCTTAATTAATCTGGCTGGTCCTATGACTGATCACTGGAATGTAATCTCAATCTGTTCAATTCAGATTTGTCTGATTATCATATAACATCAATACATCAGATGTTGTAATAACTGAGGAAAAGATGCATCGGACCGCTGACTGCACTGTGGCGTTTTCAGATTTTTTCTAAATTGCTGTATTTCACTTATTCATGTGTTATTCAACAAATCCATATCAATGTTTTCAGGTTCTCATTTCAATGTTTTTCCACAATGTAATATTAATGTACCAAAAGCAGATGAATAATGCTACTTGCTCCTGTTGTTCTGTTTGGACCGAGGGTTCAGAAAGGCACAGCGAAAGTCCCCAAAAGCTAAAGCTGCATAATCTATTTTGATTATCAAAAAAGCCTTTAAGGGTTCGTATGGCTTTGTATTTGTTTGTATTTCATTTTTTATTCAATTTAGTTTTCATTTGAGGGTTTTTCATTGGGCTTCAGGAGTGCTTTTCATTATTTTCTGACATTTTCTTGACCGAATTTCCCTCAAAACTGAATCCATTTTAAGTTGAAACAAGTTTCTGGTGAGAGAAATTTGTGGTCAGCTTTTGTTGAACTGCACCACCATTGTTCTTTGTTATCCTCTGATCTGAGTGATTGTCTAAAGATTGACATATGGAAAGTCTTTAAACAAAACCCAGAGAGAAAAAGGCAAATCACCAAAAGTATTACTTCATTGTCTCTTGTAAACATGCATTACATTGTTTTTTTTTGGGTTGGTTGGTCGTTCTGTTTGGTTTGTTTGGTTGGTATGTGTGGTGTGTTTGGGTCTGTTGGTTACTTAGGTTGGGTCAATTGGTTGGTTGGTTGGTTTAGTTGGTTGGATGGTTGGTTGGGTTGGTTGGGTTGGTTGGGTTGGTTAGTTGCTTGCTTGCTTGGCGGCTTGGTTGGTTGTTGTTTTTTTGCATGGATGATCATCTTGATGAAAAATATATTTAGGTGGCTGGTATCTATGAGTGAATACTAATTAATTGGGATCTAAATAAAATTTAATCTAGCAAATTTAAATCTGCTTTAGTAGAGTAGTAAGTATTGATTGAATTAAATGGGACCAATAAACCCATAAATAACATTATTATTATTCATAGCCAATAGAAGTTATGCCCAAATTGAGACAAGAATAAAGGTCTGACCATGAAAATCATTTTTATATAACATACTGACGTAATAAAAATGATCCCCCTCCATGATTCCCTCACATTACAAGAACAAATGACTCCAGGTGCTGCTTTCACTGTAAGCAATCTGGAAGTGAGGCACAACAACAGAAGGCACTGGCAAAATGAAGCAAGAAAATTACTGTTTGGATCCGTAAACCAGATTGCAGGTAAGCAATGATGTGCCTCACAAGAAGTGTTTACTTAGAAAAGTCCCTGCGAGATAAAGACAAAGAGCCTGTTTGCGTTCGCGAGCGTCACGATGAAGAAGCACTCGGTCACTTTTTGACTCTCGAGGAACGATACGTACAACGAAAACCTCGAGGGACTGTTAGAGAGACTGCCATGACGCGGCATGCCAACAAATTGGATTAGCACAGCATTTAGAGAATTAAAACACATTCTGTGGAAAATTGATCAGGATGAAATGAGATACTTGAAAGAGCCCGGAATGCGCACACCAACTTCGCTTTCATCTTGGTAATTCACAGCCTGGAGGTAAAGATCTGTATCTGGAGAGAAATATCTGCTCCTGACTGTTAGATATCTCTAATGTCGACAGATTTACATGAAACACCCTCATGGATGGTTTACATAAAAACACCTTTGTCAAACACACCCTCCGGCTTCTTTTCCTTCTTCTTCTCCAGACTGATTAATGGCCGCCTCTGAAAAACACAGACCCTGTTGTGTTTTTACGACAGAAATACAATGACCAAGGTTTATTTGAGGGATGTATCCTCTTTGGGCCAGCTGTGGTACATTTCTAGCTGCTCTCTCTTTCGCTCCAGTGTGTATGTTTTTGCCGAGAGAGTGGGTGTTATGTAAAGCCTCCACCCATTCGGGGTATGTAGGGGCAGATCAGTAAAAGCAGTGGATTTAGGACAGGAGTGTACGATCCTTCTGGAGCAAAGATGTAAAACCTTCAAAGTGAAATATTTATACTCCACGCTGCAGGAAAGGGAATGGTGTCACACCATTTGTTTTCATTTCCTGCCTCGGAGTCTCCGGCCAAATAGCAAATGTGTGTACAGCATCATTTAAAACAGGACTCCTTCAATATAGATGAGCAGCCTGTACTTTGACTTCAGGGAAGTTTGTGCTGCAGCTGTGACACAGCAGGGTCGCGTTGCGCAGCAGGCAGTGGTGAGATACTCCAACGCCGTATGCACATCAACACCAAAAAAAGGGTCTTATTTGGTCACATCTGAGAGGATTTATTCTGGCTACACAGATTGAGAGAATCGGCGCCTCATTAGAGGAGGTACCTGTCTGCAGCGTTCACCGGCAATCTGGGGGAATTGACGGCACGTTGTTGTGAATAATGAGGTGAGACACTGGCAGTAAATTCATCTCGCGAGCAGCCTACAGCAGCTTTAATGGAGCTTTTTGTCTCTCACGCAGCCTCCCTGACCTCAATAAGAAAGAACAACTCCGGCAATAAGTAGGGTCTGTGTTTCTTTGTGTACGTGAGTAAGGGACTTACTTTTATAGAGTTTTATTGAGCATCTACACTCTTTTTTTTTTAGCCACCCATCCATTAAATCCATGTATGAAGTCGAGTTGGATCATGGCCGGACTGGGGCTCTCTAAGGAGCTTTGTGGGAGCTGCTTGGGGACTGGGAGGGCCAGCAATTCTGCGGTGTCCTTGGGAATCTTTTAGGGGCGCTGTCGGGTCGTGCTGGGGTTGCATGGGTCCTTGGGTTAGTCATTGGGACTTGTGTGGTCCATGCTGGCTTGGGCACGTGTCCTGGGATATTCTGGGGTTAACGTGCACGGAGAGGCCGGTGTTATGGTCAGGACAATTCCAGGATGAAGGTCCTATGACTGGATGTCTCCCACTTTTGGGACCCTATTGGATTTTATTGTATGTATTTTATGAATGACAGTGTTTTATTTATTTTTTTTACACATGAAAGTGCTTCAGCAGTCTCTTGGTTATAATTTGTGTGTAATTTTTTGAAAATTAGTGCGGAAAAAATTAAACAAAATTAACGTCAGACAAAGAAAAGCAGCCCTACATTTGTAAAATGGGTCGAAAGAATAGTCAAGGAATTTTGCTTACCTATGGAAATTGGATCATTTTGACCCAGTCATTTTTAGAACAGGCTATTTGTTGTTTACATGACAGAACAGAACATCCTGACCAAGAACCTTACATCGACTTTCACATCAAATATACATTAAGTTGCTCTAGGTTTCTTCTTCTTCTACTAGCCCCCTTTTTCCCCTCTCCAGGAGCCACATCCTTTGGCTTTTATGCTGTATATATTTACGGATTGTCTATGTATATCTTATGCTAACCAAGCGGGTGAGGTCATGCGTGAGACGCCAGGGCCTTCCTGTCCACTGCTGCGGCAGGATGTTTGACTTGTGCCATTCGCCTTCAGCCGCCAAAGTGCTCTGAGTGAAAAAAGGAAAAAAAAAAAAAAAAGTGGGGGAATGGCCGCGCCTCGAGAGGAGGAGAGCTGCTGTGTATGGACGGCTGGTCCTCCAGCTGACCCAGCTCCCTAATTGGATGGCGTTACATAAGCCGGACTCCCCCAGTGCACTTGAAGGAAAACGCAGTGAGTGTGCACACCATGATGCACAGTGTGTGGAGTGGCGTACAGTTTGATCTTAGGGCTAAAATGGAAGTTTCAGGCGAAGACAGAAGGAGGGAAAAACTGTGGAAATAGTGCAGTTTTCCCCACTACCCCATGAATACACAAAGCAAAACAATAGCCGTTTTCCAGCGTCGAGCCTGATTGCATCTTACTTTTAATTGGTAGCAGCGATTCCCTCGGTGGGCGCTGGGTGTTGTCTTCGCCAGGAGCTTTGTGCTGCATTGTTTGTTGTAATTCAGAGAAACTCGCAGATATACTTACAATAAACTCTTAAGCAGCACTGCTGTATAGTTTTAATGTGGTCTTTGAATTCAGTTCATTAGTTTCACCAGGATCTGTCAGCCTTGCAGCTACAGCCTGCTCCGAGCTTCCCCTCCCCTCTGTTTCATCTAATAAGAAGCTATCAGGAGAGTCATCACGTGGCTAATTTTAGGATAAGGTAGAGTGTTTTGTGGGCTGAAAAGTACCTGGTGCTTAGCATAAACAAGTATGAGTAGTCTCTTGTGAAGTCTGTTATACTTAACTGTATTTAATGTTAATTTTCTTGTCTTTATGTTTATTTTCAGATGTGCACATATGCCAAAAATACAGACAGTGAGCACTGAATTCTTCATACTAATTCTCAGCAGGTTTTCAGTCTGCAGTGTGTTGGAAAATTCAGGAAATGAAGTATACTTTAACCGCGCATACATGCATCCCAAAAACAGTCGATTGCCCCGTACTCTCCTGCAATGCAATAAACACAGGAAATGGAGGAGCTGCTCACAGTTGAAGGATTTTTCTTTTTTTTTTTGAAGTTTGGATGTTAGTGAGAGAGCTCCAGAAATATCTGAGTCAACAAAGCTGAGAGAGACTGCTGAGCCCAGTGATAACTCTCTGTAGAGACAATTGGCACACAGCAGTTGACCTTACATAGTAATAGTCATGTGTGCCTTTTTTGTAAATTGCCAGCAAAGCTTGATTTATGCTTCGGCGTTGAATCTTCACTGTACGTGTGGTGTTACCTCTGCATACATGCTTGCTGCAGGAGCCTGACGTGCACCTCCCCTGAAATGTAACTGCACATTGAAGCAACGACTGTAATAGGTCCGCTTGCTTAGCGGTGTCGCTAATAATGGGGATAGTGACGAATAGTTTCCCTAGTAAACACACTGATCTCTTCGGCTGTTGCGGCGCCTCCTGACCAGCCGGCTGCTGCTCTTCTTGGGTTATACTCCTCCTCCAGAGCCACGCTGTTGGATCTGCATTTATTTCTGTCCATGTTCTGCTGCTGCACCAGAAATTCCCATCTGAGGCTGCTAATACCGATCAGATCCTGTGGATTCTTAGCTATAATTTATAGCCTTTTCGTCATCACTGAAAAAAGATTGTTAAAAACAGATCTTGTTTCTGCGGTCGGTGGATGACGAGGTGAGAGATGCAGCCAAACATTAGAGCCAGTCCTGTTCTCATAGCACTTAATCGTCTGTTTTTAAATGCTGGCGGCCGAGCCTTTTCTTTCCTTCATTCCCACCAGGAGAATTCAAACAATGACAAATATGAACTGGTGGTGAAATGAAATGATGGTATAATATTTTCTACAAACACCCACTGCTGCTATTTACATAGTATTTACCCTTGAAGTGGAAATCTTTGCAAATTAAAAAGCCTTGAAAAGTTTTGGCAAAGCTGCAGCCACAGAGCAGGTGTTGAGGGGTAATAAAATGTTATTTGGGGGGCTTTATGCCTTTGTTTGGCTAAATACTGTTTTTGAACAGGCTCCAAGGGACGGTGATAGAGCCTCATAAGTGTTAAATTACTCTCTCAGCTTGTTACTCGAGGATGCTCGAGTTTTCGGAACCAGCGCCTGCGACGTCTTAATCCGTTGCACAACTTTGAAGTCGCCTCCGCTCGCTGTAAAACCAGCCGTGCGTGTGCGTGATGGAGGATTATAAAGTATAGATATGAGCCGGGATTAAAGAAGGTAACCGATCGCTTTGATATGTGGAATTATTATTGCAGGAGGCTGCATGTGATTACAATTCCTGGCCTCGGTCCAACATGTGTCGAGCAAAGCAGCGAGGGAAACTACCAGATTCCCTGGACCACTTCACTTATGCATGACTCAGACAGAAGCCAAAGAAACGTAATTTCCCTGGTTAGAAAGGAAGCAGCGAACATCACAAAAGAAGAGACGCTGATCAGGCAAAAAAAAATCCAGACTTCATCGTACCTCTTTTACCAAACAGAGCGTGCATTTTCAGGCTGAACAGAAACACTCAGTAAATGCCAACGAAGGTGAGGTGCCTGCTCAAGCACTGCAGAAATCTCCTTTTAGAGTCAAAGAGAAAGCTCGGCCTTGGAAACGAAGGATATTCTGGCACTGCAGTGAAAGGGAGATAATCCGCAATTGTTCCTTTCAGCTCTCCTAAGCTGCTCTGATTTACTTTCAAATCAAATCATTGGTTTTGCAGCCACATCGGCGAACACCTATAGCAGGAAAAGTTTAAAGCATAAGAGGTAGAGAGAGAGCAGTACAGACAACCTTTTCTTGCCCAGAGTATTCAATAATGGACAGCACAAATCTCTCCCAGGCTCATTTATTAGAGCTCTATTTCTTATGGAATTATAGTGAATGAAATAGGTCATCAATTTTCATGCTTGGTAAACTCTTTTCATCTTGAGGCCACCAAAGAGGGAAAAAAGAAACAATAAGGCAAGACTCTAAGGAGGCGGCTGCAAAAGAGCACCTTTATTAATAACAGAGAAGAAATAATCTCTTACCTTGATGAGCTGGAATGATGGACAGAGGCATCGTCTCATCAAATCTCAGAGGGACGATCAATTCAGAGGGAAGAGGCAACGGCTTCATTTTAACACCGTCCCTAAATGTCAGCCGTTGTCTGTGATGGGAAGATATTCTTGGTGTCAGTCTGTTTGTTAGCTCTCTCTCTGTGGTCATTGGTGGTTTAATGTTAATGTATATTGTCTGTGTTGTTTATTGCCACTGGTTTGTAAACCAAACAGCACAATAGTAGCGCTGGTACAGATTCTGATTGTGAGCTGTAGTTTTCCCAGTAAACACACCGACCTCTTCGGCTGTCACAGCTGCAGTCGACAGGCCGGGTGCCAGTGCTTGCTCTTTGTGCTAAGCTAACTTGTTGCTAGCCTCACTTGTTTCCTAGAATATCAAACTGTTCCTTTCACACCAAAAGTATTAATCTCAAACTAGTTCAAGAGTAAAAAGCTGATTTAAGGGCTGATATTAAACATTTTTCAGATTATCAGTATCAGTGATTCTGTCAGGTTGACGATTAAAATAAACAAATTTAAAAAATGTGCTTCTTTGTGTGGATGTAGCGTAAGAGCCAACGTCCCAACCACAACAATATCTGAATAATCTGAATCTGCAAAGTAACTAAAAACTTAATTGAACAAAAAATATGTAGTGGAGTATAAACTACCTGAAAAGTTGTTTAAAGCGTACTTTGACTTTTTTTTTTTTTTACTTTTAATAATCATATTTTCTTGACTAAACACATCTGAGCAAACACTTTTTCTTTTCTTTTCTTTTTTTCCTTTTTGACTCTTAGAACACTTCTTTGTAACTTCCTGTGAAACAAACTTAGTTGAGAGTAATTATGAAAAGAAAAACTGTGTCAGTTTCTGTTTGGCTGTTCATTCTGTACCTGCTTCTCCTCAAAAATAAGTATTAATAGCACTCATTACTTTCAAATTTAGTGATTGAGTATGGTCATTATTTTCAAATCTTGACAATCTGGTGCAAGCTGGGTAATTAATGGGGATGCAGTGACAATCATACACACTCCAACCTGAGATGAACGTATCTAATAGACACGGGACATTATTATAAGAGCTACCTGTTCATATATGTGCTAATCAAGCTGTGTAACGCAGGAGGCGTTCCGGTCTTCCTGCTTTATTCCCAGAGAACCATGAATCAATCTTTAGGCACATTCGCTCACGTTTGATAATCATTTTCAAAGCAACTGAAACCTATTTCATGTTGATGAGATCTATGGAGACAATGGGGGATGCATTTGTGTGTGAAAATGATCGCGGCGAGAGCTTCTGTTTAAACATGAGTGAGCCTCCGACAGCAGGGAAGATAATACAAGGGGACTAATAATCACAACGGAGTACAATGATGGTGCTGCGGGATTGAAATCTCACTCCAGAGGTGTCCTCTTAGATCTAATAAAACGCTGCATGAATCGTTTGCCGGGGTTGTTATTAATAGGAATCCATTCTCTGCTGTGTTCGTCGGACATGTTTGCTGGCGTGATTCCCCGCTGAGACCCTGAACGGCTCTGGGTCGTTCAGCTAACTACACGTGTCAGTTAGACAATAACAGCCAACTTTAAAACCGCATTTTCTTTCACTCCTCTGACTTTTATGAGTTTCCCTCGTTGTGTTTTCCCCAGAGGTCTGTGAAATAACATCTCACGGATAAAACTGTTATTTCACTTTGCCAGCGGTACATCAAGATCACTGCATTTGTTGGACGATAAGTAAGAAACACTGGTCAAGCAGCGGTAGAATGTACTTAAATGCAATTTTTGAGCTACTTCTAACAGCCATTTTATGCTACTTTTTACTACTTCAGCATTTTCTAGAGGGAAATATGTTAATTTTTTACTAATTTGACTGCTTCAGTTACTTTGCAGACTCAGATTATAAATACAAAATACAAATAAATTAATAAATTATTGGTATATTATTACTGATTAAGCTACCCAGCAGTATATAAAGTTATAGTTTGTACAAATTGCAGTTTACTTTCATGTTCATAGTAGTATTTGTATGTTCAAGCTACACAAAAAGGATTCTGAAAATGACTCGTCTTATTAGGGTTCTGCAGAGGCTTATTAAGACTAATTAAAGAGACAACATTTTCAATAAAAGTACTACTTTTATCTTTGACTAAAACTGTATTAAATCTAGGTGGGATAAACATGATTAAATGTGCCATAAACCAATAAAATGTTTTATTGTAGGAATAAGACTTTAAATTAACACTGATAGTCAGTGTTGATGTTAATGTGAATGTCAATGTGATGAGTCAGTGTGATGCGTCAATGTTGTGTGTCAATGTTAATGTGATGAGTCAATGTCGGTGCGTGTCACTGTACTGTTTAACCCTCAGATCTGAGATCAGCCTCAGTAATATGTCCACCGTCAGACATTTTATGTACAATCCCACAGTTTGTCTGGTTTGAGCACAATCTGTGGGTCAGTGGTGACGGACCACGTCCTCCACAATGACCATGAAGTTGTGTCAAGCATTTCTGAAAACTGAACATTATACCAGTTTATTGCACAGCTGTAGAAGACTGCATTAACTAGGTGTACTTAATTATCTGGACGCCGCACAGCGTTTGTCTACCGGCATGTTTCTTCCTTTGTGCGCTTGATTTCTTTCTCTCTCCCGCTCGAAGGAAACAACTTGACACACTTCTTCTCCTCTCCCTCTTGGTTACACAGTAGGTGTGGGTAGTGAAGTGGTCCCCACGTTGGCCCACAATGCTTCACTGCACTTCTGCAGAGCCAGGTAACTAGGCAACAGCCCTTGCCGGTCGGCGGAGGTGGGTTTGGAGAGGATGCTGCAGGGAGACTGTGACTTTTTGAGATCCTCCTCTTGCGTCACGCTCGTACTATAAGACGCCTCGTCTGGAGGAAGACGAGGGGGCTTTTTCGCTCGCGGCGGGGTCAAAAAGCTGAGGATTTTCTTCGCGTTTTATTTTATTTTTATTTTTCGATGTAGGAATCCTCTCTCTGCAGTGGAATCAGACTTGTCGTTTTCTTGGCTGCACCAAACTCCCACCTCGACTCCCACGGAGTCGGGCTGCCTGCCATATGGTGCGGGACACGGTTGAAAAGCGAGGCGTGCTGAGGGAGTTTCTGCAGAAGAACTGGGTCACTAAGATTGCTTGCTTATGATAATACGCAACAAACCCACCTATAACTCACTTTTACCTTTTCTCTATCCACATCTTTAGGCTGTTTGATTAATGGTGCGTATTCATAAGATTAAGAAGCAATAAATTATGTTATTTAACATGCAGAAAGCTTCTTCTAACGGTGTAAATCGATGCTCTTGTGAATAAATAAACGATTTCCACTGGGGATAATCAACCATATGATGTTTGCAGAGTAGGCGTCGTGCACTCACCTTTATATTTACCTCTCTTGTTACATACAGCGCAGGCTTATGCGTAACGCTCCATCTGTTCATCTGTTTGTTTGTTTGTTTGTTTGTTAGTTTTTTTTTTTAATAAAACTTGAGGGAATTATTCATATCACCAGGACATCGTAGCGTTTGCTGATTAGTTTGAGGGGATGCATCGTAACTATAGGTCACACTTATGAATTTTAATCAGACGCCCACACGTATTGGAATAGCTGCAAAGTTTACTCGCACATATTCGTTTCTCACAGTTTCTGAGGCTCTTTTTTTTTTTATTTATGTTCCTCTGGCTGACCCACGGCGGGGCTGCATCATGCGTCGGTGTGGTGACAGGCTCGCTTTTTTTTTTAATATTTTTCGCTTCACAGTTGCCTCCGCCCTGTCTCGCTTGTGTATCTGCTCGGAAGTTCCTGGAATTGTCCGCATGTTTAATTCATGCAGGGGGCTTCATGTATAAACCAGACTGTCTTTGTCGGGCTCCTCTTCCTCTTCCTCCGGCTGCCTGGAGCTGAAAGCAGGAAATGTGACCGGGGTAGGTTGAGTTTTAATCCGAGACCCCAAAAACAAACAGCCTGTGAGCATTGGAAGAGGGGCCTACCCATCAATCAGAGCTCCTGTCACGTCTCCTCTGACTGAGAAGGCTGTCGATGATGTAGTTCTTCCTCAGAGTTGCACCGACAAATAAACTTTGCACTCTTGTAGCCTCTAGTGGCGCTGAGAGGGAGCTGTTTGAAGTCTGACGGCTCTGCGTGAGGTGAAAACGAGCGTTGCGTCGGGGTTTTTACTGCAGAGCGCTGCTTGAGGATTCTGCGCCGGTGATTGTACCAGATGCCAGAAATAGATTTGGACAAATTGAAGCAAATTTGTGGCATTTGAATGGGAGCAGATTGTAATTTGGGCTGATTGGATGGGATGTGTTTTTGAAAGAAAAGAAAAACAAGGAAGGATTTGCAGCAAAAATTCTTTCTTTTGGAGCTTTTTAGGCTAATGGTGTTTTTTCTCTGCTTCCATTTATCTGCCTCTAAAGGTCTCTTGTAAGCAGCAGACGTGATCTCATTACACCTTGTCATTTAAAAAAGAAATGTATTATTTAAAGATTAAGAGACAAATAGTTAAACTTAAAGAATAATAACAGATTATGTTTAGTCTGTCTGTGGCGAGGCAGTCTGACTCACCAGCTGTGCACTATTTCAGGGATCTCTCTTCCCTTTTCCTTCCCCCGCTATCTATGTGTTACTGTTTTCCAATTTTCCATCCACAGCAACCTCCGAGCTCGCAACCTACACTCTGAAAATGAGAAGCAACCCTAATCCTAACCCCGGTCGCTAACGCTACAAACACAATTGATACTTTGTTGGTTTTAAGTCATGACGTCGAATATCCAAAACTCAACATCTGTCCAACAGTGGAGGTTGATGTCATCCCAACGTTGCGTCGTGACGCAGATTTGAATTTAAATTCCAATCAAAATGAGCAACTGTCTGATCCCGGTCATTCATGTCAAGGTCATTTGTGGTCATTATGTCCAACGTTGAAGTCCAGCGACTTACTGATTGCACTGATGCCCGGTGCTAGCTGGACTTCAGTTTTGGTAGGAGTTGGGTCATTTTAATTCCAGGATATTAGTTCCCCCGACATCGCAGACGATGTCAGCGGTGCAGTGAGACCTTTGCTCCAGCTCCGACTTTTCTTTCTCAAGCTCCACAGTTTTATTTGTTTTGTGGATTACAAAACTTGAGCTACGCTGGTCACACCACCAATGACTGCAGAACAGAAATCCAACAAATCAGAGAAGTGTTTGTGGTGTTTGGTGTGAATGACCTCAATGAACAAAACCATCAAAACAAACAAATAAAACAGGCCGACATGTACGAAGTGCGACAACAAACGTCTACTCAACTTTCCCAACAAGAGTTTAAGAGAATATTTGGCAATTTAGCTTGAAAAATGACAATTATTTGATTGTTAAAATAGTTTGACTGACAGCGGGACGCATCAGTCCGTGTGTGTGCGAGTGTCACCGAAACGAAACCGACCCCACAGACAGATGAAGACAAATGAAGTCACGGTGCCCTTTTTCTGATTGTTTTCTCTTTGTCAATTTAGAGATTCTGCGGTTGACAGCTGACGCACCTGCTGCTGTGCAGTCACGATCCGCCATTTCGGCACAGTAATTGTCTCATTTTGCTGTAACGCCGGCGAGCTAATCCGGGGCTGATGGCAGCAGGACACAGAAGGAAGCTGCCACAGGAGGGGAGACGGAGAATTTAAGTGTGTTGCCCTGCAGAGATTTAAACACTCCCTTCTGTTATTTGTTTAACTCGGAGCCTCGTTCCGTAGCCACACGTCCGATGCGGACTGTTGCGGAGATCTCTTACCTGACACCTCCATTAAAAAGGTGACAGCGGAGGCCAAAGGTGACACGTCCGCTTTTCTCTGGGCTGTAAAGGCGCAGCTGACGGCCTGAACTGTCACCCACGATCCCCCTGGGCGGCACAGCGGTGACAGTAAGTGGCAGAAGGAGACGGTGCCCCGATGTGACACCCGCTGGAGCTCTGACCCAGGTTCCTGGATGGCCCCTGGCCCTCTCCACGAGTCAGCACCACCCGTCACCATCTGCTGACAGCGGCGCGCCTGACAGGCATGTTGGCCGGTCGTTGCTCTCCGGGTCTTTGATCCGAATCGTCCTGCAGAGCTACGATGCTGCCCGTGTGGACTGCAGATAACAAAAGAGCATCCTCGACCCGGAGCGCTGATCCCCGACGTCGTCAGCTGGCGACAAACAAAACAGCATCCATGTGACGTCCTCGACTACAAGCTGTCAGAGTGAAATGTTTTGTGTGATCAGATTTATTTGTATAATTAAACAAAGACAGGATTAGAGCAAAGTCTCTCCTGTTGATTGTCGTCTTATGAATTAATGCGTTAGTTCTAGATGGTCTTTAATCTATCATTGGAATTACGATGGATTTATGAATATTGAACTGTGTTTTCATTTGTTTCAGATTGCAATTTTTATATAAATGTAAATATCTGGGTCTTCGGCTGCTACGCTGGCAACAAGCTAGTCACCAACTGCATCTATTGGCTGGTTGGTGCTGTTCAGATGAATTACGGTTGGTTTTTAGAGCTTTCTCCTGAAAACAAAGTACTGTCGGGGCTGGAAACAGGGTTGTTCTGGGTCCAGACAAAAAAATACAATGAGCTGCAAGAGGCTAAACTGCTCGATTGTGCTGAGAAGAACGTCAAGGTTGGGTGAAAATGAATGAAAAAGATCCCTTAACTATAACACGTAGCTATTTGAGCCTATATAAAACTTTATTGGGTAAGTGCAGCTTTAAAGTCGGTTAAATAACACAGATTTATAACCAAAGCTTTATTTTTGTAGAGGCGGAGAGCCCTGGAGCTCCACTCTACAGAATAATGATGTAGTTTCAAGTTAAAGAAAGGCCAGTTTTTTATCTCGGAAGAAAGAAATTCTTTGTTGTCGTCTTGAATAGCAGCCCGAGAGTCTCTCAAACAACAGCGCCACTGAGAACCAGGAGACTCGGTTATTAGCCTTCAGGTTGGAGCAGACAGGCGGCGGGCTGGTGACCGTGTAACTCCACTCCTCCCGTCATGTTCATGAAGAGCCGATCCCCCCCCCGGCTTCAAGGCTCCGTCAGAGCCCGACACTAAGCTCCTCATCTCTCCTTCTTCTGCCACCCATCAAGGATTTATCTCCTTTCTAACAGACCGCGAGCGGCATGTCAGCACTGCAAAGTCACGCAAGGGCAGCTGTCAGAGGAGGAAGAGGGAGCCGGTGCAGCCCTGATTTCAGATTTCAAAGCACAATATTCATGCCGAATCATCTTCCTCTCTGCCTACTATGCTAATCTGACATGTGATACACGCAAGACGGGATATTTTTTTCTCCTTTTACTAAATTCCCAAACCCTCCTGGACGCCCTCCTCCCTCCTCCCTCCTCCCTCCTCCTTTGGTGCTCAGCTAATTCGCCTCTGAGGAGAAGCTGTGAGGGGATAGACCAGAAACACTTCAGTCTTCCTGAGGTGTAATTACACCGCCGAAGCTCAACCTCTGTGGCAGCCGGTTGCTTTTTGTGTGTCTAGTCTCACTCTTGGTGCAGAGGACCCGGGGTTACTACCTGATTCCTGAGTGAGAAGCGAGCCGCGGTGAAAAACAGATGCACACACTTATCGCTCCATCAGCCACTTTCTCACAGCTAACCTCAACTTGCAGGAGTTGAGCTTCAGAGTGAGAACCTGTGGCTTCACATCTATGAATGCATCAGTAAATGAGTTGGTTTTGCTGCTCGGCGCTGCTGGATTTTGCTGTCGCACGTAGCTGGTTTGTTAAAGTTTTATATTTTGTGTTGTAAACATCAAAAGTCCAGCTGAGCTGTCCTTGAAAAAAGACGTGTATTTCAAAAGCGCAATTTACTCTCTAATCTGTGAGGTAACATAGCAAACCGTTCACTGTTGAAATGTTAAATCCCAATTAATATTCTCATGGTTATATTAAAGTGACTCAAAGCACAGGACTTTGACACTGGAGACCCCTGAATGCATCGTTCATCTCATGTGATAGTAGCTTCAGGCCTGAGATGTTGACTTGAGACAGACTTGAGTCATTTTCTCAGGAGGTGTAAGTCTTGGTAATATCTCTGACTATTTAATTAAAATAACACTAATCAATCGCAGTTGACTGTAGTTGCAGTTTTCGTACTTGACTTGTGAGTTGACATGGACTACAGATGACAACAGGTCCGGTTTAGGCTGCCAAAGCTGCCAAGAAACAGGACGTTTTTTTGATCAGATGTTGAAAAAACAAAATCCTTGTTGGCTTGAAGCACACGGTGGTCTTTCTTCAGCCCGTCCTCATCAGAAAAAAATGACTGTGACACTTATTACCTCTTAAATTCACGTCTCCTGTTTGGCGGTGACCTCTAGTGGCCGTATCAATTATTAGGGGAGCAAAGGAGGAAGTCAGGCAAAGTCCTATAACTAAAGTTAGAGAAGTAAGATTGTTATTTTAACACATACCAAATGTTTTCCTAAACCTAACTAGACTGTCTACGGTACAAACAAAAGTCTGGTACACATGATGCCGGTACGTTGTTGCGTTGATGATGTTTTGATATCTTGTTGCCAGCAATCAACCTATTCAGTCCTTTAGGTATGAGGATGTGTTGACTCTTTTGTTGTTTAATCTTTTTATTTCGTCATTTTGCCTTTAATGGACGCCTGACAGACTTGATAATACGGTTCATTTGAATTCCTGAATGAAAACAATGCCTTGAAATGTCCGTCAACATAGTTTTTCCAGGACTAAGACGAGACGACGATGAGCTAAAAACCGCTCTGCTAATAAAAGCTTAAATTAAATGTACGTTTTGTTAAACGCTGACTTTAATGTACCACTTTTCTTTAGCTTTGACTAAGACTAAACTGAAAATAGCTGAACGAACTCTGGTGAGAAGGTAGACGGGTGTAACATGCAGCGAAGGTTCATGGCCAGAATACAGATATCACTCCACCGCTTGGCCACCAGATGCTCCTTTTTCATATTCATCCAACATGCCGATCTTTACTCAGCCTCATCCAAGAGTTCAAGTAGCTTAAACTTAATAACGTCTGGGACGGAGGATTCAAACTCCGGTCTCGCTGCGCTTTGTGCTCTCAGTCACACAGCACAACCTCATCAGTCCGACCTCTGTTCTCTCAAATGTTTTAAATTGGAAAGAACGAGCAAAAACGTTTCCACCAAAGTGTATTTGCCAAATGAAATAACGTTTTTCGGGGGGGATGAGACAGACCTGGATGGACACCTAAATTATTTAACCATTATGAGCCGTGTGTGATTGGCACTGAGGTTGGAAACAGTCTTTTAACAGAGCTGCAATACCCAACACAACTGGTGCAACATCTGGGGGCTCGCGCTGAGAGTAATTGGACATAATTGAACCGAGAAAATGGAGCGCAGCGCCTGTCTGGAACTTTTAGCTTTATCATTGAGTTCCTCGCTGAGGGAAGTGAGGCGTAATAACACGACCACACCTGAGTCCCTGCAGACACGTCAGAACCAGCAGGGTAATAAAGATGGAGGCCGCTTTGTTGTTGGAGACTCGCACGAACAAACCTGGAGCGAAGGGCGTTTTCCAGACATCTAGCTCAACCAGTCGACTCGCTGAATTTTTTAATCATTTCCTCAGAAAACGTTCTGGTGAGATAATTTCACTCTGTGTGCGACATTAAGAGCAATCTTTTCCGACTTTATAAAACGACATGATGCTGGTAACTGTTGTCGGATCCTCCTGATCTCTGATCCCGACTCTTGTTTTGGGAAACAAGTGAAATTGTCTTTTTCCATTAGCAGCTTCCAGACAAACGCTTTTATATTAGTGGCTCCAACACGAAAAACACAACAACAGCTACTAAATGGATTATTTTTGAAACGTGGTTCAGACTCATGGCCTCTTGAAAATGGATCCCGATAACTGTAGTGACTTTCATCTGATGCTCATCACTTCAGACGTGTCTGCGGGCTGTAACCACCTGCTAGCAAACATCGCTACTTCTGTTTGTTACACGACACCGCAGGAAAGACAAATTCATTCCAAAATATCAACGCGCACATTTAAGACGCATTTCTTTAAACATTTCGGACATTTTAAACCTTATAGAAAGTCATTGTTTTGGCCGATTCGAATGATTCTGGTGTTGACTTCAAATTAACCCTCCATAGTTTTGTGGAAGACAGAAAACAGAGATTTCTGCGCTTCTTACTTGGTTTATATGTGGCGGACCCTGCCACCTTTCTAGCTTCACTGCTCAGTCCTCTGTGGACCTTGTTTTCCTCTCAGAACAGCTTGTTTATTCAGTTGTGGACAGTTTGTTTCTCATTAATACTGTGAATGTTAAAATTCTGAGTTTGAATTAAAAAAAATTAAAAAGTGCCCCTTTAGCTGTGGAAAATTCAAATTTGTATTTTTTTTATCTCGCCCTCTGACATATACTCAGAATATTCACGAGCATAATGTGAAAATCGGGCATAAAAATGAGATTATTCCACCAATGACGTACAAAAAATGACCCGGAGAGCTCAGAGTGTGGTGAGATGAGCCAGTTTATCCACATGTTATCCTGTAGACGATACGAAGGCGTTATCTCAGGATGTGTCTTAATCACGTGGAATAAAACAAATCTACAATGTTTAACATCTGGATGAACTAAAACCAGTTGTGCGATACAACACTGGAGCATCATTATGTCGGTTGTGTCGTGCACGGTTCCCTTTTTTAAATCCACTGATTTGGACTTCAGATCTGAAACGATACAGTAACTTTCTCACAGTTGCAGGTGAAGTATTTCTTCACTCTGACACTTTAAAGCATCTGTCGCACTGAGATATCGCTCTGCGCTCGCACACGTTTTGTATACACTTTCATCTTCTACTCTTCAGATGTAAAAATGCATGAGATGTTAACGAGCTGGCTTTTATTTCCCCCTGTGATGAATGAATCAGGCCGGCTGTGACGGGCTTCTCATCAGAGAGGGCAGAAAAACAGCCACCTTAACGTAATTAATAAAGGCTTAATGAAAGTTGTTTATCAGACGAAGACGGCTGATTGTCTTCGAGATGAGTCGTGAAGAAACTCTTCAAGTTTTCCTCGTCACCTGGCCTCACGTCACTTCACTCGTCGTCGCCCGTCTGCACAGATATAATCTGTCCGTGTGTTGGGCGTGATCCGACCTGCCGTCGGCCGTGACTCCTCCTCAGGTGTCGGCGTCTCTCGGCGGTTTACGGCTGCTTGAATCAGACTCGCTGACACGGTAATTGCAGTCGACGGATCATATTCACGCACCGGGACACGCTTTGTCACGTCCCTCCGACATCCTCAGCGCCTCACGGCCCTTTTCTCCCCGTGAAGTGAAGTCATTTTCTCGTCTCTCTCGAGTCCACGTTGATTATCCGAACTTGTTTACTTCCTTGTTAAAAGAGTTTGTTGTTTCACACATTTAAGTCGTGTTGGTTAAAGTCTGCTCTCTGTAATTGGACCCTTTGTGAGAGTGTAGGTTGACTGTTGTTTCTCTCTGTGCGTAATTTACATTTAGAGCTTCTCGGCCCACTTGTGTTTAATATGCTGAATGCTGAAGTCATTTATTACCGCGCGGTGTCTGGAGGCCAGAGGCACCTGTAGCTCTCCGGCAGGTTCGGGTCTGTCGATGAGGTGGGCGGACGTCAGTGTGAGAGAGATTAATCAGCCAGTTATTTTTCCAATTTCACAGAAGACAATTCGGCGTTTCACAGTAGGAGGAAACACACAAGAAGTACATTAAAGAATAAAGACGTGGCTGAAGTCCGTTAAGCCGCCTCAGTTTCAAGGTTCTGGTTCTGTTCATGTTGCCCCTCGAGAGCCACCGTGTGCTTTTCCTGCTTTTCTAAAATGTCCACTGTGAAAAAAAGGACTATTTTATTTATGCAAAATATCATCAAAACTCCTTAGTTCCCTTCAGCCCTTCAAAAGGTTTGATTTCGTCCAATAAATAAACTCAAAAAGATTCAATTCCTGTTGGAAAAACCACAGAAAAGCTGCAAGATTCTCTAATTTTAGAAGCTGGAGTCAGAAAATCTATCGAATTCACTCACGATGTGTTGCTGAATAATATAAAGAAATGATTTTAACAGAGACAGTTCCCTCTCTGGTTTTCATGTAGAATCAGGTCTACAGACTAACTTTGTACACTCAGGCGCACCAATATTACTTCTGTTAACTATATTTTTATCAGCTACACATCTTTAACATGAGCTGTGCGACCAGTGGATGTGTTGAGTTGACACATTTTCGGGTGTGTGTGCGACCAAAACAGTAAAACTAGTCGAGCCCTGACGATGATTTTGTCATCGCTGCTAAATAAAATCAATTCGACTGATAATGTTAATCATCCTGAGTATTTATCTTCTAGTTTAATCTGCAGCAGTGCCTCGTTTTCTGTACGTTCGCCGTGCGTTTGCGGCCACGTGACCCTCAAAACTTTCAAGTGTGTCAGAAAAGCAGCCAGTGGCGAGCAGATGATTCATGTTTCAACTCGAAAAGCAGAAATTTCCCCCTCTGTGAAGTTCAGCACTCGAGTGACTGTACGAAGTTATATTCCACTGATGCGTCACTCCCCGCGCTGAGTGAGTGAAGGACTGCAGCGTCTCATAGAGAATGTCAAACCTCTCAGCTCGTATGTTTCCAATAACGCCGAGCTGCTGACATCCGTCCCGATTAAAAGCCGGTCGGTTCTCCGAGGGAAAGTGCAAAGTTGAATAGTTTGTAAGAGCCAGCGAGGCTCTGTGTGTCGGCTCCGTTAGCGTTAGCTCGTATGAGCAGTCGGCCGTCTGTCCTCTCCTCCCCTCGCTCGCCGGCCCAAATCTCACCCGGCCGCGATGTTCTGACATCCCCGGGCCTGCACAGATGGCCGCCATATGTCCACACAGCACGCCGAGCGGGCCGGGAACACGCGAGAGCAGACCGGGCTGAGGAATGTGCACTTTGCTTACCCACGTGCCCCTCTGGTGTTTGTTGTGCGTCTGAGGAGACAACATCTGATATTATCTGCAGGAACAACAACAGCTCATTACTGCGACACACACACACACACGGGTCCATTATTGTCCAAAATGTTTCGTCACACCCACAAAACTGAAGACTTTGTTCCGTCTCACCTGGAAGAAATCAGCAGGGCAACACGACTTTAACAGGACGAGTAATCGGGTCGTTTTTCTTCTTCTTCTTTTGTTGTTGCGGGTTTAAAATGACTTCTCTGCCTTTTGTTGGTTAGAGCCAGGAGATGAAAATAATCAGTGTTTTGAGAAAAAATAAATATTTTCTTTACAAACTGAGGCTCATTTTTTTTGTACCTCTGGCGGTCGTTCACGTCACTTATCGATCCCGTCGCAGACGAGACGTCAGCGTGAAGCAAAACCGCGAGAGAACGTTCGGAACAATTGCCCGGTTTCATTCATATTAACTGAACAAAAAGAAACTTTTAGATGCGTTTTCAGTGACAACACAGTCGAAATTTAAAGATGTTATTTGTAAGAAAAGTATATTTTTGATTATCTCGTCAAATACTGATGCTTTAGGATTATAGATCGGGCCGGCCGCCGTCCCAGTGCATCGGTTTATGACGAGATGGAGACTCAAAAATCAACTTTCGTTTCACTTTGTTGCTGCTCCAGATGCTTTACCAACCCGACATGTGTCTATCTGACATCCTGGGAATGAAACTCCACAATCCACTTCAGTCTTTGTGGTGCGTTCAGGAACAGCTGGGACAAATCCTTCTCATTTTAGCTTTAAGTTTGATAGTCTTTGAATTATATTATCGTGACATGAGGTTCACAGAAATGTCCTTCAGAGGAAATTCTTTACTTTTATAAGTAAAGGATGTAAATACTTCTTCCAAAGCCTCGAACGCGCTTCCTATTAACTCTGTGTTTGCCTGCGTTCCTTCAGCACACTGCTTGTAAAGTCATCTCAAACTCTCAGATCTGGATTTTTAAGCCTCCGGGAAACGTTCCGCTCTCCGTCGTGACGACTTTCAGGTAAAGTTTCCTCGTTTGCTTTGCAGAGCGTTTGATCCGAGTTACACGGCAGAAAAGTTAGACAAACATTTGAGGGGTATTTCCAGTGGAGACGGTCAGCGTCCAGGAAGAAAGTCCTCAGACAAGGCGATCCCTCTGAAGCTGGAAGATAACAACATGCCTTCCTGCCTCTCCGTCTCTTTCCTGTGCCCCTTTTTCACAATCTCCACACATAAATCACCTTTTATTCATCTCCATTTCATTCTGTCGCGGCACATGTCTGCCTCTCCTTCGGCTTCATTGTGGTTTGTCCCCATTGTTCTTTCACACTCTCTTGATCATCTCTGTCGTGCTCCGGCTCTTTCATCGTGCGATCAGAGCTCCGCGGCACCGCCGGGACGTGTGAAATGGCTGGAGGTTGTGCCGCCGGGGCTTCAGCCAGTCACAGCCGCGTAACCTCAACCGCCTCCCAACCTTCGACGACTGGCCGCGATGCCCCGCAGCCCGGTGACCTGCGAGCACGCTGCGCGGTCACGTCAGCCATGTCGGCAACCTTAACATCAAGACTAAGTCACACCCCCTCCCTCCAAAAATAGAGCTGCCAGACCAAATCTGCATGTTTTTTTGACTTACGTCACGGCTATTGCGTCTGTTCAAACAGAATTTTCATGCTTTGCTTTTTAAAATATCAGCCGAGGAGAAGAGAGACTGCTGTAGTAGATAAATAAATGTGTTTTTTTTTCACTGCTTTGAAGCATAAAATGACCATCTGCGACGGAGATAAGGTTGTTCATTAGAAGTAATCACCACAACCTTTATTATCTGCAACTGCTTTCATAATTGTGCCGCTCTTCCATTATAGTCATTTCTGTCGGATATTAAGGGGGAAAAAAAAAAAACGTTGAATGTTTGTTTTCTCCCATTCACGAACAGCTCCGTTCATAAAGTGTCTGGAAATAATGGAAGCGGAAATTATATCAGACGCTTTCACAAGTTCTTTATTTCAAAGTTGTGGGCTGCTGAGGCGGATGTTTTGTTATCTTTGCTTCCAAAAAAAAAGGCCCACAAAGATAACCCCCTGAAGGAAAAAGTCACATATCAGCATGTGAGTGCATGAACATATGAAAAAAAAGGGAAGTGACACCAGAAGTACCAGCGAAATGATTCTGAAGCTGTTGTTTTGAGATGAAAAGGTCAAATAATGCTGCTTTAAGTCCACCGACCATCGGAGGGCAACTCAACAAAGAGAAAATACATAATAAAGGAGCAGAAATGGTTAAAAGATTTCACATATTTTTGTGAAATAAGGTCAATATTTCTTCTCATAATCAGCTATTTTAACATTATTGAGATTTGCACGTTCGGAAACATTCCAGGCACTGAAGCAAAGACTTTCACATCAAGATCTATGAATTAAAGGTCCAAACATCCCTGCAGGTGTTTCCAATCCTCTGCTCGATCCGACCTGCGATCAGCTTTACGTTGAGCGGCGTTTGGCTGGAAATAACATCATGAGACGAACTGTAATCAGGCATAAGTGAGGACGCCTGTGTGGCTGGACTCACTGACTGTCTCTGAAAGCTCCGATACTTCTGCGCAACGTTTAATTGATATGCAGCCGACTCTGCAGTCATAAAACATCTTGTCCGACGATGCGGGAGCTTCTAGGCTGTAAACATGCGATCCGGTGCAACCAGATGTTCCACCAGCAGCTCTTCTTCTGCGGTGATCCTCAACATTTTCTGTGTATGAGAATAAGAAGTGAGTGCGTGAGGCTCCGGGGAGTCTGTGAGAGGATTTGTGCAGCAGGTACTGATGTCTTACTTACATTTAATACCATGTTGTGCTCTTGCAGCAAATTCCAGGTATTTACTGCAAACAGGCTCTCTTATCTAAACCAATAGAGTTATAAAGCTGCTCTCTTTTATCAGCTTGACCTCAGTTTCAGTTCACGCAGCGTTTACGTCACACAGAGGCACAAAAGGTTAATGCAAGGATTCAGTTTTCTCCACTTCTCTGTAGCACAAACACTTTCTTGTGTTTCTTTCTCATTTCTCTGTGCAGTGTTTGTCTCTGACGGGCTCATACAGCATTAAAACAATAATGTGATTATGGAGGACGGCGCTATGAGGAAGGAACCTTAAGTCACAAAGTTTTGCTCACAAGAGGACAAAACGAACTTCAGGCACTCGTCCTTGGAGCAGGAAGAAAACTTACGTGTATCAGGTTTAAAAAGGCTTTATTCAAACAAGCAGCTTACAGGACAATTAGTATATAGATTTCTATAAGAAACTAGATGCCAGATGCAAAGATGGCGGCCATTCAAACCAATCAGAGGAAGTTTTTGCTGTTTCTCAGCTTGAGGGGCCTTGATAAAACAAAAAGTCACATTAGAAGGAGTCATAATGGAGGTTTGTTCCTGATGTTCTGTTGCAATAGCAGGAAGGACCACCGGGCCGGTCAGAAGCGAGGCTGAGCAGCGCCGTTTACCAAGTTTTTAAAAACGTCCGCTTGATCTCAGTCCACCATTTTGTGCCCTGATGACGAGCGTCAAGGTCGAAACCGGTCTGTGTGTTATTGTTCTGTCAGCAGCCATGTTTCTGAATAAAGGTTTTTTGACCCTTTTCTTCAAGAGCACCTGCGTTTCTCCGGAGTGTGATTGTAGGAAGACAGTCCTTGAGCAAAAGCGTGAAACTTTTTGCTCTTTAAGGCTTCAAACAAGTCAAAAAAAAATATGTCACGATTGCAATAAATCATTTTAATCGCTCGTCTTGTTATAATTTCCAAGGTCAGATTCACTTTCATTAGTTTACATTAGAAAACGGCTTCTAATGAGCCGAGTTGCTCGTTTCTGTTGTCACTTTATTGTCCTCTCCGGGCTTCTGTAGCTGTCCGCGCTGTGAAAGGTGGGTTGAAAAACTCCCAGAGGCGAGGAGACAACTTTGACATATGTTTTCCACATTCCTACAAATGTACCAGAAGTCATAGAGGCTTTGTATCCTTTCAAGCCGTTCCTTATTTTTGTCAGCCTCAGGAGCCAGAACAGCTTTAGAAAGGTTCTTTGTTGCGGCCGCAGGGGAGGATCAAGCCCAAGTCCTCCATTTGGGGGACGACCACGCGGGCTAATAGGCCCGTCCATCTTTTTCCTGCTTCTTTATCTCAATCCAAAAGCGTTTTGGACGAATTACCCAATCGATGCTGCTCCTTGTTTGAGTTACATGACCGATGCAGTGTGAGAACATCCTGCTGAAGACGGAGAACAGATCAGGTGTTGTACGGTAGCAGCATCCTAATGCGAAAGTCGTTACCCTTCCCACAGGGCCGAGGATCCAAATGTCAACATCGCCCCGTGCCAAATTAGAGACGTGTTCTGTTTGGGTACACAGTGCATCATGGGAGGGGCGGAATAATATCAATCTTTACACCTGTTCACTGTGGAGAGAGCTTTTTGTGTGGAAATGAGGGGAGAATCAGGGCCAGAGGTGGAGGAAACCCAAAGGAAAGACTCTCTTCCACACTATTAAAAGGTGTAAATGTGCCCTCTTTTGGGACCAGGTGAGACGTTGAACACAGGACTTTATTAAATCAAAAACAGCCGTCTGCGTATGTGCTGACAGCGTCTGGTTTGATAACCTACAGGCTCCTTCGACCCGTGTAAAGACCTCATATTAATACGCAGCTTCCTAAAAGCATCTGAACCGAAGAATCTATATTCAGCGGGATGTTCAGGCACTGCATCAGCCTGTGCGATGCAAACAATAATCCCCCGAAAACACGCCGTTATCGATCGGGTAATTCTCCTTATATGCCGTTCGATTGGGAGCGGAAGCGTCGCGAGGAAGTCCTGCTGAAGAGGCAGCAGAACGAGACAGACGGGCCCAAAATAAAGATGGTGCTGATTCTGCTAATGTGGCCGTAACCCCTTCAGCAAGATGCCGCAGCTGTGCAGCATATTTAATTCTAGTTTTTCCAATACTAACATGTGAATGAGTAAGCTTTATTTTGAAAGTCTGGCATATTACGTACTTCGACTACTGCAAGCAGAAACACTTCACTATACCGAAGCGAGTATCACCTCAGCGAGAAGATTTTTTACTGCACAAGAAGAAAAAAATCATAGTGGCATCATTGTGTTACCTTGAGCACAAATCTAACAACAATTCAGATTTAAGAGATTTTGTTTCCGTGCGACTCGTCCAGCTGTGTTTATCTCCTCGAAGCTTGTCGCCATGTTTATGTCTTTTTTTTTCTTTTTTCAGTTTGTTTTCTGTCTCCTGCACAAAAAATATGACATTTATTCATAATCTGTCTCGAACTTGCTCTGTTGTTCTTCCAGCTGGAACCAGGAAACAGCTGTCAATGACACCAGACATATTTGATTTGCTGGAAAAAAGTCAGAGATGTGATGTCTGGTCGGAGTATTTCTCCCTGTCGGGCTGCTTTTATGTTGTCGGTACAGCAGAGACGGACTGGAACATTCTGCTGAAGGTTTATTCGGATCGTAAAGGAGAATTAATTGGAGGCTGTTAAAGTTTTATGTAAACAATGTGGCCGGGTACACCTCCTCCGACATCATCAGTGTGTATTTCACAGGTGTGAGGGAGAAAATTCAATCTGAGGAGGATTTATTGGATGAAAAAGCTCAATTTCTTGTTTGTTTTTGCATTTGCGATTAAAAGACCTGCAGAGATTCATACAGCGAATATCTGTGTGTGTGTGTGTTTGCTTTATAATTTTCAGACCACTTAAGCTGACCCTCTTTGACATGGCTGTTTTTGCTCTCCTCGTCCCCGCTCGTTAGACACACGGGCTGATATTTGTGTTGCGTCTGATTGCATTACGCTGCCTCTGTGTCTCCCGGCCCTCCGGTGATCGGGATGAGTCAGACGGCTCCATTGAGAGCACAGACTGAACCTCGCATGCCATCTCGATGCGGACCACTCATTTTGAATATATAATATCTGCATTATGCAAAACAACAAGCCCAATCTGACAACGCAGTGGCGTCGTTGAGGGCACAAGGAAGGTTTGTTCCTGCTATGATCTGACCCCCTCTGTGATCCAGAAGATAAGAGATTGTAAATATAGTAAGGCATCTGGCGTGCCACCTGCGATCCATCTGGCTTGGCAGGATAAAGGTGCCCAAACGATGAAGGATTAGGCTCCTCGTACTGCTGAGGACTGTGCAGAAAACAATCTGCAGAGAACAACACGCCACGCTTCCTGTTGTTTTTCTGCAGCGTAGAGTACGATACACAGGACCAGGAAGTTGTTTTGAAGAACATCTGGTGCGACAACTTTCACCCTGAAAACAAAAATGTCTCTTGTGATCAGTAATTTCTCGAGCAAACCATTTACGGCTAAAAGTGAGGCTAATTAATGTTTTCGGTTTTGAAAGTTTAGAGATCAAAGTTATCAAGGGATCGTCAGCAGATGTCAGTTGGTTTTCATTTGCAAAGTTTGAAAGGTTCACAGCAGCTGAAGCAACAGATTTCATGTTACTTTACTGTAATCACAACCAGTTGGAAGCAAATATTATCAAGCACTGTAATCGATTACAATTCTGAGGTGTTGATACTCATTGGATGAACTATTAGCACTCAACTTAACATTAAGTGTTTCCTGTCAAGCGCTATGTTTTGTTACGGTACGTAGGTTGAAGCGGATATCTGGTATGTTCAACCCTGGGCGCTTTGTTTACATTGTTGGTGTTTAAATGATTAATTTGATTGCCTCAACTCGCCACAGCTCCAACGGCCACGATGTAATCCTTTGGGGCAACTGCAACCATCCAAGTTACGTCCACTAAAAGTGTTTGTTTTTGCCACTGACAGGCTGAAGCGATAGACCTTTTTGTTAGAGTAAGATCCCTTTGTGTAACTAGAAACACATGTTTGCTGGTGAAGTCCTGCTGTGAAATCTTGTGAGGTGAGTTGCTTGACTTTGAAATCAATAATAAGAGTTTTCTACATTGTTAAGAAAAGACTCTGAGTATTTCTTCCAGCATGTGATCACAGCTCATGCACAAGTTTTCAGTGAAGTGAAATTTTACAGAGAAAAGAAACACGAACTTTGAAAATTCAGACCTTGAATATTATCAGGCCACCGAAGCAGGCTGAGAGTTGTTGGGGTGGAAAGTTTTTCAGTCCACTGTCAAGTAAATGTTTAAAAGTTTTCTATAACAGTCCAATTTGACAACATGAAAGCGTTCGCTAGCAGTGTCGATATTTATTAACTGACTCTCACTTGAAGTTCTAGAGACTGTTTTGGTTTTCCAGTCCAGCATTTTCCAGTCTTGGGTCACTCTTACTTCTCTCACAGCATCATTTTCAGTCACAGCAGGCAACTTTTTCAGTAAATAAGCTGTCAAAAGCATCTGTTCACTGCCTACCCGGCTCCAAACAGCTGCAAGACGTAGTTAGTGACCAGCTGGTGAGCAGAGCGGAGCATACAGCAAACCCTCAGTAGCTGGTTGAGACCAAAAACAGAGCTAAAAGAAACTGAATATTGGACTGAATTCACCCCAAAGAGTAATGATGATGTTTCTCTGTAAATAAGCACTTTCCTAGCAAGTTGTTATTTTTTGTTTTTTTACAGTTTATTTTTGCCAACCGCAAGAGACCCAAAAAAAGAAAGCTTTCTGAACCTCATTAGACTATACGGGTAGAAAAAAGCTGCTCAGTTTGAGGCTAATTTCAGTGAAACTTCCATTCAGTTTCGAGAAAGTTGATGAGTTTGCATGCCTGGCACACACACACACACACACACACACACAAACAGAGAAAAAGACTGCAGCGATGCATTTCAGAATATGCAAATATGTCGAGAAGATAAAGTCTGCAAACATGCAGAGAGGATCAGAAAGAGGGAGACAAAGTTTTAATGTGGGCGAGAAGCAGCAGATGAAGCACACGCTGCAGAATCATCCCAAGTAAACACATCTGCATGTGTTTCCATTACAGGGCCGGATACATTTATTTGTTGTGATTTATTCATGAGGATGGTGAGGGCCTATCTTGTTAGGAGATATTAAACTGGAGGAGGGGTGATGATGAAAAAAAAAAAGGGAACATTTGAATGCTAATGAACGGATGGAGGCATGTTCTGGTCAGCGAGCAGCAACAGAAGATTAAACAAGACTACAATTATGAAGCCGCATTAGCAGCCCCGTGAGGCTCGAACGCTCATTACACAAAGGAAAACAAAACTGTTGGGTGAAAAATGGAGGGACAACTTTACGAGAAGTTTGTGTCATATTGCAGAGATTATAATTACAGGGGGCCAGAGTTAGAAATCACCAGGGTTGTAAAACAAAACTGAGCCTTTTAAGTCCCTTTGTGCTCTGGTGTTGATCACTAACAGATACAGACGAGGTGTGACTGACAATCCGACCTGTCTGGGAGGAAGTCCGATATCTAATTGCAGAGTGTGAAGTTTCCAATCATCTTCATGGATGAGATTGTGTTGAATGCTGAGCTGAAATCAATAAAACAGCATCCAGATGTGTGAAGCCTGAGTGGAGGGCAGTGGATACGACAGCCTCCGTGGATCTGTCTGCTGATTTTGTCTTTTGAATGTGAAGTATGGACAGTCAACCTCGGGCGTCAGTGGGTTGAATTATGATATGAACCAGTGGAAGTCATAGAAGGTGTTAGCCTTAGCTTAGCTTAGCTTAGCTTAGCAGGCATGACAGTAAAAGAGAAGGCAGAGCACTGAAGGCTTAAAGGTTGAGATATGGAGTCTCTATTTTCTGCAGTCGGCGCTGCCGGGGTGGCAGTGTGCAGAAATACAGTGCATTATGCCAAAAATAGCCGCCAGGGAGATCAGACTGCATTCCATACTGTACTTTATTTTCTTTCTTTTTTTTACACTCTGAACTGTGACTGTGATGTAAGCAAGAGGCTGGAAGTTCAAGGTGCAATGATAACATGAGATAAGTGAGAAGAAGAATTGTATGTGTGAATGAAGCACTTCAACAATTTCAGTCTCTTTGTAGTGGCGACTGTTCTGCTGCTCACTGAGAAACATGTACTATAACCATCCTCGACATCTGAATAAAGTGCAACTAAGAATAAAATTAACTTTTAACGAGAGCTGAGACACATTTCTCTACTTAATTCAGGTGTACGGTAGACGAATATCAAAAGTTCTGATCCTCAAAGGTTTTAAATATGTTCAGCTTTGTTCCTAACTGCGATTTGTTTTTCTCAAAACAGTCGCACCCTGTTTTGGTCCAAGAAAGCTCCAGTAAGTTCTGCTCTCACACATAATAGTAGCACTCTCTCAGACCTTTGGTGTGTCTGCCTGTCTGCAGAGCGAACAGGCAGACAGCCAGAGAAATAATCATTCATAAGGGGCGATGTCAGAATATGGCATCCACACCGAATTGAGCTATTAGACATGATGCTGGAGGTGCTCATCAGTGATTACTGTGGGTTTTCATATACAGACATGACTCATAGGCAGAGGCTGAAATAATGACTGGCCACTAACATCTTCAGTTATTATACATCCGTTATTTGTCACCGGGACATTCAGAATCTCTGAATTTTATCTGTGTTTATCTGTTATTTATTCTACCCATCTGATGAAATTATTCCTGGCTCCAGCTGGGTTTTGTTGTGAAGCCGCTGAGGTTCAGAGAGAGTTTATTCTGTTTATCTTGTGAAAAAATAAGATGCTTTCTCAGGGGAACAAACTATTACAAGGTTTGACACATCGACACTCCAACAACCTTTCAGTTATCATGAAGTTGCAACTTATGTTTATAATACTTTATATACACACTTTATTTACTCCAGTGGAAGCAGAGATACTTGTGTAAACAAAGATTAAAAGTAAAAGTACTGATTCAACTTCTTTACTCAAGTAAAAGTAAAAAAGAACAGGCTGCTAAATGTAACGTATAAAAGTAAGAAGCTACCTGAACACGTCATGATGTGGAGTTGTGAAAGCGGCGTGCAGTGACGCAAAATAAAAATAATCAATAATTCCCCTCAAAACTAAAGTAACGAGCCTGTTTTTGAAAATAATAAAGAATAGGAAGTGCAGATATTTGTGTCAAAATGTAAAACGTTGTCAGAAAAATAAATACTGGATAGCTGGAAAATCTACGTATGTACTTCCCATCTCCGGAATACGGTTAACAGATACTGTGTCGTTCATCTATAACAGCGTCTGTATGGACCTCATAGAATTGCAACATTCTTCCTCACAAAGTTAATAAAAACATCACCATCGGAGTGGATTATTCTGTCAGTGTAAGATGCACGCAGCACACTCTGACCTTGTCACTCCCCATGAGGGAAACCCCAAGTTCACCGCAGCAGGAAGCGGAGAGCGACGATAATAACTTCCCCCTCAAGGTGAACCCGAACTCAGAGCCAGCGCGCTTCCAGGTGAAACAGTTCATCGCTCTTTATCTGTTCTCAAGCTTCACCAAGGATACTGCGCCTCATTTGTTTTCCTTACCGTCCCAGTCACCATATGGTGGACGCTCCTATAGCATCTATACGAGACCGTACGAGCAGTTCGGTCTCTGACGTCAACGCGCCCCGCACGGTTCGTTATTCTTTATAGAAGAGATGAAAGCTGACGATCAACCTGGGAGCTCGCAGCGCAGAGATTTCAGAAATGTGCAGCTAATTAGACCTTCACACCGCCGCCGTGATTGCACAATGGGACCGTAACGAAACCCGAGTCGCGTCCACGCCGAGCAGTTTCCTCTCACCGCTGCGGGCTTCGACCAACAGCTGGGTCGTGGATCCACAGCCTGACATTTGCAGTTAGCCAGTTGCGGTCGGCCGTTTAATCATTTTGGCCATTTCACTGCTAATGTGGTCTGAGTCCCGAGTACATTCATTCATTATTGATGAGAGAATAAATGTCTCTCTGGTATACTAGATGCAGCAATTACCCGACTGAATCATCCCCCTCATGATGGGATGCTTTTTGTTACATGGCTGGTCATCCATGTTGATGTTGCTCTGGGCCTCAACACAGCTTTTTTTTTTTTTTTTTCCTTGTGTATGTGCTTTCCTTACAGTAAAAAGAAAAGAAAAAAGTGCAGCGTTTTTTTTTTTTTTCCAGCTCAGGCAATCACTACGCTGTTAGGCAGCAGTCGCCTGTTGCCATGGCAACTACCTGTTAATATTCCAGCAGAGTTTTTCTCACCGCCGAGGAGAGAGAGCGCCACTTTTCTCGGCCACAGACAAATCGATTGGACATTCCTGGAGAAAATATGAAGGGGAGGAGGGAGGAGGAGGAGGAGGAGGAGGTGGAGGAGGAGGAGGAGGAGGAGGAGGAGGGCGCTGCCATACCTGCACATGTTGGAGGTGATGGTTCAAAGTAACCTAATCGACCTTGGCGCGTCCCCTGCAGAGCGGCAGAGGCCCAGAGCGCGTGAGGATTATTGTAGATCAAAGTGTCATTCAGTGTTCATCGTGACACTTTAGTTCTTATTGGTAATTTCCTCTAAAGTGTTTTTTGCCTTCTCTCAAGGAGATTGTTCAGGAGGAGGGCGGGGCGGGGGGCGAGTTTTTCTTTCGCTCTCGAGTGGTTCAGAAAGGATCGGCCGTCCTTCATGTGAAGGGACGGCATCGATCACGAATCCCATTATGCCCTCAGCTTGATCTCAAACAGTGCAGACAATCCCGTCTCCCCTCTCTCTTCTGAAAAGAGCTGATTTAAATGGTGCTTTTCTCATGCAAGAGACAGGAAAGTCTGTGTAATGAGCTATTAATTACACACACACACACACACACACACACACATGCTGGTGTCACATTTGGAAGTGCCTGTAACTCCACATAGTTAATAGCTGAGAGCCCTCTAGAGAGCTGAAACGATTAGTCAATTATTTCCATCGTTAAGCATTTTATAAATAAAAATGCTAAAACATTTACCGGTTCACAATTATGAGGATTTTCTTCATGACAAGTGAGATTTGAATTTGGCATTTTGGACAAACGAGCACGTCTGAAGACAAGATTTTTTTATCTTTAAAGATATGATATGTAAAAATTCAGCACTAAAATTTCATGTTTTTGTATTTGTAAAGCCACAGCGGTGCGTTTCATTTAGTCGCCTGAGGCACATCAGACAGATTTTCACCAGCAGTGGTTGTTTCATGATGCATTCAGGTTACTCACTCAGTTTTTATCAGCCCCAAACAGCAAGTTTACTTCACAGTCCATTAGCTGTTAGCTTACGTTAGCAAACAACAGCACACTTTCTTCTTCTCCCCCTCCTCTTCTGTGGCGTTACGTTTGTGGAAGTGGATCACCGCCGCGGATCGCTGCTGCTGTCAGGTTGATAAACAGGAGTGAAGATAAATCCACTTTTTAATCACAAAGTTAGGAAAAAATCAGTGTGCAGGAGTTTTTTTCTTTGGTGTTTTCCTACGCCCCTGTCGATCCTCACGTGTGCAAAAGCTGTGGAAACCCCCAAAGTTAAGAATGAACCTTTGAGCTCTCCTCCCGTCGGTATCAGCTCCGGATCAGAGCAGAATCCGATGTGACTCTGGATATTTGTTCCTCCAGAAGTTCAGGCTCTGCACCCAACTCTCTAGCCACATATTTATGTTTTTATGATTTATGATGAAATGTTAGAGAAAACCTAACAAGGTTAACAAGACTACTCGAGTGAATCACAAATATAGAAGTATGTCTTTGGCCTCGTGTCAGGCGTGCGGAAAAATAGACTGAATTGAAAATGTCAAGCTGTGCCATTAAACTACAAGTGTTCACCTCAAAGCCTCGCACAAAAACACACTTCACTTTCACCCGGTGTGCACTGCCTCTGAAGTCGGAATAAAGGTATTCCTGGACTTCAGATTCATGTTCCTCTGTGGATGGAGCGGTTCTGGGAAACACAATCTCTCCTGGACACTTTTTTAAACGTTTCCATCGTGTGGCTGAGATCTCTGTGGTTTTTTTCTTGAGATCCTGGGAAGAAGATACAAGGTCGCACATTGATAGAAAGAACAAATCTGGCAGGTCGTGCTTACAGCCGCCTCCATCAAGGTTCAGTAAACACTAATGATTTCTGCTGGGAGGTTTGCAGCCCTCGGTCCACTAAACTGATCTGACAGGCTGTCTCACAACTGGATGTTTGAGTCAGTTTGCCTTCTGGAAAGAGCAACAAAACCAGACAGAGTAGGACATTTTTACAGTGTTTTTAAGAATAGGTGGTTAGCTTAGCATAGCAATTAATACTGAGAGTCATGGTAAACAACTGAAATTGAAAAATGCACGTACCAACATTTCTCAAGCTCAGATTAAACTAAATAAGTTATAATTGTTCATAATTAATTAGTTGTAGGGAGGAAAAGTATGTTTGCTTTGAACATGCTAGCTGTTTCCTGCTGCTTCCTGCCTTTATGCTAAGCTAGGAAAACTGTCTCGAGCTGAAGCTTTATATTCAATGCAAAGCTAAGTGTATTGATTTTCCTGATTGATTGTTACTGGTGACGTAGTGACTACTGGCACAACTTGTTGGTGAACTACTGGAGCTTGCAGGTTAGCCACTAACAAGCTAGCCTGGCAAGTAGGCTAGGTCATTTTTTAGCGCTGGGCTTCTTTATTTTTCTATTCTGGGTTGTTTACTCCCCTCAAGCATTTTATTCTCATAATCTTATGTAACTCTAACCCTAACCCTTAATCCAGTAGAGAATTAAAGACGGTAAATTTCGGTAATCACGGTCAAGCAACAAGCTAATTTCAAAAACTTTCCAGGAACTTTTTAAATAGCTCCAAAGCAATGCTGGAAATAAGAAGCCATGTTTATGTTGCCTCTTCTCGAAACCATTTTCAACTCATCAGGCTCAAGTAAACATCACAAACCAGAGTGAGACGTGGCTTCATTAACGCAGCAGCAGCTGTGAGCTTAAAAGCTGGATGATATCAAAGAGTAGCATCTTTGTTCCGAGCTGTGAAGGTTTTATTAATTATCTTATTCTTGCCCTTGTGATTTTTTTTTTTTTTTTTGTCGTTTTTGCTGTTTCCCTGCAAAATAAATCTTCCAAACCTTTTGTCCCCACAGACAGCTGTTGTGTGCAGCTCGATATTCTCTGCATTATTTATGACGACTTGCACGAGCGGCAGTGTTTCTGCGGGGATGACTCGAGAGGGTTCAGCGCACCGCTCGGAGCTTTTGAAGCAGTCTTGTCCCCGTGACCCAGTCTCCGTCTTCGTCCGCCCGACAGCCACAGATATATGAAGGTGGCAGGAAACAGAAAATAAGGGTCATATCTGTTTTTTATGTGGGATTTGACTGTTTTCTGGAGTGTACAGTAAACCGCCGAGCTCATTCAATTGCCTCGGGAGGTCGCGGGAAGATGCGGTCGAGGTGACGCGGGAAATATGAGGTTATAAAACACGCCTGTAACGCTTCTGTCTCATGTCGCTTGTCATTTTTTAATCAGACGTTTGCGTCAGCGTCCCCCCTCGCCCCTCGCCTCTTCATCTTCCTCTCCTCCTCGTCTCCACGGGGGCCGGGCTGACTTCTTCCTCACCTCTGATGTTTATTACACAAACATCACCTAGGATCAAATATTTCTTCTCCATCCGGTGAAGCCAAGTGTTATTGAGAGATAACATGTAGAGGAAGTGGGAGGTGGGCAAAGAGAGAGAGAGAGAGAGAGAGAGAGAGAGAGGGAGAGAGCTGCGGAGTTGTTTATATGTCTTGATCTGACGGGATGAATAATTCAGTGAAGGCCTCCCTGGCACCCGAGGATTATATATTAAAAGAATAGTTAGAGGCAGGGGGGACAAAGTTGGACGGGTCGACGGTGAAGATGGGGAGTGTTGATTACAGAAGGAACTGTGAATTATTCAAACCGGTTTCCCCCCCTAAAAAAAAAACAAAGAAGTGCACAAATCTCCAGCGCAGGAAGCCGTGATGGCAATGTGGTTTCAGTGATTAGAGGACGCTGAAGATGTCGGCGCTTCACTGCGGGACAGGAGACGGACTGACAGCTTCCTTTTTACCCGACGTTTGAGGGACGCCTGCTCTTTCTGTTTGCCGTCAGCCATCTTCTTTCAGAATTTTAACTTTCACTTTTACTTTTTCTGGGCTTTGCTTTCCCCTCGACGTTTTTCCCTCGCCGAGCATATTTCAGCGGGGCAAAACTGACGTTGTTTACTCTGCAGTTCCAGAGAATTTTTATGAAGACAAGCTGCCTGAATCCCTTGTGATCGCCAACGCTGTGTTAAGAAAAACACAGTTTAGCTCTGTAAAGTCACTAAATCAAGACTTTATTGATATTCACAGAATAGATTCAGCAGCCCGACACGAAACCACTGATGTGTTGAGACTTTATATTTCTTTAAGTTGCACTTTTAATGTCTCTACAGGTTCAGTTGTGTTGCGACCACAATGTTCTTTTGGTCTGGTTTAGGCACAAACACCACTCGGTTCGGGTCAGGAAAATATCTTAACATCACATCAAAAATATCCACTAATGCTGCTGAAAAACATCCAGATCTTTCATTAAGAAAATGCGTTTTTGTTGCCACTAATACAGCTAGAAAAAATCCTCAGGTCTTGTCAAAAACAACCAGGTTTATTGCCACTAATCTGGCTGAGAATATCCAGACACTCTCCTCAGATGTATATATACAGCAGGAAAATATTCTGAGGTCTCGTCACAAACGTCTAGATTTATTGGCACTAATACGGCTGGAAAATATCATCAAGTGTGGTCAAAACTTCTAGTTATGTTGCCACTAACATGACTGAAAAATATCTCCTCATGTCATCAAACATATCCAGTGGTTAGACACACTTACAAATGTTGAAACACCATCTTGAACAGTGGTCTCTGGCTTGTTAGCCTTCTCACCTTGCTGTTACGGCACCACGTAATTACATTACGTTACCAAATTACATTATATATATGACAACTGGCCTTGGATAGAGCCAACCGTATCCCCATTAGACAATTAATTACGACCTTGAAACTGCCGTAAGTGATATTTTCTTTTAACAATGGCTTGAAAAGCTTTTCAAAGGATGTGAATGGATGCCGCAGCTCCCCTCCCATCAGTGCCGTACCCCAGGCAGCTGTTTGCAGTGCAAGAACCCTGTTGTACGCTACCTGCACAGCGACAAAAGGCAAACAGACAAATTAGAAAGTAGCTGGTGAATGGTGGAGCATTTATCAGCCAGATATTTCCCGGGGGGGGCTGCTGACATCCATCAGGTGTCCACAAACACACCCTGAAAAGAATGCAAATGCAGCTGAGTGTATGTGCAGGATGGTGAATCAGCAACTGTTTGCCAACAATTCAACTTTAGAGGCGCTAATATGTTACAGTGGAGGGTTTTAAGTGAGGTGATTTCATGCGAACTAGTTAGTACAACATTTGCAAAAGTGTGGAGCCTCCTCAAGAGATCTATCCTTCATCTCTGTCTCTTCTTGAAGGCCTTCATGTTGTTGCACCGGGCTGTACGTGTAAACAGTGATGAAAGTAGTGGGTGCAAGCGGAGAACGAGAGCTCGAGAGCTGCTTTCTCACTTCAGCTCAGCTGCCCAGCCGCTGCATGGAGAGGTCGTGATTGTCAGATTTTTCCGCTCTTGTTAGATGGTCGTGGTTTCTTCAAGGAGACTGTTTGTGGAGGTTAACACACACACACACACACACACACACACACACACACATTCACCACTGGCACAAGAGTGAGTGGGAGTTGTTTTTTATAAAGGTCTGTGGTTGAGAAAAACCCCCAACTTCTCCGAATTTCTTGCAGAATTTGAGATACATGTGTGGTTGTGTATCCATGTCGCCGAGTCTCAGAGTCTCAGAATGTACTGCGCCCTCCGTTGTGCTAATAGGGCCACTTAGCCTCATGGCTAACTGAGCTAACCGCTAACAACTGCTAGCCACTCTCAGGGATCTAACACAGGAAATCTGGATGCAGCTTTTGCGGTGGAGCCCCGTTGATTCCTTTGAAAGCTGCTCAGTATAAAATTACCTGGATGGTCCGCTGACTGAGGTGACATTCCTGTTTAGCGCCCGTCGATCTTGATTAGGATTCATCTAGTCTTTCTAAAAGTTATCGGACCGAATAGCTCAAATTTTGAGTCACACGAGTAATTTGTGGGCGGTTTTGGCACTCAAATACATTTCTAGAAGGTTTCTAGCCACTTCTTTCACGAGGTAAGCCTATGCGAACAAGTATTTTTGGGCCCTCGTGCAAAACGTGACGATGTAATTACACGGTTTCGTCACCACACCTGGGCACCTGGGCGCTACAGCCAGAGATAATAAAGAACAGTGAGCACTGATGATGCTGCCCCCTATAGCTTATGAGCTCTGGCCATTTCTTGCATATGACGTCTTTAATTGAAAGTACAAATCAATCAATCAATCTGATCTAAATCAGACACTAACAAATCTATCAGATGATTTGTACTCTCACATCACTGCAGAGTTCTTTAAAACTGCTGTATGATTCACTGTCAAAACACTTGACTTGGAGGTCAAAAGATGTGCAGACGTCGTGGTTCTATGTTGCCATTTTAAAATGAAGTAAATCTCTATCCTTGAGATTGAAGCGCCTCCAAACCGCCCTTTGAAATATAGTCGTTTAAATGCTGTGAAAACTGATATTAGATGTCGATGAAACTGTCAGACTGTCAAACCACCAAATCACAGCCTGCAGGGAAATCTGTCTTCAGCACCGCGGAACAAAAAACATCCACTTTTGTTCGGGAATCCCATCTGAGACGCGCCCTGAAACCAGCTGCTCCATCAGCGCTGGTCACCGATAGACAACAAGCTGCTCTGATCATTATTGGCTGCTCTAAATAAAGATGACCTCCCCGGAAAGGCTGTGGGAAGAAGATGGACTGGGGAGTACTGGAATTCTTGGGAAGAGGCGATGGTAGGAGGGATTTGCGAGCGCTCCTGTCCACTGAGAGGGAAACTCCTCCAGAGCGAGCCTCCAGCATCCGCTGCGTGGGTCTTTTGTCTCACTGGCGTCACGCACAGACAAATTGACTTTGCTCATCCATGTTTGTAATTACAATTTGCTGAGAAACGGCGTATTCCCCTGTGCCGTGTCATTAGGATTAGCACTCGGCGGGGTGTTGCTTTCCATTCTCCTGTTGCATAAAAAAAACCTCAATATCCCATCTGTCACAGGCCGTTCTCCAGCAGCTAAACAAAGCCTGGCCGCAGTGGATCAATTGTGTCGAGCCAGTATTATCTGCTGCACCTTGTCGGGGAAAAACACCTGTGATCACAACGAGATGCGAGAGGAGAACACACATCCCGACGCTCTGAAGTGACAAACGTGGCTCGCGACCTCATCTGTGCGATGTCGCACCTTTCTTATTTAAATTAGATCACATCTGTTTTGATCAGCAAGAAGTAGGCTAAATGTGTGTGTGTGTGTGTGTGTGTGAAAGTCATGGACATGGACTAAGTAATGAAGGGAAGTCACTGGCAACAGCAACATCCCGGACTCCCTTTCAAATCTTGCAATTTTAAGAGTTGTTGCATCATGAGGAGAAACTTAACACACTTTGCGAAGTGGCTTTGGCAAAGTTAATGTAAATGGTTCCTTCTTGTAAATTCGGCATTAAATATAAATCATTAAGGTGTTTTTTTTTCTTGTAGAAAGTGTTAGTTTGTTGTGGCCTCGCTGTAAAAGCCTGTCTGTCTTTCGTGTTTATGTCCTAGCAGCTGTTTGAACACACTGTGTCAACTGATTTCACCATTTACACTCAAATCAATAAAGAATTTAACCTATTGATGCTTAAAATGTCAAATTCTAAAAATCCAGTAAACAGTGAGTAATATCGCTTCCTTCTTTGAAGAACAAAGTGGAAAAAGTCACCAGATTCCCTTAGAAAACTCTCAATTTTAACTCTTGTTGCATGAGGAGAAACTGTATAAACTTTGAGGAACTCTGTATACAACAAATGATTTACTATGTAGGCCTTCTTGTTCATTCGGCAAACGTTGAACATGAATATATTTCTTTCTTTGTGTAAAATATTTGCATATACAGCCGGGAAGTGAGATCCAGTCACTCAAGGCCCGCACAAAGCTCAAGCTTGAGCAGGAGAAACTGCAAGAGGCTAGAAAATTCACCATGTAGACGATTTACTTTCAAAGATGTTCTTCATTTTAATTTTAAGAATAAACCTTATGCGTGAAAGAACACATCACGGGAAGCTGAATAAATCAACATCATACACTGAGACCTTCGGTTTATATTCGGGATTGCAGCTGAGTTAAGATGTACAGTACAAAATGCTGTTAACCTGTGACTGTGTCTCTGTGTTTAATCATTTAAACTAATGTTTGCTCTCCGGCAGCACTGTGAAATTAATGTGGGGGGTTTTTCATCCAGCTCACCAGCTCTGCTCTGAATATTTTAAAGGAAAGTTTGCGCCAGGTATTTTAGTAAGAAGGTGAAATGATGAACTTTTCTGTTCCTGTTTGTAACCTCATGCCTCTCCTCTCTCTTTCTGTGCTGTGTTGCAGGTGTGCTGAGCCTGCCGGAGAGTCTGAACCTGCACCGGGACCAGCAGCGCTCGGGGAGGGGCAGCGAGTGTCAGGGCTACACCCAGGCCGAGCTCCGCACGCTGGAGCAGTCGCTGCTCGCAACCAGGGTGGGCAGCATCGCAGAACTGAGTGAGTACAAGAGGTCATGATGTGAGGATTGAAACGACCGAAACTGACAAGACGTGTTCGAACGTATTACTCCTGAGGCAGAAACACGTCCTCAAGGCTAACTTACTCTTTCCAGCATACACAAGGTTACAAAAGATTCACTATACTATCGTTCCTGTTTCTTTTTATTCCTTCATAGTTTAACCAAGAAATATAAAAAGAATAAAGCAGAATTTTACAAGCAGACCCAAAGGTCCAGTGGTCGGTATTTAGTGGCGTTTGAGACCAACTGAACACTCCTCGTTTCACCCTTCCCTATGGCTGCATTAAAGGCAGAAAATGTAGAAGCCCCTCTGTAGAGCCAGTGTTTGGTTTGTCCATTCTGAGCTACCGTAGAAACATGGAGGTGCAACATGGAATACACGGAGGGAGAGATTAAAAAATGCAGATGTTAGCTCATGTTAGCTCAACACAACAAGTTTTGAGGTGATTCTACATTAATGAGCTCATGATTGTGAATATTTTATCACATTTCTGCCCTTTAATCCCCGTAAATCCTTCACACTGGACTTAAATACTACGGAAATAAAAAGATGCTGAGGTTACCGCCCTGATAAAGACGAGATAAACTGGCGAATAAATCACGATGTTGCAGAGACGTTCGTAATTCTGATTAACTTGTTAAATATTTTGAGTCACCATAAAAAAAAAAAATAAATAAAAAATCCCCATTAAATAAGGTTTTTGGAGCAGAAAAAATGAAGACAAGCTGCTGCAGAGACCTCTGACACACACACACACACATGCACACACATGCACACACACACACACACACACATGCACACACACACACACGCACACATGCACACACACACACACATGCACACAGTGTTACCGGATGACATTTAGTCGCTGACATTTTGTGTATGCAAACAAAAATGTTTGAGAAACTGATTAGAATCTACTTTCAGCTTTTGTTCTTTAGTTTATTTTTACACCTTTATCTGCACACAAGAGGATCACAGATGATACGCATTTATTTAATCATTTAGACATTTAAGAGCTTTACGGACATTGTCTTTTTAAATCACGATGTTGGATCGTACGGGGCTCAGGACTCGATGGATGCCGGTGTCGCTGTTTTTTTTTGCCCTCGGACGCTAATGTTTGATGACCGCCGCGCCGCTGTGCTTTTTATAAATGCTCCAACAATTGTCACGCACGTTAAATTTGATCTGCTCGAGGACTTATTTCCATAACCGTGTGCCAAATAGCCCCATTACAGTGAAGGAATGCACCCCCTCCCCGTCCCCTGTGGGCAGTCATGGTGGTCTGAGCCCAACCCACTGCGTCTCTACTGTCCTCTCACCCCTCTCCTCATCCATCTCCCTTCCCCCGCCGCCTCCGCCTTCGACTCGCCGCAGCCGGGAACTGTACCTTTAAATCCAAGGTCACCGCTGCCTCCGAGGCTTTTAACCTGCACTTGAAAGAAAGGGCTCCACCTTTAACTCCGACTCCCCCCATCCCCCCGTTCCTCCACCCCTGTCCTCGTCCGCTCCACAGTCACATATTAGATCATCCTGTCCCTCCCAGACATCTGCGCTGTGTGTGCTGCGTGTTTGCGTCCGTGCACAATTTGTCCCGGATGAATGTTTGTTTCGACCTCGGAGCCCACGACACGCCGGCAGGTCAATCTGCATCATTGATTAAAGGGACAATCTGCAGTCTTTTCGTGTAAACGCCGTCTCAAGCTGCTTTGTCACAGTCGTGGATGTTAAGTTAAAAGGGCGCCTCATGGAGTCAAATCAGTCTTGACCTCCACTTTTCCTTCACCACCGTCCAATCTCCTCCCAGCTGTTCTGCAGCAACTCTTTGTCTCTGTGCCCGGGCGAAGTGACACTGTACAGATGTTTTAAACTTCTCACCGAATCGCACAACAGTTTTTAAAACCTCCTCTTGTCCTGTGGTCTCCGTGTAGTACAACATAAATAAGTCTTAAAAGTCATAAAAGTTATATACAGTATGTGAATTAATAAAAAGTCAGCAAACAAAAATGTAATTTCTTTTGCCGTCTTCTACGTATGTGACGTCATAGGAGGCAGGTGACCAGTGACAGACCTTAATCATTATCTTAAATCAACATTATGTAGAAATTGTTATTTTGGTTTTGCGATTTTGGCGCCCCCTGCTGTTTTTGAGTGCAACACCACTGTCGTAATTGCAAGTCCCAGGTCTGTTACAATTTGCAAATCGATCAAAGCAGATAGAAGATTATTTCGCTGAACAAAACGTGCACATAAACTTCCTCAATAATAATAATAATACCAAAGGTTTTTTGTAAAGGGAACCATGCTGGTGCTAATTTACAGGTTAGCCTACAAAAATATATCATCCCTGCAGCTCTATTTATGGATCACAATAAGCTGCTTGCAGGAAGGACCAATCAAACCGCTGCTGACGACATGCTGATTTCCATTATGCTACAATAATGAATATAAGTTGTAGGCTATAAGATCTGGGTAGTTTAGCATGAGAAGTGATACTACTGTAGCTGAAAAGACAGAAGTTAACTAGTGGAAAGTTTGTGGGTTTGATATAATCTTTAAACCCACAATAAGTGATTTTACTATCTTTTTTTAGCTCAGGTTTGGTCTCCACCACCCATCGAGGGATATATCCCACTCTTGAGCCTCTAAACGCTCCACTATGTTCACCAGCTCGCTGCCACTCCGCTCACACTTTAAAGCCTCATTAGCATGTGTGAACAGAACGCCACACACTCGGATCAGAAGGCAGGAGAAGCAGCACAGGCTCCTGTTTGATTCCTGTTTAATGCACCGTGTGTTTGAGTCCCCGCGCTGCCTCAGCTGGGCCTCCTCACCTCCGGGGTCGGCCCGTCGAAACGCTGCCAGAGGTTAACATGTGGCTCGCCAACACGGCGGACTGCCAACCGCTCGCAGTCATTCGGTGGATTTCAGGGGCTTCTGTGGCACAATTTCCTCCACATGTTGTGTGATGTGAATAGATTGATCTACAGCAAGCGGCTCGCTGACGAACATGAGTGTGAACCTGCTCACCAACTGTATGATTATTGCATTAAGGGTGTCGCTTTTAGCATGTTCCACCATCTGCCTGTGCCGGAAACTTGGGAGCAGATTTCAAAGAACTTTTGAGGCTCATTTCAGACGCTTTCTTTTTCTAATTCATCCAAAGCAGGTGTAACAACCTGAAGGAGCAGTTTGCCTGTGATCTACACCACAGCTTGTGTGTATCAGCCTCTCTGATCTACGCAATTTAAGGATTCTTTATGCTAATAAAAAGATCAAAATTAGCAATGTTTTATGTTATTCCAGCTCCAGTGTTGGCCCAAAAACTATTAACAACACATCAGTGAGCCACACAACACAAATCATCTTTCATTACCAAATGAAAGAACACACACAGTGATTTGTTTTAAATCCAATACTGGAAAATACTTTTAGTTAGTCCAAAACAAACGCACTATTTACTCCTGTTTGAGCTATATCTGCTAAAAACTACTGTATCCAGATGTTTAAGGAAATTATTGACTCTATTAAAAAGTGAAATTACTTATTTTTGACCTCAAGAACACATTGAGGGAATGTCCTAAGATTCAGCATGATCGTCAAGTTGGACTCAAGACTGAAGTGATGAAAATTTGGTGGTTAACCCTCGACGGACGAGCCGGCACGTCCAAATCATGTGACCAAGATGCCGTAGCAGCAAAACACAGCATCAGTGAGTCTCAGTTTCAAGTTATGTGTTGATGCCGCCTTCAAACTATATACCAGTTTTTAAATTATGTTGATTGGCCAAGTAAAACCGGACTTATGATAAATAATGTACGGCACGCTTTTCCGCGAATATTGCCGTCACGTTTCTCACAAGGAAGTGTTTGCATGCAAAAAAACCTGTGTGACTCCCCCTTTACTATTGGTGGAAAAAGGTCAACGTGACCTCACAAAACACACTTTTTTTTCACCCATAACTATGACAAAAATGTACACAAATGAGGAAATTATTGCATTTTATATCAAAAATCACGATATGAAGTAAAAATGTTTCTTGCCATTATTCAGGCTAACAGTAACTCTGCCTGGTGCAAACAATAACAGATTATTACGAAGGTTCAGGACGATCTTAAGGAAGTGGAGTTATACAGAAAGTCTGTCTTGCTTCAGTTTCTTTTAGAGGTGATTTTGCAGATTATTTGGTCAGACTGCTACGGTAACGATAATCTTTACTATTCTATATCAGTCTGAGATACAAGGCCCCAATTTCCCTACAAGGACGCTGAAGATAAAATAGATTCTAGTGGTTATTACATCTCAGACGGATGGAGTGCGGTTGTTTTATGCCGAAAATTGTCCTCTCCTTAGTGCACACAAATTGAAAAACATGGTGGTCTGAGGGAAAATATAATGAACATGTTTTTACTGTTTGTACCCAACGAAGAGTGCACCGCAAAAAAAACAAACCTCCAGGGGAGAGCCGTGCTGGTTTATCTCTAAAATACAGAGATTACAAATGTGTGCAGATGCTAAAAATACAAGAACCCAGTCTGACCAGAGACATTTGCAGTGATCTGCTAATGCACCGCGCTGGTTTCATGTACGTTCGTTAACAGCGGCTTTCATTTCCATCGTAATCAGGTGCTAAATGTGCAACCTTGAAACACAAATATGAAAATGCACAGTCCTGTTCAAGGACACATAGAAAGAAAAAGGCTTAGAAATATGCAAATGCTCCTCTGTGTTTAAATATGTATACCAATCTAGCAAATAACATGTGTCATGATATCTATGACTGGTGCTCAGGTCTAGCATCTGTTCAGGTGAATTTTTACGCTTCATAAAATATAGATTGTGTTTATTTCAACTAGAAAACGTTTGTGTTTTGTCCCAGTGTTGTTTTGCGTATCAGACCTTTCTCTCAGCTGCTCACGTGGATTTTGGCAACTCGACGGCAAGAATCAAAAATGACTCTCTTACTCACAGAACTGCGGTGCTGCGAGAGTCAGTCGAGTATTTGAAACACAGAATCGCTTTTATTGCCATGTAAATGTACGCATATGGGTATGAGTTTCCTGTGGTCTGTCGCTGCAAAACAACAAACAATACTAAAAATACTTAAAAGACATTGTAAAACCATAACAATATAAAAAGAGTGTGACCGATTTTAATGCGTCAGTCCTGTTTTTTTTAATCTCACTGATATCAGCCGGCTGACTTCATCCTGCTCTCTCTGGTTTCACACCGTGTCAGAGCTGAATTTAGTCTCCGCTAATCCACTCTGAACATCTACGAACACTGCGTCACATTAAAAAAAACAAAAACTTTCAAGTCATCTTGAACTAATTTTAACTGTTTGTGAGAGCAGCTTGGCAGAGAGACGCTGAGATGTTCATGTGAGTCGCTCTGATGGTGAGACCAGAATAGTTGAGTGTTTTAAATAAATACTGTAATTACTGCAGAGCCTGAGGGCAACAGATTTCCTGTTGTCGCATGTTAGAAATCAGGTTATCGAAAAACAAAATCAGTGTCAGTGAACGCATCACACGTTGCGTTCAATGTTTAATGCAGAGACGAGGCTGATGGAGGCTTCTCGCCGGTCGCCTGGTTGATTCACGGTAATTACGCTAATGTTCATAATGAGAAATGACGTTCTAATGATACGTTAATAAAAGTGTTACACGCGCCACCTCTAACATCACAGCGGAGACCTTCAGCGAGCAGACGACAGGAAGCAGGCGCTTCACGGTCAGACGGGCGGCGTCCCGCGGCATCGAACCTGCTCCGTGTCAACTTATTCAAATTGTTTAAATTGGAATCAATTTTGAGCCATTAGCTCGATGTTTGAAGAATAAACAAGATCGCCTGAAAGAGAAGTGGCCGTCCGTGAGGGCAATTTCACAGCCGGCTTGTTTGGTAATTAATAGATAATAGAAGAGGCTGTTGAAGAGCAACATTCATCTCTACGTCCATAAATTCATTCTCTTGAGGTGGAGAAATAAGTCTTTTGTCTCCGAGGTCGCCATTATCTGCAGCGCTCGTATGTCATGTCTTTGTCAGGAGCGAGGAGGGATCGCCGATGGCAGATCTGGGCAGCCGATGCTCCGGGAGAACTTTTCTTCTCCCTTCCTGTGAGGCGTATAGGAATCTGTAGGCGCTGAAACGGACATATTGTGACCAGGTGTGACAGAGGGAGGCAGTTCGGCTGCCCGGCGGGTCAGAGAGCAGCCGCTGGGCAAATAAACGCTGTAATGTAATACAGTGCAGGCCTCTAACAATGGGGCCCTCCATTCCTGCGGCTGGGTGTGTCTGCAACACAGCGGAAGGCGAATATTCCCAGTTTGTGTTGAGGTTGGAGCGGATTTGATGTTTTGGGATCAAATTCACACTCATGAAGGATCCACAAGAAGTAATTCTCCCTGATTCGCTGTTCGCTTCCCGTCAGTCGGATCGATTTTGCCCCTTTCACACCGGGAACAAACCCAAAAAACATCCACTAACTGGTGGCTTTTTGTCTTTGGGTGTGACAGGAAACAATCGGCTTTCGTTCACAGACCAGACGACTCTGCAGTTTATCGGATGCAGCTTCGATTGCCGGCGTTTGAAATTGGACACATGGGTGGACACGCTAATTTGAGCCCCTTATCCCAAAAAAGAACTCCTGCATGTATGTGCTGATTGTGTTTTGATAATAGTAGTTCTGCTACTTCCTGCAGCTGCTGCTTCATGAATGGCAGCGCTTCAACAAGACAACAGCGGTTTTTGACAGCAAATCAATTTCCACAGTGAGAAAACGAAACAAGGCGCAGTTAGCCGCTCTCCTCCAACTCCTCGGCAAGCTAACCATCTGTACCGTGTGCAGCCGCTGTGTGCGAGGTGAAGTCAGGTTCTTCCTTTATTAGAATAATGTGAGTTTGTTGTGCTGCACTGTAAACAGACGCAGCAGCTCTGCAGCACAGCTTCTGTTGTGTTTCCCGACAGCTCGGGATCGTTTGCCGCACCGAGGCAACCAGGACCAAAAAAAAAAAAAACTTCATGCGCCAAATTGTCACCTTGTCTTCTTTTCACCTCATTGTCATTAAAGAGTTCGGTGACACTGCAGTGTGTTCGGTGTTTATTACAGCGCCGTGCTCTTCTAGACATTCAGGCATCGCTCGCTCTGTATTTTCCCGGCTTGACAATAACCGGCATGAAATATGAGTCATTGTGTATTCCACTGTGCTTGGGCAGAGAGGGAGAGGGCTTCTTTTTCTTCAGGGCTGAGTGGGTTTCACAAATTGAGGAATCCCTCTCTGACTGCAGAGTTGCACACTGGTTTTGAAAAGGGAACAGAAAATTACCCGGCGACGGGAGGTTGTTTCTCTTTTTCCAGGAATTGCTTCCTCTCTACGTTTCTGCCCTGTAAACAAGCATTATTCTCGTGATGAATCATTATTAAAAAAAATATCCCCTCATCTTCTCCCAAGATTTCATTAACGTCACCCATTTTTCTTTTCGAAGCCGTGACTCAGACCACCTTCCCGTCGTCTCCGCTCCATTATCCCGCGCTCGCCAATCCGAAGCTGAGATAATGGCTTCGCTGGGGCCGAGGAGATTCGCGGGTGAAGGTGTCGCGTTTCACCTCGAGACCGTCCGTGCTATTCTCGTTTTTCATTATATTAGAGTTAAAATACTTCTGCTGCTTCGCCATGCATCATCTTCTGCTAATCTCATACAGTCTGACCTACTTCTCAGCGCGGGTGATAGGCGAGGACGACGGAGAGAAATGAGTCAGTCAGACTTATTTTCTTATAAGTTGATAAAAGCTCATAAAAAAAAAAACAGCACCCAGGCAGTAAACAGGATAATGCCGTTTTAAGTATAAGCTTGGATTTCTGTTACATTTTTTCCCGTTTGGCCCTCGCGTCCTCCTCAGTGTCTCTCTAATGGACACGTCAAAGCAGATCTGGACGCGTCGGGAAAGGTTCCCGCTGTCATTTTGTCTCCTCCGCTTCACTCTCCCCGTCCTCTCAGATGTCTGCAGTGCCATTCACTCCCTCACGTCTGTCCGTCTCAGAGAAAAAAAAAATAAAGAAGAAAGAAATGTTGACTTGGCTCTAAAAGAGGGGCGCCTGGCTCATTCAGCCACTGGAACGGGGTGCCGCCATTTTCCTTATCTGTCCCGCAGCACCTTTAGGAGGACAGCGAGGGCATGCTGACACAAACAGCCCTCCTCGCAATCCTCCAGACGGAACACAACACACACCTCTTCTTCTCGCAACAAAAGGCACTCGCTGGAAAATCTTGTAGGCCGTTGCTGCACGCCGCAGTAATTACGCGACGCTGGATTCATTATTGTGTAATGGTTTAACGTCCCTCGACACCTGCCACAGAATACCGCTCGCTCGTAGCTCGCTCAGCGCAGCCGAAGAAGATTAGAATATCGATTAAAGAGACGCTTGACGGGATAACTTGAGCATCTTTCAAAAGGAAGATGTAAAAGCTCGTTTTCTGTGGCCAAACCGCCCGGACTCATGGGATCGTCAGATGTTTAGTGGCTGAAGCTTAAAAGCACTTTTGATCATTTCAAGGTCACAAGAGATTCAAGCGAGCAAAATACGGATAAAAGTAAATGTGACTATATTCCATCTACTTACACCTACTTTTAAAAGACAGGATTCAAACACAGGAGGGAACTGTTCAGTGAGGACTTCCCAGAATGTTAAACTCACGTAGCTTTGGTTATTAGCAGGTCAAAGTTCATCTGTGCAGCCGTAGTTATTACAGGTACATGATGTTTAAACCCTCATAACTCTCCAAATATTCTAAGAACATAAACATTTACTATGTACTATCCACATATGATGTCAATACTTCAAGGTTACCTCACATTGAAATATAGTCATTTAAATGCTGTTGAATAAACAGCTCTGTATTACTGACGTGTTCAAAGAAAACTGGACTTCCCACCAAGCGAATGTGAGCTAGCCAGCACGCTAAGCTGATAACATTGGAAACATTCGGACATGAAGTCCGTACGCGTCCAGCTGTAAATACACTGTGAGTACAATCCTCAGTAAGGACACACGTATCAGCATTGCCTTCCTGGACTTGTTATTAACCTTCCGTCTTCAAAAACTTCACTGTGTGCCCTTGTTCTCCTCCATCATCCATCGACATCATTTCTGAAAGCTGGTGCACAATTACAACACAACAAAGGAGAGCAAGGACGGGACGGTGGATTGAGATCTCAGCAGTTTCCTTGCCAACTGAGAACGCATCACATGGGAAGTTGTCTGGCAAGCGGCTCACGGTGGAGGAAAAAAAAAACGAAAAACGAAGGAGAGCCAAAGATTCGCTTAAAGACAGATCCATCACAGCCAAACAAACTGTGTACAATCTGTGTTTTACAGAATCAGAACAGCTCGAACAAAGGTGATTACACAACGTCAGACGCTGGAGGATACTCTCTCGTCATGATCTCGAGAGGTTCACTGACTGAGCACTCTCGAGTTTAATCACCGCCGTCCTGCTGTTATTGGAAATTAAGCGGGGATTACTTTGTTTCCTGTTTGTGGAGAAGGTCAGCGCCTCCGTTTACGCCTCCCGTCGACATTTGATCGTTGCTACGCTGCCGCTCAGCGCGAGTCTTGGACTCTAATTAAAGCCCATTGAACGTGTTGCATTTCCAATGAGGCGGACCGCGGCGGCATGTGTAATCGTTCAAGTGTGTGACACCTCTTCAGAGAGGTACAGCACCCACAGGCAGATGTTCTTCATTAATAATTATGACCCATCAGTCTGACTCGTGCGGGCTGAAGAAACCCGAGCCCGCTCTTCTTCGGCGGCTGAAGTTATCCGTGGTTAACATCCACTTTGCACCCAAAGTCCCGCCGCCGTGAGACGGACTTCACACCGCCGACTCTCCGGCGGTGCTGCCGGGAGATAATGCACACTCTCTAATTGAGTGTTTTGGACTGAGCCCAGAAGGCTAATGGAAGTTTTTGGGGTAATAAGGCGGTGAATTGAACAGGCTGCTCTTGGTTCTCACCTCACTGTTTCCAGGGGGGGAAAAAAAAGAAAAAAGCAGCTGTTTGGAGACAAATCGCGACAACTGTTCGCAGCGGCGCTCTGATGAAAGGGGACTTCACAAAATGGCCTAATAGCTTGTTGGTATTTTGACTGAACTTCTCTCATCAAGGGCTGTATTATTCTCCACGCAAGCCTGTTCATCACTGACTCATTATTCAACGCACTGGAGCTTTAATACGACGTTATTGTGAGACTCAAATGAGGTAGGATTAAGACCAGGCGGTTATATGGAGTGTGTGCATTTGATCATTTCAAGGTCAGGAGAGATTTAAACAAGCTAAACATGGATGAAGGTGAATGTTTTTAGACTTCGAGGATATCAAGAAGAACGATTCAAGCCGGATTTAGACGTAAAAAAACAGACCGCCTGGCGAGTTGTCGGGTCTGTTACGACTCTCTCCACACTCCAGCTGTGGACTCATTAAGTGTACATATTCTGCTGTATAGTTTGGAGTTATAACTCCTTATTTCTTCCACCAGCACACCTATTTTTACATAAAGTACTTTTTGATTCTGTTTGCTGCCCCGCTCTAGTTAGCAGCAGGTAGTAATCTCTGGCCGTACAGTAATTTAGAAGCAAGTCCTCTTAAAACAAAAAAAGAAAAAAAAGGGAGAACAACAATAAGCCCACAGTCTGAAATATGAATGGTGCGGTACAATTTGAACACAGCGGATAATCAAGACCACACGTAGAAGACGTTATTTATTAGACACTGCAGCAGTCTGCAGTAGTGCGTCTGCAGATCCGCACAGAAGAGCCATTAAAGTCCCTAAAAGAGCCATTAGACAGAATAAAGTGGCATCCATTTAGAAGTCCCCTCCTGTGAGTCGCAGGAAAGATGATGACAGTAGAGCGGGAGAGACAGTTTGTGTAATCTCCTGCTCCATTTCCACAAACTGGAGAATGTCTGCAAAGAAATCTAAAGGCTGGGGATGATGAGATGCAATAAAGCCACGCGGCGCAGAAACATCTCCAGAGTGAGGGGACGTCATGATCAAGGGGGGTCTCGTGTTATTTTTACATGATAGCCGTTAATGAACTTATTCCAGGGATCCCTGAGACGTTTACAAATGAGCCGTCGAAGCTTCTTTTTCGAGGTCGGCGCACTCGCAGGGGTTTCTGCTCAGTCATCAGTCCGGCTGGCTGCAGCACGACGTAATGATCGGAAAGGAAGAGTTGTGATGGTGTCTGCAGCCCCAGACACAGAAACAATGCAGGAACAAACACCTTAAACAGGGTTTCATCATAGTTTGCAGCATGTTGCATCACTGGTCCTTGTTACAGATCGTTAGTCAGTGTCCTTCTGAGAGGACGGGGGGGTAAAAGAGCGACCCTGAAAGGTTTGACCCGCCGTAAATTAACACACGAAGAAGAAAACGGAGATCTAGCCCACTGGATCTTTGCACTTCTAAACTAATTTAATATTTTTTCCATGCGGGGTGAACATTTGTTATTCAAAACTAGGCTAAATATTAAAGGAATTGTTCTCGAGGCGTCCCGGGGTGAAACAGATGCTGCCTTCAAGTGTTCTCTTTTAAGTGCCGGCCTCCGGAGATGCAGGACTCTGTGGTGCGGTACGCGAGTTAGAAAACTGAGAATTACCCAAGTTTTATTTTAGTCACTGTAAAGGAACATTTAAAGCTGCAGCGACTGATATTTAGGGGCACAGAACTACAGAGCTGATCGATCGAGTCTGATCCATTTTAGTGGATCTGTGGACACACACACCTGAAGTTAACCACCACACAAACACCCACCTACTCGTTGATCACATGCCAAAATATTAAAACACTGAAAACAGCTAACCTTCAGTTCAGGCCTTCGCTTTCTTTTACGATTTAAAATCTGATTCTTCCAATAGAACCTTCCAATAGATCCAGTACTGACAGTGAAATCAGCTGTTTTATGGGAGTTGCGAGGCTAAAAGAAAACCAGCGACTGGTTTATAGGGAATGGAGAAAAGGTCAGGAATAGTGTGACATTGGCCACTCTGTCATATTGGCTCTGAAGCCTGCAGCTCCTCCTGGGAACTTGATGTTAGTCCAACGTTCTCTCTCCACTTTTAGCTGTTTCTGATCTGCATCAGCTCCAGGAAACATCTTCGGCTGAGGAAACAGACGTCACACAGCAAGAGGATCTCTTGAAGTTAATGGGTGATATTCTCAGCATCTTCTTTGTTCCACCTGAACCAGTGAATTCTCCATTTCTTTCATATTTTCTTCTTCTTTATTCTCATACTTCCTGCGATGGTGATTCATGTGAGCATGCCTTGGGAGTATTATATATTTTTTAGCTTCAGTATAATGGCTAGAACATCGCTCTTACATATGTTGCTTCAAAACGAGTGTGCTTCATATGCAGCAGGGCACTTTATTTTTGGTACCAGTGGGGGTCTTTTCTCCTTTACACCTTTGCAGATGGTGCGCCGCTGTTTGCTGCATATTTTTACCCTTTTATTTCACTCCTGTTTGGCTCACAGGTCGACTCCAGATGGCCTCTTGATTGCATCCTCACTATATTTTACTGTAAAAGTGCGACTTTGGATCTTAAAAAACCGCTGAGCTGAGAGTCTTAAAACCAGCCCTTGTTCTGTATCTGCCGGCGAATCATCCGTCTTTTCAAACGGGGACGGTTTCTCGCCGGCCCTACTTCACATTTGCCCACTGGTGATTAATTCCCACTCGAGCGGCGATGGTAAAACTATCTGCTATAGTTCTGTGTTGATGATGACATGTCCTGTAATTGAATGTGATTAATAGTTGCCATGGAATTGCTAATGTGCCCCGAAGGCGGAGCTCTGAGTCGGTCGTATTACCAAGTGATGATTAAATGTCCTCAGCTGTGCCCTCGGGGAGCGACAGGCCGTGACAGCGTGTCGGAGGACACTGGAGGAATCTTCCGTCTCAGTCGTCCATTAGGGAGCACAACAGTTGTCTAGACGCGATAATCTCAGGTCACATTTGATAAGAAGTCACTTTGTCTGCTCGAATTACGGGCTTACGGGCTTGCTGACTATTAATTCAGTTAAGGGCAATTTGCTTTCAAACACTTGAATCACAGCTGGTCAAGTGGTGTGTTCAATTATCCCTAATACCAGCCAGAGTCTTAATTAATCTCAAAATATGCCGAGTCCAGCACCCTGAAGGGACGAGCCATGTGTGTGATCCTCAACAGGTTCAGACGATGCAGGACGATGTTAATTTGGTCAGTTTAACATTGATGACCATTTTCTCTTAAGCAGAAAAAGAAACATTCCAGGCTCAACATGAGGTGACATCCATGTTGATTAAAAGCAACTGTAATCTTTATTCTTTGTTTTAGTGTTTCCATGTACCTGAGCATCATCTTGTAAAGTTTAATGGCTACATTTTTCAAAAACAGTCATGGATGTCTTGAGGAGAACTGGATCCAAATGAGCCAGAGATAAGAAAAGTCCTGACAAAGCTGTTCTTATGTTCTGGTTAGGTTTAGGAAAAGATCATGTTTTGGTTTAAGGTGACAGCTTTCTCCACCACAAACAAGATCTTCTTAAAAGCACCCGTTTCTGTTGCCGCGAACTCGACTGGGAATGTCTGATGTCAAATATATATAAATTTTTTGGCACCATGAACATGCTCTGACATTGTCTAAAGGTCTCCTTAAAGAAATCCAGTAGTTTCACACATAAAAATCTTGAAACACATTGTTCAAAGTGCCTTTTGGGACTGTTAATATACTTAAGTGGCCTGCAGAAATAAAGTGAATGTGTGGGAAACACCAAGTTTTAATACTGGATCAAATCGCAGAGCGTAATAATTCCCTGACTCAGCAGTTCCCCTCTGCTCTACTGAGCATTTTAGCAGCTTTTAGCTCATTGTTTTGATTCACAGTAGCATTAAGATTGGTTCAAGTGATAGCATAATATTCAGTAATATAGTGGGATGTGATGCAAGCATGTCAACCTGTAGACAACTTCAACCTATTAGTCTAATTGACTTGGTCATTTTGAGGTGATTTTACAGTGTAATTATTTCCCTCCTTACTTCACACAATGGCACCAAAAGCAACTGAAATGGTGTTTACCTCCTCGATGGCCCCAACAGTAACATTTATATCTGCTTGATCTGGATTTTTGTGAGGATCCGCATCAGATTATACCGCACACATGAGGACCCATTCATTAATCCCTGAGACTTTAAATGCTGGAAAACATCCCAACTCCCAATGTAAAGAAACATTTTGTTGGTCTTGGCCATTCCTGTGTCTCTTGAGGCAGACCCTATGATACCTGATGATATAGCAGTTTAATTTGGTCTAACTTTAACAATTATGGGCTACTTGTATTTGTGCAGCCAGCCAACAGCAAAAACAAAACAATACTTTTTGTTCCCCCCCTCCAGAGATGCAGCTCTGCCAAAGAGAGTAAATTGGCTGTTGCTTTGGCAACTTTGGCTCAGTGCTGTGCAAATCCTCTCTCCCACAGCTCTCAGTGAATCCTCGGCTGCAGCAGACAGATGTTTTTTAGACAAAAACCTCTAAAACTCCACTGCACCCTGCTCATTAGAAAACGACAGACAGAGTTAGCAACTAGCTGGTGAACTTAGCTCAGAATTTAGCAGCTAATAAAGCTAGATGTTTTCCTCAGGAGATGGTGGAGACCAAACACGGAGCAAAAAGAGGCTGAATATTCAACTTTATCATCTTGTTGAAATATTTTTCTGTGTTTAATGTTTATGCCAGCTATTTCAATTTTATTTTCACACAAGCAGCTTCAAAAACATCCAAAGTGGTTGAAAGTGTCTTTAAGATTCGAGAGTCAGTCGATTGCACTTCAGTAATTAAGGCTACAGGAATAAATATTCATAGATATAATTTTTGAGAACTTTTGGAGTGTTTGTTTTGCACCTGGCATTTCCCCAGAGCCCCAACTGGATGTGCGTTGATCACCATGAAGCTCAGAGAAACTTTATTTTCAACATACTCCAGTCGCTCCTGACGGCCGGCTCGATTTGTATATAATCACATGTTGACCTTGTCCGAGTTTGGAGTGTTTTCCTGAAAGTTATCGATCAAATTCAAAGGATGGTGTCCAGATGCAAAAGAGACCTGACGCATCATTAAAGAGTGCTGTCGAAAGACAAAATGATCCCAAATGCTGCCGCGCATCTCATCCATCTCATAACGATTTTCCTCTTTTGATGGATTCAGGCGGTCCCTTTCCCAGAAGGGCCTCCATGCTGAGCACCCAAACACTATCACAACTCCCATTAATTATTTCCACTACCTCTTCTCTAATTTTGCACCACATGGATGAGGAATAAACTGGAGAAAAACAACGAATCTTTGCAGAAAATACAGAACTTAAAGGATAAAAATCAGCCAAAGTTGGTGCAGATTAATTATAGCAACAGAGGCAAAAAGTAAAATTACAAATACCGAGCAAGTCAGCATAATAACAGTTTTTTATTTTCACTCCTTTAGACCTTAATTACAAGAAACAAACCCTGACATCATCGCTGAAATACTTCACTGTTGTCTCACCGACAGTTGGTGTTATTGGGAGCCTTATGTAGCAAAACAATAATCATACATTTAATTACTTTACAAAGCATGTAATTGGCCTGGTAATTAGTTTGGGGTCGTTTGGCTTTCTTTTTTTTTCTCACGCAGTAAGAATTCACTGCGCTTAAATCACTCTCCATCAAATACAACCATTCCAAGAGCAATAAATCAAACACTCTCCCTGTGGCTTCATGTTATGAAAACATAATTACACTGTGCTGTATTGTACCTGTTGCAAGAGAAGTCCATTTATAGATCAAAAGGTATATACTGTGAAGTGAAGTATGTAATGGAACGAGCAGAGAGATCTTAATCTGCCGTCATGGAGAAGAGAGAACAACCATTAAAGCCTCTGAGGTGTTGACATGTAGAAAGTGTCTGAGCGTTTTTTCTGGAGTCAGAGGTGAGAAGAGTTTATCTCCAATGACTCGGTAGGTTGGAATTATTAGCTACATGGAAACATCAAAACAAACCATTTGCTCTTATGTATTGACCAGAAGACGAAGAAGACATCACTCCCTTTTATTTTGAACTACGTCTAACTATAAAGGAAGTCTGTCTTTCTCTGGAAACCTTCATTCGACACACAGACACCACTTACACACAATGTCATGGCTAAGCAGACTTAAACAAAATGGCATTCAGCGTGATGCTACAACTTGCTGTGGTGAGAGAATCAAAAACTAAAGCAGAAGGTTAAACAAATGATCATCTATTCTTCAGTGAGAACTTGATGTTGATGATTTTAACTTACTGTCAACAGTCGTATGCTAGCTAACGTAAGCCTCTCTCATTGGTTGTCATGGTCCGAAAAGCACTCATGTAATCGTCCAGATTGTAAAGGAGACATATAATGCTCAATTTCAGGTTCATAATTTTATTTTGGGTTACTACTAGAAGACGTTTACATGCTTTAATGCTCAAAAACAAATCAGTTTGATCAAACTCACAGCTCAGTTTAAGTCCCTGTCTCTTCTTCCTGTTCTCTGTTTTAATTTGGTCAGGATAAATTATTATATTATTAACAACAATTTACAACAATTTGAGATGTTTTGCACTACAGCAGACAGAAAGTTTTGTAACAACACTATACTATAAGTCAAAGTGACGACAGTCAACAGCAGCAAGTAGATGAAGAGGGAGAGAAAATCCCCAGACTTCCTTATAAAATTACTCAATTTTATGAGTTTTGAGTCAGGAGAAACTCTATAGAATTCATAAAATACTGCCTATGACAAATACTTAAGTATCTAGTTCCTCTTGAAATTTCAGCTAATGTTACACATTAAGTTCAGTCTTTCTTTGTGTTACAAACACTGTGTCCTGCCCAGAGATGTATGTGTTTATTTACATATAGAGCAGGGAAGTAAAATCACACTTTTTTCCCAATTTATGGTTTATATAACACATCACCTGTATCCATGAATATAGGTTGGCCCGATGAGCCTGCTGCCAAGCTAGCATTAGCATTTAGCTCCACTGTGCCAACATACAGCATCACAGAGCTGTCAGCACGTCTGTGGTTTTGTTTTTGTGGAGTCGGGGGTGAAAAGAGTTTATTTTATCTTTAATTACTCGATGCATTGAAATTATTAGCATTGGTGAAAGCACTCATCCCATTACCGACCTCGCTCATTGTGCGTCGGTTGTAATGTTGCAGAGAAAGACACAATAATTAGATGTTGTAGCCGCTGTGACAGAAAATAAAAGTGTTGACATCTCATTATAGAGGGGAGATTCTGCTCCGTGGTGTTTCACCATGTTTTTCGCTGGGAATAGGGAACAAAGTTTGGTTCCGTAATGAGTCCTTCCAAGAGGACAGGAAGGACTTGGCTGGAAGAAAAGGAATACACTAAGCTGTCCCCTGTGATTAATTCAAATGAGATGAAGCATGAACCCCATAGGAGTGTTGCTTGGATAATTACAGCAAAGGAGACGGGGAGCGAGTGTTGTCCTGCTGACAAAACCAAAGTCACAAGAACAATTAATGAAGTAAAGAGAGCTCGACGATCAGCGCCGGCGCTGGACCGAGACAGCCGTGTTTTGGACTATTTGCATGTTGCTGCTTCTAATGTTTGTTGTGGTGGAAAAACAACATGCGGTTTGTTATTTATGGACACTGTGTGAATTCGAAGTCTGCAAACCCTGGAGGGAGCATCGTCAGTTCTTGGAGTTCTGTTCTGTCTCATGAGCTGCTGTTGTTGTATTGTTTCCCTGTAAATGCATATTTCTGTCGTATTCGTTTTATCTCCTTAATGTCTGATGTCCCCTCTTTATGTTCCGGCCTGTAGCACACTGCGTAGACTCACAGTGAGCAGCGAGGGGACTTCCGAGTCCCCGGAGTAGAAAGGCTTTCTGTGCTGAATGGATCCACCTGATTAAGGTTTCAAAACGCTGCCGAGCTCCACACGAGCGCGGTAAACAGCCGAGCAGCCGTTTATATCTGTAATCACTGCAGAGCGTCAGGTAATGAATGTTTTGCTCATAACGATTCATGTATCGATTTGTTTTTGTTACAAAATAGTAAAAAATTACATATTCAGCTGCTTCTTGTGTTCCTGGGAGTTCACGTCACAATTATATCGTACAGAGAAAATCAATAAATCGGAAAATTCCACATTAATCAATCAACAAAACTGTTGTTGATGAATTATCCAAACATGTTGTACTACAGTACCCGCAATACACAGTTTTGTACAATTCATGAATCATTTCACATACTAGTTACTTTGCTGATTATAATCATCAGAGCCAAAATATGAAGATTGAATTCAATAATTGTCTCGGCTTATAATCAGTTGTTGAATACTCATATAACATACATATATTTTACTTTTACGCGCACTTGTGTTACTTGAGTACATTTAATATTAAATACTTTTACTGAAGTACTATTTATTTAGGTGACTTTCACTTTTACCAAAGTAATGATTTAACATCTATTATTATCTATTATTTTACTTAAGTGCGAGTTTTGGGCACTGAAAATCAGCATCGTCCTTCAAAACACGTCTCTAACTTTCCCCCTGAACATCTCATACATTTGTTTTTATTGTTTCTATCCTCCAAAAACTTTACAGATCACAGCTGCAAGAGAGTTTTCAGTCTACCTACATCATAAAATGAAGAAAATTTACACCTACAATACTCCCTCAGACCCCCTTTCAGTTCAACTGCTCTCCCCACCTGAAACCCTCCTACCAACCCCCGAACATTGAAAGGTCTGATAATAATAGGAAGAAGAAGAAGAAGAAGAAAATAGATAAAGATAAAACCAATAATATCTGACTGCTGTATCTCAGCTGTAATAATGGGTCGTCCTATCTCTGCTGCACATCGCTCCTCTGTGAGTGCCAGGATCTGTGTCATGGTTGGTAAATGGTCTCCACGTTTCCTCAAATTTGGCCTAAACCTTCCAAATATTACCCTTACTTCAACTGTTAGTCCCTCAAAGTCGACGAAGCCTGAGAGTTGAGTCTTATCAGGGTTTTTTTTTGGGCCCCTGCTGCACTAAGTAACCATACAGCACCTCATCATGTCTGTCGAACACGTCGTACCTGGAGATTAGAGTCTTATCCCGCAGAGTAACGGCCCTTTTTTTATCAGTTGTATCTTGATATATTTAATTCTTTCTGGATAAGTATCTCTGAGGCCGCCCCGCCTCCTGCAGCCCGCTCTGTGAGCATCGCTCTCTGTTTACGTCTGCCTGCCTGTGAACTCTGTCAGGGGCCTTTACTCTGACAGATGGAGAACCTTGGGCGCAGACTCACCGTGTCATTCTGTCGGAGGAGAGAGGTTTCAAGACAGGCCAGCTTTTCCTCAGACGGAGTATTTTTGGAACAAACAATCAAAGATCAAACAAGAGAGTGTGTGCATGTGTGTGTGTGTGTGTGTTTGTGTGTGTGTGTGTGTGTGTGTGTGTGTGTGTGTGTGTGTGTGTTTACTCTTGCACTGCAGACAATGTTTTATTCAGATATAAAGAGTCAGAGGGTGCATGAACTCAGATTCTGGTGCTGCAGCTCCTTCGGTGAAAACATCCAGCCGTCCAAGAAAGCAGGTGAATAATTAGATCAATATAGATATTCATTTTTTCGGAGGAATTCCACCCCGCAGGTGTTTTTTTTTTTCCGTTCGGAGCAACGTCGTTATTCTTAAATGCATCACTAATGACCTCGTCGATAAGCTGCTGTGAAGTTGTCAAAATTCCTTTATCAGAGACTTATGGCTCTCTAAATGTCAGCGCTGGATATCAGCCTGTGCAGCGCACGTATTTGAAATTCACACCACCTCTGGTGTCGGAAAACGATTAGAATTGTAAAATTTCTCCTGACTTTCATTCGTTGCCCGCCCCTGCTGCGTATAGACTCAGCTTGAAATTGGTTCATAGTCAAAACAATCGACCACATTTATCATGGAAGAGGCCCCGAAAATGTATTCTTTAGCCTAGAATAAAAGTTTGTTCAATCTCTGTGGTGGGTGTCGTTTTTACAGAAAAGCTGCTTCATGTGAGTCCTCGGGATCTTCTGATGAATATTTCATGATTTTCAGTGAACAGCTAATGTTAAAACTGCAGAGAAATGTTGAGTTATGTCTCTTCAAACACACACACACTTTCGAAATTCCCATCTTTACTCAAATTTTTAATCAAAAACCGAGTGTGTGTGAAAAGATTTTAGTCACACAATATGACCGACAGATGATTCCAGCTTGGTGCGGTTTGAATCTTGTTCGCATTAATATGCTGGCCATCATTTTTATCAGTTATGATAACATCTGGGAACGTGACAGCCGGGTTGCAGACCTCTGAATCATCGCCCAGTGTGTCAAACAGATGGTGTTGTGCCCACTGACAAAACCCACCGAGCTCTGTAGGCAGCATTAAGAATGAAGGCGTCATCCTCCTACATACAGTAGGAAGAAAACATGCATGAGAGAAATGACTGAAAGAAGCATGGAGGAGACTGACACAGATTGACCGCCAACTCGCTCACAGATGCCTGATTAATTTCATCAAGATCCATGATGAGAAATTAACGAAATTGTAAAACAAAACAACAACAACAAAAAAAACGCCCAACCTCACAAATGTTAAAGAAGAAGATGAAGAATTCCTGGATCCGAACAGATCTGTACCAAAAGTTAATGGGCTTTATTCTGGGCCGAGACCATTCCTCCCTCCAAGTTTCGTGGAAATCCAATCAGTACATTTTGTGTAAACCTGCCTACAAACCAACAAACAGACACAAGTAAAGACGTATCCTTTCTAAAAAGTTTGACATTTTGCCTTTTTTGCTTTCTGTTGGACAGTTACATTCCTGTAGCTGTCTATTGAATATAAAACCAAAGCCAGGAGAAGATTAGCTTAGCTTAGCTTAGCACAAAGTCTGGAAATAATGGGAAAATCGCTAGCCAGGCTTTGTCCAAAGACAACAAAATAGTCTTTTTGCCGCCCAAAATCACCTGGGATTCTGCAAATGTCAATCAACGACAGGGATGTTTTGTTTGTATTTTGATATATATACTAGATGTGGGAAAAGAAATCACTTATTCTTTGAATATAACATTTTAGTCCTGTCTCGTCAACAAAAGCAAAACATACATTTTGTCATCGTTGTTTTCGTCATGAAAAAAAGGATCGTTGACGAACATTTTCCATCACAGTTAACTATAACGAAATTACCGCTTGGTTAGGATAAGAAAAATATCATTCTTTAGCCTGAAATACCAAAACACGACTGGAAATATCCTGAGGTGTCCCTACAGACAGCGGTTAAAGCGACAAGACCCATCGTCTAAATAATCTGAATTATCCTTTAATAATTACAAAGTGAATATCGGCTACTATCACTGTTCTAACCTGCTTTCCGGACTCATTTGACATTTAGAACACACGCCTGCACACTGACACACATATTGTATTATTATTTTATCTTTTTTGATGACTCGCTCGATGGTCATGTTAGTTTAACGAGGTTGGGGGGAAAAAAAGAGAAAAATATAAAAGCTGAAGGTGAAATGATGAAAAAAAGAGTAAGAGCTCAGACCGCTAAGTGATGAGAGAGACAAGATGTGCGTAAGATTTAATTTCAAGGCAGCAATTTCCCACTCGGCGAGGACTGTGCGGGCACATGTGCATGACTAAATGTACGGTGAATCAGAGGGAGTCTGAGTGAGGGAGTGTGTCTCAGCTTCATCACAGAAGTGCTGCGAGTACTCACATGTCAAAGGAGTGCTGCACAAATTGGATTTTTACTCCGAGCAGAGAAATGCGTAGGACTTTTGTTATAATGACTCGATGTTTCCTCAGCGCAGTGCACGTTATTATTTCATCTTTAAAGGAGCAATTTGTCAAATATAGCCAGAGTTCAGTTTAAAACGTGTGTGTGAAGAAAAACTGTGTTGATGTCTTTTAAAGTTAGCATGCTAACAGCTAACCCCGGCCCCTCGAGCTGACAGATAAATGCAAGTTTGTGATTTAGATGAACAAAATTAACCCATAAAATGTAAAGATATTATGTATTTTTACATGTATTTGCCTTTTAAACAGAAAAAAAACAGCCATACACCATCTGAATTCTCGTTTTTTCTTTTGAAACGAACTTAATTCCTCCATTCACTCATCCAAAAAACATATTTAACTACAATGAAATAAACCTCACCAACTCCATCATGGTTAGCTTTGCTTAGCTTAGCTTCATGCCTGACTTATCTACTTGCTAATGGCAGCTAATCACTACAGACAGGTCTAGATAAAGGTTGATATTGAAATCGACACCTCTCTCATATTTGTATTATGAAGCCAGAGCCAGGAGATGATTAGCCTAGCTTAGCACAAAGACTGTAAACGAGGGGAAACAGCTAGCCTGGCTAACTCTCTCTAATTAACAGGTTTTGCCTTGTTAGTCATAAAAATTAGAATTTGCCACTTTACAGATGTTATATGCTAGTTGTCTCCAGTCTTTGTGCTAAGCTAAGCTAACCAGCTTCCAAGCTACAGCTTCATCAGTGTTCAGCTTCATCCTGTCCCATAAAACTACTTTTTACCACAAGAGTCTAATAAGTAAACAAAATAAACTCACAAAATGTTTGTTTTTTAAATAAGAGAGGGAGAGATATCACTGGCGTAGCGTAGTTGGCTAACTGAGCTATTTGCTAACGGAAGTTAGTCGCTAAAGACAAAGAGTCACCAAGAGTATATGATTACTACCAATATGTACGAATGCTGTGAACTAAAAGAAAACAAAATGTCAGATAGCTACAGCTAAGAGCAACAAGTCCAGTACACGGAGCAGCAGTTAGCAGGATTTGCTGCCCCCTACAGTTTTGGAGCTCCTTTTGAATTCAAACTATTTCTTACAAATTACACCTCCGACTGATTTCTATCTGTGTTATTTTCATGCCTTTATCGTCATCACATGATGCATGCACAGCTCTCATGTCTGAATATTACCTTCCAGGTGATTTGGTATCCCGGGCCATGCACCACCTCCAGCCGCTGCACATCAAGAACCCCAGCAATGGGACCCCGGTCCACCAGAAGGCCACCAGCACCACGGTGCACTGGGAGCCCGAGGCCCTCTACACCCTGTGTTACTTCATGCACTGCCCACAGATGGAGTGGGAGAACCCCAACGTCGAGCCCTCCAAAGTCACCTTACAGACTGAGAGGTGAGTTCGGACACGATGCAGCTCTTACACTGGTTGTTCAGCTAAAAACTGTGGTGTTATGATGTCTTCTTTCTCTCAGCTAAGGTAAAGTTTTTATGCTGTTAGTAATTTTGTAGCGCATTAGGATTATTTCGTTCCCTTCAGCCACATTTCTCTCCACATAACGGCTCTCTAGTTTTCCTCCGATTAAATCGCCGGCGTTTTATTGCACATATTTACCACCTCGGCTCATAAATAATCTAATTGGCTCAATGGTTGAAAACTCAGGAGGTAGAGGCAAAAAGCTGTGTCCTAATTCAGTCACTGGAGCCTCCAAAGGACACATAAGCTGAATAAAGGGTGCTACATTACCGACACATTCAGGGTTTTTCACATTAACTCAAATTCTAGTCGATAATGTCTACGTTTATCAACAGAATGTTACCTTCTATCAGCCAGAAAGGTTCAAATACAAGTGGTAAATAGACTTTAATACAGGGGTGGGGAACCTCCGGCCCCCGGGCCATCTCCGGCCCGCGAGACAGTTTGGTCCTGCCCGCGAGGCAATCCGTAAATACGTTCACAAAAAATTAATTCAGGAAAAATTATTTCAAATGTGCAATTAAATGCCCCCGGGGCGGGTGTCCATCTTTCCGGGCCATGACCAAGGTCATTGAACACAACATCAGCGTAACTGTCATCGCGTGTGATCTCATCGCGTCGTGTCCTCAGTGATTGACAGGTGACAACAACAAGAGGAGACTCGCGTTGGCTAAAACGGGAGATGGCGAGTAAGAAAAGAAAAGTTGGTGCAGAGTGTCGCTCTTTCAAAGATAAATAGACGAATGAATTCTTCTTTGGTTTGTGGGGACACTCCGGCAGTAATGAAAACTCAAACTTTGAGCGTCATTATATCGCGAAACATGCAAAACTGGATGCGTTAAAAGGACAAGTGCGCGTGGATAAAGTTGCCACTCTCCGAGTTTGATTGGCCAGCAAGCAGTTTTATCCAAACCGCGAGCAGACCAGGACAACGTGACTCAGGCTTGCTTCGTCGTAGTGAGTGAGCTAAAAGAAGCTGAAACTTCATGCCGAAGGTGAATTTGTGCCTCGTTGCCGCTGTGGAGCTGCGCACGCCAGAAAAAAATCAAGCTGTTCCAAAGTGTCAGTTTGTCTCGGAGAACCGTCTCAGATCGGATTACTGGCATGGCACAAGACACTGAGAAATCATTTAAGGATTCTGCAAGAGATTTCCAGTTTTTCTTTTCAAAACTGACTCTTGCAAAGACTCGGCTCCGCTCAAGACCGACTGATCCAAACCTGGACAACCAGCTGAGAGCAGCATCGTCATCACTGCCACCTGACATCAGACATCTCACCGAGGAGAAGCAGTTCCGGCCATCGCATTATATTAGGTCACACTGATATGATAATGATACTGATAAGTAAGTTTTCCACCTCAGATTGGCAGCAGACAACCTCATAATGTACCTCTAATCATTTCAGAACATTCTGATGTGAAAATAAACAAATACGGCCCTCTCAAATCACTTGAAAAATGACATTGGAGCTATATTCAGCCTGCCTTAAAAAAAAAAAAACTCCCTGTATCCACTCAACAATTTCTCCTCAGATTGACAGTAGACAACCTTATATAAGACAGCTCAGATCTGTCATTTTCGAGTAATTTAAAGCTGATATATGAGATTTGAGAGCGCTGATTTTTTTTTAATTTTTATTTCACATCAGAATGCTCTGAAATGATTTTAGGTACATTATAGGTTATCTACTGCTTAAACTGCTAAACATCAGTGAATATAAAAACCAACAGGAATAGACAATTAATTGTATTAAAACACTAAGATACAGTGTATCATAGTGTTTTAATCCAATTAATTGAAATTAAAAATCCTAGAGGAAACACTGACACTGAGATGGATGAAATTAAAACATTAATTAATAGTCATGATATTTATGTTATTGCAATGAAGTTTAAAACAGCCATAAAATTATGTTGTGAGCTGCTTACCTTTAAAAAAAAAAAAAAAAAAAGTCATGGCCCCTGAGAGACGGTATGAAAATTGAAATGGTCCTCGATAGGAAAAAGGTTCCCCACCCCTGCTTTAATGCCTAACACTGGAAGTCAGTCACAGCTGAGGGTGCTGAGAGGTCAGTCCATGTAATGATGTCACAGTAAATAGCAGGCAACAAATTCATGTTTTTGTATCAATCTGAAAGACCGGGATAAATTAAATCTAGTCGTTAGTAACAGCAGTTTGAAAAGGTTTTTGACTACAGCAGATGGCAAAGGAGCAGGACGGTGAAGCGGGAATGAAATTCCCCAGAGTCCCTTTTAAAATCACTCAATTTAGTGAGTTGTTGCATCAGGAGGAACTCCATAAACTTTGTAAAATGCTGTCCGAGCAAATTCTTTATCACTTGGGCCTTCTTGTGAATTCGGCATACAGTATGTTCTCCATTAACTTGTGTTCTTTCCCTTGTGTCCATTTGTGATGGAGGTGTACATTTGCATACAGAGCAGGGAAGTGAGATCCAACCACGCGATAATGCTGAAGATAAACAGCCTCGTAGTTTTACAATAATGCGGCACGGTGAGGATGCAGATGTTTGATAGAGGAGACGACCGTTAACGGAGGCTTTAAAATCAAAGTTTTGGCATCATGTGGACACTGTTCAGGTTCTCACGCTGTCTTTAACTGCTGCATCACACTGTTTCTTCTTATCCGTTAATGTTTTTTATAATGCCTTGTTTTACTCTTTACTTCTTGCATCCAACGACTCTACCAGTTGTCAAGGATAACGGAAAGATTTTGTACACCAGGGCTTTGAAAACGAGGAATAGAAAAGCAGCAGTTTTTAAATGCCACAGGCCTTGGCGGACACTTATGACATATTAAGTCTTGATATTCAGAAGAAAAGGAGACTTTTCTGCAAGAATTCCTTCTTCTTCCTTCCTTTGCCGTCGATGCTGTCAATAAGATAACTCACGCGCTATGACATGCGCTCCGCCTGTCAAGCTTTAAATCGAGCCGTAAGACGATTTCTATCTCGGAGAAATGTTTGCATAGGTTAGAATCCAATCTCCCGAAAACATCCGTCAGCCACATTTCTGGCACTCTGCAGGAGCACTTCGTTCAGCGGGCATAAACTCCAACAGCCCCTCCGTCTTAATGGCCAGACACATCCATCCTTTCAACCATATTGCCTCTGTCAGTTAGTGGCACCGCCGAGCTCGAATAATTCCATCTGTTATTAAGGTTGAGACAGACATTTCCTACTTTCTCGCGCAAGTTTTTCAGCCCCACAAGCGGTCCTGGAAGATGCTGCGTGGGCTGCTCGTCGCTGACACTTCCCCGGGCATCGAGCAGATTGATGGGAACCAGAGGGACTTCACTCGGATGGACGGATGGACAGATATTCCAACATCTTTTCCTCCGCTGTGAGGAGATAAAAACTCCTTCCTGACGACCCTGGGGAGCGTAAGGGAATGTCAGGCGGAGTGACATGTCAGCAGGCTCCCGGGTCCCCGGAGAGGAAAACTCTCTATTTAGCATTCAGCCGAAAGGTTGGAGACGAGTAGAAAAAAGGGCCCGAGTAACACAGCGGGAGGAAAAAAGGGGAGGTGGAATATGATTTAATGAGATAAAATAATATTTTAGGGGCTGATTTGTACGGCTTCAGATAAGCCTTTCGTGAGGTTAAAAAAAAAAGGATTGAATGGAAATAAAAGGCTGGAATGACTTTTAGATCCGAGCTCGGAGGATGATAATTGGTTCATTGCTCCACATTTTGAAGTTTATAAGAAAGATGATAGGTAGATTACAGTTAAAGATAAATTCAGTGTGTTGGCGCGGGCGTTTTACTCCCGTGAAGGATTTTCTTTCTTTTGCTCTGGCAGCTCTGGGTGTTGGTTGTCGCCACAGGCCTGCTGTCGGCGTCGATGGATAGCATTACCCTCGGTGTTTTCATTCCAGACCGGGCCTCCCTCTTTCTCAAACCCAGAATGGTGTACATGTCTTTCGGGAAGCAGCCATCAGCGAGAGAACGAGCGGCTCTGAGAGAAAAGGGGAGGGAGGTTATAATTGTCACATTAGTCAGCCGGCTGCTAAACAGCACCTTGCTTTTATTCTAAAAAAACTCCCGCCGGGGTTCAGATTCCTGGCAGACTGTAGGTGTAAAGACAAGCGCGGCTCTGATGTGGGCTGAAGAAACTGATGCAAACGCAAATGCAGACAAGTCAAACACGGCGTGTCAATATCTAAAAGCTGCCGCCTTGATTAAACATGTGCTTACTGCAAATTTACAGAAGGAGCAAGGCAGCTGTGTACACGGTAAACACAACAGTCCCAAATGGTTCCTCTCAGCCGGACCCGGGTTCTGTTTGAGATCATTTTTTTTAAGGAAATGATGGTTGCCAGAGGGTCATGAGGGAGAAATGCTCTACGGGGACCTTCGCTGATGGATTCATAACATGATTTAACCGACTAATAAAATTAAGCCCCTTTAATGTAGTGTTTTAAGGTTTTCTAATGTGCATCCGAGACTGCTGCGGGGGTTTAAAAGCCTTAAAGGACTTTCATTATCATCTCGACTCAGATCCAGTGAGTCAGAATCACCCCTGACTCCAACATAATTAATGCTTTTTTTTGTAGAATAGGAACATTTTGTTGTCAGAGTTCATAAAAGAGGCAAAGTCATATTTGCTAAGTGTAATAAGTGAAAGAAATGTCTTTTAATATGTGCTTAATGAGAACCTTGTGAAAAAAGAGGTTTCTGAAGTGTGGCTATCCAACAATGGCCTGCTTGAAGGGCCGAGCTCTGCACAAAGAACATAAGACACGCTCCACGCCGGTTCTGTTGGTCATTAGCTCGCTAACATACAGAAGAGGACCATTATTTATGAGTCTGAGAGGATGAGGCTCGCTGCCGATGGCACACAAGTGCTTCTGTTTTCGTGATACAGAACATCCTCATTGTGAACAAATCAAATAAGAGCGCAGGTCTACCAGATGTTCACTTCTTAAAATGGAGCTCAGGGCGCCTAAACCGACTGCTAGCATCAACCCGAGGTATCCGAGGGGTATGGAGAGGTTAGTTTGTCGTCCTAAAACCAATTAAATCTGAAATCAGTTACCATTTTTGCACATCCGGTCAGTGACTTTCTAAAATATAATTTCTCAAATAAGGTCTGTCGTTACCACGGGCTTAAGATGTCAAAAAAGTTTTGTTCCACAACATAAAATTAAATGTCCCACAATTTGATCATAAAGGCCTTACATGTCTTATAAATGTTTGTGCTAACATGTAGATTTATCAATATATAGAAAACTTGTATAGTAATTGTGTAGTAAGACACTTAGTGGTGGGGATGTTTAAGTTGTGCAGCCGCAGTGGAGCCTGTTTATAGCCTAAGTTTGGCTCTATACCTCCGGAGATTTGATTTAAGGTGACTCACTGACAGCTGGTCAGTAGTCCAGTTTGTGCTGGAAATACGCTAATGTATTGATTAGCTACTTGGCTAATGAGCTAAACGAGGTTGGACCGAGGGTAGATAGAAGAGTGCTGCACAGATTTTAGTTCTTTTAGGCAAATCTGTGGTTTATTTCAGGAATTTTACTGGAAAACTCCTTTTAAAAAATCCCTGATTGTAGTATATGTTCATATTATTATGTGGAGCGACTCAGTAGGTTCACAAGTGAAGTAACGAGGAAGTGTTTTTTCATGTAAAACCCAGCAGCTTCTGGTTCTGCGTGCGAGCCGATGTAAAGGGGTTAAACGTCTGATGAATGACTGACCTGAATTCTGCTGCTGTTGCGCTGTGACGAGGGGGGGGAGAGAGATAAATAGCCGACAGATGAACAGCTGTGTGTATGTGTGTGTTTGTGGGAGAAAGATGAGGTGATTTACAGGTTGGGTGATTAGAGATCACACACACACACACACACACACACACACACACGCACACACACACACATGAACAGACACGTACAAGTCTTGGAAAGAAAATGATGAAATATGAACATGTCAGCCGGGCAGGACCCATTACTGATTTTGATTAAAGGAGGTAATAACAGCTTTTGGGGAGGTTGCAGCGTCTAGATCTCTTTCTGCTCCGGCCTGATCTGAGTTGTAAAGTATGAATATTGATTTGGCGTAGCTGCCTTTTTCAGTTATCTGTGGGGGCATCTATAATTACAAAGTTTGTGGCTATCAGCGTTTGGACCGCAGTCTTCATTAAGTGATTTTATTTGAAAAGTGATGATATCAGTCTGAAAAATGTATTTTGACATGAACAGGTTGTATTAATCATGACACTGTATCTTGGTATGAACTGTTAAACTCTGTGTTTCTGCATATGTAAATGTAAACAAGTCTTTGTTTCTGTTTTTGTGCATATAATACACATATAGTAAACATTTATCCTGCAAGTTAAACCTGCTGTAGATTGTAAGTACTTGAGTTTGACCCTCAGAGACTGAACTAGTCTTTGTTATCAGGATTGTCTCGGTTTGGTTTAATCAGATTTGATTGATCGAAACGAACAAAACCACCAGCCGTCATCAAATTCTGATGAAAATGTTGCTAAATCCTGACTCGAGTTATTTCCCCAAAGAGCCTCAAGCGTCAACCAAGCGAGAGGAACTCAGAAGAAAACTGGAATCTGTCATGTGAAATAACCCAAAATGTTTGAAGTGTGGTAGAAAGCATTTGTTTCGGGGGTTTTGTGCTCCTACGATTGTTTGTGTGAAATGACATTTTGCGTGTCTTTTCTTGAACCTTTGTTTCCCCCTGCAGGCCGTTCCTGGTGCTGCCGCCGCTGATGGAGTGGATCCGGGTGGCGGTCGCCCACACGGAGCATCGGCGAAGCTTCTCCGTGGACAGCGACGACGTGAGGCAGGCGGCCCGGCTGCTGCTCCCCGGCGTGGACTGCGAACCGCGACAAATAAAGTGAGGACGCGATAACAGATTCGTGCTGCTCACGATGGCAGAGATAATCTGTCCGGTTTAGTTAAACCTCAGTGAGTGAAGAAGATCTAGTGTTCAAAGTCTTCTCACGGCTCAAAAGTCTCAAACTTTCATCCAGAACTCTGCAGCTCAACTCCAGGCTGAACAAAAGCTCCGGTCATGTGCACGCGCTCCAACCTTATAAGAGTGTCTACTCAAAGATCTAACTAATGATAATGTGCTCGTTATAAACCCAGAAAAAAAAGCTCTTTAAAATGTTCTTTCTTCGCAAGGAAGAAAGAACATTTTAAAGAGCTTTTTTTCAATCAACAGTAATTTGCCACTTTGACGCTCAGTCTCTTTATCAGCACGATAGCAGAACCTTTTGTAATTGTTCTGTCTCGGTCGAGGCGCCCCGACACGCTCGGTACAAGTGACTAACAACAAGTCGTCACACTTACTTAATTCAGGCGTTATTATTAAAGTTAATAACTGTGCTATTCTGGTTGTGTAGCTCAGAGTGTTGGGAAATGATGACGCGTGCGATGCTTTAATCATCCAGACGCTTCAAAGTACTCAAAGTACAACGACGCGGTGGTTCTGGTCAGCAGAAGTCCAATAATGTTCTGGAACTATATATTTGAGCCATGTGAGCAGCTTTAGGGATGATTTGGTCTGAAGTAGATGAGATGAAGTAGACTGGGGCAACAAAATAAACACTCCAGAAGTTCCAAAGTTGACTTACTAAGACATCATTTACAACCTTTTTTTAGCAAAAATCTTCACGTCACTGTGCGTCAGCTCGTAAATAATGTCTTAACAAATCAGTTTGGGATCTTGAGGCTTCCTGAGACTTGCATTACGCCGGACGAGCTGTATGGACTCATTTTAAGTCCCTCTTCTTCATAACTTCTTTAGGAGAAAGCTGCGACACTGCTTAGCTGTGAAGCTCCGGAAATGTTTTCACGACTACGAAACTTCACCTCGCCTTTCCATCGGCACGAGGGCAAGCAGATAGCAAACTGAGTTTTCATTTTTGGGTGAACTTATCCTTTAAGAGACTGGAATGTTGGATCTCTTGGTCACAGGAGGAGAGCGGAAGCATAAGTTAGCGTCCTGAAAAGCACTTTTTGTCGAACTGTAATGTCTCAGTTAAAAGTTTGGAAGTGACTTAATGAAGTGTGTTCGTCCCGCTTTAAATGGACAGCAGTAACTAATCTGCTGGCTTTGTGACTCGGGGATAAATCCTCTCTCTGTAACTTCCTGCTCTCTCTCTCTCTTTCTTCCTCTTCCTCGATCACCCCAGCAGTCACGTAACCATGCAGCGTGTTCGTCACGCTGCAGCTGACGCTGATCTTGTGTTGGTGTCAGTGGGTTAAGGCTCTTATCGCGTTTCAAAATGCTCGCAGAGAAATAATAAACGAGACGCCGAGAGGTGTGAGTTGCCAATTATCATCTCCTTACATATGTGGGATATAATTGTCACGTATACCGGACGAACATTGAGAAAAAGTTCCTACGTGACCTGGTGGAAGTGTCTGCTGTGACAGCTGCTCGCGGCTCGGATTAAGAGGCTTTACGGGAGACGCGAATGAGTAATAATGAGTCAGAGCGAAAGTCTTACCTGGAGAAAAGCTACTTTAGGAAAGCAGAGCAGCAGAATTTGATGAATGCAAACATTAGTGAATTGATGCAAAGTGCTCGATACTTGAAGTAAACTTGAGTAGAAGTTGCGAACAGCCGAGTCATTTTTGTGTTTCCCCCCCTCGGACGATCACCCAGGGATCTCAAAAAAATCCATTTCTGAGATAAGCTGCCTCCTAATCGCAGTAATGGATCTGCTGTTTTCCCATCTGCAGGGCGGAGGATTGTTTCTGTGCCACCAGGAAGCTGGACGCCGCCTCCACGGAGGCCAAGTTCCTGCAGGATCTCGGATTCAGGATGCTCAACTGCGGCCGGACGGACCTGGTCAAGCAGGCCGTGAACCTGCTGGGGCCCGATGGCATCAACAGCATGAGCGAACAGGTCCGGCACTTCACACCCACTCCTGTAATCGCGTCGCACACCTACACAGGAAAGAGCGGCGAGCTGAACACAGTGAATTTCTAACAAGTGATACCTGCCAATGCTTCCCGGTTCGCATTGCGCCGGCTGCTCTGATGAGTCACGCAGGACGCTGAATTCTCACAACACGATGCAACTTTTCAAAATTCACATGACTTACATGAGATTGTCGTTTTCTTTGAGTCTCCATGCGAGTAGAAGTGAAAAACTGTGTGCTTAAGTAAACACAGACATACCACAGTGTAGAAATACAAGTTAAAAAGTCATGTATCAAAGTTTTTGCATCAAAATATACTTCGAGCGATCTTTTGTGCAGAGCGGCATATTTCAAAATAATGTATTATTATTAGAATATCATTAGAATAAAGATATGAATATTGACGCGTTAATGTGTTTATGACGCTTATAAAGGTTTACATACTGGCGTGTTTCCCCTCGGGGATCAATGAAGTTTCATCCGAATCTATAATTATATGTTTCCATTAAGTTGTTGATAATATTTGGTCTAATATACTAAATCGGCAAAGCAACAAGTAAGTTGAGTTGTAGGAGGAGACAGATAAAGTAGCAGAAAATGGAAATTCTCAAGTAAAATATAGATATCTAAAAGAGCAACAGATAGATAGATAGGGATGTAGATGAAGTGATGCATGATGCAGATTTGCTCAAATGTGAAGCACAGTTTCCAATGTTTCGGACACTCATCAGTTTTTTTTGGTACCATCTTATCAGTTGTCAGCAGCAGGGCAGGATTAACGGGTGCTGATGTTGCACAGATGTTATTTTTGCCTTCGTGAGCTGATGTGGGTGAGCCGGTCCAACAGGCTGAACACTGGAGATCATCTCCAAAAGTGCAGAACGTTCTCGTATTTTACAGACTCAGTTTTCACCTTCAGACCACAAACTAGTTTTTCTAACGTGGGGGTTCAAACACAAATCGAGCTCTACGACATGATTAATTCAGGCATGGGGAAAACACCTTTTGTTATATATGGTACTAGCACTATGGGATCTAAGAGGCTGTGCAAAGTTTAGATCTGTGTTATAGATTCCTGATGTTAATCCAACAAAGAGAAAGTAAAGTCAGATAATCAATTGTTCCATTTGTGGCTGATATTGCAGCACTTTTCCTGAGCCGGGCTCTGATGGGTTTGGTTTGATCAGCGGGTCGATATCTCAGCCTCACCGCATCAAAGACTCGCTGCCGTTTGGGATTTTCCTACCTTCCCCCCGGTCGATGGAAATATCGGTTCTTCCTGGCGCTGCTAAGTGGAAGCTAATTGCGCAATCAGATATTCCGACGTCAGAACGCTGCGCTTGGTTAAGTTCAATTACGAAGCTCTTGGCAGGTTTCTACTCAGATACTCTAAAAACCAATAGACGTGCAGGATTTACTTTTGGACTGAGCCTCTTCTTCTGGTAAACATAAAGGTTTTATGCTCTTGCCGGGTTGATTTATCCCACATTCAGTCAGATTATTTGACTGGAGTTCGTTCTCAGCATTTTCAGGCCCTTATGAGCAAAGAACTGACACTTTTCTTCCACATAAATAAAAAGCAGAGGCCTCTTTTTTTTGATTCACTTGTAAAACCAGTTAAATGGTGCAAGGCACCGGAAAGCGTTAACGGCCTGTCATCTCGACCGAGACGCATTTGAACTCGTCTATCGCTCCTCATCCGTCTGCTGATTAAGTAGATCGCCGTCCAGGAAATATTTAAGGATGAATCACCACACAGGGACATCAGTCTTCAACATAAAGTGCCTCGATGCGTTATGAGGCGGTCGTAAAAGGCCTTTGTCGAACGTAATGGCCCAAATCAGACATATGACTGAAGTCTGTTTTTATGGAGGCTCGTCCAAAACGCTCTCTGTCTCGGTCCGGATCCGTCTGACGAGCGGGGAGAACTTGCAATAAAAGTTCTCTTGTTATTTTCTCCCTCTCATACTTTGCAGCTTCGCCCTGCAGCTCGGGAGCATAATGTGCGTGGGCGCGTCGGGGCTCAGGGGAGCGCTCGGTGCACGCGGTGGCATGTGGAGGTATAAAATGTTACGTCGAGAGTTTCACAGCCCACTTCTGCTGTCACTGCCGGTCGAGAATACGGTTATTTTGAGGCGGCCGCGATCGTGTCTGGAAAATTAGAGCCTGCGAGCGGCTGACGGAAGCGCTTCTGATTGATGAGGGAGAAGCAGGTCGTGTGTTGTGTCTGAACACTGAGGATATTTTAGTGCAATCTTAAGGGGATGTTAAGCAGATGTGGCACTTCGGAGGTTTATTATAACATCACAGGAAGGAGGACTTTCTGTAGGTTTCCCTTGGAACGGACGAGGACAGCTGTTGGTGAGCTCGTTAGAGAAGACCAAAAATCCACGTTGTTCATGGAATCATTTGGAGAAATCACCCAAATATTTTGATTGCTATAAATAAAGGGACACTAATACATTGAAAGTTCTCAGATCCTTGGTTCCTCTGACTGTCACTTCACACTACCCCATGGACAGAGGGCTGCATTGGGATTAGATTCCCTGTAAATCACAGTTTTATCGCACTACTGGCCTGTGACTCCGTGCTGCTGAATAAAGGGCTTTTTTCCCAAATAAGAAGTACATCAGGTACCAGAGCTGATTCATTGGCAGTGGCCTCGGTTTGACTCCGGGCCCCTCGGCCCCTCTGCTCCATGTTGGCCGTTCTCTTTCTCACCTCTCACAATCTCCAGCTGCTCCATCTGATTGCAAAACGCCCCAAAAAGTTGCCCATAAAAAGAGGTCATAACCTTTTTCCTCTATAGAAAAGTACATCAGGCGCAGCGATGATTAATCCAGCCTGAACCTTCCTCCCACAGGGAATGACCCCTCTCATGTACGCCTGCGTCCGCGGCGACGAGGCCATGGTCCAGATGCTGCTGGACGCCGGAGCCGACATCAACAGCGAGGTCAGTGCTCGCGAGACGCCGCCAGAGTCTTTCGCGGTGTCACATTTATTCCACATTTTTTTTCGTTCGTTGTCTGTAAAATGTTCATTTACATTTGTTGTGTGTTTGAAAAACCCACTTTGTGTTGCTCTTTCCCCCTCCCCCCCCTTTCTCTGTCTTCATCGTCCCACCTGCTGCTGTCGGCATGCCCTCTGTTCTCCTGGCAGCTTATTACATGAAGTGCACCGAAACGTAACGAGCGAGGAATTCTTTATTTGCACAGTAAAAAAAAAACAAAAAAAAAAACACTGGTTTGTCTCTTCTCTGTTACGGAATAATAACTCATTGATAGTCTGTCAGCGCAGGCAGCTACTTCATCATATTTTACACCGTAGATGTTCGGCAGCAGTTTGCTTTAAAGCACATTAATAATTCAGCACTGTTGTACAAGTGTGTGCACTTAGTGTAACTATCCCCAGACTGTAAGTATGAAACTTCACTGCACTTACCTAATAACAGTGAAGTCTTGTTGTTATAAATCCCGGTTTTGTCTCTGCAGCGTGTCTCGTGTGTGTGTTTGTGTGTGCAGCTGCTTTTAGTGTTGATGTCCCGGCGTAGACGCGCTTCATGGACTCTCCTCCACCACAGTGACCTCATTGTTGACTGTTGTGATTGCTCCATGGGTTTAGTGCTTGTTCTTAGTGCAGGTGTGTTGACTCTGAGGCAATAAAGCGGTGTTCAATTTGATCGTGTTTGAAATGTTTAAAGGGATCAGTGCCCCCAAATTACAACACACACACACACACAAACACAAGGCAGATGTGTGTTATATTATGGATCCGACCTGCCTCTGATTGGCTGCTTTCGTCGGCTGTGTTCTCCACGCTTGACTCAAAGTAGCGTGCTGATGTCTGTTTTTTCTTGCGGTCCTGATACGGCGGTTTATGAGCCGTAGTTTCCCCGGTAAACACACCGACCTCTTCGGCCTCCTTTCTGTCAAACGGAAACGTCAAACATGAGCCAATCAGAGGCAGAGTAGGGTGGGTCCTGCAAAAATAAATCGGTAGGATCCATAATAACGCCGTGCAGATAGTTTTTTTTAGATCTCATCAATGCGTTGGAGGTAAATAGAAATGTGTTTGTTCTCCTCAATCACTCTTTCCAAAACGATTGTCCCCATTCTGGCGGTCAGAACTCCAAACAGTGTCCAAATATATATCCGCAGGGTCGGACGTGACTAAAGAAAAAAAGAAAAGAGCATCTCTGTCAAAATATGTTTGTCCTTTCATACTTCCTACGCTACTTTTACCTCTCCAGGGCTCTAAAAGTCTTTCAACACAAACAGCCCGAGAAGCCAAAAATCCCTCTTTGGTTGAACTTGTTCAAAACGTCCACTGGATTTATACTTAAAGACCCCCTCCAGCCGAAAATGTGTTTCTCTTCTTGTTCCTACAGTTGGAACAGTTAAAAGTTTGTTTTTTTTCACATTCATTGAAAGAATGCACTTTCTCTCTGCTCGCTGAGGTTTGTTTCAGAACGTAGAAATAAAACTAAAGACGTTTATAAAAGTGGCTCCAAACAGCTTGTCCAGTGTAATCCTCCATGAGTCTCCACCATGATCCCAAATTGATTTGATAAGAAGTTATTTACACCTTCACGCATGGTCAAGTACCTTTTAGTTTAGCAGCTACAGTGAAGATTTTGTCTTTAAAAGATGGAAATAAATAACGTCTCCTCATATCCATTTGGATCTTGGGGCTTTTGGAGACATGGATAAAGTCCAAATTGAGCCTCTTTATGTTTTTTTAGCTGCGTTTCTACTACGGTGTGTAGATGAGGACTGAATTCTCATTTCTGGACATGGCAGACACACATTAGAGCGTTTGTGGAGGGGGTGTTTAAAGCAGGACTGAAGCTTTACAGTCAGGTGATTCATTGTTATTTAGTTTGTTCTGCCTTCTCTCATTACGGACGAGCAGACGACTGCCGCGCATTCGGCTTTATTACATTTATTTAATTTATCAGGGAGCGGTGACTGCAGGAGAGGTAACACAATCTTTTCTAAACGTGTCGCGCCATCTTAACTCTACACAGTCTCCACCAGCTTTATATACGAAAGGTGCGGAAGAAAACACGAGCAGGTCGAGCTCAGCGTTGTGCAGCTAAACATGTAATTACACATATGACTGCTGCCGATGTGAAGGCACAAACGCTTGTGATGAGGATGATTTACAGGCTGTTCGTACAGGGAGGGAATAAAGTCAAAATCAGGATAATGACAGCTTGTAGCAGTCGAGGAAAACCAGAAATAATTGGGTGATTACAGAGAAAATCGAGAAATGAATCGAGATTGGTGGGTAATTACACGGGAAGTAAGCCAACACAATGCTGCTGACTTTTCTTTAATGTTTGTATTCCTTATCCCATCATGAATAAAATGCTGTTAGCAGGTAAAGTTGTGTAAAAGGTTATCACATTAACCTTTTACCGCCAGTGGAAAAAAGGGACAGGTGACATTTTACAGTTCCTCCCTCGTCTTCGTTTAGTATTTGGAGAAATATTTCTGTATTTTCATCCGGACGGGTCACCAGGCCGAGGAAAAGAAAAAGAAATTACAGCTTAAAGCTCTCGTTAAAACCGCATGTTTCAAAGAAATCACGCACACGACGACTACTTACGGGCAGTGGAAAGGTCAACTATGGTGGAGTTACAATATGAGACCACACGCTGAATAATCAGTACTCAGAATTGAACTCAATTCTCACATTAATACCCCAAGAACCTCTTTAATTACTCATCTACCGCTACAACTATTTGGTTTAATAGATTTTACTCGCATTTCTTATCTATTCCTTGTAAAAAAATCTGCATCTTAAGGGGTCACAAATCAAAAACGGCTACAAACCACTGACCTAGATAATCGGCCGACCTTAATGTCAACAGGTTTTTTTTCTTTGGGAGAACACAGCTCAGAGCGACGTCTGAGGGTCGTGACAGCACCAAAAATATATTTCCCAGTTACCTCCTTCGTGTTAAGGTGACGACTGAAAACTTAAACTATCTGCATGGATTTAAAAAAAAAAAAAGCCTGCAGGGCGAGTTAGAAAACGTCCATTTGATTTTTAATTAAGTAAGCAGATACTGTTGAGCATCACTGATCGAAACGCTCCCTCTGTTTTAAAGCGTTTTGTTAAAGTGCTCCTGTAAAGTGGCCGTCAGTGACTGAAACCTCCTTACATTACGAAAAAGCAATTAATAATTCATCAGCGAGCGCACAGAAAACACTAACAGTCCCACTGTTGTTTAGCATCAGAGCTCAAATGAAATGTGACATTACATTAAAACGTCTGGCGGAGAGAGAGAGAGAGACGGGCCTCTCCTCCGGGCGACATTTTTGGAATAATTTCTATAATTTCCTCGCTGATGAAGCCACTTTAGAAACTCCCAGAACAACACCGGGCCGCACGGCTGTTTTAATGTTTCACTGCGACGCCGCTTTGTTCATGAGTCAGCACCGCCCCGACTTCAGTGTTTGTAGTCCGTGCCAGTGTTGTGTGTGTGTGTGTGTGTGTGTGTGTGTGTGTGTGTGTGTGTGTTTCTCTCTGGTTTTGTTACTCCCCCCCCTTTGAAACGAAACACTGTTAAAAGATGGAGATAGTGGAGAGTGTGGTCAGACAGCCGTGCCCGGGCAGATATATGCTCCAACTTTTCAGAGCGAGGGTTTGAGATGAGACGTAGGAGTCGAGCTGCTCAAGATTTTTTTTTTTTCTGTGAAACTCAAGAGGAACAATCTCCCTCTGCCACCCTGCCCTCCTCTGCTTACTGCTTCTCGCTGTCCCCCTTCCTCCTCCTCCTCCTCCTCCTATCTCCCCCCCCTCCCCTGCCCTGAGCTGTGAATGTTAATGGCTGTATATCTCTCTCCCTGAACTTCACCTATGACTTCCCAGGTGCCAAGCACAGTAAACAAGCACCCCTCAGTTTATCCTGAAACGCGCCAGGGGACGCCACTCACTTTCGCCGTGTTACACGGACACGTCCCTGTCGTGCAGGTAGTGACGTTTATCACCTGTAACCATTCACCTGTGGCCCTGACCTTTGCACCAAAAATGACGATTACAATGATGATGATGATTTTAATTTCTCACTTCTCCTTCTTGGTCCTATCTGTGCAGTCAGTATCTCAGTTATGGGGAGAGGACGAGACAAACTCTCCAGATTAAGTTTGTTTTTAATAATGTATGCTCTAAAGATGTGTAGATGAGTCACGCAGCGGCCCTCCCTCTTGGTTTTTTTATTTCACTATAACTGAATCCTGCAGGAGCGGGGAGAAACTTCCGGAGGCAAACTAAGCAGAGCACAGCTCAGCCAGCCTGATTCGCAGCCTCGAGGTTGCCAGATTTCAGTGTTTTCTGCTCATTTTTTAATATAAAACACATTGCAGTGCAGCAGTTATTGTGCGAGCTGACACCGGCTGAGAGCCTGATGAACAGCGTCGCCCTCAGGATTTTTTAAATAATTAATCTGCACCACCGCAATCAGATGTTTTTTTTGGGGGGGAAAAGAAGAAGAAAAAGAAAAAGAAGAAGAAGAAGAAGGAGCCACTCTGATTGTCTCTCTCTCAGCTCAGGCGAGTCGACAGCAACAATGAGTCCAGCAGTCAGGAGCTAATGAGCGAGTGTAGATGGAGTGTGTTTAGTGTCCAGAGCTCAGCACAGTCTCTAAATGAGCCGGTTTAGGTTTCCAACAGTTGAGGCTTTTTTCCTCTGGCCAAGCCTGAGTGTAACACACTCTCTCCCTCGCCTGTTTTCTTCCTCCCTACTCTCCCTCCTGGTTTGTTTCCCCCCTCCCCCCTTTCCTCCCCTCTCCATCCTTCCCCCCCTCCACGACCCACCACAGTTGCTGCTGGATAACAGAGCGAATGTGGAGGGCGCCCTGCAGGATGGGGCGGAGAACTACACAGAGACCCCCCTTCAGCTGGCCGCTGCCGCAGGTACAATCACACCCAATCTCCATGGCAGACCTGTGGATCCTTCTCCTCTCACATTTCGACCCGAGTGTTGTCAAACTCTCAACGCGGCGTGTAAAGGATTAGTCGTGACACGCTCGAGTCGAGGCTCACCAGAAGGCATTCCCACTCTGCAAAGCATCATCAAATTAATTTATCACGTTCAATTAGTATCTGAGAGCGAAGACTGCAGTGGATTTGAAACGCTGCTCCTCATGAGTGTGTTGCTGTGCAGCCTGCAGTAGGCGTTTTTTTTTTTTTTTTTATTCAATCAAAATGTGATTAAAAACTGGCCAGAATTTTCTGTCGGCGCAGAGATAAATGTGCATCTAAAGGAACGGTCTTACATTTTCTGGAAGCGTAGTCGCTTTCTTGCATGAATGCACAACATGCTGCTGCAGATAACTGATAATTACCTGCTTCCATTGGCCGATAACTAGAAGATTATACAACCAATAATTGCATATTTTGTTTTTTTAAGACATTAAGTTTAAGGCTCTGATGTAGTGAGCAAAGATTTAACAATTTAACAGGATTGTCAAAACTTCTTCTTCTTCTCCGTTTATTGGCGGATCACAAACCAACTTACCACCACACCATGTAGATGCTGCACTTGTTAAGCCATCCATGTTTTTTATTGACCAGATTTCACTGATAAAACTCACTGATATAAAACTCCCGATATTTATTTTGCATCCTGAGAAGATCGATTCTGCTCTAATCTCTATACAGCCAGCAGCTGGTTAGCTATAGCTTAGCATAAAGACTGGAAACAGATGGAAACAGCTAGCCTGGCTCCGTTTAAGCTGAAAGAAAAGTGCACAATCTAATAAAGTTGTGTTGGTGTTGCTTTTTTCCATCAGTGCAACCGACAGATCGTGCTTTTGTCACGTCAACGCTTAGCGACTGAAAAACACACAAATGTGAGAAGATAACCCTTTCGGGAAGTAGAAAAAAAAATGTGAGACTGCTCCTTTAAATGCGTCACATATTGCCCAGTGTTTGACTTGTTTTTGTAATCGAGCTCTCAACACCGCCTCTTTTTTAATTAAACTCCGATGAAAGGTCTCAAACAAGTGGTAAACGATCGCAGTTTTTAAAACGCAGACACACTGTGGCGAAATCCCTCCATGTTGCATTCGGGGACCTAAGGAAGGTGTAGGCAGCCGCGTTGCCATGGTAACGGGTGATTAAAACACGCAGCCACGGATAATGAGCACTATTAACATCCCACTCATTAAATTATAAATAATGTAGAGGAAGTAAAGACCACAATCCCAGAGCTAATTTTGTTAATGAATAGCACCGACTGAGAAACTTTTCCGTGCACAGAAGTTTAACGCAGGTTCAGTTTTACTGTACGGCCGTATCGACTTTACTGGAGTATAAAAGCTGCAATAAGCGAGTGAGAGTATCCAGGAATTCAGGGCACATTCCAGCCGATTGGAACAGAGGTAGTGCGTCCCGCCTGTGTCAGTAATGAAATGTGTGAACTGGAACCTAAAGGAGTTTGTGTTGTCTCGACGTTTGGCCGGAGAGCGTCGGGGATTAGTTGTGATTCGTTTAGTGCTCAACAGAGCTGCTGCAGTCACCTGATTTCATTCAAAGCAGCCGTGTGGAATTCAGTGAATGTGGAAAGGGATGTGGATGGTTTGTGTTTATGTTGCTGCGGTCGTCAACAGGACGACTTACAGAACCTCTGAAAGGCATTTTCAGGACAATTTCAGCAGCGATGGAAGAAATGTTCAGATTCTTAAGTCTGTAGAGCCAAATTTTTTATCAAAAGATGAAGTTATTAGAGATATGTAAGATGTTATAAGATGTTATTGGAACATTGTTACTGATGCATTAATGTGTAAGTGTAATAAATGTGTTAGTTTACTATAGAATAAACACTGAGAGTGTATTCAGGGTCTGTTAATCTGTTTAATACCTGAATCTGTTATCTCATCAACTTCTGTCTCCATACACCTAATTGCAGGAAATATTTTAATAAACTTGTTTTCAGTCATAAATCAAAAAATGCCCCTTGTATATTGATGAAGAAATGAAAGCCTCCCACAAAGAAAGAATTGTAACATAGCATAGCATAGCATAACATAACATAACATAACATAACATAACATAGCATAACATAACATAACATAACATAGCATAGCATAATATAGCATAACATAACATAACATAGCATAGCATTGCATAGCATAGCATAATATAACACAACATAACATAGCATAACAAAACATAACATAACATAGCATAGCATAGTATAGCATAACATAACATAACATAACAGAACATAACATAACATAGCATAGCATAGCATAGCATTGCATAGCATTGCAAAGCATAGCATAATATAACATAACATAACATAGCATAACAAAACATAACATAACATAACATAACATAACATGACATAGCATAGCATAATATAACATAACATAACATAGTATAGCATAGCATAATATAACATAACATAACATAGTATAGCATAGCATGAAATGACATGACATGACATGACAGTATAACATACCTGGTGCTAATTTGAACTACTTTACAGACTATTTATTTTCTACAACTACAACTATTGATTGTGTTTTCAAAGATGTGCATATCTGTCACCCAGTGTAATCCGCAAAATGTAATTAAATATCAAAAGTAATGAGACTCCATATTTTCAGAATAGCTCCTTTTTCAGTGCTGTATGATTGCAGAATATGACATTATCCTGTTTTTATCTCTAACTAACACATCTAAGAGCATTATAATACTATAGATGGTTGATTTTGAGCCAAATATTAACACAATATTACTTAAATACCATTCTTGAGTCGATGTACTTATTGAACTTGTCATCCTGGTTCAGGTAACTTCGAGCTGGTGAGTTTGCTTTTGGAGCGAGGGGCCGACCCAATGATCGGGACCATGTGTCGAAACGGCATCTCGTCTGCCCCACTGGGAGACATGAACTCATACAGCCTGGCTGCAGCACATGGTCACAGGTAATACAGGCAATCTCACACACATACACACACACACACACACACACACACACACACGGGGACCAATACAAGTGTCAGCCAGCCACAGATAGATCCATTACCACGGTATCGATCCATTTACACACTCTGCCCTGGTCCGTCCGCCGCTCACAGAATCCTGCAGTGTGAGAGAGGCAGATATCTTGGTTTCGCTGTCAGACAGCAGGCGACGATAAGCTGCTGCAGTCCATTCAGCAGCACTTACAGCTCCGGTTTGACATCATTTCCCTGCAGCTGGGTTAAGATAAAGCCCATTAACATTCAGGGCAGCGAGAGCTGTCAGGAGGTGGAGTGGAGTGGAGTGGCAAGCCAACAACACAATGCAGCATTATTAAGACAATCAATTATAGCACGATGATCATGCTGCAGCGCGTCGTGAGCGGGCTGAAAACCGAATTAAGATCGGACGTGAGATGGTGTAAAAATTTGCCTTCTTCTGCTGAATGACAATTATCTGTAGAAGGAGCGAAAACTACCTTGTTTGAATTTTTCTTTTATTCTTCCCTGGGACAGTAGCTTTTTTGTTGAAGCGACTGGTAGCTGATGTGTTTGAAAGAAGAATTCAGAACAATTTGTTTGTTGTTAAAAGTGACCAAAAGTCAAACTGTATCAACAGTAAAGACATTGTGTATTACTCTGTATGATGGTGAGAGTCACTATCTACTTAAAATTTTATTTCTATCTTTATCTTTATCTCTTGTTTCCATTCACACTGTATTTCTATTTCCTCTTTTGCACGGAGCGCCCGTAACAAAAACAGTTTCCTCCTGGAGATCAATAAAGTATTCTGATTCTGATTCTGATGAATCGTACTCGAGTGAAAGTCTTCAAGTATCTCGAATTAATCTGGCTAGAATTGTTCTTGAGTTCAGACCGTGCAAGAAAAATGAATTTAGAACTGCAGTGTCGACTGCACGGACACAACCAGATAGAAACACTGCGGTGAATCTGCTCTCTCACACTCAAACCCAAAAGGATCACCATCAAACAACATTGTGTAAACGGCTTCAAAGTGAGCCGTCAGCGATCAAACAATCTCAGAAACAGGATGTGATGTGATGTCGGTCCAAACGCGCCTCGCTCCGCTGAGGCAGATGGTGCGGCGTCGCCTCCTCGGGCTGCGATCGCGCCGTTTTCCGTTACGTGTTGAGGTCCGTTCTTCTCAAAGACAGCGTCTGTTACAATGAGCATTTTCCTTCATTTGAGTGTTTATGAGTTACTTCACATTGTCGCTGTGCAGAAGTCAGTGCAGGGTGATGCGTCACTGATTCCGCTTCCTTTGTGTACGACCGGGGGATTATAAAACCGAAGAGGGTGATATTGTTTCATGGCAGGTAATCAAAGCGCAGACGCTCCAGTTTATTGCAGCTCATTACAAATCCAGCGGTGGGTTGTAATGTGCAGCCTAATGATGACTCAGCAGATATGGCTCATTCAGAACAAAACCAGGGCTGTCCAAAGTTAAGGCATCCCTGGAACAGAGTTTTTTAACTTCTTCCCAACGTTCAAGATTTCCCAGAATGTAACAGGGTCCATTCTGGGCCGACACCCATCCTCCATCCAAGTTTCATGGAAATCCGTTCATCGGATTTTATGTAATCCTGCTGACAAACCAACAAACCAACAAACACATGGACATAACCTCCCGGACGAAGTTCGTTAATTGCTCTCAGAGAGTTTCCTCGGCTTCCCAACACATAGATTGCACCAAACTGAAGAAACTTTGAAACGTCCCCTCAGAAGATGTATTTTCTTCTGGTGCCGTGTTGATGAACCCATCAACAAGCACTTCTCAGACACGTATCACATCACTCCATTACTGCTTAAATGAAGTAATATGTTCAGTTGAGCGACATAAGCAGCCGTAATAAAGTCATATTTTACTGTAACGCATCACTTTTGTGGCACGTTTCCCCCGACTCGTAATGTTTTACAACCTCTTTTCTAATGGATCATATATTTCCACTCCTCAGACCATTAATCCAGCTTCAGAGTATTTGATTGTGCTTAATTAAGTACATGAATATATTGTTCATTGAGTGTCATCAAAGCTAAAGAGCTGTATAGGCTCAATGTGGAGTGAACACAGAACGTTTACGCCTAATTTAGAACCATTTTCCGGTCTGTTATCATCCACTTCACAACTTCTCGTCCTACTTTTTGACCCCAGGCTCGTGCTCGGTGTTTTGTAGTTCCCTCTTTTAAACCTCCTGCTCTGACTTTTAAACGGCTAATCTCAGTCTGTTCTTTCTTTTTTTTTTTTATCTTCTTCCCTCCAGGAATGTATTTCGGAAGCTCCTGGCCCAGTCGGAGAAGGACAAAGGGGACGTGTTGTCCCTGGAGGAGATCCTGGCCGAGGGTTCGGAGCCGGGGGAGAAGAGGCTGGCGCCGCAGGCCAACGGCGGAGGCACCCTGCGAACAGGAAAGGCCAAACTGAGGGCCCTGAGAGAGGCCATGTACCATAGCGCAGAGCACGGCCATGTGGACATCACCATAGACATCCGCAGCTTAGGTCAGATTTACTAATACATGCTTCACTGGCACACATGCCCTCGCTCTCTGGTGCCTCCAGCTGTCCTGGAGATGTGCTGCTCATGCTGTGCCTGTCCTGTCCCGTCCTGTCCCGTCCTGTACACTCTCTCAGCAATCACCGCTACTCATCCAACCATGAAACAGTCGCACGGAATGGGACTTTTTTTTTTTTTTTAATATCCGAGGCGATAATAGCTCGTGTCTAAGGTGTGAATGTGATGATGAGAGCAGAGCTCATCCTGTAGCCGCCGTCAGCTTTCACCTCGGCGTTGTCGGGTTCAGAGGGCGTGAGACCTGATGTGGCCGCTGATTAAGATTAATTGACTAATTTATTTCAGCTGACAGAAAAGTCTCGCCCCAAATGCCATTTAGTGGCTGATTCTGAAACCTTTTGGTCGTCTCACACAGTCGTCAGCACATTGAGCTTTCCCAGCTGTCCAGTTATTGCAGAAGCTCAATTTTAGTTTAACGTTTTGAGATTTACACTTGACGAGAGTTAGATGAGAAGATCAACGCCACTCTCACGTCCGTGCACCAGCTGCCAGTTAGCTTAGCTTAGCATAAAGACTGGAAACAGGTACCCGAAGGTAACAGAATCTACCTGCCAGGACCTCTAAAGCTCATCAATCAACATGTCGTATCTTGTTTGTTCAATCTGTACAAAACCCAAAGTGTACAAATGACAAACAGTGGTTTTACAAGGGAGATATAGCAAGTTTTAAAGTCGCTAGACGTTGTTACCTTGGGCCGGAGCTTGTCAGAGGATGACTCATTCATTTCTTCTTTAGATTTTTGAATACTTTTGCCCTCACACTCAATGTGCCTCTGCCTGCGCTCAGTTCTGACCTGCTTCTGCTCGAGCTGTCTGCTTGCACTCAGATATATTCCTGCTTGCACAGTTTGTCGCTGTGATCCAGCCTCGGCCCTTCTCCATGCAAACAGGTTTGCTTCTGTGCCCTGTTGAAACATATCCACGCCTGGATATGCATATTTGTGCCGATGAAACGAATGAATGTTAATGCGAGTTTATGCCGCGGCAATTTGTCCGTCTCGATTTTAACTGTGTGTTTTCATGTCTGCAACCATGTGACTGTGCTGCTGCCTGTCTGCTGAAACAATGAGACTTCCCTCCTGGTGAAATAAATGTTAACATATATGCTGTATACACTCTGTATCTGTGTGGATGTGATGTTATGGGTGCGTTTAGTCACACAAGTCACTTGCTGTTTATGGATATTGGCTTCTGTGCGCACAGAAAAACGCATACAACGACATAAACTTGCATCATTTCCCAGTTTAGGGTTGTGAAAGTCGATATAAACTATATATATATTGCTGGATTTTCTTATTGGCTACCTGATACATCAATCATCTGGAGGCTGGCATATAAGGACAGAGTGGGTCAGGATGTTGTCGGCTCTAAGGCGGGCATAGAAGCTCCTATCTGCTCAACTGAACCGATCGTTTTGTGCAATAAAGCCTGTGGGCGCCAGCAGGGACTTCATGGTGCATTCAGGTGCACCTTGTAAACTCTATAATCCATACTTGAATAGCCTTTAAGGTTGTGTTACAGGAAAGTTACAGAATGTTTCATATTTTGCTTTATTGAAAGGAAAAAGGCCACGTCTGTCATTACGTTTTTGCTGTTACAATGCAGCCTTTTTCATGATTGGATGCAATTTCATAAAAATATCCCATTCAGATCTGATAAATTAATTACGGGGACTCAGAAGTGAAGTGAAGGCGCTTGCAACTAGGCAGGAATGTCATTGGTCGGCACTACAGCTGGCGCTCTAGTTTGACAAGGTTGTTGCACAAAGAAGCAGATTGTGTGCGAGGAAAACGGCTGAAGAGAATCTGTGCAAGCAACAATATATCCACTAAATAAATGAAAAATGTCCCAGAGCTCAAGGCGGCATCTTCAAATTGCTTGTATAGTCTCTAAAAATAACAAATGTATAATTACATGCAGTACATTTCAAATTTAAGAAGCTGGAATCAGATTATTTTTGATAAATAACTTTAACGATAAGTCCCTATCAGAATGTTCGACCACATTAATCAACTAATCACGAACACATCTCCGCTGTCATGTCATGATTTGTGTTAAAGCTCATGAACGCATCATTCAGTCTCATCATATTGTTGCAGAACGTTTTTTTTTTAACAGGACATCCTTTAATTATATTCAAGTGCTGCCTTTTAGATTCCCGCCGGAGCCTTTCGACTCTCCACTAATCCAACTCTCACCACGCAATCGCCCTTCAACTCGCGCTGACACCATAAAGTGATGGAAACATGGTCGGTTCTGTCGCCCTTGAAGACTTCGCTGCGTGTATTCACTGTCCGTGTGGTGTCATTCCTAGGCGTTCCCTGGACGCTGCACACCTGGCTGGAGTCCCTGCGTACCTGCTTCATCCAGCACCGCCGGCCGCTCATCCAGGGCCTGCTCAAAGACTTCAGCTGCATCCAGGAGGACGAGTACACGGAGGAGCTCATCACGCACGGCCTGCCGCTCATGTTCCAGATCCTCCGAGCCAGCAAGGTCGGCGAGGTTCTTTTCTTTTCATGTGCATGTAAACAAAATGCTTGTTAGAGGAACATCAGACAAAGTGCGGCTGCCTTTCTGGGAGTACAAACTGTCCTGTGCTTGTTGTGCCGCCGTGACATTAACACTAACATTTGCATATATTTATTTGCACTCCAAAACCATATTATCATACATTTGCATAAAATTTTCGTCCCGGGAAACGGAGGCCAAAAAAGAAAAAAGAACCTCTAATCTGTAAAGTTTCTGTCCTCACTTGTGTCGGTGTGCGTTTTGCAGAATGAGGTGATAAGCCAGCAGCTGTCAGTCATCTTCACCCAGTGCTACGGGCCCTTCCCCATCCCTAAGCTGACAGAGATCAAGAAGAAACAGACCTCGCGCTTAGGTAAGAGAGCGACTTACAAAACAGTGAAACACTTTCTGCTACTTTCTGCATTAAGTGAAGCCGAGTGACGACGGGGTGACAGCGGGGTTACAGCTAAAGCCGAAAGGGTTCTCGTGTTTTTTTCTGGGTGGGAATTTGTCTTCGACTTTAGCGAGGTCACCAAACTGTGCATAACACTCCCAAATGAGTTGATGAGATGTTAAGTTCATGAAGTTTCTTGTTCTTTATTTTCAGACTTCAGGGCCCAAGTTGCATAAACTTAGTTTAAGACTTGCACTTGTCATAAATTGTCAGGCTCCGCTTAAAAGTCCATCTTTGTATGGTACAACCTGTTAAAATCTGCAAGGTGCCTTCAGGTACACCTTGTAAACTCCATAATCTACACTCAAATGACCATGAAGGTTGTTTAATACAGGAGCATTCCATTATTTTTCCTTTGTTGACATACAAAGGCTTCATCTGTCGTCGATTTTCTTGTTCTTACAATGCAGACTTTTTCACGATTAGATGCAAAATCATAGAAGTATCCCCTTCAGTTCAGACATTCCTTGAAAAAAACTCAAATCAAATTATCAGCAAACTCCACCAGACTCTTGTACAACATGTTTTCAGGTACCTTCTAGTTTCAGGTGCTGCTGTAATACATCATTTGGTGTCTGGGAATAGCAAAAAGGTCAATATACAGCGATTAAAATGTCACGGATTATTGCTTTAAACTTGTTTTGTAACATTTTCTAACCGATACAACACTTCCTTTTTGACATTCAAAAAAGTAATATTACAGAGTGCTTTTTAAAGAGTGGGTTGGTAAGTTATTCAGAAGCATCTTTTGTAGAAAATCTCTCAACAGCCCAGCAGCGATGAATACAATCAAATGTTCTGACCAATGAAATGAAAAAAAATCCAGTCTTTGTTGCTGTTGCAGGCCTCTAATAAGCTCATGTAATCGCCTCATTCGGCCTTTAAGAAACGATTGGACACATGACCTTCCACAAGGGCGAGCAGATGTATTGCTAAAGCTATTAGCAAGCTAGCGGCACGCGAATGTTAGAGAAACTGCAGGCAAAAACTTCCCCAATGCTAACATGTTAGCCTGGCATTGGTGAGTACTAACAACAGCCATTTTGTTGTTTATGTTCATTATGATAATAGGAGGTGTTTTCTGACATGCGAGTGAGACGCAACGTCAGTCGGTATGATTAGCGATGACAACAGTGCGCTGCTATCACAGTAAGAACAGCTTCTGAGCCGGTCGTTCATTAGCTTGCTAACTCAGTAGCACAAAGCACACAACCACTTAGCCAAAGAAAAGAGCCACTGCAGTAACCACACACTCACGTAGCAGCTAACGTAGTCATTTAGCGGTCATCATTAGCACAAAAGCACGCAGATACTGAGCTGAGGAATAGCCTAGCCTCAGTAGCAACAGTCTCCAGTAGCGGCTATCGTTAGCACAAAGCACACAACTACAGTAGTGAGGAGTAACGGTCAAGCAGGGTAGCCTTTTTGGAATTAGGTGATGGTTATTTTGTTACATGTTTGCATGATTGTGGCGTTAAATAGAGTTCTTTATTTATGTATTTATTAACCAAAAAAGCTAAGAGAGCTTGTTTAACGTAGCGAACTAGCCGCTAGCACACCTCCCTGCTGGCCAGTGTGACATATGGGGCAGTTGGTGCAGTCAGGCGGTGCACGTTCATGAGTTTCAGAGGAGTGGCTCTGGCTTTAATGACAAAATATTATTATTGGGAGTAGCTATCCAGAGGATCATTAAATCAAGCTGCTGCGGGAGAGTGTGGAAATTATTAGAGAGGGAACACGAGGGTCAGGGGGGCGGTTTTTAAAAGCCATTAAATTTAATTTTCTCAATAAAAGGCCTTCGAAAGGTATAAAAAGTCTTGAATTTAATTTGCAGTAGCCTTTAAATAAAGTTCTCCTTCATGGGATCGCAGGCTGTCTGGAAGCGTTACACGTTTATAAACACGTTTAAAGTGGGATTGTTGTGACAGTGGATTGAGCTGCGGAAGGCCGTTTAATCCTGTTTAGTGAAGCCAGAAGCAACAGAACCGCAGCGAACAGCGTCACGACTGCAGCTACAGGACCTGGGAGACTTGTCGTCTCAGAGTGGATAATTTTAACTAAACTTAAATGAAGTTTTTAGCAGTTTTTTAATTAGTGAAGCCTTACATTCGTTTTCTGCAAGTTATTTGGGACCAATTTGCCTTAATTTAGTTGATTATATAGTAGAAATTACTGTTAAATTCTGCAGGGAAACATTGAGAACTGCAATTTGTAATTCTCGGACTTATAAGGTTTGCAACATACTTTCTTGCTTCAGCCAGTGTGAACATGAAACAGATATTAAACTGCATCTTGAAAAGTCTCAAATTTTACTTTTTGAACCTGTTAGTCTACCACTGGAGGGTTTGCAAGGAGTATCAACCACACTGGTATCGAATTGTTTTGATAAGTCATGCCAAAAACTTTGACATTTACCTAAATCGTGTTTTTCATTTTCATGGTGCACCTGGAGGACTGTCTGCTTTTGCAGATAAACTCTGCATATTTTAGTTTTTGCTCTTTCCTTCCAGATTAAGATCAAACACAAAAATTATAAATTACTAATTCAATAACTTATTAGGATTTTATCTCAACGCTAAGTTTAGGATATACAAGCTTAAAGCCTTTATTTATCAGCGAGTTGTAGCAGTAATGTTATATCATTTTATACATTGGGGTGGTGCAGTTCTTAATGTAGTGAAGAAACCTCCACCCTTCTGTTATTCTTATCATTTTTGTGTGTCTGGGACTCCAAACAAACATCATTATCTCTGATGCCTCAAACAATTTCGACCTCAGGCATCAATCTTTCATGATTCATCTGTCTAATCTGATATTAAAAGCTCATTTGAAGTCAGAAAGTCACTGACTTCCACGTTTTCTTCTGGTTTGAGGAGGCGTGATCACACTTGGTGACGGTGCTGCAGCACCACCTAGTGTTGAACGAGAGCATAACGACAGGCGGTTTGTTATTGTGACTGTTGGGGATCATTATTGCTTTTAAAAACCTTTGACAACTAATTCATTTATCAGGGTGTTCGGCTCAGCGGACCGGATACCAAATTCAGAATACTAATGAAAAAGGAATTGTTGTATGTGATAATGCTGCGCTGATAGCTGCGTGATGAATCACCTCCTGTGTAATTAATGAGCACATTAGCTTAATCTTCCTCTGTTTGCTGTTCTGCATCCACAGCTTAGAAGAATTGAGTAATGAGGCATCAGTTGGATCTTATTGTGATCTTCTTCTTCTTCTCTGATTCAGACCCGCACTTCCTCAACAACAAGGACATGTCTGACGTCACTTTCCTGGTGGAGGGGAAACCATTTTATGCACATAAAGTTCTGCTGTTTACAGCGTCGCCCAGGTAAAGAAGAATTTAGCTATTCATCGATGTGTTTTTATTTTATTTTCAGCTATAACATACCCACGATTCCCTCTGTTTCGTGCAGGTTCAAGTCCCTGCTTCAGAACCGGCCAGCAGCAGAGAACACCTGTATCGAGATCAGCCACGTCAAGTACAATATTTTCCATGTAAGAACTTCAACTAACTCTCATTAATCATCCTTTCCTTTTCAAATAACAACCACAAACCCTGAAACCTTAATTATAATGTTTAAGACGATTTATTTGTCATTATACGACACAGTTGTAAAATGAAATTAAGAGTGTGGGGGCTTTTTATTAACAATGCAAAGTCAGTTACAGCTGCAGTTAACAGCACATTTCTGAGGCCATTATGATTATAAAATAATAGAATATTTATCCATAAATTATCACATGACAAACACATATACTGACAATCGTGCAAAGCTACTAATGCCTGATACAGTTCATTATTACACTTATTAGTGCTGATGAGCATTTTATTGTGACTTGTGATCTACTTGTTACTTATTATACAACAAGTAGTTTCGACCAAGCAATCTGATTGGTCAGCTAGACAATTACAATGTGCTCAAACACCTTTCTGATCTCTCAAAATACTGGATACAACAATAAAACCAGGTGTTTCTCGCCTCTGACAGGAAAAACAATCTGCTAATGGAACTGATAAAAATGGCCTGAAAACAAGCTATCTAATTGAGTGTGATCAGATATTTTGACTAGAAAACAACTAAAACTACAAACTACACTTGGTGTAAATCCAGATTATCATAGTCAGATCAAAACAATTTGATTTATTTAACACAGAAACCCCAACAGGCTTTACAAGGTTTCAGGATCGATTATTAGATTTGAGAGTCTTAAGAATAAAAATGATAAAATGGCAATGACGTGATGCTACAAGGCTGTTTGTCCCTGCTGTGTGTTCCAGCTGGTCATGCAGTATCTGTACTGTGGAGGCACCGATACTTTGCACATACGCAACACCGAAGTCATGGAGGTAAGAGAGTCTCGGCCGAAAGCTCTGCAGAGCGCCGACACGAGCATTAGCACCGCTAATCCCCCCCGAGTCCTGTTCCTCATTCTGTCGTGGCTCTTCTGTTCTCCTGCAGCTCCTCTCTGCAGCCAAATTCTTCCAACTAGAGGCCCTTCAGAGACACTGTGAGATCATCTGCTCCAAGAACATCACCACGGAGACCTGCGTCGACCTGTACAAACACGCCAAGGTGAGCCGCCGCCGCCACAAGTGATCAACATGTTTTTTTTTTAGAATCGTAGCTGTGAGACAAATCTGGTGTCCTCTCTCCACCGTCTTCTCTTGTCGCCGCAGTTCCTCGGCGCCTCCGAGCTCACCGCTTTCATCGAGGGCTACTTCCTGAAGAACATGGTGCTGCTGATCGAACTCGACGGCTTCAAGCAGCTGCTGTACGAGCCCCCTCCCCCCGAGAGCCCCGCGTCCAGCCCCGGCATCTACTCGGACATCCTCGTCGACCTGGAGAAAACCCTGGCCATCCGCGTCCGCTCCATCCACCTCTCCACCTCCAAGGGCTCCGTGGTGTGACGTCGAGCCCCTCTACGAAACAAAAAGCCCTCCGATCCAGGCACAGCATCCATGTAACACCACTTCTTAAAAACACGCAGGCCTGTCCATGAAGTCCTGAAGAGAGAGGGGCTGCCGGATGTTTTTATGTCAGGGATTCCCTTTAATTCAGCCCGTCGAAGCCCCCCGTCTGAGAGTTAACGGAAAACCAGAGAGAGGTTGAACTCTTGTGGTCCTGATAGCTCCCACCAATCACGTCTCACCCCTACAATAACAGGAAAAACTTTAAAAAAAAAAAAAGAAAGAAATAGAAACAGACTAGAACCACTTAGAACTAACCGTGATGAAAACGTAGAGTATTTCATATAAGAAACATGCATGAAATACATCCTGTACACCTTCTTTCCGCTTGAAAAGGTAGAGTAGAATTCAATAAAAGCAGCTTCTCTCATCACGAGACTTTGGTTTACAGATCGCTCTACGGGAGTGGACGCTCATCGCAGTATAACGTCTGACACATGCCAAAATATAACCCTACTATACAAAAACCCAATAACAAAAAGTGACTCCGTAGCATCGCCGGGACGTGGCTTTTTCTAGGTGGACATCTTCATCCCGTCATCATCGTACGTGTGGACGCGTTTCACTGTGTTATATCTACTGTGCGCTGAGGCCAAACTGATCACGGAGAACTTCCGCCGCGGCCGACGCTGCAGCGCTGACTCGACTGGAGGCGGCCCACTCAGTGAAATCTATGCTGGCGTGTGCTCCAAGTCTTTTTTTCTTTTTCTTTTTTGTCCAACTGGGAAATTAAAAACTCCACGAGCACTGTCTGATCTTTTTTTTCTTTCATTCTTCTTCTTCTTTTAGTTTTTTTTTTTTTTTTGCATGACACCTACTCAACTGAGCTGCTGCTTCTCCCCCCTCCGCGCCTGATATTGCTTCTTATGCAGAGCTTACTTCACTTCACGGACCACTTTTCTCAACAGGAGAGAGAGAGAAAAAAAAAAAAAAAAACGCTGCTTATTAACTTTCTATCCACTGCTAACGCTGACCGAGCGGGATTCTGAGATGGATTTCGATTGGCGGGGACTTTTGAGAAATGGAGAGAGTCAAAGCGAAGTGTAAATACGTCCCTGAAGTCATCGTGCTGGTCGTTCTTTCTTTTTGTTTTTTTGTAAACTGATGTACAGTAATCCTCCTACACTCGCTTGGCTGACGACACCAGTCTCATTGAATGTGCTCCCGGTTTGTTCCTGCTGTATGTATGTATGTATGTGTCTGTTGATGCATGTTCGATCTGTTCGTTTGTTTGAATCCTCCCGCTTTAGCTGTGCTTTCTGTGTAGATCGGTAGGGCAGAGTTAGGGTGTTGATTGTTCCAGTTGAAGTTCCGGTCAAAAGGGTAATTCCCTCATAGTTGCTGTATCTGATACATTCCAGATGATCAGGGTCGATCCACGAGATGCATTTCAAAGTCACCTTCTGGTTTTTTTAGGCTTCACCTTCGCTGAACTTCCTCGAAAAGAAAGGTTGAATTCCTGCACGCCCTCCATGTAGAGTTCAGAAGAGACACAACAGACATGCCTGCTTTTATGCACGAGTGGAAGCAGAGGACAACAGACAAAATATCGCACTTTTTTTGGGTTGGTTGATGTGGAAAAGTTAGCCATGAACAATTAGATAAAAGCAAAATGAGAAGCAGACAGACAGAAAAACACCCAGGGAAGAGACAAAACATGGCAGCAGATAAACACTTCATGTCTTTGCGGACGAATACAGATCGAATGGTCATCTTCCACATATGTTCCCTTCATGTTAGCTCTCGCCGCTCCGTCTTATTCTGCGGTGGTTTAACGAGGATCATTTCCAGCGGTGATTTACTTGAGCCTAATAAAACGTTGCTCAAGCAGGTTTGAAGAATCCTATTTGCAGCTTAAGCACCTGGATTTATTGATCTCTAATCAACTCAGACAGAAGGCAGCCACCTCATATTAAAAAATGGAAAATGAGAGAATTAAACTTGTTGGAAAATGAGAGATTGCGACAACGAGCAGCTCAGGAGTTTGACGCCGCTGCACAGAGCTTAGATATCCTAAACTGCAATACTCCTCCATAACCAGCAGGAAAATAACTTAAGTCTAGATTTTACTAAGGTTAGATCAATTCCACGTCAAAATACGGTTTTATAAATCGCTACTTTTGCTTATTAATTGGCTGTAAGTCCATTTAGGGAAATAGATGGATTTAGATGGAAACTCGGCTACAGTCGGACACTTCTACGTCTTAGAAAAGCATGAAACTCTCTTCGAATCATCATCAAGAGAAAATATCTACCTTGCTAAGAAGTTGAAGGTACGAGCCTGCGTACGTATAGCTTCAGGATCGGTGTTAACAATCAAGCAATAAACAAAGAGTGTACTGCTAACGATGGATGGAAGAAGCTGGGATGTTTTGTTAATTGATGAACATGACTTCTCAGACAGTTAAAAAATAGTTTAAATCAGTGGCCACGACATGAACGCATTGGATTGTTATTTTATCTGATCAGTCACGTGTGTCTCTGATCAAAAAACATGGAGGATACCGCTCAAAGAAATCTCTGAGATGACAAATAAAAAGACGAGGAAAAACGGCTTCCTGATCATCAGCCATCAAATCCACAAGTGGAAACAACATCTTTATACTGAAGCCAACAAAAGACGAGACAATATCAAAAATTCCTTGAATGAGACGAATAATGTCCAAATCTGTGGGATACAAATGAAAATTGAAAAGGGAGATTAAAGTTTTAATTAGGGCTGGGTATCACCATGTACCTTGCGATACGATACTATCACTATATTTTGACAATGATAACGATAATATCGTGATACAGCGATAATTGATATATTGCAAGAAATTTCATCCACGATACATCACGATATCTGTGTCACTGAAGTAATTCAGAATTTATTGACTGCACTGAATCCATTTCACAGGAATTACAAAACATTGTCAATCAATTTCACATGAATAACAGCTCTTTTTAACACACACACTGACTGCAACTTAAATATCATTAAATATCAGTATTTGGCGCCAGTGTATCGATAATGTACCTCAAGACGAAATATCGCGATATATCGTAGTATCCATATTTTGCTACACCCCTAGTATTAATGGCTTGGTTGTCTCAGGTGTTTGAGCTTCACGTGTGGCTTCAGCACAACGATGTGTGTTTTCATGTCAGCGACTGAACTGTCGTGTCTCTAATCACCTCAACGCTTGTTGGAACTTCAACATTTTTGTTCCACGTGATTGCATTACTCCACACACCTCCTCACCAGGTGTGTGTGTTTGTGTTAGATAATCAGTTCTGACAGGACCAAACATTAAAAACCCCGACACTCATCGTTCAGCTGCAGCCCGGATGTTTAAACGATGCACGCTCCCTCAGAAAAGGGTCAAAACTTGAATAAAACCCCCTCGAGCTCAGACACAGTATATCTCAATTCAAGAGGAAAACACGGGACGAACAGCTGATTTCATGAATGTAAAGCTGAATATTTACAGGATGTGCAGCTTTTGTCCAGCAGTGAAACCAAACGAGGACGCTTCTCTCTGTTAACGATGCAAAATGTCTCTCACGCTCTGTGACGTTCGTCTCCGACACGAATCCGACCGTCACCTTCAGATACGAGACGAATCTCACGACGTAGCACCAAGAAAAATTCCTTCAACATTTGTTTCTGGGGCCACAACAAAAACAAACACTTTAAGAGACACTTGACGGCGTACAAGAAGCTGGGTTTTAAGTTCTGTAAATAGTTACAGAAAGTTCAGATATACAGTAGATACGATCCTACGACTTTATTTTCTTACCAACATACATAGCACTATATATTTTATTTTACATTCCACAGCTATTTTGTTTTACAAAAGTGAAAAAGATTATATAAAAAAGACGCTTTAACGTTTTTTGAAAAAATCGAGCAATATTTCCATGCAAGACTGTATTACTTTGAGAAGTACGAGGACGAACACGCCGCAGGATGTGAAAGACATAATATAGAATATATATATATGCGAAGAGTGACTGAAAAAAAGGCCTGAATATTATTTTTGTTGGTGTTTTTTTTCCTTTAAAAATGTTTCTCACGTGTTTTTAAAACGGATATTTCAAACACACAGTCTGCTGATTTTTACACCGACGATTTAATGATTCCACTGACATCTTCATCTTCACTACATGTTTGAATCATCCCACGTTCAAATTTTAAAAAACGTCGCTATTTAAAAAAGGTGGAAAATGTAACTCGAAGATGCAAAAAAAAAAAAACGTTTCGTCTCCGCGGAGGTGAAAAGGTTCATAATGATGTCAAAGCACTTTTCCCCGTGCCAGTGTTACTGTAGCCTCACACAATCAAAAGCATTAGTATGTCACCAGTGAGCTTAAAGTTTCAGTCTTATTAGAGCTGCTGGATATGGCGGTAGAATAAGAGAAGAAGTCAAAAAAAAGACTTTAACTCATCTCTGTTTTTTTTTATTATTAGTCTTAATGTGATGCCGTTAGCAGGAGGCTAACTTTAGCTTGCCCTGTACTGGCGCTTTTGATTCGACAAACTGGGTCAAACCCGTTAGAGTAAATGTCAGTTTCGCATGGCTCTTCTTGTTTAATGTTGTTGAGAATGTGCTTTGTACACCAGCTTCCTGTCTAACTAAGACTCTCCCCCCTTTTAATTTGTCCGAGCATTTATTTGCCTGCATATTTGTTCCTGGTAATAAAACGAACATTTCTCCTAGACGCAGTGGAAACATGCATGGGATGTTCACTAGACTTCGAATTCACGGGTCGTGGGCGGGGGAGGGGAGGGACTTTTGCTATTATTTTTCCTTTGATGAGAACATGTATATTGTACAAAATATATATATATATATGAAATATAAATTATACATGGTGTGAGAAGCAGGGATGTGGTGGAGTATAACAACATAAAGGAATGTTACACTCGTGCTGCAGTTTCTGTGGTTCCATGACATGCTTTTGTGGACAGCTAATAAACGACCAGAGTTTAAACCGTATGATGGAAGTTTTTTTTGTTTCATTTGGTTTTTAGGAATGGTAAGAAATTATATCCACGGCACAGATTTTGGTAAATACAACTCCAGAGGATGAATACTTTTTTGTGCTTGTACCAAATCCTTTAGTTTGATGACAAAATACCTTAAAAATTAATGTTATCCCCATCGTAGCTGTTGTGTTTACAGCTGTAGTGCGACTGTTTAGCGCTTTAGCAAATGTTAGCATGCTAACAGGAAACTGCAAATAGTGGCTTTAAGGAGCAGAAAACTGATAATTTCTCACAAGAACTGGAATATATCATTTTTTATATTTTTTTTTTTTTAAAAAAAAGGTTAAGCAGATATTTTTGCTGTTTCAAGTTTTATTTTATTGAAAGAAAAACCGAGGAGGCAAAGGTGATAGCATAAAGGCTAACGTTTAGCATAAATGGCTTTAAAAAATAAAGCCAAGACTCTGGAGATTTGTAAGGTTAAGCGTAAACTTATAAATAAAAAGCCTTCACAACATTATGTAAACAACTACTTTTTAACTGTGCTATCTGCGAGAAAAGTAGATTTTTGTGTATCATTCCTGGCTCGTCAAATAACGACGCTTTGGAATTATAGGACGGGGTTTTTGACAATGTTTGGAGTGAGGCTCAAAAAACAACGAGCACCTTCAAAAAGTACATTGTTCATAAAGGGCTTTGGGTAGAAATGTGTGATATTTGTGGTGATTTCTGAGAAATTGAAAGATTTAACCAACATCATGCGTTTTCCCAAGCAGCTGACCCTGAAGGATACGGCTGAAAATATTCAACAAATTCGACATACAGTCCAACTCTTAAAACTTTTTCTCGTCCTCCTCAAGGAGCAACAGATGTGTCCTGAAAAGAGATTCCAGCTCATGTAAAGTTTTAAAGGAGAGGGTTAGTTTGGGTTTGCAGCGTCAAATTTTTCTTTTCGACGCCACCCAACGTCAATCGCCATCGAGAGGCTGACGAGCAGGTCGGTGGTATACACGTGCTCTGAAGGCAAGACAATGACTGAATCGATGAATAAAAACTCATGAATGTAAGTTTATGTCAGAGATTCAAGCAAATGGTTATTTAATCTGCATTCTTCCCTGAGAATTATAAACAAAATGAAAAGTATTTCACATAAAAAGTCACCAGAACACAGAGAACAAAGTCTCTGGAACCTAATTTGTCAAAATCCTTCCTATTTTTAAGGTTTCAAGGTCAGACTCTAACTAACTACGGTGTGCGTGTTTATGGTAATCACTCCCTCCAACAGCGAGGTTCATCGATGTGAATCATTTTTCTGACAACAATGGAACAGATTCCTCTGTGGAATGTGGGTGTAAGCTGTCTCAGGTGCTTATACTTACATGTAAGGCTCAGTAATTGTTGGTTTTGCTCTTTTCAAAAGAAAAGTTGACAAGAAAATGAGAGAACATCACCAGATGCATCCGTGGAAGTGGAGGGTTATATCCACAATAGTGATATGACAGATGTGACAGCCGATAGTTACTAAACACTGAATCATTCTGAAGGTCTAAACTCTGATTATCTGTTTTCTAACATTATGTAAACAACATTGTTTTATTTTTATGTGCTGGTGCTGGAAATAATTCTTCTTCACAAGGACGCTGCATCGTCCGCTGGATGAAGATGTGACAGACCTGGCCGCGGCCCAGCAGCCGGGTGTTTATCGATCCCTTTACTGCGACCGGGGAAATGATTCAAGGTACTTAAAGTCGTGACAGCTCCCTCACAAAGCCAACGGACTTTCTGCAGTCAGACTGATAAAGAAATACACGGTCGTAAAAAGTCTGGAGCTCAGTTTGGCTGGGATTCCTATTTTTCAGGGGGGGATTCTCCACAGGAACACACTGCACCAAAAACAACCAGCATCCCATAATCTAAGACTTACATCGCTATAGTCTTTACTGCAATTAAGCAAAAATTACTCCCCAAAAAAGCGTTTTTCTCAGCTCCTCCAGTGTGAATAATTTGTTTTCTGTGATATTAAATGGGTTTTGAACCATAATACAACAGTTTCAATATGTCAGCTGGACTGTGGAGACATGTGAGCGCCGCTTTTCATACTTGTTTGACATTTTACAGACCAGTTAATTAACATTTAATCAGGAAAAGATTAGTTAATAAGGCAAATAATTGTAATCTGCAGCCATAATATAGCCCATAATATCACAAATGACAATAATCACTGATTCCATAAACTTAGGGTCAATTTTCACTTCATGACTTATTTAATAGTTTTGTTTAACAGAAGACTTTACCACTGAAAATGCACTATTTTTATTATTCTTTATTGAACAAATCGCACATGTCAAACAATTTGACAATTAAAAAAAACACAGAGCAAAATTCATACAATCAAGGAAATGACAAGAAGCCAGAGAGGCAACCATAAATGAGGAGAGACGTGTAAAAAATTTTTTTAAAACAAACAGATCATAATTTGTAAATCATAAATTACACACTTTACAGGCAACACAGTTCTTATGGCCTTCTTGTTGCGACAAAATGAAACAGTTTTTGTCGACTTTAGAGCTGATTATGCTAATGATGCTTCTTGTTTTCATAAGGCTTCAGTGTAAGAAGAGAGTTTATGCTGATTAAGGCTCCGGTGCGTCACCGAGACCTGAGTTTAGGCCCAAAAAATCCTATGGTGACAAAACAATTAACCGTCTAACTCCAAATTCGGTAATACATAGTCAAAAGTCTTCAAACATGTTTTCAACAACCAGTTTCAAATATTTATTATGTGCTTTTAATCGAATCTCAGAATTATCGTTGCATGATCTTAAAAAACTTTGTAAAAGACAGTAAAAAAAACTTATTTTCACTACTAAACTTGCATATATGTATATAGAATTCTGCCAGGATCATCAATAGATTTATGACATATGGTTAATTATGTGCCTTTTTATCAAAGTTAAAGAATCCAAACATCATATGTTCATAAAATAATGCTAAATCTTTGGAAAATGGGTGACAATATTGTGTTTGGGCTCAGTTCCTCAAACAGCCTCCAGGGGGCAGTGATGACCAGACGAGCTTCATGGAGGCCTGAAAACCAACAGGCGAAGAAGAAGAACAGGTTCCCTTGACAGGAAATCCCAGAGTTGGCCAAATTATCAAATTACTCTGCTAGTTTTGTTCACTTAAATTAACAGAATAGGTCTTAACAGGTCGTACGAGCAAGACGCGAACCTCCAACAGATCGCTGCTGCCGAGTGAAGCCAGATAAACACTTTATTCTCTACGCCTGCGCACTGAAACGGACAGAATATCGAGCCGCCCTTCCTCCCCGCCAACTTGCACCGCAGGGTCGGGCGGACGTCGACTGACAACAACCCCGAGTTCATTTGCCAGCCTATCTGGATATCCTCCGAGGCAAAATGGAGAGCCCACATCGCACCGAAAACGGTAAGCCAAGAAGAACTGAAACACGCCTCACCTATCGAGAGTTATGGGGTTTTCTTTTGGATTGTGTGCGCACGATTTTGAACATGGCGTACCCCGCTCTGAGATGGCGGTGGCTTTGTGCTACGTTACAGCGGGCTGATGTGTACGGTGGTTAACGAAACGAAGCTTCACGGCAGCTAAGCTAGCTAGCAAGTTAGCTCATCCTTACTTACATTATATCATGACAGGCATGATTTAAAGGAACAGATAGCGGCAGCTAGCTAACTGTCGGCATTAGCGCCGATTAGCAGCTGATGACGAGATCTGTGGCGGTTGACAGATGCTGCATTCAAGGACTCCAACTGAAACGGCTAACATAGCAAGTGGCTAAAAACAAAGATACAGGACGACTAACCTTAACGTCCGAGTGAGGGGTTGTCATAGAAGCACACAGTGAATCAATTTCCTAAATAAAAATGCCGAAGATGAGAGTAATGTCCTTCCGAAATAAGCATTTTTCAACAACTTCGATACAGCTCAGAAAGTCACGACTACAGCAGCCATGTTTACCACTTTTTTGGGGTAAGTCGTAATTACGACACAGTTGCGAGACCATGAAGGCAACCGGGGCCAGGTTAGAAGAGGTGGATGGTAGCTGGGCTCCTGACACAGGGACCACTGACCCACCAGGGGCCACTGACCCACCAGGGACCACTGACCCACCAGGGACCAATGACCCACCAGAGGCCACTGACCCACCAGGGACCACAAGAGCCACCAGGGACCACTGACCCAACAGGGGCCATTGACCCACCAGTGACCCCAAAGACCTGCGCATCACTGTCTGTCAGATAGTTGTACTGTACTATAATTAATTAAAAACTGTTAGAGATGGTTCTGTTTGCAAATATGATAGAAAGTGCTGCAAAATGGCAACATTACCCCAACAGTTAGTGTCATTATGTCAATGGTAAATGGTAGATATTCCTACATAAATGTGTTTACAACCCAATAATTAATAAACTAGTTGGCCGATGTTATCAGCTGATATTCGCTTATCTCAGACATATGGTGTTATAACACATGTTGTCCCACATATGTTCTATAAAAGATGCTTTGGGTAATTTATGATTACTTTATTTCCAGTGAAGTTCAATATTTAAGTGCATTGATGTTCTTTCAGAAAAGAACGTTTATTGTTAAACTGTATCGATCGATCGATCAGTATTTTTTCCAAGGCTGATACGATACTGATTACTAGTAATCAGGGAGACTGATGATGGATAATTGAACCGATACATATTTACAGGAAATATAGAAATCTCAAAGTCGAGAAGAGCCAGTGATAAAATTTATGAGTTTTTTATGCATAAGATTTTTAACAAAAGGACAGAATCAATAAGTCATCAGTACATCTTAAGTTGGAACACACTTCAAACTGAACCACTGATGATTCAGACGCTGATATTGTGAATTATTTTCCAGACTCTCCTCTGCTGCTGCCGTCTCTTCGCCTCTTCATCCCTCCTCTGCGGCTGGTGTCGGCGGCCATGTGGCAGGTGGTCCAGAGGGGGAACGTGCAGGACTACGGGATGGTGGAGGAGTTCATCAGCACCGTTTCAGAAATCGTACCTGATCTTCTGAACGCGGATCAGAAAGCTCAACTCCTCCTGGGACTCAGAGCTCGGGTGAGGCTGTGTTTGATATTTATATGCAGCGTTTAGCGAAGACGTTTAAAGGAAATACAGGATGTAAAATGGCAACAACAAGCAGTTTGATTTCTCTCTTTTAGCTGTCAAAACAAAGAATAAAAACCTTCTGTTCTGCATTCAGTTGGTAATCGGTATAATCATACCAACATCACCTTGAAATCCACAACATCAAAACAAACAATAAAAGTGAGTTATTGCCTGACAGACGGTCAGTGCAGCTGATGAAGGCGTTTAATATTTCCTAAACCGAAAATCTCAGCTTCACCTTCGAGCCACAGTACGTCTCCACTGAACACAGTTATTAAACATTTTCATTTTCCCCTGCTGGATCCTCTGAGCCTGCTGTTAGTGAATAACATTTCCAGGTGCCGCCCTGTCAGTTGTGTTTACCCTGAGGTGAAACCGTTTGTTGCAGGTGGTCCTCGAATTGTGTCGAGCCGAGCAGATAACGGATTCAGAAACCATCGAGGTGCACCTGGAGCGGATCAAGGCCCTCATATCCACGTGGGCAGCACAGGTTGGCTTCTTGGAATACAATATGACTCATGTTCTTGAATAGCTCCTCACTTTTTATCTGCTTCAACTCCATCTGTGCATATTTTTCTGTCCCAGCCGTGTTTCGCAGAGGTCGAGTTCCCAGAATCAAACTTTGTGGATCAAGTTGAGCTGCTGTTGAAAGACGCTGAAGAGAAGGAGAAGTTCTTCCAGGTATTGTTAGGATGCTTTTCTTGAGGTTACTGAAGCAAAGATGCTGTGGTTGTGGGGTATGTGAGCATTAAACTATAAACTGTTTGTTGCAGGATGTTTTTCCGACAGACTTCGGGCCGGACTATGACAGCGCTCTGCAGGTGCTGATGCTGGATTTCCTCTCAAGACTGGAGAAGCTTCTCCCGGTACCAGACATTCAGCAGGTACTGGAGCCAGCTGGTCATCAGTCAGCCTTTTGTTTCTGACACCAGGCAGTTTGATTTAAGGCATGAAGGGGAACCTGATTGTAGGCTGGTAGAATTAATGGTGCTTATTGAAATTACATTAATCAGACAACGTATTTCCTTATCATATCATACCAGACTCCTTTGTCAGAGTCAGAGCTTGAATCTGAACACAAAGACATGATGCACAGGTCTTTATTTTCAGCACACTTATACTTTCGTATCATCCGTACCACTGCAGGACTTGGCTGAGAATCATAATGTTTTAAAGTTTTCTTTAGTATCAACCTAATACAGGTATACTGTCTGTACATCAGTGGGTAACTCGCTAATTTGCCAAAATGTAAACATATAGAAGCTCAAAAACAAAGTTAAACTCACCAAATCCTACTTTTATATCTGTTTAAATTTCCTAAATCCATTAATTTTTCATAATTTTTTAATGCTGTCAAAGCTCAGAATGTCCCATCAACATGGTTCTTATATTCCTGCAGCACGGATACTCGCCTCCATCCGTTCAGACACATACTGAATGTTTGTCGTGTTAAAAAAGCTTCTGGATATAAAGACAGAAATCAATTTAAATGGCTCAAAACTTTACTTTTTCTTGTTTTTTTTTAAAAAAAACACGTCTTTTTTGAATATCGATTTTTATTGGCATTTTTTGAAAACAACAAATAAACCACGTATGAATCACCATCCAAAGACTTAAGCTTAAAAACCACACTCGCACTCACTCATCCAGGAGGAGGGATGTAAGTAACAGACGTTCATCTCAAGTACATGTCATCCACATGTGACTGATAAATGCAGCCACCAGGGTTTGGTGTAGACAAGAACAGCATAAAACATATAAAAACAGCTTGTTCTGAAAGTGCAACATATGGCATGTTGTGCAATGATTCTATTAAAAGCCTGTAAATGAAGTAAAAATGTGAAAGTTTGACAAATGTTGAGTGTGTGTCTTCTTCTTTTAATCCGTCATCTTGTTACTCTTAGACTGCGTCCATGCTCAGCGCCGTCCCATCGGCGCTGGAGGAGTGTGTGCACTCTGTTCCCGACCCGCGGCACCTGAAGACGGTGCTGATGTACCACACATCACTCGGACACTTTGATTTATCTGGTGAGTCGGATTCAATAAGATGAGATTTTCATGTCCTGTGTAATTCATTCCATTTTATTGCAAAAGTACTTTCCTGTTGCCAGTGCGGCTTCTTATTCATGCCGCACACATTCATAAGCACCATATCTGTCTCCTTAAATGAAACACAGTGGCGGGAGTAAACTGTATCAAGTTGTTTTGAGAGTGGAGCACAGACACCATGTTTAATCTTATAATGGGTTTTCCTGTCTGCACCAGAAAAATGTGCTTAAATCTGATATATTAAACCAGTTTTCATCTGCTGTTCGTGGCTTCTATATGACAAAAGTCTCATGTATAAGAATGCATTTCAGTGCAGTTGTGTGTATGAGCAGCAGGAAGATGTAAGATTGAATTTTGAGGTTATGAAGCAAACAGCCAAGTTATTGGTTCATGTTTCGGTGAACCATGAAGCTAATCTGATTCTTATTTTCCCAACAGATGACTTGCAGACCATTCCGTCGTCCTTTGGGAATTGCATCCTCTCTTCGCTGTCCCTCCCGCAGCTGGAGAAGGTTGTAATCGACGCCGACCAAATACAGCTACAGCCTCCATCGGAGCAGATGCAGGGCTGTATGACCGTCCAGGTGGAGGGTGAAACTGTGACACTGTTGGACTACATACAGATCGAACCGCCGTCAGGTTTGGTTGAGACGGACGATCACGACGCGGATGAAGTGAACATGGAGGAAACCGCCGAAGAGGACGTCAGCGAAGCCCTGAAGCCTGCAGCTTTCCAACCGCTGAAACAAAGCAAACGGCTCCAGTTAAAGAGGAAAGGTTTAAAAGAGAACAAAGACTTGGCAGTGAAGAGGCAGCGGAAAAAATACCCCAGCAATAAGACCTGTCCTGTGTGCAGTAAGGTTTTCCTTCGAGCTGCGGCCATGAGACGACACCAGGAAACTCATTCGGCCAATCGCGATCTCAAGTACAAGTGCGACAACTGCGACAAGCGATTCAGGGACCATTACGACATGAAGCGGCACAACATGCGCGTTCACGAAAGGGATGAGATGGGCAACGGCTCTAAAGACGAGGACTCGGGAGATCCCAGCACTTCCGAGACATCAGAGCACAAAAATTGTTATCTGTGCGGGAAGTATTTTGCCCGTCGAGTGGACATGGATCGTCACATGAAGTCGCACTCAGAGGACCGCCCGTACAGCTGTCCGTTCTGCGAGAAGAAATTCAAGAACCCCTACGTTTTAAAGAGACACCAGAAGGAGATTTGCAAGAGCCGAGAGCTGAAAAGGGCAAAGAGGAGAGAGCCACAGCGCTCGGCGCCTCAGCCGACACCAGAGGGGTCGTCGGAGGGCAAAGCCTGTCCCATCTGCAGCAGGATCCTGCCGTACTCTGCTGACATCGCCAAGCATTTACGGTCTCACACGGAAGAGCGTCCCTTTATCTGCATCACCTGCGAGAAGGGCTTCAAGTACAAGGACACGTTGAAGAAGCATCAGATTATTCACGGCCACGAGGGGATCAGAGAGGAGGAGAGCAAGACGGTGGAACAGATTCTGGCTGAGGCCGATAATCAGAATAGTGGTGACACAAGTAAAACAGAAAACAGTCCGGATGCACCCGCAGAGGCTGCTGAGGAGTCGCCATCTGCGCCTGTGATCAAAAAAATCAACAAGAAAGGTCTTAAAGCGTGTCCCGTCTGCGCTCGAGCATTCGATAGTGTCAAAACACTGAACAGGCACATCCAGTGTCACACAGAGGACCGGCCGTATCACTGCATCCACTGTAAGAAGCGCTTCAAACACATGCACGGCCTGAAAAGACACCAGATTTATGCGATTTGTCATAAGAAAATCGCCAGATTCTCGTGGAAAAAGGAGCTGAGAGCGGGGCCGAGTCACAGCGAGGTGACCAGCGCCGACCCCCAACAGGGGCCGCCTCCGAAAATACCCGTGTGGTGCTCAAACTGCGGCAAACACTTCGAATACCCGGCCGCTTTGAAGGAGCACCAAGAGAACGTTTGCAAGGTGGAAGTGAGCGAGATCATGAAGTGCGACGACTGCGGGAAGGAATTCAAGAGCATGACGATGCTCAAGGTGCACCAGAGGATTCACGACCCGCTCTACTGCAAAGAGTGCGGGAAGATCCTCGCCAACGAGGCCGCGTTCGAGAGGCACAAGCTCATGCACAGGCCGATGCAGTGCACGATGTGCGACAAGACTTTTACTCTACTGAGACGCTTACGGGAACACTACGAGAAGGAGCACGACTTCAGCGGGCCGTATCCTTGCGGACAGTGTGACAAAACCTTCATGCAGCTGTCCTACCTCGCCATCCACCAGAGGATCCACAAAGGAGAGTTCCCCTACATCTGTAACATGTGTCCAGAGAAGTTCAGGTCCTCCAACTGTCTGACGGTGCATCAGAGGAAACACACGGGGGAGAAACCCTTCCTGTGCTGGCAGTGCGGGAAGTGTTACCGCTCGGCGTCGGAGCTCACCGTTCACATGGGGACTCACTCCGAGGAGAGACCCTGGGCCTGCACGCAGTGCGACATGGCGTACCGCACCAAACTGCAGCTCACCAACCACGTGGAGCAGATCCACATCGGCGTCAGGTACCCGTGCAACAGCTGCGGGAAGCAGTTCATGAAGGAGACGTCGCTGAAGAGGCACGAGCTCATCCACACGGGCGAGAGGCCGCACCAGTGCACCGTGTGCGGCAAGACCTTCCTGACCGCCAACGAGCTGCGGCTGCACAACAGGTATCACACCGGGGAGCGGCCGTACAAGTGCGAGGAGTGCGGCAAAGCCTTCATTCAGTCGGGATATCTGAAGTCGCACATGCGCATCCACACGGGGGAGAAGCCGTTTAAATGCGACATCTGCGACAAAGGCTTCCGGCTGTCGTACCACATGAAGAAACACAGGCGGACTCACACCGGGAAGCCGAAGCTGCACAGCTACATCTGTGAGGAGTGCGGGCTGGCGTTCCTCCATAAGAAGTCGCTGTGGGAACACTCGCTCACTCACAATGTGAAAATCGAGCCGTCGTTCGACGAAGTGAGAATTATAGAGTTCCCGTAGAAAATCCTCGTAGGATGTCGAGTTGAGTTGTGAGATCAAAGTCACCAAATACATGTTGTTTCTCGATTCTCAAGTTGGTATCTGATGACCAGTTTTGCAAGTTGGTGCTCTTCTTTTCCTTTTTTGTTGCTTTTACTGTTTTAAATCATCTGTTCCATAAAACATATTGATGATCTATGAGGACGATGTATATGTTTGCTGACATGGCTTTCTGAAATAAATCTATCTTGTTGGTAATTGTCGCTCACAGTTCTTTTTAAACAGACGCCACTACAGAGATTCGTCAAACTGAGTTGCTAAACACAGTTGGCAAAGACGTGTAATGGAGGCAGGATATTTTATAGTTTAACAATAAACTTTATTGACATCAGTGCACTGAAACGGAAAACTGTACCAGGAATTGTAACAATTATAAATGACTCCAGGCGTCTTTCTCTGCATTATAATCTCAATAGGAAGTTTGACTGCCGGTTCTGGACTGTTGGTCAAACTGTATAATTAAAGACGTCACACAGAGCTGCAGGAAATTATAATAGTCAGCAGACATTTTTCATCGTTTTATGAGACCTGTGGGTTAGTCATTAGGATTATTGGACTGTTACAGGGCAGCTGTAGCTCAGGAGGTAGAGCGGGTGTCTGGTACTCAGAGGGTTGCTGGTTCGAATCCAGCCTCCCCCAGACTGCATGTTGAGGGGTCAGTAGAAAAGCAAAACCATGTGTGTTAATTTACAAATTATAGTAATTCATACATTGATGGCACATTTTGGGGTTCAGTATCTTGACGTGCAGTCCAGGGGAATCGAACTGGTGACCTTCTGATAACAAGACTCTGGCTCTACCCCTGAGCCACAGCTATACGCTACATAATGTGTGTGGATAATGTATTGATCAACAATAAAATCAATTCAGCTTCAGTAGAAGTATACATGAAGCCTTATTAGTGATCATTAAAGACACAAGTAAAATCAACATCATCATGTGAACTTGGTCAACTTGTAATATAGTCACATATCAATTATTGTTTGAAGAGCTATTTTTGGAGAAGCGTCTGTCACTTGGAAACACAAAGAAAGTCTGTTCCTCGTCCCTGATTGGACAATCAAGACAAATCTGAGAATGCTGGAATTCTAGAAAACACCAACAATGCATGTAAACATCCTCTTGACTTTTCCTTTCTGAATATATTTATCATTTTAGTGATATCTCACAAAGTACATACATTGTTTTTGATGCTCTCTGGTATTGAGCCATTATCGTGCTTTAGCCAGAAGATGGCGGTATAGTCGTGATAATAGAAATGAGCTGTAGCTCGCCGGGGAGGGCAGAGCCGTCAGTGTTGCCCCCTGCTGCCACAGCTTATGTTGGAGGCTCTTAACTCTGCACGCCTCCTGTAACATAAATAAAACACTGTTTATCCTTCACTGGCATCCAAATCTGTATTTTGAGTAAATATTTACAGTGTAGGCTGCATGAAGGCATCTGTCTCCGGTGTAATTAACGGGGGAAAAAAGCAACGTTGATGTAAAATTCTCTGCTCTTCCTCGCCGTTTGTCAGCTGACTGACAGCTAAAACCAGCAGCTACAGCAGCATCCCGACATAATACCAGTGAATCTGCTACCAACTCTCAGAAGAATCAATGGCCGACTCAGTCAGAGCCTCTCTCGAGTGTTGGGAGCAGATCACTTTTTAACCCAAAGCATATTGATTTATATGAGGCCGTAATTGCTTCAGTGTGTCCTGGATTATTCCCCTCCGTAATTGAGGCCTGGCAGAGGTCTCTTTCCTAGACATAGCCTCCTCGGTGCCAGCTGGTGGCGGCGGCGGCGGCGGTGATGGTGGCGGTGGTGCTGGTGGTGGGGCAGAGAGGGGCACCGCACCCACTCGCCAGCCGGAGAGAGCGAGCCAGGGAGCAGCGGCCCGTCAGCCCCCGACGAAAAACCGCACCTCGTCGTGGAATAACTAAACAGCACAAACACAGGCCTCCGTCCAGCCTCAACTGCAGCATGAGACAGCAAAATTATGAGTTTGCTGACACTAAACACCCCCGAATCTGTGCATCGCTTTGCATAATTGGCTCTCGTCCGTGCGGTTTGTCCCTCCGACATCAGTCGTGTTTACTGCTGCCACGTTTTACGACTGTTATTGCTCTACAAGCTATTGTTCAAGTATTTGTTTTGTGTTTTTGTTCCAAGACATCGGTGGGGCATTCCCCGGCTTTTGTAATAGGCGGGAATGCGTGCACGCTTTGACAGGTCTCAGAAATACCCCGGTGTCACAAGTACAAGAGGTAGACAAAATAATGCGAACGGGCCGAGAAGGAAGGAGGCGAGTGTTTGTCGTTGCCGCGCATTTGCGTTTGCCGCTGTGGGTCGCACGATCGTTACAGTTAGAAAACAGAAGAACTCTTTTAAAACGTCCGATACTTTCACCTCTTCAATCCTTCAACTGCAACAATCTGAGAGGGTAAAAATCCCTTTTGTGATCTGTAATGTTAAAATATAGTAATGAACTCAGAGGTAACTGTCATCCAATCCTGCAGCAAATTAGATTGATGCTTCTGCATTGATTCTACGCTGTACCTACTGGGCGGCCTCATCGGAGATACATCTCTCCAGAGAAATGTAACTATGTATCACAGTGACACTCTGCAATGACTGGGTAGATTTGTGTGTTCCGGCCTCCCATTTGTTGCTCAGCAGCGGTGCCAATACCGGAGATTTTGCACTGTAGCCCCCCCAGTAAACACACCGCCCTCTTCGGCCGCCACCCCTTCGTTTCTTGGCTTTAGACAGCAAACTGGATTTCCGAAAAACTCTGCAGACACATCTATGAGCCAAACGGGTTGGTGTGTTTAAAGGGGAAAGTACAGCTGCCAACAAATCAGGCTTGAATTTTAAACCATTCCAAACTGCTTAACTATAATTTAAGCTCAACATATCGAGGGTCTGCATCACATTGTGTTCGGTCACAGATACCAGCTAAATACGCCTGATTACTTTCATCAAGATCTCTGTCTGTTCCCTGAGAAACTAACAAAGACTACGATAAACGTCTTATCTCGCAATGATAAAGAAAATGGGAAAGAATTCCTGGATCCGTCTCCTTTATCCCAGAAGTCAGTGTGTTTCACCCACAAATCCTCCATCCAAGTTTTGTGGAAATCCATTCAGTAGATTTTGTGTAATCCTGCAGACAAACCGACCAATTTACGAATGGAAAACCTTGATTAGTGCAGCTTTAACTGTCTAAACATTTGAATTTAGAATCAGCTACTTTAGACTTAAAGTCAGTTTCTGTCGACCTTCCTTGTTGTATGTTCGGCAACAACAATAACAACCCGAGCCTCTGAAGCTGGAAATGTGGCTCCTTAGTTTTCATTACCGGTAAATGTCGAGATCAGCCTCCAAGTTTCATAGAAACTGATGCGATAACAAACAATGTGAAGTAAATCCTGCCACGTCCAGCATGTTCGGCGATCACAAACAGTTAAACTGTCCCAGAGATATTTCTGAAAAGGTCGGTTTTGATCATCAACAGGCACCGCAGAATTTCCCGGCCTTTTTGCCAAACTACTGTGACCCCTGCGAGTTACTACGGAAACATAGCGTATCAAAACAAGCGCCCCATTTCTCGCTCTCTGCTCCATGACGCACCTTTATTTCTTCCATATGAACGGCGTATGGCGCAGCGGGGGGAATCTGATCCGGATGCACGGACAACGGTGCCACACACAAACCCACACTGCGCCCAGTTCAACCACAAAAAAAATAACAAATTACCCCGACAATCAGTTGTAAAAGATACTCTGCTCTCATTGTTTTTGCAAAGCCCTTTTTCTTTTTTCTATTTTTTGTTTAAGTCAATTGATAAAAGAGGAAATGTAACACAGAAAACCACTGAGCTGGAAAAACCCCTCAGATTAATCAAGAGGCTGCAGAAGGATTGCTCTCCTAATCAAGCGTGCGTATGTACGTGCACTTGCATGTGTGTGTGTGTGTGTGTGTGTGTGTGTGTGTGTCCTCATATGAACTTGTGTGTGTGCCCAGACAATATACCCAGCCTCGCACATTCCCTCCCATCTCCCGTACCAGCCCCTCCATCCTCCCTCGCCGCCGCCGCTGCCGCCGCCGTGGTTTTATCTCGTTTTTCATCCCCTGTAATTCTTCCTCCATCCTCTCACTTTCATCCACTCGTGTTCATTTGCATTCTGCACCACTGTCTGTATCTGTGTGTCCTTCTGACTCGGACATTTGTTTGGCAGGAGAGGCCAGACGGGATGCTGTTAACACTGCAGAAAGTGTCTGTCTTTGCAAAGTCTTTAGCTACTCCTCTTTTCTTTTTCTTTGTCCAAATTGGGTGAAATAACTCCGCCTGGTGCCAAAGTTGTGGTTCTTTTCCTAACAAGGCAGATCGCTCATGTATTAGCAAATAAAATGGCACCAAATTTAAAACAAATTGCTTTTTTTTTTTTAAAAGTGAGAATGCATCATCAAGAAGTGAATCTATCCTGTTGGCATCGTGCCTCAGAGGAAGGAAAGTGTGATTTGATGCAAAGATGGACATTTTTTGCAGCGAACACTTTCTCCTTCCTACACGAGAAGGGAGTGAAAACAAGCCTTTCCCTGGTCAATGAGTTCACTGGGGCTGACGTCTCCTTAGACAAGGCTGCAGGGGGGTTTAGACGGGGAGGTGGGGGGGTTCAAAAGTCTAGCAACCGAAGAGAAAAGAGAGTCTGAGCGAGGGAGGGAGGGAGAGAAACCTGGCACCAAGACAGTTCAGAGCACTGGGCATTAGAGACGGGGAACAAGGGAAGGTCAGCCCCCCCACATCCCACATCCCCCCTCTTCTTCTTCTTCTTCTTCTTCTTCTTCTTCTTCTTCTTCCTACTACTGCATCAGCAGATGTACAGCATAAGTCAATCATCAATACAGCCAGACCACAGCTACAGTGAGTCTGTGATAAAGCATTCACATGCAGGATTGTGAGTTTATAAGAGGCAGTGCAGGATGAGATGATTTCACGTCTAAGATCAGCTGCTAACAGAGAGGCTTACGAGCATCAGTGACCGACCACGGCCCTGATCTGATGCTAACAAGGTCATCCTCTTGGTCTGAAAGCAGCTTTGTCTCTCTAATCAGAGGAGCATCATCATCATCATATTCCACGTTGTATCAGCAGCTTCTGGCGGTGACGCAATCCGCCAGGGGAGGCAAGCGGAGACGCCGCTCGGTGGACATCTCGTCTCCGAGCAGCCGTCCTGAGAGGAAGATAAGTCAGGTCACAGATTGAGGTCACAGACCTGCTTTAGTTAATGCACCAACTGTCTGAAAATGTGCATTTTGTATGAATGTTAACAGTGGAGAGGGCTGCACCCAAGATTTCGGTCATTATTAAAAAAATTTTGTCATTTTTTCTATAAAACGTGAACAAATTGTAAAACAAGATTTGCTACATCTTCAGTTCAAAGTCCAAACAAATAGAATTTACCATCATGAATAAAAATACATTTTTGGATGTACGGCTTCGTAAATGATTGGAATACTTTAGCGATAATTTAAAAAGTCTGAGATTAATTTTCTTTTGATCGGCTAGCTTCTTACTTGTGAAGTGGCAAATCTTTTTTTTTTTTTTTTTTTGCGTTATTCATCACTGAATCATTTTTAATCAGTCCACAGCGCAAAAATCCAAAATATCCAATTCACCATCACAAGACTAAGAAAACAAGCATTCGCCTTTGAGAAGATGGCACCATTCAACTTTTGATTTAAAAAAATCTTTAACAATCATCGTTCCCCCACAGACTCATGATTTCAAATCTGGATTACATCGTTACGTTAGCTAGCACACTACTGTTGACATAAACTCAAGGTCTTACCTCCATTTCTCGCTGAAGAACAGAAAACCTGTGTTGACGGCGTCTCCCCGCTCATCCATAATCGTTAAACCGTCTGCTACAGCGTGGTGTTGCAGCACGCTAATCTCCATTTTGTTCACGCCTGCTTATTCATCATGAGATCACGTGAGAGGGATCATATGTGAGCCTTGCATCAATCCGCAGAGCGATGAAGCCAGAGTGGGATGTTTTAATATTGAGCATGTCGCGTGTCCAAATCACACCAAATTCGACACTGCACTTCCGAATGACCTTGGCGACAAACCGGCAGAGTGTGACGTAGATCGAATGAAGGGTTCTCGAGATATGCGAACCACAAACAAACAAAATCCTCGCTTCAGCGCTTCATATATCCCTGTCAGATCGCCTCATTTGAATCATCGTAACAAAACAATCTGGAATTTGTCAATAAAAGTTTGACCATGGAAACTATTTTTCGTCCTTTCCTACTTGCGACTCCTCACTTTGGTAGCGCGAACCTCATGTTGGAAACCACTCGTTCAGTTCCGGCTAAGTTTGGATCCACGTTCCCTCTGCAGCTTCCGCACCACGCGTGTCATCAGAGCTCTGTGTGTCATGTGGGGACATTTGATCGTGCTTATGTTTTGACCCACTTTACCCTCCAACAACCCGAACTGTTGCGTGTCTTCAGCTCCGGTCCCCTTTGGATCCGACCTCGCTTGTGATGCACGTACACGCACTGGCCGAGCATGCTGGGATACGCTCCTGTGTCCTGTTTTGTGATTGGGTCACAGCACTGATCTCATGTTTTAGTGATTAGATCAGTGTTGATGTCCCGTCCCTGCTAAAAACAGCTCTCATTAAGCCGTCGCCTTGTGTGGGGCTGCGGTCTGTCGGTGCCGGGGGGTTCAGGTGGCAAACTGGGAACACTGGGAGCCTCTGACTTTAACATGATGAGGGTGGGTGACTCTGCACAAACAGTTGTCAGTCCAGTAGTAAAGCATCTGGTTCTGGAGTTTGCTCTGAGGAGGCTGAAATCTGAAAAATGTGAAGGAGAAATAAAAAAGATGTTTTTCATCATGAATTCACTTTTTTCACATCATGAAAGCATCAGATGTCATCAGATGTCATTTGCAGACAAACCAGCGAGAAGTGACTCAATCTCAAATGCAGAAACCAGAAGACATGACTCGTTTTCTGACATGAAAATAAAAGTGACAAAGTGCAGAAAAGCAGCGAATCCTGCACAGAAGCACAGAGTTTAGAGGGAACAGGCAATAAAAATGTCACATTTTCCCACATCCCCTCTACTTCACATGCATGTGGCCTCTTTTTTTATTTTGTTTTTATTAGATATAGAAGTTAGTAGCGCAGTGGTGACTAAGTGGAAACGCGTTTTATTGAGTTTATTTCAGCCTCGATCAAATCAGATTTTTGGGATTGACGCGCAGCCGAATTACGCGGTGCCAAATTACGCACGACAACCGCCGGTCACATCACCACCTCCGGCTCGTCTTTAACTTCTGCTCTATGAGCTTTCAGCGCTTAAAATAATGTGTGAGTGAGCTGCTGCTGCTGGTGGTGGAGGTGGTGGTGGAGGGGCAGCACCGCTTTTTTTCTATCTTGATCTGAACTACTAACCAAGTCTTAGAGAGATCAAAATTCAATCCCGTTCTGAGAAAAAAAAAAAAGAAAAAAAAAAAAGAAAAAAGAAAAAAAAAGAGAAATGACGTTATTTGAATATGTGCCCAAAATCCTTAATGAATAACTTAGGACGAGTAGGAGGCAAATGCTGCCCCAGCTGTTTCCTGTTGAAAATGTCTGTGTAATGTAGATAAATGTGAGGGATTTTCTCTCTAAATCCGTCTCCTGTTCGCTAAATCTCACTTCTCCAAAACGAGCCTGCGCAATGGAACAAAGTCGGAATATTGAGATGTGACATTGCCCGCATCTCATCCTCTTTCTCCCCGTTTTTAATGACTTCAAACAAGTTCATTTTCGCCGGGCTTTGTCTTGCGGAGACCCGTGGGGATGTCTAGCGCTCTTTCCTTTCAGTGGCATTTATGTGATGTCTTCAAGGTAACTTACCTGATTTCCTTTGACACTATAGATTATCACATTCACTATTTGCACTCAGCATCCTTACCTACTTTTTTTAAACAGAAAAAAAAATAAAAGGGATTTTTTTTTCTTCCCATCGCTTATTTTGCATTTTGTTGCTGCTTTTGAAACGCATGATTCACGTGGATTTATTCTGATTTTCATCCTTTTTTTTTCATCCAGTCAGTGCGCAGCTGTCCTGCATGTCTTGCTGATCATTATTTCTTCTCCCTCAACAGATTCCGACAGATTTCACCTTCATGTGCTTTTTTAATTGACTTTTTTTTTTCTTCAGGAAAATCTTGACATGCGTCGCTCACAGCTCGGATGAATGAGGGGTTTTCATCCTCTGTGCGTCCTGCGCTCTTTTTTTTTTTTGTACACCACGAAGTCCTAATGCAGCTCTGCAACTTTCAAAGTAATTACTGCTGAGTGTGCATTATGAAGTGCTAAATATCTAACCTGAGGCTGCTGCGGGACTGAAGAGAGAGGGGAGCTTAGCATTAAATGGGCGTCGGGACGCTGCGGTCGGAGGTTGTGATGCAGATGGATAGTGTCCTAGTGTTTATTCTTTTTATTATGTATATTTGGCCCACTCAGCTTCCTCGGCTGGGTTTGGCGGGAGAGCCGTTTTCCATCTCACAGCTTGGATCGGAAAGATCCCTGGCGCTTTTTGAATCTCTTATTCTGCTTTTTTGAATTCTGAAGCACTTTTTGGTTCAGTTCTGTGCGTAATAATGCACCGACAGCTGTTTTTTGGCACAGGGGTGAACGCTGAATCCTGATTGCAGAGTGATTTATATATATATATTTTTTTTTATTTAATGTTTAGAAATGATTTAAAAATGGATTGTTGTTAACATGTGAGGACTTTTACTCAGAGGCTGAGATGATAAGGAGAAAATGTGTGTTTTCAATTTGGACGCGCTCTGCTCGGTTGCGCACAGGCGCTCCGGAGCATCCGAGCTGGTCAGCCTCCTGTTTGACTGTTCGACTCTGGCACCGAGTGCAAGTTTGGATTTTTAATGTATTTTCCTCCACAGCCCCAAAACCCTGTAAAGTCACCATCTGTGGCCACGGCCACTTTTATTCCTTTATTTTATTCCCTTTTATAGCAGAGCGAAAGGGAAACAAGTCCTCTGCGCACTAGCTTCAATCTTATGTGGGAAAATGTTTGGAGGTGCCACTGAGCAAGGCACCAGCTGTAATAACATTGATGCTACTGTGACTGTCTTTGCGTGAATTAAATGAAAAATCTCTGTGGTGATCTCGTCCCTGTGCTGCAGAGTGCGATGTGCTGTATCTCCTGTAGCCACACCCTCTCACTACTGCTGTGCGTCCTCACCCTGACTCCGACGGCAACAGGGGCGAGCCCAGAGACCCTGTGCGGGGCGGAGCTGGTCGACACGCTGCAGTTTGTGTGTGGAGAGAGAGGCTTTTATTTCAGTAAGTGCACCTTTTTATTTATTCATAAAGGTTGGCTGTATCCGTCCCAGAGCTCTCCACCTCCAGCGAGCTCATAAATAAAAAAGCAGCCAGTTTGACATCTTGTCTTGACTTTCCCTTCTGCATTAATGTTCCCTCTCTTCATTCATTCCTCCTCCACTCTCACATCTTCTCCTCAAGTTCACATTCATGCCCTGTTTTCAATGCTGCGCTCTCATTGATGAACAGGAGCGAGCACACCTAAATGAAATCAGTGGCTGTATTGTTGGTGGTGGCAAATCGAAGGGCTTTAAGTGGAATTTGGCCGACTATCTCCAAGAAAGAGGAGGGGTAGAAACTAAATGTTGCAGTGAAGTTTTTTTCTTTTTTCCACCAGAGGAGGGAAAGCGACCCAAAGAAAACCCTCCACCAAGAATCCAGGATTTAAATCTCAGAATTTTCCATTAAGGGTACAACTCAGCCCAGAACAGCACAGGATATATGGAGCTAGCGAGGTTAGGTGCAGTGTTCCACCAGTGTTTCTCAGGACATGTATCCTGATCTCTCTGTCAGACGCACAGTGTGAGTGTACATTAGCAGTATAGCGGGCGCAGACACCGCAGAGTTGAGGCATTTAACCTCATTATTCACATTTCTTTGGCTGACGTCCATCAATTAAGCCAATTTCCCCACCAAGCGTCCCGGAGGAGCGTCGTATCTCCTCAAAAATCAGTCTTCTTATTTTTATAATAATTGATTGCCTCCCTGACTTCCGTGCAATTTTGTCAAAACAATCCATTATTAATGGTTTGGTTTCGGTCCCAAACTTGTGAAGCATTTTCCACATGTGGTGGACTGTGTCAGCTGCCAATTTCACAAAGAAAAGAAGAAGACGATATAGAATTTCTGCGGTAAATCATCAGCGCCTATAGTGCATATGCAGTCGCTCTCTTTTCCAGTAATTGATTGCTTTTACCTCACCTGAACCTGGAGTGGTTTGTAGATACCCCATCTTAAGAACCTGGTGACTGATGGGAGATTTTGGGTCAAGAGGGGGGCCAGTCTTTGGCTCCCAGCCTCACTGTAACAGGGGAGTAAAGCAGAGTGTATATTAATGGTAATCCAAAGCTATGAAAAGCCAAAAAATAAGGAAGTAAATTTTTCTGGTAAAATATTAACAGCTCTATGAGGCACTGTACATGCTAACACACTAATGTTCAAAAGCTAATGCTCACCATCTGAATTTAGCATGTTAGCATGTCAACATTTGCCAATCAGCACTAAACAAAGTACAGCAGAGGCTGATGGGATTGTCATTAATACTTTGACCTGATGATGGCACTACAGTAACTTTAAGAGATTCATCCTCTGGGGAACACGAATGTCTGTACAAAGTTTCATCACAATCCATCCAATAGTATTTCAGTCTGGACAAAGCTGACCAATCACGTAGCTAGCATGGCAGAAGTAATTGTTCCCAACATAACAACAAATTCGTAAAACGTAACATATCTTTGCTTAAGTTTTGAAGGTTTAAGTTTCACTCTTGTCATCTCCAATTATTAAAATATAGACATAAAACTTCTTCTTGAGCTGTAAACAGTCGACACTGTTGTCTGAATGACCAAAGTCAACTACGTGATATCGTCCCTTTGGGTTTTCTTGCCCAGGTGACTGTGTACAGTTCTCTTGATTCTTGGACGTCTTTGTCTGAGTGGCTTCACAGTCCAACCATTTCATGATCTGCCTGTTCACCACCTTTTGTTGAAGTTTGGAAGCAACAAATAGAAGGTTTTAATGGGAATCAGAACTGCCCAACTACACGTCAGCGCTTCACATCTTTGATACTCCATACAAGAGACCTGTGGTGATGAGTAGACATATTTGCTCTTGATGATACCAGTGCCTATGTTACTCGCTACAGCCTTTGGCAGCTGGTCATGGCACCAACAGTGGCATCCTTTACGAGAGATCTGAAGATGTTCTCCACCATACGATATGTGATATGATGATGATGGCTATGACCATCCGACACTACTGCCAGACAAGAATGTAAAGTAGGATGATCCTACAAATCTGGAGATAGAGATAGTTAATCGTTGAGTATCATTCCAAGGTTGTCGAAGACCAATGCTTTGGGTTGGTGAATTGGTATTTGTACTCAACAATCAACTATCATTCTCCAGAATTGCTTACAGCAGTGTAGGGAAATAGTTGGCTGTGGTTATGAAAAACAAGACATCTTTGTTGTTGCATCCAAGTCCATTGCCTGTGTGCTCCCATCTTATCCATGCACAGCCCAGTATGGCTAAGAAGTCAGTTCATATTGGATGATGTGTGGAACACGATTTCTGTCTAGTGTCAACTGTTGGTACCAGAAGAAACACTAACACTGCTACTAAATGTGGCTAGACGGAAAGTAAGAGTGTGGAAGTTGAGACTGCAGATGGCTTTGTTACCAGAGTAAGTATCCAGTCACACTGGAATACTTGGGCCCCATCCCGATACACCCCTTGCCCCTTCAACTTAGCCCTACCCATCCATTTTGCATGTTCACGCCTAAGGGCAGGGTGTCCTGATTCTTGTTGGGATTGAAGGGTAGGCCCTCCAATTGTTGATGTCTTGGTGTCTAACCAGCTAGCTAGCTAACGTGACATCCTTACAGTTCTACATTTTGACATCTTCCAATGTTGCATCCCCCCCCTTTGACGGCCAGAATGTAAGGAGTTGATATCAGTGCAGACTGGCAGTGTACAAGCTTGTTGCTAATGTTAGCCTATGAAGCACCGCTAGTGGCCAGTTAATGACGCAGTGTTCTTTGATGACTCGACTGCTTGTTGTGAATGAAATTCGAGTGTCCATGCTTGTCTATCCCTATCAGATAAATGGGAAATGGCATTGTGATAGTAGACAGGACTGCCAAGGTAACGCAAGAGCGATCATCAAAGTTGAACATGGCTTGTTTGAAATGCCCGTTGATGTCTGTTTACTTAAGCGCCATCGATGACAACTGGTGACATTTAAGGGTCTTGAAGGGTTGTCCCAAATCTAAGGGAAAGTTCTCATCTGTTCCCCTTGTAACTCTGTTCAAAGGGGCAAGGGGCACTCGGAAACTAGGTGTAGGGTTACAAATGGGAAATGGGATCAAGCCTTCGTCCTACCCATTATCCTATCACTGATACCGAACTCTACCTATTCCAAGAATCAAATGTTTCAGTTGTGTAACCTTAACATTATCGATCCCCTGCACCAAGGTTTTTTGCTGCATCATCCCATTCCCGTCTGGCAGCAGTGTCACCATGCACCTTGCTGCTGCTCCCCACCACCCCACCACCACATTCCTCCACCCCTGCATGCAGCTTTTCCAGGACCAGTCAACATCACTCTCTGCATCAGGCCCTTTGTGCGCCGTTTGCCAGAGCGTTGTTGGAGAGCCACCAAGCTGCTGCGAAGCAGCGAGTCTTGTTCCTCCAGATGCTGCTGGCAACACCCACATGCTGTGAAGTGGTCATGACAGCCTGCTCGAGTGCCAGTTTTCTGCCAGTTAAGACTTTTTGGTCTTTAGATTCCCTCTGTTGCAGCACTTCACTTGTAGAAATGATCGTGTTCTCTTCATTTAGGCCGAGAGACGGTAGAAGATCGTGGACAACACGATCAAAACCATTTAAGCATATAGGAGTCTTTGGCGCTTCTCGTCTTCAAGCTCATAGGTGAATTCCATCTTACTGATTCGTATCTTAAGGTTTGCAAAATGGTCCCAAGAAGTGTCTGCAGATGAAGCTTATAGTTGATGAAATGTTGAAGATTTTGACAAGGTATGGGGGTGTCCAGAGATTGGATGATGTGAGAATGTGAGAAAGTGTTGGCTACTGATCGAGAAGCTTTACTACAGGTTTGTGAATGTCTCTCACAGGCTATAGAAGTACTGTCTGTATTCATCTCATGAGAAAGTGTTGAATGGAGGCCAATGTAACTCATGAATCCTCATGCAGCATACACTCCTTAAGCAGGAACAGACCTTTTTGTGGTACAGGGAATGTATTTGTCTTTCCCGCATTACCTTACACTGTGCAGTCACTGAACTGCACAGCGTCCATCTATCAATGCCACATTTTCCTGTGTTGAAAAAGAGGTGTATTTCACGAACACTCCATCCTTTTTCTGAAAAGACGATGAGGTTTGAGCAGCGGGGTGCTGTGCCTCGGAAAATATGCTGCTCCCTGTCTTCCTCCGTTTCTCTCGCTCTCTCATATTCTCTCTGTCATTCCTTTTCCTTCTCTTCTCTCTCTCTCTCGGTCGCCACATGTACCAGTGGCTGTTTGCGTAAAATATCTGGAGAATCCATTTGGGTTTCTGTCGTATAAAGGACCCGGCAGCGTAACGGCTTGGCCAAAGGAGGCGTTCTCCTTTCCCTGAACTCTTCCCCTCCAGTCTGGCCGTGTTGAACTTGGCAGCGCTCTGATTGATAATGTGTCCAGAGACGGTGTTGCAACGACAGTGGGCTTTCTGTGCTCAGAGTGCTTCTGCCAATCCACCTTACGCATGTCACCAGTAAAGTAGCACACTTGCATTTTTAAGACTACAGATTTCCTACCCTGAAAAGAAATGCTAAATACTACTTGGTGGAAATTCTTTTTTTTTAGGTAATGAAACAAACTGCGGTTTATGAAACAGAAAAAAAAAAAAAAAAAATCCACAAACGTAGTCAGTTTTTCCAATTATTAGCCTGACCTAGAAATCCTCAGTTGTCTTTGTAATGCTTTAGCAGGCAGGACCGTGGGGTGATTTCACTGCGATGTTCATTCCATGAATCAGATCTGTTATGGGAGTTTTTTGGCTAAAGTGTGAGTGCTAAGTGGCTCCCTGTCCGAAGTCACTTCATATTTTATCAGTTCATGCTAAAATATTCACACTTATTCCACAGTGAGTGTGAGATATATAATCTTCCCGCTGATTTCTGTGAAATGAATTATGCCTAAACTCTCTTGAGTTACGACAAGATGGAATAATTCCTCATTGTTGGCCAAGAGCTAATTGTTAGCACACCGAGTTCTAATAAAAAGAGAGCAGCCAAATGCGAAACGTGGTGCTTTTTCTTTTTTTTTTTTTTTAGTTGTTTTGGCTTGTACTAATGGCATGTGAGTGGAAGGTGGAAAGAAGAGGGGAAATTGCTTTTAGCAGCCATTGATGAGACTTCCCCTTCAGTGTTTGTCCCTGTCAATTTTATTCAAAGCTACTGGAGCTGGAGAAAGAGGTAGAATGTGCAAACAGCACGTCACATGCGTGCATGCACACACGCACCCACACAAACACACATAGCTAGGCCTTGTCCCTCAGCAGCAGGGGATTATGTGGATTACAGGATGATCAGGACACCCCCCTCCTCCTCCCTCCATAGTTTGACACTGAACCTGAACACTCGGCGGAAGGCACTGAGATCTGAAGAAAGACCTCCTGTGTCCTCTCCATCACTGAGAAAAGGTGTCGTTTTCCCATTAAGACCTGAACTACAAATCTCTGACCCTTCTGCTCAGCGGAACAAAGAGGCATCTCATGAAAAGGACAGGCCGGCTCCCTCCAGATTTAGATCTGTGCATTAGGTGAAGTTGAGACACGAGGGATTTGAGGACACTCTGGGACTAAACAGTGCTTTACCTTGGAAAACCTTCATCAGTTTAATCCAATCACATAATGTAGGATGTATCGAATTGCAGATTCACAGTTGATGTCCTGCCAGAAGGGCATCCGTTCTTCTTTACCTTTAGTAGATTCGTAAATTGTCTTTCATTTTCATTTCATTTGAGGAAATATCAGAGGATCCTGTAGCCTTTTTTTTATACTGGAACAAAAATAAATTCAATGACGAGGACAACCTTACTAACCCCCACAGTGTATAAGATATCTTTCGATAGATACCTCCACCGAAGCTCACTCGATCACCAGCACTTCAGTTCATTAACCTCAGATTTTTGACTTTACCTTGATCACAACTTGGACCGGAACATTGCTAATAAAGCAATAACCATGTGACCAACGTTTGCATCGCAATCTTCACAATAAGGACTTTGTTGCTAGTGTTTCAAAACATCCTCATATCAAAACGTCGCAATAGGTCGATTGCCAGCGAGTCCCAAAACAATGTGAGCGTCACAGGTATGTCACGTAAATAACTTATGTTACATTATGTATGTGACGTAACGCAGGACTTGAATGAAAGTCCTGTTCTCGTTTTACCTGACTGTCCATCCCCGACCTCTTCCCTATATGGAGTTTTTCTTTCTTTATGTTGCTTCTCCTCACGTCCTCCTTTGCAGTCGTTATAAACAGTGCAGCCACTAGAGGTCACCGCCTAACAAGAAATGTAAATATAGGTCATAATAAGCTGCTTTCATGCGGTTGTTTCTTTGACAAAGACTATTATAAATATCTCCACCCGTCAAATGCTGATGTTTGGGTTGGTAAACTGCCCGACCGACCAATCCAACGCGTCAGTATTTAACAAGAGGATTAGACTCAATCACCAAATGTCTTACAAGTTAAAGAACTCTACATTTGTCATCACTTTCTTATCGTTCAGTTTCAAATTCAGCCTCAAAGATAAAAAACTACACTTGATCTGTATTGATAACGCTGCGATCAACAACGTCGGTGCATTTGGACGAGATTCTCAACATCAAGGTGCAGAACACTTCTCTTATGCCATAAACTCTTTGTGGTACCAGTGATAAAGAGATAGTTTCCAGTACTTTAGCAGCTCTTATAGTCCCTGCCCAGCCGTAAACTGCCTGACACTTCGCAGGAAGAGCAGTGCACGGGCTCCAAGAATCCACTGCGTTTTATTGACCATGACCAAGCTGTAAAACTCAGATGCTTTCTGTGCCACTCTGGAATGGGGGAATCCAGCCATCTCTCTCTCTCTCTCTCTCTCTCTCTCTCTGCATTGCCGATTCTCAGAGGAATGAACATGATGTGCGTCGAGGCTGTCAAACACCAAACCAAAGTTGTTAGATGGCATCGGATGAAAGACTTCATCTAAACTAAAGCTGGCGTATGAGGACAAGTCGGCTCTACGGCATAGTTTTCTGTTAAGAAAGGATGCTGGCGGATCGGAGTCTAACGTTAATCATTAAATTAATTCTCTTTCAAGTATCAAGTGTTTGAAATGTGGTTCTGAAATTCGTGGAGGACGGCACCTGCAGTCGGCCTGGATTCACGGAAGACACTATTTGAAATACGTACGAAGAAAAAAAAAGGGGGGAAATATGCCACAATATAAACTATAAAACTGCCATAGAAACCTTTTAAAGCACTTCTGCAGTGTAATTACAGCCTCTTCATTCATTTCAGTGAGACCTCTGCGTGAGCCCCGGAAAAAGAAAAAAGGTCGTCCAGCTTAAAATGATTATCTGACATCACCTCGCGAGCTGCTGCATCGGTTAGTCAAATGCATCCATCAGCACGCCCTTGGCAGATTATTTTTAGGCTAATTCCATGAAGAAATCCTCCCGACAGAAGATAGAACGATTGTCATCATAATGTTCCCAAAGTTATAAAATCCTTTGGCATTCCTCGTGGAGCGTAAGTCATTGTCTCAATGGAATCTGAAGGCAACACACCCCTGTGATGCAGGCCAATATCGAGATAACTCAACCGATTCAGCCACACATGGATTTATACAACTGTTTATATACCCCAAGATCTGTAAGCAAAGAGTAAAATCTATTGTCCTTCAAGGCATTACAGGATAAGTTCACCTAAAATTTAAAATTCAGTCATTATGTAACCCTCCTCATGCTGATGGAAAGTCGTAGTCCTCAAAACATTTCTGGAGCTTCATAGTAATACGGCATTCTCCTAAACAAGTAGATGGTGACTTGATTTAAAACAACCAGCAGGAAACAGGAAATGGTTTCGTACTCCTCATTTGAAGTAATCAAAGTCTCATAGATTCTTAAAAAGATGCTCGTTTTAAAGCCGATTCCTCGGTGAAGCTGCTGAGCTAAAAGCGCTACACGCTGGATCGCACGCCAAGGGTGCTAAAAAAAAGTCTTTGTTCAGTGAAACCAAGTCTCCAGAAGCCGAGATACTCCAAATTATTTGGAGAAGACCTTTTTAACACCCTCGACACCCGTTCAAACTTGTGCATTCACCTCGAACAATTAGCTCAGCAGCTACTGTCAAGACTTAAAGTAAATAACGTCTTTGAGAATCGATTTTGGATTTCGAGGCCTCTGGAGACTCGGACTACTACGGACAAGCTGTATGGAACCATTTGCTTTTGGTTCTTTTTTTTTAACATTTTAAACTTCGTTTAATGAGAATCCTACAACACTGTTTTGCTGTGAAGCTCCAAAAACTTTCCATCGCTATAGGGCTGAGAAGATAATGACTGATTTTCCATTCTTGGGTGAACTTATCCTTTAACGTCCACCATAAGCACTTGAACATACAAAGAGGGGAGAGTTTGGACTCGTCTATACCCAACGGATCGATTGTTGGTGGAGTCTTCCTTCAGCTGGGCCATGACATCCTTAAATTCCTCACGCGTTACTGTAGAAATGTCTGAACCGCTGACGCATGCTTTTCTAATCTGACCTTCGTCGGCATGTGTGATCGCTGTCCGTATCATCGGGTGGAGGGCCGTGAGGCAGGAAGCACTGGCAGAAAAGGTTGTTTACCTATTTAACAACAGTCACAGAAAACAACTCTTTGTTTATGAGGGATTACATCACTTATCCATGGAACCGAAGCATTTAAGACCTTCCAAAGCTTTTAGACCTGATTATTATATGCGTGTTTTTCCCCAACCTGCCCGAGCTGATTATCCTACATGTTACAACCGGTGCCAGCTGATTTTTCTCCCCCTTCCAGCTGTTTGTGCAGCAGGGTTGCAAGCTATTTTCAGAATAATAGCGGATGTTAATTTGCGAGGCTTTATTGGGAGGGATTGAAAAACAGGGCCAGGCAACGAGGCACAGCCCCTCTTTTGGCTTTCAGCTGCCATTATATAATCGCCAACCACGGGCTCAATGTCATATTTCTGTCCCTCTGAATGCCTCCACATCAGGTGTTAAAACAGCAGCCAGGGTCGTTACCACTGATACACTGCAGGGGAATATTAGATTTAATGGTCAGATGGCTGAAAGGACGAAATAGACTACAAAACATAAAGTGGATACAAACGCAAAAATCAAAAGCTAAATTCAGATTTTTTTTTGTCATCTACATATTTCATTTACAACGTCCATTTTTGGCAGTTTGGGCTCTGGGTAAATCCGGTTCTCCTGTTCCCTAAATAATACATGTGCACTGTGTATTTTTAGCATCATTCTACCTGAACTTGAAAAGCCTCCCTATTGTCCTCCCCTGCTTCCTCCTTCTCATTCACACCTCCGTTATCGCCCACTCTGGCGTCGTGTCCGGCTGTCCGAGGAGAAAGATGCTTCTGGTTCTGAATGGAAGCTGCTCTCAGGCCAGAACAACATTGTCAGGACAAGGCAGACAGAGAGCAGAAGTTAATGCACTTTGTCAGCACTGGCAGGCTTCTGAGCCAAGAGCTATTAACTCTGAGAGGGAAAGGCATTTCCTCCTTGTAAATGCCATATTAAATTATTATTATTTTATTTGGTAACAGGGAAAAGCCCATCAGGGCTATATTGCTCAAGGTGAGCTGGGAATTGTAAATGGAGAGTTGGAGTTTTTCTAAAGGCCACCAAACGAGGGTGGGTTTTGGGGGGTAAGGGAGTCGAGAAAGGAAGTGGGTATTGGCGTCATGGTAACTCGATGTGGTCACCGAGTCAAAAAGCTGAGTGTCACACCTAAAGGTAATGTTTTACGTGATATTACACAGACTACACAAGAATTTCCAGCTCACAAGACTGGCCTCGAAAGGTGCACCGTGTCACGGTCTTCAGCGTCCATGTTCTACCAGAGAGACTCCAGGTGGCTCCGGCTTCTGCCAAATGAAAATGTGAATGAACAGTGGGGCATAGCCAAACAGGGGGAGCGGCCTCAAAGCCTGCCTGGCTGTTCCTGCAGGTTGATCAGGCCCAGAGGGCTCGTGGTTTGGCCTCACTGGATGGGCCTCTGTGTAAAAGATACCTGGTCCAAAATGGACCATGATATTCTCGACGTTTGGGTGCACGTGGCCCCCTTTTACAGGGAGGCGGCTGCCAGGAAGGGTCCATAGTGTGCAATGTGATACACTGTAAATTTTACACGGAAGAAATCGATGTCATTAAGACTGTTCATATATCCGAGGAAGTGAACCTGTGACCCGGCCGTGAAGAGTCCTAAAACCTGGGAACAAGTCCGGTTCCCTCATCCTGACGTAGATGGGTTTTTTTGAGTGGGTTTTCAGTTAAATGACTGAAAGACGGTCTGTGTTTAACTTACATTTTTTAACAAAAGTTACAGTTTGTTCAAAGATCTAAAATACGCTTCTAAATACCCTGTGTTTGAATTATAAAGCAGTTGTGTGTCTTTCAAAAATCAGACTACAGTAGTCTTCACGGACATTAAACATCGTCACAGCGAACACGGAGACTCATCCACCTGCCGGTCCGTCTTTACAGGCCGACTAGAGATGCAAACAGTTCTAATTTTAACTTGTAGATCGAACAACTTATAGTGAAGTGTGATTGCAACACTGAAGTCACGTTGGCGACGTAACATTAGCTTTTTTACTTCTGCCGCTTCAAGAATCATAAGAGTGTTTTTCTTACTATCATCCTTCTGAAAAAGGACGCACTATGTATCAAAAACTTGTGTTTGCCCAGGAGCTATTTTTCTGCACTATATGATTCAAATTCCAAAAAGAGAGCCAAAGTCTGTATTTCACTCTGTTTGGTAGTGAATGGAGAAAGAGAAATAATGTTTTGATCTCATGATGTTGGTCATTTGAAAAGATATTTTTCCATGTCAAGGAAGTTGCCAAAAGTCGCGTTAAAAACGGTCAAATTAAACATTGTAGAGCTGCTCCTGTATATCAACAGCTCACAGAACTGACAAACTCTCCTTTCACATAACTGCAACATGAGCAGATTTATTGGGATTTTCATCTTTTTGGTTGGCGGCCATGTTTGCGTGTGGTGATGACGTGGTTATCTGAGCGGTTTCAGACAAACCTAGAAGATATTTTACTGTGTTTACCACAAACTGCGACTTTCTTGACTTGGAAAATCATCTCTCAAATCAAGCCGGATCAAAATCGATTTGTCTCTCTACATTTGCTGCCGTACAGTTTTTGACAAATAAGGTTCTATGGGGTCCCGCTGGAAGGTATCACTCTTTCATAACTTACTTAACAGCTCAATTTATTTTATATTAAATGCTGTTTTTTGTTGGAGCAATGATTAAAAAAAATACACTGAAAGAATCTGTCACCCGGAGTTTCAGGACTAATATCGACCAGCTACTGTATGTTGCTGCCAAAACCTGTCCTGTCCACTCAGTTATCTAACTTGTGCTGTTTTTTCCTGAAACAGGTAAACCTGGCTATGGCCCCAATGCACGGCGGTCACGTGGCATTGTGGACGAGTGCTGCTTCCAAAGCTGTGAGCTGCGGCGTCTGGAGATGTACTGTGCACCTGCCAAGACTAGCAAGGCTGCTCGCTCTGTGCGTGCACAGCGCCACACAGACTTGCCAAGAGCACCCAAGGTTAGTACCGCAGGGCACAAAGTGGACAAGGGCACAGAGCGTAGGACAGCACAGCAGCCAGACAAGACAAAAAACAAGAAGGTGAGCACAGCACCGGACAACACTGCAAAAAAAAAAGATGGCAGGATTGATGTTTTGGTAGCTTCTGTCAGAGCATGCACCTGTAATAATAATACAGATGAGAAGATTGATACTGTTGCTACTCATGTCTGTTTATTCAGTTAATTACAGCAAGAAGACTTAAACTTAGCTTAGCATAAAGACTGGAAAACGTCTAAAGTTGCTAGTTTCGTATCTAAGGCTCAGTGTGCAGGATTTGGGGGGAAATAATGTTCAATATTAGACCTTAGAATGAGTCTTAAATAATTACAAAGTCCACCATGTTGAACTGCAATGTTCTTACAGTAGCCCTGCACGGACAAACCAAACACTGGTGCCAGGGAGAGTGAGGTGAGGGGTATTCAGTTGGTCGCAATCTGCAAGCTCACAGCTAGATGCCACTAAATCCTACACCTTTACATTTTGTTTTTTAAATATTAAGGCTAATCTATGCTCAATGTTATATACGGAAATGGACGGAGCTGTCTGTTGTTGATTTGGTCCGTACTTCTTTGCAAGTTTTTTCTGAAAAGTTAGGGATGGAAAACCAACGGAGCGCTACCTCCAGTAGTTGTGGGTGCCAGTTTAGCTTTGTAGCTGTAAAACAGTTTGCAAAGTGTTAAAGATCTGTATGACGGTCCTCTACCTGGGCACAGAGACAAACAGTAACAGAACAGCTAAAAGGAGGTTGGACAGGAACATGAGAGTTGGAAGTCCACCATGTGGCACAGCCATGTTTCTACTGTAGCCCAGGACAGAAAAACCAAACACAGGGAGGCTGAGGCGAGGGGTATTCAGTTGGTTGCGAGATATCAAATCTTAAATTATTATTTTCACAAGTGCTGGTGGGTAGATTTTGTTTTCTTCGGACAAAGCAAGGCTAACTAAATCTCGCTAATGAATGAAACGTAAAAACGTGAAGCACTTTCTGACAGAAGGCTAGCTGTTTCCACCTGTTTGCGGTCTTTATGCTAAGCTAACCAGATGGCTGTATAGACACGAATGCAGTCTCAAACTTCTCATCTCATTCAGTAAATTTTCCTAATTGTTCTACTGTAGCTTCAAGTTAGCAAGCAGCTTGATGTATAGCAAAAGATGAATTCATCCAACTCAAGTGGCTTCGTTTTCCTTCCACAGAGACCTTTACCTGGACATAGTCATTCATCCTTCAAGGTATGCATGCAATCGGAAACTTTTTATCTAATTTTATTGTTATTTATGTCATTTTAACAATACAACAGCTCCACAAAAGCAGAACCCTTTCCGAAAGGAGAAAAAAGATTTAGTTGAAGTCTTAATCTCTTGGCCGAGAAAAGAAGCGTGATTGCCGATTCTAAATGCGGACTCTGTTTCATCCTTGAGTTGCCAACCTGCGGGAGAGTGTGATCCTTTTAAGATTTGACTGTGTGCTTTTTACCCCTTCTCTCAAAAAAGAAAACCATTAGCAAGAGAAGGAACTAAGTGGTTTTTGTGGTAGACCAAGTGGCACTCCTGCTCCCCAGGCAGAACCTCCACTCTGCTACTGTACATTATGTGCTGAAATTCTGGCGTCTCACCATAACAGCCTGACACATGTGAGGTCCGGAGATGAGGCAGCGTATCTACATGTGCAGCTTCCACATCGCTCATCGGTTTCGTTAATTAGTGGATTGCGGTTTGCTGTAATTGCTGTGTAAATCGTTCATTTCTCTCTGGAAGTCAAACAGAAATTTGAATTCACTTCAAAAGAAGATAAAAACAATTGTGTTTCTGTAGAAAATGCGTACACTTTCAGCCTGAAGGTAGACGGACCGCTTCCTGGTGGTTGCGATCCAGTGTTAGCACGTCGGGAGCACACCCCATAAACCATTATCCCTCTTTACAACAAGGCCACATTGTGTCGTGTACTGTCAGCAATTTACAATGTTAATGATTGAAGAGAAGCCATGCAAACCTAGCAAGCGAGTCGAACAAGATAGAGTAGCTAACCTGACGTTAGCTGACACTCTGATATAGACTTGTAATGTCCAAGCCCTTCACACAGTATGAAAATACTACACAATTTACTCAGTCATGAACCATGTCCTTTTTTATGTAACCAGTTAACAATGGAAAGTAGCACAGATGGAGTATTTTCGTAGGTAAACCCGGAAACTAGCGTCGTCTTGGTTCACTCGACAAAGAACCCTTTGGGATTTTTCTTTTTTGGATCATTGCAGAAGATAATCTCTAAAGTTTATGATACTTATAATCTTCAAAAACAATCACCATTTCTATTTCACTTTTGAAGTGTAAATGTGATCGTCAGTAAGCTAACGTTAGGCTAAATCCAAGGATATCTTTTTAAATGTCATTTTAAATCAGTTTGACTTCGAGAGACTTGCAAGACCAAGTTATTTTTTACCATTCAAACAGTGAAAATAAAACATTGCTATGTTTTTATGGATGCAGACGCTTATTTCAGACCCAAATATGTCCCAAAGCTTGCTCACTTCTGTATCCGCTGTATCTCAGCTATCTGTCTGAAACCTGTTCCTCTTTTTTTGTTGCAGGAAGTGCATCCGAAAAACTCAAGTCGAGGCAACGCGGGGGGCAGAAATTACAGAATGTAGGGACGGAGCGAATGGACAAATGCCCAGCGACTTGGGAAGAGAGAAGGGAGTGGCCTTACCTGGTACCCCTGTGGAATGGTTCACTGTAAAACAAAACAGAGAGGAGGCTAACAATGGTCCGAAACGCTCTTCAGAATGATTGAACGCTGAGAGCTAAGTGGTGTTTAAGGGTTTGATGAGGGATCTTGTGATTATTTTATACACTGCACCATTCCATATCGGGAGGAATTCTTTGTTAATGCAATGTAACAGACTAGTTTAGCTGCTGAGACACGAAACAAGAGCTTATTATACCTCCATGTGTGAGCTGCAGCGACCCCTGGCTCCAGGAAAGGTGGGAGCGGATCTGGGCTTCAGCCAATCAGAGAGCTGCAGGCTGCGTTTCTTTTTGCTAACGAGCGGTCCGTCCCGTCCCCTTGAACTCTGCGGAGGTAAATCCTTTTTCTCTGAGAGAGTGGACTCGTTCGCTCTGTCCGTAAGACAGGATACTTCTTCACCGGTCACATATTACAGTTAAAATCTTATCATCTTACCGTCAAGCGTTTGTTTTCATGCACCGTGCGTTACTGAGGATATTTTTAATAAGTAAAAAAAAAACGTTCGCTTTAAAGCACAAAGACCAGGTGGTTCATTCTCAGACTTTAAACATTGTAGTTATTTTACGTAAAATTCCTTCTTCTCATTGACTGAAGGCAGCGTTCTTTTGTCTAAGTGGAGTCAGTCGAAGGCTAGAGTCCAATCCAAATCCCTCCTAAGCAGCAGGAAGTGTTGAGAACCTGAGGTCTGAGACTACAATCCAAACACCTCTATAACAACAGATCAAGCACCATTAGAGAGGATTTTAAGGAACAGTAGGTACTCCAAAAAACAAGACTGTGCTTTTTGCCTATTTTCCAAAACAGAGAATCAAATTAACCAGAAGTTAAATTGAATTCAAGTTTCTTTGGCTGCTCATTGCGTGGTGCTTGTTTGGTTGTCAGAAATGGGTCATTCAGTGGATTCAAAGTGCATTTGGCATAAGCCAGTGGAATAAGTCAAATAGCGACAATCAGGCAAAATGTTTGTCGTCTGCATCCTTTTCACATGTCACCACCGCGGCCAAATCAGATTTTCTGTCAACAATCCAGTCGGCGGTGATCAACATTTGAGTCCGAGTGGAGGCCTGTGTTCAAGGTTAAACACAAGTCATGAAAGTTTAGTGGCAGAAAGAGCCAAGAGCTCGAAGAGAAGTATCAAATATGCCCAACTCTTTTCTCGTGCTCTCTTGAAGAACTAGCGATTTGTCCCCAAGTCTTCCTAAAGTTGGCGAGGCTCTAACAATAGCCGCTCCACAGATGTGAAGTTTAATGATCGATCGATCTCGGCATGTAATATTTTGTCAGTTAACTTTGCAACTTCAGTCGTTGCTTGGGCTGCCATCGTTAGGAGAGCGCAACAAAACTCAAAGTCCAACAAAGAAACGCCGAATGATTTGGTAAATAGAACAAAGTGACTCGTCCTCCTGCAGATGTGAGATACGGCACGCAATTTAACAGCGCACAAACACACATGCAAAGAGAAAAGAAAAAAAAAAAAAAGCACCCACAGTGTAAATGAGAGTTGTGTAACTTTGAGCAAAGGTCAAGCGCACACAAACAGTTCTGAGAAGTCCTTGCATGAGGCTGTTTGTTCAAGCCTCCATGTGGATCAACAATCATTTTATCTCACTAACCGCCCCAAGACATCTCATCTCTGGCTCTGCCTCCTCTGCCTGTGTATAATCAAACAGTACTCCCATTTATTTTAACCTATGCATTACTATCATTCATTGTACATGATGGTTTCATATAACAAAACTGTATTAAGAATCCTATCCACTGTATAATGGTGCTATTTTGTAGTTTGTTACTTGCAAAGAGATGGCTAAGACAGACAGATGGCAGGGCTTACATCGGAGGTCTTCCCTTTTGCACAGCCTTGTGGCCACCATTTTAATAATAGTGTTTTTATTTGTAAGCTGTTTCAATAAGGTAGTAGTGTACGCGAGTAAATGTATCTTTGGGAAATCTGTGAATGCATGGAGATTAAAAAAAAAAAAAATTAAAAAAAGAAAATGCCATGTTGTGGTCCCGAGAAGGCAAAATGCTATTTTTTCTACTGTTTTTGAATTATTTTCTCAATAATGATCCCTTATGCCAAATAACTTGACAAAAGTACTGTGAACTGTGATTCTTCCAATTGTATTAAGATTGTTAAAATTCATGGTGTGCTTTTGTCTGTCCCGAGATGTGTGTGTACATGCACTTCACTGGAAGCCATGGTATTGATTATTAAAAACACTTAACGCGAGACTAAGTAACCTTTGCTGAACAGCGGCCCCTCGTGGCTTCCGGTGGTAATTACGGGATAACGGCTTATCAAGTTTGCCTTCATTTCCCGAGATTTTGTTCATCTGTGACATCCTCAAATGTAATGTGATGGAGGCACAAGTTAGCGAACTGACTTGTGAGAAATATCTCGATTCACTTTCGTCTTTACGTTAAATATTGAGCTTAAGCCAGCAGTCAGATAGGGCAAAAAGTGGAAACTGTGGGAATCACTCAGTCTGGCTCGGTCCAAAGTTAAGATTATCCGCCAACCACAACTTCAGCATTGGCTTACCATAACTACTGTTGCTCTCATCAGTGAAGCGTAGGGAACATGTATGAAGTCACATCTTTTGGACTTTCATAGAAAATCCAACAGAAAGAGTTGCAAAATCCAGCAGCATCTTGAAGTTTTCATTTCTGTTAAGACACTACATGTTTGCTGAACTAGGCAACAGAATGGTGGTTAAGCCTTTAGCTAACAAACTCACGCAAGGAAACGGTTAAATAACAACCGAGCAGAGAAAAGGTCGATAACTCAAAATCAAATCTGCAGTTACAGCTTCTCGCCACAGGTGCCGCCAAAGAGCACAAAACAGCTCTTTGGGATTGTTACTTTAAAAAGTGACTTAAAATGACTTTTTGTTTCTTTTTAACACCTTTTAAAGGTTGAGATTTGTGTGTTAGCGTGCAAAGTTACAGAGGCGTTTTATTTGAGGCATTATGTTTTCCGTCTGTCCCATTTTTGTGAACAAGAAATTGATAAAATTACTTCAAATTCGTCTCTCAAGGAAGAAATTATTAGAATTTGGAGGTCAGAGGTCAAGCTCACTGTGACCTCACAATGTCTAATAAGATTAAATTATGAGATAATATATCCAAAAGTTAAAATAGTGATGTGATAACTATTTTTTTTCCCTCCCTCAGACTGAGCAGAGCTAGCTGGTCCCCCCCGTTTCCAGTCTTTATGCTAGGCTAGGCTAACTTGCTTCCGGCTTTAGTTTAATATTCAGTGTGAAGATCTGAGTGTTCTCAAATTCACATTTGACTCTTTGATATAAGCCAATTTCCCTAAATTAACTGGTGATTTAAATTTGCCAACATTAGCTAACATTAGCCTGTATAAGCTCATGTAAAACTTTTATTTTAAAGAGAAAGATTCTGTTGTTTCATCCAAAAGTTGCATAGTCTCGCTTTAACAGTAAGCCAGGAGTTTAATTTATTTTCACCTAAAACATTTGTAAGCAACTCTGATATACGACTTATTTTCAGCGATTAATTTAAGTGTGTTTTATCTGTAATGATCAAGGTTTTAAAATTTGCATTTGTACTTTGGTATCTATTCCTTTTTCAAATTCTGTTATCAGTCGACCTGGCGGCTGAAATAATAATAATAATAATTTTAAAAAGACGCTTGTAGAAGAAGAACAGCTCTGTTCCTTCAAGATCTACAGATATACAGTACAAACCAAAGACTTTTTAATGAGAACAAAGCCTCACTCAGCATTATATCAGGCCTGTGTCATGAACTAAACCCAGATCATTATGTATCAGTTGATGCCATCCTTGTCTGAACTGCACTGCAGCTACAATACACCCTTCACACACAGTCTCTGGTACCTGAAATACAGCCTGTGTCGTAGAAAGCAAAGTGAGCCGGAGTCTCCCTCGGTGTTGTCTGGCACATTTCGGAGCAGCGACGAAGAGAAGCTACAGCGACCGACTTCAAATCACCTGACTACGAATCATCCAAACATGTCTGCTTGTGTCACTCGGTGTTGGGGTTTTTAATCTGTAAAAAAAAAAAAAAAAAAAAGCGCAACATTCTGCGAGGTGTTTGATGAGGGAAGTGTCATTTTTTTCTGAAGCTCACTGTCCAAGAAACTGTTTGATTACAGCGCTGTTATTTATGGTGCTCGATTGCCTTCTGTAGAAACAAAAATAACTGACAAATTGTTCACCATTCCTGCTGAATAAACCACTTGTCAACATCACAGAACTGGCTGGAGAGTGTTTCCTGCTGCATGCACATTACACTTATGAAAACCTCCATGGGGGGGGAGAAACGTCGTCCTGTGCAGACGTCGCTCCCTCTGTTACGCTACGCGACACCGGGGTTAAAACTCTATATGGCTTTTACAAGGAACCCTGTGGATTCACACACGTAAACAGCAGATAATTACAAAGCAGGGGTGTAAATCTTTCAGGGCTACAGACGAGGCTACAGACGAGGCTGAATCTCGGCATTCTGTGTGTGTGCTGAATGACAAAGTGATATTTCCTAAGAAGTGGCGGGGTCCGCCAGAGCAAACAAAAGCGGGGTGTGGCGCTCCCTGAGGCCAGAGCTGCATGTTCAGCTCTTTTGAGGATGCTCGCAGTGACAGTGCCGAGCTCTCTCTCTCTCTGACTCTCTCGCTCACTCACTCACTCACTGTCAGCACTTTTCAGGCGGATGTACGCGGGACAACGATCAAACCCTGATAAATTGGCTCCCTGGCAGACGGGCAGGAGATCAAAATGTGGAGCAGCAGCAGCAGGAAAAAGGTTGGCGAGGTCCGGGTCATCCCGGCCATCCTGGATGTTATTTCATCCGTCTCTATGACTAATACAGAATCAATTATCTCACCCTAATGGTCCAATTGCAGGCTGCAAGCTTGCAAGATTTAGAGTTCAAATAAATCAGGAGAGAAATTGTGTGCAGAGGAACCTGGGCAGCGACCAAGCCATAACGAATGAGCCAATAATCGAAGTGAATGCGAATGCACGGCTTTCGTCGGGGAACGTATCGAAAAATGCTTGTTTATCCTCCTATATGTGCTAATTCTGGATTACATGGTGCAACGCGAAAGATGTTTGCGTAACCTCAAAAACCAGTATGGTTCTGGAAAGCACGCGCTCCGTTTCCCATTGATCTGCCTGCACTCGGGATCCAGTGCATCTAAGGACACAGATTTTGGACCGAGCCCTGAAACACAATCTCTCCACACTCTTCAACTCCTCATCTTAAGCACACAATTGTCTTTTGAATGACCTTGTGGTCTGTTTTACTACACTCACCAATTTTACTACTTATTCTACTGGTTGTTTTACAGGAAAAGTGGTTGTAAGGCTTCATCAGACTTCAGCCATTCACTTCTGTTCCAATAGGACACACAGGATTTCACTTCTCTGGGTTTTAACCTTTATTCCCTGCTGCTGTCAACTCAGCATTTGTTGTCTCTAATCCCAAATATTCTCGTATCATGAGGCTAGAATCCAGTCTTGGCGAGAGATGAGTTGATCATGACAAATTTACAAGTAGCCTCGTGTCACATTTTATCGCCATCGTGAGCCAAGGCCAGATGTAAAAGGAAACAGAGACGCGAGAGTCCAACAAGTGCACCGTGAGCCTCGAGCAACAACAGGCATGTTAGCTGTTAGATTAAAGGGACGGTCCACCTGGAAATCCAAAACAAATCTTTATATGGTGCAGGGACGTGGTTTTTCAAGCTAACGCAGAAGTTAGCATCGCCCTGGTTCCCTCGTCATAAGCTTTGTGGTGAACACAAGGTAATAATACTTACACTTTATGTTCAGGAAGATAATCTTTGCATATTACCACCGTTTTTATGATTTTTGAAGCATAAATGCAATTAAATGCTATAAACGAACAACATCGTGGTTGCATGACCTCAATTATGAAGCTTTATACTACATTATACTAATCACATTTTGCAATGAATTGGTCAATCTACAAGTTGTAAAGTTCATGATAGAATAGCTTGCAACTAAAATCTGCTTTTAAGACGGATTAGTGAGGAGATGAGTGTTCGGTGTGACAACCTCTGTAGTCTCATTTAGCCACTTGTTAGCAACCGTGTTTTTTAATGTCGTAGAACAAAACGTGTAAATATGTTACACTTGTGCTAGCCACAGACCTTATTTCAGGTATCAGGAAATGGATAGCACTCAACTTAGGGTGCTCAAAGCGCCAAAAAATGGTGAACTACCTTATCGCCTATGGTATCACCGCACAGAAGGAGTTGTACATCTACTCATGGATGTGGGACTGGCTGGCAAAGCTAAATAAGCTACTTTACGTTAAAGCTCCGCCAAGGAGGAGACCAATAAAATTCCTGTAAAACAGCTCGTAGAGTGCTATTTGCTTCAGCATAGCTACATGTTTCCTGTCAAAACAGCAGTTAGAAAGGGACTTGTTACCAGTATTGATTAGCGGTTGTAGTAGCCAATAGCGCTAATCATACATAACGTTGTGACGGAATACGGACGGAACAACACAGCCTCCGAGAAGACGGAGGCCAGTTTGAAGACACGGCTTTCAATACTGGGGAGTTTTCTTATGAGGTGAGCCAGCACATGGGACTGCTAACTAGCTAACGGCAGCAATATTTAGCAGCAGTTAGCATCTACTTTAGCAAATAAGCAACAAGTGTAGGTTGATCAGGAAACTAAATAATAAATCGCCTTGGTATTGTAACTGGTCTCCAATAGTTGACCTAATTTCCCCTCGGGGATAAATAAAGTTATCTATCTATCTAGTTCCCGGAGGTTGTGTGCAGTTACGTTAGCAACATGTAAAGCTATCCGTCCAGAGTTGAGACAGAGCAACCGGAGCACAACTGAGAATACTTTCTACATAAAATATGACCCGGTTTAACCTAAATCAGTGAATAAAGTTGTAAAGTTGTGTTTTTGTACAGTAATCGACGAGGTCTTTCACTCCCTCGCTCGCTCTTAGCAGCTTTATAAAGTTGAAGAGAGCCTTGACTGGATGCAATATTAGCGGTATCAGACATTTTCATCATTTTCCAGGACGTTACAAACTGTAAAGTACCATTAAAAATACCCACAAAATGACTGTTTTGGTATCGCTGGGCATGAAACTGGCACATAGGTGAGACACGGAGCCAGACATGTGTGATAAAAACACTTAATTATCGATTTTGACTCCATTGGAACTTTCATGTTTACATTCCACTCTGTCACGAGCGCGACCCTCTCATCCGTGAGTGGACGCACGCTTCCTTCTGCGCGGTAGAAAAAGAAAATAGTTCCTACGTGAAACTTCTCAGAAGGGGTCTGTGGATCATCTTGTTTTACAGGGTCGTGATTTCTGGAAAGAGGCTCCGCGGCTGGCTTGTTCAAATGTACCTTTTTTGGCACTTTTAGCACCACGAGCCATTTGTTCCATTATATTAGAGAGAAGGCAGACATCTCTGGCAAGCTTGGCAACTGGCAGCAAAACAATCTCGATGGATAAATAGTAAGACATTCGAGAGGAAAATCTTTGAGGTGTGAAATGTCCCTTTAGTGCACGTGTATATATATATATTTTTAAAAAAAAAAATGTTTTAAATTGTCCAAACCATTGAAGGAGATTCTCCCTCTTTCTCAATTTCAGTCGACAGTGGAAATTCACTGAGGCTTGATTATAGTAGGAGAGAGTGTTGGCTCAGCTGTGTGCTTTAAGAACCCATGATGTCAGAGCCTTATTTTCCTTGGAGAGACTCTCATCAGCTGCATTGTTCCAGGAAACCATGGTCTGTTCTCTGGGCAACAAAAAAAAAAATCCTGCCCATAATGCGCCCCCCTCGCCCCCCTCGTGCACCCACATCTCTGCTGAATGCAGCACGCCGGCCTCTGGCACGACTCCGCCGCGCAAACACACACATATCAAACATGGCGCATCGGCGCATCACATTTCCCTGCAACCGGAGCCGTTTCCCCTCTGCTGCAACACTGTTTGTGTTTTGTTTTTTTTTTTCCTTTCCTCTATATTTTCTATTAGAAGACGAGTGTCGGTGATGAAAGGCAGCGTGTTAATACAGGACGAGGAAATAATGCGTTGGCCCTCGGAGGATTATAAAACAATGCTGCTACTGATGTCATAGGGCCCGGGCTGCTGAGGTCTCTTTACGCACAGAGCTGTAGGCGGTGTGATTGAAATACAGCACCGGCGGCTGACAGGTGATGCAAGCAGCTGACAGAGCCGACGAAAAAACCACTCCGCGGCTTCCTCCGAGTTCAAAATTCAAACCATACACGCATCGAATCTGGACGCAATTACGGCCGCTTACAAACAGGATCAACTGTAAATCAGCGGCAGCACCGTCAGTAGTTGAATAAACTTCGCTGGCGCGGGTTGAGGATTTGACAAGCTCTGTTGTGGAAACATAAAGATCTAGTAAATAATGTTCATGGATACCCACCGAATCACATCTGGTCCTCATAAGATTATTTGGCTTTTTGGCTAATGCTCTTTGTTAGAGAATTATGGTAATGATTTCTTAGAAACGCGGAGCAGTTACAAGATAAAGACTTTCACCACGGCTCAGAGTTTGTTGAATCTTCTCCGCGTGTGCCAAGGAAGCTGATGGAGCCAAGAAGCCTTGGATCAGGTGGGCTTGCACTGATTTGCAGAATGTCTACTGTCTGTATCACAACATTAATACAGCCCGGGTCAGGGGGAATAATGGGAAAAGGGAGGGGGGGATTATCAGAAAGAGGGAGAGAGCGAGAAAGGTTACAACAACAGAGCGCGAAGCTCACAAGTTCAGTTGTGCTTCTGCTGGAACGGCCGTGCCCCTGTGGACAAGTTCAGTCCTTCAGTAGAAGTCCTCGCCCTCCAACAATAATACTTACAAAATAAAGCCTGACTGCTCCAAGTAAAATCACTTCAGCTGAGTTCAATAGCTATTATTCATGTATGGGTTCTCCATCCTCTGTGCTACGGCTCCTGCGATGTTAATAAGGTAAGTCTTTTGAGCTGAGAAGAAGCCTGCGAAGAGCTGTGTCAACATGAGGAGCCGTTGGCTTTCGCAAGCCTCTGCCTTTTGTCATCAACTGGCGATCGCCATCTTGGTGTGGGTGCTTGTCAATCAAACGCTCCCAAGGCTCGATCACAGAGCTGTGGCATATCAAGTTCTTCCAATGAGTAGCTTGAGATTTTTTGGGGAAATACATCTATTCACTCTCTTGTGGAGCTGAATCAGAAGATCTCCTATTTGTCAAGTAATTATGAGGCTCCATCAGCCCGTTAGCGTATGTAAAGACTAGGAACAGGGAGAAACAGCTAGCTTAGCGCCGTTTAAGGGTAATAAAACCTGGCATCCAGCATCTGCAAAGCTCACCAGTTAAAATATTAAGTCTTTTTTATTCTGCATGAAAAACAGTGTAAAAAGGACGCTTTGAGGCTAATGTGATAACAGAGCCGCAACAACAAAGCTAACACACTGATGCTGCATTCACTTGCTCCTCAGAAAGCATTGGAAAGTTGCTCTTTCCCGACTTTGTTGTGTTCATCTCATGCTCATGTCAGACTGAGGGAACAACATGGACGCCAATAAAGAAGCTGCTTTGTGTTAAGACAACACGTTGACAGCCGTTTCAATTATTTGAGCGTCAAGGAAACGCAGTTAACGGTACATTTCCCAAGACGCGCCGCTGCTCTGTGAGGTATTACTTAGAAACAACAGTGCCCTGAGCAACTAGTGTCAGGAGATCGCCAAAGTCAGGGGGATTCATCCGCTGGGGACCACGAACGTCTGTTTTTTTTCGTGGATATCTATTCGACAGTTGTTGAGACATTTCACTCCAAACCCAGAAATGCCAAATTTGTGGTGGCACTAGAGGAAAAGTCACGGGACCAACAAGGCCAGGAAGATTCATCCTCTGGTGACCATGAATGTCTGTTTCTTCATTGAAATCCCTCCAATAGTTGCTGTACAACATTATACTCCAAAACCACAAATGTCGACTTCGATGTGGCTCTAGAGGAGAAGCTACGGGATCACAAATGTAAGGGAGGGTTCATCCTCAGGGGACCACAAATGTACAACATTTCAAAGTAATCCATCTAACAGCTGTCGAACAACATTTTATTCAAACCCACAAATGTCAGCTTTGTGGTGGCGCTAGAGGAAAAGTCAGGGGGTCATCAAAGTCAGGGGGATTCAACCTCTGGTAACCATGAAGAGTTGAGATATTTCTGCCTTCCCTTGGACCGTGCTGCTAGTGTGGCTAAGACAAACGAGACATGATTCTATGAGCGTTATGTGGCAGGCTGTGTCTTGCTGGGCGCAGCGACCGCCTGGAGTCATTACAAACAACATATAACATGTTAATTAAGAAGCTTTAGGCACCTTTAGGTACCCGTGTTACCTGCAGAACTATGAATTGAATTTCCTGCTTTAGCTTTTCCTCAATAGTCTCACAACTGGCTGCAGTGACCTCTGTGAATGGGCCATCATAGGATTTTAGGATTTTTCTTTGCCATTCAGAGAAAATGACGTATTATGACCACTCAATGAGCGTCTTTCATGCGGCACTGTCAGTCTTTGTCCAATAACCTGCTGGGTTCATCTCAGGATGAGGATTTTGAAGGATGATTCACAATCATTTCCTGCCCTTTGACCTCTGTGAGCCTCCTTGACACCACTCTGCACTGTGATTGGATATGACTTGATTCACCTCTTGTTCGCCACATCTCTAAACAGACAAGATAGAGTTATTCAGCCTTACGAAGGAGCACTGCATCACAGAATCGTTGACCCCTGATCTTCAGGTAACCTTTGGCCTGATAAGCCGGATGCACATCTGCAGGAAACATGACGCCTCATACATTAAGGTTGTAAGCAAAAAGCACCCTGACTGAATATATAAGACGACTGAAAGCCTCGTCACAGTCACCAGAACCAGAACCAGTTTGAGACAGCAGAGCTAAATATTGTAGACACAATGGTCTCCGTCTACACCGTCCTGTACGCTCTGTTGCTGTTCTCCGAGCTCAGCAGCCACTTGGTCGCCGTAGCGATGCCCGCCTATAAAGTAGAAGACAGCGTAAACGAGCAAGACGGCCTCGGTTTGATGGTGGGGGACGAGCCAATGACCGAGCCTGCCGTGGTTCCTGCCGCGGTTCCTCCTGTGTACAGACGAAACCGTGTGCTGGACAACAACGTGAGGGACGAAGACGGAAGCCCCAAAATCTACATCCTCTCAGTAAGTGTCTCAAAGACTTTTGCAAGCCTGAGCATGTTTAAAAAATCAATAACAAAAAAAAACTCTGTTCAGGTATGCTTTTTTTTTTTTTTACAACCTGGCAAGCCAAATGTTCTTAAAACATGATTTAAACTGATTCAAAGCATTATTAAGTAATTTATTTACCATTTGCCATGTCTCATTCTGGGGCAAAAATTATTATGTATGGCATCCTAATTTTCTCTATGACGTTTTCATACAAGCAATAAGATACATTTGACAATGTTTGTTACACAATAAAAGAACAACTTCATGTATAATATTTGCCGAATTAACAAGAAGGCCCAAATAATAAAGAATTTGTCAATGTCAGGATGTCAATGAGTTTATAAAGATGCTCCTAACTCGCAAATTCTTAAAATCAACAGGTTTTATAAGGGAGTCTGGTGAATTTCTCCTGGAGCGACAAAGAAGTAGCCCTATATTAGTAAATTTCATGTGTTTACCGTCAATAAAATGTTGTTTTGTTTATTAAAGTAAGTAAAAAGTGAATTGAAATGTTGAATTCCAGCATCCTGGTTCAAGAAAATGAGCTAATTCGATGGAAAAGGCCAAAAAATCAGGCTTTTTTTTTTTTTTTATTTGCGCAAACAAATTCTTTGAAGCTTCTCTAGTGCAGAGTTACCAGCCACTTGGATTATTATTAGTTAAATTATCCCGTATGAATGTATCTGGCTGGTCTCTTTCCGCAGTCATTGAACTCTGCCAATGACCGGTCACGCGTCATAACTATTCACTGTATGAGATTTCAGCTCACCACAGGTCAACAAAGAGCGCATTATCTCCATCCTGTGTACCGCACATTCGACCCCTCTCAACTGGCCACCGCGCTCTCGTCTACTGTTAAGTCAATATTTCATACACATCTATGAAAGTCTTTTACAGCAGCGTTGGAAAACCGGGAAATACTATTAGCCGAAAAGGTCAAATGATCACAAGCCTATAAAGATTTATTGGAGCCACAGTGGGAAGAATGATGATATATCTGCGCTCCCTCAAATGTTTGGCTGCGAGTTTATCTGGCGGTTGCGTCTCCTGTGTGTCATGAACATGGTGGTTATCTCTGCGGTAATGGGGAACAGAACAGAACAAAGACATCTGGGTGAACCGGGGCAGTGGAAGAAAACGGGCCACTGTGATGTAGTAAAAAACCGGGGGAACACACATTTCTTCCATTTGGGGTTCCTGTGGTTTGGATCAGCTGGTAAACACAGATCCAACACCTGTGCTTTGCAAGTGAAAAAAAAAAGCAACGAGTTCAAATCCTGTGTGTGGTCACACGGTCTTGCATTTAATCACCGATCAATACTGTGTGTTCAGGACGTGAGGCTGAAAGGACACAGCACTCGCGGGCTGAACCCGGCCTTCGCTCGGGGCCTTCCTCTGCTCACAGACCGGAGTTTGAGCGACGCTCCCGCTGAGAACAGTTTGAGAATCGACCGCAGGAACACCGACCTCGACAGTAAGTACCCGCAAACCTTATCGTCATAAAGATAAAGTTGATTTTCATATTTACTAACACAAATGTTCTTTCCGTCTCCTTCCAGTGCTGCGGTGTATGATAGGACGAGTGTACCGACCCTGCTGGGAAGCATAAGAGTGTTGCTTCTTCAACCTGCTGTACAAACTTCGTCCTCCAGTCACACTGAGATGCATTTACATGTAGAAAATGAGAGCGCAGAGAAATATAAAACAAAATAAAAGTTTATTAAAAAGGAAAATGTGTACATCATATTTACAGAGTTGATATTTGGACAATGTTATAAATAAACAATACGACTGCTGATTATGTACATTTGTCTTGATGGAAAGAAATAAAGTGTGCCGACTAAATCCAGATTACCATTGATCTGCTATCAGACTGTTCCCCTCACACACACTTTCCACAAAGCTAATGCCGCTTAAACTAGCTGGAAACCAAAGAATCAATTTGGTGATCAACAGAAAATGTGTCTGAAATAATCACGAATTTATGGTTTCCGTCTACAATCACTTAACATTTTATGAACATAAAAATTTTGGGAAATACATTAGGTTAGATGAAAAGATTGATGTGTATGCAACATATCAATCAACAGCTACCGCTAGCAGCCAGATAGCTAAGCTTAGCATAGGGTCTCAAATTTGGGCAAATTGTTTGCCTTGCTCCAACCAAAGAATCTGTCTATCAGCATCACTAAATGTTATCACATACTGCTTTTTTGTTATAAATCACTAAAAAAAAAGGTGTGTGTCAAATATGAAGCTACTGCTAACAGCTGATTAGCTTAGTTAGCAGGGGAACTAGAAGTTGGGAAAATGGATTCATCAGCTTTGACCAAAGTTCCAAAACTCTGTCTACAACCACCTCAACAACTTTATAAATTTTACTTGTTAGTGGTTAGCTGACCCTTGCTAACCCTTCTCTCCGCTTTGGGCCTTTACGCTAAAATAAGCTAATCGCCTGCTAGCACTAGCTTCATTTTTATTGCACAGATGTGAGAATGCCATTGATTTTCCTCATCCAACTCAAACGCACATGAGCATAGTTCCCTAAACGTTAAGCTAACCTCAACACATTCATTAAAATAATGGTCAGCAGATGAACGGAGACTTCACTTGAACGTTCAGATACAACTACAAAGTCTGTCCGCTGCCCCATCATGAAACCAGAGATCATTAGACTCTGAAGAAGCTGGTTAGCTTTCCCTGCCCGGCTATCAGCTTCTTCTTACTCGGGGCTTTGCTGGCGGTCTTGCCGGGCATTTTGGCCGCGGGCTGTTTCTTCTGTGGAGGCTCATTCTCTGATCCTCCATGTTGGTCCGAATCCACCTGCTTCCTCTTGTTGCTCTTGCTCTGCGTCTGAGCACCACTTTTCTTTTTACTGCCCGGGCCTGCTGCACCTCTGTTTTGGGCATTTCCACTTCTTTGCCCGAGAGCAGCAGCAGCAGCAGCCGCCCCCCGCTGCTCAGCGCTCTGCTCCTTATTTAGACATTCAGGCTTGGCTGGAAAGATTGAAATAAAGCAAAAGCAAGAGTGACAAGCTGGTAGGAAAAAGAAAAAAAGAAAATGTTGTGACGAAATTGCTGACGTTAGCTTCTTGTTTGAGCGGGCTGTGTGTTTATTCTGTGAAGCTGAAATTCAACATTCGTCATGTCGCCTGATGGAGCCGAGCCCGAATTCCCACGGAACAAAAGACAGACGGGGAAATGGGCAAGAAGTCTGTGTGAGTGTGTGTGTGTGTGCTTTTAGGTTTTTACTACAGATGTGGGTGTGAGCAGGTTTTATAGAATGGGGATTCATTTAATGGCCGATGGTTAGCACCAGTCCCAGGGCTAGGATTGGGAAGGGTTCAAGGCCGGAGCTGAGAGGGCGTGCCTGGGCCTCCGTCCAGCTGTGTGGCGTCAGAGGAAACAGAAATCGATCCCGGCAGTAAGGGAACGCTGCGACGCTCGTGTTGACATTTTGAGCTTTTTTTCCCCCTGCGTGCACTGGAGCACGTTAAAGCTAGTGTAGGGTTTTAACGGTTGCGTGTGTACCTGCGGTCGTCTCCTCCTCGTCCTCGTCCACAGCTGGCGTGTTTGTGGGTTTGGGAGCTGGGTGCACACAGGTCGGGACCTGGCTGCTGCTGGGGAACTCCAGCACACGGTTGAGTGGCAGCTCATCATCTTTGTACGTGCACGCAAACTGGGATCGAATGACTCTGTCTTTGGCCTGGAATACACAGAAAGAAAAAACCTGAATCCAACGGATATGATAGGGATGATCGGTATCAATGACTCAGGGCAGGTGGCCCAGGCGTTCAGCTTCCAACACTTGCCTACTTTCTGGCTTTTACTTTGGTGCTTGGAGGAAGAAAAAAAAAAAAAAAAAGACTCACTTGAATTTCAAGGAGTGATTTCCAACTCCTGCATATTTTCAGCTGACAGAGGGGAATGCCAAGTTTCTGCAGGCTTGCTAGCTGCTCTGTGAGGCTTCACCGTGGGACTGCAGAGCTTTGAGCTCAATAACAAGGCTTATCACGGTCACCATCTTAGTTTGTGTTTGCAGAATACATTAAATATAACAGAATCAATCACGTAACAGTTCACACGTCAAACATCACAACAATACCACTTTCTGGGCGTTTGGCCACAGAATAAAGAAAATGACTTCAGTTAAAACCAACATCGGTCGGCAGTAAGACGTCTGCTTGGTTTATCAAAGACGATATCAAAAGGAGCATAGATCATAAAATAAGTACATTAGACGCATCAGATAAGTTCTTAAAATGTTACAGTTGCAGCTCAAGATGGCTGCAGAAATCAAATCTTATAAATGTTATTTATAGAGCCCAAAATCACGTTCACATTGGCTCAGCGGGTTTTACAGTTACAACATCCTCTGTCCTTGGATTAGATCCTCGATTCGAGCGATGAGAAACTTGCCATATTGGAAAAAAAAGGGAGAAAAAAGAAGATGGAAGAGACCTGAAGAAGAGCCACAGAGGAGGAGGGATCCCTTTTCTCAGGACGGACAGATACTCAAGAGATTACGCAAGAACAGAACAGCTGATTTCATGTATCATAGCAATGCAAATCGGCTGCCAGTCGTCTACCTGGAGCTAACAGTCGTCGTCAGTGCGACGTCACAGTAGTTTAGTCCATAAAGTCAGTAAACTAAAAAGTACAACTGAAGGTGATGAGAATTTCTTTCCATGTATTTGGTCATAAACCAAAGTATCAGACCAAATAAGACATTTGACGTAGTTAAAGTGTTAAATGAAAACAAAATGGTCACCAAAATGATTATAATTCAATTTAAATTCATCATGTTTGATTCAACTTTCATGGTAATCCATCTCTTAGACGTCGTTGTTGATATTTTACTGGATAATTAAAACTCTGACCTGCTGAATGCGCTACATGAACGGTCAAAAAAGGAACATCTGTACCAAAGCTCAGGCCGGAACATCTGGTAGCTGTCTGGACATTTCATTAAAAAAAAAATGTAAATAGTAACATGGTTGTTGATCAGCATCAGAGACTCGGGCTGGTGGCTTCTGACTTTCACCTCAAATGACACAGAGCAAGGCATTATTACTCAAACCGATCTCTTCTGCTGTGATTATCTCACATATAGACGTTGCTGTAATCTTTACCTCATTACTGCTTTATTCATTAATAAAAAGGTTAATGAATCTCACATTAGCCCGACTTTACACCACTTTTATCAGGAGAATCTTATTTTCAATCTCATCGCAGCTACACGTCAAAGCCGGTAGAACAGCACCTCATTAAAAACGCCTTCTCCGACGACCTAGTTAAGTTAAAACAAGGTGAACGATGCTGAAGAGTACAATCCTGGCCCTGGAGCACACAGATCCACGGCTTTTCATCCACCGTTTGATCTACGCCTGCTTGGGATTATCACAATCCAAGGATTTCACCCTTCAGGCCAGTGGGCCACAGTAGGGAGGAGAAATCTGAGGGAAAGTACAACGAGCAAAGCTGGGTGGGTACGTGAGGCACAAGAGGGATCAAAGCCCTTTTGTGCTTTTTCAAAAAAGAACTTCTTAAAAAAAAAGAAGCACCTAAAACAACAGCGACCCCGAGAACGAGGCACACTTCAATAATGGGAGCTAAAAATGTGCGCTGCCCGGGTTGCATGCTAATAAAACATATCTGAGACGCCCCAGAAACAATGGGAGGGGACGGAAGAGTGAACACGGCCAAACTACGACTGACGGAGAACATCTAATCCAATTACAACAGGTGGGAGCCCAACATGGCACCAAGTGGTCAGACGGCCCTCATTCCTCCGAAGGCTGTCCTGAAATAACCTCCGCACGCTACCTGACACGATGCTGGAGACACCTGATCCAGACTTTCCCCGAAAAAGGACTTCCAAAACGCAGGTGGAAGCAATTTCTGCAGCTTTATGTTTTGACATTTGTTCTCTCGCACACAGATGATAAAAAAAAAACAGGAGAATGAGCAACAGGTGCAGTGACTATTATCAGCATCAAAGACCGATACAGTCATCTCGAGATAAAAAAACGCATAAACGCAATCAAGTCCCATCGTTACTGACGTCACAGAGGAGCAACAATAAATAGGCATTAAGAGCTCAAGTCGAGTTTCTCTTTGTTTAGATCACTGAGAAAGAGATTTGGAAACGTCCCAAAATCAGAAACTAAATCTGTCCGTCTCCGTGTGTGCCAGTTGACGTCAGTGCATGATGAAACCGCTGGAAGAAGTCGGGGATAAAGTCATTCAGCAGACAACAGGAAACAATAACCTTTCAAGTTTCCCCTTGCTAGTCGAATTACGCGACTGATATGGCATCTTCAAAGTGAAATTGATGCAGAAAGCTTCCGCTCGCCGAGTTCAGGAAGCGGTGAGCTGCCCAGGGACCATTACAGCGCACTCAAACAGGAAGGCAGCCAGATTGTGGGGAGCTAAAATGACATCTGCTAGCACAATCAAATAAAGGAGCCATTTTCGCAAAAATCTGTTTAGCATACATGTTCAAAAAATAAAAAAGGGGGTTCACACAGCGGAGCTACCTCATGTCAAAAGATCAGCAATACCTGCAATCTAAAGCTGGTGATGTCAGGTGTTCTTCTGGCGACTCAGCGGTTGTTGAGTGTTGGTGGAAGAGGTTGTAATTTAACACTGTTAAAATAGGTCAAGTTCCTTTAAATGGCGCTTAATTAGAGTCATTAGCCCCTTTTAGATAGAAAAGACGGCACATTTGCAGCATGGTAAAGGCTGCAATGTGCCGCCACGTCTATCTAAAAAGGGAGGTGTAATATTCCTTCTTTTCCAAAAAGCAGCAACTTGGCCGCCACTGGGGAAGGCGTAAACATGTGACATGACGCTCGAAGTTGAGCGTGAACAGTGAAGCAGGTGGAATTTGTCTTGAAAATAAGAGCTTTACATTGCTCCCCATTGGAGTTTAGAACTGGGTTTTAATTTGCAAGTAGCGACCGTTCGTAGCTTGCCGCTACAACAACAAGCAGACAACGAGGACAGCTACAGAGACCGAGGAGACGCTAGCATCTCCTGGATCTCAGCGGCTGTCTGGTTGCTCATCTTGATGTCTGCGGATGAAGTGATGGACTGACTGCTGTGATCAGCTGTTTCCTGGTTTTAAAACTCCCCGGCTGTGGGTCGCACAACAGCACACGTCATCGACACCTCCACCCATCTCACGCAATTGCTGGCACATCAACGACATGGATTTACAGCAGTGGAGGCGGAAAAAAGTGTACCCGCTGAGGCGTCAAACTGGCGGACCAAAACAGACCCCCAATTTACCGCCTTCTGTCTAAATCTGCGGACCTAGCCGCTAAAAGGTCGGCCACATTGGCGGCTTGCTGCCCAGTATAAAAACGGCTACCATGTAACTGTACTGTCACATTTCCCCACTGACTCTATGTTCTGATAACTCGGAGTGGTAAGATTAAGTTTGACAGCAAAAGCACACAAACAATAAAGTCATATAGAGGGCTAACTTCCCGTTTAGCACACAGCTAACTTGAATGGGGTTAAATTAGTTGAATCATGCGGCTATTTTAAACTTTTCCAAATTTTATTGGACTGAATGGCTCAAATCTATCACGGTGTATGCTTATGGCTAAAAGTCTTTTGGGCTCCAGTGCGTCACGTCATGATGTAATTACACGGTTCGGCCACTATGTAAACTGGCTTCAAGGCCCGGCGCTCCACCTGGGGGCTCGATCTTGACGAAGTTTACATTGTTGCCTGAATAAAAAAAGTGGAATTCAGATTTTGTCTACCTCGGCGGGTCTGAATATACTTTGGCAGGCCGCCCAAGTAAAGCCTACGTATGGGAAACACTTAATGATGACACATTATGTCAAAAAAAGTAATTATTATATGAAAAAATAATGCCTAAAGTCAAAAAGGTGGTTTAAAAGCCATAATTATGACCTGAAAAATTGAAATTATGATGACTTTTACGATTAAAAAAATTTAAAAAATCAATTCAATTTGATATTTCTTTTTGTTTTCACAGCAGCAGTGGGCTTCCATACATTGACCAGAAACCACTGAGGTAAAAGGAGAGAACAGTTGAGCTGACAGCCAGGAAGGAAGGAAGGAAGAGATCCCACGATGGGACATAGAGTGTGTTGTATTGTGCACTGTAAGCAAACGGAGCTGAGCCCAGACAATAGGATCGCTAATCATGAAGATTGGTTAACGGCTCGAATCCCCCACGAACACGTCGTTTTATGCCACGGATTTAACAGCACCCTCAAAACCAGCACTAAGAGCTAAAACACAGCTGTGCAAACGGGAACCGTGGAAGTCAGTTAAGATGTGCGCTTCAGCTAAGAAAATAAATAATATAATACCAGGGAGAAATTACAGGATGTAAAGACATTATTCTCAATGTTTGTACATCTGATTCAATTTGAAGTAACTGATGGTTTGGATTTGGGGCTCTTGGACGGAGGGGCCCACGTTACCTTGGGTTTGAGCAGCTCTAGCCGGCTCTGGACTCGGTTCTTTAGAGGTTCTGGAGAACATCCAGTAGACACTTCAGGGGATCTGAAGCAGAGACAAGAGGTTTATAAATTAAAAAAAAGAAAAGTAGAACAAGGTTACACGGTCACACCAACAGAGAAAATCCACCCACCGCTTCTTACAAACACGGCAGCTTCGCACAACACGTGAGAGATGTTTTCACCAGCGGCAGACGGAGCTGATGTCGGGCTTTTTTGAGAAAACTTGGACGCGAGCCATTCAATGTCATCCACCTCAGAATAATGCAGGCCCCCCCCCTCCACCACAGCCAGTGGCTGTTTTTCTTATGTTATTATTTTTATTTCAGATGTTTGACCGGAGAAATTGTTCCAGTGTGGTGTGGGAGGATTTTCCTCCATATGGTTTCAGTAGACAGTTGTAGAGTCTCATGTTGGTCTAATTGCTGTTTCAGGGGCTTTCCCACTCCGACTGAATCCTGTGGTAGTGAGAGTGCTCAGATCTGATTCAAGGCTCTGTGGAGGACTTTCTTTAAAAAGGAACAGTTTGACCCAAAATCAATTATATATTTTTTTTTCCTTCTTATTCTAGCACTTTTCTATTCATTAGATAATTTCTAGCGTTGGAGATGTCTGCCTTCTGTCTATTATAAGACAACTACATGGCATTCGGAGCTAAAAAAGGGTCCAAAAAACACATTTCAAAAACTGTGTTTCCAGAAATCGTGACCCGGTTACTCAGGATAATCCACAGACCTTGTTGTGAGGAGCGGCTGGCTAACGTCACAGCTCAGCCGAGGAGGACGACACGGATGTTTACATCCCAGACTGTCAGAAGCACGAGCCGCTTCTCCATGATTAGATTTAATTTATGAATGTTGACTTGAGGCTTTAGCTTAATCTAAGACCCGTTACAAACAACTCTTTGAGAGGATGCCTCGTCTTTAATGAACAGATTTATAAAAACTGTATTAGCACTCTGCACATGTTCCTTAATCCTAATAAACTGCGATAGGTACATTTCAGACAGAACATGCTTGGTAACTGGCAGAAGACTCAGTGTTGCAGAGTTTCAGTGATTTCACAGCCATCAGCTATTAGTTGAGTTGTATTTGGGGCAGTTCTCTCAAACATGGAACAATGAAGGGAATCGCCAAAGTCAGATACATCATCTGGGGATCATGAATGTCTGGAATGAAGATATGAAACATCTGATCCCTGTAGTTAGAACTACAGGAGTATTTGTGCCGACCTGAACAAGGTGAGGATGCAGATCCCCTCGGCTCCATCGAGGACGGGCTGGTCCTCAGACAGCAGCTCCGCCTTGTTGCGACACAGAGGCGCCGACGCTTCTTCGTCCAGCAGAGCCATCAGCACCTTCACGGTGTCCCGACCTCCGTACGCCGTGGCGTGATTGATGGCGTACGCCTTTGGCTGGAGAGGAGCAGCGAGAAGATGGAGTGGGGTTTTTTTTGTGCGAATATATGGCCAGAACTATAGCTCGCTGGCTGAGAGAGTGGAGGTTATACATTACCCTGGCAGGGCTGATCCCCGTTCCGCCTCCATTAGCGGTCTGTTTCTGGATCTGGTGTAGCTGGCAGATCCTCTCCCTCAGCTCCTTGGCCGTCTCGTCGGCCGCGGCGTACACCGCGTCGCCGCTGCTGCGTCCCTTCACCAGCGCTGCCCTGATGGCGGCCACCAGCCGGGCTCCGCACGCACTGAGAACAAAAACACAGCGACAGTCACAATGAGAGAGAAAAAAAAAGTAGATTTGTTCTGGAAAGCAGGATTTCATCTGGATAGAATTAATAGCGTTCAAGAGTTCAGCCAATATTTGCCAACATGAATAACTCTCTCCTAAAACTGAAAAACCCAGAAAAGCCAGGGCCTTCGTCTGAATGTCTTCAGGAGATATACTACAGCTTCACTTTCAATTAATTGGACACTGACTTTAAGGGCTCAGAGTAATTGTCTCGGTGTTAACATCCAGTCGAGCTTTATTTCACTGTAACGCGGCTCTGCCAATGTTAACAGTTACAAAGCAGAAAATATGCTCCAAATCCCTGTTAAAGTCACCCTGGGCACTGTCACTGCTCGCAGCGATGGACTGTCAGCGGAGAAACTCCAGGATTTTCCTCCTTTCCACCGTCTGCGCTGCGCGTCCAAAAATCATAGCAACATATCACTTCTGTAGGTTTTCTAACAGTCAAGTGCACTAAAGCGTGCAGGGAAAAGATCGCAGCAAGGTGGAGAGGCGGTGGTCCAACCCTGACCCGGCTCTGATGTGAGCGAGTAACCGAATCATTTGGGAAAACAGATGTTCGGCGAACAAGGGGCCCTGCTCTCTCCACAGAAGGTGTTTGTATGAGGAAATACAGTACTCCACCGAGAGCGTCGAGGCACTGCTGCCTGTTGAAAGACACATGTTGGCCGAGTTCACCACCGTCTCATCAGCCTCAAGAACCGAGAGCCCCTCAGAGGAGCGGCGAGAGTCGAATCCACTACTACACAAACATCACATGTGTTGTTATGGCTCGAAGCTACACAAGGGTGCCTTCCAGCAGCTTCACCTCCAAAAGCTCCACCCTCACATGACTGAGCGGCTAAATCATTTGTGATAGCCACTTCTGTTGTGCTGCCAAATGCTTTGACATCTGACATAATCTGTAATGGTATGGAGAAGTGATCTGAGGATAATTCATCAAAGTGAGATCTCCAAGTTATTTAACAGAGACGGCCTTTGATGTAGCAGAGATGAACATGCTTTAGCAATCCAAATGTTATCATGGAGGAGCTTAGATGGGAGCCATTACTGCTGCTGCGATGGGACAGGTGGATTTTTATGATTTCAGTGCACAGGTGTCTGCCAGGCCGATGCGCCCCGCAGAGCCCGGCTCGGATCGGCTTTCAGAAACTAATTCAATTCATGAGAGTTGGCCAAAACAGAGTGGAAACAGAATTTAACGTGAACTCAAAATTGTAGGAAGAAGTGAAGCAATTCAAAGAAAATCCCATTCAGCCATAAATCACAAGTTTCACTGTATTTGACCTCGATCGCTGCCAGATACCGAAGCACGATCAACTTTTCTTGGAACCTCTTACTTCCCCTAATCCGCTCAGGATGATTTCTCGGGGATTCTAATGTGTTTATGGTGCAATATTTGAAATGGAAAGTTGCTTCTCTGAGCGTACGTTGGATTAGTTATGACAAATACGTGATTTATATCTGGCAAATAAGGGGAAAAACTGCTTGAACTACTTAGATTTCATGACTTTATTTCAATTTGAATTCACATTTTTGGACGGCTGAAGAATCCAGACCCTCTGGATTTAAAGATCGAGATACTTCACACGGTCAAATCTGATGAATTGATCAATTTAACAAATACTTTCCTGTGTACATGTCTGATTCCTCTGTGACATAAAGCCCCACTGTTGTCCAAAGACTATTAAAAACACATCTAGGAGCCAAAACACCCCAAAATATTAATATAATAATATATAACACATTATGTAATGATGATGAACAGGAAGAAAAGATTCAACAAGAAACAACAAGTACTTGTGATCATCTCAAACTGCTTTCGGGCACATCAGCACGCTCCCTGGAGCGTTGCGGTGCTCCTTAATTACCATAAACACACACACTGTACTTTATTTTGACACACATGTTCCTGCAGCATGACAGCAACAAATGTGTTTCAGTCCCCAGCTGGAAATAGTTTCCACCACATGCATTATTTACTCCCGTTCGAGGAAAACTACAGTGCCCAGAAATAATCAAGGAAATAATAAAATTTCCTGTGCCTGGCCACCGCTTTTAAACCACTGGACAGAACAAGGCCAGTTGTTTACAGTCTTTATGCTAAGCTAAGCTAACTTGCTGCTAGCAGCATCCTCATATTTACAGACTTGAGAGTGGCATCAATCTTCTCGTCGAACACCGTCAGAAAGAGAACAAGCGTGTTTCCAAGAATGCTGAACTATTTCTTCTTCAATCTAAATGTGTGTGTGTGTGTGTGTTACAGTAGAGACAGGAGGTGGTTAGCCTAGCTTAGCTTAGCATGAAGACTGGAGTCAGAGGTAATAGTATGCCATCATAAATACTCATTACTTCTGTAATAACAATTACATCTATTTTCTTCTTCTTTTTAACATTGTATTCACCTTCACGTCATTAAAGTACATTTGAAGAGCCACTATGTGCTTAGCCTAGCTTAGCATAAAGACTGAAAGCAGGTGTAACATCTGGCTTCTTGCTGTTAATGTGATTAAAATAAACTTTAGAGGTGCTAGTAGGTAAATTTTCACAACGTATAAGAATACGAGGCGAGGCTATATCCCCCTCCTTCTTGTCGTTATGCTAAGCTAATCATCTCCTTGCTGTAGCTTCATCATTATCCCACAGTGATGAATAGTAACTAACTTCTAATATAACGAAACATATCAAACTAAATTACTTTATATCAACAAAACAGTGACGGAATGAGTTTTAAATCTGTCACTTCTACTCGACTGTAAATGTTGGGAAGCAGTTTGAACGGGGAGCTGCGTTGGGCTGCGTTGTGTACCTTGGGTCGGGAATCTCTCCCAACACTTCGTCCAGGTTGTCTAGAAACTGGACAAAGTCCGACAGGCCTTTGACATGTTTCCTCAGCGGGTCGGACTCGGCTGGAGCGTAGCCTTTCCCTCCGAGCTGGATGGCCCTCACGAAAGATGTCACGGTCTGATAAGTAGCGAAAAGATAGGATTACTCCAGTGGATGTAAAGTGTGGGTACATCATCACCAAGAACATGATGTCATCTTACCAAGAACAGAGAATTGTTGCTGTTTTGTGCAGCGTGCTTCAGGTCCGTGAATGCTTGTCGTCCAAGAGCGCGACTCGGGATGTCGAGGGTTTGCGCCACGGCCATGTCGTTCTTGGAGTTCACAAGCAAGTTGAGATAAGAGCAGAAAACCCTCCTCACCGCCATTTTCACCTAGAAATCATTGTAAGTACAAGTAAACCATTTAAGGTTAGAAAACATCTTACAAATCAGCTAACAAAATGAGCTTCAGAGGTGTTTGAAGGTGCATTTTTTAACTTTGGACAGAGCAACGCTAGCTGTTTCCCCATTTCTGGTCTTTATGCTAAGCTAATCTAGCGAGCGGCTGGCTTTAGGTCAAGACACCAGTGGCAGCAATATTCTCAGCTAGCTGTAGATGGGACAATAAAAGATTGTATCGCTAGACATGATATCTTCATTGCTGTGAATTTCCATAAACTGAGTTCACAAATTCCTGATTTATTTTGTTGATGCAGCAAAAATATTTGTTTCTTAACAACACGTACAGAAAGGTCAAATTAATCAAGTGTGTTTTTGTGCTGTTTTTAGCATTGAAAGCTTATTTTGACCTGAACTGAATCAGGACATCCCTTGTTCTAAGATAAGCCTCTGATCCTGTCATTTTCTCAGCCAATTCTCCACCAAAAAGTGAATCTGTGCATTTCCCCAAAACATCCAACTGTTCCTTTAGTTCAGCTCTTGGCTCGAGGCCCGTCCAGGTTGTGTTTATAAACCACCAAAATGAAAAAAAAAGAGACAGTAGCTTTAGTGCCTGAGTCAAACCCCCTAAAAACAGCAGCTGACAGCCCGCATTAAACTCCAAAAATTACATCACTCTCGCTGGTGGTGCAGCGGCAGCAAGCCTCCGCGAAAAGCTCATAAATTCACAAGTGACAAGAGCGGAGTGGAGGAAAAGAGCCTCTTGTTACAGGAGCCCCACATGGTGTTGTGTTTTAAACATCTGCCTGGTAATTGAATTCACACTGCGCTCTTAAATCCAAGTGATATGATATAGAGTCCCTGTCAATGAGAGCCGGACGGACTCCAGGCAGAAATTAAGCAAGACTGGGAAAGTTAATGCGTGGATCATCGCCAGCGGGAGAAAAAAGCATTTTGTTTTCTTAAAAAGACACTTAAAGGGCTGAGGGCAAAGTGGATAGAAGGGTTTCTTATGCTGCTTTATGATACAAGTTGCACCTTTTTTTATTACCTGTGAGCTGCAGGATCTGCTTTTACTAGACGGTGTTGACGGGACCGAGGAGTCTGGCAGCTCTGTAGATCTCCATGCTGCCTGATAAGAACTCAAACAGCTGCATCTTTCAAAAACAACACAAAAAAACAAAACACAAGTAATTAGAGAGATAAAATCGGTCGATAGCAAAATCTGATCGTCCACAATCATCAGTCTGATTCTCTCTCACCGAGCTCACGGGCTCCTCTGGACCCGACTCCACCGGCCTCAGCTGTTTGTACATGGAGAAGACATCAACCAGGTCCACGGTGTTGGAGCGCTTCAGGAAGGACTCGTATGCCTCCAGGATGAGATCATAGTTCTCCAAGCGTGCAGAGCCGGGGGGCGGCAGGTGAAGTTTGTCTAGCAGTAAGTGTTTCCAGGCCATCAGGACATCACTCAGAGCCACTTTGAACTCTCCGCCGTGCTGTCACAGGAAGAGAGAAAACAGTGGAGGCTGCAGCCGTAATTACCGACGGCCTGGAACCAATCAGTTCAAAAAAGCAGAAAAGACCTTCTGCCGCGGTCCAAAAGCGGGCCATGAGCGGTCTCAGCCGGAAATCTGCGGTAATGTCATCAGTTATAGACGTGATGACAGTCAGCCTGATGGTTCAATTGTACTATGTTGTGATGATGATGTGAATTTGGCTCATACGGTGGATAACTTATGATTTTCCTCCTCTATTGTTGATATTTCAACTTTTTCTCTCATTTGTTAGTTTCATCCCTTTGTGAAAAGGACTATAACTGACTGCAAGGTGTTGTTAGCCTCAGCTCTGGAAGGATAAGTTCATCCAAAAATGAAAATTTTAGAAAGTTTTGTAGTCCATCAAACATTTCTGCAGCTTCACAGCTGAACAGCATCGCGGCATTCTCAACAACTGAAGTAGACAAAGTCTCCAAATTGATTCAAAAAGCCATTTTAAAGCCTTTTTTTTTAAATCAATCAGGGATCCTCAACTTCTGGAGACAAAGGGAGCTCCAGAAATGTTTTGTGGACTACAAAACTACAATTTATAAAGCAGAGCACAGCTTTAAAAATTGGATTTATAAATGCACTTTTGACATTTGTGGTGTTGAATGTTGTTGGCCTGCATGATCACATTTGTACTTTTGGACTGTTTTGTGCGTGTGTGTGTGTGTGTGTGTCTGAATTGCAATCTGTTTGCCACTCCTTGAGGGACAGATAAGGGTTTTTGAAGTGATTCAATCTGAGGAGAGGCTGTTTGAACGGTTACCTGCTTGTTAACTTCTGCGATAGCCAGCTGCAGCACCATCAGCATGTCATCAGCTCCATGAATGGTGGTCCTTTCAGAGTGTAAAACCCTGTGGCACTCTCTCCTGAAGACTTTAACCATCACCTTCAGGCGGTCACCGAAAGACTCCATGTTTTCCTTAAAATAAAGGAATACAGTAAATTTTGCTTACAAGACGTTCAAAAACAACTCAAAACCAAGAATAAACCAGATTTTTACTGCAGAACATCGACTATACATAACAAAATGTGCTTTTAAGCAACTAGTAAGTAACCAACAGTAATGTCATTGAAAGCTATGGACGTTTGAAACACTTGAGCTTGAGCTTCGTTGATACCCACGTAGCTTAATTTACAATAACAATGTGTTTTATATCAGTCCACACAAGATGTACACGTATAACTCAGATTGTTTCATCTTTGTTGCTACACTAAATCACACACAGCGTTAATTTAACGGTTCAAACCTGTAATATTGTAGTTGTCTCCGAGAGCACACACGTCCACGACAAAAGCAGCTGTTTTGAAATTTTAAATTGCCGATGACGTTGCTGTCTCTTAACCAATCAGCTTGTAGTAGACAACAATGGCAGGGGTCCGGTAAAATAAAGTATTGTTCTTCTTTAAATAGTTTTATACTTTCGTCGCAGGATACAAGAATGTGTTATTAAGAGTAAGTTAAACTTGTAAGCCTAATAATCTGATAATATATCGTTAAGCGGTTAAGGTATTTTCATTTACGTTGAGCGAACCCCCCCTCGTCATTTGCACTCGATGGTACGGTCCATGTCGAACCCGGAAGAAGCTTGACAACATCCCCAACGCGCGCACCATTTGATTCAAAGATATTCATGAAAATAAGCTATTCACGTGTATCAATCAGTGCTGTATTCTAAATCGGAATAAAGTCTCACAACCAAGAGGTAATTATTATCAGCCAGGACGTTGATTTGATTACTGAAAAACTGGCAATATGAAGTTTTGTTGGGCTAATTTCTAGCTAGCTGTTCACAAGAGTAGAACCAGATAGCGGACACGTTTTATCTTAGTGCCGGGTGACACATTGCAAAGTGAACGTGAGGTAAATTATCACGGTGTTGTGGATAAAACGTAAGCTCACATAATATGAGGACACAATATACTTGGTGATAGATCGTCTTGTTTCTTATTAGCTGAGAAACGAGCCGTTCAACTGTGTATTTTCAACCCATTTCTATTTAGGTACTTGAACACTGCTTGGTTCAACTGTAATCCTATTTATTTGTGAGCTTTCTTCCACCATTCACTAGTCGGTAGTCTTATTCTAAATTCGGCATTCTGTATTTCTCTTGGATCGTTATTGTTTTGTTGTGGGAATATCGATGTTGCCTCCAACTTAACCTCAGCTGACCTCGAGTTAAACAAATCGTATCGCATATATATCAAACATCACTGCTTTGTTTGTGTGTTCATGTTAGCCGAATTGAAGGATGATCGATGTAGTTTAGTAATAACGCCTCAATCGTGCCCAGTAAACTTTACATGTCTCTGTGGAAACTAGTATACATAAAAGAAGCAGAAATGTTAATGAGGTTTGGTTCTCTCCAAGCAAAATCCAGAGCAGGTGTACCTTGTGAGAGTGTCTGATTTCAGTGTCTGTGCTCGTCAGAGGTTGAGGAACTATTTGATCTATGGCAGGTGAAGCTGATCTGTAGCATTGTGTTTTTTAATCTCATATAAATTACCACATTTTTGTTCAACTATAGATTATGTTCTTATTAAAATAAAAAGCACAACCATTCTCTGTTAATACAGTCTTCTGTCTGTCCTCTTTTATTGTCATGTATTACAGTGGAAGCTCTGATCTGAATCCAGCTTTACCAGGACACACACAATGCAGGAGGACTCGAGCCGCAGTCCCACCTACACGGTGCCGTGCGAGGACTACGTCCATGTGGTTGAATTCAGTCCTTTCAGCTCTGGGACCCCCGTCTCCCTCCTGGCCTACGGTGGAAACCAGTATGTGGTAGTGGGCACCTGCCAGTTCCAAGTGAGAGAGATGCAATATCACATGACCTCGTTCACCTGAAGTATCACCTGCTTTATCCTTCTCTGATCACATGCTTGTCCCCACAGGAGGAGGATATGGACGTTGAGGGAGTCGAATTTAATGTTCTTCGAGCTTTTCATCATGAACTGCGTGTGGATGCTCTCGCCTGGAGCCCCGAGTCCCGGCTGGACAGGATACCCACCATCAGGTACTGGTACTCGTGTCCAGCACAGGATATTATGACCTCACGACAGCGCATGGTGGAGGACAGCATGGTAGTAGATCTGGGATGCAAATGTATCTCAATATGTTTCACTATGCGAAACATTTTATTGCTTGATGGAAAATAAAAATGTGTCAGAGTCAGACACAACGGACATAATTGTTTTTCATACGAGCAAAGCAACTTAAGAAAAGTAATGTCTACAGTTTTATATTAAACAGGGAGGGTGGTCACTAGGAGGGCTGCAACTATCAATTATTCGATTAATCTGTCATTTAAGAAGCTGGAACTGGAAAATGTTTCAATTTTTTGACTGAAAACTGACTGGAAGGATTAATCGATTATCAAAATAAATGGCAATTCATTTTCTTCTGATCATCTAATCAATTATCTGCAAAACTGCTACTTGGAAGTTCAAGTGTTGAACAGTTTCCTGATGAGTTCATGGTCTCAATCTCTAGTTTCAAATCTGCTTCAATATAACATGATGTTCATTTTGTAAATTATGGTCCTATTCTGAGTCAAACAGACGATAAAGCAGGGTGTGCTTTGGGGCATGGCAACCTTGAGATATCGCTAGGATATCCTCGCCATCCAGTCAAAATATGGTCACATCTGGCTCCGACAGCCATGATGTCAAACTCAAGGCCTCAAAACAGCAGTGTACAAACCAACGGGTATGTCGTGGTGGATTTACACCTTTTCAAACTGTGCTTTCAGCATTCTGCAGGACCTCACGCCACTTTTTGTTTGTTAGCATCTTATTCATTAGATGCTTTTAACCAATGCAATCCTCCATTTTCACCCCACACACACATCAGTTGGAGGTTCAGTGTCACGTTTGACGGACGTGCCCCTCGAGCAGCTCAGCCCTCCATCCATCATGCAAAGTGTGCTGACATATTTGCTCAGTCATCAGTCAGTTGCAGTAATGACCTTATAAGCGTAACTGTGTTTTTAATATAAGATGGTGTTGATAGTGGGCCTCTTGTTATGTAAGAGGTCATCAGAGCATTGTAATAGGATTAGGAGGCCACGATTCGCTCCCACATCAGAAACCTGACATTTCTGTCTTTAAACACAACGCTGTGATTATTCACAAGCACTCCTCGGACTAGAACAAGAGGCAGTTGTGCAGAAAGCAGAGCAGCCACGCTGTGTGAAAGTGCTCATAACCGCCTTTCATTGTCACACACTGCAGCTGCCAGGATGTGAGCCAAGTTATTTCAGGTGGCCTTGGACAGGAGGGAAGTAACCTAACTGTGGATTGTTAGAAAGCAAGAGTTTCCTCCTAATTGGAGCAGTGGATGGGAAGGTTCGGTGCTCCCTTCGGAGGTGTTTAAGCTTTCTGTAATTGAAAAGGAAAGGCAGCGATAATTCCTGGCCTTCTGTGGTTTACTCCGCAGGGCCCTCGAGCCAGCCCTGTGACGTGCGCACATGTTATTGCGCTGATGACTGCCCACTCAGGTTCCATCCCTCCCTTCGATCTGCACGTAGCCGTGCCTTCCAGGAAAAGTACAACGTTCTCACGGGCTTGCCTCAAGCAGGGGCCCAGAGAGAGCGAGAGAGCTGAGGGGAGGAGAGGAAGGGAGAGGAGGGGAGAGGAGGGGAGAGGGGGGGAGAGGGGGCTCGAGCTGCAGCGCTGCCACCGTCCACCACAGCGGCGCGTAATGGGAGGATTACTGAATCCTGAAAAGACACACAACGACTGACTTCCACCACATACACAGATTTATGAGTCTCTTCCAGTCTGGAAAAGAAGCACAAAACACTGAAGATAAACAGGTAAACAGACATTCAGAGAGTCGACAGGAAATGAAAAGGAAGGTAGATGAGGAGTAAACAAAGTCCATCTGCTGATACTCACGGTCAGGCCTGTCATGAAAAGAATTATGGAGGACGGGATATAATCCCAGAAATAGTTGCAATAAATGTTATTGTTGTTTTAAGACCATTTTACGCCACTTATATAAAGACAGTATGAAAGCATATCCTAAGTGAAGAAGACTGAAGACGTTGAGACAACCTGATGCACTAACAAGCTTGAAACAATGACATAAGAAGCGCCAGATTAAAGAGAGGTCGCATCACGATCAATGCGTTTACAGGAGGGATGCAACACCAGAGAACGTCTCTCTGTTTCTCAGCAGAGCATGTTTGAATTTCAGGAAACTGCGACGAGAGATTGTCCACTAATTAAAGGAATGCAAACAGATCGTCATTCTCTCGGAGGAATACAAAAAATAAAACTATGCTAAAATTGGCCACCGGAAAAGTACATGTGTGGGAAACACTGACTTAGATTCACACTAAGAGTCGTGTAACTTACCGTATTGTCGTTTTGGTCAAAATCCTCCAAACGGTTCAAATTTAGGTGTGCAAATTGAAATAGAACCTGTTTTTGTTGATATAAAAACGGTCAGAGGAGGGAAAAAAATGCAAAAGTTCATGCTATTTCACCCTCAACGGTTCTGACGACGTGATCAACCAGTAGGGGTCAGTAGAACGGTGACAGCGATATGAACCCTCACCAGCTTCCCAACCATTTATACGCCTAACCAAGCTGAAGGTACAGCCACTGGGTACCAAAGATCTATTTGAGACTTTGCGAAATATGCTTACTCAAGTCTTAGTTATGGCCATTAATCAGCGTAAACACCACAGCTTGCATTTCTACATTCAAGATGTAACGTGTTAATCAGTGAGTCAGAGGAGGTTTGTGCTAAGCTAACTGGCTGCTGGCTGTAGCCCCAAATAAAAGTATTTCCCAGGACGTTGAACTGTTCTATTGTTGTTGTGTATCAAGTGAAATGCTAAAAGATTCAGGTTTCATAATTCAAATGTTGATGCGACACTTAAAGATGCTTCTCCTTTGAAAAAGCTCTTTTTTCCACACAGACTGTGTTTTCAGGTCTTTGTTGATATAAGATAAGACGCAGCTTTATTGATTCCTGTGGGAGAAATTCAATATGCGTCTTGTGGTGATATCACACGGGGGGAAGGTGAAACTGCTGTCTCTCATTTCTGTCTCATGTTGAAACAATCGCAGCGCTCCCCAACAACAAAGCTCAAATTCAGCCGACTTTCCCTTTTAATTGTGATTTTTTTTTCTTTTTTTATCGTATTGCGCAAGATGATCGCAGAAAAATAAAGAGACTTAAAAGCTTCGACATTCAAGAAAAGAAAAAGGTCAAAAGAGCCAGAATGTGTTCCATGCTTTACTCCAAAGTATAACACTAATTTGTAGGTTTAGACGTCCTATCCTAATATAATCTAATCTACTGTAGCAGTAATACCCTGAAGCACGTTAAGGGTGTTTATAGTGACATAAAGCCAAATCCATCTGTGCCTGCGACTGCAAATGTGTGAACCGCTGTCTGTTTATTCTGGTGATATGTGTGTGTTTTTCTTGTCATAAGTGAGTTAGTGTAATTGTGTGAATAATTGCAGGCACTGGTGTGTAGTACGACTGATTAGAGGGAAAGTCCTCCTCAGGTTCTTTCTCGAACAGAGACATGCGTAAATGGCGTGAGGAATCTTGTTTTTCTCCCTGTTTATCTTAGCTTGCAATTAGAATCTCCCTGGCAGCGTTTCCACTGATCGCCGTCCAAGTTTCTACCACACACACCGACGCTCTCATCCAGAGGTGTCAGTCTGGGAAGGCTGCAGGCATGAAAACGTAGAAAGAGATTTCATCTGTCACTGGGTCTGCACAGTCCGACTCTGTTTTGATGTTCTCTCTCTTTGTTTATTTTCACGTCCTCCCTTTCTTTTCCTCTTCCTCTCTCTCTTTTTTTTTGCAGATTTTGCACCGCTGCGGCTGACAGAAAGCTACGCCTGCTGACTTCTGATCTTCAGGATAAGCATGAAGTCAAGGTAGAGCAACATCTGGAGCACATTGGCCAGAACTGAGCTTGTCAGTCGCCGTTAAACTTTCTTTACTTAGCACTGACATTTGGTCGTTAGTGATACAGGAAACGTAGCCGTGCGCTCAGATTGTCGAGCCGCAGCCAGTGAAAAAAAAGCCCAAGTTTGCAAGAAAAATGCTCATTTGACTGTTTTTGTTGACATATTGTTTTCTGTACGGTTGCCTAGGTGATGGAGGGCCACACCAGCTACATTAACCATTTGGTGTTCGAGCCCACAGAGGGGAAACAAATTGCTTCCGTCAGTGATGACCACACTTGCAGGTCCAAACCGTTCTCTTACTCTGTGTGTGTGTGTGTGTGTGTGTGTGTGTGTGTGTGTGTGTGTGTGTGTGTGTGTGTGTGTGTTCCCCAGCTTCTGATTTTCAGTTCTGTTCTCTGTTAATGGTGCAGAAAGTCCTGACTGTGTTTCCACAGTGAAACACGATGCTAAGCACAACATGCTCCGGTGTGACCGTGCGTAAGCACAGAGCCGCTTTGTAGCTTTTCTAGCTAATTGGTTAAATATGGAAATCCAATTAGCTGCAGAAAGATTTTCCTCTCTAAGGGGGACCCATAACAAGGTCCCCAAATTTCCCCTTTCAATTAATGCTAGAGGAGGGAAAAAGTGTGTCGGTAGCCAGGGTCACCTCAGGGACAACCCCCTCTACATCAGCAGGCTGGTTCTGGAACATGCACACATGTGGTGCAGTACTGAGCCCTGTTCTTCTTCAAATTAGTCCTAAACTTTTAGACTTGACCCAAAAGTTGCAGACCAACTATTTTCATTATAGTTCCATCTGCCGATTGTTTTATTCAACTAATTGTTGTAAATGTAAAATGGCAGAAAATACTGCAAATTCTGCATCACAGTCCAAGCGGACGTCTTCAGACGGCTTCTTCTGTCCAACCAGCCGGTCGCAAACCAAAATAATTCTGTTTGCATGTAAGAAAAAAAATCCTCGTTTAAGTTGTTTCTGGCTCATATTTAGGCCGCGATTACATGATAACAGTTTTGCTAAAACAGAAAAGTTCGTCCATGTTTGTCAAAAACTGTCGACGTGCACACGAATCTGCAAAAACGACTGAAAAGAAAACACCGTAGAACCTGGTAGCCTGGTAACTCTGCGATTTAAACACCTGTGACGGTGCAGCTAATCCGTAAACTCAGACGAGTCAGCGGCACAAGCAAAGCTCGGCAGTCGACCGCGTTTCTTGTTGCCCTTCTGTACGTGCATGGCTGTAAATCGTACCCCAGATGAGGGAAGCCGGGCGTTGTCGTCACAGTTTTCACCGTAGAGTGCCGTTTTCAAAAGATCACATTCAAAGTTTTAAACGTTTGTATGTTTTAGGCCCCCAGAACATCGTGTCTGCTGAACGACCAGCCAGAATCCAACTACAGTTCACAGTTTTATGTCAGAAATGTTGCGTAAACATCCCCTAACGTTAATAAAAGTATGACCAGTAAAATGATCACGACAGAAAAGTTGATTTAATCATTCTAACTTTACTCCGTTAATCATAAATAACTGTAGCATCCACAGCCAGGGAGCCACAGAGTACATGTTCCACTGCTACACTTGGTTTGTTATCCAGCCCTGGGGCACAGAATATGTTTTATAAGGTTAATCTGAAAGCGGGGGTCAAATCTATCTTTCGTCAGTGTTTATCTGAGACCGGACAGCCAGTTAATCTGTCATTGTAAAACACTTTGACGGGCTCGACGGTCGTTCCTTTTCCTGCTGCATCAGAAGGTCTGAGATCGAGTATGAACACGTCTCCTCCACTCCCATCCACTCTCCTCCTCCCCGTGCCTCCGCTGACCGGCCAGAGAAAACAGGAGTGCGCTCCATCTGCTGAAAGATTTAAATTCTGTCATGTTGAGAAAATATGGGACGCGGGAGGAAGACAGAGGCGGAACAACGGATAGATCAAGTTAACAGGAGAGGACCTTCCAGTCAGCCCACACAAACTGAGCCTCGATATGAGAGGAGGAAACGGGGAGGGAAGGAAGTGTGTTCCTGCATGTATAGACTCCTGACCTCTCCATCACTCTGTTGGGTTTGGCAGCGGTGCCTCTACTATAAGTTTGCTTAGCTTTGTCAACACGGTCCCCTGCAGTTGTGGGAACTCTGCTGCAGCCAACATGCAAATTGACGGCGCGGCATCTAAGGTGGGGGAACCAGACTCCGACGGTCCCTCGGGGGAGTTTACACTTTGGTTCGTGTAGTCTAAACAGCTCGTGGTATCAGTATAGGTGGAGTGACGCCGGTCTGTCTGTGGGGAAATGTGCCATCTAGAGATCACAAGGGCACACTGCAGATTATAAAGGGGATTTGGGGTTGACCGAGTTCGCTGATGAACTCGGGACGATGCACACCTGCTGCTGCCGCTGCTGCTGCATTATATTTATGGTTCAAAGCATTTTGTTCTGTTCTCGCTGGTAATCCGTTCCCTTCCTCAATCTCTGATGTTGTGTAAGGGGAAACAAATTACAACGGCTTCATATCTCATCCATGCTTCAATTACATCTTCCATCCTAACCTGACGCACCCCCGACGGCTCGCTCAGATGTGACACAAGTCGTCCTTTTGTTAATGTGTTCCTCTGAAGCTCTGCCTTATACAACACTTTGTAATAAAAAAAACATTATATATTGCTTTTCTTAACATCTGAGACATATATTCATTATCTTTTTCTGTCTAAGTCAACTGTTTACAAGTTAAGATGTTTTTTCTTTCGTTTATCCATGTTAGCTACCTGTTCAAACCATTCATCTGTTAACTTTAGCCATTACATTAGTTATTTGTTTAAAATCAATCCACTACTTTTAGCTAACATTATATAATTCAGCTCAACTAATAACTTTTCGCTAACTAGGCTGCTTTAATCCTTCTCAATGAGTAGTTGTCTATGTCACGCAATTTTTCATTAGTTTTTAGTCATCTTCCGTTATTTCAACAATTTCTTTATTTTTAGCTATCGCAACTATTAATCCAGTAACTTTAAACGAGCACTCTCACTTCTAGCGAACAAAATCTATTTCACCCATTTATTAAACCCGAACATGTAACCAGTACTTTTAGCTAACGTTACCTATGTCAGCCCTTAGCTATTACTTTAAGCTAACAATATTTATGACCACCATTCATTCATTAACGTGAGCAACATAATTAGCAACTTGCTATTTCAAATCTATCCAATAATCTTTTAGCCGCTACTCTGAGCTAGCACTATCTGTTTTAGCCATTAGCCTTTACTTTTAGCAACCGTTAGCTAATTCAACTGTTTATCTATAACTTTTGGCAAATAAGGGTTTGGGGGTTTTTTTAGCTTTTCAGTAGTTTTTATTTTAACAACTTCAACTTTTAGCGACCTGTTGTAGTTGATCCAGTACTTCTAGCTAGCATGATCTGTTTCAGGAGTTACACTTCGCTAACATAATCTATTTCAGCCGTTAGCTATCAATTTGAGCTCTCCTCTGTAGCCATATCATTCCAGTAAACTATTCTAACCACTCATTGGTAACTTTAAACTCTGTATTTTAACTTTTCTGCTCACTTGCTAACTAGCTTTCACCCGGTCTCAATCCCAACAGCCTTACTTAGCTGGTAGTAGATGGTAGATCAGCTTCACACCAATTTGTAATCCTATTGATGTGCTTTTTTTTTCCTTAATTAGCAAAGAAAAGGATGCCTAATTTTTAGTTGAGCTACTCCACAATCTTTCTTTATACTCTACCCTCGGGCCTGGAAGTCTCCTGGGCTGGGAAATTATCTTCACTAGTCCTGATAAGGGGGTCCCTGAACTCACCAGGTGTTTGAGGGTGAAATGGTTTCACTCTCAACTCTTTATTGCTCCCAACAGTGAAGGTTTTGAGAACAGATAACGTTACATCGTTGTCAAAAATCTGTTGTTGAGCAGGTCCTGTTGAATTAGAAGCTGATGCAGACATTGTGCACCTCGACCAGAGCGACCCTGCGAGAGGCTCTGTGATGGGATTATATTATTCGATTCTTCCCGTTCTCTCCCTCCAGTCCCCTTCGATTATTTGTTCTGCTCTCTACAATAAATCAGATCACACAGCGCTAACGGCATTTCCCGTTTCCTCCACTTATGGGAAACATTGACAAACCGTAACTCTCCGGCCACGCTGTTTTCTCACTTAGATAACACAATACTGGACTTCAGATGTCCTTTTCAACTCTGTTGTACATGGAAGCGGAGTGTTATTGCTCGATGTAGTGTTATGCGATTACACTGTGTTTTATCAGAGGCGGTCACGCGTGTTTTCGTGTCTCATGTCTTTCACCTCGTTTGGAAAAGGTTATGTTTTTTTGGGGAGCCGGTGCTCTCCATTTGAAGGGCAGAGTGGTTGACCACAGTTTGGCCGTTGGTGGTGTAGCGTGCAATTGAGCTCTGCTTGGCTAGTGGTCTGAAAGAACAGGGTTTAGCCGTTGTTTTGCTGGTGTGGTCTGGGGGTTATTCTTTTTTTTTTCTCCTCCCCGGCCTCACTCATGCTCCATGGTGGAGGCTCTGGCTGAGTCTGCACACGGGCAAAGGAAAGAAACCCAGAGTTTCGACAGGGCTCTGTCCTGCTGCAGGGGAGATGAAGCAGGAAAAGTTGAGTGTTTACTGAGGTCTTCATCTGAGACGGGGCATATCCTCCCCTACACCGCACCGCTGAGGACATCAATCTCTCCAACAACACACTTGACATTTAGATGGTCTCTGGAGGTACTTTTTGGGCTTTATTAGATGATGTCTTCTGCATGACCTCATCAGTCAGCGCCTTCCCATGCTTCACAAGCGTTTTGTTTAATATTCCCAGAAACACTTGCAGCCACCCCTTTGCCCCCGTCCCCACCTTTTTTTGTCTAGTTCAGGACCGCTCAGATGTGGTTAACCATAGATCCAGGTCTCTGGACCGGCAGTTCTCTCCATCCAAGTGATCCATTACATCCGTGGTGTTTCTCAGCTGCTTTTGCTATCATAGGTCTTACTCGGCTTTAGAATCTGCTATTATTCAAATGAAGACCGGCCACCAATCCTCGCACAGAGCTTCGATTCTCTCTCTCTCTCTCTCTCTCTGTCTTCTCTGTTTTGATTTGCACAAAGTCGGATGCCGTTCAACTTCTCTCCACTGCTCTTCCTCAATTGACGTGCATTCAGCTGCCCTCTCTATACTCCACAGAAAATGAATGGCAGCGGGCCGCCCACAGCGAAACATTTGCTGTAATGTGAGTGGAGCGTAACGACGACTCAGGCGAGGTTGATGTTCCCCCCCCGCCCCACCACCACCAACCACCACCCACCCCCTGCCCTTGCTATCATAGCTCAATGTAATGTGAGGCCGGCGTTTTTCCCGGAAAGAGGAGTCCAGCATAAGTCGGTCTGTCTTCACAGCTCAGGGCCCAGATCTGAGAAAGGAGCTCTTTTTCCCTGGAAAAGCAGGAAGACCCTGTACATCACTTTGCGCACAAAGCAGCAGGAGTTGAATCAATTAGGAGCAAAACATGAGCTCGGATATAAACACGTCGTCTATCATTGCTCACATTAAAAGCGGGATATTCGCAAATTATTGGAAAAAGCGGAGCTCGAATCTGTCAGCGAACGCCACAGTCATAACAAAACCTCTGACGTTATACCTGCTGCCCGCGTGTCACCGTTAAACCGTCCAGACGATGAAAAATATGACTCTGTTTTTAGACGGAGCACAACAAAAAAAAAAAAAGAAACCTTTGGAAGGTGAATTCTTTCAGAGGTTATGTAAGCATCTGAGGGCGGTTCAAATACCGACTCTATTTTTGGAGCTACTCTGAAACCCCGTCTTTGTTATTAATTAGGAGGTAGTGGATCCTGTTTTTGATTTTAGGCCAAGGTTGGTTCACACATCAAGTGGAATCAGTCTGTAAATTCACTAATGGGAACTGATTATAAGTCCTGTGTTTTGCTATTTATCTTTCTCTTGCTCCCCTTAAAAACAGAGTGTGGGACCTGGATGGAAATGAAAACACAACTCTAAGACTTCGCTCTCCTGGCATCAGTGTGTGCTGGCACCCAGAGGAAGCCTTCAAGGTAGGACGGGTTTGTTTCAGGTGCATGCTCGTATCCAAAGGTCGAACTCTTGAGTTGTTTGGCCGTGTGAAATTGCAGTGTTGTCTTCCAGTCATGAAGTCAGGTGAAGTGGAAAATGTCACTTTTACTCTGAAGCCACGTGACCTTCAGATGTGAGTTTTCAGAACCACAGGCCCTGTTCAGACTTGGTTTAAAGATCCATCCTGAGCGATATAATTACAAATGGGCAGCTCTTAGTACAGGTGTGAACGCCCTTGAGGCGCATTAAGGACGCGTTTGAGATCTGATCATCCAGACCACCTTCACGGGCGTCATATATTTGTTTCAATGATGCGTCTCTCCTCTCCAGTTAATGGTGGCAGAGAAGAAGGGAACCATTCGCTTCTACGACCTGGTGACCCAGCAGGCCATCCTGTCGCTGGACTGCGGTCAGTCGCCGCTCATGTCAGCTGACTGGTGCCTCACCAACACGATCAAAGTCGGCGCTGTGGCGGGCAACAACTGGCTCATCTGGGACATAACTCGCTCCAGGTAACTCGGGTTATTTACCGCTGATGCTGCACGATAGAATCATTGTGCGATGGGGCTTTAAATCTTGTTTTTTATTCTTTGCAGTTACCCTCAGGAAAAAAGACCCGCCCACATAGATAAAGCGCGGTTATTCAAGTAAGAGGAATACATTAATCGTTATAAATCATTGTGAGGCTTGTCGTATTTGTTTTTCACCAATTTCCATCAAGAAACACGATGATATTTAAAGCGATCTTCTCCTCAGGTGGTCTCGAGCCAACGAAAACCTCTTCGCCACCACCGGATGTCCTGGAAAGATCTGTAGTCAGTTACTCATCCACCATCTCGGCCACCCGCAGGTCAGTGAGACGCTTTTCAAGCTTTTTTTTTTTTTTTTTATGTTCCCCTTCAGCTCCAGTCTCATAGAGAATACTGATGTCGTTACAGCCGGTGATGATCGGGTCCGCCGCCGTGGGATCCGGCCTGAGCTGGCACCGGACGCTCCCGGTGTGCGTGATCGGCGGCGACAGGAAGCTTTGCTTCTGGATGACCGAGATGTAGACACCTGTACAGCACTTTCAGCGATGGTCCTGTGTGTTTTTGTTCTAGTAGATGTTCAATAAAATATTTTTCTGAGTATCCGCCGAGTCTGTCTGAAGATGCGATGGACGCAGGCTGCAGTGAGCTTCCTTCTTTATTATTTCTGACTTCCCTGTTGGGTCAGCTACAGATAAACACAAGGAGCTCGTTTTTCTCTCCTCTTCAGACTGAGTTACATCAGCTGTCTGTTATGTCCTGCCAAGAGGGGCTGTAGTATGAAGGAATGCGTCGAGGAGACGCTGCCAACGTGATCATCGTACCACAGGTGTTCTCTCTCTCTCACGCTCTCTCAGCGTTCTCGCTGTCGATGGCTGACTCCGCATCACATCGAGAATATATCTTTGTACGGGCCGTTCCACCTGCTGTGGTGCACAGAAAAATCCACAGGAAGGTTCGGATGAGGGGAAAAACTAGGAGGCCTGGCCGGAGTCCAGCAGTCGGACGAACCCTGCAGGGGGGGGTGACGGGTGAAAGTGTATTGGGTTAGTTATCGCAGGAAAAAGCTTTGGGAGGCATGAGAGTCTGGGGTCATTTCAGGTCTTCTCCAGTTCCATGACATGCAAAACAAGCGGTTCACAAGGAGGCAGGCGGAGGAGGAGCTGCGCATCACCTTACCTCGGCGAATAATTATCGATGCCCCCTCAAACCAAACATGAAACAAGACGGGCTCACTGGGCTGAGACTTGTAATGCCTTCCGGTAAAACAAGGACTCATTATACGATCACAGGAATGCCGTGTGTGAAGCACCAGCATCTCCGCTTTCAAAGCAGCCATACGCCCGCTAAGCTGCGGAGGGCATTCATTTAATTAACTCGATCGTGAATCATCGGAGGTGACAGCTGATCACTTGTTTCCACAGATGTACTGAATCCTCAAGGGTGGAGCGTTGGATGAACGCGCATTCACACTCGTCTAACAGTAGATTACTGTGCTTTATTAATATACAGCGGGGTCCACGAGTCTGAGACCACAGCCAGAGACTCTTATATTGTCACGTTTAAAGCTGAGGATTCGAGGAGTAAATTAAAGAGCCAGCAGTCGAAAATGCATTTCAAGCAAAGCGGGGCTTCGAAATCCAAAATGAGCCGCGAGATTGTCAGTAGGAATGTGTTTTTCTGCTCGCTGAAATCAAGTATTTCCCTCTGTGAGACCAAAGACAATTTACCTGATCCGGCCGGATGATAAAGTTATTCTCTTTTATCTAGAGACAATCTCGATATGCCAACAAACAGATCAAGACTGGTTATCTGAACATGGGCGAAAGGTTTCCAAGGTGTCATGTAACTCTAAAATGCTTTACAGAACCTGGATCAGTTGTGTCCAAAGACCCACACCATCAGAAGATCAAGACATCAAGCTTCAAGGTCCTTGGAAAATAATAAACTAACTTCGTCACAGATACAGAATTTGCTAAATAAAGAGCACAAGGCTCCAATCAGCAGAGGAAGGCTGTCTTGTTGTCGTCTTGTGACTCATTTATGCTCCGTTTGCGTAAGTTAACAGATACAACCGTCATTGCCTACGTTCTCTCATCCGTCCTTCACATAGGAATGGATGTTAAGCGATACAGCCACTAGAGGGCGAGCTGCTCAGAGTCAAATCAGTCTTGCACAACCTCTAGTATTCCTTCACCACCGTCTCATCTCCTCCCAGTTGTTCTGTATTAACTGTCTGTGCCTGGACAAAAAGATCTCCCTTGTCCTGTGGTCGTCTCGCTTGGCTACACTGCCCTCACGGCTACCGGAGGTTCTGGTCCGTTGGTCCGTATCCGTAAAAAACATGGAGAAATACGGACGAAGTGGACGCAGAGTACGGACAGTTTCTCTTTTTGTGTTTGAACATCAAGAAACTAAAACTCTCAGGAAGAGCAAAATATCACCTGGATTCACAGATAACATTTTCTTTCCAGCAACTTTATTTTTCCCACCCTGAATTTTTACTTTCACTCTGTTTTCACACATGGAAAAAAAAGGTCTCCTGAAACCTTTTTTCACCTCAGTTCTCAAGTCACAAACACAGGAGAGAATTGAGATCAGACTCAGATAATGGATCACCAGAAAATACACAAATTCTCACTTGACCCTCAGGGCTTCCGTAGGTCTCGGTCTTTTGGACTGTAAATGCTGAAACACTCGCTTCTACTGCACAGCGCTGCTTTTGCACGACAGAACAGAGCGAGCGGAGGCCGTGCAGACCTCCACTATGTCAAACCGGTTCATCAAACTCGTATGTTTCTTGGACGGGACACGTTAACCGCCATCCACAAAGCATAACATACTACCGCTCTCCTGCTCCAATGTGGTCTCCGCTCTGCTTTAGGTGCAAGAAGCTGGCGTTTTCATCCGCGCACACTGAGTGATTTCCAAAAAGCTCACAGGAAAGGATACTGGACCCCCAAACTGAACCACTTTCCTCTGAATCATGAGTCATGAAGTGGCTTTTTACAAAAAAATCCCAGCGACTCAAGGACACCATCTGATGGCTGAGGAGCAGAACAGCAATCGAGATTTTTTTTTTTTTTTTTTTTTGCAGATTTCACCCAACATATGATCCGTCTTGGAGATCTGACAGAGTCTTTCCTGGAAGCACGTCCTCAGATGTCACAGGCCCCGGGCCCCCATGTTACCTTTTTGATGTAACCTGAATGAAGCTATTACGCCTCGCAAACAGTCTGACCTCATGCGCTGTGTGGACTAATAACAAACCGTGAAATGGATGAAAGAGGGATCAGACCGCCTTAAAAATCCTCACCAACTTTCTCCTAATCTCCCCCCTCAGATAGTTCTTCTGCGGCCGTGCCAACTTTAAGCCCGGGCTCAACAAAAAGAGAGCAAATAAAAATAATGAGGAGCATGATATGAAGGGAAACAAAGAAGGAGATTAAAGCTCTTTGAGGCCGGTGTTTGATTTAATCTCACGGCGGGTTTGTTGTGCAGTGCTTTCCCAGAATGAAGCGATTATGTTGATCGTGATGAGTAGAAGAAAGTCAATCGAAAAGTGCTCCATCACCACTTTTGATTGGCGTCTGTTGATCGTCCAAACTGTGGCTGCCTCGAAGATTGTGACAGCTGCACGATTTATTTGTTGGTATCGCTTTCTAATGCGGTAACGTAACCAATGGCTTAACTTAATGCCCTGTAATTCAGGCACAGGTCATTAAAAAAGGGAAATGTTTTGGTGATTATTCTCCTCCAGCGTGACCTTTTATCCCCTTGATAGATGACTCACCATCATCATTTTTAAAGGAATAAATCAACATTTTGGGAACAAGAGCGAGATGTTTTTATCTTAGCTCGGTAATATTGTAGCTCATCAGCTAGCTCTATGCTATCTAAGAGCGAGAAAACACCCAACAACACCTCTACAGCAGACTAATGAACACCTCATTTTTTTTGTAACCCATACGTAATTATTTGTACGTTATTAATGACTCAAATGCCTTTGCAACCATCGTGGAGCTAACAAACTAAAGAGCTAGCTAAACAGATTTGGTAAGCTAGCTTTAAAGGTTTACTCCTGGAGGAAAAAACACCATCCAAAGGTGTTTCTAGATAGATATAAAAGTTGTTCTTAATCAAAAAAATAATTCTACATTTAGTGAAATACACTTACTTGATTTCTTGCCAAGATAAAACGTCCACAGCTTGAAGCACGACATAGTTAGCCTAGCTAAGCCTAAAGACTGGAAGCAGGTGGAAACTAACCTGGCCTTGTACTAACTGAAAAATCAAACATTCAAATGCGTCGTACCTACAGTATTTATTCCTCTTTGTTTAAAAGAAGCTCCCTCTATCAATCCTTATCCTTGACTAAATGTTCAGCCTCATCACTAGCTGGCTAGCTAATGGCTAAAAGTAGTGGCTAACGCCTGAAATAGATTAGGGCAGTTGCTAGCTTAAATGTTAGCTTGATGCTAGCTTGAATGGTTGAAATAGTTAGATAAAAATTTAAATAATGTTACATTCTCGCTAAAAGTAATGGCTAACGCTTGAAATACATGATAAGAGTCTTTAGTAGCTTGAATGTTTTAGACATAGGTAAAAGTAATGGACGCAAACAAAAAGCTTATTGTAGCTAAAGTAAATAGCTTAATGTTTGAAGTAAAATGGTGGGAATAGTTAGCAAATAGTATTGATAAAAAGTTGAATTAGATAACGTTTGCTAAAACTAAAGGCTAACGGCTGAAATAGATACAAGTAGTGGCTGAATGGTTGAGCCAAAACATTTAGTGAATGATTATCTAAAGTCTAAAAGTTAAGGACATACTCAGATATTGTTGTCTTTTACCTGAGTTTATCTCAACACAAGCCCTGAAAAGTTCTCAGTCCTTCTCTGATCACATTTTGCATCTCACCAGGAAGATTTATGATGAGCTGAGGTTGGTACGTCTCTTCAAACCTCTTTCCCAAAAGGTTGATCTTCCCTCTCGCTGGCTTAGAAATGATCTATAAATCCCCGGTGCTTGATTTGTTAACTACGAACAAAGCTGTTAGTTCTTTATCAGGCATTAAATCAGCGGATTTACTCGTGTCTTTCTTTCTGAGTTCTCCGGCCTGAGGGCAAAGTGAACCTCATGACCCCTTTTTCCAGCCTGGAGGAGGCAGCAGAGCCAGCGTAGGGCTGGGAGGGCCCTGACATCAATAAAGGAAACACTTATGGTTGGAGTCGGGACGATACAGCTTGTGAGCGGCGAGTACGCGAGGCACGGGGAATCTAGCTGGATGCCTTATTGGTCGCCCCGTTGCTGCGGCAACACCGCTTTTGTTTAGCGCTCAGCACATTCGGATCCTGGCGGGCGGTTTCATGGGGATTTGTGGATTTGAGGGCGCTGGATGCAGAGCGAGATACAAGAAAATTATAAAGTGTTTGACTTTTGCTTGGAGAGCGTGCGTGCATGCATGTGTGTGTCCCTGCAAACTTGTCAAGCAGTAGATCACTCTTTCCCTCCACTTGCTTTATCCCTTCCTCACACACTATTTTTTTTCTCTACTCCGCAAACACAGGGTTTTCCTTGGGAGGCCAGAGTCGGGGCTTGATTTACTGTACAGTGGAATTATGGGACGGGAAGGCTTCCCAACACAAGGTGGCTGATGGGAGAGTTTGCCAGCCTTCCGCGCTGATGGCCGGGGATGCTTTACGAGTCCTGCAGATGGAGATGATTTGTCTTTTTTCTTTTTTTTTTTTTAAAGGGATGAAGCTCTGACGTGCGCAGCTTTGATATGCGCTGTCGCCTGCGTGGAGATCAAAGCGCTGGACGTCCGTCAAGAGCCGCCGAGGGCCAATTTCTCACTCGCGAGGAGAAAGAGAAATAAAGAGAGAAGAGCGTCTGTCAGCAGTGCAGCTTTTGCGGACCGTGCTGTGGTCGACTGTGAGGTCTCGGTGACCTGGCCCGGCTCGACGTGCTGGGCCTCGCTGCTGGCTCTGGCCTTGACCAGCTGAGGGGAACATGATACTTAAATCATTCATAATTAGCTCCTTCCCTTTGCTTAATAACACATGAAGATAAATGGGTTCCAAGATTTTTTTTTTGTTGTTTTTCCCAAATGGAAATAGTCGGTTTGGAATTAAAAAAAAAGGGTTGAAAACGTCCGAGAAGTCTGGTATTGTAGTGGTTCCGGTCTCTTATTGAGCCCGCTGGCAAGCGCTGGACGTCTCTCTTCAGAACCATCGTTTATGTCTCTCCGGAGGGTGAAAACACTGACGCTCGGTTCTTCAGGAAAATAAACATTTATTTCTTTTTTACATCGTCGTCACATGAAACATTACACAGAAACATAACGTGCCAGTGTGCAGCCCCACAAACCCGACTACGCTGTGATTCTCTTACTAATAGATCTCATACACGATGAATGTTCGTCCCTACGGAATTTCTTTGTAGATTTCTGCAAACTACACATATGTTCAGTAGATACATAAAGACATCGCTACAAGACCAGTCATATCACGTTCACAGAACATGTTTATGACCTGACTTTCATGTGCGTTCCAGCTTTTGTAAGAGTGACACGACTGGGTAGTTTTGACGATGGACGACTGTGTTTCAACATTTGTGAGAGTGATACTGACTGATTTCTTCAGGGAGACCTCGGGACAGTTTCCAGCCGTGTTTGTGGCAAACAGAACCGGTATTACCGGTACTTCTTATAATCCTGACCAAGTGGTTTATGTAACTTGAGCTAATCAAATTGTGTTCCAACATTTTTAATGAGCCATTGGGACAATTTTCAGCTGTGTTTTTGATAGGAACGGACCGATTACTGGCCCCGGTTGTTTATTAGAGATAATATTCAGCATTTTTTTCCATAATCTGTATCTGATCCGTGTCTGATTGCCGATATAATAGCTAATAATAACTTTGGCACTGATGCAGCCTCCTCCGTCTGTTGTCCAGTTCACAACACTATCTGATTGGTTACTCATCACAGTAATGACCGACCAACCAGTGTGTGAGTAAAAGTAAAGATATTGTGTTCAAATATTACTTTGGTAAAAGTGAAAGTCACCCAGAGGAATAGTACTTGAGTAGAAGTCTTAAAGTAATGTTCGAAGTATCAAAAGTAGTAAAGTAATAATAAATGAAACATTTATTTACACGCGTGTAAACAAGTTATCGGCCTGGGCGATTATCACGTGATACAGAGTGTAATCTGCAAAGTAATTAGTTACTGGGAACAAAGTAGTCGAGTAAAAAGATATAATATTACAATATTTGCCTGCTATCAGAAAATGAATATACTCAAGTAAAGTACGAGTAACCCAAACTTAAGCTTGAGTAAATGTACTTAGTTACATTCTATCACTGCTGTCAACACTGAATAATCTGAATCTGCAAAGTAACTAGTAACTAAAGTAATCAAGTAATTGTAGTGGAGTGGAAGCATACGCTAGCAGAAAATGGAAAGTACCTTTAAAAAATCATATGATAAGTAGTAATAAAATTGTACTTAGTCACATTCCAACACTGGTTATTCTAACTTTTCTCACTACGATTTTCAGTTTCAAATGTTCACCTGCTCTACATAACAGTTTTCAGTCTCTTTGATTACTAATTACCAGCTCTGATAATACGGTATCGGTCGATCCCTGGTTTGTGACCCAGATCAGCCAGAACAGGATCTTTGTGCCTAAACTCAATGAGATGATGAACACAACGTCGTCAAAGCATAAAAATAAAGAAACATGAAGTTCCAACATGTCCACTGCCAACATTAACTCAGGGTTGACTCTCTTATCTCTGGATTTAATCTTCTCCTGGTCTTAGGACGAGCAGAGCTTCTCCAGAGCGCTGTGGAGGGTCCTCAGGTCTTCCCTCATCTTGCTCAGAGCGTTCTGGATCTTGCCGGGCTGATCCAGAACCTCCACGCTGCAGGTGAACGGGTCGTAGCGGACTGTGAAGGGACGCTTGATGGCTGCAGAGTATCTCCTGCAGACGAGAGTTAACAAATGATTCAGATTCGGCACAAATGTTCAGCGGACAATAAAGAACGCAGGTTTAGGAAAGAACCACTTTTGATATGATGGTGATATCACAACAACAAGTGGATACCTCATCTTGATCTTTGCGTCCTCGAAGCTCTCAGACACAAAGTAAACCGGCTGGTAGGTTTGGTCCTGATACGGCTGCACTGCCGTCTCCTCGGGGTTAAACGGACGGTACTCGGGCTCATTGGACAGAGCGTACTGGAGGGACGACACAAGTCAAAGGCTGTGAGTGACACCGAGCATTTAATGAATAAGTAGCTGTAAATGTGTGTGTGTGTGTGTGAACGTAGAGACTCACAACAAGCTCTCCATACGAGGACAGGAGTCCGGCACCGTAAGCTTTCACAGTGCCGTTCTGCTTGCAGAGGCCAAACTCCACAGTGAACCAGTACAACTGTGGACACGAGGACAAGAGAAGATGGTTACACATGACGGACAGTTTTTCACTTCAGCCACTAGATGGTGCTGAAGGTCCATGAAAGTGAAGCGAGCCTTTAGTTCTGTCAGGATCTGATGTGTGAATTGTGCAGTTTTACAGTTTCCATGATGTTTTTCTGAAATGAAATGTTGTGTTTTTGTGTTTTTTGTCCTTCAGGGCCACCGTAGTTTTCATATGGACTAACAATACAAAGATAAACACGTCTGAATATGTTAAAATTACACTTAAAGTAGCTTTAAAAATAAATTGATAAATAAAAAACCCACCGTTGAGAGTTTCTCGATGTCTTCATCTGAAGCTCCGAGCGAGGCGAGTCCAATCTCCTGGAAATGTTCAGATGAATTTATATTAAAGGTAATGCACACAAATCAAAGAACAAGCACAACAGTGCAGCCAGTGTCCTTACTTTTACACCATCTTTTGACAGTTAATTTTATTTAATTTGTAAGAAAGTTGATTTCTGAGTCTCCCTTCCAACTCGACAGTCACGTACAACCAATAGAAAATTTATGAATTCATGTGAATTACTATAAATTGTCACACAGAGCTCCTTTAACAGGATGTCCAAGTGTAACTTTTGGGTACTTCTCAGGATAGTTACCTGTGAGAACTGGGCGAATTCTTTATCAGCCAGCATGGGAATATGTCCCAGTAGTTCATGACAGCAGTCTCTGTAAGAGAAGGGCCGAGTCAGTACGAGAACAAGCAGCTGAATACATGAATTAATAAGTTCAGTCTCTGAAAGAAGGAGGACTCACGGCTCAGGCGAGTGCATCGGGGCCGAGGAGTGACGGATGTACTGCGTGCACTGAAACACCCTGAAGGCCAAACTGCTGAGGAAGTCTCTGGCTGACAGCAGGCCGGCGACTGGACGCAGCTGGAAGCCGGTTCTCTCTGAAAACAAGCGCAAACGCCGTCAGAAACACGAAGGAGAGGGCGAAAAGTAACTGAGTACATTTACTCAAGTACTGTCCTCGAGGGAAACATTGAACATTTTATCTTTCAACATTCATGTGACAGCTGCACTCAGTTTTCCCTCTAAACTTAAAGGGTAATTCCACCAATTTTACTCATTAAAGTGTGTCCACAGTAGCATAGAGCCTTTTGTGAAACTGTTACGAGAAAATAAGAATATTTTTATCTCTTTTGAAGACAAAAATGTTTGTAAATTCACTTTTTTTCATTTAAAAATGACCTTTTAGTGTCCAAAATCTATCACACTGTACTACTCTGCCTTGTCTCAGCCAATAATAGCATCTGTTTATTCCAATTATCTAGTTTCCGTCACCTTTCAGGAAGGCGGAGACCTCTCTGAGCTGAGGGATGCGTTCCTCTCCGTAGCCACACTCCTTCTCCAGCTGCTGCAGGCCGTCCATGAACTGCCTGCAGGCCAGACTGGAGTAGATGCTCCTCAGCTGCCGGTACACCTCCCTCCTTTAAAACACAACATCATCATCACATCAGTACACTTCAGTCAGCCTCCAATCTGCATGCACGACGTGCAGGACTCATCCTCACCATGTGGACACTTCCTCTGCCGTGTACTCCACGGTGGGCAGCGGGTCTCCTCTGTGACAGAGAGAAGGTTTTTACATGAGAGGATATCTGGATGATGCTTGGAGCTTCATGAAGAGCTTTTTTTTTATGTCTGACTCACTGTTTGTATCTGAAGGCGAGCTCAGAGATGAAGGCACGTCTTTTTCTGTACTCTGGATCGCTGTAACCCTGCAGACGAACAAAAAACATACAATAAACTATATACAGTACAGCTAACATGCTAACAAGCAAGATCCGGATGGGTTAACGTGAAAACACCGTACATTACTGTAAAATTACGGTAACATTACTGTAATTCTGTATATTTTTAACAAGTACAGATAGTATCATGATGTAATCTTACATAAAAAATACTGTATTTTAACAGATAAATTGTGTCTGAGTAATGGTAGAAACAATATATATTACTTTGATTTTTATCTTTGTTAGTGTAAAATAATTACAGTACACTGCTGTGACTTTACAGCAATTATTAGCCTGTAAATAACTGTAAAAATCACAGTAGTGTATTTTTTTAAGTATAGTTAGGCTTACATGCCAACAAACAGAATATGGTTGCGTTGACATGAAAACAAGTTATTTTTTACATGAAAACACTGTATTTTCACAGTAAAATTGTGTCTGGTTACTGTAGAAACACAATATATAACTGTGATTTTCACCTTTATTGCAATAAAATAATTACAGCACACTACTGTAAATTTACAGCCATTATTGGCCAGTAATTTGTGAAAACACTGTTTTATGTCTGATAAATAGATGTAACATTGTGCAGCAGACGTGTGAAGACTCACTGGATGCTCCTGGTCCATGTCCGGATCAAACTTGGTTATCAACATGTTGCACCTGTCGAGGTCTTTTATCTGCCGGGGAAACCAGGGCACTGTGACGGGAGAGGAAATAATTAGTTAGCTCCTGTAATTGGCTGCATGTTATTATCATATAATAACATCTAATAAGGTCTGTAATGTTGCAGATGATGCCCCAGTGATCAAAAGAGCATGAACGATATAAAATCAGGTAGTTGCCTTTTTCCTCGGGCACTGATCGAACGTCGTCGACCACTCTCTTCAGCGTGTTGATGAAGACGTCGAGGTCGGAGCTGTGAACTTCACACCTCATGAAGAACTCCAGATCCGTCGTGCTGTTCTTCGTCTTCCTGCCCGGCCGACTCTCGATGTGGAGGAGTTTCGCTTCAAACGTCTAGAAAGGAAATTAAAATGTGTCAAAAAAACAAACAAAAAAACACTATTTTTGTTTTGTGTTGTGTGTTGTATGTATTTTGTATGAATTTCTAAATAATTATGAGTTTTATTACCTTATCAGACAGCAGATTATCAGCATGGATATTTATTTTACTCTAATTTCACTTTAGTTTTAACAGGTTTTACATGGACGGTAGCAACATATTAAGAAGTTGAGGCTACAGATGAGGCGTTTGAGGGACCGTGTTTTGCCCGTTCTTTAAGATTGGAGCCTCAAATTCAAATGCAAATGTTAATGTTATTATAATCTATGTTATTACTAAGATATTTAATATATGCAGTGTTGAAAAATATCCGATTACATTGACTTTAGTACTGTTCAGTGCAGTACAATTTTAAGCTATACCTCTTTTCTAAATATTGGATCTTTTACCCCACCACATTTATGTGATAACCAAAATTTAGTAAAAAAGAAATAATGATAATTTTATTGTGCTAAACGACATTAAAGTTGCACAATATTGTTATCAAATAAATGTAGTGGAGTAGAAAGTTTCCCTGTAAAAGGTATGAAGTAACAGAAAAGTGAAATACTCAAGTAAAATACATAAAGGAAATCTCAAAATACAGTACTTGATTAACTGTACTTGGTTACTTACAAATACAAATACAACAGAAATACATGCATGTGTATTTCTAATTGATTACTATTTAAATTATTTAATGTTTAACTCATTTAAATGACTCTTTATCAGCTTTTTATTCTAAATGTTGCTCTGATGCACAAAACAATCCGCAAAGTCACAAAGTAACTGAAGTAATCACACGAATGAAAGTGGAGTGAAAGTTCAATATTAGTAGAAAGTTGCAGATATTGGAAATACTTTAGTAAATCCAAGAACATCAGAATGGTATCTAAGTGCAGCAGTGGAGTAAATGTACTCAGTTACTTTCCATCACTGACTATAACAACAGCAGTGCAAAAATTCAAAACAAAAGTGATACTTTTGTGTATTTTTACTCTCATATTCCTTCTTTTACTCCATTAACTGATCTGAAAGCTGCACATTTGAGTCTCACCTCGAATATTTTGCCCGTCTTGAAGAATCCTGCGTTTTTCTCACTGCTCAGTGTGAACAGGACGTTCAGCGTGACCCTGCCGTCCTTCTCCTCGAACACAAAGCCGTCTCCGTACCTCGAGGGCCCCGGGGAGCCCGACGAGCAGCTGCTGCGCTCCCGCCGAGCATCCTCGATCAGACTCTGCTTCCTCCCGCTGAACGGAGCCGCCGGCGCCACAACACCGTCTGTCTTCATCTGTGTGTGTGTGTGAGAGAGAGAGAGGGAGTGTGTGTGTGTGTGTGTGGTGTTAGAGATCAGACAGGGAGCTGTGTGTGTGTCAGCATCACCTCTGTGCTCAGGTTTAAATACCTTCTCATCTGAGGGATTATGGAGATGAGTTTGTGCGTTTGTCTTTTTCTGAAAGCCCGTTTTGCGTCATGATGTTACATCTATTTACGGGACAAAAATAGAGCTAAATTCGGAGGGAAGGGGGGAAATCCACCGTCACAGAGAACACTGTGAAGCATGCGTGGATGATTTGACCAAATCATGTCAAGAAGGTTACATGTGGTGCCACTAAAAGGTGTTCGGCCCCTTGAATGTTTTCCCCTTTTGTCGCTTTTATAAATAGAATTTAGGTCGTTTGACCTCTTTTATGGCAAAGTGAACACAGATTTCTACAGATTTAACCTGATATAGTTTTAATTAACTGACATTACTTTACAGAAATGTGTTTTCACGTTGACATTCAAGGTTTCTATTATAAAAAAGGAAAGATTAAGATTGGACAGAGGAAGATTGGAAAAAAGTGTGATGGACGGATGAATGTGAGTTTGTGGGACGCAAAACAAACTAAGGCGGAAGTAAAGTTGTCAATAAAACACATTAATTAATACTAAAATATCTATTTTTGGGGACTTTTTGTAGTATTGTTTGAAAATGCGAAGTGTCCGAGCTCTGGCTAATATTTGGAAGAGTTAACTTCAAATATAAATGACTGAAAGAAAGAGGAGACGTTTTTATTCTTTTTAGGTTTTATTACAACATATCATGCATAAACAAAACATTTCATTAAGCAAAGCAAAGTGAAAGCTAGTTACAACAATTGCCTCTCAATTTGTTTTTTTTAAGGTTTGAAATGCATAAAAAATATCATATTAAAGACACAAAGTGACGTTTACATATTGAATCTAAAGTCATTAAAGTAACTAAAGTTTCTTCATAACATCTAAACTGTAATAATATCGACAGTAACATTCATTATCATCCTACATAACTAACTAGGCTACACTTTTTTTTTATCTCTTCGGTAAAATACTAATTGGATTACAGAAATATTGTCATTATTTGACTTGCATATTTTATTTGAACACATAGAATGCATATTTGCAAGCGTGCTGCGCAGAGCCGCGACTTCACCGCTTCATTTAGAGAGCTGAAGACTCTCAGGAAGCCTCGGATCAGATTTCATGCGCCTTTACTCCAGCTTTCCGCAGGGCTTCGCACAGTTTCCCCATTTCACCTGAAAATACAGAAAAAAAAACAACATTAGAAGGAGATAAAAGTATTTTCAACGACTCTTTACAATTACTTTTTGCTCCATTTTCTAGTCAACATGTGGAACACGTCAGTACAATTTCATAAACACACGATGAGACAGAAATAGTCCTGTTACGTCATCTCAGCTGTGGGTTAATGGCCCACTGTGCTTTCTATCGACTGTTCAAGCACGACCCATGTAATCCTCTCTTTTATCATTATTGCCTAACATGAGTCTAGTTTAAATCAGTGGTTTGCAGCAGCTCAGGTGTCACAAGACAAATCTGAGGGTGGTGAGATGATCCAGTAAACCAGTGTGTTATAATAAAACCTTCCTCCGCTCGGAGATAATTACACTTTCATGACGTATAATATTTGGCAGTGGAGTTACATCGCACAATAAACGTATAATAAATGAATGTTATCGTGTTTAGTGTGTTTCTAGATTTGCAGCTGTGCCAACCTGCTATAATTCATATTTATAAGTGTGTGACTTTGGACACATTTAATAGTAACGTAGCAGAGACGAAGGGGAATTACATCGCTGCATTTTCAGTGAATTGTTGATGATTTGCTGGCAGGTTATTCAGTCCTCCAGCCAAGTGGAGAAACCATTAAAATGAAAAATTTGCAAGAATTGCAGGAATTAATGCAACGTAACTACATTACAATGGAAAGGGTCATACAGGAATTCAGTGCAAGTTCAAGTTTAATCTATTTTAAGTTAATTAAAGTTACAATTTCTAGCTTTTATTTTCAGACCACTTCAGAACAGTTCTTCTAAAAGTCTTCTTTAAAGAATTTTATGTGTATAATGTCCATTAAAGAAACATAATGTGCATTTAGCAGATTTCTCTGCATGCTCCCCTGAGACTCTTCTTAATCATTGTTCAAATAAAACATCTATAATCTAAATTTGCTGTCTATAATCCATTTTAAAGTCCTTGAGGGTTGTTTTCACCACAATGAAACCTTTGCTTACCACGATAAAGATTAGCGTTGAATCACTTCTTCTTTAACCCCTCAAACTTCTACACTATGCAAATATAAACTGACCCCGTCTTTGAACCAATGCAGGAACAAAGATCTGATTCTGTAAACAACCGTTGAACTGTTTAACTTCATATCTTATCTTATCTCAAGTCGAGTTAACTTTCCAACATTAAGGCAGCAGCTGAACTAACATTTTTAAGTTGAGTTTTCACAGCTTAAAATAATTTACAGTGTAAAACTCGCTGATAGTCTCTTTAAATCTTAAATCTTATTAGCGAGATGCTGCAAGAAACATGATCTTTATTAGAAAAACAATAAAGAGCCTATAAAGTCGGACAGCTTCAGACTAGCTTGTTTATTGTTTCGGTAGTTTTTCTCAGTTTATTACTCTCCTGTAAATAAAACATGTTATGTGAATGCCTCACTCATAAAATTTCAACACTAACTGCTTGCTCACAACCCATAAACATACGGAACTGATGATGATGGGTCACGAGTGGATATTTTAAGGGATCATAAACGAAAAGAAGTTGGCGACAACGGCTTTAAATATTGATTAAAACCTATTTAAGTTAAAATAAGGAGATTGTTGAGTCCGCTGGGTTTTAAATAAAATCACGCCTGTATCTCTGACACGTACTGTTGATGCTGTCAGCCAGGTTCCTGAGCTGCTGGGTGCTGTCCAGCACTTCGATGCTCTGGGTGTAGGGATTGTAGCGCACTGTGAAGGGCCTGGGGATGGTGGCTGCAAATTTCCTGCAGGGCAGAGAGATGTTGATGTGAGACAAAGTTTTTGTCATGCAAACTAAACCTCAACGCTTTAAACCTGTCTTATTTCCTTACCTGACTTTCTCTTTGCCATCCTCGAAGCTCTCAGCCACAAAGTAAACGGGCTGGTACTCTGTGATTGGATACTTCTGGAGGCTGGTCTTGTCGGGGTCGAAGGGCTGCAGTTTGGGCTGGTCTGTCAAGCAGTACTGAGGGAGAAAACCATGTAAGAATTGAAATTTCTCAATGAGTGTCTCTATTCCCATCAGTGCACAGGAAGTGCAGCATGATTCAGCGCTGCGTTCGCGGCTGATGTGACTTGGCAGAGTGCACATCCTCTGACAGCTGCTGATGTAACTGTGACCTCGATAGCGAGCCTCTCATCCTCTCTCTGCCCCCACTTACCCACTGAACCAATTTACCCACAACCCCGCTGGGCAGGGAGGCCGACTCCCCCAGTGACACATTAAACCTGAATCTGAGTGGACCACTAACCCACTGCCTGTTGGGCCATGAGGTGAAAGTGTCATAACAACAGATGGGGGGTCAGCGGGAGGTAAGAAAAGCACAAAAAAGCAAATTGTTTATCTCGCTGCTGCGGGGGTCCACCATGTCTGACATGTAGAGATTGTTTTCTTAGAGCCTGTGACTCAAACACATTCACGCCCCTCCTCCTCCTCTTCCTCCTCCTCCTCCTCCTCCTCCTCCTCTTCCTCCTCCTCTTCTTACCTGCAGCTCTCCAAACGATGACAGCAGACCAGCTCCGTAAGCTTTGATCTCTGAGCCCTGCTTGCACAGGCCGAACTCCACCGTGAACCAGTACACCTGGAGGACACACACATAAACATCACCTACACACCGAAAACCAGGCAAGAATTCACACAAACAAGGAGACGTTACCATCTCAGATCACTCTGCTTTCAACCATCAGAATTTAACACATCTGTTTTATCTGCTCTGTTGCTTTTACCCAAATCTGTTTTATGCATTTGTTTGTGTTTTAAAATATTCCATTAAACCAGTTTTATGGTGGGGGCAACCTGCCTTGCCTTAAATAAAGCGTGCATCTGCTATTGTCAGAGGAAATTATGACACTGTTTTGATATATAACATCTGTTGCTACTATGTTCATTAGTATGTTTGAGCAGTTCAGAAGCATCTGGTCTGAAATAAACAGAATTAAAAGCTCTTTTTTCCTGATTAGTTCATCTGATTTAATCGTTTCTCTTGTACTCACAGTTGCAAGTTTCTCGATGTACTCGTCAGGGGCACCGAGGGAGGCGAGACCGATTTCCTATACAGAAAAAAAATCAAAGCAGATAGATTACAATACGATCTTTTTAATGGATTTGTATGTTGAACCTCTGAGAGAAAGTAAATATCACAGCAGAACAAAAACCGCAACCACAAAGTTATAAAGCTAAATTAATGTGCAGTGTAGAAAATATACATAAGAACTTACAATGAACAGAACAATCTAAAAAAACATAACATATGTTTAATCTTAATGTTGCTATAATGCTAATGTTATTGTCTTCTCAGTGCTTCTGCTTTGACTGGACACTTTGTTACCTGTGAGAACTGGGCGAAACTCGAGTCAGCAAACAGAGGGACGTGTCCCAGGAGCTCGTGGCAGATATCCCTGCGTGAGAAATAAAAAGAAGACTCTTAACATCACAGGTAGTATTATTCCTTCTATTATATTTAAGTTTGGACACTCACGGCTCAGGTGTGTATGTGGGCTTGGAGCTGTGACGGATGTACTGCGTGGAATGAAACACTCTGAAGGCGAGTCCAGCCAGGAAGTCCCGGGATGAGAGGAGGCCGGCCACCGGGCGAAGCCGGAAACCTGTGCACGCTGCAGGAAAAGGGGATGGAAAGCGTTAACGAGGAGAGGGAGGAAGTAGGGCGTTTGAACAGGTCCCGCTGCGTGGGAGACATCACCACGATGTTGCTGAAGCGAAATGAATGACAGGAGGTTTCATCTACAGCAGGACGCTGCGGGACTCACACTGCAGGAAGCGGGACACGTCCTCCAGCTGCGGGATGTTGTCCGGCCTGTAGCCGCAGTATTTCTCCAGCAGGGGGAAGACGCGGTTGTGTTCGCGGCAGGCGTGAGTCGGGTACAGAGTCTTCAGCTCCTTGAACACTTTGCCCCATGTGATCCTTTCAGCCTCTGTGTACTCCACCCGAGGGATGATTTGGCCACTGGGATAAAGACACAAGGTTGATGTGTTAGTTTGTGTTTAAAATGTATTTCTAGGAAAATTTGAGACAATTAAGTTTAACTGTCCATTTTTACATTGCCACAGTCGATCAATTCTTTCCCTCCTCTTGCTAATTTCTTCTAGTGAAGGTTGAAATAGTTTTTTTAGTTTCTGTCTTTTGGTTTTTCACAACTTACGAAGGACAACAGAATGCATGACCCCACCATCATTTCAGTATGTGTCAGTTTTACAGTTATGTAAATGTAAACCACCTCAATGAACATTTCATAAAGACCAAGGCCCTTTAAATCCCACATTTACGACCTGTAATTTGTTTCTCTTTGTTTATGATAATTTTTACCCAGAATAACCACTTAAATATGAAAACATTCCCTCCAAAACTTCTTTACAGACCAGAAAAACAAACAAAAAAAGAGACAGGGTTTAAAAATATAGATTCTTTTAGGTGTAGTTACTGTCTGTAGTTGTAGGCGATGTCAGCAAACTCCTTCCTGCGGGCTCTGTACACCGGATCTGTGAAGCCCTGCACACACACACACACACACACACACACACACAGACACACACACAAAGGAAAGCCATGTTAGATCTCATGATCGCGGCCCGGCCACTCACAGCTAAATCAAAGAGTGGAAATCCTCTGCTGAGGCTCGGCCCCGTGGCCTTCGACAGCATTATGCACTCCGTCTCTAATAAGAGCGCGCAAATACATATTCAAATGAAGCCTTTGTAGAGCTTACGATGAATACATTTTGCTTTAATGGCGGTGGCAAAAGGGAGCAATTATCTATAATTATAGGGGCTCAATTAAAGCAATGACATCAATTTGTGTGCCAAGATAGTTTCCATTAGAATAGACGGCAGAGTGCAGCCTGTCATCTCCGCAGCCCGTCTTTCATAAGACATGTGGGCGTGAGTGGACACGTATTCACAAACACACACACACACACACACACACACGCAGAGGCAGGATGTGGCACACACACACACACGCACACACACACACAGTGATGGATGAGTCAGTCCTTACCGGGTGATCAGCGTCCAGCTCGGAGCCATAACTGAGGATCTGGTTGGCGAAGCGGTCCAGGTCCTGGATGTCATTAGGGAACCACGGCACTGGAGAGTAATAACAGTTATTTAACATCGATAATGTCTGTTTTTATTCAACAGTCGTAAGCATTCATTCCACACGCACATTTAGAAATTCAGGATGTTGTTACGTAGTAGAAGTGTTCCTATTTGTGTCCTTGTCACTTTCTCTCTGTGCAACGTTATTCTAGAGCAATTTAGAGCTAAAATCAATTATTATCATTATTGTTAATTATTATTTTGTGTGTTTTTCTGTTTTTTTTCTTCTGTTCTCTGTAATATCTGGCACAAAAGCTTAATCAATAAAAGATTAATAAAGGTATAGCCTATCCTAAATAAGGATGAATCAGCAACTTTTAATTTTAGCAGTTTTAATTTAATTGATGGATCAAGGAGTTGTGATCCACGTGCACCACACTGCTTTATTGTCTATTTTACTCTAAACAAACCTGTGATTTACTCAATGAACATCATGATCTATCAAAGAAGACTTGAAACTAGAGATTGAGACCAAAAAAAATTCAGGAAACTCTTTACTGAGGTAACAAATCAAGTGAGAAGTAAAGTTGTTTTTCTCGTAAGCTTACATACAATTGGCCTTCTTTTTGGAACCAGTGGAGTTGCCACCCTGTCGGCCATTAGAAGAATGTATCAGACCAGGAAGCTCTGCACATATTTTTATATAGTTTATTATTTTAAACCAATCCCAGTGCGAGCTAACAACTGAATATTTATTCATCTTATGGTTTAAAGTCCTGAAATTCTTCCAAGAAGAAGAACACAAGTTAGTAGAAATCACTTTGTAGTTAAAAGATTTATATGTGTATGTCTTCACATGTTGTTGTCCTTATTTTAACAATTCAAGTTTCTTTTTTCTTTTCTTTTTTATATGTCTTCCCATCGAGGATTTGCAACTTTTGTCACTTTTATGTTATTGTAAATTTAATATATTTGGGGTTTGGACTGATCAATGAATCAACAACGAAAACTGCTATAAATTATTGTTTGTTGCAGCCCTAATACTGTCTGATTCTTGACTAAAGTAAATAAGTACAGTGCAAATGTATATCGATGCAGACGAAGTTTTGGCTGAAGGATTTTTTTCCGCTGTCGTGGCATTTTGAGACTCAGCAGAACAGCAATCAAGGGTCATCTGCTTGTTCATATGGATTTATGACTCTCAAAAACACTGGGGCCCGATCATTAATCTACATTTGTGCAGTGTGGTCCAGCCCGAGGCCCCCAGGAAGACAATGTGTCCCTGCCAGGCTCCTCTATAAACAGGCAGCCTCCAAAACAGGCCATAAATATCCCCTCGTTCACTTGACCCTGACCATCAGACCACAATGTCTACACTGAGGTCAAAGGAGGATCCATGGTGGCCCTGTCTGTCTCTCTGTCCCTGACCTTGGTATGTTCTCCTGCCCTGTGTTAGTCTGGGACCAGGACACAAGGCTCCTCTGTTCCTGCCAAGCCTGTTGGTCCTCAGAAGCTAAACTAATGTCATTCTGGAAACAACTAATAAAGGGGTCAAGATTTGGGCGATGAGCCATCAGTCTCATTGGCGGCGCTGGCTGTCCATTACCCGGTCTGGCTGGGGGGTCACGAAGCGCCAACACAACAGCCAACACTTGATAAATGGACCATTTCAGCTGAATTGATCTCCATGTTATTTGATTTTTATTTTAATTTAAGCAGTGTGGTTCTCGGGATGGCCGTCTTGGATCGCCCATCTACCACTTTTCCTCTGAAATATATCTCTTACAATGATTTTCATCAAAATGACATTCATGGTCCCCAGATGATGACAGCTGGAGACTTTGGTGATGCTGTTTGCCTCAACAAATATTGGATATAAACAGAAAAGCAAGAGAAATCCTTAATAACTTTACTTGTCACTTGATTTTCTCACTTGTTCCACCTGCAGGTCAAAGTTTCACATATGAAACAAAATCTTAATCTACTGAATCAATTAACACAAAATCTGATTAAGACATTCATGATCTCCAGTGGATAAACCCTATTGACTTTTGTTCTTATTATTTTAAGAAGTGGCTACTTTTTTAGAGTTTCGGAGACGTTGATCGTTGCTGAGTCTACTCCTCAGCCTTCTCACAAAGAGATTAACAACATTTCAACCTTTCTTCTACTTGGAAACACAGAAATCCTCTCACAACATCTGGAGCAACACACTGTTTTGTTTTCATCTATCGAGGATCCATGTTTATCCTGTTCAGTGTCAGTCCTCTCTCCACAACGCACACACTCACTAACCTGTGTCCTTCTCTTTGTTGCGTGACAGCTCGTGCACGTGGCCGCTGATCTGTGTACGCAGGCCGTCGATGACCTCGTCCAGGGCCTGGGAGCAGGTGGAGTCGACGCTGATGAAGAACTCAAACTGGTCATGGTTCATGCGCGACGGGCGAGACTCGATGTGCGTCAGGTTGATGCCCTTATCCTGCGGACCACAGACAGAGAAAGAATAAGGACAGACCGTGATGGGACCTGTGTTGACATTTGTTTGTGTTTTAAAGATCTTGTCTATTTAAATGGTTTTACTGTATGAAGTATGTAGAGAAAGGAAACACCTGTGAATGTTTTTGTTGCAACAGGCTGCAGCACTGTCTTTGTTCCACCACAGGAGGGTGCTGTGTTCTCACTAAGTTGATGGCTTCTTATCAGAGATAAGGGTCAGCGCTGTCACGCTCTGTCTCTCTGCAGACTGCCACAGAGCCAGACAGACTGGACTTGTATAATAAAGGCATTCAGAACACACTGTGGCGGTTTAGTGCAAAAATCGTCAAACAAATCATCCTTTCCAGCCGACATTTAGGGTTCTCTCGTTCTCTCAGACCCCCTTGGGATGTTTCCAACTTGGACACCGTTCACGAGTCCAAAACGCAGAAAGGCTTCGACTCATGTTTCTAGAGCGTGACAATCTTAAAGTGGCAATTACCATCAGAAATGTGTTTTTGTTTACGTAACTTTGGGGAGGGAGAGGGAGTATGATGTTCTCTGTCTTCTATAGGCTCAGTGAAGAGGAGGGCGTGAGCAGCAGGGCCTCCTGTTTTTCTTCCATCTGGATCCCATTGTACATGTAACAGCTTCTTTTAGGGGGCCATGTGGTCCAGCATCCCTCAGGCGTGACCACAGCCTGAGCCCAGGTTGGCATTTTAAAGAAATGATGACTTGCATTATGGGATGCTGTTATCTGTCACTGTCAGCAGCTTTTCCTATCATGCCAAAGGAGGTACAGTGATTTAAGTTTCAATGATATCGCTGTTTCTGTGCACAAAGAGAAATACCTCAACATGCGTGCAATCGGTGACCTGGTCCAGCGCAACAAAGCCGGCACTAAATCCCAAACCCAGCAGGATGCAGGAGTCATTTTGACAGATTTCAGTACCCCTCCGAGCCGTCCCTCCTCTGTGACATTAAACCTCATGTCGCCACGACTAAGGTGCGAGGTCAAGGCCGGTCCACGGCTCTGAATCGTCACATGATAACCACACTGCCGTGTCACATGCGCTTGAGTTCAAATAACAATGGTGAGGCAGTTTTAATTGAGCTACTTTCAGAAGTATGGAGATTAGACATTCCCAGGATGAAAACGTGAACATGAACATGTGATAGGTGCAGCTCAGCTAAACGTTAGCACATGGTTCAGGCCGGCAGTCGTTTCCAATTTTTCACAGAAGGCACGAAAACTGTGGAAAACGTGCAGCATGTTCCCTTCAAAGCTCGGTTTTATGGGGAATCAGCATATGTTACAATGCAGCGATGGGGAGAGGGGCGTGTTGATGGTCTGGGGGTCATCTGGCCTGTTTTTTTAAAAAAAAGCTGGAAAGAGGGGGGAGGAGGGAGGTGGAGCAGGGGGAGGATCGGGAAAGTGCAAGCTCATAGGTTCAAAGAGGATCCTGATGTTTACTGCTGCATTTGGACAGTCGAGTTTGGCACATAAACTGGCACAGAATGGAACCAACCCTCCCACATCTCCACCCCCAAACACTTCTGGGCAGTAAAACTTAACCGAGAACTGTTTTATCTAAGAATGATTTCTCTGTGTTTTTAAAAAAAACATTTCCTGGTAAATGTTTGAGAGACTCTGGATTTTTATTAGCAAAGAAGACGAACAAGCTTGTTATGAAATCTGTGTGGAAGATTAAACAATGGAGTCGCTGTCAATCAGTGTTTACGATGTGCCTGCGCGCAGTCACGTACACACAGGCAGTTTTGATTGATTAGAGAGTAGAATATAAATACGCACACACACATTGATCGATGACCTTCTCGTGGGCACAAGCCGTCTGATCTTTGACTCAAATGGGCAGAATTGTGAAATCACTCCATTAATGCGTTTAAAATTCACATAAAGCGCCGATTTGACACACGGATTTCAGTTTGTTTATCACCACCGTACCTGGTGGTGGAATCAGGGTTATCTCAGTTTGGACTTGAGGATGTCAAACGTAAAGATACGGTGGTAGTTTTTTTCAATTCTGTATGTTTAAAGCAACAACATGTAACTTTCTGGTAAAAGATAGCTAACGTTAGGTCTCGTTCCCAGGTCATCAAAAACTGAAGTTACTGGGCTGGTGACAGACAACATACATGTCCGAAGTGTCAGTATTTGCAGACCTGAGAATAAGACTCAGCGATCGATTATCTTTCTCCTTAAAGCTGCATGCTGTTGCTTTAAAATGAGACATGACCCACATTTGATAGAGACGAGATACAAATGTGTTCAGTGACTTCTTACGTTAGCTCGGGTTGCACACTTTTCAACAGAAAGCCTAGAAGGTCTAATGGAAGACATTATCGAGTTGCATTATGGGATATGTAGGATCCAGGCTCATATTTGTGACTTTTGCTGAGCTCCATTTGAAGTAAGAAGTTGGAATTTCCAAGTTCCCTGTCGGCACTTTTAACCGGAACACCTCCCAAAATCAGAATTCCGACCCAGATAGTTGGACACGCCTCACCAACGCCAAATTGAAAAATCCAAGATGGCGGCAGAATATATTGCTTCTGAGCACTATGAACACTTCTCTCTTCGTTGTGTCTCATTAGATCAGTCTTACATACAGTTCGGTCCAACATCCGTCTGTGCACATGTTGCTTCAGCTACAAGGAGGAGGGGGAGGACGAGGAGGAAGAGGAGGAGGGTCAGCGGATCAAAGACCCGCTTTGATCCGCTGTCATGTTCCCACACAGCTGATAAACAAACATCAGCGATAAGATCAGTTTGTTTAGTCTCCATCTGTAGAGCGGAGGAGGCCGTGAGCATGAAATGATTCCACAACAACAACAGATAATCAAAACCTCCTTTCTGCCTGAAAACTACCAGAGGAGAAAGTTATGACTACTGTAAATGTCGAAGTAGATCTTGTAATACTTTAATATATTTCGACCTCGAGAATTTCTAAAGAGATGTCACGTTCATGTCGCCTGTTTTGTTTCACGTTAATGAGTAACTCTGTAACCTTGACTTACGGCTAACGCTCCCTGATTAGCATGCTACATAATAATAATAATAGTGATAATACAGCATAGTCAACATCCAACATCCTCCCCCTTTCCAATTTTATTGCAAAGCTAGGCTAACAGAATGCAGGCTGTAGCTTCATACTGAACAGACAGATGTGAGAGACGTATTATCTCCTGAACTAACTCTCTGCTAAATCAATTAACAAGTGTATTTGTCAGAACGTCAGAGTGTTAATCGGAACATTCAGCTCATTAACTTGCTCGGTTATTATCAGGGAACAGCTCTTTATTGAATTCCTTTGACTCAAATGCATTTTAAAAACGTAATTTAATCTTTTTTTTTTTAGGTTAGATGTAAAAACAATCTTAGTCACTCAAAGGAAATGCCAAGAAATTGTGTTTTTTTTGGACGGCACAATGGGAGAAGAAAAAAAAAAACAGTTTTACCCTGAAGAGATTTAAAACCTCCAGCAAATTAACATTCCTCTGTCCTCTGGTTTGGTCTTAAACTGCAGGAGCGACTTCAACCTCCTGAGCAAATGCAGTACGGATCATATGAGCGTCGGACAATGTGGACCAGGTCCCCACACTTTGAATTACACTGTGTCTGTGCCGTGAAACTAATTTCACGTCTGAAAGAAATCTTGTACTTATAGATAAGTTTATATAATCGTCAGCGGGGACGACTACCAGCGAGTGAAATTGCTCCTGATCACATGAAGATCAGCGAGACTGACGGGGCGACAAGAGATATTTACCTCAAAGAGCCTCAGAGCCTTGGCCAAAGCCCCGACCTCCTCGTTCAGGGAGAAGATGCAGGAGATCACTTCTGTCTTGTTGTCGGTCTCCTCCTCCAGGTACATGGAGCCCCTTCTCCTCCGCTGTGAAGGACAGACATCAGGAAACAACATGAGGCTATAATGTGAAATATGGATTTTCTTGTGTGCATAAATCTCAGGGGAGCAGCCAACTGCAGCACCGCTGGGATAATAAACTCAGTCATCTTTATAGTTTATCTTGATCTCCTTACGATCTGTATAATACAACATCTTTAGCTCTAGCAGCTGAATGGGCTGCGATGCTTAAATTTAACTTTTCAAGTCAGTGGGTTGTGTAAAATGTCAGATTCTCAAATTCTGATGCTGCTGTTTGATTTGGGGGTGTCGACGTCATTGTGTGTGTCCAGGTTTAAGCGCGGCCATGTGTAACAACGAGAGAGTGAAATCTGGTTCAAAGCCGCGACATTCCTGGTTGAAGGAGTCTGATTTTAAAGGTCAAAGCCGCGGACACCTTTAACCTTTAGACGCAGACCGTGCAGTAAGCAGTGCAGAGTGCTTACCTGACCACATGCTTCACACATAAGGGGAAACACAGAGTTGTGTATTTCATCTCTGACAGAAAATCAAGGAAAAGCAATAAATTCTCACATCGGAGACGCTGCAGCTGCATGATTTGGTAATCATTTCAGCACATGCTGTTTCAAACACTACTGACAGGATAATCATTCTCATCCAGGCTGCAGACACGTCTGTAGTTTGTGTGTAACGACAGCACTGGATGTCCCTTTTTCTGTTACATCAGCCTTTTTTTTTGTTTTTTGTGCCCTCTATTCAATTCACTTTGGCAACTTTGCATTATCCTGCTTTGTCTGCTTGCACCACCTGGAATATTCCAGCTACGACTCTCACTGTTGTTGCATTAAAAACAGACAAGATATTATTGTTATTATGACTTTTTCTGGTTATTTTCTGCCTTGTATGAGCACATCGTGACACGAGAACAGACAGAAGTTGATGCATTTTGTCCCTGAGGGTCAAGATAAAGTTGTGAGACAGAAAACATGAAGTAGTTTTAAATCAAAAGGACCAGACGATCAGATCAGACTCACCCCAGTGACCGGCTCCTCCGTCTCCACCACTGGCCCGTGGTTCCCATTGACTTTCTTGTATGCAGCGTCCATCCTCCTCTTGGCTCTTCAGGTGAACAACTCTTGTGTGTGCTGATGCTCTGATGCTGGACAGGATTTTGGATTAGCAGCTCCTGTCTTTAAAGCCTGCCCTGTTACAACAGAGGGACACGTGACACCACCAACACACACACCCCTCTCCTATCGGTATGTCACGGGATGGTTGTTGTGAAACAGTTACAATGGCACATCTGGATCTTGTTGTCCACCGCTGCTGGGTCGGACTCTTCCCCCGGGTGTGCTGGGCAGGCTTTCAGCTGTAGTTGCCTCTGTGTCTGCTGCTGCTGCTGCTGCTAAAGGTGCCTGTCTGCGTCTGTGCAGCCTGACTAACCTGTCCACAGGTAAAAGTTAACTTAAACCGACTTAAAACACTTCTTTTTCATCCCTTAATTAACCTGTAAACACATTTACAATTAGCTTACTGCCTATGAAGGGATTCATTCTGATTATGAAAATATGTAGCTTGCCTAAAGCTACATATTTTCAATTAATATGTTAATATGCCAAATTAATGTGGCCGATGTGCATCATAAAATTAACAAGACAATAATAAAAAATAAAAATAAAAACGAACACAGTCTGTGACGTTAATTGTAACACGAACAGCTAGCAGCAACGTTTTAAGCTAAATGCTAATGTCAACATGCTAACATGACGCTAGATGCCAACTGCCATAAAAAGAAGAAGAACATGCTTAACATGAAGCTGGATGCCAACCGCCATAAAAATAAGAAGAAGAAGAAGACGAAGAAGAAGAAAAGAACATGAAGAAGAAGAAGAAGAAGATGAAGAAGAAGAAGAAGAAGAAGAAGAAGAACATGCTAACATGTAAACATGTAAACATGTAAATATGTAAACTGGCCAGACTAACGGCCAAGTCTCGCGACTCTACAGTTCTTTGAGCCACATGCTAATATCATCTTGTTACAAAAGCTGTCAAAAAATAAACGAACAGTGAGTAAAAGGTAGCTACAAGTGACTTTAAACCTTTTTTAGAAGACGTTTTGTTTCGTTAATTAGCTAACGTTAACGGATAATGTATTTTAAGCTGCACTTGGCTCCCCGGTAAAGCAAATAACATTGAGTCTGAGTGTCAAACTGCTGATATGATAATATGAAATTTAAGTTTAGTCAATATATTTTTAATTCAATGGCGTCTTTGGTGTTCCTAGGTCCTCTCAGCAAACTTGCCAAATATCAAGACAAAGACTCTACAGCCTGTAACTAATTAAAACACTACAGTATTTTTTAGCTAAATGCTAATGACAACATGCAAAAGGGTAGCTAGCTCCTTAGAATAACGGTAGTGCAATTAGCCACAGCTACAGTAAGACACTTTAATTTACTATGGCTGTGTCCGAAATCACTCACTACTCTGAGGCCGTGTAATCATCAGTGGGGATGACTGGCCGGGTGACAGCCTGTTTGTCAGCTGCTGGAATATCTGCAGCCTGTAGCTGATTGAAACACTGCCTTATTTTAAGATAAAGGCTAATGACAACATGCTTACATATAGATGACAGTGTAATTAAGTACAGCCTAGTAATTATACAGTGCTTTTTCTAGCTAAATGCTAATGTGACCTAACAACTAAAGCTGTTAAATATAATGTAGTGTTATCAGAGTTAGCTACAAGTAACCTAAAGCCAAGTTAAAATAAGTTTTAATTGGTCTAATGGTGCGTAATTTAGCTAGGATGATGTGTTTTCAGTTGGACTTGGCTCCCTATGAAGCAAGAAACATAGATGAGCATGAATTTGCTGATATATCAATAAAACATTTTATTAATATATTTTTTAACATTTATAGCCCTATGCCATGGTAACAAAATAATAAAAAGACACTACCACTACAGTATTTTAAGCAAGCTAAATACTAACGTCAACATGCTATCATATAGTTGGACAAACAATATTGTAATTAGCTACAGCCTAATATTGGATCACTGTAATAATACAAGTTAATGAGACATAAGCAATAAAGTTAATGGCCTCAGATTTATTTGCTGAATTTACCAGCGAGTGCCACAAGGTGTGGACAAAATCCCCCAAAATATCGAAGGTGGTCTCTTGACATATATGTTCAGACACTACTAGACATTTCCATTTGGGCTAAGACTTGTTGAGTGAAAGCTGAGCATCTTTTTTTAAATTCTTGTTGTTAGGAGAAGCCTGGATAGAGAGAAGACAAACATGGCCCCTCTGGGTGATAGAGTGGTTGAAGAACTGCATCACCACCACCACCAGCAGCCCTGACTTCTGCTCATTCAGCTGGTTCAGGTAACAGAGACGAAAATAACTGATTTATATAAAAAAGGGATGATGCTAGAGGAGCTGAAATGGTCTTATAGAGGGATTAAATAATTCAGATACAGTTTATAAAATGCCTGTGTATGTACAAAAGAGACCTTGTAGAACAGAAGGATTCATGCTTATTAAACTCTGACATTTTCTCTCCTCTGTATCATGTGCGTGATTGTTAACCTACATAACTCAGAAGACATCGCCCTAAAAACAAATCACTTGTTTAACCCTTCGCACAAGACATCATCACACGGCAACCACACCAAATTTACAGAATCGACCGTCACTGCATTTGGGAAACAAAGGCTAAGCTGGAGTGACGAGGGATCTGAAGTCATGAAAATGTAATTATGGGCGTGGGCGGAAATAAAGGGAGTACAGAGAAAAAACATCTGTGTGGGCAGATCTCCTCCCTCCATCACACCTGATGCTGAGGGGCACCCACAGGTGCCACATGAGGGCAGTGTAGGTCAGGTAATGTTGAGAGAACGACAGTATGGAAATGAAATACTTCACTGTGAAACTCAGACAATATTTGTTGTCAATCTAACCACACAAGCATATACTTGAGATGAAATAATGATTTTATTGGGTGTATGGTGCAACAGTTAGGGGGACGTCTGCACCAAAAATGATCCCAATAATGATAACTATAAATATGCTGTTTTAAAAACTACGACAGTGGCGATCAATATCTTTGAGGTCACTTTCAGAGCGATTTGATGAGCGATAGAAACCCTTGACAGCCGATTTAAATCCTCTGAATTCAACAGTTGGCTTGACAAAATCATACAACATTGGTTTCAAAGGGTATCTGTGTTATATAAGATAATGATGACATTTTGGGAATACTTTTTAAAGTATTGAGGTGTTCTGTTAACTCAGTTTTCGGTGTTTAAACAAATTATTAAGGGTGTATGTAGAGAACGATATCTTGAATTTTAAACTCACTGAACCTCCTGAACGTTTTTTTTTTTATCAGATTTCACTGATTCTGATGATGTTTTTATGTCCAGGTGACTTGTGAAAATGAAGTCATGACTCTCCCCACTTTTATTTAGAGAGGGTCCTGTTAGCCTGAAAATACTGGCAAGATGGGAGGGACCTTTATTTAATTGTGATTTTCTCAGAAGCTTTCATACAATGAAACTTCTTTTTGAGAGCAGTGGAGTCGCCCTCTGCAGGTTTAAGGCTCCTCTGCATTGGCTTCAATTGTCAGACCTGTTTGCCATTCAACTTTTTTAAACAATATTAACTCAGTGTTGAGTTTGCAGCTTGTTTCTCAGCCCAGAGTTTCTAAAATATCCACTGATTACTCTTTTAAGTTGAAGCAGACAGTTTGCACTGCCTACCAGCAGCATTGAAATGCACCCAAACACACTGCAGCAGACTCTCTCTTCCTCATAATGGACCAGTGTATGTGTCGCCTGCACTGGTCAGTAATTTGCAGATGGGTTGTGAAAACTCTGAAGATTCCTCAGTGCCCTCTTGGTAGTGTACAGTGGATGGAGCGCTCCCCCTCTGCGTCATTTACTGTCATTAATGGCGATGGAGACAATTGCCCGTTTATCAGGAGAAGCGGCGCAGTGTGCGTCTCCACAGGGTCTCGGTCTTATTCACACACTGAAGATCCATTCTCGCTCTGATGATTAGCCAGATGCGAGTCAGTTTGGGCTCAGACCGCAAGGAATGAGCTCTTTTACATGCTGCAGCTGCCCCCTCTTAAAAAAAAAAAATCATTTTGTTTTGTCATGCTTATGCAACTCCAGCTTTTTTGGTTATTACGGCGCAATTGGACGAGGAGGAGCGGAGCATTGCTGCACAGGAGGAATAGCGGGGGTGCTAAGAGATGATAATCTGTTATAGAGTTGTGCAGTTTCCTAATTGTTCTTTCATGAGATGTCGTTGATTAATGGACTGGTTGACAGACATCCTGTGAGTGTTGTCCACATGTGCACTGTCCACAGGGGTGCTGAAGAATCCACTCCAGCCCTCCAGCGGCATTGTGGAGGCTCTTTTCTGAGAGCTGGAGAGCAAGAGAGGGTTAGGTGGTTGGGGTGGGGGGAGAGGAAGAAAAGGGAATGAGAGCAGAGAAAAGAGAATGAAACTTTTCCAGGCTCTCAGCAGTGCTGTTGTAAAGGGGAGTGAATGAGAGCGGAGGCCGTGCAGCCAGCCACATGGGCCGTTCTCACTCGGGATAATGGAGGCCTTTTCTGTGGATCTTAACCCCCTTGTCGCATGCTGGGAACGGGCAGCCGTCCGCCCACCGCTCACAACAGACACGCTCAGACACGCTCACCCGCTGGATAATTGAATTTTACACCCAGGAAAGTCACCCCCTTTCCTTTGGCCGGGGCTCCCCGCTACACGTGGCCCTGACAGGAAACTCTCCCAGGATCTCACCCAGGGGAAGGAGTCAGAGTCAGGACCTGTGTGAGGGCTTCTGTCCGAGCCTGACCGTCCGAGAGAGAAGCAACCGAGCCCTTCGCAAAACTCCACAGCCGTTTTGTTTTTTACCTCCAAATCGACTCAAATTAAGCTGAATGAATGTTTCCCCCTACGAAAAGTAACAAATGTAACAAGCGTTTTGTCAGGAAATAACAAAACCCGACATTTTTACAGGACATATAACCCCAACAGAGACAGTATGTCCAACACTTACATTCACTTATCACTTATTTTTAACATTGTTTACTTATCTTTATATTTTTCACTCAAATCGAAAATCGAACACCCGATTTTCATTGTATATTACTTCAGTTTATTGAACATACTCGGAGCGCTTTTGTGTTCATCCCCTAATAACTGATTTTTTTTTTTTAACCATGAATAATCTGTTGAAGCTCAAGCAGTCATAATGTCTGGTGAAAGCAGTTCCCTCCAGCACAGATGAAATGGTTTTTAAGGCGAGGAGGGAATCTTTGGAGGAAGTAGGCTGATTTCTGAGAGTCATTCGGACACATGTGGTTCAAACAGTAAATGACCAGAACTTTTACCATGTGACGGACACTGAGTTAACAACATCATTTAGGACTTTATCCTGATATATGTTAGTGCACATTAGCTGTGTTAAATCGTCAGTATCATCACTCTTGTGTCTCTGCTTCTCTTTACTGATATCCTCCATTTTATCATGTTGATTTATTAAAAGAAATCAATAAGGGATATGTGCTTGATGTGTCCTTCAGGAAAACAGAACTTGTTCCTGACATTTTGTGCAGTGAATGTGTGTTTCTGAACATTTTAAGCAGGGGTGCCCAACGTTTTTTCTCATGGAGGGCCAAAACTAAAGCTCAGCGGTGGGCCACAGGCCAAAAGCAAACACCTTTTGTCTTTTCTTCTATTGTTTAAATGTAAAATGATCCCCGGCTCCCTTAATTGACTGACTTTGTTTAACCCAATTACTAATTATTGGGGATCCTAGATATTTAAAGACAGGCTGACCTCTCCCAAAATAGTATGAACAACATTATTATAAGCATTTGTTTATTCTTGTATTTTTTCGCTGGAAACATCCTTGAAGGCTTTTCTTTGGCTGGACAGCTTTTATCATCTTTATGTGCCGCAGATAACAGAGAGGCATCGTGTTACCTGCAGGTGGACCCTGTTGTAGTGGACGTTTGGTTTATCTTGTTTCCTACACATATAGTAAAGATGGAGATAAGATTGAGTGTGTTTTAAGGGGGAGAGAGTGGAGGTCTCTAACTGAGGGGGGATGACATGTTAAGTTGGGGATGGTTGGGGGGGGGTGTATTGATGATGTAAGGAGGGAGTGATTCAGACCCTCCCTCCTTACCCCCTCGGGCTGATGAGCTCGTCGGCAGGGGGACATGGGTCACCGGCCTCACCAGCTCCCTGACCAAACACAAAAGGTGTTTCCTCCCTGCAGCCGTGGTCACTTTCACCTGTCAGTCAGACTTTCTCTGTGTCACCGAGAGTCCGTGAAGGGCGGCTGCAGGTGAATGTGTGACTTCGGCTAACGGCTCCTCCTGAAGGGTCCTCTTGTCCTCAGTGTCACCAACTGAGGTATCGGTAAAATCCTGCATTTAATGTAGTTTGACACCAAAACTTCACCAGGCAGAAGTCTAGTAACAAAACGTTGTGAATAAATGCATCTTTGGGAGATAGACAGTGTGACACCCCACTGGAATAAACATTTAAATTATTCTGAAAATGCAGGAATAGATGGACAAGGGAACTTAAAATCTACAGTAGTGGCTGATCGTTGTTGTTCAGTGGTGTCCTGAACATTTCTAAACGCTGCTGCTTGACTCAGTCATCAGTTTTCAAAGCCTACATGTTTGCCTCTGCAGCCGTCCTCAGGTCTGTGTTTACCCAGCCGTCACTGGCACGATGTACATTGTACTGTAGGTGGAGGAACACAGAGGCTTAATGAGAACTCTGTGACTGACTGACATTCATGCTGCGTGTCGCACAAGTCCTGACAGCCTGTATGCACGACTGCCTACACCGGACACACAGCGGCTGTCACTCTGCAGCAGCTAATCACACTCATGTCTGACAAGTCATTTCCTCACCCTGTGCTTTCTGTAAAGCAAGTTCACCTGTACTGTCAGTGTCACACTGACCCTGCTTCTCACTTCATTTATTATCTCTGTAAACAGTTTGCTAATGAGTTTAGAGTCTCAACTTGTAGTTTGAAGTCTTCTTCAACACAACAGAATGCACATTTAGTAAATTATGGTCCCATTTAGAGTAAAATAGACATTAAAGCAGGGTGTGCTAAAGAAAGTGGCTACCAAGGTGACAGTCAGTGAGGATAACTCATCAAAATATGGTCACTTCTGGCTCCAAAAACCCAAGATGGTGATGGTGGTCCAACTGCAGGTGGACATTTTGGATGGAGGCAGAAACCTGAGAGACAGGGAATTTAAAACATGAGCAAATAACACCAACCACCTGCAATATGTGTTGGGTCATTTGTGTTAATTGACCTTTCTTTAGTTGAAATGCCAGTTTTTATGTTGGCTCGAACTCCTGTGTTCTGAAATCTTTCATCAACATGTTCAACAAGTGGATTCTGTGGGAGGAAACAGCACCAGATGTTGACTGTTGTGCATCTACAAGACGTGTGTATACTTGAATCCTGCTGTACGATCTCTCCACCAGCAGAGGACGACATTCGCCCGGCAACCTTTCTCCCGTTTATCTCCTCTTCCTCCTCCTCCTCCTCCTCCTCCTCCTCCAGTGTACCTCCCCTCTTGTCCCCAGCGACGGCCCCTCCCATCAAAGCCATAACCTCTCCTAATCCCCCTCCCCTTGTTGCCCTGGAGACGGCTCAGACGAGCAGGTGATGCATTGACAGGGAGCAGATGGTTCCCTGTGGAGGTAAGCATGGCTGAACAATGCTACCATATTCATCATAAAGTCTCTCGTACTCTCTCTGCGTCCCCCCCTCCTTCAACTACATGTACACACATAGCTTCAAAGTTGAGTGAAATACAAACATGCACAGATATTTGTTCACAGATTGAAGCCGCCGACGTGCTGATGGATCCGTCAGTGCAGAGGTGATGATGTTGTGATGGGAGACGGGACTAGTTGTAAACAGACGCTCCTTCAGTCAGAGGGAGCTGGTTTTACTGTATCTCGGCGAGGGGACGAGAAAAGTAAAGACGAACAATAGAGTTTCCTCGCCTCGGCCTCCCCGCGCTTGTCTTCTGCAGGTGTTTTCAGGCTTTTTTTCGCCGCAGTAACTCACTTCTCTAAAGAAGCTCCTTCTTTAGCCCCTGTCTCCCCTGGAGATAAAGTACAGACACCCCACTCTCCCTGTCTCCTTTCTTTCAGCTAACTCCTGAATAATCCAGCAACAATACAGGGCTCTGAGGCGGTGTGCAGCGATTCGCCGGAGGCCTGACTTGTTTTGGGGGTGCAGCCAGGGGGCGGGAGGGGGGGGACGGCATTATGGAGATCAGCTAATGCATGTAAAACACTGCAACCATTTTTTCTTTTTTTTTTTTTTTTTTATGGAACAAGTGGTAAAGAAAAAAAGTGTGCGGCACAATAGAGGCTTCGGAGCGCTACGCTTAACCCACCACACCTGGAGCACACAACAGGGGGTGAGAATGGCAGCCCGCCTCCCTCCCCTCTCCCGCCTCACCCATCATCACCAGCACCGCAGCACCTATCAATACAGGCTGTAAAGAGTTTGGTCGGGCTCGAGGAGGAGGGGGGCTGCTTGTATTCACGGCCCTGACTATGATAAAGACGCACAGTGAGGAGCCATTCAAGAGCCCTGTGCCCATAATGGAGTCACTAATAGGTGCCTATTCAGCAGGAAAAGTGTTTTCTGGGGGAGAGAAAAAAAAAGTTTTGGTGAAGCAACAATCACTTTGTCTGCTGCCTTGTGTATGTAAAATTTATGCAGCGCTCCACCCCTCCACCCTTTTCCAACTCTTTCTGCTGTCTTTTTTTTTCTTTCTTTTAAAGAGCGTCGCCACTGAATGGACGACATGCATAGTTTGGAGTCTTCCTTTCATCCTTACTTGAAAATAAATTGAATGGTCCGTCCTCGAGTGAGTCCAGTCCAGCGGCACAGATCTCAAAAACAGGAATACATTCACCTCCCTCTCTCCATAAAAACTGCTTTCATATTCACAGGTGGCCAACTTTCACTCCGACCATCTTTTTTAACTTGATTTTTAATTCATGCTCTCTAAAACATAATGTACACAATGGTGCTTTGTGCGTCTTTGTCAGTATTCATTATAAACATTGAGGTAATGATGAGTGTGCAGTAAGCAGATGTGAGGAAACACTGGAAAGAGTTTATTTCAATTGAAGTGACTGAATAGCCAGTGTACTGAACGACTAATGTTTAGGCACCAAATCTGCTGAGTTAGGTTTGGGGAAAGGCCATGATTTATGTAAAAAAGAATACATTAGTTATTACAATATTATAACATTATTCGTCACTCGATTAAAATTTTTTATCGAGATTAATCCAATGAATGTCCATTAGACAACATATTTTTTATCTGTTCTATGTGGATAAATATGCTTGATTTATGCAAATATATGTGTATTATTATTATAACAATCCCAAACAATGGCAAATAGTGTCCAGGATATTCTCCAGAATACCTTCAAAGGTACTGCATGCTCAAAAAATATACTAAAAGTTTGCCGTAACATGGTGAACTCAAGCTCAACAACACAATGTAGTATCAAACTTTACACTTGCAGAGGTGCTCAGTTTAGGAACTAAACAATGTCAGTCGGCCTGCAAGCTGCAGTACGTATGCTTTCATAACTTAAAATACCTCACTGCTGACACAAACAACTGTCTCCAGGTTAAATATCCTGCGTTTGTTTCACCCATTTGACCTCCCCACCTCCTTCATCCATGGTCCCTTTTTTATACTACGTCACCTGACTTCCTCCTTTGCTCCCATCATGATAACTATGGCCACTAGAGGTCACCACTCAACCACAAACAGAAGCATGGCAGTGTCCCACGCATATACTTAAGTTGGGTGGGCTGCACAGGTATATTGGTAGCAGCCAAAGTACAGAAGAAGGAATTTATACTTTTACTTTTTCAATCCACCCGAGAGAATGTAAACACACTGATTAGGATGTGACCTCTGCTATTTAATGCAGGCCAACCTGCCGTTGTTCTTTTGTTGCAGTGTTGTTCGGGGTTTGTTGGTTTTGATCGGCTGCATAGTTAACATCAAGCTTCCTCCACACGTGGCTCACCTGCTGTTATGACAGCTCATAACAGTCGATTGCGGTTGGGAAAAAAAATCCTAAACGCCAGGTGTGTTTTCTGGACGACTTGAAAGGTGACAAAGCAGATAACGTTGTTGGCAGAGAGAAACAGAAAGGAGAGAGAAAGGTGAGGCTGACAGTTAAAGACACACTATGTAATGTAGGCAAAGTCTTAAAGCTGTTCTGAAGAAAGATGGTTCGTTCTTTGGTAATTGACTTCATCAGGACAGTGTAGATTTGATTAGATCAGATTTGATTGACTGCACTGGAATCAAACTCAAAGTAAGAAGCTGCTTGAGAAAATTAAAATTTTAGGCCCCTTAATACATCTGAAGTGTGGATTTAAAGTGTGTGCATGATTAAAAACTAACCATGCAGAGAACCGTACACCAAAAATTACCAAATTAAACTCGATGCACGTGATCTCAGAACCTTGTTTGACATCTTTGAACTCCTGTTCAGAGTTAAAAACAAAAAATCTATGCGATGTTTGCAATATTGCACCAATTTGAATTTAGAGAGATTCAAATTAATTAAGAAGCTGCCATCGCTTTGCTTCTAGCAGCTATATTTGCTCCACCTCCTGGTCCTGAGGCACCAGGGGAGCAGACCCTTGTGGGTGAGCTGACTAATCTTGAAATGCTGGAACCATATTGAAAGAAAGGAGCCTGAACTAAGAAATACTGGGACCATATTGTGCCGCATGTCAAAGGGCTTAGCTGACAGATTGATGAGATGAGGAAATAACGGAGCTGACCGGGGGGCGGGAGGGGGGGGATCCCAGCATGGCATGGCAGCCAGGGTTTGGAGTCAGAGCAGGACTCCCCGCGGGCCTGCCGGGCAGAGCCGGCGCAGGTCAACGCTCTTTGATTCTGGGTCTCGCAGCCGACAAAGGGCAGCACGCTGTGGGCAGGGCTGCTTTCCTTAGAACTGCATGAAAGCTCTTGTAATTGTAATTTTATGTGTTTTGTGAAAGGCTTTGTCAGCTTTTGTGTTCTGATGTATGTGTTTATTTGTGCGTGTGTAAGAGAGTGTGCATTTGCAAATATGTGACATCCAAGTTTTTTGACTAATCTTTAGCATATCAGAGCAAAGATTAAAGATAGATTACATTTTCATCATAACAGCACTCGGAGTCATTCATTATGTACGTGCCAGTGTAAGCCAAGCTGCTAAATTTAAGCTGTTATATGTCATTAGCTATTCTTTCTATTACTTTTTTTAGTCTTACAGAGTTAAGACAGAAACATAATGTAATATGTATGTGAAAGAGGTTGCTCATAGTAACAGACTCTGCAGTTTTAGCATCTTTTAGCTCATTTTTAGCCATCTTGTCCTCAACTTTACTGTTTTTATTCACAGTCAGTTGTTTTTGGATGCAGCAGGTAGTTGTTCAGTGAAAACTGATTTAAAAGTGACTGTTTTCTACCTGTAAACAGCACATAGCTGAACCTACAACCTAGTGGTGTGTTCAGCTGCTAGTGAGACATTTTTCCTGTTGGTGGAGACCAAAAACTAAGCTAAAAGAGATTTCAGGAGGCACATATCTGACTCTAAATTAATGATGCTGTTACTCCATATGTGCAACTGTTAGCTTGTTTTGTGTTTACATCAGTCTGAAGAGTTTTATTAAATGTTGATATCCACAGGGAAAATCCACATTGATTGACAGTACTTTAACTGTTGTCCTCCAGATATCAAATTAGCCAATAAACCTTTAGTTTAACAGACGTCTTGTCATATCAAAACAAGAGAAAACAGGTGAAATAGTAGATGAACTAATGATTAAAAGCTAAGGAACAGAGTAATAAATATATAACTATATATGCATTAATACATGGATGTAGTGACAATCTAAGAGTTCTCTTCCTGCTACATAAATGCTGTGATTTCGAGCCTCACTTCTCCTCACACAATGCATTTTCTTGCAGTGTCTTAGCAACTGGTATTGTGGCATCTGGATTACCCCAAAAAAGCAGTGCAGAGCCCCCGTAGGGTCGGACAGAGGGAGACCTCAGAGTGCTTTAGGAAGGGAGATGTAAAGGAAAGGTTGATCTTGATCTCAGATTGCCCCAAGAATCTTAAGTACATGTCACAAGTCGTGGTATTACGGTCAAAGGATTCTTCTTTGTTAGTTTTGGAGAAATTAAACGAAGCAGATTCTTTTTTTTTGTCAATTCTGCAGAAAAAGTTTTTTAAAGATTTATTTTATGTGGCTGAAGTGGGCCATGGGTTGTGAGTGTTTGGTCTGGTCACCATGGAAAACACTGACTGCTCCTCACTCGACCACAGTCCTTGTTAATAATACACCAGGAAAGTATTTACAAGGGTCTTTTCTGCACCACAAATCTGAAGATGATAACCTCAAACTCATGTCGCACTCTAGATAATAAGCTTTGATTGGAGATACAGATAGAGGGCTGTTCAGAACATACACACACACACACACACACACACTCTCCACTGAGGTCTGATTTGTGGAATTGATAGGGTCCATTGTTTCCACAGAGCTTGCCACTATATGCCCTGTAATGTAATTAGGGTGAGGAGATTTATGCTGCTGTATAGCAGCCCAGAACCTGATCCATGTTGTGTCTGGAGTCGGGCTGAAAAGCCCTCTCTCTGTCCAGCTGGTCCTGATTTCTGTTCTGGCCTCTGTCACTGTGTGGGGCTTCAGTGCTGTTCACTTCTTAATTGAAAGCTTTGGTTTATTGTCGGCCTTGTTTTTGTGTTTCATGTGGAAGGAACACAGGGTTTGAGTTCATTATTTCCCTCCAAATCCGAGGGGAATACTGTCTTGTGTCCCTGCTTGCCAAGGAAACTATGTGCATGAGAGAGTTGCACTGGTTTAGCAGGATGGTAATTATTAACAGCCATAAGCTATTCAAATAGAGTTCATGTTTTAGCCTCCCACAGAGAGGCATTGCTCAGTTCCTCTGCCTTTAAATCACTCCGCTACAAAGCGTGAAGGTATTATTGAAAAGGTTTGTGGGCAAAATGTTGTCGTTTTCTTTTGACTTCAGGACTTAAGTGGTGAAATATTAACATTTTGATGAAGAGGCTGAGTAAAATTTAAGACGAGAGCTCATTGGACATGTCTGCCGTCAAGAGACGAGGAGCTCTAGAGCCAAGCAGTCCTTCCAGAAATCCGGATTTCAAGCATCATCGGAGGCTTCTGGCTCGGCCCGGGCATCCCGTCAACACGAGCACCTGCCTCCCTGACGGCTCTGCACACCACGCGCACAGGGTGAGTCCATCCATGCCCACCCAGCTCTTCCTAAATCCACAGCTGAGCGGCCTGCTGCCGCCACCACCTACAACTCCTATATCCCAAATGAAAGACACGTCAAACGCTGCTGAATGAGCCCCATGTTGAGAACATGAGAGAGAAGATCCGTAAGACCCGGAGCATCTGTCCACCTCTCTGACACTAATGAATGTTAAGTAGGTTAGCTGCTGGTGTGCCACTGTCCCACAGGTCATTGTGGCCGGTGGTGGCAGCGGGGCTTTGCTTTTGTCAGTGTGCGCCAACCCCCTGTGAGACGTCTAAAATGGCTGGACCGCTTACTCCTGCGCACAATCCCAGCACCAATAGTCGCCATATTGATCCACCTTGCTCGCAGATTAAAGCATAAAAGGATCTCTGTCCTGCCAGCAGGGGTCCACAGTGACTCCCCGAGCTCATTTCAGGGTCACGGAGCCCTTGCAGGCCCCTGACCCGGACCCCAATGTAAAGACACACAAACACCGGTGCGAGGCAGGACCGAAACCTTTCCAGGGATGAACCCCATTAAACAGGATTGGTTGGATGCTCACATTCACGGCTCATTATAGCTGACCCCGGGCTTTCTCTCTCTCAATCTGGGTGCTCTCCTCTTCTGTCTCTGCCTCTAACCTGGCCAAAGCCATGCTGAGGTGGTCACCCTCGCCTTTTGTTTGCCATTGATAGCTCATCCGTTTGCTTGATTGTTTTTCTGAACGGGATCTGCTCATCAGTTGTGTTGCTCTGCATTGTGGAGTTCCTGTGGTGTGCTTTTAAAGGTTTGTCTGAGCTTTAGAAGCTGTGTAGCTCTTTTGTATCAAAGTTAGTGGGTTTATCGACAAATCCAGCAGCTGATTTACATGTTTCAACCTCAAGCTCTGTTGCCATTAAAGCATCGGCAGAGTTAACACACTCACACTGTTAGTGAAAGCTGAGATGTTTGGGTTATCAGGAGGGACAGTTGCTGACAGAGTTAGGTAGTCTGTGTAAAGTGGAAGTTATTTAGTTTCAAAGCATTAGTCTGAATATAGGTTATGACAGAAGAATGCACCACTTCTGTCATACCTCCACAGTCCAGACGTGAAAGAGCTGTGTGAAGGAATTACTTACTAGCTTAAATCTTTTGAGTCTCAAGCTTGTACGAGGTATTTGGGTCGGAATTTCTGCTCTCCTAGAGTCATTTTCAGTGAGAAGCCACTGTGTGTTCATTTAGCCAACTAGCTCCCGAACACCGTGTTGCATTTAGCAGCTAAATAGAAAGATATTTCTCTCAGTAGTAGATACTGAAACATAGATATAAAAATATAGATATGTCATTGGCAGCAGCTCTATGTCTCTGCGGCAACATGGCGGCTTTATAACGTAGCGTATGGACGTATCAAAGATTAATGTTTTGGCGTGTTTGCCAGTCACTGAATATAATTCCACTATCATGTTAAATCAAACAACACTTGATTCACTCATCGGGTGATCAGAAAAAGCTGATTGCAAAATAACTGCTGAATGTGTTCATACAGTAAGCAACTGTTTGCTGTCAATTTAACCATATCAAGTCAAAAGATTGTACGCCAATTAAAGTCGCCCACAAAAGAACAGCACAAAATAGAAAAAGACATCCAGCCACCTCCTCAAACTAGACAAAATGTTGTTGAAAAGTCTAGAAGACTGTGACCTTATTTTCATGACTATATTTCAATATGTTAAGGGGCTTTATGTGACAATTTGCAGCAAATTACATGTATGAATCACTTTTTTTTTATTGGCCACATGTGAGCGGATTGTAATATGTCATCCAAGCCCGCGGACAATTTGTATAAGTTGTTATACGAGTGCTTGTTAAAGTGAAATACTTTACATTACAGTGTTATATGCTAGTTTAACAAGTGAGATGCTGCAGTAACGGCAACTTGTTTATTCCCGTACGCGACCCACATTTGTCAAAATAATGTGTGTTACTGTGTCCTTGCTACTGACCTCACCAGGATGCAGATCTGATCTGTGGCTCTCTGTTCGATGCCTGCTCCCGTAATTAAACGTTGATTAAATGCCTATTAATGTGCCCTGACTCACAGACAGGGTGTAATCAGGTGAAACAGAATTAATAAAGCATCCAGTGTGGTGCTCGGGAGAGAAGGAAGGGCTCCCCTGAGAAAGACGGACAGATGGCGGCAGGAATCGCCAGAGAGAGGAGAAAGCAGGGTGGGAGAGGGGATAAAGCAAAGACCAGCCACCACTTTGGTGATTAGCTCTAAATTGGTAATTTGATCTGGCCTGTTCCACCTACTCATTATTGATAAGACAGACCATATTTGACCATATTTCCCCCTGTTGGCTCAAACCGGCACCACAGCACTTCCTCTCTGCTCGGGTCCTGCCAGCCCACGCCGCCGTGTGCTCAGTGGATCTGACAGGAAGTACCGTGAGGTGGAGTGCGGTAAAGGAGAGGAGGGTGGTGGGGGGGTATACACGCTGTCAACACATGCACAGTGGAAATCCCATCTGCTAGGAATCTCTCTAATCTCATCATCTGAATTGAACAAGGAAAAGAGGGGCAGCAATCACTTTAGACAAACCCTATATGGGATTATGTGTCATACTTGTGATGACGGGTCAAACGGTGACATCAAAGGCAGAAAGAGGCAATTGATTAATGCCTTAATTTTCAGCTAGCTTCGTTTTTATTTAATTTCTAACCATATATATATGTATATTAACTATGTAACCCCATAAACGTAGCTAGCTTGTAAGGAAATCCAAAAAATTTAGGTGTACAGATGCATCCCCCCCCCCATTTTTTTTGCCTTTTTCCTTTGCTGTGCTTTGAATTTCAGTTCATATAATTTCCTCACAGGTCAACCCAGCCCACAGCCACTTCATCCTCTACCGTCTAAAAATGTACTTGATTTCACATTCAGCATATAATTAGTAACAACAAGGTCATTGGGCCGCAAGCACCCCATGATTCACTGGGGAGAAATTGGTTGTTGTTCTCCGTCAGTTCATTATTCGGCAGCAATTAAGGCTTCTATTAAGGATGGAGAGTCTGTGTGGTATTTCTGGCATAATGTGCATAATCATACGTGATGTGCTTTGTCAAATACAACAGGTACGGTCTAAATGAAGCCTACAGACAAAAGCAAGACCTACGCTGCTCTCTAGCCTGTCGTAGTGGCACTGAATGGGTTTGAGAGTGTAGCACAAGCTGGCAGAGAGCTCCACACCAGTGCACTCCAAAGGAACGGGAAGCGCACACATGTATACACACATCAAGCCCCATTGTCCTCCTACCCTGAGAGCCCCTTTTGCCCCCTGTCACCCACTCCGGTCTGGGGTTACAGCCCATGAATGAGGGGTGAGTCCTGGGAGGATCTGCTCTCTTGCTCCCTGGAGTGGACCAGCTCTGGAGCTGACTCGGTGCTTCTGGGAGCTGCCAGGAGCTGCAAAGAGAGATGGATGAGCTGCTCTGCTGACTGCTTGTGATGTGTCTCCAGTGATTGATGAGTTAACACAGCGCCCCCTGCTCCCCGGGTCAGACTGATGCACCCTTACCATAAAACCACCATACTGTCCTGAAGAAGCGACATGTTAAAGAGAAAGGCAGAGGAGATAGGGAACAGAGGTTTTGTTAACTGAGCAGATGTTGGGAAGTTGGCTGCGTGGGAGAGCAGACTCCATCATCGCGTCTTCTGCTGTCGCAGCTCAAACCACTGGCAGGTCTCACAGCAGCTCAATAATCAAGACAGAGGGGTTATTAATGCAGTGGTGGGGGTTTAAATGTCTCTGCAGAGCCCTCTCACTGTGTGGCTTTTTGTTTGTTTTGCCAGGCTTCAGTCATTGTTCTCAGCCTGGAGGCCCACGGAGCAGGAGATTGAGCTACTGAAAGCAGTTCATCTCCGAACTCTTTTGGCTGATCAATCTCAATCTTGCTCAGATAAATCTGTTTCTAACCGTCAGCGTGTACCTTTGCCCTCTTTCTGTAATCAATAACTATTTATATTTATTTCTCACTCTCATTTTTTTCTCGCAGGGACCCATTTATGTGTCGTTTGTCAGCAAGGCCATCTTGTGGGAGAGAGGACTCTGCCACCACACTGTGAGTGCCAAAACACTATTTGAACTTAACAGCAACAGGGAACATGAATACTGCACCTCACGCAAGAATGTTTCTTTTTTACTATCCTAAATCTCTCGCTTCATTCTGTGAAGCTTGTTCCTGCGACATGTTCCGAGTTGGATCCGCGAACCCTCAGAACTGCACACAAGTTGCTCATTTATACCAATGAACAACCAAAAATTGCTTTTTTATGCACAAAAATGTTACCCAAGAGTTAAAAGAAGCACTTATCTGTTCTGTGACAGAAATAAAGAGGGGGTGGTTTGATTTGATGTTAGGTGCCAAGAAATGCATCACATTCCTCAACAGGTGGCATCGGAACAAGTGAACATGTCTAAATCAAATCCTTATATCTCACTGGAATATCACTTTCAAGGTGATTGTGTCTTATATTAAATATGATGAGATATTCTAACCAGAAATCAGAGAAATATACTTTTAGATTATATTGTGCCGTATTGATTTTATTTTCATTTAAACACTATTGATTGATTCGTCTCCAAGATATTTTTATAGTTCACAAGTAGCAGATCAAGGTTGCTGTATCGAACAGGTTGGGAGTGAGAACGGGCTGCTTTTTTGGAATAACTGGCTGTTGGACAGGGTTATGTAACAACTGACCTCTGTGAAAGTAGTATGACAATATTTCAAGTGCTTATTTTTTGGAGCAAGAGTACAAAACCCAAACATATTCACTTTACAATAATGAAAAAAACAGTTGATACTGTAAGCTGAAACCAGAGTAAGTTTGATAAATGACGTAAATGATTTTAATCATCCTTTGACTATTTACTGATGGGACACTAAGTTTCAAATTCAGTGTAGCTTTTCAAAAAAAATCTACTAAATCTGAACATTAGTGCTTTTCCTCTAACAAGTAAAAAGAAACACACACACACACACACACTCCTCTCTCTCCTCCAGCACTCAAAAGTCTCCACCTCTCCCCTCGGCTGAAAAGAGTCTGGGAGTGGATGTGCCACAATTATCAGTGGCGTTGCCATGGGGACAGCAGAGTTGTGTGGGCTGGCTTCCTGTCTTGGCCTCTGGTTAAACAAACAAGTAAAGTCGCCAGACAAAGACGCTCGCTGGTCCTTACAGCCTCATTTACATCCTCAACTGCCTTCAGCACTTCTGCATTCGGCAAGTTCATCGGGCGCCGGCGTCGCCCTCCACCGTCTCTCCACCGCTGCCGCTATATCTAATAAATCAGGAGGGCATTGTGATGGTAAACCTGCTCCCGTCATACAGCTACACAACTTTTTTTACGACAAGCGTGTCCCTGTCTAAACAGACAGACAGCCGACAAGAGGCTGTTGACCCAGCAGTCTGCTTTATATAGGCGTCAGAGCCGCCGTACTGTCACCCGGGACACGAGCTGCTATGGGACGCTTCAGGTCAGAATGCACAGGTGCCCAAACAAGCCAACAGAGCTGCGGAGCTGCAGATTAACATCCAGTACACAAAGAGTTCAACACACGTTTTATGGTTTCAGTCGCTGCGAGTCGTTGTTTTCTTAAATAGTGAGTGAGCACAGAAACGCTTCTCTCCGCACGTGTTACTGAAAACCCATTAATGACAAACAGAAGACATATTCAAAGTTTTAACACAGGTTAATGATTAAGTGTTTTTAATGTTTTGTATTCAGTGATGCAAATGTTGTTTACTCAAGTACAAATGAAGTTTTTTGTCAGTTTTTTGCGACTTGTCTCAAAAGAGGAATGTGGCATTTATGCTCGATTCACTTTAACTGCAACATTCAGAAACATTTAGAAAATTTAGAAGACATTTATTCGTCCTCTTCATTGAAAAGTCTATGAAAATGCAAATATTGGGGAAACGCAATTTAACGACTGGATGAAAGGAACCTCGTACTTCACTGAAAAGTATATTCTTGGTGTATTTTCCGCATAACAGTTGTGCAAGTTGCATGTCAGACAGCTAGCACTCCAAAACTATATGGTAGCATCATTTTTCACTCTCAGCAGTACTCAGAAGTAATAACTACAATTACTTTAAATGAGTACTCAGTACTCATGGGTGGAAGGGATCCCATCTTCGATCTCTGTCTATGTTTTTATCTCAAGTGTCCACACAGACAGACAGACAAATAAATACCTGGCACAATGCTTGAGTTTGCTATGTGATGACACACACAAAGCCACAAACTGAAAACATTACTAGCTGATGTTGTTGCGGCTGGTCATTGTGCTTTACTGAAAAAGACTTGAAGCTAGTAATTTAGACCATAAACTCATACTCAGATGTACTGTCCTTTTCTCATAAGCTTATATACAATCACACTTACGGTTTAAACCAGTGGCATCGCCCCATTAGAAACAATGCAGGTTTAAGGCACTGTGTATGTTTTTGTAGTGGGTTACTCTTCAGCCACAACTAACTCCAACACCTGTAAACAAACTTCGATGTGTGAAATCAGTCAAATTTCTGTTTTGAATAAAGAGTTTGAATGATTCCTCCTTGTACGTAATGCAGGCTGTCATGCTGTCGCCCTGTGCTGTGTTGTGTTGTCTCAGGATGCTGGGGCTGGAAGAGCTGCCAGGCCCTCTGTGCCTGCTCGGGCCTGTAAAGGGGGGTCATTGTCTAACCATCGAAAGTAGAAAGTTGCTCTGAATGCTAAGCTGTATCTGAGCCTGGCTTCTGACACGAGCTGATAATCAGATTTACTCCCCTGAATCCGCCGGACTCCACAATGCGCCCCACTGTCGTCGTCCCCCGCTTCGCCTCTTGCCGGCCCCCTCGCCAGCATCCCCGACCCTTCATCCACCCACCCTCCTCCCCCGCAGCAAAGCTAATTACACCCCGCAGAAACACAAATCTCCATGATTTAAAAAGTCACTCTTTTTCAGGGGTTTAACCTTGTTAGGGCCTAAGCCTGGCTTTCTTGTGCATCAGCTCTGTGAAGAATTCTCTGTTCCTGCAGACACTGGGACATAGACACACTTCTGTCTTTGCTCGTAGTCGTCCGCCTGTCAGAGAGTTCACTCGGAGGCAGTGTAATTAAGTGTGTGTGTGTGTATTGCTGCTTATGTACGCTTGTGTGTGTATATGTGTGTGTGTGTTTAGAGGTGAGGGGGGGTGAAGGAGCACACGCAAGCCTGTCCTCTGCAGGCCATCTGGGACTCTGACTAACTAATAGACTTCCTACATTCATCGAGCAGCGCTACTTGTACATCTCAATCAGGGAGCTGTTGACCACAAACAGGCCCGTAATGACATTAGCCAGTTCTGGCTGTGTGAGGACAGCGTGTGGGTTGCCTGACGCCAGGAGGTCAGCCCGTTTCCTGGGGGCCTGCAGGGCCCCAGAGGAGCCCACACGCGTGTTCTGGGTGTCTACAGAAACCATAGTATTACCTACTGTCTCTGATGGAAGTGGCTTCCTCTGTGACATGTTCCAGTCATCCCTTTGTACGATAATGACACGTGCAGCAAAGAAATACATTTTGTCATTTTGACTATTTAACTTATCTTTGATCTTCAGCAGCCATTTTCTTGTGAGAGGATCCAATATCTGAACTTACGGACGTAATATAAGTTTTTGAAATAGCTCAGCTACTGATTGACTAATCTTTTAAGAATGGAGCCGATATTAGCCACATCAAACAATGTTAGGCCATATGTTGCTCGATAAGCGAAGATATGAAACTTTTCTTTTTGAAGACTATAATACAGAATGGGATCTTTTTTTCAGATTTTTTTTTAAACCAACATCAGCCTCAAAAATCAAGTCCCAGTACGCAGATGCTTCAAAGATTAACATTAGCTTTCACATTACTTTGAGTTTGTAGTGAACATGAAAAGATGATCAGACATCAGTGCTGTAATCATTCAAAGTGCAAAAACTAAAGTTAGCAAATAGCATTAAACGTAACATCTCCCTTATAAAGAATGATTCTAATTTATTACAACACGGTCTCGTTTTCATAGTTTTGTGCCATTATCTCTGTCAGGTATGACAGCACTGTAGTCACTAAAGTAATCCTGATTGCAGAGAAGAACTGTGTTCCCTTTCACTAGGGTTGCACAAGTTTTAGACACTTTATTATGATAAAAACAAATCATCAAAACAGTCATCAGCTTCACGGTGTATCGCTGCAACCGCTCACATAACTACAGTGAGTACAGACAGTTTACGTTGAAACTGGACGTCGGTATTGAATATTTTATTTTAGATTGTCAATTTTTGTTAAGTGTCAGAAGATGATTGCTTTTGAAAGCTGCACATGTCGTCACTGTGGCCATGTTTAATTAGAATTGGAGTGTGTTTAAAGGACACACAGCTTCGTCCTGCACTGTATGACTGCGTTCGCGTGTGTGGCTGCATTAACGGGGCTTTTGCATGTGTTGTAATGACCCAGACAGAAGTTAAACATTCGTGCCCGGACCTGCTCCTCAGAAGGTCACCGGTGTGATGACACCGGCCCGAGTCGATCCTCACAAAGCCTTCCTCATCCTCCTGACAGGCCTGAGCGGCAGGTAATGAGGAGGCCGTAGGGGAGGAAGAGGAGCGAGGAGGAGAAGGGCCCCCATCACCGGCTCTTGTTCTGCTCTTTCTACCTCACTTCTCCTTCTTTACATCACAAGAATGCAAATCTTTAAAGCCTCCAGATCTGAGGAGAGGGAATCAGTGGAGATGGTGCAGGGATTTAAACGCTGATCCTCCCTGTGTGAGTCACAGACAGCGACCCCACCTTCCTCCCCCACTTTCTCCCCCCTTTCTCCTTCCGTCTGAAGGTCTCCTGGTTCATCGTTTTGGTCGGACAGATGTTGTATCCGTGCATTTTTTTTCTTTAATTGTGAGTTAAACGAGTGAGGAGCTGAACTTTGTTTTACGTGACGCTTAAATCCAAGTCAAATAAAGCCCTGCTGCGTCTGTGGGCCATCTATTACAAATGTTTGCTCTCTAAAGGCCACTGAATGAGTCACTGGGCTGGTTTTCTCTGTTTGGTGTGCCTCAGACAGGCGTCCATCCCTCCACATTTCCAATATTGACCGTCCCGCCTGCTTTTATCTCGTGTGTCCCGACAGTGTACTCTGAGGAGGTTTATCACCCTTGAGATAATTTTCTCCCTCTTGTCTTTGAAAGACGAGGGAGGTTGTGGATGTAAGAACAGAAAGCCGGAGTGACTTTGTGTGCTGAGGAAGAGGAAGATGGTGTCGTCTCTTTAGTGAACACAAGGGGGCAGTGGTGGCACCATGCATCATTTGAATTCTCCACAAACCGTTCAGAAGGGCTCCTCAGTCGGGCTTTTATTTTGTGGTGGCAGGAGATACAGATGTTTTCCAGAGTGACTTTTATTTTGACATGTTATCTATCAGATATCTGGGAGGTCAGATATACATTTACTTTGAAAAATCATAGTTTAGTTTTTGTTTTGGATGTGGGTTTGTTTTGTAACCCATCAGTGTAAGGGAGGAAAATACAGTTAGAGTTTGGTTTTATATATAATTATTTGTTACTTTTTGGTTGACATTTTTTCAATTTAAAGGTTATTTTATATCAAAAACACATATCATATTTTTCTTTTGTTTTTTTTCTTTTAATTCTTTATTGATTTTTCTGTTGACTTTTTTTTTACTTCTATGGTTTTGTTGAGTTTTTATGTACATCGTCATCATTTGATTAATAAACCACTTGGTTTGTTTTACTTTCTTACTTTATTTTGAATAATTATTGTAATTTGACAAATTTGTTTAATTGTTTAATGATTTATTTTCTGTATATTCATGTTTTTTTCTTTATTTGATAATGTACATTTTGTATTGTATATTAAAACTTTTGTTTTATTATTAATGTATTATTTTATTGTATTTTATTGGCTTGGTTATTTTTTTATTGTGGGTTTGTTTTGACTTTTCTGCCTGTACTTAACAATTGTTTGAATTTTTCCAAATTTGTTAAACTGTAATTAAAATTTTATATTAATGTTTTTTTCCCCTTTATTTAATCATTTTTATTCGTTTGTTGTATTTTTATAATCTTTTGTATATATTATTATTTTGCTTCATTTAATTATCATTATAATTATTATGAATTATCATACATTTTTCAAAAATAATAAAGGATTTCTCTTTTTCTCGTCCTCCAGGCTCATGAACGTCCTCGTCATCGTCCTCTCTTGTGTCCCCGGTTCTTGTCTCACATGAAGGCTCGTCCTGAGGACCTCAGACCTCCTTGTTCCCTGAGCTCCAAGTCCAGACCACAGCCTCCGTCTCAGGGGAGGACAACCAACACACACACTCTCGCTGCCCTGAGGACACAGACGCTGGATGGTGAGGCTTATCAACACCACACCTGGTGCTTTCACGCCACCAGGAGGAGGCTGCTGCCTCCTTTGACTCCACAGCTCTGCTCATTAACAAGTTTTCTCGCCTTTTCTTCCTCTCCTGGAGCAGTGGAGGTGGAGGCCACCGGGCTCGTCGTTAGCTCTTAATCTCTCTCTGTGGTTGTGTTTGGTTAAGTGCAAATCTCCTCTCTGGCGAGGAAGTGCCCACAGCGCCGCCCTCCTGGTGGTCCTCTGGTGGGAGTGAAAGGCCCGGGGCTGGGTGACCTGCCGCTCCTTTCAGAGCCCGGCCTCTGATGTGAAGGCATCTCTCCCAGCACACACCTCAGCGCCACAGCAGGGCACTGCTTTCACCATGCCTGTGTGTGTGTGTGTGTGTGTGTGACTGTGTATGTGTGTGTGTGTGTGGCAGAGGAGGGGGGCATTTCTCAGCAGTGGGGTCTAATACTAATTATTCTACCATATGGTGGTCGGCTCCCTCACAATCGCCCTTAACCCTGCTCCCTGAAGAAACGTGCTGCGCCCGACGGCGTGGCTTTGCGCTCTGACACATGTCATTCATACGCACACACACACACACACACGCATGCACCAGCTCTTTTGCACTTGTGTATGTGTGTGTGTGCGTGTGTGTAACAGATGGGAATGGCAGGGCATTGTAAGAGGAGGCAGTGCAGAAATGTGCTCTCCAGTGCGTTCTCTTTATCCTCCTGTGCTGACTCCTCTCGGTGGCAGACCCCCAGGAAACAAGAGCAGATTGTTTCACACCCTCCCTCCCCCCCATCACACACACACACACACACACACACACTGAACACACTCCCTCTCAGTGGTCAACAAAAAATAGGAGGAGAGAGAAAAGAAGGGGAGTGCAAAGGGGGAAGAATGGAGAGGGCGAAAGGGAAATGGGCGGCTCTGGGTGGAGAATCTTAGAGGGATGAAAGGAAATGTTTAGAGGAAGGAAGGAGAGATAATGAGCGTGGAAGGACGAGAGAAGTGGATTTATGGAACAGTGCAACAAGTGCTTGAGAAATGAGTTTGGCTGTTTGCTCGCTGTAGTGCTGAAATAACTCAGTGGTCATTGTGGAAGTTATTTATCAAACAAAAATGCCCCAGAGTTGATTTATAGTTGAGTAATGGACATATTTATACATAAAAGCTACCTCTGCACAGGTCCACATACTGTATGCACCTTTGACATGTACCTGCTTGAACATCACAAGATTAATTTGTCCAGAAATCAGTTAAAAATTGGCCAATTATTAACATGAAATGGTCTTAAAAGCATGAAATGCATCTGATGCCTGTAGACACCCTGTGCACACAAGCAGTAGATTTCCATCCTACTGAAGAAACTGAATCTGCAAAATAACTAGTCACTAAAGTTGTGAAATAAATGTAGATGTAAGTTCAGTGATATTAGATGAAGGAGAGGAAGAGGAAAGTTAACTGGAATTTGGCCCAAGTTTATGTCAGAGGAAACCACCAATATGCTACAAAAAGTGGTCACAGCCCTCCTGAAAATATCTTTTTACCTGCCAAGTCAATTGAAAGTTCCCTTGACATTCACCAAATAATACGTTTTTGTGACACCTGTAACTGACACGATATTCTGCCATCTCCAGCCTTTATGAGAGATTTTGCACATGCGAGCTCTCCTGCCCTCAGGTCTGATCTCTATTGTGAATATTGAGTTTGGAAACAGGCAGCTGCTCCAGTGGGGAAAATTTCTCGCTGCCTTTGTTAGCGGGCCGACCCACTCAGCAGGAAATCAAATGTTTGCTCCAGGACAGAACAAAGTGGGAATGAACATGTCACAAGCAGACTTTTAGAAATGATCTACGACGTGTTGAGCATCTTTGTAGAACAGTGAATAAAATACTGTTGTTGTGTTTCTGTGTTTTATTTGAAGGTTTCTTCCATCCCAGTCCAGACAGAAGAAGAAATGTTGTGCAGGCTGACGGGGGTCCGATCACAGGAAGGCGGTCTGCTGTCGTTGTTCCCTGTCCTCCACTCCCTGCTGCTCCACCATCATCCACCATTAATCCCGCACCCCTCCATCAAACCACACCTCAGCCCAACTTAAAGGGAAAACAAAGCGAGCCGAACTCTGTACCAGCATCTCCCTCCAACCCTCAACATGCTCCAGAGGTAAAAGACGTTCCGGAGAGGGAGACACAACCTGTTGTGTTGTCCATCGCAGATGAGCCTGCTACACCGGAGCGTTCGCCGTCACTGACCTCCATGTTCTCACACGGGTCTCTCTCAGATTTTAGTCGTCCTCCTTCCAGCCTGTTTAGTCGAAGCACAGATCTCGCCAGTGGCAGGAGCAGCGTCCTCTCTGGTAAAACTTTAGCAATAGCTTTAGTCTCCTTCACATGTACTTAATGTTTAAAACTAGTGAAAGTCAACCCGATTGCCAGAAAAAATGTTGGCAGTGTACATTGAAACTTGTTGCGACTTCACGTTTCTTTAGGTTAGATTTAACTTAATGTTGTGACAAAAGCACTTAGTTGAATGAAGCTACTTTCTTATTTTCTCATGTTGTCTCACGGCAGACATCAGGGACTTGGACCCAGAGGGTAGACCTGGTCTTTCATCGCTCCAGCCCTCTGGAGAGATACAGTCACCGTTGGCTTCTTGCCCTCCAGCAGGATCCAACCCTCGCCCACCATCCACAAACACCACGACCCACCCTGTACTCCGTGAACCACCGCTTGGCCAAACCAAACCTCTCTCACCACGCCCAACATCAGACGTCCCTCCTCAGACAGATATCACTCAGAGCAGACGTGAAAGCCCAAAAACAACAGAGAATCTCCACAAAGTTGCATCTCTAGATCCTGGTCTTAACCCATCCTCTGACTCCGATCGTGGCCCCATCACCCTGGCATTCCCCTCTGCTACTTGGTCCTCCTGCCCAAGTCCACAGAGGACCACTCCCCGCTCAGGGTCAGGACCAAAGCTGACCCCTTCAGCGTCAGTGACTCGGCTGGAGTCTCATCGTTGGCCTGTCTTGCCTCCCATCTCCCCTGTCAGAGGTGAGAAATGATCTCTGCAGGCCACATATGGGCTGTTCACAGCCTCCTCCTTGCCCGGCACTGCGCTCCTGTCTACGTTCTTATGAGCCCAATTGTCCTGAACATGGCTGGACATCCACTCGTAGACAAAGGGACACAGAGAATTCAAAGCCTGCCTCCATAGTGAGACGTTCTGATGCTCCTGCCCCCATCGACGCATTGTCAAAGCATTGCTGTCAGCCTGTTTTCCCCATCGACCCCCTCCTCATAATAAATAACGCAGAAAGCTTTTCTTTTTCCTCTAAATCAGCAATAGAAAGGAGGGCTTTTGATGAAAAGCTGGTACCGTTTGATTCCCCGCTCAAAGGCGTGAGGCCCCAACAATAGAAGTCGGGGTGCCTACCTCGTGTGCCGTGCCTCTCAGCCTCGGCTCCCCCGTGCCTCGGCTATTCTGAGAGGGAGACGTGTAGCCGATGGTCATAAATCCACACTGACCACCGCTCGCTGACGGCAGAACACTGAGCAGGGCCGCCACAATAGAATACCTCTGCGGCTTTCCTGTGGCCGCTAATTTACCGTTCCCAATGGGGATAAAGGACAGGGCCACTGACATCTGACTTCTCCAGGAACTTTATGAAAGAAAGCAAACAATGTGGAAATTGTGTAGGGATTTTCTCTTTTCTGTCAGAGACATCTACTGTTCTCTGTGTGGTGCTGTGTACTGCGGGGGGGCCCATGCTGTATCGGAGCACGCTGTTCTGTTCACAGCAGACACAGAGCGAGTGTCACTGGTTCATTTATTTCCCTGCAGATGGAGGCGATTCAAGCTCAATGTGGCCTCAATGTGGCAGCATGTAAAGCTTAAAAGGATAAATCTGGTTTATTACCACTTGGGTTTGTTTTCATAGTTCTGGCCGTCATCAACATTATTAGAATCTCAGAGCGAGTCTGACAGGGAGAGCAACGCAGTAAGATTGGAAAGGTTGTAAACAAGCTTGTCTGACCGTTCGTATAAGGCTGTTATTAGTCGACCATTTCAGTCTTTCAAAATCTCTACAGGAAATGACAACAATCTCCAAGCTAGCAACCTCGAGCCTGAAAACTGAATGTTACCTTCACCTGGTGGCTACGGTACAAATGTAAACAAACCAGCACTCGTTACCTTTTTGTTTTGCAGGGATTTAGTCTCCCTATCTTCAAAACAAGTTCCTCCCAATGCTATTTTGCAGGTGCACCATCGCTGCATATTGGGTTTAGTGCCACCAAAGACAATTGTGATTGGTTCAAAGAAATACAAACAAGCCAGAGTGATTTTTCCCTCCTATAACAGAATGATAGCAGGTTTAGACACAGACCTTTCTTCAGTGTTAGCTGTGGCACAGTGCTGTGGTCTTGCTATAGTTTAGCCAGATCATATAAATCATTTCATTTGGACATGAAACCAAAAGTGAGAATGTCTGAAATGTTGGTAATAATCTTGCAGTACACAAAAGTGTTTCCATCAAAACAAAAAGTACAGGAAGACAACGTGGAGCCATCAGAAGAATGCGTGTTATCTGGCAAAAAGGTCTATCATGGTCCAATCACTGTTTTTGTGTCTGATAGACATTCAAACTTACAGATCTACAACTCAAACCAACCTCAATTGTAGTTCATGTCTATATTTGATTGAAAATGCTCATTTGAGAGACAATCAAAAACGACAGTGAACATTATCCGGAGGTGGTCTGCATCAGCATCATGGCATCAATACAAATCTGCATTATCATCGTGATGTTTTGTCTTGATGCAGCAGTTTTGGCTCCGGAGACAGTAAAGTAACCTTAAACCTTAAAATCCTGTGTGGTAAATGGCTGCAGAGGCTGATGTGAGTCTCCTCACCCCACTCAGCCCTTTTTGACCCAATCATGATTATTTCAGATCCCCTACACTGCACAGAGTGACCCTGAGCTGACCTGTTTTGAGCAACATCTCCAGAATGAAACTGTCCTCCACAATGAAGCGGGGCACTGTCCCGGCCCGGCCCGGCCTCTCCACTCGGTGCCTTTTACCCCGACACTGTGACCAGGAAAAGAGGGCCACAGGCACACAGAGGAGGCCTTGTCTGCCTCTAACTCTGTCATATCAAACTCCCTGACCCCCCAGAGTCACCCTTAACCTCCCCGAAAAACTCACCCTGACTCAGTACAGCCCCAATCTGCTGGGAATGACAGCTGAGTTGACAGCAGCAACATGCTTTGAAGTGTCAAGTCAAGTCCTTCCATTGTCCGTCTGAGTAGAGCGCCGAGCCGCTCAAGTGCACAATAGTGCAGCGGTGTGTGCGTGTCGTTGTTCGCGTACTTGACAGCGTGAGGGTGGCTTCATGTGTACATTTATACTCGTCCATGTGGGCAGAGGCGAAGGAGCTGAGTTTGCCTTTTTCCTTTTTAGAGCCTCTGTATATATTATCCTTTTGTCCGGACCAAGCTGCTCTGCATCTCTAATGTGAGAAAAGCCGCGACAAGCCTCTTTCAGGGCGACGACAAAACACACCACCCAGTGAAACAGTTTCTCTCCCTAATCCTCAGATTTCTGAACCAGGCAGAGTGAAACAGTTTTGTTTTGACGGTCCGAGAGGAGATAAGTAATTAGTGGTTATCTGGACAGAGGTTTTTGGTAATTTGAGCACAGGTGAGACTACTTTCGCCCTGAAGTCTGACTGTAACGCCGTGCTCTCTAACCTTCATATCTGGCCTGAGGGCCTTCACTCATGGAGGTCCTGGGTTTGTGTTGTTAGTTGTCCACTTGTCAGAGTGTAAAACCTGGAAGGGACAGGCTTTACTTAAGCCCACTACAACATCCAGCTGAGATTTATAGTCTGATAGCTGCATCTGAGAACGTCCTCCAGGAGCTATTCCTCTGGCTTTTGGCTCTCTCTGGTGTTCTTTGTTTATTTACATCTCATTACTTATCAATCCGGTCTACACACCTGAGATTTACTGAGATCCCAACAAGTGATAGATTGTGATTTAATGCCACTTAATTGTTTAATGACATTTAATTTAATGGTTATCAGAGTTTTTGCTCTAAATGAACAGCAAGAAAATGTCCTCTTTACACTTGTACACTTCTGTGTAGTTGATAAAAAGAAATCTGCTTTGATTTCTTGTTAAGAATTACTGTAGATGAGAAGGTTGATGCTGCTATCATATCTGTCCATTAGCCTGATATGAAGCTAAAGCAAGTTGAAACAGCTAACTGAGAATAATCCAAAGTTAGAAATGTGTCTATTAGTGCTTCTAAGGGTAATTAATTTACACATTGTTTGTTTTATTTGTGAAAAATCAGTCTAGAAAGCATGATGGTGAGCTAAATATCTCCTGGCTTCATAGTTTTGCTAATGGACAAAGAGTGTTATCAATCTTCTCATTTAACTTTCAGGAGGAAACTTTCAGCAAAGTCAATTTCTCAAAATGTCAAACTATTTAAAAGTTGTCTGGAATATCACTATAATAAGATTTCCCGCCTTGTTTATTTTCAGCTCTAGATGAAGACTAAATATCTTATCTATTAAAATCAAGATCACGCAACCTAAAACAACTAAAACCATTAATCTTCAGTAAGAAATTAGAATATATCACCTCAAAAGAAGGTAATTATATTACTTTCCTGCATTGTGCTCATTAAGTTCTCCCTGTTGTTTTTATTATTATGCATACACCTCTTTGTTGTTTCCTATTATTTTCTAATGAAACAACCCACTGTGCCCACGTGTGTCATTAAAGCTACATTTAATCCTCATCATCATCATTGTTTATCATCATAACATAATACACCCACTCTGTGCTGCTGCAGGACGCTGTGGCACTGCAGCATCTCGCTCGTCTGAGCTCAGCTGCAGTCAGTCTCATGTGTTTGATGAGCTGGAGGCCATCGCCCCTCGCTCCACTTCCTGTCCGTCTCTGGACGAGGCTGCAGACTCATCCGGGTGCCCCTCACCTGATACAGGTAGACACACACACACACACACACACACACACAACCATTATTGATTAATCTGTAATTTTCAGCAATCAACCAAATACCTGTAAAGCTTATGACATCCCATCAGCCTCTGCTCTGTTAGTAGTTTATTCTAGCCATAATTAGCTAACATTAGCATGCTCATACACTACAATACAAAAGTAAAGGTGGGAAACAACATGCTAGCTGAACATATGCACGTTGGTATTGACAGCATGTTAGCATGCTAACCTTAGCATGCTGCTGAAAGCACATTATATCAAGGTTTGGAAAGTTATCTCATGCCTTTGTTGTCGTTGCTCTTCCAGTAAATTCTGACAAAAAACAAAACAATGATGGGATTGATTGTAATAATCGGCAGCATTGTGCTGTACATAATGTTTTCCTGTTTATTTGTTTGTTGCTGTTTCCATCTCTATGTGCCTCCCAGTAATGTCTCAATTAGACGTGCTCTCCTTCCTCTGTGACTTTGTTACAGACAGTGACGGGCTTATCTGAGCACTCACTGTGTCAGGTCTTTGCATCAGCCCATGTTGGCCAACAAAAGCAGGGTAAATGTGATGTGTCTGTCTGCATGCCTGTGCTAAATAGCATGTGTGTGTGTCCTGGAGGTGGTTGAGTGAGCTGCCGGGAGACACATTAGCCAATGAAGACTTCCTCCACCTCCCTCATAGCCCTCTAATCCCTGACAAGGTGTTTAACCTGCTCGCTTGACCCAGACCCCCATCTGACCCTGGCGACCTTTGCCCCGAGGATGTGGAAGGATCAGGGCAGCCGCTGCCATGGCAGCCACAGCGTGATAAAATCAACTCAATGCCCTGCCAAATGTGAGCTAATGCTCCACGCTGATTTTTATCAGACTGACATGAAGCACAATCCACATCTGTTGAGAATGTGGCTGATTTAAAGCTTCACTGAGCAGGATTTTAGTAAAAATACAGATATCTTATCAGCCTTCATCACCAAGAAGAATATTTCATCTTTAGATATGTGGGGACACTGTAATGACTGAATAGACGAATGGTTAAAATAAAACATGTTTGTCTCTAGAAACAATTCTTCTTGACTAGTTGACATAAGGCAGTTTTGTTTGACCCAGTCTGAAACAGGTAAAAAATCTCGAAGTAGAAAATCTACTCAAACGCAACAGTCAGGCAAGTATTTTTCTAAAAACAACAACCCCGAGTGACGAAAGAGACTCAGTCAGACACAATCTGAAATTGGTTATTTGGACCCGTTCTAAAATGTTCCCCCTTTAATAAGCAGTTATGGTTGAGACAAGCAGCAGTATATGACGTTCTCTTGTGCCTTTCACAGTTGTGTGAGTCAACCCATTTTTACAACACATAAAGTTCTGTCGTCCACAGCAGCAGGATCAAAACTCTCTTTCTTTTGAGTTTGTTTAACATGAAGCAATCATAATTGTTTAATACTTACACCGAGGCCACACTTGAGTTGCTAAAAACTAAACTAGAGACTTAAAATTAAATAGGGGCACGCTTTAGTTTTTGACCTAGATGCTTATCACGAACTGCCACATCATCCGTCATCCTCTACATGAGGCTCTACATGAGCTGTATAAAGTTTACTGATGTTGAATAAATTAGTATTTTTTTGCTTTCCTCTCAAACTTCATCGTGCCACAGTGCATTTAGATTAGAAGTGTGTTCGCGCTCTTCTGTCCGTCTGACCCCGGGTGGGTGGTAACCAGTGTGTCCAACACCTTAATCACAAGCTTAGTCATTTGTTATCTGCCACTGTGTTTGCTGAATGTCTTTCAATCTTGCGGCTACTTTTAAGTAATTACGCACTAAGAAGCAGCCTAACTGAAAGTGTGTCCCGTCACATTACGTTACACCCTCGGTTAACCCTGGGATTTCCTCTCAACGACTCCTTAATTTATCAGCAGAGGCAACAGTGCCTTTTTCTCACCTGAGGGATTACTTTACCAGCGTCAGCACACCTACGTGAGTGACTTCCCAACTGAAAACACTTCGCAGGAAAGTGTGTGTGTGTGTTTGTGTGTGTGTGTGTGTGTGTGTGTGTGTGTGTGTGTGTGTGTGTGTGTGTAGTGGGGTACCTTCAACAGAGCGTGTTGTGTGAAATCCCCTCGGAGTGGAATGGCAGCTCCACACCCAGCCAGCGTGGGCTGGGGATTTGCATGGGCCCCGAGCCACACTGTCATTGATCCGGTTTTAATTGGGTGTGACGATGAGAACTTTGGATCCTGAAGGGGGAGGAGGGGAGTGTGTGAGGATGATGTACAGTATGTGATCATCTTGGAGGATTTGCATTGTAAAGATGATTGTATTTTTGATAGTTGTTTCTGTTACTATATTTTCTTGAGTGTGGGTTTGAATTGGACATATTTAATCCTTACAATCTTTATGACCGTGCTAGCAGAACAGCTCTAGAGAGGACGATAATTGAGTTTCAGTTAACATATTTTTATGTACATTTTGAAATATTGAAGCATTAGACATGGTTGGTGGAAGAATGCTTACCTCACATGACCTGAACAGCTGTGTCGACTTCAAGAGGAGAAGAAGAAGAAGAAGAAGAAGAAGAAGAAGAAGAAGAAGAAGAAGAAGAAGAAGTGATATTCAGAATTCATGAATTCGAACATTCCCCTTTAGACGGCAGCTGGTTTTGTTTCTGGTTCATGGTCCTCAGAGGCCGTCCACACCAAGAACGATACCTGTAACAAAAACTATAAATAGATCAGTCAGTCAGAATACACCTGAAGTTACAGGACCATCACACAGACATCTTCCTACAAAATAATCATGCAAGACTGCTTATAATAGAAGTTTCCAACTGTAGCTGAAAGGACTGGGAAACAGTTGAGCTAGCATTTGGTTCTGGTTTGTACGTTCAGACCTTCACCTTCTATCACGAGCTCTGGTTAGTGACTGAAACGAGTTCACCCTGTCAGTTATCACAGATCCTCATTAGAGATCGGGTCAGGAGCCTGGACATCTGAAGGCAGCACACATTTACATCTAAAGGAGCAAATGTAGGTGGTTCTGAGCGTCTGATCCGGGTCCTGCTGGATTGCCAGGCATGTCCAACTGGTACGGGTAGACCCAGAATGCTCTGGATCCCAAGGGGGAACCTGGAGAACGTTGCCAGGGAAGGATACACCCGGAGGACCTTGCTGAACTTGCTGCCACTGCACACAACCTCCAAATCGGTGTCAGTCTATTTTATAACTGAATATGAGATGAAACAACATGTTTGCCTCCTCATCGTTAGCAGCTGCGTTGCAGACCGATCGGTGGTCTGTTCAGTTACCCGAATGATTCACCTATAGAAAAGAAAACCTGTTTTAGTTATAATCTGTTTGCATCAGCGCGGCAGGATATTTTCCCAGTGATTCAGACTTTGATGTTGTCCTCCCATGCAGCGCTCTCTTCTGGCCTGGCAGCGCTGACGGTGGGCTGCGACTCAGGAAATCTGGGATCCCTGTCCCGGGTCCAGCTGCTCCTCCTAGACCGACTGGAGCCGGAGAACCTGCCGAGTCCCTTCGGTGTGGAGGAGGAGCAGGATTGGGATCTGAGGGAGCACTATGATCCAGAACTGGAAGGTAAAGCTCTTCATGAGAAAGGTGCAAACAGATGTATAGGGAGAAATATGAAGAAAACACAGGGGCTGAACAATATCATCGACATCTCATGTTCATTTCATAACTTACATGGTGAAACTTCTGCATACAGAACTACTACTATATGTAATACCATAAATTTAAAGATTGAACTCATGGGAGGAGAGTTAAGTCTGTGGTAATGTGAAGGAAAGCAACATACACACAGATTAATACCAGGATTAGATATAATCCAACAAAAACATCCAGATACATCTGATACAAGTGGCTTGTTAATGCCGGCTGGAAACTGAGCCAAAAGGGGAAGTTCACACTTGAAAGATAAACCCTGAGTCAGCATCAAGTTCAATTAACTATAAAGCTTTTGAAACTTGTTTATTCAGTCAACAAGCATCCAAACGGTCTGCGGTTTGTTTGTGATCAATTGAAAATCACCTGAAATCGCCATTATTTGTTATATATTGAAGAAGTGCACTGACAAGCAATCTCAGTTAACTGATCGTAAACCTCCTGCTGTGACAAATCTCTCTGACAGTTTGCATGACATTGTGTGATAAGCAGAAACCGCCACTTTAATAACAGGGAGCAATCAGACAGGTGTGTGTGTGTGTGTGCATGTGTGAGTGTGAGTGAGTGTGTGTGGAGAGGAGAAAACACACATGACCTGACAGAGGAAAAAAAACACGACACCGTCGGCTCTTTTTTTTTTTTTTTTCTTTTGCCGTCCTTGAGAGTAAGCGATGCCTTTATGGCGTCAAGCAGCTTCTCTTTTAACGAGCCGTGTTGCCGCCTCTCATCTGCTCCCAGGCATGCCGCTGCGAGCTCTTAACTGCTTTTCCCCGAAAGGTGTGGCAGCTCACAGGGGAGGTTTATAGTGATATCAGGATGTGCCATATTAATAAAGATCAAACCGCTAGAGTGGATCATTAACCGGGAAAGTCCAGCTAAGATATCAGGAGACACTTAGAAACAAGCGCTGCACACATAACAATGGATAAGGAACCGAGAGGAGCGTGTGCGGCACAGTCATTCAGTCTAGCGTCTGTTGTTCGGAGTGTGATAACACATCGGAGAGAGAGATAAACACTGCAGACGTTTAAAGGTTCAGTGCAACCAAATTACGAAAGGGAAAATCTTTAGCGGTATGAAGTCATGCGGGTGGTTTATACGTTTGTTTGTTCAGGTTTTGAGAAATTCGTCTCAACTAGATTTTTTCAGTGGTGGAATGTAAACTAAGGTATATTTACTCAAGTCCAATGCATCTACTTTGCTACATCTCTGCAGATGTCGTATTAACTCAAAAACATCTGATACAACAGTAAAATACTGACTACTTTTCATATTTATAATTAAATGTTGTGATTACGCTGGTTTCAGGTTTTAAATGCGGGACCTTCACAGTGTGATCATTCAAACTTTTGTCGTAAAACTTGGTCGGATGACACATTTTACAGACTCTACCATTACTTTTGAACACCCGCAGATGTTACTGTGAACATTTTCAACTGAGGAGATGATTCTTCAGATGTGTTATGAGCACTGACATTCCTTTGACTTCTGTGCAGATTTCTCAAAACCTGGACAAATATAACCAAATCTATCTGCAAGATTTCATCAGCGACAGACCAACTAAAATAAGACAACCACTGTGGTTTTGTGCTTCTCCATCTATGCCACTGATGTTTACAACAAGAGAAATTCTGTCTGAGTTTGCTGGAAGCTTGTCTCTCCTCTCTCTGTGTCTCCAGAACAATGTTTGCACCTGGCACACTTCTGTAGACAGGTGCTCCTCCAGGGTTTTGTTGCTCCATTTTTTGCCATTGTTTGCTCAGAGATTAAGAGCCATAATTGGAACTAATACGCGATGCATTACTCATATCTGAGCACACACACTCAAGCACAAAAGACAAGTGCATGTAAGTGTGCGCAGGAGGCTGCCACTTATGTACACACATGCACGGGGCGCCTGCCTGCAAACACACAATTGCTTCCTTTAGCTTGACGCTGCGTCCTCTGGGCGTTTTTTTTATTTTTATTTTTCAGGTGTTTTGAGGCCCCTCACAGCTGGCAGCATCTCTGAAAGGTGTGACTCTCCGGGGAATGTCCAAGAAAACAAATCGGTGAGTGCCGCTGCCTCTTGTGATCCGCCTTTCACTCTCTACCCCCCTCCTCCGTTCATCTATCAGATTTCCCCCAAAAGCAGGACTGCGCCTTGTCGTGAGCAAACACAAGACCTTCAGGAATCAACTCCGGTCAGACAATAAGGCCAAACCTGGCACACACAAGTCTCCCTCCCACACAAAGACCCTCTCTTACAAACTTGAACTGGCATGTATTTATAACTGTCTTTCCAGTAAGACGAGCCAAATTGTTGTTGATAATTGAGACACAATATAACAGAGGGCACGCGGCGTGCAGCAGGTGTGTGGTTAATCAGTCACGGGCTGCAGGAGGGGGGAGGCCTGACTGTATGGCTTTTACACCAGCTCACTGCTCTGTCGCAGGGGGGCACGCTCGGCTAAACGCCCGACACTGTGGGATTCTTTTGGAAGATGCACCACCACTAGGATCAGACAGGGGTTGCGGGGTGAGGGGTCAGGGGGGTAAACAGGGCCTGTGCATGCTGGGCTGCAGTGGAATGGACGCAGGTGCTCCACGTGATCTACGATTAATCTCCCCCTTTATGACGGATGAGAGAGAGCCCCTGAAAAGCATGAATGAGACTCATAAGCCCCCTGCAATTATGCCAAACCACAATGACGAGCTGGAGTGGTTCGAGCTGGATTCATGCCGCCATTTGCATAATGTTCCTCACTGAACCAAGTGTCCACACACTGGATTATTTATAAAGAGGAGAAACTGATAAACCTATGGTATGTTTTGAGTCGGGGAGTGGGAGGAGCTGCCGGCTCTGGTTCTCGGGGCATTAGAGGCATTTTTAAATCACTCCTGTTTGGAAGCTTTGTTTACATGAGATCTTCTCAGTCATGCAAAATAGAAACCCTGGAGTTTTAAAGGAATAGTTTGACATTTTAGCTGACATTCCTAAAGTCTTTTCATCATTTTGAGTAACCAGCAAACACTCCAGGAAGTCACTGCTCCCAGCCAAGAAAATGTCCGACACCATCTTAGCTAAATTCTTTATTCATAATGCTAAATTTATCAAAACCCCACCCATCCTCACATGTTATTATGCTTCTACAGTAATGGTGACTTGTCTCCTTCTTGACTACTTGCCCAGATTCATGTATACAGAACATAAACACGGCTTTTGATTCCAGAAGTTGGCATGTGTAGACTTTGCACATTACAATGTGGGCGATCTGTCGCTAAAGTTTCATCCTGTCTTCTGTTTCCTTGCAGGATCAATCTGAAGGAGGTTCTGTTTCACCGTCCTCTTGGATCATAGACCCGAGTCCATCACATGACATGTTGAGATCGGCCTCTCCTCCTGGTACTGTATCCCTTACATCTACTCTGACAATGATTATTTTCTTGATCTGTGTGTGCTGTTATGTCATATCACCTCTTTATTAAAACAGGCACTCTTGCTTAAGAGCCTATAACAACAATACTTAATCAATACGAGAGCCTGTCTTCAACCATTAGCGTCTGATCCGGTAAAAGCCCACTCAGTCCCTGTCAGCTCTGGTTTATTAGGAGCCATTGTCTCCTCACTGTCAGCGCTGTGTTTAGCGCTCCCTTGCCTCCGGTACACTTAAGCCCGATAATCCTCAGTAGGGGCCAGCTGGCTCCAAGTATCACCTTCACCTGTGTGGCTGGCTTGTGTACATTCATGAGTGATGGTTCAGAGGCAGCACTTACTGTACGAGACCACAAACACTGGAAGGAAAGACAGGAAAAAGGTCAGGAGTGCTGTCACCACATGGAAGTGGAGAGACACCCTCGAGCTAATAGCGGACTCCCGTCATCGGCAGACTGCGATCACACTTTCCTCACCTATCAGTCATTGTTCTCTGACCTTAATGGTCCACGGTTTGCTGTATTCCCAATGTCAAAATGCATCCATCATATCAGAGATTGATGTGTCTGAGGGCCGAGCTGCAGCTCACCGTTTAGACCAAAGGTACAGTGATGTGTCTTCTAATCCAACATGGTTGACGTCAAGTACTAAGGCTGCGTGGCTTAAAAAACACTGAGGCGTTTACTCCTTTAACACCGCACAAAAAAACCCATCAGCACCCGCTAACATTGTCTTCAATACAAATGTATAATCAGCATTCGCACGTCAAATGATCCTGCGATCAGCTCCAGCTAATGAAAACACAACACAGAGGGGGAATATGTCATTTTTTAACCCCTTTCAGGCTCATTTATACTGATATTAGATTATCACTACTTGTGCACGTTTGCAAATTTGACTGATTCTACTGTTTGAGAGAAAATACCAAGGCAGTTGAAGGAAACGTTACTGAGTTGCACGATGGGAAATGTAGGATCTTGCTTTTACAATAAAGTTAGTGCGTATATATTATTTAATGTGAGTAAACCTTCTAGAAATAGGTCATTGCCCCTGTTCACATTGCCAGGAGACAATTTTGCCTTTCGGTTGTATTTTGCTTTTGTCATGATCTTAGTCACAGACACACCAGCAAAACAGGGAACAGCATTTAGCAGCAGATCATATCACCTCATCAGGGTTCGAGTTACATCACAGCGGTCTTTAATATTTCAGGACCAAAAGCAAACTGCTGTCGGGACACCCAGAACTTTCTGAGCTGTGTTTTTCTGTCTTACTTCAATCTGTCCCAAAACCTTGACTCTACTCTGCAAACTGTTGCAGGACCGAGTGATTTAGTAGGAGAATGATTGATTTATTAGCTTGTTAAATGTTTACGATGTACGGCTATTGTCGTAACATACAATGGCTGAATTCCCCTCAGCTTATAAATGCAGGTTGTTTATTTCATTGCAGATTTTAAAACCAGTCTTAAACTGTTTAACTGCCCTGTAAAAATTAAACAAACTCAGGGAACAAGATGTCACCCAGAGGATTCTGGTGATGGCTTGTGTGCTTTGACCTCTCAGAAGCCAAATGCATGGTCACACTCTGGGGGAAGAGGAGGGAGTAAGGGGGTCATCAGCAGGGCGTGGAGAGGTCACGCCTGAGGTCACACAGTGACTTAAAGATGCCCAGTGTGTGGCATGTCTTTGTGTGGATAGGTGAGATTCGGTTACCCTGGAGGTGAGAGCAGTTCAGCCTTTGAATGGGGCACTAAAGTAATGGAGGGAGTGACCCCATTACGACTCAATGTATATGAGTCGGTGGAGAAAATGGGTTTGTGACACCAAGTTCACACGACTAACTGCTATTTTACATTTAGATTTAGGGAGGATGGGTTGAAAATGCATTTGGTTTGTGCTGTTTTGTGGGAATTGTGAGTATTTATCAGAAAAAAAATGTGCATTTAAATCTGCTCCGTTAGCTGTTAGCTCTGTTGGTTTTGTTAGTTCCATTAGCTGCTAGCTCCTTTAGCCAAACACCACACAGGATTCTGCTGCCTACAGACAGCTATCAGCTAACTACCTTTCCTCCCGCTAATTTCAACACAAAATTGGTGTTCACAGTGTAGCACTATCAGGAAAAACAGGGGTTGTATCAAATGTCTTTCATTCTTCCAGAATTTAACATGTCATATTTTGGGTAGGCTAGGTCTCGCTGTAATTGTCAGCCAGTGATGCTAACTACAGTAACAGCCATTTGCTAAGTGATAGCATCTCAGGGAACATCTGTATTTCTTCCAGATACACTGTCTATCGGGCATCATGATGAGGGTAATCTCGAGCCCTCAGATCAAATGCGTCATGTTAAACAGGTCTCTTAGTGACAAACCAACAAAGAAATATCCCCCGACTCTGCAGTTGCTCATAGCTCTACGCAGATTTGAGTGTTTTTCAGCTCTTTGTTTTGTTTTATGGCTCTCATCAACTCGTTTCGAGCACTTTCCAGCGACAAAGCTCTGACCCACTGTACGCAGGCCTACTGGCAGACATAGTTAGCAACTAGCTGTTCACTTTAGTGCAGCAAGCTGCTATAAAACCAGATGTATTTTGATAAATATTTATAAAAAACGATTCTGGTACATTCATCCATTCTTGGACAAAGTGAAACTTAAGGTTCTCCTGAATCAAATGATGTATGACAACTGATGCTGACTGCTGCTAAAGGGTGAGAGAAACTAAATAAATACAGGAGAGTCGGGCGCCCCAAATGTTCCAGGTTTTCAAGGATTAATAGGACCCCATTAGCTTCCACAGATTGGTTGCCTGTCAACTTAACACTTTCATATTCCAACAACACAAAATACAAATTAAAAGTATACATAAAACAACAACACGCAACAGAAGCGAAAACAGAAGCTGTCAGAAACACACTGCTCCAAAAAAACACACAAAAAAACAACCCAAAACAGATCAAAATAAATGATATAAATGATAGATTATTCCATATTTCTTGAATTGCTTTATTGAAAGAGACTTTGTTTTTGCCATATACAATGGTTTAGCAATCCTGCGATTAATCTGAAGCCAGAAATTAGCTGCGATAAGATTCTCTGCTCCCCAGTGAGGCTCATGATAAGACCTCTGTCCGGATTTGCTCATCAGGAATTCATAGGTAGGATTATCCCTCCCCTCATAATTGTTTCATGACTGTTTCCCTTGCTGCCCCGGTCACTCTGCGCTCACTCCAGTGTTTAGCATTCAGCTGCTACTAAAGATGTTAGCGTCCAAATGAATGTAGTGATGTGCAGGGGCCACAAAGAGCACTAATCTGAACTGACCCTGGTGGTTTGTTCCAGGAAGCTGAGGAAGCTACGGGACAGATTAAGCTCCAGAAAGACAGAGATGGTGCAAGTAAAGATTAGTCGTGTACTAAGCGAGGATCGTTTCCCCCCAGAGGACCACACACTGACAGTGTAGCCATGTCACCATTGTCTCTAAGCCACCGCTGCTGTGGACTCATTGGCTATTGTCTCCGAAATCCTCCAGCGTTTCCCCAAAAACCTGGACTCGAGCCCTTTGATTGGCACTTGTCAGAGCTGATAGAGAGCGGTGACATGTTGGGAAAGGCTTCGATAAAGGAGCCCTGAAAGGCAAATCCCCTCCCCATGAATAATAAATTGGCGAGGATTTTCCTTTTTACTCCACCCCGCTCCTATTCTGCCCATTCTTTCAGGAGATAGAGGAGTGCAGGCTCTGGGTGGCATCAGTGAATAGCCTCGGCGCGCTGATTGTCTCGCTGATGCTCATCCCTTTCTCAAACATGCAGAGAAAGAGATACAAGTCCAACCTTCTTGCCTCTGCCTGGTGCGCTGGATGGTAAAGGCCAGGCAGTGTGTGTTGGAGAGAGTGTGGGCGGTGTGTGTGTGTGTGTGTGTGTGTGTGTTTATTGTCTCCGGCGGCCTTTTCGGAATCGGCGAGGGGATTTGACTCGGCCGCTCGCAGCCAAATCCAGCTATCTGCTGCATTCAGATGCTGCGGTTGGTATGGTAACCTGCTCTGTGTGTTTTAGATGGGCTCTTGTTTCCAGCTTGAACTGACCAGTAATCACTGCGGTGCATTCATGGATTAGACCACGGCGGAGGTTCGGATAGGAGGGTTTAAAAAGAAGGAAACCAAATCCTGAATAATTTGTTTTTCACCCTCTGCTTTAAAGATTGTACTTTACTGATGCTGTGTGGACGAATAGAATTAAACCAGTTAAAGATAAAATATGGAACATTTCCACTTTAAAATGTCCCAAAAAGACTTAAATTGTGTACTTAGATTATCTCAGATGTTTCCTACAGTGAAATTCATAATTTGATCATCATTGGGGTAATTTTTTCAAGTAAAAATGCCAAATATTTGATAAAACGGCCTCTTAAATGCAAGGATATGTTGCTTTTTTCTGTTTAAAAGCCCATTTTCTAGGATTTTGTGGCATCTATCGACAAGGATGAAGGTTGAAAACTACTGAACACTTAAAAACAGGAACAATATGAAACGCAGTCTCTAGAGTCGGTTTAGGTCGGCTGTTCTGGTCTACCTACTTCAGCTAAATACAGTTAGGCAGTGTAAGTACTTTGAATGCTAATACGTCTATAATGCACAAGATGATAATAATGTAGCAAAAAAAAAACATTTTCATTTGGTCTTGAGCTGTAATCTCTGGATCCATTCCTTTATTCAGATCCACACCAATAGTTAATGGGGTTTATTCTGGGCCGAGACCAATTCTCTCTCCAGGTTTCATGTAAATTCGTTCAGTTTTTTTTGTTTAATCCTGCTGACAACCCAACAAACAAGGTGAGAACATAACCTCCTTGGCCGAGGTAATAAACTCACAAAATTGTCAAGACAGGAAATATTGTTACACCTGTTTTCTTTATAAAACAGAAAAATACCATCATGCACCTTCTGAATTTAAGTTCCTCTCATTATAGAACTAAGATGAGCTTAATTGTCTTGTTAACTTATCAGACAAAAACTGTCTTGGTGTGTCTTTCCACGATCACCTCTTTGGTCAACTATTATCTACACATCCATCAAGATGTCACGTTAGAAAATCCCAGACATTTGGTTTATGTTGCATATGAAAGAAATGATGGATTCTGCGCTCTGGAGATGAACACATTCCTCATCCTGTCGTCTGTTTTGGTGACATTGAGACGCGAGCAGGACACGAAGGGCCGACGGGAGCGTGTGATTGTGTGCAGCCTGGTGGAAGACGGCCTGTCAAATGAGACATGGCTCCATCAATCTGGGCTGCTGACCTCTGCGCGCTCGCCGACGGGACAAATGAATCCACGGCAGCACGTTCGGACGGCTTGATGAATCTGCTGGTCAAGCTGTCTCCCTCCCTAATGAATGGACCCATCCCCAAATGTATCACATTTTTGAATTATCGCTCATGCGCTAACACAAGTAACACTCCCGTCCTGCAAAAAAGTAGCCTGAAGAAAAGAGTCCTAATGGAAACTGTTGCAGAAGACAATCTGAGACCTCCTTCAGCTCAAGACTGCATTGATGGAGCTCTTTGTCTCTGCTCTGCTACACCAAGACGTGTATTCAGTGGACTTTATACTCAGAGATAATGGGACCCTTAATTGGCTGGTCAGTGACAAAATGCACGGCTGTTTGAGTTTCAGGCAGAGCGTCCGTTCCTTAGTGAGAGTCTGAAAGGGCCTGAAGGGAGACGTGAATGTGGCATTTAGGAGGACAATGTGACGAGAATTAGTGTTTATTAAAGGAAGAGAAATGGGTTTTTAGTGCTTTTTACTAAGTGGCTACTTCCACTTAAGCGATCATGAATATAGATGTAGTTCCTCTTGTTCAGGACTTGGTTATTGTGGTTTTTACATTTAAAAAGTCGCCCCTCTTACTACTCAGCAGTTCAGAGCAGATCAAGCAAAAGACTACAAGATGTAAGACTTTCTGTATGTGATGTTGAATCGCTCTTCTCTCAGGTTCCAGTATAGAGGACGGGGGCCCCAACGAGGAGGAGTCCAGTTATCCAGGATGGAGAGAAGAGGAGGATAGAAGGATGGAGGAGAGGAAAACTAAGGCGCTGAGCATGCTGTCCAAACTGCAGGACGACAGACCGCGTCGTCGGGCAAACGGCAACAAAGGTCGCTCCAACTTTGAGGACTGTGAGTTTATTTATCCTCGACTGAAAACGTCATGAAAAAACATCATTTGGTATCCTAAAACAAAACGTTGGCGGTTTGCAAGCCAAACCATCATAGAGCTGCATCTTTAATAGTAATGACCAGATTAAAGGTCTCACATTGAGCTCCTTTTATCATTTAAATGCATTGAACTTTTGTTGCCTCCATTTCCTGATTGCAGCAGCAGCAAACAAGTTATGAAGTTGTGTTTTCGTACAGTAACCGGTCAGACTCGGCCTAACAAGATGACTCTGTGCTCATGTTGCTATCCCATCAGATGGTGCCGGGCAGACTTCTGAAAGTCTGTTCAGTCAGAAGAAAGTGGGCTTTTAGAGAGGGTGGGCTTAAAGACACATATTTCAGAGAGAGATTGAACAGTGATGCCTGCGTAAAGGGCCGATATAAGTAAAGTTTAGATAGTGAATCCTGCGCAGTTCAGAATTAAAACATAGAGCTGGAGAATAGCTTAATAGGTCCCTTTGAGTGTTTAAAATCAAGGCGTTTCTAACTCAGCTTGAAGGCTAAATCCATCTCTGCCTGCCAACACTCTTCTTTACCTCCTGTTCACACAATAGACCATGTGAGGAAAAACACAAACACCCAACACATTTACCAACACTCCTCTGGACTCTAAAAATTTCCCCCGTCAATTACGGCACTTGATTTTTTTAGAATTGCTTTTTTTGCGAATAGGTGTTTGGCCAGGAGTTCTCCAGTTTGCCTCAAGTGCCTAATTTCTGGCGTCCGAGCCTTTGTGAGAGCGCTTGGGGCCGACGGGTCCGACAATAAGCATCCACACCTCGGGTCAAGGCTGAAGGGGGGCCGGCCCTCCGCAGAGGTCAGCCAGGTCAGAGTTCTCCCGTGAGTGCTGGCAGCCATGAATGGGACTGATTGGACAGGTTTGTTCAGACGGTAACGAAGCAGGATGAAGAACCCTGCAGCTGGCTTCACTAGTCTGCAGCGAGGTTATTACTAATGGAAAGCTTTGGTTAGTGTGTGTGTCATTGTGATTTGGAGTTGTATATATATGACAGCTCCTGTAAAGTAAAGTCATCCTGCGGCTTTCTCCTCCAGCGACACAGTTAGGTTGACATTTCCGTTTTTTACATGATCTCGATAAAAGTTTCTTACCATCAGCCGCAGTGTTTACTTTCGTGCGCCATGTTTCAGCGTCAAATGATGTCAACTCAAGTCAACTTAAAGTTTTCCCCGACTTGAGGACGTGACAAACAATTCTACGTCAGTGTGTGTTTGTGTGTGTGTGTGTGTGTGTGTGTCAGTGGCATTCCTCAGAGAAAGACACTCTGTGCTCGCTGTGCTCTTGTTTATGGGTGTAGTGCGTTTGCTAAGTCTGTCCTGGTACAGTCTGTCATTTTTTTCATGCCTGAATATTCGCCAGGGTTCCTTTGTTTGGTCGTGTGTGTGTCCTTGCACACACACACGCACACACACACAAGTGTTCCTGTGTGTGCGTGTGTGTGTGTGTTTGTGTGTTTGTGTGTGTGTGTGTGTGTGTGTGTTGGCTAGCTCTTGTCCAGACACTTGTAACTGTGGCTCCTCATTAGTCTCTGAAAGAGCCTAACTGGTCATAATTGTCTCTTTTCGGTCCAACGCTGACCACTTGCCAAAGGATTCCCAAAATAGAGAACACCCACACACACACACACACACACACACACACACACACACACACACAGATGCACACCTATAACTTCCTGTACTCTGCCACCATTCATCCATTCTACCGTGTGCCGTGTGGCTCGTGTTGGGAGTTAACAGTCGTGCTGCAGGGCAGAATCACAGAACAGAGAATATGTACATGAGGACAGACAGAAGACGTAATTATGCTGTCAGAACAAGATGTTACACCTGCTCCTATAGGCCCAAGGCTCCAGGCTAACTTTGTACACTTCTGTCCTGAAATTACCCCCAAAAAACAGTTTTAACTGTTAGTTAGTTGCTTTGTTATTCAAATTACAGGCATTCAGAGTTCCTTTACCTCCATATCGTGCTTAACTGAAGTACTTCAGTTCATGTAATTACTGTAAACATGTTGTTAAATCAAACACGCCATAGAATAGGTGCTCACACTGTAATAAACAAGCAACTGCCAAATGTGCTGATTGATTGCAGCAAAAAGTCATTCAGAATAATGTTATAGAAACAGCTTCATCTTCAAACATCTTCTCACTCATAGTCTTGTTTGCTAACCTAGACCACATAGAAGCATCAGTTTTAAATTGAGACTGTTTATAACCAGGTAAAAGTTCCTTGTAGAACATTAAACAACAGGAACAGGTTGAATTGCATTAAAGAAATACATTTTTTGTTGAATTTCGATCATTTGAACATGCTTTTCATGGACTATAAAGCCCAATTTGGTCCCATGATTTGTGACAGTGGAGAGCAGCCCACTCTGAACAGACTGTAAGTGGATGGAGAACAGGGTGACGCTGATGTCAAGTAGCTGTGGTCTCCTTTGTGTCGCCACAGAGCCGCAGCAGCTCGCGCTCGTTAGCCGGCGTGGTGCATGTGAGGGACTCTGCGGCTCTCTGATGAATGTCCGCGTTGATGTGGAACACCTGGCGGCCTTGAAGCCAGCCTCGTTTGACCCCACCCACCACCAGCTACCACCAACACCACCAGCACCACCTCTAGCCTATATCACTGTCTTCTACCTGTGGGCGGAGATCGGGACTAATTGTTGTTTTACAATGAGCCAGAAAAAAAAGAAAAGAAAAGAGAAATAAGGCCGGCAGAGTGAACAAGAAAGACCAGTCGCTTTAAAAGAGAGATGAAGGGAGCTTGTGAATGTGTGTGTGTGTGTGTGTGTGTGTGCGAGGATGTCCCTGGTGTGTGTTCTGGTACAGTGCCTTTATGTAACCCCTGTTTACTCAGCCTTTGGTCTGGAATACCTCTATGTATTTACCATCAAGCCCAGAATGACTGGGCAAACAAACAGCCCGTCTGTTGTTGATGAGCAGCAGCGTGGAATATGCCCGCTGTATTCACGAGGGAGAGAAAAGGGGAAGGGGAAGAGGGAGAGAGCGCAAAGTAAATCTGTCAAAGAGTCTATTATACGGTGTCCAAACAGAGAGCGCCCTTCCACAATGGCCTTATTAATGGCACAATGTCAAGGAGCGGCGGGGCAATAATAGCGGATGATTTTGCTTTGTGAGGTTATCTCTGGAGATCTGGTCTTGCAATACAGCAGATGATTTGGACTCTGGGGGCATATCAGTGTGGATCTGCCGCACAAGCTGATTGGGCGTAGGCGGGCGTATGTGTGTGTGTGTGTGTGTGCAGAAAGGGTAAGTTGTGGTTTGTGGTGAGGCCGATGGCGTGCAGCCAGAGACGGGAGTGTGGCCGCTACGTGTGTCTTTGTTTGTTTTCCTCCACCACCCCTCTTCAACACACATATATACAAACACACACACACACACACACACACACACACACTCTTCTCTGGCTTTTTTGGGGAGAAAGTGAGGGGGAGGAGTCGTGTTTTCATGGAGCAACAACGGGCTGCAGGAGAATGCTGCCAAATACTGTCACCCGCTTTTACATTGTAGTGCCCACTCGAGTGAAACAGGCACACGTTGCCAAATTCTGCTCTGAAAAGACTATTTTTTTTTCACACACAGCGAGACCCCCTAAATATTCATGTACCAGTCCTCAGTGTTGTAAAACTGTGGCTTTATATCTTTACGTGTCAAGTTTAGGAAACTAAAACTCTTTGGTAAAGATTAGAAGGAAGTTGTGGTCATGGCAAAACATTACATTTTGCTCATTGACTATAAAATATGGCAAGTTTAAATGCAGATGTGCCTTAAACCTGCAGTCGTTCTGATGGCCAGCAGGGGGCGACTCAGCTGGTTTCGAAAAGAAGTCCGATTGTAAGCTTATGAGAGAATGACCGTACTTCTCACTTGATTCATCACCTCGGTATGATGAGGTGGAACATCTTGCTACTTCCATCTCTGCCTCTGAGAAAGGACAGTCATTGTTACCACTACTACGAGAGGAAAACATAAAAATTGATGATTGTAGTTGCTCGGACAAATGATCAATGCCGCACATCAATTCTCATGTTTCATTGTTTTACAACGTTGAATAAAAGTAGAATCTATGTGGCTTTTGTGTCGCAGATTACCAGAAAAACTGAAAACTAGTGATTTAAATTCATGACAGACAGCCACATTAAATCTTGTTTGATCGAGGTGAGGAACACATGAAAACAACCGGCACTCAGAGCCTCTCTGACTGACTCACTCTGTTCTCTAAACACTTAGTAGTTTGCTGTATTGTGAGCAGTAACTTGAGAAGCCTGACACGTGTGATTCATCATTATGCGTCACCACTGCCAGGTGTAGTGACACATAATGGTGATTTACACAGTTGAACAAAGGAGACGTTTTCCACTGTGGTATTTGTAAATGCTATGGATACTACATTTTCATTCCGGTGATGAATTTATGATTAAATGCGGTGCATGATTTTAAAACCTATGCACCCAATTTAAATGGTAAAAAACAGTTTTAACATTTTGCATCATAATCTTTATTTTTTCCAATCTTTGCTTCTCATGGTTGAGAGGCTCGCTGATGTTATAGCTCAGCCAAGGAGGCAAAATATGTATTTTTGATTTGGGGTAACTGTCCCTGTAATCTTCTTTACAAGGAAGGAAAGACCTCAGTGAAACACACAGTATATTTTTGATAATTAACACTGAATGAAAACATAACTTTCATGTTCCCCAGAGCTCCTTGAAGCAACCTGCACATTGGGTAGTAAACAGGAAGAAATGTTATTATTCCTTGAGTCTCTAATCATTGATTAAAAGGTGCAATTTGTAAGATACGACATATGATATAATTTTAGTTTAAAATGTTCAAAAATATACTTTGTACTTGTACTTCTAATGTACATCAACATCGCTGACGTTATGTCAAAGTTATCCGTTTTGCAGCGATGTCTACTGACGTTAGCATGCTAACCAGCTAGCCCTGCGCCGTCCTGTCTCTTTTAACACCACTTTGCACCACAAGAGGCAATAGTCTGATATGATAAATGCTAACCAGTGTTGTAAATTAACAAAATAAGCTCACAAAATGTCAAGAAATGAAATATTCTAACTTCTGTTTTCCCTGTCGCAAGCTAATTTGCTCATGGTTGCTAGCTACAGCTAAGGAAAGCTAGCCGAGAGCAGCAGTTGTCGGTTACTACGTGAGTATGCTGTCCCCCCTGTGATTTGTATTCTGGTCATATTTTACGAATAAGACCTTTAATACTCACATAAAAGTATCAGGTCATGTAGATTTATGAATGTGTGAGCGTCTCTTCCGAGAATGTGACGTTAACACACGCATCCTACAATCTTTATTTAATCAGACTCACGTCAGGGTAGATGGAGTATTAAGTTTCCTGCTTGGTAAATTGATGATCAGATGTCGAGATCGTTACCACGACGGCTGAAACAGCTCAAACCACAAGTAATCTACCCTCCGTGTGCACGCGTGGGTCGTGCGACTGCTTTCATCAGTCTGAAAACCTGCTCGCTCCGTTCCTACTTCACCTCCCGCTGGTCTGCTACAGTCTAGAGTTTTTCCCTGGAACACCTCCATCAGATAAGATATCGATCTTTACCTTTGATTCGGTTCAGAACAGCCAACAATACCTCATTCTATACTATTGTGAAACGACTCGCTTGGCCTGGTTTACAGGTCCGCTTTGGCGCTCAGACCTCTCACCTTCTTATCTTACAGCAACACACTTCATATTTTTATGGCTTTTGTCTCGTCCCATTGAGGCGGTAGATTTACAGGATCGTCGCATATTTAAGCACTTAAACCCATAAACATCCCATAAACCCATTTCTCATAGAATATCAGCAGTTAGAGATCGGTTTGGACTCTGTTTATCTCCGTGTGTGTGAATGCTATTTGCTCTATATTCGCGCTCTTAATCACATATTTCGGGGCTGTTTATGTGGGGCATGTTGCACTCTGACATTCTCCTGCTATTAAAAAAGGGGGCCACCTCCTCACCACTGCTGAATGTGACCTTTGTTAAAGGAATTATAGGACACTTTATACAGTGTGATGATGAGCAGAAACAAAAGTCTGGGATTAAGCGGGAAAGAGAGCAACAAACAAAGTGAACTCGTTAGAGATACAATAGACCCCTGTGTGTGTCCTTGTGTGTGTGTGTGTCTTAGAAATTGCATCCTCGCTCTGACACTGTTTGACAAGTCACTTATAAAAAAGTTCTCCCTGTTTGATAAACTGTTTTATTTTCAATTCAGGCACCTCACAGGTCAATAGAGCAAATACCTGAAGCGATACGAACTAGTTTTTAAACAAAACTCTCCTGAAAAAAGGGGCCAAACTTTGCCGTGAGTCACACAATATAATGTTTGGGAATGTAAGTCAAGAAAGTCACAGTTTTTCTCAGATAAAGTAAAATAACACTTGGTTTAGTGAACTACATCGCTTTGCTCAACGTACGTCATGAACACCGACTTGGATGTGAGCTCAGTGCAAAAAAAAGTACTAGCAAAGGTGAAAATTAGAATAAATCTGCTTATATTTACAACTGCAGTTACATGAGAGGAGGGTGAGTCATTTCTGTTGTTCAGCTAACATACAGGAGCAGCTCCGTGAAGTTTAAATTACGGGTTTTGGTGAATGTTTAACGAGAAGACATCACTAACGCGACTGTTGGCTGTGTAGTCTTCATAATTACGTATTCTCACAGTCTTATATTTCATTAGTTTTATGACAAACTGCGACTTTCTGAAGTTGAAAAATGATCTTTTAAAGTGACACTTTACCTGCGGTTACTGCATTCTTGTCGAGCACGGCAACCAGACAGCTACAGTAAGAGGCCTAGCGTGTGAGATAGCATTAGCTAAAACTGAAGCTAACTCTAGTTGTTGATTTTCCCTTCGTTGTAATATGTACATGTTTTATCTCACATGATTAAATGCGGCAGCAGCTGAATCGATTCATGATGAAGAAGGAAAAGACAAATAATCTCCTGCTAAAATCATCAGCACATATAGATATGAATATTCACCGACACGTTGGATCTTACATGCAAAAACGTTTCCAGTCTGAAGTTTGAAACATTATATGAAAACATTTCATGCTTGACAGTAATGTCTAGTTTAGGAAGGCATTTCATTTTAACTGAGCCAATTCTTGACTTTTCTATTCTGACACCTTGTTTCAAAAAGCATCCACTTTTTTAAAAGAAGCCAAACTTCTAATTTACCCTGTAAAACTCAAGCCCAGTAGCAAAATAACGAATCAGTAAAGAACTCTCTGATGAAATAAGTAAACAAAGCCACGAGTCTGACCAGACGTTTGATTCCATCTCTCAACACCTGACAGTTTTTGATGCCATGAAATCATGGAGGTCGCAGTGCGAGATATAAATCATACACAGATGAGTACCAATAGTTGTCAGACGAGCAGTCAGCAGTGTTTTTCATCTGTCAGCTGCAGACATTGAAAATGACGTCCAAGTGTGTGTGTTAAATGAGTTGTGACCCGCGGCTGTTTGCAGCCCGCGGACCGCTGCACGAGCAGTGACTCCGCCAGAGAAAAGGAACAAAACAGAAAAACAAACGCCAGTGAAAGAGTGAACCTCCCTGCTCATCATCATCACGGCCCCATTCTTCCTCTCTCAATTGCAACTGAATCGCCTCGGTCTCATTACAGATTATGGCCTCAGCAGAGTGACTCTCCCCTTTCTCTCGCCTTTCTCCACACAGTCCCTCTCTTGATTAACATTTTCTGCTAGGCTTCACACCAAAGGCCCAACCTGTGCGCTTTAAAGGCAGGGTGAAAAAAAAGCCATCAAGCGCTGGAGTGGAATCAGATAAGGCTATCAGGCAGGAGGCTTTACTGCCTCGGCTTTGTCCCGCTCCTCCACCCGCCCTCGCTTCCTCCCTCAATCTCTCACTCCACTGCACCTTTTGTCCAGATGATTCCCTGACGGAGTGCTCCCCTCAGCCAGGGTCCCCCCGACCTCCTCCAGCACCACTGCAGGTCCACAGAGTGTGTGTGTGTGTGTGTGTGTGTGTGTGTGTGTGTGTGTGTGTGTGTGTGTGTGTGTGTGTGTGTGTGTGTGTGTGTGTGTGTGTGTGTGTGTGTGTGTGTGTGTGTGTGTGTTGTATACAGCAGCAGTGTAGACCACGACAGGCGCGGCTGTGTTCAAGACTGATGTTGAGTTTGAACTCTCTTGAACTATTACTATATGCTCCTAATAGGAGTGTTGCGATATAGTGATATTGACGGTAATTGTGATGTTAAAAATGAAATATTTATATATATATAGTGATAATGATATTGTGTGACTAAGCCAGCCCAGATTTTAGGCCTTGTGGAGCTTGCCATGTTTCCCTTTTCACTTTTAATTTGGTGTAATTTTCCTTTTTGTGCACTTTTTTTTCCCCAGTTATGGTGACAGACTCTTTCTTCCTCCCTACTCTTGTATTTGGAGTGTATTCAATCTGCCAAATAAGAAACAAAATACACAGTAAACAACATATATTTTGACTAACGGCAATTCATTTGTAATTTTCTATAGATATTCTGATAATATCATTATTTTTGAATTTGTGGGACTGTTAATTGTGTGGTATCATGACAGCTTTAGTTCCTAGATGTCCTAATGACTCACCATCACAGTGTATGTTATAGAAAACAGTAAAAATGTGATTTAGTTTTATGGTATAACTTGTGCAATGGCCATTTAAAACATCTCAAGATGTGCAAAGAGACAGAATCGCTGTAATGTAACACAACCGTTACTTCCAGGTAGAAAACTGGCTGTTGATTTCCCGTCTGAAGATCTGTGAAATTGGCAAACTTGTCTAAACATTTTGTAATTTGTAGCATTTAAAGATATATAGTGAAACACGGTGGTCCGACTTATGTAAAGTTTCTGCTGTGCTTGTATTTTGTACTGTGCTGCTTCGCTAGTGACTTTAATCTCAGAACAACAACAACATCTCAGCTAAACTGAGTTTTGGGTGAACTCACGCTGACTGAAGTCTCTTCGGGTCAAACCGCTAACTCTCCTCCAGATGGTCAGTGAAGCTCAGCCTCAGCCTGCCTGTTGTAAAAGAGAAGGTGGATCCATTCACTCTCTACCACAAGCTGCTGATTCACTCTAGCAGATTGACCAGTCGACGCAGCCGCCACGTCAGTGTGTGTTTCGAGTCTTTTGAAGAGACTTTTAAATCCCCAGCAGGCCGAGCGGCGGCTGCATGTGTGACTCCAGATCCTCGTCCCGCAGCCTCTTCTCATCGCAGATATTTGCAAACAGATGCGCCGCAGGTTTTTTGATCAATCAAGCTTTAACAAGTCAAGTTGACTAGATGCGAATGTAACATTTTGCATGTGAAAGGACGAGGCCACGGAAGGCCTGGTTTTGATTAGGCCTAAGCTGATAAATGGCAGATTCAAACAGCCCCCCTGCCACTGTGGAGAAACCCCAGAGGTCCAGGGGTTTAAGTCCAGACTGATATCAACTCCGTTGCTCCTCTTTCTTCTCCAAACCGATGAATAGATCCATTATTCAGTAGACTCATTCTCATCTCCTAAATTGAAGTGGCAGCAGCTTAAAAGCCCCATTTTCTACCCCCGTTTTTTTTTTTCCAAGTCGCTCTCCCTCCCAAATTTGCCTACTGAAATATTCATGTCAGTCTCAGTCTGTCCCCCTCGTGTAATAATCGTTTTTATATTGGAGACTTTAACGGTGATCATTAGATTTTAGTAAGGAACAGTGTTTGTAAAATACAAGTAGGTTTAAATGTTTTGAGTTTGAGTCTTTTAGGATAATGAAGATTTAAAAAAAGGGTCATTCAGATTCACAAAAAACACAACAGAGTTTTAATTCTAGATATTTTTACGAAAGCAATCGCTTATTTCTGCAGCTTGTACGTCATAATCAAGGAAAGAGTCTCAAATGTAAAGAGGCACAAACTTGAGTGAAGGTTTTATTAGATGAACTCTAAGGTGGTTGAAGGCTGAGCGGAGGCCGGTGGATATGGCGTCCTCTGTGGATCTTTTGGTTCTGAAAGTGTTCTGAGGGTCCAGGCAAAGGACTTCATCGGACGGGTTCAGCCTCTCGCTTTTATTCAACTAAAGATGTGGTACTTTTATCACATTAACCCCCAAAAAAGCAGCAAATTCTCACATTTTAGAGACAAGAACCAGAGAAAGAAATGAATAAAACCTGTACTCGATTATCAAAATAGTTATTTATTTTCAGTCATGATTAGTCTCTTTGCTTTTATACCATCTTGACTGTCAGCCACTATTAACGCTAATCAAACTAATCCTCCGCCATAAGATTTGTGATTACATTACGCTTTTTCCTGATAAAGCAGAATGTTGCGGTTCAGTTCAGTGTCCTGACCGCTGCAGCATCTATTCAGCAGCCAAGTGCCACTCTGCCCCCCCTCACCAGTCAAGGCCAACTGGACTCCCTGTGAACCGCTCGCCCTGCATTGTCCACTCTTCATGACCCCGGTGTGACCAGAGGACAGAAACATTGCTCTAATCCTCTCTGCCCTCACACAGAGAGGCTGAATGTTGTCGCTCGAGCTGGAAATCGATCAAAATCCAACGTTTAGACAGAAATGTTGTTTTTTTTGCCGTCAGAAAGTCCAGTTAAGGTTCAACACGCTCTGATGGGTTATTTTTTTCTTTCTGTTTCTTCTCCTTGCAGTCGACTTTTTGGCAAAGTATTGCATTTTCAGTCAGGAGAAGCTGGCGGAGTACAAAAGAGCTTTTGAAGCAGTAAGTGAAAAGACATTTTATCCCTTTTTATCGAGGGTTTTCTCACTGTAATATTAAGCACTTCCAATTAAGAATAAAGCGAAGATTTCTCTTTCTTCTCTCCGTTGCGTAGTCATATTCAAATTACCCCTTTTGTCCAACAGATGAAACTCAGAGTTCATTCCATTTAATATTGTAAAAGACAAAAAACTGAACAAAAAATACATTTAAGAAGCTGAAATTAATGAAGTTTTGGTATGTTTGCTTAAAAAAATGACTTAATTAACTAATTGTTTCATCTAGATTTAATGTTTTTCAGTCTTTGGGGTTCCCAAGAAATATTTAAGGGCCCTCAAGATGATTTAAAGGTATAACAGAAGAAGTAAAAACATATTTGTAAGATATTTGCTCAATTTATTTTTCTGAATTGCTTAATTTTTCTGAACTACTGGAAACTTCTGCCACTTAAATCCCTGAAAATTAACACTGACTTGTAAAAAATTGTAACACAAAAAGGTTGGGAACTAATGATGATGATGATGATGATGACGTTCTTCCTCTGCAGGAGGACAGTGACGCTGACGGCTACATCTCCTGCCTTCAGGTTCTGCTTGCTCTTAAAAACATCATCCCTCCAGAGCTGCTGTCCGACGAAGAGGAGATCTACGTCTACAAGGTCGGTTTCTACTTCATCTGCCCGCGTGCAAATACAAAAAACACAACCGCGCACATAGAAAATCGCCCAATCAGAGCCTCCAAACCCGCCCAGTGGTCGTAAAAGTATTGATCATCTCCTCTGTTGTTCACGTTGCTTCAGATCCTGGAGATGGTGGACTTCAGAGTGACAGATGGACTCGTGGACTTGAGGCTCTTCGCTGTGATCTCGAGTCTCGCACAGAAAATCGCCACCATGGAGTAAGTGACCATCAGCTGACACGCTCCTCAATGGAGGCGGAGGAGGAAGTCCCTGACCCGCCATAAACAAGAATAAGAGTGTGTACGCCGGGTTTGTTCCGCTGATTTTGTCGACGTGTGTGGGGGCTCCCTTTGATCCGCTTCAAACAGTTTATGTGACCTCAGAAGTCAAAGTTATGAGTTCGGATGTGATAACTGCACATTCAGCTGCACTAAAAGGATCCATTGATCAGTGGAATGAGGGAATATTAATCGACACAGTGGAAACACAAACATTATTAGCAAAAATGTAAAACATGCTCTGGTTTTAGCTTTTGCAGTATATATGAGGATGTGCTAACTTCCTCTGATTTATATCACTTTAAATTGAATATATTTTGTTTTTGGACACAAATATTTAGTGCAGTGTTGCTACTTGTCTCCAGTATAAAATCAACTGAACAATAGAAATCTCTCCGCAGATCTTCAGACACAAAAGAAAACGAGAAATCACAAGAAATGACTTGATAAAAAGGGCTGAAGGCATCGCTTTCAGTTCTGGACTCTTGCATGGGCATTTTTCACGGGAAATTTTATAGACTAAACGATCAATCAATAATGAGAATAACAATTAGCTGCAGCCCTCAAGAACAGCACCATATCTCCAGATATCATACCAGTTTTGTAAAATGGGATAAATTTGACTTGTTTTGTCCAACCAAAAGTCCAATTAAACCAAAGTAAAGAATTTTAGACATTTTATTTTAATAAACTGACTGTACTGATCATCTCATATACGTCAATTCCCCCTCACAACTCTTATTAAGTAATCTTAGATCCTGTTTTTAGTTTTGGATTAAATGTAGATTTAACTAAAGCTGCGATGTTTAATCAAATCATCAGTTCATCAGTTGTTGGAAAATGTGATCTGAAAGTATTTTGATAATTGATTTAGTAATGTGTTAAAGCAAAAATGCCCCAAAAAAGGCAAAACTATTTTCAGATTGTCAAATTAGGAGATTTGATGCTTTTCCGCCTTCATGACAATAAGCTGAGAATGTTTGAGCGTTCGCTGGTCGAACAAAACAAAAAAAAGACATTTAAGGGTGTTAACTCGGGCCGTGGGAACTCATAAAAAGGCACTTTTCACAATTTCCCTGACATTTTATGGATCCAGGAAATAATCTGCAGATTAATCAATAATAGTTGCAGCCCTGCATTGAACCCTTGGCAGACAGAAAACATCCCACTGATTTGAACTCGGCCTTGTGTCTCTACATTACGCCCCATATGCCGCAGATTCCCACACACATCGCCTTTTTTCCTGCCCTGGGGTGTATAGCTTCCTACAGACAGGAGTGTGTGGAGCCAACCCCACTCCGGAGGTCTCCGAGGGTCAAGGCCTGCTCCCAAAGCCCCTCAGAGCTCCCTCTCAGCGAGGACAGGGCCAGGGTCATGGGTCCTCTGATTTACGGCCAGCTCTTTGTGTTGTGTGTTAGAGGCGGCCTGGAGACCGACTGGCACAGGGAGACCAGGGTGTCTCCTCTCTATAGAGGCAATTATAGTAATCATAATGAATGACCATATTAAACCTCTTTTCACAGAACTCCTCTTTTGCGATTTTGATAATAAGAGAGAAGATCAGCGTTGGAAACAAGGAGAAAAACAATAGCATCCTTCTGTCATCTCATCCCGGCTGAACTAAATTGATCCTCTTACCTGTCTCAGTTAATCCTGTTGTCTCTAATCCTATCCTAGAAATGAGCTGCAACAGTAGTTACACAATCAGCCTTTCTGATCATGTAAGGCTTTGAAATCTGAGCAGCTTCTCCCCCAACATCACATTTTTTTTTTTATATTTCGTTCTCCTCGTCCAGTTTTTACCTCGCGCTAATTGCACCCTTCCACCCCCGTCCCTCTCTTTTTCTTTTCAACTTTAATTGTCCGTCCCTCTCGTGTCTTTAATCTCTCCGGCTCCCTTGTCGCCTGCCTCTCACCCTCTGTGCCGTGCTGTTTTGGCCCTTGACTCGGCCCATCTGTCCCCCTGTGTCGCATTGTGCTTCCCCGACAAGTCCACCTCACACAGCGCCGCATACCCTCAGGCTGAGTCACATGATCTGCCAAGAAAGCACATTGCCACACAGGATTCCTGCAGTCACTGTCCAGGTCGGGGACTTGTTGCTTTGGACTTGTGAGCATGCACGTGTGAGCTGGGAGTTACTGTAAGTCTCCTCGTTCCTGGAAACCAGCCGGACTGAGATGAGTCAAGAAGGACTAATGTTGGAGGAAACGTGAGACGGCAGAACGAAGGCCACAACCTCTCCCTCCTCCTCCTCCTCCTCCTCCTCCTCCTCACCGCAGCCCGCTCAAAAATATCCCAAAACAACTATCAATTCTGTCAAATTCAAACTAGGTCAGAATATGTTTGTGCCCGCCGCCTCACTGTATACCAGCTCCCCCAATGAGGAGAGCGCCAAAATTTTGGGGCGTTACGTAAGCGAGAAGTCTGCTGTGTTGTCCCCAGCAGGGTGCCAGAGCAGCGCCGACAAAAGAAAATGGGTTAGGCTGCTATTATCCTCCCAGTCCATCACCAGTTCCCCAGCCCCTCGTTTACGCTCGCCATTATCACGCCAGTGTCCTCAGCACACCAGCATTTGGACTCTTTTACTGCAAACCAAGTGCAATTAATGATCATTAGCTGCCCTGTCTCGCTTCATCCCCGTCAAGCCGCGGCCCGCACCGTGGTTGGAGGACCAGGGCCAATCATGGCGCGGGGAGCACTCAGGCGTGCGGTGCACTCGTTGGCCCAGCGCTTGGCCATTCTTCGCTCTAACAGGCCATTGAGCGCGCGGCGAGGAGGGGCTCATTAACACCGGGCGCTCGTTAGAGAAGGGACGACCGTCGCTGTGCCACACGCTGGACTGGAGAGGTCTGTCCCAACACAATCGGTCGTGTCTCCCTCTAATTATCCGAGCAGACCTAGATTTTGTTGGTTCGTGAGTGGTCACATTGCACCAGAGTGTGCCCCGGTAGCTCGTTCCCCTCCCTAAACCTCCACACGAACCCCGCTCACCCCTGCTCACCCAGCCTCAGCCCCCCCAACACCCCCCAACACCCCCAACACCCACTGTCCCAGAACCAGAGCAGTTTTATCCGTTACTGTGGCGGGATGTCCACGTGTGCCCACGTATTGTTTGGCAGCCAGGCGACTGTGAGCAACCACAATGGGCTCAGAACACTTTACCATCACATCGCTGCAAACACAACATCGCACGGGACGGACCCGCCAAAATAATCAGCCGCCAACGCAAACAGGTCGGGCTTCATTTGTCTGGAGTGGCAGCCAAAGTATTTACCAACACAGATACTACTTATAAGATTAAAAATTGTTATTTTCATCGCAACTTGGTAAATGTACGCCATGTTAAAGGTGCACTGCACTGATTTCACACTAAAGAGCTTTTTACAGTTGACTGGGACTTCTCCAAAGTCGGAAAAATAAACTTGACACCAAATTTACAACATTACAAAGTGAGAGCGTGGACGTTCAACAGGCAGGAGGGGTTTGATGAAAGATGCATTATGGGAAGTGTAGGATCCAGCTTGAACCACACTATGTTCTGTCTCCTGCAAGTCCAACATGAATCAGTGGAGAGCATCTTTGAAAACTAGACTCACACGTTGTTTTGCTGAGTTTCACCAAATAACACAATCACTTTTTTCTTCCAGTGAGTTTATGAGATCTCTAATCAGCGACATGGACTTCCGCTCCTTAGAAGTGAGGCTCTTCAAAGCGAAGGTAACATTTTCCAAATTCTACAAAACTTAAAAAAACTGAGAAAAACATGTCCAAAAAACAATCAGTCAATTTAACGGCTTTGTCAGCGTTGAGAAGACGTCCGCTGAGGAGCGAGACTGAACTTTTTCAGACATCTTTTCAGTTTGAGTCACATCACTGGATATTTTTAAGGAGAGCTGCAAACATTTCTTTACATTATTGTGGCATCAAAACCAGCTGTTTTTCATGGGAAGTTGGATAAATCTCCATCTGTGATCATGGCGACAGATTTTAGTATTTTAAACCGAACCACTGCACAGGGTTGTGCCATTATAAAGACTTTGAAGACTTTTTTCATGTGAAAGATTGTAAGTGAAGTTGAAAAGTTCTTTTTAAACCATCAATAGTGAACTTTTAAAAGACAACTAATACAGCTTTGATGCCGAAATTGGAGTGTACGTGGCAAAACCCACTAAAAATACTTGATCACCTTTTTAATTTTTGTTGGTTTTGTTTACCTTATGTCACGTTCCTCATCACAAAAACAGGGAAACAGTAGAAAGGCAGCAGATGTTGTACCTCTTCAGGATAAATCCAGAAGGTAGTAAACAAGTTTTAATAAGCCTTAATCAATAATATTTTAAATTTGATTCGTTTTTTCTTAGTGGTGATGAAAGATGGCTAAAAAAGCCGTCACAAAAAAGTTAATTCTGGCTCTTCGCTGGACGTCTTTGGACATGTTCTGTGTGCAGCCGCATGCTCATACTGCTTCTGTTTGTTTGTGCACTTGATTGCCTCCGTGCTACGTCAGATTAACTCTCACATTAGTCACATTCATGCCACCAACACCACCTCCGCCTCTCTTTCAAGGCTCCGCGGGTATAATTACAATGAAATAAATACTGGTAAACACTTTGAAGGGCAATTCCAAAGCATGCTTTGTAAAGCTAGCTTTTTTTTTTATGAGAGACACTCAGCCCTCATGCATAGAAATGAGGGAAACGAGCGAGAGGGAGAAAGAGAGGGGTGCTTTTCCCTTTTCATAGATTAGCGAGAGCCTAATCTCATTAAAGTGCCCAGCAGTGAACATGCCGTCCACTCCGCCCAGCCCTGTAATCAGCCTGAGACACACAGCTCATCTCAGATGGACCGGGACTGGCCAACCAGCTGGCCCGGCCCTCATTCATACGAGGAAGTACCGAGAAAACTGAAAGGCCGGTTCGACATGAAAGCCTGTGGCCATGGGTGTGGAAACTGAGCCGCTGGCCAGGTAGAGGAGGCTGTGTAATTATAGAGCTGTTAGGGATAGGGTTGTTAACTGGAGAGGCTGGCGGGGGGAACAGGCTAATTGCCAGAGGGATTATTCCCCCCCCTCCTCCTCTACCTCAACAATTATTACCTTGACTGCATTAACTGTGCAAACAGGTGCACTCAAACAGGACTAGAAACAGGCCGAGGTAATCTGAGGCAGCACACACAATAACACACATGAGCGTACACCCACACACTCAACAACTGTGCTCAGACGCTCCTCAGATTTTAACCATTTATGTCAAAACTCGCGCAGCAACTGTTCCTGTTCCTCCTGGAGGAGCAGCGAGGAGACGGCGGCGCGCAGCAGGGCTTCATCAGCGCCGAGCAGCTGCTGCTGGAGCTGAAGGCCGGAGGGATCCACCTGGAGCAGGAGGCGGCCATCAGACTGGAGCTGCAGCACATCCCGCCCCTCGACCTGCTCGACTTCCTGGCCTACCTGCCGCTCTTCATGCTCATTCACAAGTCGGTCATCTCCAACCCGCTCGACGACTCCAGCAACCTCTGAATGTCTCAGTCGCTGCAGCGTGCGGCTCAGGTATCAGCGTTACTGCCACAATCAGCAGCACTGCACCGTCTTGTTAGGTAGTAAAGTCAGAAATCTTATGATCTTGAACAGCACTGAAGATAACATAAATCTGCTGTGGTTTTAAATCATTACTGGATCCCACCTGCTGGGGTAAAGTAAAGACTCGAGCAGCGGAGTGGAAAAAAACGTCTGGCCAGCTTCCAGCTAGTAACTGCAAGACAGATACTGGGAATTTCTGTCACACAACAACATCTCCCCTGCGTCTTTAAGTTACAGCAAACTACAATCTGTACAACCGCTATAACAGTTTATATCTGGATTTACCAGAGAAACACTCAACGCAGCACAAGAAGTTCATTTAAAGATATTATATGTAAGAATTCTGCATTAAAATACGACTAAACTTATCCACTATGTTTCCAACAATCCACAGAAATCCGCAAGTTTACTCAAAGTTCTGGTGTGTTTCATTCGGTTGCCTGTTGCTGTAACTTCTGGATGCAGCCAGAGAGTGAGGAAAGATAGAGACTCGACCGGCGGTGAATAAAACTTTAAAAAATTACCTCATCGTTGAACTTCTCTGCCTGAGTCACTTCAGATCGTTTTTCATCAACAGTGGTGTTTGTTTGAAGTTGAATTCACCACCAGCAAAGCAAGTTCGACCGCAGGACCGTTTGTGTTTATTCAAGTTTTTTAGTCCCAAACAGCCAGATGACTTTACTGTACATGCTTTACTGAGCCATCATGTAAAAGTGTGTCTTTGTTTTAAAATTCAGACTCATGCTTTCTCTTGGTTTTTCCGTCTCCTCGTGTCCTTGTGGAGTTAACGGGATATTCCGGTGTAAGTGTAATCCATGGTCTAATACACCGTGACACTGAGTAAGATCCCCCCTCAAGAGATCAAGCTTATGTAGTTTTAGCAACCTCAGAAAAGACAGCATGATAACAATACACTGCAGTCTATGCCTCCAGCAAGCCACAAATAATGCTCAAAACAGCACCAAACTTCAGCAACAATACAAATAGGGTCCCTGCACATAGTTCAAGGCAGCAAACATCTGCTAGCTTTGCCGGATTTCTACTGAAAAGAGAACAAAACTCACCACTCTCCTGCAGCAGCGTGCTCGTTGTGGGGAAGCCTTACGAGTCGATTACCGAGTGCAGTTAGAAATGCTCAATTCCGTTCTTTTCCCTGTCAGCTCTTGATAGTAATTGTTATAAACTGGTAGGCAAGACACATATGAACTTTGATTGCATTTCCATGAAGTTTTAATCATACAATTTCATCCTTGAGCTGCAGAACTCTACTGCACTCGGTAATCGACTCGTAAGGGCTTCCCCACAACGAGCACGCTGCTGCAGGAGAGTGGTGAGCTGTGTTCTGTTTTATCCCTTTAAGTGAATGTCCTCTCCGGCTTCGGTCAACATTACACAACATAAAAACACCCGACAATGGAGGAGACCTCCTCGATCAGCTACAGTCAGGCTGATAAACAGGAGTGAAGATCAGATATTAAAGTTACAAAGTCATCTCTGAGCTCTCCTCCTGTCGAAAGGCTCCGGATCAGAGCAGAATCACATGTGATTTTCTGGGTGTTTATTCCTCCTGAAGGTCTGGCTCTGCACTTTCGTTAGTAGGACGTGCTCGCGAAAGCAGACAAAAACACTGCTTAATCATTTTCTTTTGCTCATGTTTAAATGCTGGTGCGTTTTATGGTGTGTTTATTCATATATCTCTTCCTCTCACACATTGATTTATGGCCTTAACATTTTGACTGACAGAAAGGTGCTTTTTAACATTTTCTCTCACATTTGGACCTCTTGGATTATTTGATATGTTGAGCATTAATCAGAAAGTGACATGTATAGAAAACCCCACAAGAGAAAGCAACAGTATGTGGGATATTTCATAGAGCAGTGCTGTCTGTGGTCCTGAAATGTTCTGCAGCATTTCGACAGCTTTAAACTCACCGCACAGCTTTTATTTTGCTCACATGAGATAAAAACTCCGTCTACAAACTTTCCCTGACGCCCTGCTGCCTCGGATGCGGGCTTATGTAAATTTTCTGATGCAACAACGTCTGATTGTGCTGCAGTAAAAAAAAAAAAATATTTGAGTTTGCCGCTCAGACTCTCGTCCTCTTCTATCCAACTTAATCAACACTGATGAGTGATATTCAATGAGATATTCGACTAATATAGTTCGAGCCATTGTTTTGCCTCGGCTTTGCCAATTAGATACGGCCGTGCTCTCCTGCGGCTCGTACACACTTGACAGAGCGCCAGACAGGAAAACATAACGGGCTCTGACAGGCAGCAAGACCGGGATTGTTAGATCAGGGACGTCCTGTAAGCAGCATATGTCATCATGTAAAACACACAAAAACCCAAGAGAAAAACAATAAAGTGCTTCTAAAAAGACTCTTTAGATAAATATATTTAATTCTGCCATTGATAAGGACAATTTTATTATTATTTCTGTCAGTGTTTCTTCAGTTTCTCCCCTTTTTTGCCTTTTTATTGACCTTTAATTTTTGTTTCTTACATTTTGGTGCTAATGTTTTTACTACTGTTTCCCAAAAATGAAAATTCAGTCATTATCTCTCCTCGCTTCTGTGCTGATGGAAAGTCAGGGGAAGTTTCACAATCCACTAAACATTTCTGGAGCTTCACAGCAAAACAGCGTTTCAACATTGTCGTAAACAGCTGAAGAAGACGGGGACTAAAACAACATTGGGGCTTCCAGAGACTTTGATCATGCCAGACGAGCTGCACAGATTCATTTTGTGTTTTTTTTTTTAGTTATTTAAAACAAGTCCCCACGACTTCAGTTGTTCGGGAGAACGCTGTTTTGCTGTGAAGCTCCAGAAATGTTTAGTGGAGGACTAAACTGTTCCTTTAAGGATCAAACGTGTCGTCTCATTCAAATACTTTTGTTTTGGGTTCTTGAGAGCCCACTTATTTTAAAAATGTCTTCATAGCAATGTGCTTTTAAAAATAACAGTTACAGTTTTATACTCCTAGACAAGAAAGTTGTGCAGATGAGCATTTACTCTTTAAAGTGAGTAAAAATATTTCTACTTGTACCTGTACAGACATCTTGAGACACATCGCCACACAAAGTACCCTGTTGACTTTTTGGGACTCAACCAATCAGAAATCTTAACCACTGCGAAGTCATCCTGTGGTTTTGGGAAGAACTGACCTCCTCCCCTTCAAACAGGAACTTCTTGGGGGTCAATAAACGTCCACAGAGCTAAACTTAGACTCTGGTTCCTGTAGTGGAAACACAGCTTATGATAAAGATATAGTATCGTATATTTATATCACATGTAGTAAAATACTCTCACGTGTTTACATGTTGAACGGCAGCACGTGTCATTTGTGTGAGTGGGTGTGTGTGTTGGTGGAGGCGTGTTATGTGTTACAGTAACTGTGTTTCACTGAATAAACTGTCGTATGTTGTCTTTTATTATACGTGGTTTATTAAAAGTGGCGCCTGACAACATCTTTCAATATTATTCTGTTTATAAAGTTGGAAAATAAAATGTTTTGAAACCCAAATTAGTAATTTTTTTAAATTTAATCCAGACAAAAGCTTTCTTGTTGTCTTTGTTTTGTTCTTGTTATTTATTTATTTGTTATCTTTTCTTGACTCAAATTACATATTGGACCTTTACTAAGTCATATAAAGACTAAACTGATCTCAAATCAGACACTAAATATTACAAGTTTGCGTGTGTTTGCTGCCACTACTTTTCTGAAGCTGCAGCTCGGTTCATGTTCCCGGGGACCCTCCTCCCCCTCTCAGGGCCCCCTGGTGGCCCATGAACCCTCCTTTCAGAACCTCTTGCACAATGACCCTGAACGCACCACGCAGCTTTTACAGTTCTTTCCCCTTTGTGGATAAAAAATATTTCATTGTTCTTCAGAATCAGAGTCAAACGTGTGAATTTCTTATTTTTATTTATATCTGTGAGTTCTTAGTGAGAGAAAAGGCTTTAAAAAAAAACAAAAAAAAACCAAGAGCAGCCATTCTTCTCTTCACACACACACACACACACACACACACTGGGCTTTTTTTCCTACCCAGGTGGTGACTGTTGTGTGTTCAGCGGCATGCGGCTGTCAGGAGGCACACGCCATCAGCCAATTCAGCTCCGTGTCTCCACTCGACCACCCGACAAACCCCATTCACTCATTAAACCAGACACGCGTCCGGCTGCTGCCTCCGCCGCTCTACCTGTCAAACTTAGTTTTGGAGAAACACAAACTCCACCTCAGGGTCTCCCGGTGGTCCCCGACCTGTAACCACCCCGCTGGCGTCCCCTCCATCTGCTGGTTCCCTTCATTTATCTCGAAGTTTGACTTTATTGGGGCAATTTGGATGATAAAAACTTCCATCCAAGTATCAAAACTTTAAATCTGTTTTACATAAACTCGACAAACAGTTAACATCTAATGCTGCTGCAGCTTCTTCAGGGAAAACATTTCATACATCTGTTTTATGAAATTAAATGTGTTTATTCTGCTGTTTGTTTACTTTGACGCCCATTCCTGAAGAGAAACAAACAGCTTCTCATCAGTGTTTTTGTTCTTCAGTGAAATAAAAAGAGACGCTTTAATTGCACGCACTTGTGGCACCAGCTTGACTTTAAATCTGTTCTGTTGTAGAAGCTATGAGATAATACAAAAGAGGCTGGGCAGAGTTGGACATTGGGGGACTTGTGGCTAAAGGCTTTCGGGGGCCAGCATGCGCTAAATTTGGAAAGATAAGATGGAAAATATCGTGCGTAAAATGCGCGCAAAATGGATCAGTTCTCTTCTACAGGCTGTCCGATATTACAGAAGAAATTTGGCAGAGTTGGACACTGAAACCTGTGACTTCATACCTTGAGGAGCCACTGTGTGCTGACTTGGGGAAAGATAAGAGTATCGTGCGTAAAATGTGCGTAAAAGTTTGGTTTCTTTTTCCTTGTCCCTTTTTTTATATAACTCCGGTCCCTGTCTGACCCCTCCTGTTAGCTGCTGACCACATGTTGAAAGCTGGAAACAAATGTTCCCTCCACCCCCCCAAAAAAACAAGACATGAAAAGTAACTCAGTAGCAAATGATTTTATTCTTGGACTAGAGTGTAGAAAATATGGTTATAAGACTTCTTCTTCTTTTTTTTCTGTTTATGTGAAGACAATATAGAGCTGGCAGTATAAAGAGACAATGCATGGCCATTGCGCTCTGTTTGGACAATAGCTGCATAAGTTTTGATCATTGTGAACTTCATGACATGATGCAAACAACATGGTTCTGCTATTAAATAAGACACATTGGTGCTAGAATCAAATGTCGGAGTGTCAAACTCCGTCTGGAACAGAAGAGCCAGAGAGGAATAGACTACACGTCTACATAGGCAGGAGGTATAGAAGCAACTTCGCAATATATAAACAAAATATATACAAAAACGATGTGTACAAAACATCTATAAATCTCTTACATACAAAAATATCTTAATATATTTCAAAAAAAGCGTTTTTGATATAGAATTTCATAGAATAAATCCAAGACTTGGAAGCATTTTCTGAATTAAAACGTCTGAGAGGTTTTTTTACCAAAAGGGTTGGTGTTCTTTCTGTGATTGGATTTAGCATAGTTGAAGAGCGACGTGTTAAATAATGTTTTTTTTTTTTAATGTGCTGCTGAAGGATTCACTTTAGGGTTTTTTCTTTTCTTTTTTTGTTTATGGGCACAGAAGCTCGGATTCCCACGCTGTCAGGACACCCGTCTTCATTTAATCCTTTGGCGCTGATCTCTGGCCTGGTTTTCCACAAGTTTTTTAGGACTTTCAGGCCGTTTGTCTCTCTGTCTGTCAGGCAGTCTGGGAGGACCGGGCGTTAGAGGACGCAGGGACCAAAACGCTGAGACGTCTTGTGTGTGGAGGACAGCCAGCCTCCTCCGGGACCATCCCAAGCGCGCTTCAACAGTAAATTCAGTCGATCCATGTTTCTGTGAGGGAGAAGAGGAAAGAGAAGGTTAAGCCACTGATCAAACTGTTTATCATGACTGCGTGTGTGTAAAAGAGTCTGATGGTAACTCATGAAGTCTGTTCTCACCTCATGGATGCTCAGAACCAGTTGGTGAAGTCTAGCAGCTCCTGCTCCTCCGGACTGAGAGGATCGTAGGAGCCCTCGTCGGATGAGTAGGAGGACACGGGTGAACCTGCCATGGAGTTCATGTCTGCGGAGTATCCCTGCGACATGGTGGGCGACAGGACGCCGGACTGAAACGCGGCGCTCACCGCGTCGTGCTCGTCCAGCAGCTGCTGCAGGGCGCGGATGTACTCCACCGCGGAGCGCAGCGTCTCCACTTTGCTCATCTTCTTGTTGGCGGCCCCGTTGGGGACGTGCTCCCGCAGGGTGGCGAAGCCGTTGTTGACCAGCTTCACCCGGTTCCTCTCCCTCTCGTTCCGCCGCGCCACGGCGTGCGGCTGCTGCTGCGGAAGACTGTAGCCGAAACCCGCGAAGTTGAGCCTCCGCTTGCAGCGCAGCAGCTCCGGGGAGGAGGAGCGCTGCCTCTTCGGCTGCTTGGACACCGACTTCCCGCTGCTCTGGCTGCTGCCGCTCGGGCTCAGCTGGATGCTCTGCGCGGAGAAGAAGCAGGCGGGCGGCATCAGCTGCTGCTGGCTGACGTTAATGTCCATCATGTCTGTGAGATCCGGTCCCAGGGAAAAACTTAGAAACAATCACAGAGTCTCGCGGCGGTGCGTCCCGCTCGTGCCGTTCACGTGTTGTGGGGCGGTCCGCTGGGCTTCTGCCTCGCGCGCTCCTCAAAGCTGCTCTGAGTCCTCGAGGACAGACTCCACTGCTTTTCAATACGTCTGGACGGCGCTGAGGCCACGCCCTCCGGTCGCGTGGATTCACCTTGGGCTCCTGCCCCGGTGCCGGTGCGTTGCGCGCGCCGGACGCGTGCCACTTGAAGCACTAAACAAACAGTCAGCGGAGAGTGTTTTTTTCTTTTCTATCATCACGAGTGTCGGAGAGGTGAAGCGGCAGAGCGGAGAGGAGAGAAGCTGCAGCACGTTGTGTTGTTGTTCCAAAGAAAACACAGTTTGAGTTTTAGTTTGTATTTTAAATTATTTTGAAGAAGAGACTCAAGAAAATCACTCACATGGAGAAATTTAGAGATCTTTTAACGAATAAACTGTAATATTTAAGTCAAGATTCAGACTGTCCTTCGAAATCAAGATGAACTTTTTCCAAAGTGAAGTTTGGTGTCCGGACTTTCCCTCAGTACCGAGCTGACGCACGCACTCAAACGTCAAACTCTCATTTCAACAGATAACATCAAAGCAGTCTCAGTCATTTTGGGCATTTTGAGTCTGGTTATGAAAAAGAAAAGAACATGGAAAGTTTGTAGTTTGCGTCTCTGTGATCCAGTTTTTCTTTCCTCTGGACCAAACTGTGGTGCTGAAACTCAGCTCAGCCTCAGCTCGCCGCTCACGGTCCAGATCTCGGAGCGCTGCATGTAAATCAGTCGCTCGCTGCCGTTTCAACTCGAACGCCGTCTACTTTTATTGTTAACATTACAGACGCGTCTGAATGCCGCTCATTTGGGGCACCATTGTGCAACAGAGGCCGAATTTTCCACTTTGATTAGAGCAGATCATCGGCCGCGCACAGGCGGAACGGAGGGGCGCAAATCTGCGGAGGGGCCCTCAGAAGCGGCTTTGTGTGTGATTGGATACACCCGGTACGGTTACAGTAGCGCGGACGCGCCGAGTTCTGTCGATTATTGTCGCTTTGTGGAGAGAAGAATAATAAAACACGTCTTTCAGCGCGGAACAAAACCAGGGCCGAACTGTAACACCCTCTCTAATTTTCTCTCTGTGCGCGCGCGCGTGCACGTGCAATAAAACAGTTGTGAAAAGAACAAGTTACGTTCAACAATGTGCGTAATTTTGCAGTTTCTGCGCGTAAACATCTCTTGAACATCCTCTATTTTTTGTGTTTCTGTTTGTTTGTATCTGTGTTTTTGCGTCTGCGTGTGAGTATTTGTTTATTTGCGCGTGCATGTGCTACCAAGCAGAGAGGAACTAGGATTAGGATTGTTTTACTGTTTGTGCGTCATTTCTAGGGTCATTTCTTCATTTCACGAAGTTTCCTCTCTATCCGTGTTTGTGTCTTTTCCACAAGTAATCCTGTGTGTGTGTGTGTGTGTGTGTGTGTGTGTGTGTGTGTGTGTGTGTGTGTGTGTGCGTGTGTGTGCGTGTTCGTGGGTGTGGGTGTTTGCGCGTGCTTGTGCATAAAACAGGTTGGAACCAGAACATCACTTTTCAGTTTGTGCGTAATTCTTTCGGTTTTTACGCATGGAGTTCTTCTCTATCCTTGTGTCTTTCCTACTACACATTAATTGGTGTGTGTGTGTGTGTGTGTGTGTGTGCGCGTGAGAGAGAGAGAGAGAGAGAGAGAGGGCGAGATAGAGCGCTTGCGCATGCATGTGCAGTGCATATATGCGCAACAGATCAGAGGGGAACCAGTTTAGGATTTTTTTTTTTTTTTTACAGTTTTTACGCACGAAGTTTCCTCTCTATTCCTGTTTGTGTCTTCTATGCAATGAATTATAGTGTGTGTGTGTGTGTGTGTGTGTGTGTGTGTGTGTGTGTGTGTGTGTGTGTGTGTTTGCGCATGCGTGTGTGGCGCATGCACGTGCTATTAAAAGGTTGGAGCCAGAAGCAGAGAGTTTTTTCACATTGTGCGTATTCTCTCCGTTTTTTACGCACGAAGTTCTTCTCTATCGGTGTTTGCGTGCGCTCACACACTCACACAGTTTATTTCTGTGTGTGTGAGTGTGAGTGTGAGTGTGTGTGTGTGTGAGTGTGCATCCCCCCTTCCTCATTCAGCGTTTCTTTATTTCTGTGCGCGTGCGTCCGTGCACGCGCGCTCTGAAGAGGGGGGATTGTAATAAATTGTGCAATTTTTCTGCGGTGGCAGTGGCATTCAAAATCAAGCTTGCATTGAAGAGCCCCCTCCCTCGCCCACTACCACTACTTTCTTTTCTTTCCCTCCCTCCCCCCCCCTCCCTCATTCTCTCTCCCTTTTTCTGGCCCAGCAAGAGAGTTTAGAAAAGAAGCGTGGGTTCTATTCAGCCTCCCCCTGCACCCCTTCGCCATCGCCAGGCTTTCTGAAACCTATCCATGCCCTGTCAGTGTGCTTCCAGAGTCCAATTAGCGCTTTGTGAGGACTTTCTCCCTCTCTGCTGCTGCTGCCGCCGCCGCTGGTCTTCCTCAGACTGGGAGGGCGCTCATTTTTCTTGAGGGGCTTTCCAGTCATAGCTGAGTGTAATAATTAATATGACATCTGGGCGCCTCTTTTAACCACTTCATGTATTTATCTCTTGTCTTTTCTTTCGCTTGTGCGGAGACAATAAAACAAAACACCCACAAGCAGCCATGTCATCCAAACCGTCTGTGTGTGTGTGATGTGAGGGATAATCTTCCAATTTGTTTGTCATTAAAAACAGATTTTCCGACCGCGTTCTGTTTTCTCTCGGCAGGTGCACCGATGGATGTAAGTTTAAAGCGGTTTAAAGACTATTTGAGCCCCGTTGCATCTTTTAAAGCAGCTTCTCTTTTACAGAATGTGCAAAAACTAACTTTTAAAAACTTTTCCTGAGTGAAATGAAAGAGTTGCACTGAAAGTTACAATAAACTTTTTATTATTATTTCCACACCAGTCACACAGGAGGACATCGTGCATGTTAACTGGCTGCAACTGACTGACATAAACATGCGAAACAGAAAGGAAACGTAACAACCTGAGGAGAAATATGACAGGAAATGTAAAAACAAAGCTTAGAAATCGACACACGTGGGACTGATTTTAAAACTACCTCTTCTGTACTGGACTTCTGCCTCTGTGGTGTTTGTGTAAACATCTCCTCCTTCCTCTCTGTGGGGTTTTCTGCCTGAACGGGGCACGTTGTAACTAAACACCGCCCTCTAGAGGACAACAAGGGCAATGATCTCTAAGAGTTAAAAAGTACCTTTTCCTTATGTGTGAATATGTGAAAATAGTGGCTGCTAGCAGATTGCTTCATTATTAAGTCCACAGAAAAAGCAAGTCATATCAATGCCACTTCAAATAATGTTCTCAAACATGTTATGTTGGATGAAACTGTAAAAGAATATTGAGATTTATTAGTCATCAAATATCAAATCTTATCCAGTAATTGATTACATGTGTGGTAGTGATTTTATTTTATTCAAACAGGGATCTGAATGTTGCTGTTGTTCATCAAAGGCACCAAAGAAGAAGTGGGAGTAAAAATAAATGTATTTGATTGTGTTGTAGTGCATTAAGCCACTGTTAGAGGTCACTTTTTCCTCCGTTAAATGATAAAACAACAGTGCCAATCCAAATGTAATTAAATCTCAGATGTTAAATAGCGTTTTTAAATATACATCAAAGTCATATACTTTCATGGGGATGTGTTAAATGTCAAATTTGATGACCACAATCCTAAAAACAACCGTTTTAAAGTTTTGCGATTTAGATATGTTTGTCTCCAATGATGTTCCGTACTTTCTGTAGTCACGTGCATTTGTTTACCAGGAAGTAGCGCGCGTGCTGCCTAGCTGCCCACCTAGCTAACTATTTCACCTTAAAACACAAATATACGGTTTTAAATAGTTTAACAAACAGGCATTTTAAAGAGCAGCTCATTAAGAAGGATGCGCTTTAATATCGAGCGATGTTGAAGAGGCTAACGTTGATGTTAGCGCCTTAGCTTCTGAGAGCTAACGTCGGCTAAGCTAGCTGTCTGTTATAACGGTTACAACTGACGGCTAACGTTCGCAGCGATGCGCTCGTTAAACTACGTTCAGCGAGTCAGTTTGGACTTCGCAGGGACTCTGTTTCCTCATGCGATCTGTCTGGGAGATGCAGACAACGACTCGGTAAAGAAAAGCTTAGTTAACTTTTTATTTTAGTTTAGTTTAATCTGCTCACAGCTGCGCAATGTTAACACCCAGAGCTGAACAAAACGTCTTCTGAACCAACAAACCTGGAAAAGATGTAGATTCAATGTAGATTTAAAGGGCTTAAAAGTCAGATTTATAATGTTTACAGTGTTAATGAGGTAATATAACAAAGTCAGACATATTTATCTTCTCCATAAGTGAGTAAACACGCTGTTCTCAGTGGAAAATAAGGTCCCAGAACACTGTTTAAAGCTAGAAAGGTGGCAGGGCCCGCCACATAAACATTGTGTTGTCCTTTAAGATCAGTTTGTTTGTTCAGTCATGAAAAACAAAGACAGTATGTTCATTTCGTCTAAAAAAACAGCTATAAAGATCCTAAAATATCTTCCGTAAAACTACATAGTGCACCTTTATGGTATTAATAATCATCAGTGATGTGTTCAATGATAAGTAATCAAACCCAGCACATTGATTAGCTAGGCTGATATATCATCTGATATTAGTTAATCACAGATATATCCATAATATTATATATTTTAGCTGATCCATGACAATAAAGATATGTTATCCACTGTTTGTCCACCAGAGAGCACCAACATGTCCTTCACACTTTGTATCTTGGATTTGTTAATCTATCAGAAATCTCAGAATTTCCTTATAAATCTGTCTGTTTTAGATTATTAGATTATAAACTATATAGTAATAATTACATCATAATATAACAATGTTGAAAAGTCCTCGCTGTACTCTGTGCATGCAGCCTTTTTCTTGATTTTAGCAACCAGAAGATAAATTAGTCACAGTGGTTTAGCAGTGTAGGTTGTAAAACTCGCATCATTTGTTCCATTTTATATCAAAGTTAATTTGCTGTCCGTCTCCATTTAACTGCAGTTGAACGAGCTGGTTGTCGGGGACACCAGTGGAAAGCTGCACGTGTACAAGAATGACGACTCCAAACCCTGGATCACAAGAACCTGTGTGGGCATGGTCAGTACAGAAACCTGAAAACGCTCATGATTTCATAGAGAGATTGTTTCTCTTACTCACCTCATGATTTGTTGTTTTCCCAGCTGACCTGCGTCGCAGTTGGAGACGTCTGCAACAAAGGAAGGGTGAGTTATGAAATGATAAATGATCAGTGGACAGTGAATCAGGACTATTCTGGTGGTAGAGTGTGTATGTCTTTGTTCCGAATGACAGAACTTTGTAGTCGCTGTTGGAGCCGAGGGCTGGTTTCACCTCTTCGACTTGACAGCTGCCACGGCGAGTAAATCAGATTCATCCAGTCAGCATGAATTCACGTCCTCTGAAGACCAGAAGCCTCTTTTCACCCAACACATTCCTGCCAACACCAAAGTCATCCTGATCAGTGATATCGGTGAATCCTCTCTCTACTTCCTCACTACTAAACATCCATCTTGTGTATTGATCTTGTGAATTTGACTGCACGGCGTGCTTGTCTGTCCTGTAGACGGTGATGGGCGCTGTGAGCTGGTGGTGGGCTACACGGACCGAGTGGTGCGAGCTTTTCGCTGGGAGGAGCCGTCAGACGGTTCAGATGTTGGGACCGGACAGCTGGTGCTGCTGAAGAAATGGCTGCTGGAGGGGCAGGTAGACCTCAGACCAGCTACTTGGAACCTCCTCCACAGTGTTTATTGTATAATTTTAGCAAATTAGAAGTTTAACATCAGAAATTTTGTTTAAAACATTAAAAAAAATTTAACTGAGACCTTTTGTAATTCAGGCAATAATGGGGGCAGCAGAAATGTTTCTTATCTTAAAACATTACTCAACAGATTAACTGATTATCTGACATGTAAGCTCATCATCTTATTAATCTGAACTCTGAATGTTCAGTCATAATGTCTGTGTTGCAGGTGGACAGTTTGTCAGTGAACCCGGGTCCGGAGGGTTTACCTGAGCTCATGGTGTCTCAGCCGGGATGCGGCTACGCCATCCTGCTGTGTTCCTGGACACAACATGACTCCAGCGGCTCTGGAGAAGAAGCCCCTGCCACCCCCGGGAGGTAGACAAGCTATCACTGCTATAAAGTAAAGTTATGGATGTTCAAATATAAGAAACTGCATGATTTCTTCTGCTCACAGTGAGGGACCCTCCAGAGATGTAATTCTGCATCTGACCACCGGGCGGATACACAACAAGAACGTGTCCACTCATCTGATTGGCAGCATCAGCAAAGGTACCAGAGAAAACCTCAGTCTGTTCTGTTGTTACTAACTATAACAACACGTCATATCCAGTATGTTACTCAGAAGTTATATGTTACGTTTCTCAACAGGGTCAAAAGAGGAATCTTCTAAATGTGGCCTGTTTGCTCTCTGCACTTTAGATGGTGAGTCATGAGCGTTTTGGATTTGATGTTTAAGGCTTTGATTGTCTGAAAATCGTTGGTTCAGGTTCCTGAAAAGTGCTTTAATATCGCTCTCTAAAAGCTGCACGCTCTCTGTTTTATTATATATTATTTTTCCAAAGTCTATCCCGGTATAGTTCTGATGATGCAGGTCATCAAAACCGTCCGATCGCTGAGTTTCTTGTTAATCTGTAAAGCCAGTGTGAACAAACTAAATGCCACCTAATCAGCTGACACAATGTATTTACATGGCAGGTATAAAGTGCCATATGTCGCCTGTATATGCAGCAGCAGCACGAACCCTTCAGCATGTGTCGGTGGCTGTCGGCCAGTGTTGACACTCCTCCTGGCAGACGGCTCTCGGAGCAGCTGGAGAGTCCATCAATATTTAAAGAAGAGAGGATCTTCAGGGATTATCGTCACTGAAGCCTTCCGGCTGCCAACATTTTACTCTCACAATCTCCCTCCTGTCGACACCCCGATGCGCTAACACAGAGAACAGAAATTAAAATACCATTAGAGGCTTTTGAATTATATCCAGGAAACTATTACTGGCTCTATTTTCAGTTTCTGTTTGTCGAGGATGTCACAGTGTGAGGAAGATTTCGGAGCAGCGCCGTTTTTCTCGCCTTCTTGGCAACAAGACATTGAGAAAATACATCCTTGAGCATTTCTTGTGATTTGTTGGTGTATTCTTTATTACTAATAACAGTAGCATGTTAAAAACAAACAGAACTGAACTGTAATATTTCACTTTAATCCTTTTTTGTCTCTAAATGTTCCAGGTACCCTGAAGCTGATGGACAGTTCAGAGCAGCTGCTCTGGTCCGTCCAGGTGGATCATCAGCTGTTCGCTCTGCAGAAGCTCGACGTTACTGTGAGTTTGTGTTTATTATTCATTGATATCATCTTTTTTCATAAAAGTCATAATTTGCGGTCAGGCTTTTAAGTCTGTGTTTTGGTGCTACAGTTCAACTACAGGCAGATTTGTATTGTAACTAAGTGTTTCCTTTCTGCTTCAGTTGAAAAAAGCCACTTCACAGTGAAGTGGTCAGTTTTCATAAGTGTTACTATGCTTGAATGTGGCTTTGTTGGGTTATTAATACCAGTATCCGCATTATCACGCTGTGTTTCACCTAAAAGTTACTGTATTTTTATTGAAAACATCGAGAAAAGTGTCAAAAAATCAAAATGTTTTAATTATTTCAACAAATAAACAATGCAAAGCTTTTTTTTTTAAATATATTCAGCTTTTGTCATCGCTGTCTTAACAATGTGAAATCTCGGTCTGTTGGTAGAGATCATAAACATATAGTCCGAAAGCCGCCTCTGAGGTAGGCGTAAACGGTGACAAACTGACAAACTGTGAACGGTGACATAGAATTTGTCTTCAAAATAAGAGCTTTACATTGCACCCCACTGGAGTTTAGAACTGGGTTCTTAGCGGGGGGCTTTTAATTTGAAAGTAGCGACCATCCTTAGCTTTCCGACATAACATCAAGCTAACACAACAAAACAAAGACCGAGCTCCTGGATCTCAGCGGCTGCTCAGTTGTTCATCTTAATGTCTGTGGAAGAAGTAATGGACTGACTGCTGTGAGCAGCTGTTTCCTGGTTTTAAAACTCCTCGGTTGTGGGTCGCACAACAGTACAGGTCATTGACATCTCTGCCCAGCTCACCCACGGGCCGGCACATTTCCGCCTCGGTTTTAGATAGCAGTCGAGGCGGAAATAAGTGTACCCTCCGAGGCGGAAAATCGGCGACCACAACAGACCCCAAATTTGCCGGCCTCTGTCTAAAACCGCGGCTTGGTGCTCTGTCTAAAAACGGCTAGAGAAAGAGCCCGGCCCCGAGACTCACAGTAAAAACCTGAAAACGTATTCTTTCAGGCAGGACTGGTTGAAACAGTTTCCCTGGTTACGGTACGATAAAGGACGTAATATAATGCACTGTGTATACTGTCATGAGTGCGGTCAGAGTATGGCCGGTAATAGTGCATTTGTAAGCGGGTCAACAACGTTTCGTGTCGAAACTAAAAAAAAACCACAGCATGTCAAAAAAACACACTACATGCCGGGACCGGTGTGTGGAGAAAGTGGCCCCTCTCCCAGCTGCATTTCAGCGGCAGGCAGCAGCAATCAGGTCCTCTGAGGAATCAGAAATTATTATAAAATGTAATGTTGCATACAACATTGCCAAAGAGGAGCTGACTAATAGTGAAACACCTTATTTTTCTTATGTCAATGTCCTTCAAATAAAGACAAGGATTTCTCAATATCTTAGTCTTGTTTGGTCTGTTACTTTAGGCCCAGTGATAAGTTACTGTTTAGAGATTCATCAAGTAACCAAGTAGTGTCAGCGCTATGTCCATTTATTTAGAGAGTGATGGCGTGGATGTGTGTTTGCTCGCAGGGTGACGGCAGAGAGGAGGTGGTCGCGTGTGCCTGGGACGGTCAAACCTACATCATCGACCACAATCGGACGGTAGTACGGTTCCAGTTTGACGAGAACGTCAACGCCTTCTGTGCTGGTGAGGGACTTCGTACTTCACCCCCAAACTATCTCATGCATGAGCTTAGCGTAGCGACTTAGAGACTGTAAAACAATGGGAAACAGCTCGTCCTGTTCTGTTTTAAGGTTGAAAACACACCTGCAAGTGCCACTGAAGCTCAAATATTCAATATGCTAACAAGCTTTTTTTTTTTTGACTTTCTTTCTTTTTAATCCTTTCACTGCTCTTAGCCTACTTATCTGTTTTTAATTCATCTCGTGTTAAATCCTTTTCTGCTTTAATTTTTTTAATTTTAATCTGTTTTTATTATCCATTATTCTTTTTACTGCTCCTAATCTTTTTATCTGTTCTTAAGTACTCTGATGTGATGTCGTCTTCTTTAGCATCCTGTATTGATTTTATTCTCATTTCTTCATCTCTGTATTTGTGTTTTTTGTGTGATTTTGCTTGTTTTTTTAATCACTTTTATTCCTTTTACATTTACTCCTCTCCTTCCTTGTGTTCGTGTTGACTGTCGAGTTTTTTTTTTATTGTCTTCCAGAGTTTCCTGCTTTTCAATCAGTACAGTCTGTTTTTAAAATTGCTGTACAAATAAAATGTATTTATTTTATTTAAAGGGTGATGGTATGTCAAAGAAATGCAACAGACTTCGACCAACTTTCAGGGGTTTACTTCAGAAATATGCCATTAAAGCTTCTCTCAGCGTTCTTCTTCTTTTTCTTTTTTTTTGCTGCGTCACGTCGTTTTGTCGTGGCCCGACAGTAAATTCTCCTGAGGGTCTGTAAGTCTCTACAGCCCAGCTTCCTTGGACGGTCGAGTGAAAACATGGCTGGTACTTTGAAACATCTCATGTCACCAGTAGGTGGCAACGTTGAGCTTCATGTTCCTCCCAGTCTTTATACTCCCTGTCCTCCTCTTCAGTTTGTCCTCTCACATCTTTATGCAGTGTTTGATCGAGCCACCGTGAATCTGAGGGAGCTAATATGCCATGTACAGCTGTTAGTGGATTAGAGAAAGAGACAAGAGACTTTGTTTGATCCGCCTGTTTCCACTGCGGATTGTTTCTTTGCACCTACCGAGTTCCTCCCCTCTGCCAGCTCTCTGTGATCATTTAGGCAGATTAGACTGGTTTCTCTGTCTGTGTGGATGCTGGCTCTGCTTCAGGGGGAAATTATTATGAGCCGGGCAGCAGAGGACTGCTGATGTGTTCATCTGTATTCACATGACACTCTGAACCACAGCATGATGAGTAAAAGCTTCCTGTTATAAACGCGAATGTTGTTGATGTTTCTTGTGTCTTCGCAGGTCAGTACACATGTAAGGAGGGGAAGAACAGCCCCTGTCTGGTTTACGTGAGCTTCAATCACAAAATCTACGTCTACTGGAAGGTGGAGCTGGAGCACATGGAGTCCACGAACCTGTTGAGGGTTCTGGAGGAGAAACCGGAGTTTAAGAGCCGCCTGAGGGAGCTGGGAGTCAGTAAGTACACCAACAACTAGAGAGCATCCTCCATCAGATTCACACCGACGCCTCGTCTGTTTGTGGTTGTGACTGTTTACAGTCAGTTTGTCTGTTGTAAAACTCAAGACCCTGACCAGAATACTAATGAGGAGGGACGACAAAACGATCTCCACGTGGCAGACTTTTACTGCTAACAAGCTCAGACATGCTCGCAGGTATAACGGGCCTCATGCAAGAGCAAGTCATGCATACAAATTCTGTAAAATATTATCCAGAAACGTTTGTTGATCGAATTAAGACTCCAGCGTGGTGCGACTTTTAAACGCTGCACCAGTCACCAACATATAAAATATAGTTTAATCGAGATTATACGTTCAATGCACGTGTCATAATGCTCAGTGTATTTACATTATTTAAGGTTTTTATACCAAACATTATGTGAAGTGGAAATGATAAGTGACCATATTTTGGACGAGAGGGTCGAGCTAGGGAGGATAATCTGATTAGATCTGACTAAGAACCCCAAGAACATGCCATGGTAATGACTTTCCAATCACGTGATAGCCACTTTGGGGAATAAATGAGACCATAATTTACAAAATGAACATGATGCTGTGTTGATGAAGACTTAAATCTAGATATTAAGACTGTAAACTCATTGGGAAACTGTTTATTGAGGTAATAAATCCGGTGAAAAGTGGGGTCTTGTCCTCATAGGCTTATATACAGTACAACCAGTAGTGTCGCCCCCTGCTGACCATTAAAGACAGTGCAGGTTAGAGGCACTTCTGCATTGGCTTCACTTTTCCTCCCGTTAACATTATACCTGCTCAACATTTTAGCTTTGTCATCGTGAGCTTGTAAGCATTTAGCTCAAAGCCCAGTTGTCCCTATAATTAGAACTTACAGAACTGCCAGCATGGTTCTACACTTTTAGTCTTGTCCCATCTAATTTTATCTGATTCACAGTCACAGAAAAGCGCTGCACTGTTGACACATCGTTAGCAGCTATATTTATAGTCCCCGATTGTTTTAAGTCCCCTAACTGTGGAATATGTTCTGTTTTTGTCTGCTGATTTCCAGCAGCAACACTTGAAGCTCTGCAGTGTTAATTACTTATTTTTTTTCTCTCTTTGAGACATATTAATGAATGTAACTTTGTTATGTTTGGCAAACAAAAGACCTAAACACAGGACACCTCAGAAGGCAGGGTGAGAAAACAAACAACTTTAATAACCGAGCTGAATCCACAAAAACGAAGACAGGCAACAAAAAGGAGAATCTAACAGAGCAAAAACTAAACAAACCAATATAGACAAGAGAGATCAGAGGAAAATAGGCAGAATAGTCGCCAAACAGAAATGAGGAAGAGACGTGAAAAGACTGACGTACTGATAAAGACAGAGAGAAAAACACAGACTTAAATACACAAGGACTATTTAGCTAGTTAAACACTAGTAAAGACAGAAAAAATGGCCGGAAAGAGACAAAGACAGGAAGTGTAAATCAGAAGAAGACACATGAGATCAACCTACAAAATAAAACAAACGTATCCACAGATGGAGCAGGACAGGAAAACGTTGTGTAGCAGCTTAGGGGCATCAGTTATACCAACGAACAGGTGGCGTTCATCAAGTTGGAGCAAGTGATTTACGGCAAGTTTGTTCTGTCACAGTGTGTTGAATCTGACTTCGATCACTGGTACGAACGAGACCTACAGCAAAATGATCTACACACACATACAGGAAAAAGGCCCGGGAGGAAATTCAAACCAGTAAACCTCAAATGTTTTCATTTCTGTGTCCAAACGTATATAAATCTGTAGCCTGTCAGTCAACTGGTCTGCAGAGTATTTTTAGAGGAGGCTGTAATCCCTCAGCACTGAGACCACAGGAGCTGAGGATTCTGCTCTCTGACTCCTTCTCTTTATCTCTCTCCCCTCCTCGCTGTGTGGAAAATTGCCTTTCTGCCGTCCAGACTCTTTCCAAACACAGTCCTCCCGACAAACACGAGGTTTAACCGAGCCAGCAACGTGGTTAATCATTACGACTGCACACAGCGGTTATTTATTTCCTGCTAATTTCCTTCGTTAGAAACATCAAATCTCGCCTCTGTCCTCGTGCCTTTTCAGCCTGTATGTAAAAAAAAAAAAAAAAACGTTTGTTACAGGAGAGGATGAGTCTGATTGAATAATAAAGAGGTCCGTGCTTTTCCGTCCGCATGGATGACCAGCAAGTCAGCCGTCAGAACAGCACGGTGAAATGAGTGGAAACTTATTTAGCGAGGAAGATTGATGACGACACGCGAACGCACCATTGTGACTGAAAACGCAGGTTCCAGCTGATTCTCCTGAAGCCCGCTCGCGGTGGTGTTAGCGTAGCTTCCTGCTGCCTGCGTTAATAATTCAACCTCCGGGCCTGTTGTCTTTCTTATTTCACGGCCTTGTTGTTACCTAACCCAGTGTCGAAAAATGTCTGATGTGGCAGCCTGGGGACGAGGACAGAGAGAGGAGGAGAGGGTGAGGGAAAATAAAAGTGTGAAAATGTGTCGAGTGCGGAGGAAGTGATGGTTGGATTTGCGATCGTCCACTCGCGTCAGATCTCTTTCTGCCATCGAAGCCATCATGTGCGATTTATCTTAAACATACAACCCTTAAATATGCGCAACATATAACACTACAAGTAAGAAAATGAAAGCTGTGTCAGCCGCCTCGCTCAGCAGCGGCTCTCGGTCTCTTCCCTGCTGTTCATTCACCTCAATAACCGGCCCTTTCAGTCCGCCTGTCAGTAGTTCATCACAACTCTGCGAAGGTTTCTAAATATTGACAGTTCCTCCTGCGTGGCCGCCGGTTTCAGTTTAATCATCAGCTAGTTTCGATTGGGAGAGTGCTGCAGGAGAGAGGTGTAGTGTTGAGCAGTGCAAGGTAAGGAATAATTTATCACAGTGGAAGTATTTCCAGTCATTACTGGAGGAAAAGTATTAATGTCAGTGTGTATTTTTATATGTATGAGATATTCGGGTTATTTTGCACGCAGGACTTTAGTTTTGTAGCTAGTGGAGGTGGAGGTAATCTAACTACTTTATATACTGTTGGGTGGTTTAATCTAAAAGGATGTTTAAAAACTGATTGTTCTTTTATTTCAGTTGAATCTTAATGTGCAAAGTAATCAGAATCCATCAGATGTCGAATGTAGTGGAGTAAAAAATACAACATATCTCTCCGAAATGTGGTGGGGTAGGAGTATAGAGTAGCAAATAAATGGAAATACTTACTTATTACTTATTTTTCTTTAATAAACGTACTTGAGTAAATCTACTTTTAACCACAAGAAGCCAGTTTTAAAAGTGTTTTATGGCAATAATTAATACATTTCAGCTCAGACTCTCTATAGAACAAGTATATGGCCCATTAATTAGCTCGAGTAGCCAACTTCCCTGCAGCTGCTTCATAGTTTCATGGCTTCATGAAGATACAAAATAACTTTTAATCTCCTGAATACTATTTAAGTATTTACTTTATTTTCCCTTTTATTGTCATTCAAAGTCATTTGGAGCTAAAATGTTGCCAAACACTTACCAAAAGCCTCACGATATGTATGAAACATGATATTTATGAAAAGCAGCTGCAGCAGGTGCTATTAAAATTACATTAGATTCACATTTGGAGGGAGGAAAGGACTTCATTACAGCTGGTACGAGAGGACCAGATCAAAAATGTAAGAGCTGCAGTGCTCGAGGGTCAGAACAAGACTGTAGAAGAAATGAATTCAGAATGATGGTCACTCCTGGGCTCTGCAGGTGAAATTAGCATCTTCTGTCTTCCTGTTATTCCTGCATATTAACAACATGGCTAACGGCTGCAAATGTACCACACTGTACCAAAAATTAGCATAATACAGTGCAACAATCAGAACTACGAGCAAAGGAGCAGAAGCCCATTGAACTCGCATGTTAGTTTAGGAGAGCATTTATTCATTTACATCCACCTGTTAGCACCAGTGTCATGTGCGCCAATGTGATGTGTCTGTCAATTAATTTACTTCAGTTGTCTTTGCTCACTCGCACCAAACCCCAAGAAGTAGCCTAGCTTTGCCTGTAAACACAATGCACGTGTTTACGACTGTTATGTTTCACTTTCTGATGGTCTCAGTCGTAAGTAACGTTCAGCCCGGTCTCACAGATTGTCGGAGGCAATCATAATGCCGAGAATTAGCTTTCACTTTTCTGATTTTTCCCTTTTCTGCATTGAGAAGTTGTCTTTTAAGAGAGAATCGCAGAGCAACTAATAGATTTTTATTGTTACACCCACCCCAATTAGCATGCTAACATTAGCATTTAAAGGAGTGACTTGCAGGATAAAGTCGGAATTAGCTAACATTATCAGCAGAGTGTGAAGAAACCAGCTAACCCCAGCCTGCCCTGTCTCGTCTCCTAATACTACTTTGTACTGCAGCTAGCTGAGTCATGAGCTCCCTTCAAATCCTTCAACACAAAGCACCGCTGAAGCCGATAGGAATCTCATTAGTTTTGCACGTATCTCTTCATAAATGTCTGAACAAAAGTTCTTGGAAATCCATCTAATACTTCTTGAGACATTTCATTCTCGACCAAAATAGTACTTGTGAGCGCTCACCCTATGACTTCTTTCCAATATAGTTTGACTTCAGACCAAAGAAGAAGATTTTACTGGCAAGAAAGTCTTCACAAACTGTATCTGGTCTCGTGTCAATGTTCATTTCCACGTTTGTGTTTTTCTTCCCCTCCACAGACGCGGAGGACCCGGCAGCAGTGAGATCACTGGTGGCAAACGTTCTCTACAAGGATTCACAGACTTAACACAGCGACACGCATCAACTCACCGCCTCTGTAAATACTCTGTTAATAAACACTGATTGTCTGTCTCCGGTGCCGCCGCTGGTCTTGTTATTTGTGTCCCCTGCAGACGGACGTGTCAGGTTCAAGTTTCTGATCCGCTCGCCCGAGTTGGCTGTAATCTCAGACGTGCACGCGGCCTCCCGTCATTAGTATTCTGTCTGCCCCGGTTGTTATTCACGAGGCTGAGAGTCGACGACAGCACGAGGCACAATGCAGGGGACATGCTATACTGTCCAACCTGCTGTTCTCACCGGTGAGTGTGTGAATGTGTGAGTGAGGAGGACCAGCAGAGGCTTTATGTCGCCGTCAGTCAGCGCTGACAAGCCGATGAAAAGACCTCTCTGATTAAAGATAGTGAGTGCCGCTCTTCTTTTCATCCCCTCTAGTCTCTTCTTTTATCTGGTGTATCATCTCCAAGACAAAAAGCGCCACAGATCTTACGTAATCCAGCATTTGTTACATAATGAGATTTACATAGTGGCAAGACGACAGTGTTTGTCAGCCGAGCAGCAGAGAGCCTGCGGGGCTTCATCGGGGGGGGAATCACCCGCTGTTTTCCCACCGGGAGCATCCTATAACCACCTATGTACACCGCCTCTCTTTTTCTCATGCAATATAGATAAGCTGTGTGTGTGTTTGTGTGCCTCGGGGTAAACGCAGGCTCAGGTGTCCTGGTAGGCCACAGCCTCATCTCGTGTTGCGTCTCTGCCCTTTAGAGACGTGCCGGGGGAAGGTTTTCCCTATAGGAGCATGAGCCTGCGCTCAGGTGTTTGATTGTTGTTGCCTTCACACTAAAAAGTCAAATCCTCCTAATCACAATCTAACCCTTAAGCAGCCGTTGGATGTGTATTTTAAGTTGTCGCATGGAAGCGTAGTTTTGTTATTCCGACAGATAACTCGTCAAATTTAGCACTGACGTGGACTTCTGAACCTTCCACTCACGTAAGATTGTTGAAAGATAACACTGTTTTTGCTGAGAAGCTCCAGAAATGTTTAGTGGACTGTGAAACTTCACCTGACTTTCCTCTCAGCGTGAAGTTGACAAGATAATGACTTGATTTGTATTCATGGATGCTTTTATCCTTTCATACCTGCTAGACTTCCTCTAGTTTCAGTCTTTCCTCCAGATTTCTGAACCTGCCTGCAGGGATTCACTCTTGAGCAAAAGTTTTATATCTGATAAATTCCAATCAGGTTTCTGTTTACGTCAGAGCACCGACGCTGTCCTCATTACAGTAAAGATCGATCTGTTAGTACGAGCTGATTCTGAGGGATTGTTGGACACAGTTGATCATTTTGGTCAGAATGTTCCCTCTGTTATCTCCTCAGTTTTGATTGGTATCATTTTAACAAGGGAACTCAATAGAGACTAATGCGTTTTGGCTCGTCGCACCTCGATCAGATTACGTCGTTAAAAGAACAAGACTCGACTATGTTGGAGTTTATTTTATGATTAACGATAAAAGTATATTTTCCCTCACAAATGTTTGAGTTGTTTTTGCGTCAGGTTCTGTTTCAGACGAGTCGTGATTAGCTGAACTCGCTCACTGTTTTTATCAGAAAATCAAAACATGCTCAGTTGAGCTGCAGTTTGTCCTTATAAGTGGAGAACATTCCTGTGTGGTCCGCTCACACTGATTTGTGTTTATGACCATGAATGGTCAAACAGGACCGGGCTGATCGTCTTGTTGTTCTTATGGATCCTATCTGTTACACGTGGAGTCGGGTCTCTCCTGGTTCTGCTTCGGTTCTCCGGAGAGAACGTCACTGGGTTTAGTACCTAAAGTCCTCCGTGGATGAATCCTGCGTGACTTTTGCTCCGAGCAGTCAGGCTGGACATAAAACACGTCTCAGACATCTGACCCCACGACACGACCGCGAGGGGGCGGCGGCCTCGTCGTGATCTAGCTGACCTTGTGTGTATTTATGTGTGTGTGTGTGAGTGTCTGCAGCTATTTTAGCCAAATCATTTCTTGATTTGACTTTAAAACATATCCAGATGGCCCCTTTTTTTTTTTTTTTTAGCTTTGCCATCTGGAAGTTGGCTTTTAAGAAACATCGCCTCGAGAGACTCTGCTGTTATCTGACGTGGATCCATGTAGCGCTTTTGTTTTCACATGAAGTTAAAAGGTCATCAGGGTACCAGAGCATATTTCAAGTAGAAGAAAAATGGCACACAGCGTCCTGTTGCTGGTTGGTATTCAAGTTTTTTGGGATCATTTCAATGACGATGTTGAGTCTAGATTTCTAAAATAGCCTCAAACTACGTAACGCTGTCTGGTCAGTCATTCCGTTCAGTTCCTTTTATTTGTTTATTGTGTTATTTGGTTATTTCCTTCCTACTTTTATCTCCAACTTCTCGTACGGCTCAATCCAGAGTGCCGCGACGTGATGATGTCAGCTCATCCCACCAGGGCTCTTAAACAAATGTGAATTTGATAGCCAATGTGCGAATATTGAATATTGATTTCTCTCCTGGTTCGGCTGCCACGGTTGCCTTTAGGGCTGAAGCTGCGGAATATGTGTCATGTTTCAAAATGCCTTGAGTGATATGTCTTTTTCTTGTAATCTCTCTGGTACAGCTGAGGCTGATGGGAATGATTCGTTCTGCAGGTATTTGCTCATAAACCAAAGTTTTGGACACGAATCAACAAGCGCTGGTCGTAAATAATCCAGCCCAGACAGACAGACTGGCATTTACTTTCCTGTTCCTTTCACACTCGTGTGGCTGAAGGTGTTATCAGAGATCAATCCCCCGAACATTTGCGGCGCGGCTTCTTTTAATGGAGGCCACACGCCAATAAAGGCTGTGACATCACAGTATACCGCGGCTTTAATGTCTATAAAAGACCTCCGCCACGAGTCATTTCAATGAGTAATAGACTCATCACGAGGACTCCATCTATAGAAACTGACAGCATGCAGCCACACTCGCTTTAGGCTGCTCTCCACACGCTCGACTATCAAGGGAAACTGCAGCCTCGCTTGGTATCACACACACACACTCACTCACACACACACACAGTATTTAAACGCAATATGAAGCAGCCTGACATTTCCATTCGCCTGCTGTGTCAAAATCGTTGGTCTAACCTAATTTCTGTATGAATAAGAAGCAAAATTCAAGACATTATTAAGTTTGAGCTTCATGAAAAGAGCTACAATGAGCTGAATAGAGAAAGAATAATCCAACTTTAAAGGGGCTTTATGGACTCCCTTTCCAAGGTCTTGAAAGCTTAATCTGCTAAAAGGAAAATCTCCCCGCTGAACTGAACACATACTGACAGCCCGCCCTCGTCCTAAAGCACACACTGCATCCTCCCACCCTCCAGAACCTCCGGTGTCAGGTCAGCCGGGTAGTCAGGCAGCCGCCGTCAGCTCTGTAAATACATACGATCTGTTGTCATGGCGCTAGGGTTAGAAAAGTTAGAACATCCAACAAATCAGCGGAGAACGGTCGCTGTTCCCGACAAACTTCTACATCCTACACTGTTCTGTTGGTTATAAAAGAGTTGTTGTTTGGTTTTACATCAGGGTGAAAGATTTCAAAGTAAAGAATTGTTTGTTCTCTTACAACATCTGCTGTCAAACTTTATCATCATTGAAGATATTCTTCAGGCTGCAAGTACAAAAACTGTTTAAATTATTTATTTTAAGGGCATATTGATAATCTTTGTTTTAAGTTTGTAGAAGGGTGCAGAAAAATATATATTATTTCTCTTAAAGCGTAATTATATGACTGTGAATTGATCATTTTCAAAACTTGTCGCGCCCAAAAAGATTTTGTAAGAATTCTGACAGCTTTTAACAAGGTTTGTCAGCAAAGAGTATAAAGCCGTTGGTATCACGAGGTAACTGTGCTTGGTCGTCGATCAATAGTATTGGTAGTTGCCAGTTTGTGGGAGAAAAAAGACATAAAGATGGCTGATTTCCTGAGTTTCCTTAGTATGAGCCAGGACGTTCAGAAGCTCGACTTCCTTGTTGATGCTTCGATATTTCTTGTTCTGCTGTACGATTTTGATCATTTGAGTCCAACGGTATTATCGGAGTGCAATGAAGGACCAGTGGACTGCTTTTCAACCTGACGCCTACATTACCCACAATGCAACTTAGCCACTGAGTGACATCACCTGAGAGAATTCCTCAGATGACATGCAGATTCCTCTGAAGCCACAAAACCTTCATCCTACTTTTCTGTTCACTTTATTTTGCAGTTTTACACCCAAAGACCTGTGTGCACACTTAAATGTGTAAATTGGTGGCGTTACCCTTTAAGTAGCTACTTATGTGGCAGCTTAGTGATGATCTTCATCAGTCAAAAGACTTCTTGACGTATTTCTTGTCTAATGCGTCCGTATACCTGAATGTGATTTCAGAGGATCACATGCAGCCTTTGTGTTTGATTGCACAATCAATCCAGGACACAATGGCTTGTTATTCATTTACTCAGAGACACACACACACACTTACACGTCTCATACACCTCGAATACAATGCTGATGAGTCACAAATGGCAGGAGCAGCTTGAATACAGGAGGATAATTATGTGCCGGCTTTGAGAGATGAAGATGAATCAGGGATTTTTTAGCTAAAGCTCGTGTTTAGACCTTATAACACAGCGGGAGATGTGACAAGTTAACCTGAGAGTCTGACGCAGTTTAACGCAACAAATCCTGCTGTAGCTCATCATGTACGAGCATTTTCACCCACAAACTGTAGCTTGTTGTAGCTCTTTCTTTACGCCATTCCATAGGGAAATAATGAACCTTTTTACTCCCTTTTACTTCCCAAGAAATAGTCTTTACTGTCTCAGTGATGTTTTCTCAGATGCAGAGTCGACTTACAGACAGGTGACACATTCTGAAACATGATATTTATTATTTTGTAATGTTTCTGTAGATCGCTATCAGGAAATGATTTACCGGAGCTGTTAGTCGCCAGAAAAAGCGTGAAAATGCACCTCGAAAATGCTTTAAAGGTCCTTGAGTTTGATTATTTAAAAAGGTGGAGGAACACTGAATATACCAATTAATATTCCAATCACTACGGGCACCAGAGGGCTTTGTGATTTAAAGGCCCATTTAATACGAACTAGGGCGATTCAGGAGGATCTATTAAATGGAATACAATGTTCCTGTCTCTTGTCATTAGTGTATAATCACTATAAACTATACATTGTTGTGTTTTTGTCGTCTCCTTTCTGTGGGAGAAATATTCCCACTCTCCATTTTGCATTTAAAAAAATCCTCTGGAATTGATTCTGTACTTCACACAGGCGCAGCAAAAATAAATCCCATATGCAGAAAAATGATGTGGGATTAATTAAACCAGGACGCTGGAAGTTAAAACGAGGCATTAGCCGGTCACATTCGAGGCAACTGCTCCACTGATCAAAACACCGGGTAGGATTTTTTTTTCCCAATTTATTGTATAAAAACCAAACACTTTGAGCGTTCTGTGTATAATAAAGCAGCCAGTCAGACTGAAATCCTCCCTGCATCTGCTCAGATAACACCAGTGGCTATTAAAACTGGCCTGTCGTGCTGTTCATCCTGCAGCTATCTCCCATCGAGCACGAGGGGATGATGAAACGCGCCGAATTAAAGCCTGAAGCAGGCGAAATCGGGCGGCGTTAATCAGTGGTGTCAGTTCCCTCGGCGGCTCGGATCTGTTGATAAAATGTGCTGGAGCTCACGTCAAGTCCCCCAATCCCCCGTGTGGAGGTTGGGGGTCCAGCTGACTGTCAGTCAGGATCAGATCCATATTACCACCCCCCCACTGTGCCACAAGGACTGAGCCTGGGCGCTGCATGGGGGACGGTTACGAGAACTGGTCTTAGTGGTATTCAGAGGTGTAGTTGCAGATTTCAACCAAGCAACTACGCCTCAGGTTAACTTCTCAAGGCGGGAATATTGCACCATTATTCTGCCTCGCCGTCTGTATGACAGTTGCAGAAGCAGAAGGGCTTTAAACTTGAACTCATAATGTCTCCGTCGCCTTCTGTTATTATGTTGTTGTCGTTACTGTCTCTGGAAGAATGAAATCTCCACATTTAATGAGGAGATTTAATGAGGTCAGCCTTCCTCCCGTACCGAACCTACACCGGAACAAACAGCGACAGACAACAGAAAGAAATGGCAAATATAGAGTGAACACCGGATCCACCAGAAACATGCTGGAGTCTGTAGAAGAAGACCTGCAGAGATAAGAGACCAGAGGGCAAAACAATCGTGCCAGTATTATAATTATTGCACATCCGGCGACAATGAACATTTCTTTATCTGCATGTTAATGTCTTTGTGATTCTCTCCAGCCAGGAGCTTAATGTTTCCCTCGTTCTTGTTACAAACCCTCTCTGGAGGATCTTCCACTCCCCAACTCGGCGTTACATAACAGACGCCTCAGCTGGTCTGATCAATATTCCCCTCGCAATATCCCCAGCTCTCTCTCTCTCTCGCTCTCTGGGGTCCAGGCTTGTGGGTCATCCCACCGAGTTAATCTAGCCTGCAGGGCTGCATTGTGTGTGTCTGTGTGTGTGTGTGTGTGTGTGTGTGTGTGTGTGCAACCCTTCACCTGATGGAGGGAGTGATGCACAGAGGGAGGAGAGGCTGTTGATGGAGATGAAGGACAAAAAGAGGCAGAAAGCTATTTCTGGTGACAGGCCGAGTAAATAAACAGGCTGTAATGAGGCTTTGGATGGAGGAGCGGACTAAAGGTCTCTGACAGAGTCCTGCTGCCCACACTTGTCTCTCACAGCTTCTAATCATGTGAAGTGGAGCAAAAAAAAAAATCCAAAGTTCGCTGCAGAATAGACTTTCATACAGCGTGCAGGCTTTGATTCTCCCTTTTCACCCCCGTGCTCGCAGTATATTGAGGCTTGTAGAGATCAATGTTGGTCGGTCGGTCGGTCGGACATCCAATTATTGGGTCCAGGCTTAAATCTCTCAGCAGAGACTCACGTTCCCCAGAGGACGAATCCCACTGACTGTAATGATCCGCTGAACTCTCCTCCAGCTCCACGATCAGCTGCACATTTGTTGCTTTTTAGTGAAAATGTCGCTGCAACAGTTTGATGGATTGTGTTAAATGTAGTAAACACGTTCATGTTCCCCCTCGGGATGATTTCAAATCACTTCATTGACAGCCTGACCTTTTATAATGCCACCATCAGGTCAATATTTGTACTTGTCCTGCTTTCAATACAGTTACTCAGCTGTACTTTGTGTCGATTGTGCTAATTAGTAAATGCTAGCATGCTCACATGCCATCAACTAAGATTGTAGTCATGTGTTAGCATACTGATGTTAGCATTTAGCTCAAAGTACAGCTGAGCAGCGCCACTAGAAACAGCTGTATGCTCTCTTTAATTTGTTTTCTATATTTTAGTTTGACTTCAGGTTTCACTGAAGGATTTGTCCGGTGAATTTTCTGCATTATTCGTTTTATATACAGAGTTTACACTTTTCTGCTGCTAGAAATATTCACTAGAGCACGAAATGTGTGTTAATCTGCTGCTGAAAATAGTCCTGCACAAAAGCACTATTCACTCCAAATTGAAAAGCTACAGTGACCTCAGGCCAGATGCATAAAACTCTGTGTAGACTCTCTGATTAAAACTGTGTGTAGGCACACACAAAAAAAAGGTGCTTGGGCATCGTTTTCGTCAGATTTATAAAGCTGTGCGTACGTCTGATTCTGTTCTGTCGTGGTAGAAACGGGCACACATGCAAAAGCTTTAATTCCACCCGCACAATGATCAATAAATTGGTGCTGAAGCAGGTTTTAAAACCAATGTTTGTGTATTAATACTTGTGCCAGCTCGGCCACTTGTTAGACGAGGAATAACAGAGGCAGGAGCTGTGATTCTGTGTGACTGTTCTTCCTTTATCAGCCGTTAAAAACAATAAAACTGCACATCTGTGAGCAGTTTGTAAAGATTTACAGTCGGAGAAAATGACACTCTGCTGCAATCACGACTCTGTTTGAAGCAGAGAGCACATTTAATTGTTTCATTATCGTTATTTATTGTTATTTCCACCTTCCACTCCTACATCTGACCTTTCTCCCCAGTAATCGCCTATAAATACACCTGCATGAGTGGTTAAACAGGCACACAGGTATTGTGTTGTAGGTCTCGACGGTACAGGAGAGCTCGGGGGAGATCACCGTGTTACCGTGTTTGCTTTCTACGCCTCTGGATGGAGATTTGTATGAGTCATTCCCTGCTACAGATCAGTGCACCCCCCTCTCTACTGCACTCTGTAGTCGAGATCTGCCTCCTAAATGAGAGTCTCCTCCTCATGCATACTGTATGTGAGGATGAGGCACGTTGCTTTATGCAACACCTCTCCCGCACAGACAGAGTCGAGCACTTGCTGCAGCCCGGAGCTCGACTTAAAAGGTCAAAAACTCGACTCATACCCTTTTTCTTGTCCCCTCGCGTGATCGGCGACGTCTCAAGCGATCAGTCTGAGGTTTTGAGACAAACCGTCTCACTTTCCGTTCGACTAGAGACCCCAGTACAAAGAGAAATGTAAGACCACAGTGTGTTTTCTGTGAAGGCACTCGATGGTACTCTTTCCTAGCAGAGGTGTTACCTGCTGCAGAGCTCACAGGATGTGGTGCGTGAAATGACTCAAAACAAGCGAGGGGGCGTTACAAAAAGGAGGGGGGATCTTCTCTGACTAGGTTTGTGTAAATTTCATGTTCCTGTGATGTTTGTTGCCCCGTTGTTCCCCCGGAGAAAACAGCGTCACCTGACAGCTCTGACAAGATGAATCTAGTTTGGGAGGAAACAAACGTGTGGAACCTGAAATGAAATACCAGTCAAATGCAGATGTGTCCCCGCAGAAAAACATAATGGCCGTCGACTTCTTTTGTTGTGACATTTCTGCAGCTATACGCCTCTCTGCTCGCTGTCTGGCTTCATTAGTTCAGCCGTGCAATATTGTTTTTCTTATGCCTGTCACAGTGGAATCAGTAATACAGCCTGGAGTGCAGGTGTTTACAGAAATAAGGGATTTAATACTGCCGAAGGCTCGAGTCAATTTTTTTTTATATTTCTCCTTTTGAAAGCAGCATTTACTGACATTATCTCCAGGATAGGATTTCAAGACTCAACCTTTCACAGGCAATGAACCTTTTCTTCAGCAGTCAGATTTATAATTTAGTTTTCTGCATGTGTGACGAGCACAAATACACATTTGCAGCTCAGTGAGATCAAGTAAAAGATGCTTTTTTGGCTGAATATGACTTCTCTGTCGTCACTTTCAAACATTTATAGCTGATTGCTGAATGAGATGTGATAAGTAATAAGTACAAGATCACTGGAGGTCTGCAGGTAATGCCAGTCCCATGCAAAAGTTCTTATAATATAAACATTTTTTAATTGCTTGTATGGTCCGACAGACACTGAAAAATCCTGCAAAATATTCACTTTAAAATTAGAATGGCACTCAGTTGAAAGTTAATCCTGCTGAGAAACCAACAAACCAACAAACAAAGGAACAGGAATGAAACCAGAATCTCTTTGGGGGAAGGTAAAAAAAACAAGATAACAGGTGGGCCGTGCAATTACTGCTGCAAGCAATTAAATTTCATCATTAATTAGTCTGTTAATTATTTTTGTATCACTTCGTCATTTAAGTCTACAAAATATTAGTCTTCAAATTGCTTGTTTTCTCCAATCAGCACAAAACAAACCCCAAATATTCACTTTAAAATGATATAAAACATGTTTTTTTATATTTTGGTGTAATATATTAGTTTAACAATGACACAACTGTCAAAACAGTCATCCAAATTTAGTCTAATTTGCTGTTGCTGTCAGTAGTGGCATGAATATTGGCCTGGTTCTGTTTATCAGGACCTTAGAGGAGGACTTTAAACTTGAGACTTGCTCTGACAGACTTGACGTGGACCAAGAAGGGCAACAGCGAGATGGGAACCTTCAGTGGTCAACAGGGGTCAACAGCCGAAGCCCACTGGTGCTGTGGGAACATCTGCTTCCTCTCTCCTGACATGATAAGCTTCTTTATATAGCAGGATGCACCACGAATGGCACATTTTTTGCCTGTACAGACCATGGGAATCAGTGTGCGTTCCAGTAAAACTGGAAACCGGCTGCTCTGGCCGTCTTCTAGTGAAGAAGCCCTCCCACAGCCAGTCTGGTGATTCACGATATTCAGACAGGCACAGATCAGAGATTTTTTTTTTTTGAAAACGGCTGCAATTTCACAAAACGTGACTCGTCCTCCTCACTCACTGTGTCGGTTAATATCAGAACCATGAATCCAGTCGGAGCTAGCCAGAATACATATTTTATTAGGCAGAGAAAATACTGTTCAGAAGAAGAGAAAACACCAAAAATAAATTTTCTGTCACACATCATTTCCTCTCACACACGGCGTAGGAAGGTCACTAAGTACATCAAAGAGAAAACAAACATCGCCAAAACTGCGTGTGGATCGCCTCCGCAAAGAGGTTTTGGATGGATGCTGCTGCACGGTCCCAACAAAGAAAAAAGCACGGCGCGGCTCGTTAAAGCGGAGCGTGATCTGAGGCAGTTCTTGATTCTCCACACTACGAAAAAACACTGAGACGAGAGAGGCAGGTGGCACTGTAGTGGGGGAGTTATTTGTCGTTTCACTCGTGTGAGGCAAATCAGCAAACATGAGGCGTCGAAGTGAATGATGTGAGCCAAAAGAGGTGTTAGATACACAAAGAAGAGCGGTCCTCTGGATGGAGAGGAAGATGTGACGGGCCTTGGCACAGAACGCAGCCTCAGCCGAGTGATTAGAAATCTCCTGAAAGAGGCGGAGAGGGAAGGCAGCTGGGGTCGGCTTTTTGGCAGCTTTTTTTTTTTTCTGACCGGAGCTCTTGAAGGGGGAGAAAGATATTTTTTCCCCCCACATGTGAAGCTAAAAACAAGGCAGGAAAAACGCCTTTCTCCGACTCGGAACGCACACACATGCACACGTAAAACACCCGTACAACCCCGGTCAGACCCGACACAATCAGACTGGTACACAAACATGCAGACTTATACAAAGGCAGAACTTTACAAAGTCATGCAGATGGAATGTTTAGATATTTCTGTAGTCTGACTCAAATGTGTTTCGCCGCCTGAAGTCTATTTTCATTAGAAAGGGAACTACTGTAATTCAGTCTAGGTGGTCGTGACCGACTGGAAGAGTTGCTCCTGGAAAACTCAACCACACCTCTCTCTTCCGACCGGGAAAGTAAGAGCCAAAAAAAGGGGCTTTACAAAGCTGAGTCTAGCCTAACTATCAGAAACTGTGTTTACCTCAGAGCTCGCGTGAGTTTCTACACGAGAACCCGTCCGTGTCTCCTAAAGAGGTAGCCTGATCCAAACCAAATCGCACAATACTTCAAAAAACATCAAGGCTTCTCAAAATCTTCTTTGAGCTCACTCGAAAAAAGGGCATCCTGAGTACAGACACGTCTTAGATAAGTTGGTTCTTCAGGGAACAGTTTGACATTTTGGGAAATATGCTTATTCATTCTTGACAAGAGTACGTGGAGAATGTTGATGCCACTCACATCCACCACCAGCACCTCTAAAGCTGGCAAATTAACATGTTCTTTGTGTTTTTTAAAGTGGTGATTACCAACCAGGTGTACGTATACACCTGGGGGCTGACTAGTTGTGTAATACTTGGGAAATAAAGTGTTTTAACTGAGTGTGGAAACTAGTTAACAAGCCAGCAGAGAAGTCAGAGCAGTTAACTAACTGTATGTAAATGTAGCCCATAGACTGAATGGTTGATTAGAAACTAAAGGTAATGGATACCATGTAAAAGTAGGCTAATGGATTTTGCAGATTGTGGAGCTAAAAGGAGGCTAATGGATAAAAGGTTGAAATAGACAGCTAGGAGGAAATAATCAACAGTTCAATTAGCAAAACGTAATGGACTAACAGCTGAAATAGATGGATACATGATTTAAAAATGAATTAGCAATTCGATTAGCTGAATGTAATGGATAAAAATGGGTCAACAGTTGACTGTAGGCCTAGTAGTAACAGTCAAAATAGTAAATGAATGACCAGTTAGCTAAAAGTGATGGACAAGTGTGTGAAAAACACAGCTAAAAGGAATTATTTAGCAAACAGGCTAATTAGTTTAAATAATTAAATAATAGCAGTTTAAATAATTTGCTAAAAGTAATGGATAAAAATGTGAAATAGTCAGTTAATGGCTAGTAAGGCTAGTTAAACAGCTAGCTAAAAGTAAGCACTGGATTAGCACTTAAATTAGCAAAGAGTAGGCTAATGGTGAAAAAGTTTATTAACCGAAACTGATGGATTAGCGTCTGGAATAGTTTGCTAAAAGTAAAGACCGAATTGTCACACTTAGCTCAAAGTTATGGATTCTCTGTTGATATAGCTAGCTAAAGGGTAAATGGCGAGATCGCTAGGCTACAACTAATGGATAGATGTTCGTAAAATGTAGCTAAAAATGATGTACAGGCTAAACGGTGAAGTTTAATTAATTAATGTGATGTTAAGTTTGCTAAATGAGTCATGGACTCACAGTTAAAATACCTATTAGCTAACAGTGAGGAATAAACTTTTGAAGTTAGAAAAATTGGACAAGAGTTAGCTAGAAGTTAGCTAAAAGTATGCTAATGAGCAAGTCATAGCCTACTTTGCTTGGCGCCTGCACTTTTTTTACAACATGATGGGTGGTAGGACAACTAAAGGAAGAATAGAAGCTACTAGTTTAAGAAAATGTTCGTGTGGATTAAAAATACATAATTATGTTAATTAACGAGCTTTACAGGCGCTTGGAGGATTTTGTAACCTTTGGACTTTCTCCGTTTCCTGCCTTTATGCCGAGCTAAGCTAAGTGGCTTCTGGCAACTCGGGCGTCCCAAAATATAAAACAATTCTTTGACCACCATCTAAACTGAAATGATTAAAGTTTACAGTTAACACTCGATGATTTAAAGTAATTTTTTTGTACAGCCAAATCACAAAATATTCCACTAAAGATCACTTGAAATGATTATAATAGTCATCCCTTTCGGAGAGTCAGTGAACCCGAGCAGCTCGACAGAGGAATCGGTTTGAATACGCAGTATAATCATAACGATTGATTAGACTCACAGAGATCAGCTCATTCTGGCTTCCATCCACTCTGCAAACTAGACTAATTGAATATAAGAGATAATCATGGTGAATGTCTTAATTCTACAAACACAATGATGTAAACTCAAGAACGACGGAGGCGAACGCTCGTCCGTGTTCTGGCAGTGTGAGACACTGTGATCGGACAGTCCAGACACAAACGTCACGCGCCTCGCTGCTGCAACCGGTCCAGACTTCGAGGAGGCGGTCGCTCGCCGTCGAGTCGTCGGAGGCTCACAGGTTCTCGTTGGTGTCGTGTTGGCACTGGCTGTGGGGCGAAGGTTTCAGGAAGGGCAGCTCCTCGCCGCAGCCCGGCAGCTTCAGGACCTGCTCGCTCAGGTCCAGGCAGCACTGTGGAGAGTAATTTGTTCTACATCATCCACCAAAATACGAGAAATCTCTCAGAGCCTTCCAGCTTTACATTCAAACTGAACAATCTGAGAAGAGAAAACATGAAATCGTCCCTTTTTTCATTGGATTTGCAGCTTTTCTCTGTTTTCTATCGTTGTCAATGGATCGTCTTTTGGTTTCGGATGCAGAAAATTTATTGTAGATCCGAGATGAAAGTGAATGAACGGCTGGAGAGAGAGTTTCCTCAGGCGAACTACCTTGTGTTGTGTTTTAGCTCATTTTAATTAATTTCATTCGCCTACCGGCTCTCACCAAATACACATAATTACTTAAAACAGCTAGACTATATGTAGCTTTAGTCGTGTATGATATACTTTTTCCGTATACTGACACATAAAACAAATAAATAGCCTTGAATCTTAATATTTGAGAAGCTGGAATGAGGGAATATTTGTCATTTTTTGCTGTAAAATAAACCAAAACGTTTATGTTTTAGTAAAACTTTTAATTTTAGTTTTATTAAAGCTTGTTTTATGTTGTTACTCTGACAACAAATGCAGATCAAAAGCTGGTAATGCCAAAAATTAAATTCAAAGGCTGGTTTAATGTTCCTCTCATGAGTCCCTCAGCAGAGAGCAGGCATGAGTTGTTTGTGCCGTCTCTGTGTTACACAACATTTTAATAAACCACATGATAATTAACGCCATTAATCCTGATTAACTATGTTGTTTATTAAAGTTTTGCAGAGAAAACCTGAGCATCGGCAGCGAGCTTGAAGGGGAAATGTTCGTCTTCAGTTACAAAGTCTTCAAGGGCTAATTTACAAAAATTAGAGCTCGTGTTCCTTTCATGTCCTCGAGTCGCTCTCTCTGATTCAATTGAAGGAATATATGAAACAGATGCAGCACATGAAATACTCACATAACAGAGAGCAGTACTTTCAGATCGCCAGACGATCTCTTCGTGGGGGGTTTTAAATTGCATTTTCAAATGTGCAAATTCAAAATCTCACCTGGCAGGATGTCCTCAATTCGTTCTTATCTGGCTTTTACCTGCACAGTGGGAATCTAACAAATCGTTGTGCCCCTAAAAGTGAATCTGCGCAGCCTTTTTCCTTTCAGATAGCAACCACATCCAGAACATCTCTCTGTAAGTGCTTCTGCCTCCGACTTTCCCCCCCTGAAATGTAAATGTTTCTACTTGCGTTTGTTTTGCTGCTTCTTCCTCCTTTTTGCTGCTTCAAAGCTGTGTGACCGTTTCTTTCAATAACACGCACACGCACACAACAAAAGACAAGATAAAGACATTAGCAAAGCAAATGAGGACCTTACTTTAAGTTCCAGCAGAGTGTGGAGACCCAGGCACAGCTCGAACGCCTCATCCTCTGGAAAAGATAACGGGAGACAGGGAGAGGAAACATGCGAGCGTCAGGGTGAAACCAGGTTAAATCATCAACACAACTAAAATATTCACTCCTGGGTTAATAAGACACGCCAATAAGCATTATGTACTTCCCAAAGTGAGACTTTCTGAGCCGGGTGAGAATTAAATATCTGTTGAAGAGTCAGGCGTCGGGTTTAGGGACTGAATTAGACTCATTACTGAGCGGGGCGGAGGGGTGGAGGCGGAGGTGCAGACAAGGACTGCAACATTAATAATTGCGTGTCATCGTGCTCTTTTAGCTGTGTGAGGACAAAATGCCCTCGTAACAAGAAGAGATGGAGGTGAATCTCCAAAGTAAAGGCCTGCTTTCACAAGTCAGGATGGAGATGTTTCTATTTTTATGTTTTGGGTTTCTGACTTTGACGCAATAGTGAAAATATATCCATTCACTGTCATGACCACACGGTAAAGATTAGGCTGCAGCCAGTTAGCTTAGCTTAGCTTAGCAAACAGACTAGAAACAGAAGGAAACAGCTCGCCTGGCTCCGTCCAAAGGTTAAAAAATCAGCCTCTAAATCTTTCTCATTAACACGTTATAGCAGGTTTGATAATCTGTATTAAAATCAGAATGTAAAAATGACATAAAACATGTTAATTAATGAGCTTTAGAGGTGCTGGAGGGCAGATTTTGTTACCATCTGTTTTCCCGCTGCTCCCATTTCCTTTGCTAAGCTATGTTAACATTCTTACAGTCAACTTCAGACCTGAGGTATAGTAACGTTAATAACACTTTATCTTTGGATTCTATCGAGCATAACAAAAAGTGATTATTCAGATTTATTTTCATGTGTCGTCTGCAGCTCTGAGTTCCCCCTCTCTGTTTAGGCTCCTGTCTCTTTAAGGCCCCTCCCCCTAGAATAGCCAGTCTTCTCCGATTGGTCAGCTCACACACGCCTGAGCCAGCACCACTAACAACAACAGAGCAGCCGTGCTAAATGATAGATGGCAAACTAGCTGCTCGGCATAGATTATACAAATGAATGACATGACATGGTGACGTGGTGTGATGTCACATAATCACAGATTTAAAGGCGGGACTACTGACGAGGCGTTCCAGGAGCAGCATTTTCTGTGGGAGAGAGGAGCTTCTGCTTTCAAAATCACAGCAGCCATGAACTAGTCATGATTTGTAGGTCAGATAGCTAAGATAAGAATAGCGAGTATCGGCTAGAACCAGACAGACCGGCATTGTGGTTCTGCTGCGGCTGCTTGGCCTCTCTCATCATGGTGCTTTCTTGTCGCTCTTCAAAAATAAACCTACTATTGAAGTCAGCCTGCTGTGCTGTGTTCATGGTTATCGCTGACGTCACTGTATCTGGCACAGCTGAAAGTGTTTATTCTTGCTTTTTCTGAACAGGGTTTATCGTTCCTTGAGTAAAAGCTCAGCTGCACAGAAGGTCGTATTTCTTTAAAAAAAAATAAAATAAGAAACACTCAAAGTGATGCAAAGAGTCCCAGGTGGTCCAGATGTACTTTTCTCCTCTCCTGTCTGTTGTTTGTCTTTGGACCAGAACCTTTTGTGGTGGAGACTGTATTGACCACTTGGCTGCCATGAGCATCTGAGAAAACCAATCAATCAAACAGAAGTCGCCGTTTTCTCTTTGTCAGTTCAGAACTACCGTTCCTGATAATTATCCTCCCACTTGTTCTTCCTCAGAATCAATGGCAGACAACAGTATTGTGCTGCGTTGTCAAAATAAAGTGAAAAAGGATCATTAAAAGAGACTTTTATTTGCCTGAAAATATCGTTAATTACCGCTTTAACATATACTTATCGACCTTTGTGCTTGCAAGAGGAAAAAAAGCTCTGTTGGTCTGAAGGTGAAGCCTGAATTCAACTCAGTCCTGCAGAAATTACACGGCAGGTGGACTCACAAAGCTGCTCGCACGGCTGTACAGACTCTTAACGTCAGACTCGTTCAGATAGTTTGAGCGTGATCCGATGTTCTTACCTTTGACATAGGCTGAACACTGGACCGTCTGTCGGCCCAGCTGAAGCTGCAGACCCGTCACCGTGCTGCTCCCACCACATGGTGAACCGTCCTGGCTTGGCACCAGTCTAATAATAAACACAGACACAGAAAAAAAAAACATCTTCAGCAGCCTCCCAGATATTTCTCTGTAGTGAATTTCATCAGCTTTGTATTAAAATGTCCATCAAAAGCTTGTGCGGTGGAGATTGTAAAGACAAACTATGTCAATTTTAACAGCTTTTACCTTTGAATGTTACCTTAAGAGCAGTTTTGAAAGCTAGATGGGAACAAAATGTCACATCCTTTTCACACTCTGAGCTTTACTTGGTATTTTAATGACTTTTCTTGGAGATGAAGGTGATGTCAGGTCCCGAAGAGCTCCGAGGCCGTACTTATTAAATCTCCTCTCCTTATTCTTCAGCCAGTTCTCCTTCCCTTCCTTTCCTGTTATCTTAAGACTTGTACTTACTTCTGTTTATTATCAGTATTTGCTTTTGATGAATCCGATTGTCAAAGCGCTTATAAAATATGGCAGCTGTTATAAGTGTTGTTAGTGTTTCTCACCCCAGCCTCTGGCAGCAGGAGGTGGAGATGTGGTTATGTTGGCTGCCGGTGTTGATGGATGCCTTGACTTCGGTCTCGCAGCACTGTGGGGGAGACACACAAAAAAGGGAGGATTTTTTTTGGGGGGTGTCACAGAGAGATTTTCCACTTCAGCTGGGTAACACTCCACATGAGGAAACAACCAGTCACAACAGTACATTAAAAACAACTCGAGTGGGAGGCTTTAAAAACCACCGCTCTCTTTTTTCGGTTTGAACAAATCCATTGGGCTGCCACATGCCAAGCTGAAAAATATAGTCCAAGTCGATTTTCAATCAACTTTGCACGGGCAAAACAAGTCTCGCGGTGGCACAGGATTTAAAGCCAGTCGTGTTGTTTTGGTGTTTTAACTTGATCTGTATTGATTCTCTGTTGTAGTCTTTAATCACAACTGTTCCGTTAATTGCCTCCGGTGTTTGTACCAGCAGCCTCTCAGGTAATAATCGAGTTATGGACGAACACTCAGAGATATTCTGCGTATCGTTACAGATGTTTTTTTATATTATTATTATCATTAACTTGTCTGTTAGGCTGACTCTTATTTCCCAACATGCTGATTCCTCAGTTTATTGAGTACACTTAATGATCTCAGCAGCATCACCAGTTCATGAAATATTAACCAAATGAGTCATTTGAGTGCGTTAAATCGTTAGTCAGCCAACCAACTCCGTGCTGAGGAGGAGAACGATCCGTGACATGTCTCGTGATTCAATTTAGGAAACTGAGAACTCACACGTTGCAGAGTTAATGATTATTTTTTTATCGTTAATTTTACAGTCTGAGTTCACGTTGACCACTTTCACAGCGTTGTTTTCGACTAAAGGCAGATGTTTTCAGCAATAAAGCTCTAAAACTGAGTGCTAACTGATATTAGCTAGCGAGAATACTGGAGCATTTAGCAGCTAAAGGAGTTGATAGAGAGTATACTGGGATAAGACTGATCAGGTCAACAAGTCCAAATGAATGCTAATGTCGCTATTTTTCTGTTGGATATGTAGCCTAGCAGAACAGGCAACTGTATACTGTATCAACTCAATATGTAAGTGTTGTATTCACAACAGCCCATATTGCCCCAAAATGCTAAAAAAAGATAAAAAAGTTGAACGTTCGGCAATGAAGCTCTAATTCTCGGCTGAACACTAACTGTGCAGCACCACAAAGCAGGCACAGTTAGCAACAAGCTAGCGAGCATAATGAAGCATTTAGCGGCTAAAGAGACGAATATTTCTCTTATAGTGACAAACAAGAAGTAAATGAGGGACTTAAATTAATCAGGTGGACATAAACACAGCTCTAAATTAATGCTAATGTTGCTCCTTTTCTGCTCTGTAGCCTCGCTAAAGAAGGAACTTTATGCTAACAAGTTATCTATATCAATAAGGTATAACTGTGTTGTATTTTAGAGCTTCTTGCCTACGGAAAATAAAAGTTTTAGGTTTATAACACTGTGATGTTTGTCAGTGAAATATGCAGTCAGGAGACAGTTAGCTTAGTTTAGCTGGCTTAAAGACTGGAACAGAGCCAGGAAACTGGTCGCCTGGCTCTGTTTGAATAAAAATAAAATAAGCCTACTTGCATCTGTTATTACTGTAACATGTGATGTTTGTCTACACTGTACAAAACTGTAAAAACAGCAAACTATCTAAGCTAGCTAACCTACTCCTGGCTGTAGCTTCATTCAGATAGATAAGACAGCAGCACCATCTTGTCTGGCAGCAAAAAATAAACAAATGGCGTTTTACTGTCGGACTCCTGACTGACAGCGTGTCCTAATTCCCACTGACATGTCTCTTCCTCTGCATCTCATAGTTTCTGTGTTGCCTGCAGGGCGCTTCATGTCACAAAGACATGTTTCATGCGCAGCAGAGTGCAGGAGATTGTTCTGGTTTGTGGGAGCTGTTGTCCGTAATGACCTTTTCTACTCAGCAGCCTCTCAGCTGATGTCATGCGACCTGTAGACAAATGGTATGAAACAAACACAGTGGTAGATTGAAGGATGTATTCAGGACATATGGTAGCTCTGCATGCATGTGAGATAAGCAGCGCTGGCACCACCCCCACATTTTCTAACTGTGCATCCGACCATGCACGACAAATGCAAACAGATCCCGGCTACATTGAACACTGTAGTTGTTGATTTTCAGTATTCTGTTTTTCAGATAAACTGCAGCTCAGGAAGCAGTTGTTGTCGGAGCGAGCTTGAAGTCGTCACAGGCAGAGCTGTCAAAATACTGGACGGAAATACTTTGACGAGCTGAGAATGCTAATACTGTAACAAAGCTATTACAGAGTCAAAGTGGAAGTGATGGCGACACTGTGACTCCAAAACCGCGACGCCAGAATGCCAAAAATGCGGAGATATATTTGCATGCGATCCCCCATCCGGGATAATTGCAGCACATAGTGTGACGGTGCATTTTCACTCGATGTTCCTGAGACATGTTAGAGCCCAGAGAAGCAGAGGTGACATTTAAATTAGTTTCAGGTAGATTCTCGCTGATAGCTGTGCAAAGTCACCACAGATTGATCACAGATTAATGTTAATGCTAGCAGCGTGGCTTCAAGGCTGTGTTTTAATATTTGTAAGCATGACTGCTGGATAATTTGAGGTCTTTTAAGCCAAAACATGATCTTTTCCTGAGCCTAACCAAGTAATTTTTGTGCTTGAACCTAACCAGAGAATCAGCACATAGCTGCTGTCTCAAGATAAATTGTAGTGGTTTGCAGAAACGTACATTGTCAACATTTATTCTGGGTCACAAAGATTCCCTAGAAGATCTTCTGACTTTTTGTTATATTCTTTCCCATCATTCCACTTTCCCATGAGCCTCGGCTGTGCTGTGCTAAGATACCTTAATTGATCCTGCGCTGGGAAGTTCTTTAAATGTTCTTAAATATTAACATGCTGACAGTTAGGATTTTGGATGTGGTCTAGGGAACATCAGCATGTTAGCATTTTCTCTGAGTTCAATTAGCGATTAGCTGACAGCGTGTCTGTACAGCTTCACAGAGGCTTTAGCGTGGCTGCAGACTCTCAGTCTCATGGATATATTTGAGATATTTCTAATATATTATTGTCTCTCCAGCACCACTTGTCGGGATTCATGAGCTTTTGATTGAGTTTTTGCTTTGAACTGATTTTCATTTTGAGATTCTTATCACAGGTTGGACGGTTCATCGCGCCTGTTGTCACAGAGCTGATCAGCCTCTCGGGATGTAACAGTTAAACCTGATAAAGATCTGATTTTAATCCAAATATTTGGAGTTTGGAATTTTGGACTGATGACAGTATCACTCAGAAGCTGATTTATCTTTCATGCCTATTAACAAAACGCACCTGTTGAAGTTTCTTTGTAAGATTTTTTACTACGGTGGTTTTCACCGTCCAGCAGCCGGCCTGCTTCCTGTGTCTGTATATCTTTCTCTCGCCATCATCCCCGTCATAAATCAATACCTTATCCACTTGACCGGAGGATATTTCCCCCCATGGAAATAAACACGTTCAGTTTCCATGAGCCTTGTTTTTGAGCCCTCACACTCTGTACCGACCGAGCTGAGCCTCCTTTTGTCCTCGCAGGCACACCGGGCTTATCAGCCGGCCTACGAACCTGCTCTTTTGTCTCCGTCCTGGCCGTGTAGAAATCCCTCTCTCTCTCCCCGACGGTTAAAAATAGCCGCCGAATGAGTAACCGAGGAGCACTTTGCATTTAATAAGTTGATGATAAAACAGAGCAAAGCACAACGAGCACCACGAAAAAACGCTGAATCTAACAGAAACATCCAAAGTGTGCTGTTAATCTTAAACTCAGAAGCTGTCCTACATACTCCTAAACCACAGCGGCTGTTTGATCATTGCACTGATTATCTTTCGAAGGATTAAAAAATGCCTCTGTCCTTGGAGTCGTACGTTGGCTGCCGTTCTTACTAATCAGGATCCAAAATGCCAAGGATGAATTTTCTAATATCGCCGCTTTTTACCAACATTGCGTCAAAACATTAAGTGTCGGCCGTCTCTGGTGGCTAGATAAGAAAAAAGAATCAGCTCGAGGACGGCCTGAATCACTCCTCGAGTATTTTGCGTGACCTTTCTGCATACATTAATCGTTGGAGTGTTGAGAGTGTGTTAGATCGAGGGACCATGGGGAGCAACTCGATGTGAAACCAGACAGCCATTAAAGCCTAATGTGCTTCTTAAAAGACACTTGATAAAAAAAAAAAAAGAAAAAAAGCATGAATACTGAGTCACTGCAGCTGTGAACGGTGCAGTTTTCTACTTTCAGTCATCTGCTAATGGGGACTTTAAACATAACCCTTAAAACGTGGCGAGGCTGTGATGCAGTCGAGGTTCGTTTGGGTTTTTTATTAAAGTGGCACTTTAATGATTTTACAGGTGAAGATCTGTTCACTCGTCTAAAGAACAGCTGCTCCGTGAAACCGCTGTGTCGCGTTTTCTACGGCTCTGTTAACCCTCGTGATGTCATCAGGGTCATGACGTGTCAACGCTGTGTCGCCTTCGTGCAAAACTGGACTTGTGTTGTCTGTTGAGCTGCATTATGGGAAACGTAGGATCCAGTGATCGACCCAAACTGGAGACGAAAAGTCAGATAACTCTCCCCCCAAAAGATGATTTCCTTTTACCTCAGAGGAGCAACGAACAGCAACGCGGGACAAAATGTTTACTCAGTTATTAAGTCTGTAAAGGAGACGTCACGTATGACCGGGTGTAGCTGACACAGTCACGTTGCCTCGCTCATCTGTTCTCCTGATCCGAGCAGACAGCTGCTGGTTGCTGCCGAGCTTCTGATGTGTTAAAGAGAGAATAACTGAAGAGTGGGCTTCAAGTGATGAGTCACGGGAGCCCGAAATGGTGCCGTCTTTTGTTTGTCTTCTTGTTTTGTGCAGTAGTAGAGTAGAGTAGAGTGTGAGTGAGGACAGACAGGCAGAGTTATCAGTACCTTGCACTGGACGACCAGAGCCGTGAGGAGGGTCGAGCTCTCCGTGCCCTCGGCCTTCTCAGCCGTCTGTCTGGCTCCGGCTTCGCTGCTGTCGTCCTCTTCGTCCGACCGTAGGCTCCGCTCGCTTTCCTCCAGGGACTCCCTCTCCTCCGTGGAGTCGTCGGCCGTGCTCTCGCTCCTCTCCTCGGCGTCGGCGGGTCCGTCCTTGGTGTCGGCCAGCGGGGAGCGGACCCGGCCGCTGGGGTCCCGGGCCTCCCCTCGCAGCCGCGTGATGTTCCCCTCCAGCAGGCGGCGCTGGACGATGCTGTGAGGTTGCTAGAGGGGACGACACAAGAGAAACTGATGTCAGACAGATACTTGACGGATATCTTGTGCACATGTTTCAATCATTGTTCAAGCAAAATGAGCAAACAGTTGATGGTTCCAGGTTCTCAGATGTGAGGTTTGCCTCTTTTTCTTGACTTTAAATTGTAATAAGTTGAATATCTTTGGATGTCTAACTATTGGTCGGACAAAACATGATATTTGCAGACATCAGCTTGTGTTTTCTGATGTTTTTTAGACCTGATGTTTTGCAGCCTTCCACATGTAACGATTCAATTCTTGAACACTACTCCGAATTTAGTCTTTACAGAGTGAAAAATCTGAAGCACTGAGACAAAAACACACCAGAATTCCTGAAAACTCCAGGTTAAGTTGAACAATGTGAGGTGGAAACTCGTCTGTATTCACTAAACTCGATGTATGTGAGAGGATGCAGATGTTTGCTCGTCTTCCCCGCTTTTCGCCTGGTGAAAAGATAAATATTTATAGTATATTATCTCAACAGGGGTACGTCACAGATAGCTGCTGACGCAAGATACATTTAATCGGAGTTAAAAAAAACAAGATATGTAGGTCATCGTGTTAAAGGAACATGTCAGGATACGTTTGGTGCTTCCAGATTATCGGCACAGTCAGAGAAAGATGAAGACACAAAGTTGGACTGTTGACTCCTCTTGAGTTTTGATTGAAGGGAAACGTAGACATTTGTTTAAAGTCTAATTAAAGTTCTAAGGGAGTTCTTGAGTGCAGCCATTGATCATCAGCATTGATTACCAGCGAGTAATACTTCAGCGTAATTGTCAGCTTCCCTTATTTCTCCGTGCTGTCAGTTTCTAATGAATGTCGGTGCACTTAATGGAGTTTGTGGCCGAGTTTTAAGTCCACAGATTCTCTGAGTGGATAATGTCGTCAGCATTGATCGAGCTGGAAGAGAGATCATCTGTTCAAATGAAATCCTAGTCATGGTTTGTACTGCAGATTACTAATTTGCACCCTCAATGATGCTGCTTATGCGCGTCACGCAGACAGCTGATCTACAGTCAGTATTACTGTGATCAGATCTGAGCACTGGCCTTGAGAATAATTACAGGTTCGGGACACACAAACATTGCTGCATGTTATTTTTGGTGTAGCATTCCGGTTCTTTACATACACGTAGATGCAAGAGAAGAATGAAGAAACAATGTAGAATTTATATAACAGTCTTTTTTAAACTAACAGGTACCTAGTTGAAAGCTGACATTGTCTAATTTTTCACACACAAGCTGCAGCCACCGAGGCTGAAGTGCCAAAAACACTCGAGACCGGCTCTGAAAGTCAATCATCCCCCCTGAGAGAAACTTTTCAGACCTCGACAAATAATGTTTTTTTCTGTCTCAGCTGTTATTCATGACGGTTTTTATATAACTCACTCATTTAAATCATAATAAGTCTCAGAGCTAGCCAGCCACTAGTTTTCTATGAAGCTGTCAGCGGCCGGGCTTCATTCGGACCGGCTCAGCTCCACCACGCTCACCTTTTTTTTGGATTTGTTACCACACGGAGCTTCAACCTTTGACGTCACAGAGGCCACGTCCATGTTTTGTACGTTTTACAGCAATTAGAAGCCGTTTCAAGTTCAGATGCTGACAAACACACACACAGACATTTAATTTAATTTAAGCTTCAGTGATAATTCTGCTCCCCTTTCTCATCATCACTGTCATAAAATAACTTCTTGTGGTTGCTGTTGAGCTCAAGAAGTCTGGTGGCCATGTGTTTCTTCTGCTAACACACTTCTCTGGTGTCACCTGTGGTCCTCCATTAGACCAGCACAGCTACACAACATGTAGAACGAACACACAGACACAAATGTTTGACAACATGTTCTTCACGGCCACAGAAACAGATTTCAGACTGTATTACAACTGTAAAGTACGTTACAGTGTTGCTGTATAGATTTAATACCCGTCATTAATCGTGATTAATGGCACATTTCCAGCTGTTACAGAACAACATGTGGCCGCTGACCGGCTGTTCCCTCCTGGATCATATAAAAAGTAAATTGTATTTGAGCTGTCTGTTCCTCTGTAATCACGTTGCTGCTCGGCTCGACTCTGCAGGCTTCAGACTTTGCAGAGAGCTGGTCACCGAAAACCAGCGCGCCCTCACACCACATCAATAAAACACAACGCTTTTCCTTTCAAGGGCTTTTTATTTTTTTTTTGAACTCTAACATCACCCTGACTTTTTAAGGCAATTTAAATCCACAAACGTGTAGCGGGAAATGATTTTAGCTCTAAATATATTCAAGTCTGAGTTGCAGCTCCTGGGTAATATCGTTAATAAGAAAATGGATATCAAATATTAAAATGTATTATAATGTCAAGTGAAGCGAAACGGCATCTTCAGACGCTTTAGAGCAAAACATCTGGTCCAGAGAGGAGGCGGTCTGTGCTGGCTGAAGGTGGAGGAGAAGCTGTTTTAATAAACTCCCAAACTGTCTTTTCTGATGATAACCCTTGTTAGCGATTAGCATTGTTACAAACAGACAACGAACAATGACTAAGATATATCTTTCATAACCCAAAGCTAAGGCTTTAAAGTTGTCATAGGCATTTTTTTTTAGCATCTTTCAACTCATTTTTTTCTGTTTTATGGTTTGAAATTATACATGTTGGTTCAGTCTCACTGCTGATCTACATGATGTAGTCTCCATCAGGGGGATTTCAGTGAGAAACAGCTAAAATAACAACCTTATACTTCGTTCTCAGCACCAAATATTAGATAAACAAATTTAGGAACTCGCAGCTAAAGAGCAAAATATCTCCCTCAGGAGCTGGTGGAGACCAAAACAGAGTGCGAACAGTTTGCTAACATTTTCCAGTGACAGCTTCAAAGTTGATGATATGTCAACAAAACGATGAGTAAATAAGGAATAATGAACATTTCCTAATCAGACAATGTTTTTCAGCATGACAGATTAACCTAATGATTAACTTAAGCGTACAATTAGCAGGTTACCGTTAGCATGCTGACAGTTGTCTCAACATACAGCTGAAGCTAAAGGAAATTCAGTCCTTAGTTTTTTAGAGGAATCCTGAAGTGTTGGAGGATATTTTGACATTTTTGTAGGTCAAATTAGAGACAACATGATTCATCTTTTCTTTATCAAATTTCACAGAAACTCGGCAGCTATTTTTCATTTTTCTGAAGTCAAACCGTCTCCATCCGTTATCGTGGCGACCAGAACATATATTTTAAACCAAACCACGATGTTGTTTTAACCCTTACCAAGTGTTTTTGTGCCTAAAACTAAGCAGAGCAGACGAACAGTCGACAGAAACGTCTGTCTTCATCAGTGGTTTCTGCATAAATGTTCTGCTGATTGGTTTCCAACACCTGATGATGTACGAGGGTCCTGAAGGGTCGTCCTGTTTCACAGCGCTTCATGCCTCTCGTAGCTCCGCTCTGAGGGCCGAGGGAGCACTTGAAAACCAGAATGTGCCTCTTGTTCCTAGATGCTTTGGATTTTCGACCACCACTCACCACACCTGTTGCCTCCTCTCACAGAATCAACAGGCGTGCAGTCGCTACGCTTTCACAGAAAATGGTTGTCCACTTTACAGCCCTTTAAATGTGGCTGCCGCCGCCGCCGCCGCCGCCGCCGCCGCCGCTACTCTTACTGTGAACGATTTTCGGCATGATAGTATGACGGCTGAATGGAGATCTTCTGTGGAGAAGAGCTGGATGTGTGATTTGTTTTTAGACGACACATTGAGGATGACAGCGCCGACACAAAGGGAGCGGTCGATTAAAAAACGCCGACCCTCTTTTGTCCGCGAGGGAACTCGATCCAGCAGCTGTGATTGAGTGTCTCTGACCCTTATCAACAGAAAGGAATAGAAAAGAAAGATCTGTGTGTTTTTCTTTCTTCCACATTACTGGTCATTATTTGATGTTCTGCTCTGATTAACGTGGACACAGTAATGCTCGTATTCCTGAGCAGAATCTGAATGAAGACCAGGGGTGTGGACATGGATCAGGACCCAAAAGACCAACAACAACCATACAGCGGCTGTAATAATCTCATCTCATGCCCGGACATGTCCGAGTGTCAGCGGCGTCGCTCTCAGTGTCATCTGTCATTACGCTTCAGTGGCACTCGGTGTCAGACATCCATCTGTGTCTCTGCAGCTCCATCCAACACCTCGTAAGATCATCTGAGAGTCACTCCTGACAGCCCATCAGGTCCGAAAGCACCGATTCATCTTAAAGAACATCGAATACTGTAAAAGATTTGGGTTTGTGCTATTCATAGGTCTGTGTGTGTCACTGCAGCAGGCCTCCTGTCCAGAACAACAACACTTCAGACTGGTAATCACCAGCCGTGTCAGTGAGTTCGATTAAGCCCATTCGTTCCTCTCTGAGCTCCAGCTGAGGCCGCGGAGCTCCCAGCTGCTTAATAGACAGGCGGCCATGTTGGCCTCTTCTCCTCCTCCCTCCTCTTTCCTCTCCGCTTCACATCTCTACTATTTGCCCTTTTTTTTTTTTACCCTAACCCTTTTCATTTATTCTCCTTTCCCTTCCTTTCTTTATTTTTCTCGTCACTTCACCTCATTTCCTTTTCTCTCTCTTTGCTTTCCTTCCCGTTCCTTTCCTTTCATTTCCTTTCTTTATTTTTCTCATCTCTTCATGTCATGTCATGTCATGTCATGTCATATCCTTTCCTTTCCCTTCCTTTTCTCTACCTTTCTTTTTTCTCCTAACCCTACCTTATTTTCCTGCACTGTTTTACTTTTCTATATTTTCTTTTACCCGCTGCTCCTCTCTTCCTTTCACTGCTTTTATTTATTCCTTGTTTCATTTTTCCTTCCCTCACATGTCTTCTCTCCCTCTCTCCCCCCACTTCTCCTCTCCTCTCCTCTCCTCTCCTCTCTTCATGCTTTTGATTGCAACCAACAGAGATCAAGATCAGTTTTCTGCCTTCCACTGAATCACATTTATACCTCATACCAACCCTCATGAAAGACCGGAGTAATCCTAATCCTTAAAGTCATCACCTCCTCTCCTCTTCTCTCCTCCTCTCCTCTCTGCAGTAGCTCTACTAAATCAGGATCTTTCATGTTGTTCCTCTCGACATCTGAACTAATCAGATTCAGTAACGAGCTCCTCTTCAGGCCGTCTCTCTGAATGCTTCCTCTCTTCTTGTGTTCTCCGCGTCGTCCTCATCTTTTGGCCTCACGGGTTTATTTTCTCCGTCTCTGTTTGTTCTGACAGAACTCTGCGTATCAGTTGTCCTCGTTCCCACCTGGGCTCAATCAGTAATTATCCTCCTATTCAAATTAATTAAACAGCTTGGGCATGCAGACCGTGACAGATCAGCCCTCATACAGGCATCTGCTGGTGTGTGAATCAGCAAAAGCCTGAAAAATGTTATCTTAATGAAGTTGCGTATTAAGTCTGGTGGTGTCGCACAAATGTTGTTATTCAAAGAGGGGGAAGGGATAAGAAGGGAAATCATTTCAGGCGGGAGGAGGGAAGAGTTTTTCTCCTCCGTGCTGCCATGAGGCTGCAGGGAAGCCAAGATTAAATCTGATCGACAACAAGCACAATGTAATTTCAGCCATTTTCCTCGTCATGCCGCTCCCCGTCCGCTCTGATGGTCGGCGTCTGTTTTTCCTGCCGAGGCCCGACTGCTCCGAGGTCGACCCGCTGGCAAATCGTGTTAGCAAAATGTAGCTGCTAGCAGGCGGCGCTCCGTTTTGCGGGTCAAGGGGTGAACTGGCAATCTTTCACTTATCACGTTTGGACTTGATCTTTGATTTGAATACAGCGCAGAGGTTCTGAGGATCGGCGGTGGCACAGAGGGAGAGATGTAGGAGCTCAATTAATGTCAAATGGAGGCAATTAAGGTATTTTAAAACCACAAGCTCCACAACTTGTGTCATAATTCGGTCAAACCATGAAGAACCATCACATTTAAAGTTCCTCTGGTATCAAAGTAGTCGATTGATAGTCGTCTGTACGTTCGTGAGTACATAACGAGCAGGAACTACTAAAAGTGAATTCTGCAGAATTTAAAGCAGCCATATTCAACTACTTTTTCAGAAAGGACAGATTTTCTTCCACTTTGTTTATTTGTTTTCACAATTGAGGAAGAACTATTGTACAAAAGCAAAAAGGAACAATTCACGAAAGGGTTTTGCCAAACACAGTCCAAAGAGACCAAAGATGACAGTCAGCTTCATTATCAGTTATTCTGCGAAACGAGAGCGTCATTTTAAAGTCATGTGAGAAATGTTTCCATCCTCATGACACGTCTTGAGGTTTTCCACATGTCGCACCTCGTTCTGCTGACTGCTTCTCAACAGAGAGGCTGAGAATAGTGAAGCGGCGTCAGTCACACGGGCTCCTTGTGGATCCCCCGACACGAAATCTAATGAAGACAGCAGGCGGCGGCGGCGGCAGTGGCGGCGGCCCGTACAGAGTTTATCTATCACACACGATGCCTCCGACTGTTTACGCTTCATCTGACGGTGAATTGTGTCATTGTCGAAGCAGCTGAGGTGAAATCTTGTTTGTTCATTTTCTCACAGCGTGCAGAGCGATCCTGAATGATATTGTGTCAACATCCATCGCCTCTGATTAAAAAATGTGGCAAAGATAATGTGAGGGGAAGCTTTCACCATCATTTATTCTGCTTATCGCAGAATAAATGGTATTGATTCAATACTGAAGCCACCTTTCTTCCTTCTCCTTACTGAAAAATATCTTTCACCTCAGTTCCTGTGTGTGTAGTAGCTCAGGATTAGTGAAATATGTTCGCTAGGTTGCTTATTTCAGTGCTTAATGGTGATTATTACAAGACAAAATTTCTGTGCTAGTTTCTACAACAACAGGAATCACCAGGAACACATTTTGCCGCGATGACACAAAATGAAAACATTGCAAGCCGACATATTCGACATATTCCTCATGAGAATATTTTACTGAGCCTTGGATTTTCTGCATCTGTCCTGACACCTGTATGCTTTGTGGGTCTTAGCGGTCCCTCCACAGACGAGATAAGGAAGTCAAAAAAGCATCAAAGCGACGCAACCTGAGCTGCAAACACGAAGCGCTAAGTATCTGACGACCTCCGGGTGAGACGATCAAGCGTTACATTATGTTGCATTAAGAGACAACGTAACGTAAAGGATCAGACTACTTTCTTGGAATCAAAGTAGTCTGATATTTGCCTAACCTGTAGCTAATCCATGGGCCTTATCCTGCCTAATCTCATGTGAATTACATTTCTTTTCTTACTTACGTTGCTCCATCCTAATCAGGATACTCCTGCTCATGTAAACACATTCAGTCTCAGAACAAAAGGGCAAAATTCAGGATCAAGCGGGTCGTTTGTTCGGACCGACTCTGGTCTTCTGTGTCTGTTCATGCGTGCTCTGTTACTGATTTTGCTGATGTGCGTCCTGTGTTGACCCCTGATCACTAACCAGTCCAAACCAGCCGATCTGCCGGTGGAACAGAAAGACAACTGTTATTGTGTGACTCCTCCAACCCTCCTCCTCCTCTTCCTCCTCCTCCTCTTCCTCCTCCTCCTCCTCGCAGTTTCTTTTTCTCCCTCTGTTAGTCAGATTAGAGGCTAATTGCCATGTGGACTAATTATCTGACTGCAACAGGCTCCTCTCTCTCATTCAGCCGGTCACATGAGCTCCTGATGCCCTCTTTCTCATTCTGACGGAGGTCCCCAGCGGCTGGCTTCCTGTCGCACCGACCGGGAGGCTCCGGCGGCTTCACATCTGCTGCCTGCCCCTTCCACTTCCTTCATTCTTATTTTATATCTCTGTCCTCTCGTTTGCTTCGTTGCGTCACTTTCTGTCTCTTCACCGCAGCCTTAAATAATGGATAAATGATATTTGTTGTAACGATGAGTTGATCAAGAGACAGTTCTTATAATCAGTGAGTGATCACTCTCCAGTGTACATCCTGTTTTTGTGTAATTATATTATTGCTGAACAAACCAGATGATTGATTAATTATCCCGTGATGTAGCCTCCTTTTAAGTCATCATGTTAACGTTCCCTTTAGATGATCTATGGGGCTCATTTACGGTGACTAATGACAGAAAACGTGCTGCAGCTTAAGAAAACACATGAAGCATTTAGGAGGTTTTAGTGATATAAATGCCCACAGCACAATCAAGCACACCAACAAGCAAAACGCTAAAACAAGCGAATACAGAAACAAATGCATTTGTACTGCACTTTCTAGATGAAGTAAATGTTTGTTAAGATGACACTGATTAAATAAAATGTTGTGGAGTTTTTAAGTAGGGTTACGTAGTTATTGATCAGTCTCTCATTTAAAACTGAAGCCTCAACATGACCTACATCAGCAAATGAGACGACAGCGAGACCAGGATCTTTAGACACCAGGCGGTGCTGCTCGTACCGCTTTTGTCCACAGGGGTCGCCAGAATCAACAGGAAATTAAACTTCCTTGTTGCTGCTTTAAAGAAAAAAGTAGTAGTAGTTGTTGTTGTTTTAGAATCCAGATAACAGACTAAGCAATTGGCTAATCAATTATCAAAAATGTATCAATACTGAAATTAATAACTTGTATTTACACCTCTTTTCCAAAACCACATCCAGCTTTATTTTGTAGATGCTCACCTGCACTTTAATCATCGTCATGATTTTCTGATTGAGATGGCTGAGGTGTCCCGTGTCACCCAGAAAAACCCAAATAGATGTTCTTCTTCTTCTGTAGCTTGCTGTCTCAGTATCATGTTCTCCCTTCTCCTCTTTTGTCGGGGTTGTTTTTTTGTTTTTGTCGAGTATTTTTAGCCTCCTGTCTTCCTACACTGCTCTGAGGGGGAGCGTCGCCGCCCATCCACCGCTCCGGATGACACGAGAGAGACGGGTTCACCCTAACCTCGCTCCAGCCCACCTAATTGTCCTGGAGCTAATAATAAAGTCCGCATCGGAACCGATTTAACACGGTTTGTTTTGGAAGGAAACAGGCGCAGGGAGAGGAAGACTCCCCGAGAGCCGGACCATCACACTAAGTGACATTGTCGTGTTTACGCCACACTTTGAAACGCTGCTCTGCCTTCTGGGAAAAGTCATAAACAACTGAGTTGAGGGAGTGAATCCGGATGCATATGAATGTGAGAACCTGTGCAACATCCGGAGATTGAGCCAAAACAAAACAAAATCCTGGTTCAACAAAAGTACAAAACTTCTCCACGCTAGTTTATTCATGTGTGAGAAACGTCTTTTCAACTGCTAACAGGATATTTTTGGCTTAAATTGGGACACAAAGTTGAATAAATCAGGACTTAAGTTGTATTTAATGTGGTAAGCTCACTTTTTTTTTTTCCATCTATCAGCTCCTTTTCTGACACCGTTCTACATTCAGGCCCAGTTCTGCAGCTTCTGATCATCCTCAGAAGTAGCTGGAGACTCCAGCGTCTCGATTAGACAGGCCTTCACACACACACACACACACACACACACACACACACACACACACACACACACACACAGAGGTTTCAAGCTCAGTCATGTGTAAACGAGGGACTTGAGCAAACAGACAGCAGAGCTGCAGGGGGGAGATGAGGAAGGCTCTGCAGCAGCAGACACACGAGGTGTTTGCAGTAAAATTAGACCGATATGAGATTTTCAGGGGTGTTATTTTTGTGTTGGAGCTTCCTGCAACCAAAATGTTTCTTTCACTTCCACATTCGAACCAATTTTAAAACCATAAACGTTGACTTGAGCACGTTGACAATGCTTCAAATGTTTGCAGTGGAGATGTAATGACCCTGTTACTCAGTGTGAGAGAAAGTTCCTGGATCCGTCTCCTTATCTGGATCCACACCAAAAGTTAATGGGGTCTATTCTGGGCTGAGACCGATCCTCCATCCTAGTTTCGTAAAAATCCCTTCAGCAGTTTTTGTGTAATCCTTCTCACAAACCAACCAACTAAAAAAACAAACAGAATTGGCGGTATTGCCCTTTAAATCTTATCATCGGTGTAATTTTGCTGCTTTGAAGTTGCCCCCCCGCCTCCTCGACATCATCCCTGGTTCTGGTGCAGCTCTAACCTGGCGTGTGTACAGTGAGGTCACTCGGTGGTTACACAATAACTCGGTCCACGCTCGGGAGCTCAGGTGTTAATGCAGCCGGGCTCAGATGTTTACGATCCTCCAAACACACTCGTACACACTCACCCTCATTCTGTCATATTCACTTTAACACCCGTGAATATACTCAAACGCTGCGTTACATAAAACAGTCCGACTAAACCGCTCGCCCTCCTCGACCCTCATCCTCAGCCGTCTCTCCTTTTCCCCTCCATCGCTCTCGTGTTCAAGCGCTCGATTTTTCGCCCTTTTCAGGCTCAATGCTCTCCGTACTCTGCAGCACAACATGGCCGGAGTGATGCTGCTGCTGCCGCTGCTGCTGCTGCAGAGAGTGAAAAGGACCTCAGGCTAAAGAGCAGCAATACAAATTCACTCTTACGTAACAGGCTCTGGTGCTGATAACGCACAGGACAGGACAGGAACGGGCCAGCTAGCAGAAATTAAAAGGCATGAAAGGCGAGGTTACAGCTAAAATGTCATAATAACACCCAGTTTTAGCTGAGAGCGTTGTGGAGCTGCTGACTGTCAATCTGAATATTTGGGACATTTTATGAAACGTGTTTTATTAATTTTGTTGCAGAGAGTTCGATGAGCAGGGTGACATCGCTCTCTCTTTCCGACCCACAAAGCAGGAATGTAGACGGGAATACAACTAACTTAATCTCCCTTTAATCGTTTGATTATGTCTGTTTAGCTCATTAAATGCATTTTCTAACATCTGACTAGCAGGATTGACACTAATTTAAAAGATAATGATATCCTCCATTTGCAACACAAAAGATAACGTCCTCTTCATCCTCACTGACAAACATAAGGCCTCTAAAGTAATGAATCTTTTGTGTTTTTCCAGAAAAGATAAGAAATCATTTATTTGTCAAAGGTCAGCGTCTGACATTTCAGATATGACCTTTGTTTATGAATAATAAAAAAAAAAGACTAGTGATTCTTCAGCAGTATTGTAATTAGATAAAGAACAGAAGGATGTTACCGGAGCGAATAGAGTGGAGGTATTTATAGTCAGACATCCTCCAGACAAACTTTCTCCAGATGACTTCATCTTTTGTCTGGCAGGGTTTGGCATGTAAACCACCTGAGGACCTCGTCATGCTTTCTTTTCATTTAGTCCGTCCGTGTCTATCCTGAAGTCTGAGCGATGAGGCCGGCTGTCTGCAGAGAGGAGATACAGGCGCGACGACGAAAAGGCTGCTGGCAACGTCCCTCAAGTCTCCAAAGCCGTTCTGACATCGAAATTCACTTGTAGACACCACGCTACGCTCCCTGCGGCCACGTGTTAGAGTTTAGATAAGTGCTCAGATGAGATCCATTCTGTCTTAGAGGAGGAGATAATTGGTATTATGATAAGAGGGTTTTCAGGCCCCTGCAGGAGGTGTTGAATCACAGCAGATTAGCTCCTTGAATCTAACCGAGTTTTTCGGGGGACTCGTATCTTGATGTGAACATTTTCTCACTCTGATCTTTATTGGACTCATCTCCGAAGAAACTCTGGCTGCCAAAACAGGAAAAACAAGAGTGTACAGCCATGCTAGCATTGGATTGAGCGGTTGAACACACAAGTCTTTGGTCATTAAAACAAGGTTTTGGACTGATTTTGACCTGATGACGGCGCTAGATGAAGCATAGAAGGATCCCCAGAGTTACTACAGTTCATTCTGAGAGGAACACGAAAACAACTGTATGTGAATCCATCCAATAGCTGTTGAGATATTTCACTTAAAAAACCACAAATGTCGTCACAAACGTGTCAAGAGAACGTCAACTGGTCACCATCGTCGCTAAGATTCATCCTCTGGGAATCATGAATCAGCGCTGATGTCTGTGAATGTTTTGGAACTGAAAAGAAGGCTACAGCAGGAAAGTGTTGTGTTAATACTTGAAATAAATTCCACTTACTATTACCTGTATATGTTATGAGTGACGAGAGAGAAAAAACAGCATCTATCAGTATGAGAAAATGTGTCTCAGAAGACGGAGAGTGTTTTTCGAGCTGCAAACGTCGGTAATGAGAGCTGGCAGACGTAAAAGGCATCACAGTGTGACACTGGCGGAGCACAGAGCGCTGTTACCGCTGCGTCCCGGTGCCAGAGTGATTGTGTGGAGGTTCTTGGAGAGCTCTGGGGAATCTGGGAAGCCGCCATCAAACCAGAACTGTGTCACAGGAGAGGTGGAGTAATAAATTGTGGAGATTATTACAGGGAGTTCCTCGGAGTGTATAACAGCTGCGGTTTTTAGAGGAAGAGGAAGTTAAGAGGTCTCATTTGACACGCGGGGGGAACATCTTTCATAGCTATATATCAACCTGGAAACGAGTGTGTGTGTTCCTGAATGTATAACGACGTCCCTGCATGTGAGCGTCGCAGCTCTGACTTCCCTCCTGTGAACGCAGAGTGCAGCGATCTGAATCTTTCATGAACCTCCATATGATGAATTTCGTTCTCAAGGCTGCACTTACATCCAGAACATACAGTAGTGCTTTAGTGTTTACAGGAAGTGGTGCTCATTAACCCTATGAAGCGAGATGGAGCCTCTGTAGAGCTGAAAATCTGCTTTATGTGTTCGTAAAGGTCCAATGTGTTGGATTACAGAGGGTCTATTGGCAGATATTTAAAATTATATTCATTGGTATGTTTTCGTTTGTATGTAATCGCCTGAAACTACGAAATACTTGTGTTTTTGTTTCCTTAGAATGAGACTTTTTTTTATCTATATTCAAGGAGTCAGCCATGTTTCTACAGAAGCCCAGAGCGGACAAACAAAACCTTTCACATTGTTGGTGTTTTCGGGGTGTTCAGTTACTCGCTAGATGCCGCTAAATCACACACACTGGTCCTTTAAATGGGTAAAACAGATCGAGCATTGCAGTTTCATCATCATTCTCGGTTTCATATCATCACACTCTAAATGCGTTTTTGTTTTCAGACTGATCAGACAGTCGAAAATGTCACCTTGGATTCAGGGAAACTGGCTTGTAGCCTAAGAGGAAAATATCCGCTCCCACGTCACATGACTGCAGCAGCAACAGGTGTTTATTGGCTCCAGCCGGGTGGACACACTAATATCCGCCCCTTTTCAGGTGAGATCCTGTGACGTGTGTAGAAGCTAAAGACGCTGTGCTTGACGATGCTTTTCCAATGGTTTCTGACCAATCTGCACTCGAATCTTTCGGCATTTTGGGGTCAACCAACTGTAGTAATTATCACAGCTGAATCTCAGGAAGCGAGGAGAAATAGTGTGAAAACTCTCTGCAGGGACGACGTCTGAACAAACAAAGGAGTCTGCTGTTCGTGTCCCGTCAACAGGTGAAGTTATGTCACGCACCTGTTGCTTCTACTCTGCAACAGGAGATGCAGATAATAAACCTGTTCAGTCATTTATCTGTGAGGACGTGTCTGAACCGAGTGCATCGCCTATTTTTAAACGGGTCTTCCTCATTTTTGAAAAACCTGCGTATAAACAATAATTTTGCTGTAAAAATCACAAACGAGATGATTAAAGGGTAACTCCACCAAGTCCACTAAGGACATGAGACCTGCTAGTAAAACACACCTGACATCTCAGGTTGAACTGTCGCCGGTTGAGTTGCATTGTGGGAAACTAGGCACTAGAGTTGACAACGCTGAAGAATGTGCTGAATTGAAAAAAGACGATATCTGATTCTGCTGCATCGATTTTAATCTTCTTTTTTTTCCATCATGAGTCCGACAGACAAATCTGTCAGTACTGTTTTAAATATGACGTTACCACGTTGACTTAACTCTCTAAAATGCCGTACAAGTTAAACACCTACTTCCACTCGAGCACTCGGCAGCACTCACTCCATCCTCTCCAGTCAAGTGAATCATAAACCGTCTCCACTCACCAGGTCTTTGGATGTGCCCAGTCTCTTCAGCCCGTCCAGGGGCAGGAGGTCAGCCGAGTCCTTGTGTGTGAACTGGGTGGCCTGCTTCAGGCGCCTCTGCTGGTGCAGGATGGCTTTATCCCGGATGGCTAGCTCACCTTTCTTCGCCTCGCTCATGGTCTCGGGCTACAGATCAGTCCCTTCTGGAGCTGTGCACTGAAGCACGGACGCTGTGGAGCTCTCTGCAGACGGCAGGACACTGAGTGAATGAGCGGAGAGGAAGAGAAACCTCCCCGAGAGGCTGCTTTCTGTTTGGATCCTGCGAATGTTGCCTCTTCCACCCTGTTCTGCTGTCCTTCCCTCCGGGCTTGCTGTGCTCTCTGTGTCTCTCTCTGTGTGATTGTAGTCCTTGGCATGTATCTGTCTCAGCAGCTTTTCGGGGGCTATTGTCCTGTCCTGGATGCTCCTGTGATGTAGACATGCATCTTCCCTCGCAGTGTCAAGATGTGTTCTGTCTCTTGCAGAGGCTGTGAGTAGGTGTGACTGAGAGACTGTGTGTTTTCCCCTCCCCTCAGTGCCGTCTGTCCTTGGATCTCTCTCTCCCTCTCTCTCTGTTACACTCTATCTCTGCTTTCGGGAGTGTATTCTCTCTCTCCCTCCTCTGAACCCTCCTCTTTCCATCACACACTCGTCACAGATGCATTCTCACGCTCACATTTTCACGCAAACTCAAAGAAAATACCCCCCTTTTTTTTCTTTTTCCTTTTTCTTTTTTAACACTCCACTACACCCAGTCTGTCACTCTTCGTCTTGTTCCTAAAACCTCGTCACTTGGCAGCAGTGATTGGCCCCCGGCGGCCCCCCGCTGTGGAAGCGCCAGAGAGATCACTGCGATCTGACGCCACACAGAGGATCAATCTGGACCGCTGATGGCAACAATTGATTTCCTCCTCCTCCCCACTTGGCAGCCGCCGTGATTTAAAGAACCCAATCTCTGCTGTCCGTCATCCGCCCGCACCAACGTATATCTAAAAATATCGCCTCCGTCTGCGGTCATGACCTTCGGATGATGACACATTTTCACAGCAGTGATGATTCAGCCCACAGGTGATTCAATCAGCGGTTAATTGTCACGTCTTTCGCAGCACGAGTGGACTTTTTTCTGAAAATACACATGAGAAAAAAGAACAGAGCTAAAAAGCGAGGATGATTATTATTAATAAACATACAGTAAACTGTGTTTATTTGGGGGAGGGAGTCCTTGTGAAGGTGATGAGTGAAAAACTGTGACTGCTCAGATGAGCAGGTGCTGCCCCCTGCTGGTCAACTCTGTTCTGGGTTTTCTCTGATATTATTTTCAGCCTGAGATGCTTCAGATTTCAGATTCTGTCAAACAAGCTGAACTCAGATGATATTTTAAAGCCACAGAAGTACAAGTGCCGCTCTGATTGTTCAATATTAGTCGACCACACAGTCAGAATTAGGCTACAGCGTCTTCTAAGGATGTTTTGGAAAAATGCTGAACATACACAGTGATGGAGTACTGCACTGTATTTGACAATTTTGGCTACTTGTTCTTTATTTGAGTATTTCAATTTTTCTGCTACTTCATACTTGTACTTTATACTCCACTACATTTATCTATAATCTTAGTTATTCCAAAAAATAAGTGTCAAGTGTTTGTTGGTTCATTTCTTTTTCTTTTTCATTTCCAAGTGTATGAAGATTCTTTGGGTTTTTGATTGTTGGTTGGACAGAGGAAGCAATTTAATGACTTCACTTTGAGCTCTGGAAGATTATGTTGCAGATTTTTCATGAGGTTTTGACATTTTATAGACATTTTATTCACTCAGTGAGCTATAGATCAATCGTGAAAATAATATGAAGCTGTTTTTGTTCGTAATTTGGTGAAGCATCCCTTTATACTTTCTCTCATTTTAGGGCAAAATATTGTGTCAGTTGTTCCACTATGTTTAGTTAACTTTTGTTACTTGTTACTTAGATTACATGCTGCATCAGAGCCAAAGTGACAAATGTTTAAATTATTTTAAATGGTGAAACATGTCGATCAGTGTTTCTCACAGCCCAAGATGGCGTCTTTAGATATCTTGTTTGGGCCACAACCTAAAAATACACATTTTTCTCAAACAGAAGAAAAAGGAAACCAGAAAATATTCACGTTTAAGAATCTGAAATCAATCAAGTTTTGACTCCTTCCTGGAGGAATTACACACACTGATAATCTATTATCAAAATATCAATTGCAGGGAATTCAATCTAAATGTATTTCTCAACTCCTACAGGCGGCATCATTATGTGGAGATTCAGCACGGCTCCCCGGGGTCTGAGGGACACGCATGCCGATTGGTTGGGTCATTTGTGCCGAATGTTCCTGGGAAGGAATGAAGCTGAGTGACCCACAGAGGCAGGACTCACTCCACGGTCTCCGCTGGCAAGTAAAAGATTGTGGGAAGATGTCGTTCATGTTATGATGAGACTGATTCTTAATTTTGGATGTAGAAAAAGACACGAGCTGAAACTGACATAACATAAGGCTCCGAATTAAAGAACAAACGGACCCCTGAACATCGTCTTTAATATCATGACCTAAATTTCCAAACTGTCAAACAAATCAGTAATGCAGAGAGAATCTAAAATCCACCAACTCAAACACTTTAAATGCTGCATTTACCACAAACTTCAACAGTTTTCAGAAATAAGTTGTACTTTGAGGCTCATTTCTCACATCTGCACACCACAAACACTAAACCAAGGAACTGAAAAGTACCTTAATGGAAACAAAATCTGCTTTAGCAGAGAGGAAAAATAAAAACACAACAGTTTTGGTCAGTTGCTGGCAATGTAACAAAGTCTTGCATTTTGTGCTTTTTTTTTTTGTATCAAGTTCCTTTTAACTGAGGTTGCAGAAGGCACATGTGCATCGTTCATTTCATGGAATTTGCGCTTTAAGCTTTGCTTAGTGTATCTCAGGAAAATAAGACTGTGCAACACATTAAGCTCCCTCTGAGCCACTTCTCATCCCAAACAGCAACTATCAGGGAACCATTAATTAATCCCCATAAAACTGGCAGTGTAAAACCAAAGCCATTTCATGATTATCTGCTATGTACAGTACATACAGGAAATGTGTTTAAGGTTTGTAGTGAATTATGGATAAACATTAACGCCATATTTGGAGTGTAAACATCAAGAACATTGTGGCCCATGCTGTTATATAGCTTCAGTTTGTGCCTCTCATGTATTTGCATTACTTTCAACAGGGGTTCGTGGTTTCTGGAAAATAATTCCAAAATCCTATAAAGTATATTTTGTATACATCTGAATGGGAAAAAATTCAGTCTGCTGCACAATAAAAACGGATTTTCAACCTCTTACCCAATTTTCAAATCTGGCAGCAAACACAGACGGCAGCTGTTACCTGGATAGAAAACTAATTAAAATGGTTTTAATTTTGCAGAAGACAAAGTTAAAACTGCAGCTAACAAGTATTTTCATTGGAATGATCTGTGGCTTATTTTCACACTTAATTGATTAGCTATTAAGTCTATGAAATGTCAGGTTAAATTAGTGTTTCTGTCAAAGGAGTCTGGTGCCTTTAGAGAAAGTAATAACGAATTCAGATCCCCAATCAAAGGCTGTCTGACGGCAGAGCAAACCAGTGAAAATGTTCCAAGGATATGTAATATTTCTGCATTAAAATGTCTACAGAACAACAAGACGTTTGTTTTTGAGTTCTGTACTCACAATATCCCAAATGTTTCCAACAAGGTCAAACTCAGATTTCATTTGGTCACCTGCCACTTTAAGTTTCGGGTAAACAAGAGATGAGACATCAACTAGTGAAGAAGGAAGTCAGCAAACGTGACCAAACATAACGTGGAATGTAACTAGACAATTAGCTCATCTGTCAAATAGAACAAGAACAATGAAGACAACCACTCCCATGATCCCACGCTACTTTTTTGTCGACTGAGTGGCAGATATTACCTACTGTGCTTTAAAACTTTCCTTTTTTAGGTGGCTAAAATGTTTTTGCTGATCATGAATAAGTAAGTAACTCATACAGCCCCACTAAAAAAAAAACCCCTGAACTATCCCTTTAATGTTCGTACATGAGAGGCACAAACTGGCACAAGCTGCTATGATGCTGCTGACCTGCGGGCCACGGTGCTTCATCACTTTCATTCTCGTCATTGTAGCTTTTGTATTTGCATCCACAGCAGGATTTATGTACAAGGTAGTGCGTTTTGTTTTCGAGGCACAGAGGTCACGAGGCGTCCAACCTGGCAACCAAACGCTGCTCCCACTATAGCCGCAGAGCCCCCATTCTGTGCAAGGACAAGCAAAGCCACATACTGGCCTATATTAATGCTGCGCGGGCTCCACTGTGTGTTAGTGTTCACTGAACCGTCAGCGCTCTCAGTCACAGCAGGTTGGGGAGGTAAAGCGAACACAGCAGCATGTTCTGTCCCAGAGCCGGGAAGCGTCTGAACGCCTCCCAGGCGTCTGAGAAGATGTTGTACTTGAGAAAGACGCGGTGCTCCAGGCTGGTGGGCAGGCTCACGTCCCGGCTCATGATGTAGATGCCGTCGTTGTGCAGCGTGCACGTCAGGTTCAGGCCCGACTTGGACGTATTCTCCTTCAGCTGGATCCACTCACCCGTGGTGACGTTGTAGGACTGCACTGTCAGCACATCCTCTGTCTGGCTGGGACGCCGCTGCCGGCGGCCCGCCTCCAGCTCATGGGTGTAACCACCCACAAGGTAGATAGTGTCCTCCACAGAGAGCATCTGCTGCTTGCGGATGTGCGCTGAACACGACCGGAACACAGTCCAGGAGTCAGAGGTGGGGCAGTATCTGAGGACGCTCGTGTTCCTGTCTGACAAACACAGAAGAAATAAATAAGTTAAATTTCTGACTGAAAGAACTTTGTTTTCTTTCTCACAAAGTCTGTGAAAGTTCTGATTTAAGAAGTGAGGGGTGCAAAATGAAATAAAACAATAAAACAAAACAAGATGTAGTTCCTACATGCACATACATTGGTTTTAAAAACAACAATCTCAGCAACATGCTCCTTCTCCTGGAAAAAGGTTGAAGACATGAAAACAAAAGCCATCAGCAGCAGAAAGATTCCTGTAGAGTGATACCTGTCATCCTGTCAGGAAACAGACAGCAACCCTTCCCCAATATATACATATAACCCCGTATGTAGCCTGAGAGGCAAAACACAGCGCAGAAAAACAGTAAATGCTAAAATGAAAGAACTTTTTTTTTTAATGTTTGGTGTCTTTATGTTATCCTACATGTCTTTTTTTCCTCCACTGTGTGCGATGTAGTTATTTCATACTGTGTACATACTGACTGTAGAGCAGCCAGTATCCCGACTACTTGCACTGTGTTATTCTAACCTCTTGCAGTGTATCCACCCATGACGTAGATCATCCCCTGACATTCACAGGCGGAGAACTCGGCCAGCGGGTCGGGCATCGAGGACACGCAGGTCCACCAGTCCTGTTCCGGGCTGTAACACTCCACCGTGCCGAGACACTGGCCTCCGACAGCGTACAGCTTCCCTTGTACTGCCAGCAGCTTGAAGTTGGACCTGATGGGAGAGGACGCGGCGAGTGAAACACAACAGAAGCACCTGATGATTGAGAAGACGTGTGTGTGGGTCTGGTTTTACCTCTTCTGGTTGAGCGGAGCCACCTGGTTCCACTCGTTCCTGCAGGGGTTGTAGCAGTGCACCGCAGAGATCTCCTGACTGGTCATCCTGTACCCGCCCACGATGAACAGGTAGTTATCCAGCACGGCTGAGCCATATCCTCTGACATTGATCATATCAGGAGGCAGGTTGTTTGCGAGTGGCTTCCAGCGCTGCTCCATCTCTCCATACCTCAGCATGGACCAGGGCTCATCCTGATCGGGGACTTCCAGGGACAGACAGGTGAAGTCCCCAATGGCTACCAGGGTGGCGGTGCCCTTCATGCGCATCTCCTTGACCTGGTCTCTGACAGCAGAGGGCAGGCTGCTGAACTCCGGCCTCCTCAGCATGGGGTGGTAGTAGCAGCTCATGTATTTGAGGCAGGCATTACGCAGGTCATGAGTACCGTAGACTTCAGAGAGGCTGTACAGCTCCACGCAGTTATCCATGCGGATCTCCGACGTGAGGAGCTTGAGGATGGAGGTGACCTGTAAGAAGGAGGCGGTCTCGATCAGGTCCTCCAGAGTCTCGTTGACAACCTGGACCTTGGAGGTGTTGATGAACTCCAGGACCAGCTCCAGGCCGGGGACGCTGAGCCCCTGCAGCTGCACCGAGTCCTCCGTGGACTCCCTCATCCCGGAGCTGTACAACGCGCGGAAGTAGTCGCTCTTCTCGATCAGCTTCTTCTTATTCACCTCGTAGATTTTGTCATCCATGACGATGGCAATGATCTGGTCAGATGACATGGTGAAGCTAACGCGCTAGTGTTTGTTCTTCGTTGTTTTTTTCGAGTCACCGTTTACATTTCACCGGCGAGGGAGCTCTGTGGCCGGTCTATATATGGTAATGTTCAGCCCATAGATCGCCATGGAGCGGCTCTCTGTTAGCCGTGGAAGCTAACCAGCTAGGAACATAGAGAGGAGCCGCTGCTGCTGCTAGCAGATAAACTAGCCAAAAGCACTTTTTCCTCTCGTTAGCATTCCTCGACAGTCTTATAAAAAGTCGCCCCAGTATCTAAAGATGTTGGTTAAATAGTGTCGTTTATTTCCGACACCGGCAGTAACATTTTCCATCGCATTTTTCAGCCTTTTGGTGACGAGCTGTCAAAATTTCGACTGTTTTGATTCTGCACCTACGTCACATCCGGTGTGCTGCCAAAAAGTGATCGTCCGCCAGAAACTGGTTCCGTCCACAGGAGCGCGCGGCCTTTTAAAGGTGTATCTCCCAGGTTATAAACGTCCACAGCAGCTTTTATCTGGATCTAACAGTCATAAATGCACATACAAATAACTTTATGTCCGTGGTTTTAGCAAATCCAATCATTTTTACCTGTTGAAATACCTTTAAAGGGCCAATACAACTCATAAACGGCTGTACTTCACCTGCTAAAAAGTGATTACAGCTCCTGCCTTGTGACTGAAAGGTTGTTTCTGCATCAAAATGACTTGATTTCAGTCTTGGTGGTTATATTTGACAGATTATAGCCCACTCACTCTTTTTTACCTGTTGAAATACCTTTAAAGGCCCAATACAACTCATGCTGTATTTAACCTGCCAAAAAGTGATTAAAGCTCCTGCCTCATGACTGAAAGGTTGTTAATGCAATAAATAAATAAATAAATAATAAAAAATATATATGTATATATTCTTCTAGATCAGTTAATGTGACTGCACTCTTTAACATTGTTTTTGTTGTGTGATTTAAACTATTTAGTGGAATAATATGAAGTTATCTGTTCAAAGATCTATTTTACATTTCAGCGATCTGTTGAGGTCAACATTCATATTTCGTAAGGTTTAATCTCAGTTGTGAGGTGTTTTGTCACTCGTTAGAGCAGGTGGAGAGATTAGACAGGACAGTGAAAGTCAGCGATGTTGCGTGTAGCACAGTATCCATTATTCTGTCCTCATGCTTGTTAGTTTTTTGGCTCTTGTTGTCTTTTAAATCTTTTTTAAAAGACAACAACTACTGTTGTTACTGGGTTTTGTTACCCTTCAGATGGAGTTAGACAATTTTTTTCAGTCTTCCAGTCTCTATGCTAAGCTAACTAGGCTTAATAGTTAGCATTTGTAAGTTCAGTGGTTGAACTTAAATGCTACCTAGTTAACTTAGTATACAAGGTTTAAATAAATTGTATGTGGAAAAAAGATTTGCATCAATGGTTTAAAAACTGGGAAAAAAAAAGAATACTTCATGTCTAATGTAAATATATTTGCATTTGAAAGGTGCTTTACCTGGAATATTAATATGAAATCATCACTTTTCCAGCAAGACTCAGTCATTAAAAGGTGTCGTTTGAAGATCATTGGTGTCAATCAGAAGAGAAGGGCAGTTTCTCTACAGAATCAACATATATTATAAGCAAATAAAGACCAGATATTAGGAAATACAAATAAAATACCTCACAAAAGGAAGCATTCAGTGGGCTATAGGTTGGTTTTCGATGCTATAGAATCAGCAGCAGAGGATGTGTGAGCCTCCATCATGATTTTGCTGGATCAACACATTTGCACATTGTTAGTGTCTCTCTGGCTGTAACTCTCCTGTCAGTGCAGAGTTATATTAAGCTCTGCAGCCAGCAGGCCTGCTGCCTCTCTGCAGCTGTCAATCAAGATAACGTGCGTTATCACAGCCGTGACGTCACAGTCTGAGTGAAGGTTTAGCTGAGCGAGAAGTGAAATCATAAATAATGAGATAGACCGAGACCGGATGTCGAGCCTTCAAAATAAAAGCACGAGTGGGAGAACAATAAGTGACATTCTGGATTTATCTGAGGATTATACTCTTTTTTTAAATAAATTAGTAGAAATCGTTTTCCTGAGCCCAAGTTAAGTTATTTAACTTACTTGGTTTATTCAACCAGTAGTTCAAAACTTGCATATAATAACTGTTATATGATAGAAAGAAGAAAAAGCATCACTTTTTTGTGAGGCAAAATATTTGTTGTTTTTGCTTTAATTGACTGACTGAATTATTTCCTTTTAGCCCCTGTTTTTGGACAAAAATCCACACCAGTAGCCTATAATATTACTGAGCAACAAAAGCATTAAAACTGTCACTCTAAGAGGGACAATAATGAATTAAGACTAATAAGAATATTTATAGAATATTTAGAATATTTAAACATTACAGAAGCCTGCAGAATATTTTTATTTTTTTTAAAAAAAGGTATGCTAATTAAAGAAGAGGATAATAAATAACTATATAGCAATAACAAAAAAAAGCACTTACATTACAATTTCAAGTCTTTTTTCTAAGTATAACACGAGTTTTAATTTGAAAGCCGGGACCGGAAGTGTATTTTTAACACCATGTGTGTTGACGGTGGTGGTGTGTGGGTGGAGGAGGGTGGAGGAGAGGCAGACAGGCGCATCAATGACAGGGACGGCGGCACACAAACACTCACCGCTCGGCTCGTTTCATGTTTGAGGCTCCAGGCAGCGGACAGCCGGCCGTCTGTGATCCGAGCTGAGGATGCGGGAGCAGGTGTGGGCCTCCTGGTTCCCCCGCTGCCTTCTACTCATCATCACCGCTCACGCACCGTCAGTGTCCGCCAGAGACCTGCGGCCGTGCGATGAGGTGAGTAAGCGCGCTTGATTATTAGTATTTTTTATTATTATCTGCAGTGACCAGAGAAGCGCCAGAGAAGACATTTAATTTCTGTTTCTAAATCATTATACTCATCTAGAAATTACATTTCCCCACATATTTTAATGCGGTAATCAAGTAAAAAAAAAAATGGCCATGCATGCAGAAATAAACAACCACATTACATCCAGATGCTTCTCTTACAATGCACAACAAGACAACACATTTACAAGACGTTTTACAGCTTCATACGGGCTCAACAGTGTCCTCCTCACGCCGATGATCGGCTTACAATGCGGTTCACTGTTGTCCATGAACACGCTCCATAACGAGTGACGCTGTCTGCTGGCCTTCGTCCGCGCTCAGGCAGCCGTCTGCCGGTCAGACGGGGCAGGATCACCCGCTGAGGAGGAGAGAGGACCGGGCGGGTAACGCTGCTGTCTGTCAGGGGTCTATTGTTATGCTAGCAGCGCTCAGTGTGGACGCAGCATCCCGGGTTTGTCAGTGAATCAGCGAATAGAGCAGACTTCAGGACATGTCGGGGTTATCTGAGGGTTTTCATGGATGTTATGAAACCAAACCGTCCCGCTCACAAGTTTAAAGGAAAAAAAGAAAAAAAAAAAACGCGAATGAAAAACAGAAAAATCATTTTTTTTTAGTTTGTTATTAAATTAACGTCCACATTCACCACAGTTTGTGTAATCTATATAAGGATATAAGGGGGAAAAAATAATTAAAATGACGCTAACATAATCCACCTACAGTTGGTTGCCTGGCAACCTCATCGCGAACTTCCGGTCAAGAAATGCTCTAGCTAACGTTAGCTGCTCATCTAAAACCTGAAATGGTCGTTTTTACTTTTCTGTTTAGTTTGAATTAAATAAACAATATGTCAGGTTAATATTTGTTAGATTTAGAGGTGCTGGTTACTGGGTTTTGTTACCCTTCAGATGGAGATTTTTTTTTTCGGTCTTCCAGTCTCTATGCTAAGCTAACTAGGCTTAACAGTTAGCATTTATAAGTTCAGTGGTTGAACTTAAATGCTACCTAGTTAGCTTAATATACAAGGTTTAAATAAATTGTATATGGAAAAAAGATTTGCATCAATGGTTTAAAAACTGAAAAAAATGAATACTTTATTTTTGGTTACAAAAATAAAAAAGTACAAATGTATTAATGGATTCCATTTGTCAGTCCATTGCAAGGTTTCCCTTTAAATACATTATTTATATTGATACAAGTTTTAAAACTGTATACAAAAATGGGGTTTGCATTTTGTATTATTTTGGCATCAAAATAAACTGTAGAAGTTCTAAAATTAAAAGTACTCATTATGCACAACAGTCCATTGAAGCATAATGTATCAATGAACTATTATCAATCATGCATTAAAGTTTGCTGGAATTTAATAATGAAGCAGGAAGTTGAGGTTTATCTTTATTACATCAGAACCTATTTAATGATCTTTATTAGTCTGAATTTGCAACTAATAACTCCAGTTTTCAAATAAATGAAGAGTAAAAAGTACATCGCTTGGCTCTAAAGTGTGGTGGAGTTAAAGTATAAAGTAGCAGAACATGGAATTACATATATGTAAGAGGTGAATAGCTTAAAAACTAAGGTTTGAAAGGAGAACGCGATGCTGTCTAGTCACAGAATGGGATGGAGCCACGTCTGCTAAATGTAGCGTCATGCTAGATAATGCAGCAGAGACTACATTATGTACAGTTGAATGGGAGCCAGCTGTCAGTGAGTTTGTCTAAGGATGGTCAAAAGGCAGGTGTAGACACTTTTCTACCCTAACAAGTAATAAAGAACATTAAGCATACAGCTCTCTTGTTGTCTGAACAAATTCTCAAACCTCTATTCCCACAATCTCCTGACTCAGAGGATGGACTGTTGTGGCGCTGCGTTTTATCCCCCCCCCCCCCCCCGCTTTTCATCAGTCTCCATGACAACCAGTGTGAGTCACCCGGGAGACCAGCGAAACACATTAGCCCCTGTTGGGTTTTTTTTTTTTCTTATCAGTTTCACCTTTTCCCCCCATTGTCAACACATTACCGCCGCGGGCACCTGTCCTCTTGTTGGTCCGTCTGTCCAGAAGGAGACAGCAGGTGAATGTCAGCGCAGGTTGCCACATGGTAATGATGTGGTTCGCCTCACGTGGCCGTCCACAATTTGTATGTTTGTTTGTGTGAGGGCTGGGGGGGAGGAGACGCAGCATGAATGGCCATTTTTGTTGTTGCAGAGAGGTGATTAGTCTTTTAAAAGAGCTCAAGCTTATCTGTACCACACACACACACACACACACACCCTGCATCTGCAAACCATCTTATTCCCCCGGTCACACATCGCAGGTCATCTCTGTGATTGTTTCGGTTTAATTAGCTGCTACTAAGATGTCGGCGCTCAGCTGCCTGCACAGTCTGCTGATTTGTCGGCCCAGTGGAACAGCAGGTTCGGGGGAGGAGATGGAGAACTGCCAGAGCGAGACTTTGGACTCAAAAACTAAAAATCAAGCCCTTCTTTTTGGCTTTACTGCCTTAAATCTGCAGGAATTTCATACATATGAAACCGATTTAATTTTTAAAGGTAAAATAAGGAGGCCTAAAAGAGGAAAGAGAAGGACTTTATGTGCTTGCTGTCCCTGTGCATCATTTTTACAGCTGTAATATAATTTAAATCAATGTCTAAACACCACTAAGGCAAAATTCTAACGTAATATTGCAATTATGAGCACTGTTCCCAGTTTTTGTGCTGAGCTAAGCTTCATATTTACTGTACAAGTACAAGATCTGAATCTAACTTTTATCATTTAACTCTCGGCAAAGACATTTATTTTCTAAAATGTCAAACTTTTCATATGTCAGACAGCTTCAAAACATGAATAAAAGTTGTACTTTATTTGTTACAACTGTTTTTTTTGTTGTTTTTTTTAGTTAAAACAATGTATTGACCTGAATACTTAAGGTTGTTTTGACCAAAATTTTGTATTAAATTAATATGAAAAAAGTGCTTTTAGAAAATGTAAAAGCAAAGAAGAAATAAGATTATCCATCTAAAATCTCTAATGTGTTCTGTTTACTGTGTTTATTGATTTAAAGAATAATGAAAAACAAAAACTCAGCTCTTGTTCTGAAACACTGAACTAGATGACGACATGCTGCTCTTGTTTCTATGGAGATTAAAAGCAGTCATCAGCTGTTCGGACCTGATGTTCTTCTAAACGACAGTTCAGTCTGTTCAGATGTCCAACATAATGTCACAACCAGCGGTCCTTGGACAGAAGCGGCTGTGCAGACGACCCGCTGTCGTGCTCTTAATGGACCGATACTGTTCCAGCGGTTGGTTGCCGTGGTGATCGAGGTCAGCCACCACTTTAACCCTGGACATGCTCCGACCCCCCCGATGTTCCCTTTTGTATGAGCAGCTCTTGTTTTCATATGGAATCAGCTTCACGCTCGCAGCGAGTCATTTAAGTGACGTCTTCCAATTGCGTCAAGTAGTCGAAAAAGGCAAAGACTTTTTATTTACTGTCATGAATTAAAAAGAAAAGCAGCAAATCCTCACATTCAAGATGCTTCGACAATTTTACTTGAAAAGAAATGATGCAGGTTTTGTTGTGTCCATATCTGTAGAGGTGATAAACTTAATAACGATGTACAAATGTCTCTTTGTGTGTCCTGCAGACAGACTACTACTACCAGTATACAGAGTGTGACAGCACGGGCTCACGATGGAGAGTCTCCATCCCGAGGAACCCAGGCTCCTGCTCAGACCTTCCACCTCCAACCAGAGGCACAGACTGCTGTCAGTACTGCCAGTTTTATGTGTTTGTGTGCGCGAACGCTCATATCTGTCTGTGTTCACGTGTCAATAAGTCACTTTCCTCTCTGTGTCATAGCTTTTTCCTGTCCGGCCGGGAAGTATTTAGAGATGAGCACCCAGGAGTGCACGCCGTGTGCCGAAGGCTCCTATTCGCTGGGGAGTGGCCTCCGTTTTGACCAATGGGACGCCATCCCTGCAGGCTTCACCAGCCTGGCCAGCTTCCTGGACCCCGGACCAAATGGAGAGGACATTCAGGCCTGTAACAGGTGAGACAGACGCTTACAAACACTACCATTCCCTCAGGTTAGACAGTAGAGGGAGTATAGAGGTATTAAACTGAGTAAATACAGTATTCAGCTGTTGTTGTGTTGTGTTGTTTGCCTGAGTGTGTTTATCCGTGCTGCAGCTCATCATGGACGCCACAGGGTGTGTATCTGGAGTCCAACCGTGACGAGTGTACGGTGTCTTTGGTTTACGCCGTCCATCTGGAGAAGCAGGGCTCCGTCTCCTTCACGTACCAGTACCCCGACAACAACATCTTCTTTGAGTTCTACGTAAGCTCCTCTAACGGCCTCCTACAGTATGAAGTGTTCTGATGTATTTACCATTGGGTGGTGTTATTCCTTGTTAGTTAGCAAATGATAATAGTAAGTTAATTAGTGGAGCAGCAGCTGTTGTCTGGAACACTATTTTGTGGCTGACAGCTTCCGTGTCAAATTGTGTTCAGGTCCAGAACGAGCAGTGTCAGGAAATGGCCCAGACTGATGACCAGAAGTGGATTAAAGTCACTAACAATGGCGAATGGGACACGCACACAGTGAGTGTCTGGTCTTGGTTGTGTGAGTAGAGACAGTGTTATGTGGTCGGATCGGCTTCACTGTGCGCACGTCCCTCTTTGTTTTCAGGTGAGTCTGAAGTCCGGAACGAACATCCTGTACTGGAGAACCACGGGCATCCTGGTGGGAGGGAAGATGGTCAAACCTGTGCTGCTCAAGAACATCCAGATAGAGGGTACATTCCAAACCCCCCTCCTCAGATATACAGGGCTCTCTCTATGAGGATTTGTTTCAATGCTTTGTGTCCACACAGGTGTCGCCTACACATCGGAGTGTTTTCCGTGTCGGCCCGGCTGGTTCAGCCCGGCTCCCGGCTCCTCGTCCTGCGAGCCGTGTCCCAGCAACACCTTCTCCATAAAGGACTCGGCCTCCTGCACACCCTGTCCTGAACAACACTACTCACGTACGTACACACGGAACAACAGTCGTCTCAATAACTGAACGATACGAGCCGTGGTTCTTTTGTTGGCTTCATTATATCCAGTGATAAAACTGTATTTATTGTCTGTGAATGTGGACAACTAGACCTGTTTTCTGATCCCAGTCTGGTTTTTATCTCTGAATCGTTGCGTTCTGCGTCATCACACATCGTTCTCCTGTCCGACTCCTCTTTCAGATGAGGGATGGGCGGAGTGTAAGGTGAGGCCGCCGTGCTCGGAGAAGGATTACTTTCAGATCCACACGGCCTGCGACAGCGAAGGGAAGGTCAGCGGCGTCCGCACATTTTACATATCACACACAAACACACACACACACATCCTCACCTTTTTTACTGCACAAGGACAGACGCACTGACACAGAACGTTTGGAACAATTCGGAAATATGTAGACTTTACATTTAAATTGATTTTCAAAGGGTGAGGATGTTTAGTCAGCTGTCTCAGGTCACCGTGTGAGAAACCAGAGAAGTTACACAATGTGATGATAAAGGAAATGATGAAGGGCTTAGTGAGCGCTTTGCATGACATCTGAGCCTAAATCAACTTCCTTGGCACTCATCCATGACCTTGGCCGGTCTTGATTCACATTTCAGAAAGCGCTGAGTAAGAATGGTGATTGTCAAAGACCGTAAAATCAACACATCCCTCTATTGTTGATGGTATTAATTGTGTTTACCGTCTATTTTGATGTATGTCTCTATTAGTCCCTCAGTCACTTAGAGAAACCTTTCAGTCCCTGTTCATAACCTCTGTGGTTTCGCCGGATACAGACGCAGGTGTTGTATCGTTGGGTGGAGCCAAAAATCTGTGTGGAGAACGTGACGGGGGCCGTGGAGCTGCCCGCAACCGGGCAGAGAAAGCCCTGCCCGCCCTGCAACCCCGGCTACTACAACAGCAACGACTCCACCTGTTTGCCCTGCCCACCTGGAACCCACTCAGACGGCACCGCCGGTAAACCTGCCTACACAAGTTCATATACCTGAAGAAGAGTCAAATGAACACCTTAAAAATGACAATGAGTCTATTGTTGCAGCTACAGAATTACATTTTGTAAAGAGTCGACCCTGCTGCATAATCCGCACCTGAAAAGATGATTCTTGTTCAAACATAATGTTTTATCGTGTGTGTGTGTGTGTGTGTGTGTGTGTGTGTGTGTGTGTGTGTGTGTGTGTGTGTGTGTGTGTGTCCAGCCTGCACTGAGTGCCCTGCAGGTACAGAGCCCGTGTTGGGTTATGAGTACAAATGGTGGAATGTGCTGCCTTCCAACATGAAGACTTCGTGTTTCAACGTGGGAAACTCCAAATGTGACGACATGAACGGTGAGAACAGTTACAACTGTGATGAAAAAAAAATGTGGGCGCTTAAATTTCTTTTGGAGCAATAAGTGAACCTGCTTCCCAGTTTTGGAGGACACATCACACATCATCACGTACTTGCGCAGCGATCTGTAATCCACAACAAACGAGGTGTAATGTGAGTGCATCGTGTGTGTCGTTGGTCAGGATGGGAGGTTGCAGGGGACCACATTCGCAGCGGAGCGAGCAGTTCGGATAATGATTATCTCATCCTCACCCTGCATGTTCCTGGCTTCAAGTAAGTGTGTGTGTCTCTTTCATGGTAGCTGACTTAACATTAAAAAACAGGTTGTGTAGGATGTAGTTGTCTGTATTTTTCTGTGATCAGAGTGAATATGTTTGTTTAAGTGTTTAATCTAAATGTGTGTGTTTGTGTGTTTGTGGCAGGGTCCCAGCCTCGCTGTCAGGGATGACCGGTAATGAGTTTGGCCAGATAACGTTTGTGTTCGAGACCATCTGCTCCGCCGACTGTGAGCTCTACTTCATGATGGTGCGTGCTTGACTGTGTGTTCAGAACAGAGGGCGATACGTGGGTGACTTATTTTACCAGCAGGCCACTATTGTCCAGTTTAATAACCAGCTGTAGTCCAGCTTATTATTACTGTGTTTTGCATGTATTTGTTTTAAGAAATCCAACTCATATTATCCCCATTTAACTCTTTACTGTGGCGCCCTCTGCAGGATGTGAACAGTAAGAGCACCACGGTGGTGGAGTCCTGGGAGGGCAGCAAGGGGAAACAGTCGTACTCGCACAGCATGACCAGGAACGCCTCCGTCACGTATACATGGGCCTTCCAGAGGACCAACCAGGCGCTGGACGTGAGTGAACACACACACAGAACCCTCCCTGTAAAGATATATTACGTAAAGTGACTGCAAACAACTAGACCGGTGTTGTATGTGTATTATTCCATGTTTTCATAAATGTTTCAAACCCTGGAAAACCCGCAATTTCACTACATTTAATTTGGCCCATTGGGAAAAGAAAAAAATATATAAAGAAGGAAGTTGGCCAACATTTAAAACTGGATTCGATCCTGCTGCGAGAGTAAGGAGCAGCTGAACAAACCTCACATGTTTCTGTCCTCTTCACGTGTTTGTACGTTTGCAGATGCGTCGTTACGTCAGTGACACGGTGAAGGTTTACTCCATCAGTGTGACCAACGTCGTCGACGGTGTGGCGTCGGCGTGTCGGGTCTGCGCTCTGATACCCCAGAACTCCCAGCGGGCCGGCTCCTCCTGCGTTCCCTGCCCCGCCGGGTTCTTCATCGACAGAGACACCAACCGATGCCAGGAGTGCCCGCCCAACACGCACCTGGCAGGACGCCACACCTACGGCCAGGACGCGTGTGTCGCCTGCGGGCCGGGAAGCATGAGCAACAAGGTAGAGAGACGGGTGTCATTCGATGGTTTTTGTCTCTCATCATGTATCTGACATGTTGCATGATGGGAGTTCATGTGTTTGCGTCTCCGTCAGGAACACTCTCGATGCTACAGCGACTGCTCCTTCACCCACACGGAGAACAACCGCACGCTGACCTTTGACCTCAGCCCTCTGAGCGATGTGGCCTCGGTGACCATCGGCCCGAGTTTCACCTCGAAGGGAACAAAATACCTCCACCTGTTCAACATGAGCCTGTGTGGCCACGAGGTAATTCACAAGTTCACTTAACATCAGTCTTTTATTAGCAACAGTTAATATTTGATCACTTTATGTGATTTTTTCCAAAACATTTTGTGTTTGTTTGAGTTGAATTGCTAATCATTCTGTACTTCATTTTATTTTGTATTTTATAAGTTTCTTTATTTATTTGTACTAGCTTCTGTAACACCTGAATGTCTCCTCTGTTGGACCAGTAAAGTCTTTTCTTTTTGATTTATTTTCTTAAGATCTTACTATTTAAATGCAGTTTTAGCTAAAATACATGTCTAAAATTGTAAATGTGTGGTGAATGAAAATTGTTTTTTATTTATTCTCATCAAATGACAATTTTTAGCCTCCTTGTCTTGTGTCGGCATTACTTCACTTCACTTATGTCTGTATTTCCACCAGACTTCATTAAATATCTCCAGCTACAACACATCTGACATTTTCCGTATCTTGTCTTGGAAGATTTATTAATGATGTGAGAACGAATCACATCTTCCTCACGTGCTGGCCCGTCGTCGCGGTGTGATGAAATGATAACAAAGCTGCGGGGAAACATGGAGCGTAACCATAGCAACTGGCAGATCATTTTAATGATATTTGCGTGTGTGTCTGCAGGGGAAGAGAGCCGCCGTCTGCACAGATAACGTCACCGTCGTGTCCAACAAGGACGACGAGAGCGACCCGGCTCTGTTTGTCAACTCAGTGGACAGCTTCATCTGTCAGTCAACCATCATCCCAGCTGATGGGCGGGGCTTCAGGATGGCCATTTCCTCCCAGTCCGTCAGCCTCGCGGATACGTTCATCGGTACGAAGCTTGTCAAATGTCACTACATGGCTCTGATGATTAACTGGTAATAATGTCTTATCTTTATCTGCGTTCTGTTCCAGGAGCAACGGTCGACTCCGTCCTGGACGGCGTGAACGCTACACCAGATCTGTTTCCTGAAAACTCAAAGGATGTCCCAGACATCAACTTCTTCTACAGGTACGGCGTGAAAGACAAGTGTGTGAGTGTTTCTTTTGTTGTGTTTGAGTCCTAACTGTGTCCTTATTTTCTTTCAGGTCAAGACAGGCGACGGCGTCCTGCGATCAGGGGCGCAGTTCAGTCATCACTGTTCGCTGCAACCCAGAGAAGTCTGAACGAGGAGAGCTGTCTGTGCCCAGGTAGACAATAATGTTCTCTAATGTGTTTGTTTTGGTCTTGAGATGCTTTAATTTATTCATTCCTGATCATTTTGTATTTTACTTTACTGTAGTCGCTTACATTTTTTTATCACACCCTTATAGTCTTTGTAGTCTGTCTTTCAATATGTTTGTTATATGATGACAAACAATAAGGAAATAAATGAGAAAGAAAATGGGTAATATGAGTGTGAACATAATACAAGCATTTATATAATAAGTACAAATAAATGGGTCATATGTGTGATACCAGAACATAAATAATTAGATCATATAAAACATGTGAAAGTTGATCTGTGTGTTTCTTCAGCTCCTGTCCTGCAGGAACATGTGACGGTTGTACGTTTCACTTCCTGTGGGAGAGCGCCAGCGCCTGTCCACGCTGCTCCGAGGACGACTATCACCAGATCGAGGGAGCGTGCAAGAGAGGCCTCCAGGTAATACACACACACACACACACACACACACACACACACACACACACACACACAGACTCTCTCCTTACTGTCCTTGAGCAGATTTGCTTTGTCTGCGTTTATTCTGTAACATCATCAAACCCTGAAGGTAATCAGACCAGGCTTGTGTTCACTTCCTGTTTCCCGTCATCTCCTCTGAGCTGTCTGCTCCGTCATTTCGATTTCATGAGGAAAAATCTCTGCTTGCATGAGAAAATCATCCGCCTGTCTCCCTCCACCCTCTCCAGGAAACTCTGTACGTGTGGAACGAGCCAAAGTTGTGCACCAACGGCGCGCCGCTGCCTGCGAGGAGCTCCGTTCCATGCGAGGCCATCGCTCTGTGGCTGAAGGTCGGGGTCGGGGGCGGAGCCTTCGTTGCCGTGCTGCTCATCTCGCTAACCTGCTACTTCTGGAAGAAAAACAAGAGGTGAGATTCAGCAGCCAGTCAGTCAGCTGCCAGGAGTAAATATTTGTATGCTTTTTACTTTAGTGATACAATCTTGGGTTTTAATAGGGATGAACGTTTCTGCTTCAGGTCTGCAACTCAGGATTATTTTTATTTTTGATTTACCTGCAGATTATTTTCTAGATTTATTGATTACTAATTTGATCTATAAATTGTCCATCCCGTGAAATAAAACAGAAAAGCAGGAAATCTCCATATTTGAGAAGCTTAATTCAGCATTTATCGAATTTTTTTTCTGAATGATTAATTGATTATCAAAATATTTGGATATTGTAGCTCAAACCAGAGTTTTGTCCTCTCAAAGTCGGTTTCTCTTCTTACATTGTGTCATTCGAAGGCATTTTAAAGCTCTGAAGAAGGTAAATGAGAAATTCAAATGGATTGATCAATAATGAAAATAACTGTTGGTTGCAGCTATATTAAAAAATACCAACTAACAGCTTATCCACTTATAAAAATACTGTATTAATATTGAACCTTTAATGGGGCAAATAATGATGTTGTCTCCTGCTGACGGTGTCGCTGTGGTCTGTGTTCAGGCTGGAGTACAAGTACTCTCGGCTCGTGATGTCCGCCAACAAGGAGTGTGAGCTTCCAGCTGCAGACAGCTGTGGTCTGGCTGAGGGGGAGGAGCCTGACGACGACGTGGTCTACACCCAGAAACCCTCCCTGCTGGGGAAACTGCGGGCCATCGCCAACAAGGTGACTGACTTTACTGTACGGTCTGTCTGACGTCACTTACGTTTTCACTTTAACTTAGAAGAAGAAAAAGACAACACAAAAGTTGAGCTTTTTTTATTTTTTATCTCAGCCAGTTATTGTTTATAGTTTAACTCTTTATATTACTAAGTTTTTAAATTTATCCTGATAAGTTTTTGAGACATTTCCCTCAAAACGACACATGGAGGCGCTACAGGAAAAGTCAGGAGATCACCAGAGTCATCAGGATTCATTTCTCCAGCGCCACAACTGTCAAACATGTAAGTTTTGTAGTTTGATAACAGATTTGTTTCATATCTGTCTCTGTCAGCAGGAGGATGGAGACAGCAGCGAGTCTGTGCAGCTGAACTCCTCCCAGTCTGATCGATGGGTGCTGGGATAAACAGACGCCAGCGGAGAGAGAGAAGAGAGTTAAATAAAGGAGGAGCAGTCAGTCAGTGACACTGTCACTGCCCTCCTCCTCATGTGTCCTTTGCCTCCCTTCACTGTGGGGGCACCACTACAGATCCCAGTGTTAACTGGTTGCCACTCGGATGCTGGCAGAAACTGGACAATGGCTTTTACTCCTCGACTCTAGAACACACGGGAAACGCAGCGCTGCTTTAACGCCATGATGCTCCAGGGAGGCAACAGGAAGAGAAAACTTGCTTTTAATGTTTTTTGTATGTTTTGTATTTTTATTTGGTATTTTCTGTTCAGAGTCATGTATTTATATTGATGTCATAATGATGAACCTTTATTAAAGTCCTATTCGACTTTGGAAATGTGACGATTTGCTGCTTTTTTCTTTAAATCATTCTGATTATTTTTTATTTATTCTCAATATTTTTTGGGTTTGAACAGTTGGTCCAATAAAACAAGCGTTGTGAAGGTGTCGCTCTGGGTAACTGTGAAGGTATTTCTCAATATTTTTCACCAGTTTTAGAAACCAAACAGTCAATTAATTATTGAAGAAAATAATCAGTATTCACAGGATTTTTTGGAGGAGAGGAGGATCTTGATGCAACAGGACCTGCTGAACCTCTGCTAGTCAGCTGAGTTTAGAAATGGAGCTGATCACTTCTATATTTTAAACAAACTCTAGCTCAGAGCAGATCACACTGCTCTGCTGTCTGTAGGACTCACAGGTCACATGACTGCAGTTGTCAGTATGAGCAGATTTTTTGTGATTTTCATCTTCTTCAGCACCTTTTCTGTACCGAGCTGACGACCATGTTGGTGTTGGTGATGTGTGTTGAGTGAGACGATGTAGTTCACTGAGAGGTTTAACACAAAACTAGATGATTCGTTACGACAAACAGACTTGACTTTAAAAATGATCTGTTAAATTTACAAACATCAGATGTGGTTCATGAGCACAGAGCAAGGTTTTCTGTGCAGATGTGACACTGAATAGAGACAATGATCAACAAGATAACGGTTGCAAGTCGTCTTTATTTGGCATCATTATTACCTCATGACATCACTGTAAGGACAGTTGTGTTAAGCATTGTTATCAGTGTGGTTAAAAGGAAGGAGACATTATTTTAGCTTTGTAGTATTTCCATTTAAGGACTGTAATAACAGGTCAAATCCATTTGATTTACTTACAGGAAGTTTGTGCAAATCTGGTTTTGTTTTAATCGTAACGACAGTTTAAAAGCAAGAATCTCAATAATTAACTTCTGTGACTCAGACACGACTAATGATAGCTGAACATTTAATGTAAACCAATCAACTGTAAATGTATCAACTTCATATTTAAAGTAACTCAACAGTGTGACATTTCCGTTAAATGATGTGATAGTTCACAATTAACCACATCCAAAACAACCACTTTGTTTGTCACCAATGCTATTTTCGTGGTTTAATAGCTGTGTTACGTGTGATCCACGGCATGTATGCACAGACATCCATATAATCATCTGGACCAGTACAGACGTGTGTGGGATGACCTCCACGAATGACACCATAAATCCTGTCTTCGTACACGACTCCTCCACCAGAGTCGCCCTGTGAAAGAGATATTTATATTGTTTGTTACAGACTTTTGTAATACTTATTAACTATATACTAAAGTTAAATTGTGTAATGACTGTTGAAAATATATAAGGTTAGAAGCCATTCATACTCACATAACATGCACCCACTCGATTATTTACGTCAGTAGTTTCACCACAAAACACCTGTCCATGTTGATTTTGCAAGTGCGCCGGACAATCAATAGCCCTGATGTTTGCACATTTGAGTTGGCGTACTTCATCAGGATCTATATGAGAATATAAAAGGTGTTTTTTTAATACATTATCTTTTAACTTACACATTTCACCAACATGTGAAGAACACTCTGCTGTATTTCACCATTGGAATCTTAATATTAATACTTACTAATACTATTACAAAAGACATTCAAATAACTTTGAAGATTATTTTAAAAATCCGACAGCACCTTAAAACTATTTATCTACTTTATTATTAAAAAAGTCTCAATTGACTTTAGTTAAGCTTAAAAAAGTGTACTGACAGATGTATGTCTAACAATGTGTATACATAAATATAATTAATGAGCAACAAACTTTTAAGATAGAATAAAAAATATACTTAGTGACAATATATGTTCGCAAGTTAACAAACACAAAATGATTCTGATCATGTTGCGGATGCTGTGTAAAACTGAAATAAAAACAGACATCATCGCAACAAACTGTGTTTAACAACCACAGTTTTACAGTGTTGTTGAGTCATGTAGTAATATCCTTTAAACAACTCTGTGTGTCACAAAGTGTGTCCTTGTTTGTGAACGACTGAGTCTTCCGAGGATGCCCCTTTCATTCCCAACTTCTTTGAAACTGGCATCAAACTCAGAATAAACATATTCAGAAAAGTAAAACATTTAATACATTGTCGTTGTCATTGTGCTCTTTGCAATTGAAGATGTCTCAAGAAGGATCAGCAAATTATGACATGCTATACTTATGTTTCACACAGTGTCTCTCCTTTAATAAATATATAAACTGTTATTATAAGATAAATAAAATACTCTCACTTCTTGTTCGATCGGGATTTGCAGTGGTGGCTGCATGACCTGCAATCTGAACCATCACACTGAAACACAATGAAGAGAAGAAAAAGCAAAGTTTTTCATTTTGCGTTCCTCAAGATTTGAGTTCCAGACTTATTGAAGGGGAAAGATCACAACTCACTTCCTGGGAGAAGGCCGATTCACACAGTTCGGAAGATCTATATGAGGAAAATCAGGTCTAGCTGTTGTCAGCCTCAGCAGCATGATGTCAGCGGTAGGGTGTGGAATAATGTGTTCTTTGTTCTTCTGGATTGTCTCACTGACTTCCTGACCACGTGGATGCACTCGTAGAATTGCTTTGATTTCCCTACCACTAAGAAGAGGTCAAAGAGGAAAATCACTGTAAAACATAATATTTTACAATTGCATGTCAGTACTGAACATGAACATACTTTAAGTAATGCTATCTTTATTTGGTAAATGCTTTAATTTTAAATCAAATAATTACATATGAGTGCATTAGGACTTTTGAACTTAGAACTATTGTTAATAGTTTCAAAATAAAAATGTCTCACAGTGTTTTATCCCAGCAGTGAGCTGCAGTCAGAATCCATCGGTCACTGATCAGAGAGCCACCACACAAGCCTGTATAACCATTCTGCATTTGTGTTATCAATTGCACATGGTACAGACGCTCGTTGTTATTACAGTCATGACCACCAATGATTCTCTTCTGCAGATCCACCATGGTGCTCACCGAGACGCCTGAAAGAGAAAGTGGAGTGACTTTGAGTTAGAACAGTGGTCGTTGTAGAAAACAGAAGTTGGTTCTTATGGAAGCCTGGTACATTTTTTATCATTACTTTATTTTACAATTGGTATTACATATTTCTCTTTATTGTGATTCCACATTCTGCTTAGACATTGTGGGGCTCCTAGTAATTTTTGAGTTTTCCTAAAGGCCCTGACATCTCTACCCTGAATGCCATCCACTATCTTTTGTCTCAAACCCTGAAACAACTGCTGTCACTAAGAGCTGCATCATACCACATACTTAAACCTTTAATGTCTTCCCTGGAAAAGAAACTGACGAGGAAATGAGGTATTAGTAAAACAGAAAACGTGTAAAACATGTGCCCGAAGTGTCCGTCACTGTCAAACATTACTTCTGCCTCTATCAGAGTCAGCATGTCTGAGGGATTCACTCAACATCAAACTACCTCATTTAAAAACACACACAATTCTGTCTGAAGGCATATCGAATGGTTAAAGTAGCAGCAGAAGGATCGTTAACTCACCGGCCCACAGCAAAAGGAGAAGACTTCCTGTCATGCCACCCATCTTTCTCGATGACTGCTGTCCTGGTGCAACAGGGGCGCCTTTTAAATATGTTCACACTGTCCTGATGGCACTCGAGCCACCAATCACCTCACGAAGGTTTATCAATACAACCCCATTGGCTGCAGAGGTCTGCTCTTATGCAAATTTCTGATAATCAAACGAGTGTTCCTGTTTTTGTCTCACATGAAGTAATGATAGTTATAGACTGTTTTTTTTCTGGCATGTAGAGCAGCCAAAATGGCCCTTATGAATTAAAAATGTTCCAGAAATAAAGTCACACTTATGGGCCTTCGTGAATCTGCTTTATAAAAATAAAGAGATGAGAGGGAAAATTAGGTTTTCGGGTAGAAAGTGAACGCAACGTCTGTGTGTTAATAAACACAGTGATCAGAGTATTTTCATGTTTTAATGTCTAACTGTCGGCCGAAGATCAAATGTTTTCTCCTGCTGTTGGCTTTTCCTAAAAGACGAGCTTCGGTAAGTCGATAATACACAAATCAAGCATAACATGACCAATGACAGGTGAAGTGAATAACATTGATCTCTTCATCAATGCACTTGTTCGAGGGTGGGATATATTAGGCAGCAGGTGAAAATGTTGATGTGTTAGAAGCAGGAAAAATGGGCAAGCATAAGGATCTGAGCGAGTTTGACAAGGGTGAAATAGTGATGGCTAGACGACCAGGTCAGAGCATCTCCAAAACTGCAGCTCTTGTGGGGTTTTCCCAGTCTGCAGTGGTCAGTATCTATCAAAAGTGGTCCAAGAAAGGAACAGTGGTGAACCAGCAACAGGGTCATGGGCAGCCAAGCCATGGCCAGATGTGTGTGCGTCACTTACCTGGGGAACACATGGCACCAGGATGCACTATGGGAAGAAGGAAAGCCGGCGGAGGCAGTGTGACGCTTTGGGCAATGTTCTGCTGGGAATCCTTGGGTCCTGCCATCCATGTGGATGGTACTTTGACACATACCACCTACCTGAGCATTGCTGCAGACCATGTACATCCTTTCATGAAACAGTATTCCCTGATGGCTGTGGCCTCTTTCAGCAGGATAATGTGCCGTGCCACACAGCAAAAATGGTTCAGGAATGGTTTGAGTAGCACAACAATGAGTTTGAGGTGATGATTTGTCCTCCAAATTCCCCAGATCTCAATCCAATCAACCATCTGTGGGATGTGCTGGGCAAACAAATCCGATCCATGGAGGCCCCACCTCGCAACTTACAGGATTTAAAGGATCTGCTGCTAACATCTTGGTGCCAGATACCACAGCACACCTTCAGGGGTCCAGTGGAGTCCATGCCTTGACGGGTCACGGCTGTTTTGGCAGCAAAAGGGGGACCAACACAATATTAGGCAGGTGGTCATAATCGGTGAATTAGATTAGATTAGATAGGCTTTATTTATCCCATAATGGGGAAATTCACTTGTTACAACAGCTTAAGATGCAACAAAGACAGGACAAAGAATCAGACAAATATGCGTACAGTGAAAAAGAAACGAAACAGAAAGACATATTTGCAAAAAACAAACAAGAGTGGAAAATGTTTGCTCAGGTAAACAGTCTGATGGCTGTCTGATGAATGATCTGCGGTAGCGCTCCTTCTTACACAGTGGGTCTAAGAGTCTGCTGCTGAAAGAGCTGCTCAAGGCTTCCACAGTCTGGTGCAGGGGGTGACAGGTGTGGTCCATGACTGATGTCAGCTTGGCTAACATCCTCCTCTCACTCACCACCTCTATGAAATCCAGCGGACAGTCCAGGACAGAGCTGGCCCTCCTAACAAGATAGTTAGGTTTAGTCCATCCCTGTCCGAGCTGCTACCTCCCCAGCAGACCACTGCATAGAGGAGCGCTGATGCCACCAGTGTAATAAAATGTTCAAAGTAATGTCCTCTGCACTCCAAAGGACCTCAGTCTCCTCAGCAGATGGAGGCGAATTTGGCCCTTCTTGTACAGGGCATCCATACTGTCAGTCCAGTCCAGTTTATTGTTTTATTTACCTTATTGTAAGGTGAACACCCTGGTATTTGTATTTTGCCACCATCTCTATGTCCAAACCCTGGATGTTCACTGGTGCGATCTGTGGTTTCGTCCTCTGGAAGTTGATCACCCAGCCAGCAGCAGCTGTTGCAGAAAAAAGGAAGTCAGCAGCATCAGTTTCTCCAGAAAGAGGAAGTGAGCAGCAGCTGTTGCAGAAAGAGGACGTAAGCAGCATCAGTTTTTTCTAGAAGGAGGAAGTGAGCAGCAGCTGTTGCAGGAAGAGGACGTAAGCAGCATCAGTTTTTTTCCAGAAAGAGGAAGTCAGCAGCAGTCATTGTAGAAAGAGGAAGTTGCCCGATTACGGGGGAGGGGTTTACTTTTCGATCGCACCATCTCAGCTTCCACCAATGAAGAAAGAACACAACCGGTGATGGGGAAGGAAGGTACTTTTTGATCACACCACTTCAGCTTCCTCCAATAAAGAGAAAACACAACTGGTGACGCGACGGACCTCCAGATAAAAAGAAGAAGCAACTCAGCCGAAGGGCTCTGAGCTCTCAGCTTTCTAAGAAGAGGAACTTAGTGTTTGCTTGTAACGGTATTCTGTATCTCTCATGAGCGAGGTAAACTGCATTTGAAAAGTTTTGTTTTATTCTGCCTGCCAAGAGCGGTTTAACTACACTTCTGACTCTCGTGTCTCCTTGGTAAATGTCACCTGAGATCGCTCTTGGACAAAATACCCATACATACATACATACATGGTGCTGGACTAACTCCAGATCTTAATGTGAGGACAAATAGGTGTAGCTGAGAACTGTATGATAGAAATCGGTATATCAGAAGAAAAACCTAACCTGATTGGTGACCCTATTTCTCACAGGTCTGATTAGGCATAAGATTCTCCAGTCTGTTTAAGTAAGAGGAACTCAGTAATAAGTCGGTATTGCTGGATTCTTAACATGGCGTCCCTGGGTGGGCATTCTGGGGATTATAAAAGGGGTAACCCACCAACTTTTAAGGGACAAAGGAAGGACCCAGAATAGCAAATAGAGGCATCTCAAGTCTCTTGGGAGATCTAAAGGAAGCAGGCGCAGATCAGGGACAAAGCAAAGAGGGCCACCCCAAGTTAGTAGGCCAGGAATACTGAAGGAGACGTGGTCTCTGAATCATCTACTACCAGATGACAAACTCTCAGTAGAAGAATATGGCGATGGGTCTTCTTCCCCACTCCCCTTTTGATAATAGCGGACATGGGGGCTGGGAAGAACTTGGCCCTCTGCCCTATAGAGAAACAGACATTCTGACAGATCTGTCCAGAATGAGCCTAAATCTGATCATTACGGGAGGCAACCATACTTGAAGCAGGAGAGATACGGGCGGACAAGACACCCACGTTCATGGGACAGATGAGAATAAAGCAAGAAACTTTAGAAGAACATGTAGCCCCCCCCAAAATCTGTATTAGTGAACCCGGCAAACTCTAGCATGTCTAATGGAGTGAAAATGGCCTTAGCCATGAGAACCTCAGGGTTTGTTCCGGGGTCAAGCATCCGCCAAAACCTTGATGTCTGGTAACAGGGAACCAGGGCAAGAGTTTGCAGAATAACATCTGACCAAAAATGGGACAGCAAACCTGAGCCAACACTCCGGGAAGAGGGGACTCGGGAGGACATTCAAGAAGGGGCCTAGTGAACGTAGAAGAGAGGTCATTGTGTTTGTTCGCATATGCACCAGATAAGGTACCCATGCAAACTTATGGACCATCCTATACCTCACAGGACCCGACTGTGGCTTACGCCCATAAGGGCAAGCTCAGAAGAGTCGTGGGCCTGGGACTAATGATCCAAAAGCACCAGTACAAATGCTGGAGATCCGGAGAATTACAAAAAGGGACATTAGTGTTCATCAATGCCCACCACTTACAGGACATATTTACTGAGTAATTATAGTGGTATATTCACTGCCTATGCCCTAACCCTCTAAACCCCACTCCCAGGGCGAACTAGCAGAGTGGCAAAGTTATGCCCACCAGAAGGGGAGCACCCCCAATATTCTGGAAGGAAATGCCACCAAAATACCCACTAGAAGAACCTCACTTTTTTACTGAAGCAGGGAAACTATGGGGACCGCTGGTAATTGGGTTGAGTCATGAGAGACCTCATCAGAAAAAACGAATACCATACTATCCTGTCTCCTGGGAATATGCTGCCCATTTAACCAGGGCGCCCAGGAAGTGTTGGGAGGGAGTACATGACACAACCGGACCCTGGAAAGAAGCCTACCTGGCAGCAGGCTATGATTATCTAAAGAAGGAATAAAAGCCAGAGACAAAAAAGCAGTTGCCCTATCGGGGATCCATGAGGAGGCAGACAGGGCAGTCAGAAAAAGGGACGCAACCCCGGCCAGAAAAACTTCCCCAGAAAGATTCAGGAACACTCCAGTAGAAGTTCATCTGCAAGCCGGAATGTGACCTTTAACGAGAGTCCACAAACCAGAATGGCTCATCTGTGGACTTGAAACTTAATTTCTTGCAGTGCCTGTCGATTCAGTCAGTCAGTACACTGCAAACAAAAACCCAAATGATTTAATGATTGAAGTCTTTTAGTCTCAGAGCTTCAAACCTTTAGATTTCTAATGATACTTGAAAGAAGAAAAAGATAACACAGTAGTTGAGATTCTTTTTTTTTTATCTCAGCCAGTTATTGTCTATAGTTTAACTCTTTATACCACAAAGTTCTTAAACTTATCCTGACAATTTTTGAGACATTTCACTCAAAACCACACATGGTGGCGCTTCAGGAAAAGTCAGGAGATCACCAGAATCATCAGGATTAATTTCTCCAGCGCCACAAACTGTCAAACATGTAAGTTTTGTAGTTTGATAACAGATTTGTTTCATATCTGTCTCTGTCAGCAGGAGGATGGAGACAGCAGCGAGTCTGTGCAGCTGAACTCCTCCCAGTCTGATCGATGGGTGCTGGGATAAACAGACGCCAGCGGAGAGAGAGAAGAGAGTTAAATAAAGGAGGAGCAGTCAGTCAGTGACACTGTCACTGCCCTCCTCCTCATGAGTCCTTTGCCTCCCTTCACTGTGGGGGCACCACTACAGATCCCAGTGTTAACTGGTTGCCACTCGGATGCTGGCAGAAACTGGACAACGGCTTTTACTCCTCGACTCTAGAACACACGGGAAACGCAGCGCTGCTTTAACGCCATGATGCTCCAGGGAGGCAACAGGAAGAGAAAACTTGCTTTTAATGTTTTTTGTATGTTTTGTATTTTTATTTGGTATTTTCTGTTCAGAGTCATGTATTTATACATTTATTGATGTCATAATGATGAACCTTTATTAAAGTCCTATTCGACTTTGGAAATGTGACGATTTGCTGCTTTTTTCTTTAAATCATTCACCAGTTTTAGAAACCAAACAGTCAATTAATGATTGAAGAAAATAATCAGTATTCACAGGATGTTTTGGAGGAGAGGAGGATCATTGATGCAACAGGACCTGCTGAACCTCTGCTAGTCAGCTGAGTTTAGAAATGGAGCCGATCACTTCTATATTTTAAACAAACTCCAGCTCAGTGCAGATCACACTACTCCGCTGTCTGTAGGACTCACAGGTCACATGACTGCAGTTGTCAGTATGAGCAGATTTATTGTGATTTTCATCTTCTTCAGCACCTTTTCTGTACTGAGCTGACGACCATGTTGGTGTTGGTGATGTGTGTTGAGTGAGACGATGTAGTTCACCGAGAGGTTTAACACAAAACTTGATGATTCGTTACTGTCTTTATGACAAACAGCAACTTTATTGACTCAACAAAAATTGATCTGTTAAACTGACAAACATCAGATGTGGTTCATGAGCACAGAGCAAGGTTTTCTGTGCAGATGTGACACTGAATAGAAACAATGATCAGCAAGATAAGGTTTGCAAGTCGTCTTTATTTGACATCATTATTACCTCATGACATCACTGTAAGGACAGTCGTGTTAAGCATTGTTATCAGTGTGGTTAAAAGGAAGAGCAGACATTAACATACCTTTGTAGTTTTTCCATTTAAGGACTGTAATAACAGGTCAAATCCATTTGATTTACATACAAGAAGTTTGTACAAATTCTTTTAATCATAACAACATTATAACAGCAAGAATCTCTATAATTAACTTCTGTGACTCAGACATGACTAATGATAGCCGAACATTTACTGTAAACCAATCAACTGTAAATGTATCAACTTCATATTTAGAGTAACTCAACAGTGTGACATTTCTGTTAAATGATGTGATAGTTCACAATTAACCACATCCAAAACAACCACTTTGTTTGTCACCAATGCTATTTTCGTGGTTTAATAGCTGTGTTACGTGTGATCCACGGCATGTATGCACAGACATCCATATAATCATCTGGACCAGTACAGACGTGTGTGCGATGACCTCCACGAATGACACCATAAATCCTGTCTTCGTACACGACTCCTCCACCAGAGTCGCCCTGTGAAAGAGATGATTATATTGTTTGTTACAGACTTTTGTAATACTTATTAACTATATACTAAAGTTAAATTGTGTAATGACTGTTGAAAATATATAAGGTTAGAAGCCATTCATACTCACATAACATGCACCCACTCGATTATTTACGTCAGTAGTTTCACCACAAAACACCTGTCCATGTTGATTTTGCAAGTGCGCCGGACAATCAATAGCCCTGATGTTTGCACATTTGAGTTGGCGTACTTCATCAGGATCTATATGAGAATATAAAAGGTGTTTTTTTAATACATTATCTTTTAACTTACACATTTCACCAACATGTGAAGAACACTCTGCTGTATTTCACCATTGGAATCTTAATATTAATACTTACTAATACTATTACAAAAGACATTCAAATAACTTTGAAGATTATTTTAAAAATCCGACAGCACCTTAAAACTATTTATCTACTTTATTATTAAAAAAGTCTCAATTGACTTTAGTTAAGCTTAAAAAAAGTGTACTGACAGATGTATGTCTAACAATGTGTATACATAAATATAATTAATGAGCAACAAACTTTTAAGATAGAATAAAAAATATACTTAGTGACAATGTATGTTCGCAAGTTGACAAACACAAAATGATTCTGATCATGTTGTGGATGCTGTGTAAAACTGAAATAAAAACAGACATCATCGTAACAAACTGTGTTTAACAACCACAGTTTTACAGTGTTGTTGAGTGTTGTAGTAATATCCTTTAAACATCTCTGTGTGTCACAAAATGTGTCCTTGTTTGTGAACGACTGAGTCTTCCGAGGATGCCCCTTTCATTCCCAACTTCTTTGAAACTGGCATCAAACTCAGAATAAACATATTCACAAAAGTAAAACATTTAATACATTGTTGTTGTCTTTGTGCTCTTTGCAATTGAAGATGTCTCAAAAAGGATCAGCAAATTATGACATGCTTTACTTATGTTTCACACAGTGTCTCTCCTTTAATAAATATATAAACTGTTATTATAAGATAAATAAAATAATCTCACTTCTTGTTCCATCAGGATTTGCAGTGGTGGCTGCATGACCTGCAATCTGAACCATCACACTGAAACACAATAAAGAGAAGAAAAAGCAAAGTTTTTCATTTTGCGTTCCTCAAGATTTGAGTTCCAGACTTATTGAAGGGGAAAGATCACAACTCACTTCCTGGGAGTAGGCCGATTCACACAGTTCGGAAGATCTATATGAGGAAAATCAGGTCTAGCTGTTGACAGCCTCAGCAGCATGATGTCAGCGGTAGGGTGCGGAAGAATGTTATTCTTCTGGATTGTCTCACTGACTTTCTGACGACCTGGATGCACTCGTAGAATTGCTTTGATTTCCTTACCACTAACAAGAGGTCAAAGAGGAAAATCACTGTAAAACATAATATTTTACAATTGCATGTCAGTACTGAACATGAACATACTTTAAGTAATGCTATCTTTATTTGGTAAATGCTTTAATTTTAAATCAAATAATTACATATGAGTGCATTAGGACTTTTGAACTTAGAACTATTGTTAATAGTTTCAAAATAAAAATGGCTCACATTCTGGGATTCCAGCAGTGAGCTGCAGTCAGAATCCATCGGCCACTGATCAGAGAGCCACCACAGAAGCCTGTATCACCATTCTGCATTTGTATTTTCAATTGCACATGGTACAGACGCTCGTTGTTATTACAGTTATGACCACCAATGATTCTCTTCTGCAGATCCACCATGGTGCTCACCGAGACGCCTGAAAGAGAAAGTGGAGTGACTTTGAGTTAGAACAGTGGTCGTTGTAGAAAACAACAGAAGTTGGTCCTTATGGAAATCTGGTACATTTTTTATCATTACTTTATTTTACAATTGGTATTACATATTTCTCTTTATTGTGATTCCACATTCTGCTTAGACATTGTGGGGCTCCTAGTAATTTTTGAGTTTTCCTAAAGGCCCTGACATCTCTACCCTGAATGCCATCCACTATCTTTTGTCTCAAACCCTGAAACAACTGCTGTCACTAAGAGCTGCATCATACCACATACTTAAACCTTTAATGTCTTCCCTGGAAAAGAAACTGACGAGGAAATGAGGTATTAGTAAAACAGAAAACGTGTAAAACATGTGCCCGAAGTGTCCGTCACTGTCAAAAATTACTTCTGCCTCTATCAGAGTCAGCATGTCTGAGGGATTCACTCAACATCAAACTACCTCATTTAAAAACACACACAATTCTGTCTGAAGGCATATCGAATGGTTAAAGTAGCAGCAGAAGGATCGTTAACTCACCGGCCCACAGCAAAAGGAGAAGACTTCCTGTCATGCCACCCATCTTTCTCGATGACTGCTGTCCTGGTGCAACAGGGGCGCCTTTTAAATATGTTCACACTGTCCTGATGGCACTCGAGCCACCAATCACCTCACGAAGGTTTATCAATACAACCCCATTGGCTGCAGAGGTCTGCTCTTATGCAAATTTCTGATAATCAAACGAGTGTTCCTGTTTTTGTCTCACATGAAGTAATGATAGTTATAGACTGTTTTTTTTCTGGCATGTAGAGCAGCCAAAATGGCCCTTATGAATTAAAAATGTTCCAGAAATAAAGTCACACTTATGGGCCTTCGTGAATCTGCTTTATAAAAATAAAGAGATGAGAGGGAAAATTAGGTTTTCGGGTAGAAAGTGAACGCAACGTCTGTGTGTTAATAAACACAGTGATCAGAGTATTTTCATGTTTTAATGTCTAACTGTCGGCCGAAGATCAAATGTTTTCTCCTGCTGTTGGCTTTTCCTAAAAGACGAGCTTCGGTAAGTCGATAATACACAAATCAAGCATAACATGACCAATGACAGGTGAAGTGAATAACATTGATCTCTTCATCAATGCACTTGTTCGAGGGTGGGATATATTAGGCAGCAGGTGAAAATGTTGATGTGTTAGAAGCAGGAAAAATGGGCAAGCATAAGGATCTGAGCGAGTTTGACAAGGGTGAAATAGTGATGGCTAGACGACCAGGTCAGAGCATCTCCAAAACTGCAGCTCTTGTGGGGTTTTCCCAGTCTGCAGTGGTCAGTATCTATCAAAAGTGGTCCAAGAAAGGAACAGTGGTGAACCAGCAACAGGGTCATGGGCAGCCAAGCCATGGCCAGATGTGTGTGCGTCACTTACCTGGGGAACACATGGCACCAGGATGCACTATGGGAAGAAGGAAAGCCGGCGGAGGCAGTGTGACGCTTTGGGCAATGTTCTGCTGGGAATCCTTGGGTCCTGCCATCCATGTGGATGGTACTTTGACACATACCACCTACCTGAGCATTGCTGCAGACCATGTACACCCTTTCATGAAACAGTATTCCCTGATGGCTGTGGCCTCTTTCAGCAGGATAATGTGCCGTGCCACACAGCAAAAATGGTTCAGGAATGGTTTGAGTAGCACAACAATGAGTTTGAGGTGATGATTTGTCCTCCAAATTCCCCAGATCTCAATCCAATCAACCATCTGTGGGATGTGCTGGGCAAACAAATCCGATCCATGGAGGCCCGGCCTCGCAACTTACAGGATTTAAAGGATCTGCTGCTAACATCTTGGTGCCAGATACCACAGCACACCTTCAGGGGTCCAGTGGAGTCCATGCCTTGACGGGTCACGGCTGTTTTGGCAGCAAAAGGGGGACCAACACAATATTAGGCAGGTGGTCATAATCGGTGAATTAGATTAGATTAGATAGGCTTTATTTATCCCATAATGGGGAAATTCACTTGTTACAACAGCTTAAGATGCAACAAAGACAGGACAAAGAATCAGACAAATATGCGTACAGTGAAAAAGAAACGAAACAGAAAGACATATTTGCAAAAAACAAACAAGAGTGGAAAATGTTTGCTCAGGTAAACAGTCTGATGGCTGTCTGATGAATGATCTGCGGTAGCGCTCCTTCTTACACAGTGGGTCTAAGAGTCTGCTGCTGAAAGAGCTGCTCAAGGCTTCCACAGTCCTGTGCAGGGGGTGACAGGTGTGGTCCATGACTGATGTCAGCTTGGCTAACATCCTCCTCTCACTCACCACCTCTATGAAATCCAGTGGACAGTCCAGGACAGAACTGGCCCCCCTGACCAGTTTGTTTAGTCTCTTCCTGTCCCTGTCCGTGCTGCTACCTCCTCAGCAGACCACTGCAAAAAGGACCACTGATGCCACCAAAGTGTAATAAAATGTTTGAAGTACTTTCCTCTGCACCCCAAAGGACCTCAGTCTCCTCAGCAGATGGAGGTGACTTTGGCCCTTCTTGTACAGGCCATCTGTATTGTCAGTCCAGTCCAGTTTATTGTTAAGGTGAACACCCAGGTATTTGTATTTTGCCACCATCTCTATGTTCAAACCCTGGATGTTCACTGGTGCGATCTGTGGTGTCTTCCTCTGGAAGTTGATCACAATCTCCTTTGTTTTACTGGTGTTCATATGCAGGTGGTTGCATTCACACTAGTTAACAAAGTTGTTGATGACCCCTCTATATTCCTGTTCATTCCCCTCAGACACACATCAGAACAATGGCTGTATCATCAGAGATCTTTTTGGAGGTGACCGTTCACAGTGTTGTGACTGAAGTCTGATGTGTAGAGGGTGAAAAGGAATAGTATTTAAATTCAGTAGCCTCATGATAGTACACTATATTGCAATAAACCAAACTTTGTCACACTTCACCTATTGTTGCATCCAAAGTATACTGCTGGTGTGAGTGTCTTTCTACACAAACACTATACACGTTTTCTATACACTGATCAAGTTGTAAAGTTAGAATTAGAATAGTTTGTAACTAAAGTCGGCAGGTAAAGATGGACTAGTGAGTAGTCTCATTTAGCCACTTGTTAGCAACTGCCATTTTAAGACAGATACGCGATTTATGATTAAATTGTGGGATATTTTTTTTTTCCACAATATGTTTATTGTCATTTTTCTTAGAACAACCCAACAATAAATATAACAGTAATATTGGCAATGTAATTTAATTTAGGACTACACATACTCACATTCCCCAGACACACACATTCTCGCACACCTGCACACCCTCATCTCCTTGCACCTATCTAAAGTAAAATAGAAATAAAATAAAATAAATATTTTCCATCATCATTTACAATTTTCTTTCAAGTAGGGCCCCCCCTTCCATCTTTAATTATATTCATATATGGTTCCCAAAGCTTAGCAAAGTCTTTCCGTTTGCCCTTAGCAATGTAAGTTAGTCTTTCCAGACCAACACAGTGCGATAGTTCCTTTATCCACATCCGTAGTGATGGTGCTTCCATGCTCTTCCAACACAGCGCGATTGCCCTCCTGGCCTGGAGAAGTCCAAAGTCCAATAGTTTGGTCTGTTTCAAGGTCTGTTTAAAGTTCTTCGGATATATTCCAAGCAAACAGAGCCCGGCATTTAAAGGGACTCTGGTGTTAAACAAGTCTGACAAACATTTTAAAACATCCTTCCAAAAATCCTGGATCTTTACACATTCCCATTGACAATGAAATAGAGTCCCTTTCTCAGTCAAGCATTTAGAACACACATCAGGAATATTAGCAGACATATGATGAAGCCTGACAGGGGTTATATACATCCTCATAAGCCACTTATATTGGAGTAATTTAAACCTTGTATTAATTGTCTGTGTTTGTGCTCTTAAACAAGCGTTGTTCCAATCCGTCTCATCGATATCCTCCTTAATATCCAGCTTCCAAGCATTTAGTTTATCGCGTGCTGATTCAGGGCTATTTGCAACTAATATGTTGTAATATCTAGATACATGTCCTTTCCTTCCTAAATTTACAAGTGTAACTTCCTCAAGTTTTGATAAAGGTGGTATACACATTATTTGTTCAGATTTTTTAGACATATAACTTTTTAACTGCAAATATTTGAAGAAGTGTTTTTTTGGAATTTGATATCTCAAACACAGCTGATCAAAGGAGAGCAAAACTCCATCCTTGTAAAGATCCATCATTTTCTGAATGCCTTTCACATTCCATAACCTAAATCCTCCATCTTTCTTGCCGGGTGTAAACTGTGCATTACCCCAAATAGGCGTGAATTGAGACAGTGCAGGCATGTCACCCACATGCTTATGTGCAGCATGCCATATTGAAATTGTATTTTTGAGAAACGGATTTTTTGTGTGCTTTTTTAATGTTTTTATGTCAGAGGAATATATATACAACTTTAATGGTAGATCCGGAACGGACTCCTGTTCAATGTTTACCCAGGCTGGGGGCGCCGCTGTACAAAAATAGCACGATGCTGCAGTCAGTTGGGAAGCCATATAGTACCATCTAAGATTTGGAAGTTGAAGCCCCCCTCTTTCATAAGGCAAATATAGTAAATTAAGGCGGAGTCTAGCTTTTCTATTATTCCAAATAAATTGACCAAGTAGTTTATTAAGCTTATCATAGAACTTGTTTGACAATGGCAATGGAAGTGTTTGAAAATAGTATAAAAATTTAGGTAAAACTGACATTTTTATAAGATTTATTCGACCCATCATGGAGATAGGCAAATTAGACCATCGATTCAGTAATTCAGTTACATCATCCACCAGAGGGTCATAGTTTATTGAGATTATTTCACTGAGTTCAGGAGTAATTTTAACACCCAAGTACCTGAAACCTTCAGTCGTTGTCATAAATGGGGTATCTATTATGGGACTATGTCTTTCTTCCTTATTGAGAAACATTAACACTGATTTAGAATTATTAATTTTATATCCGGATATCCCTCCAAAAGTTTCAATTAATCTCATTAGACTAGGAATACTATTTTTTAAATTTGTCAAGAAAAATATGATATCATCCGCATATAAAGAGATGCGATGATCCACCTTCCCAATTGTTATACCTGATAAACTCTTATGGACTCTTACAGCCATAGCTAGGGGTTCAATTGCTAATGTGAATAATAGTGGAGATAATGGACAACCCTGGCGAGTGGATCTCTGTAGACTAAAGGGTTTGGAGATGGTATTATTGGTTAAAATCTCAACGGTTGGATTTGTATATAGCAGTTGGAGCCATTTTAGAAACGTTTTCCCTAACCCAAATCTTGGAAGTACTTCAAAGAGGTAGCCCCATTCTATCCTATCAAATGCCTGGCTTGCATCAACAGACAGCAGTGCTGTGTCCTTTGCGTCATATTTCTCATATAGTATATTTAGGACTCTTCTTATATTATGGTAACCTTGTCTATTTTGTATGAAACCTTGTTGATCATCAATAATCAGCTGAGGGAGGTATTTATCTAATCTTCTAGAGAGCGTTTTGCAAAGAATTTTTATATCACATCCCATTAAACTAATTGGCCTGTAAGACGAGCATTCAGTTGGGGGCTTATTTGGTTTTAATATTAGGGTTATTATAGCTAACCTTAAAGAATCTGGGAGTATTCCTTTCATAAACGACTCTTCATACATGTCCAGAAGCGGCCTTAAAAGCTGTCTTTTAAATGTTTTGTAAAACTCGATTGGTAACCCATCTGGTCCGGGTGCTTTACTGCTACTGATATCTCCTATAGCTTCATCAAGTTCTTTTGTTGTTAATGGACCATCTAGTGTTATTTTTTCGTCCTCTGATATAGTCGGAAATTGCAACTGGTCAAGAAATGTCTTCTGAGCCTCTCCACCCTCTGCACATTCTGATCTGTACAACAACTTATAAAAATTTCTAAAAGTGTTATTTATCTCCACGGGGTCCATAATCAAGTTGCCAGAGTCTGATTTTATACTATTTATAGTTCTTTCAGCTTGTATTTTCTTTATCCTCCATGCCAATAATTTACCTGCCTTTTCCCCTTGGTCGTAGTATGTTTGTTTAATCCACATTAGGCTTTCAGCAACTTTATCAGTCGTTAACTTGTCATAACTAGCTCTCATAACAGATATATTATGTAATTTTACAGGGTCATTATCATTATAAAATTCAGTTTCAGCTTTTTTTATTTGGTTTTCTAGTGAATGTAACTCTTGGTTATAGCGCTTGGTCTTAGATCTCTTGTAGCTGATCATTTCTCCCCTGATGTAGGCCTTAAATGCTTCCCACCTAATGCTGGCCGTAGTTTCATTTGTATTTGTTTCAAAATATTTATCAATGCAACTTTCCACAAATTTAACAAAGGATGGGTCCTGTAGCAGATAAACCTGTAGCCTCCATCTTGAGCAGCGCTCAAACTTACCTAAATTAATCTCCATAGACACTGATGCGTGATCGCTAATTACTATACTATTGTACCAGCTATTCTTGACATTGGACATCAATTCCCTAGAGATTAGGAAGTAATCAATGCGCGAGTGAGTTTTATATGAGCTTGAATAGCAGGAATATTCCCTCTTATTTAAGTTCTGTGATCTCCAAATTTCAACTAATCTTAAATCCTCCATATAGTTAATTAGTGTTTTCCTAGTTTGCGCATGTGTCATATCAATTTGTGTGGATCTATCTAACACTGGGTCAAGGACACAGTTGAAATCTCCCCCAAAAATATAAAGTCCCTCCAAGGCAGACACAGTAAGAAACAGCTTTTCAAAAAATGATGGGTTGTCTTCGTTAGGACCGTATACATTTATAAGATTTATTTTTTGTGACACAATATTACCTTGAACTATAATGTACCTTCCATGTGGATCTTGGGTAGTGTTTATGATTTGAAATGGAATTGATTTGTGTATAAGAATGACTACACCTCTTGCGTAAGTACTGTGGGAGGCATGAAATACCTGACCTGGCCATCTTTTACTCAAGGAGTGTATGTCTGAAGTAATCATATGTGTCTCTTGTAGAAAGACTATCTTTGAGTTGAGATTTTTTATCCTGTTTAGTACTTGTTTCAGTTTGGCAAATTTTCTCATTCCCCTTACATTCCAGCTTGTAATTTGAATGTCTAAAATATTCTTCTGTTTTGATTTATCCATAAAATGCTATCTCAGTCAAATATAAATTTTTAGAAACTGTAGAAACAAATAAATAGAAGTGGTGCAAGTACAACCTCTCCCTTCCACACATATCCCCCCCCACACACACACACACACAAACACACAGACAAATCCCTACAAATACAACTACAACACTTCGAACAGTCCCACCCTCGAACCTAGCATTTCTACTGCTGAAATGCATTCCCTCCCTTTTAGTTCGGAAAATTGAGGAACGTTGATCCACAGTATTTGGGGAGCAACTGGTCAACGTGACCAGGACCTTTAACAAAACAATCAGTGCCATCTACCACGCACTTCGCATTGCAATATATGTATGTACATCCCTTTCGGAGTATAAAACTGTACAATTCGGCCATATTAAAATAATATCCTAACGTTTATAATATATAATCATCAGTTGCAAGATATATAAATAAAATCTACCCAATCCTAATAGATTTGGCGCTGAAGAAACACTGGCCTACATTATCAAGTAGTAATGCAAACATAAAAATGAAGTAAAATAAAAATAAATAAATAAATAATAATAAAAAAAATAAAAATAAAAAAACACAAAACCATATATCCATGACTTGACTCACAGCGACAAAATCTTACTTCAGAATAGCTGGACCCCTACAGCTGTTGCCCATTGCTGATCAGCTGTTTCTTCTGTTCAAGTTCAGTTCACTGTGGTGGTTTGACTGTGGGATACTTTTGTAGAACTTTTCAGCTTCCTGTGGCGTTGAGAAAAGATGCATCTTGCCGTTGTACAGCACTCGGAGTTTGCAGGGGTTATGCTGAAATCCCCGGAAGGCGTTAATATCAACAAACAACTTCGTTATCGGGTTGAACCCCCGTCGGATCCGCACTGTTTCTGCAGAGAGATCCTGCACGAACGTTATCTTCACCCCATCGTGTGTGATGTCTCGCTTCCTTGACTCACGGTAAACAAACTCCTTCTCCTGAAACTTCAAGAAACGGATGAGGATGGCTCTGTTCTGGTTGGGCTTCCCCGACGCTAGCGTGCGGTGAACCCGCTCCAGTGTGAATGATCTGTCAGGGTCCGTCCCCAGCCATTGTGTCAACTTGTCATTAATGAAGTCCAGGAGTGTCTGATGACCCTCGGCCCCTTCTCGTATACCGAACAGACGTAAATTCTTCCTCCTGCCACGGTTCTCTAAATCGTCTGTCTTGGCCTCAAGGTAGGCGATTCGCTTGGTGGCTAACTCAAGTGCCGTTTCAGTTTTTTCAAGTGCATTTTCTGCATCATATATGCGGCGTTCAGCTTCTTCGATGTGTGTTGCATTAGAGGAAACATCTCGCTTTACCTCAGACACACTGCACTCCAACACCGCCATTGAGTTTGCCATGCCAGTCAAACGGGTATCAATATTGTCCAACTTTGTTCCGATGTCTGCCCGGAGTGACTTCAGCTCCCTCAACACTTCAGCTATATTAGCCATGTTAACGTTAGCTTCCAGGTCGCTCGGTGGGCTTGGCGGAGTTGCTTTGCCAGTTGCCGTACTAGTCTTGCGTGCTCGGGTAAAAATGTCACACTGCTTGGCTGCAGTTGATTTGGACATATCAGCGCCGGGTTTTTTAGCGAAAATGGTGGCCAGTAACTTAAGGGATTTTAGGGAAATGGTGCGTGGTTGCAGGGAGCTTCCCCACTATGCTGCCATCTTGGTCTCGTCACGTGACATCCTCCAAATTGTGGGACATTTAATGATGTGTTTTATTTTGTAGAACAAAATGTGTAAATATCTGTTTGGAGACCAGGTCATGTTCAACACGTTAATGGATCAGTAGCAGCCATTGCAGAAAAAAGGAAGTCGGTAGCAGCCACTGCAGAAGAGGAAATCAGCAGCAGCTGTTGCAGAAAAAAAGGAAGTCAGCAGCCACTGCAGAAAGAGGAAGTCAGCAGCAGCTGTTGCAGAAAAAAGGAAGTCAGCAGCAGCCACTGCAGAAAGAGGATGTGGCTCGATTACCGGTGCACGGGGGAGGGGGGTACTTTTCGTTCACACCATCTCAGCTTCCACCAATGAAGAGAGAACACGAGACAGGTGACGTGATGGACTTCCTTTTTTAGAAGAGGCAGTGTTCTGTAGCTCTCACGAGCGAGGTAAACTGTATTTGAAAAGTTTTGTTCTACTCTGCCCGCCTAGAGCAGTTTTACTACACTTCTGACTCTCGTATCTCCTTGGTAAATGTAACCCGAGATCGCTCTCAGACAAACACCCATATATACATGGTGCTGGACTGACGCTAGATCTCAATATGAGGACAAATAGGTGTAGCTGAGAACTTTAGGATACAAATCGGTGTATCAGAAGAAAAATATAACCTGATTGGTAAGCCTATTTCTCGCAGGTCTGATGGGATGTTAGATTTTCCAGTCTGTTTAAGTAAGGGGAACTCAGTAAGAAGTCGGTATTGCTGGATTCTTAACATGGCGTCCCCGGGTGGGGATTCTCAAGTAGGATTATAAAGAGGGTAACTCACCAACTTTTAAAGGACAAAGGAAGGACCCAGAGGAGCGCCATAGAGGCACCTCAACTCCCTTGAGGGATCTAAAAGAAGTGCCCTCGCAAATCAGGGACAAAGCAAAGAGGGCTGAGTCCCACCCCAAGAGACAGGCCTTATAACCAAATTAGTAGGCCAGCAACACTGTGGGAGATGTGGTCTCTTAATCATCTACCACAGGACGGACGTCGAACCGGATGACAAACTCTCAGAAGGAGAATATGGCGATGGGCCATTGATTCCCCACTCCCATTTTGACAATAGGGGACATGGGGGCTGGGAAGAACCCGGCCCTCTGCCCTATAGAGAAACAGACATTCTGACAGATCTGTCCAGAATGAGCCTAAATCTGGTCATTACGGGAGGCAGCCATACTGGAAGCAGGAGAGATACGGGCGGACAAGACGCCCACGATGACCCGTTCATGAGACAGATTGTAATATATCAAGAAACGTCAGAAGAATATGTGGCCGCCTGAAAATCTCTATTAGTGAACCCAGCAAACTCTAGCCTGTCTAATAGAGTGAGAAATGGCAAAACCAACCTTTGTCACACTACGGCTATTGTTGTATCCAAAGTATATCGCTGGTGTGATTCTACACAATCACTTTAAACATTTTCTATACACTGATCAAGTTGTAAAGTTAGGGTTAGAATAGTTTGTAACTAAAATTGGCTGGTAAAGATGAACTAGTGAGTAGATGAGTCTGTGTTCGGCATTAACCTCTTTAGTCTTATTTAGCCACTTGTTAGCAACCGCCACTTTAAGACAGATATACAATCATGATTAAATTGTGGGACATTTAATGGGTTATTTTATCTTGTAGAACAAAGGGGTGGAAAATAGCTGTTGAGAGACCAGGTCATGTTCAACATGTTTGTGGATCCCTAGCATCAGTTTTTTCAGAAAGAGGAAGTCAGCAGCAGCCGTTGCAGAAAAAAGGAAGTCAGCAGCAGCTGTTGCAGAAAGAGGAAGTCAGCAGCAGCCGTTGCAGAAAAAAGGAAGTCAGCAGCAGCCGTTGCAGAAAGAGGAAGTCAGCAGCATCAATCTCTCCAGAAAGAGGAAGTCGACAGCAGCTGTTTGCAGAAAGAAGTTTCCCTATCACTGGAAATCTTCTGCCCCACCAGCACAGGGAGGGAGGAACTTTCCGATTCGAAACCTCAGCTTCCTCCAATGAAGAGAGAACACGACTGGTGACGCGACGGACCTCCAGATAAAAAGACGATGCAACTCAGCCGAAGGGCTCTGAGCTATTAGCGTTTTTAGAAGAGGAACTAAGTGCTTTCTTGTTACGGTATTCTGTAACTCTCAGGAGCGAGGTAAACTGCATTTGAAAAGTTTTGTTTTATTCTGCCTGCCTAGAGCAGTTTGAACTTTTGCCTTACTACACTTCTGACTCTTGTGTCTCCTTGGTAAATGTAACCTGAGATCTCTCTCGGGGGGAAAAAACCCATATATACTGTACATGGTGCTGAACTAACTCCAGATCTCAAAGCGAGGCCTTAGGGCCTTGCTCCTCCCAGACCTCCCTGAGGGGATAACCAAGTAGGACACGGGATTAGTGAAGTCGGAACGAGGATGACTTCTCAAAGAGACATTTAGCCAGCTAAGATATGAACAGACTGTAACCAGTAGGCGATTTGAGGGGGGATGGCATCCCCCTTGTTAGCAAAATGACCAAAAAGCATCCCCCTTGTTAACCTGCCATCACTCTCCGTCCACTAGTAGCAGATGGTGTGTTACAAATCACAAGCGGTCGCTATCAGCTCCAGCGCACAGTGAAGTCAAGCCGGGCACGGCAGCTTTGCGATCCGGCTGCCCAGTTTCTGTTTGACGAAAGCTGCAACAAGCTGCACAGCGGAGATCACGCCAACAGGATGTCAGAGACACAGGAAAGGCATAGAGCATCTGGTCAATTTTCAAAATAAAACGCCCTGTACAGACTCCTGATCGATAAAAACAAAAAAATGACCAGATAAACAAAAGTTTGCTATTTATGTTCTAAAACCAAAATGTTACTTTTTGTAAGTGTTTTTAGTGTGTCTGTTCAGAACATGGTTGTGGCTGTGTTATGTTGCCAATTGTCATTTTTGTGCTGGTTTACTGTTTAACCATTAGTGAGGTAGCTTTTACATTTCCTGACACCAGCTGTTTTAACCCCCATTGAAACGCACTCTGCTGGCCAAACTATGTCATTACACCAATTTTTATTACCCCAAGCATGTTTTGCTGCATTATACTTTTTAAATATAAGGTTTTAAAACCTTATAAATTAGCCGGTAAATAAATAAAGGCAAATACAGATAAGTCGGTTGGGCTCTGCTATTTTGCACAATGTTCATTGTGTGTCTTCCAAGGAATTTAGACGGTAAAAAACCCCAAGGGATCATGTGGGTCATGTAACTTAAAATAACCCTGCTTAAAGTGTATTGTGAGAAACATGAGAAAACCCTGCCTAAATAAACTCAGTCCACTCCATACAATTTAAAGATGTATTTACTCATTACCTTAATACAGTTATAAAAAGACAAAGTGTAGTAGGGAGAGAAGGAAGATAACTGGATAAAATGGAATTGTAGAATTAGAAATGTCACGTTATGGTTAAGGTATCCTGCAGCAATGTCCTTTGGGAGGTGTGCAGGTGTGTCGGGGCAGGGTGGTGCTCCCATTGGGCCATCCCCCTTATTAAAAATTAACAAATCACCCACTGACTGTAACCTAGGATACAAATAGGTATCCCAGGATTGTAGGATACAAGTAGGTGCATCCGAAGAAAAACCTTACCTGATCGGTAAGCCTATTTCTCGCAGGTCTGATTAGGTGGACAAGATGTCTCACAATGATCTGTTCATAGGACAGATTATAATATATCAAGAAACTTTAGAAGAGCAAGTAGCCCCCCAAAAATCACTATTAGTTAACCCGGCAAACTCTAGTCTGTTTAATGGAGCGGAAATGGCCTTAGCCATGAGAAGCATTGCAGAGGCAGAATACCAGAAAAACTGTGATGCCGCAATGTTGCACAGAAATCTGGCCACCGGACCTGCACAAGCAGGAAAGTTCAATTATCCAGTATGCTGAATGTGGTGCTGCAACCTAGTGGCAGTAGAAGGCCTGGCAGAAATATGGACAGGCCCTGGTCACATTCGAGCACAAATAAGAAGACTCACTCGATGCCCTAATGGAGGCCCTGAGGGAGGATGATGGATACTTACTTATACCTAACAAAAAGGAGGCCAAACAGGCCAGACAGAAACTAGAACCCTCAACCCTTGGGAGGTCCAGAAAACAAACTCTAGCTTCAGACAATTGAGTCCTGGCTCCTAGCCCCTTCACTTCGGGGTCAAGCGTCTGCCAAAACCTCGATGTCAAGTAGCAGGGAACCAGAGCGAAAGTTTGCAGAATTACCTCTGGCCCAAATGGGACAGCAAACCTGGGACAACACTCCGGGAATAGGAGGCACAGGAGGACAGTCAAGAAGGGACCAAGTGAACGTAGAACGGAGGTCGGTCTATTTGTTCACATATGCACGAGATAAGGTGCCCATGCAAACTCACTGTCCCCTCCTATACCTCACAGGACCCGACCCGAACGTGGCTTATGCCCTAGAGGCCAACCTCAGAAGAGCTGTGGGCCCGGGACTAATGATCCAAAGAGCACCAGAACAAATGCCAGGAAACTGGAGAATGACAAAAAAGGGCATTAATGTTCACCAATGCCAGCCACTTACAGGACATATTTACTGAGTTGGCAGGACACTGCCTATGCCATAACATTCCAAACCCCACTCCCCGGGAAAGCTGGCAGAGAGGTGAAGCTATGCCTACCAGAAGGGGAACACCCCCAATATTCTGGAAGCCAACAAAATACCCCCTAGAAGAACCTCACTTCTTTACCGAAGCAGGGAAACTATGGGGACCGCTGGTAACTGGGTTGAGTCACGAGGGACCGCGTTTAGAGCCTAAGCCCGAAAGACGGGACAACACCACACTATCCTGTCTCCTGGGAAGATGCTGCCCAGTTAACCAGGGCGCCGGGGAAGTATTAGGAGCACATGACACAACCGGACCCTGGAAAGAAGCCTACTTAGCAACAGGCTATGATTATCTAAAGAAGGAGTAAAAGCCAGAGACAAAAAGGCAGTTGCCCTATTGGGTATCCATGAGGAGGCAGAGAGGGAAGTCAGAAAAAGGGGACGCACCCCCAGTCAGAAGGACTTTCCCAGAAAGATTCAGGTCCACCCTGGTGGAAGGTCATCGGCGAAGCAGGAATGTGACCTTTAACGAGAGTCCACTAACCGAAATGAGTAATCTGTGGACTCCAAAACCGCCAATTGAGCTAGTCAAGGATTTTGGCCGCATCCCTGGCCAAAGAATCCTCCCCAGTGAGATTCAGGTCCACTCCGGTGGAGCGTCATCCACGAAGCCTGAGTGTGACCTTTAATGGGAATCCACTACCCAGAATAAGTAATTTGTGGACCCAGAGCCTCCGATGAGGGGCAGAACTTGGTCGAGGACTGAGCCCTGATCTCAGAGTTTTGGCTCATTAAGTCCAGGACACTTCCACATAAGAAGTGGAAAAATCCAGTATAGTTCGGTCTAATGGATTTTGGTAAGTTCACATTTTTTAACAGTCCACCCAGAAAACTGCATTCACTCATAAGGATGGAAGGTGCTACCCCAGGTGTACCAAAAAACACAGAACAAGCACTGGTTTAATTATTGCCATAGAACACCGTTTCATATTCTTTCGGATCACTGACTCACGGACATTCAATAGCATTGATGTCTGCACATTTGAGATCCGCAACTTTATCAGGATGGAGATTGTTTTTTTTTTACTACCTACTTAACTTGTTCACATCCCACCAACAAATGAAGAAAACTCTGCTGTGTCGGGCTACTGGAGACTCAATATCAATACTTACTTATTCTTTTATAAAACACAAGATTTTTTGGGGAATCAAGCAGCATCTTTAAATTAGGCTATTTATCTACTTTATTATTAAAAATGTCTCAAAAAGTTAAGCTTGAAAAGAAAGTGTACTGACAGATGTATATTTAACAATGTGTATACATAAATATAATTAATGAGCAACAAATTTTTAAGATAAAATAAAAATGTACGTAATGAAAATATATGTTCACAAGTTACCGAACACGAAATGATTCTGATCATGTTGTGGATGCTGTGTAAAACTGAAATAAAAACAGACATCAGTTGCAAACAAACTGTGTTTACCAACCACAGTTTTACAGTGTCGTAAGTCATGTAGTAATATCCTTTAAACTATGTGTTTCACAAAGTGGTGAACCGCGAACCATTCTTGTTTGGGACCAACTGAGCCTTTCGAGGATGCTCCATTCATACCCAACTTGTTTGAAATGTGTATCAACCTCAGAATAAACATAATGTTCACAAAAATCAATGAAGTTGATGACGTAAAACAATAAATATATTTTCTTTGTGCTGTTCGCGATTGAGAACAGATAACAGATAAACTGTTATTATAAAATAAACAAGATTAATCTCACTTCTTGTTTTATTAGGGTATGCAGTGTCGGCTCCATGACCTGCAATCTGAACCATCACACTGAAACACAAAGCAACGGCCAATTTCTCATTTTGAGTTCCTCAAGATTTGAGCTTTCAGACGTATTAAAGGGGAAAGATCACAACTCAATTCTTGGGAGTAGGATCCTTTTTACTGTCAGGAAGCTTCACTTGATTAAAACCAGGTTTGTGGTTTTGTTACCACCTGGATGCACACGTAAAAATTCTGCTGTGATTGTCCTACAAGTAAGAAGAGGTCAAAGAGGAACATCACTGTAAATACATTATATTTTAATATTACATGTCAGTACTGAACATGAACATACTTTAAGCCATGCTATCTTATTTTGTGAATGCTATAATTCTAAATCAAATAATTACTTACTTACCTTCAGATTCAATTCATAAGTGAGTCATATATTGTTAATAGTTTCTAAATAAAAATGTCTCACCATCTCGGCTCCCAGCAGTGAGCTGCAGTCAGAATCCACTGGCCACTGATCAGAGAGCCACCACACAATGAAGTGTGGGTCGTATTATCTCTGATAACTTTCACATGGTACAACCATTCAGTGTTTCTACAGTTAAAACCATAAATTGTTCTCTTCTGCAGATCCAGCATGGTGCTAAATGAGACACCTGAAAGAGAAAGTCAACATTAAATGGCTTCTCTGGAAAAGATACTAATGGTGAAATTAGTGATTAGGAAAACAGAAGGACTGGCAATGTGCCCAAAGTACAAAACAGAGAAGTGTTTGTCACTGTCAGACACTACTTCTGCATCTATCAGATTGACTCCTCCAACTGATTTAGAATTCAGCTGCCAAATTGGTCTCAGAAGAAGAAACCAGAGGCACACGTTTAAAAAACACAAATAATTCTTTCTGAAGGCATATCGAAGGGTTAAAGTAGCAGCAGAAGGATTGTTAACTCACCGGCCCACAGCAAAAGGAGAAGACTTCCTGTCATGCCACACATCTTTCTCGATGACTGCTGTCCTGGTGCAACAGGGGCGACTTTCACACTAAATCTGTTCACACTGTCCTGCTGTCGCTCGAGCCACCAATCACTTCACAGAGATTTTTCAACACAACCTCATTGGCTGCAGAGGTCTGCTCTTATGCAAATTTCTGATGACATATAGAATGTTCCTGTCTTTGTCTCACATGGAGTTATGACACCTACAGAATGTCTTTTCTGACATGTAGAGCAGCCTACAATTGCAATAATTAATTAAAAATGTTTGAGCAATAAAGACACATTATGGGCCTTCATGAATCTGCTTTATGAAAATAAAGAAATTAAAGGGAAAATTGTTTTTTCTGTAGAAAGTGAACATAAAGTCTGTAGGTTAATAAACACAGCTTGACTGGATTGTCAAGCTGTCAAATTTGGATAAATAACACCAAACAATAATTGGCTTTAAGGGAAAAAAAAAAAGGAAATCTTCAAGAAGATTCAAGAAATCAATCTTTAAGGGGGTTGACAATATATAATAGCTCATTTTTGAGAGCGGGATAAAATGTTAATAACTGAATATTCATAACTCATAATGTCAATTCTAAATTATTATTTGATCATTATTCCTCATGAATTCATATCAAAACACATGTTAAGTGCTGTAGTGAATTTAGTTCGTGAACATTTGATTTACCATCAAGGGAACGTTCTCTGAGGGTTATTCAAAATATCCTTAGAGAACCTTTAGGGAAAGTTCTCTGACAGTAAGTCTAAACATTTTTGTAAAATAATTAATAAAAACCTCTACAGAAAGTTTCTAAAAGGTTCTTTTATAGTAAAAATGAATAACTTTAGGGAACGCTCTCTGGTGGTTCTTTAAATGTTTTTGTAAGAAAAACAAAACCCTTTAAAGACTTTTGAACCTGAAATACATTTAATCAGATACTTTTACTCAGGTACTATTTGTATGGGCGACTTTGTCTTTTACCACAGTAATATTTTAACATGACATCTTTACTTTTTCTTCAGTATAACTGGAGCACGTTGTCCTACCCTGCCTGAGCCTACAGCCGGTCACACTCACCCAGCCAGCAGGGTCTTTGCCCGGACGGTCCTTCTCTCTCCAGGCCGGACCGTCACGCCTCCACCCCGGGTCCTTCCTCCGCTGTGCTCCGCCCTCTCTGGAGAATCCTCTTCCTCCTCCTCCTCCTCTTCTCTCCAGCCATCGACGAAACTTCACAGCAGACTTTACAGTTTACAGCCGTTGGATTAGTTTTCTTACCGAGTGCTGCTGTGAGGTGAAACAGCGGTGGTCGGTATGTGAAGATCTCCGCGGCCCAAACTCGAGACGTCAGCGGGAAGATGAGCTCCAGCTCGTAGCCAACGGTAGGAAACGATCCTGTGTTTTTTTTTGTTTGTTCCCGACTCATTTCCGAGGGCATGGACATGAAAACAATCACGGCCTGATCCGCTGCGTTGTAATTTATCTTCCTGTAGCAAACACCAACACGTTTTGTTGTCACTGAAGTGCAAAGTTAGCGTCTTTAGCAGTGACTCAAGCGCTTCTTTTGTCCGTTATTCAACGCAAACTTTCGTCAAACCGCAAACTAAAGTTTGGTCCTGTGACGTCACGTGGAGACGAGAAGGAAGATTCCACTCTGAGTCAGATTAACGATAAAAATACAGTTTTAACTGGAGTTTATGCGACATTAACAACAATTTAATCAATTTAGACGGTTAATGGGGTTTAAAAAAAACACGTAAATTATAATGAAGTCCTAGATTGGCCACGTGAAACAGTTTAACTGTTGGTTTTATGAGTCAACGGTCATGAAAGAAGTTAAGCTAGCTGCTAACATCAAACAGTTAGCTTTACTTTAAAGGGCCACTGCGTAGTTTTGGAGAAGAAATCCAAGAATTGTAATATTTACAACAACAATGGGTTTTTCTTTTGTTTGTTTTATTCCATGACTAAATTTAATGAGCTGTTAAATGTGGGAAAACACTGTTTGAAGCTAGAAAGGTGGCAGGGTCCGCCACTTATAAACAATGTAAAACAGTACGAAATCGTGTCTAATTTAAGGTCAAAGTTTGTTTATTTGTTTATTCTGTTTATTTAGTCATTGAAAAAATCAAGTCAATCGCGATGTTTCTCTTCTGATTAAAAATTTCTTCCACAAAACTACATAGTTAACCTTTGAATAATATGTTGAAGGTAAAATACTTTTACTAAATTACATGCATATTAGTGAACATGATATGTTTATTAAAATAAACAAGTTTTAATATCAGGACGTATTGGACAACATATAAACAGATACCAATATATCTGCGATTGGCCAATATCGGATAAATCATTTAAGTTTTAACTGTAAACCTGTAAAATATTCTACCTGTTATATATCTTTGTCACAAGTGTTCAATAACCACATTTTAGGTTTGTGTTTTTCGTCGTTTTGACTATTTTATTTGTATCGGTATCATCATCTGAAGTATTGACAAGCTCTGCTAGCTATTTTATGTTTCAACTACATATCCCAGCCACAGTTCTTTGCAACAAATCAGTAAGGGATCAAAAATATTTATGTTAAAAAAATTAGTCAGTTGAAAAGCAGCCAGCATAAGTTGATTTGTCAATTAATTCACTGATGGAGAACAGTTTTAGTAACAGAGTTATCATTTATCGAATTTCCTGCAAAAGAAAAGCATAAAATGATAAATGTATTTGAAAAAGAACATGGTGAACAATATCCAAGCAAATGTATTACTATGAAGCATCATGTTCATTCATAGCTTGTATATAATATACAGTGAAGTTTGAAAGTTTCTGTGCACTAATGTTCACAGGTTCTCCACTAGACCTTCTCCGTTCTTCTGCGTCTCCTCCTGAAGTGGTGAGTTCATCTCCTCTTTGTTTTGATGTGGTTTCAACATGACTCCTCTGAGAATGAAATGTTTACACTTGGTGTGATGTAACAGGAAGCAGAGAGGTTGGTGAACTAACAGCCAACAATGGATGAAAAATGCTGGAAAACCCAAATCAGTTAAAGTTCACATTTGTCCTAAAAGTTTGTTTATTCACGTCTTATCTTCGTCTGACGAGAGAATCATCAGCTATGATTTAAATGCATTGTTAATCTACACCTTTTTATTAAATTTGTTCTTTTAATTAATTTCTTGCAGTGCCCGTCGATTCAATCATGGCTCGTGGTTGCATCTGCTGCGTCAAGTACATGCTCTTCCTCTTCAATCTGCTCTTCTGGGTAGTTTTCCACACACACAAAGTTCACACAACTTCAGATGTTGACATAAATCAGTAGTGAAATCAGCAAAACAATAATCAACAAATCAGCAGGAAGTGTTTGAGTTTCCTGTGTGTGTTTCAGCTGGGCGGGTGTGGACTGTTGGGTGTTGGCGTGTGGCTGTCGGTGTCTCAGGGCAGCTTCGCCACCCTGTCGCCCTCCTTCCCGTCGCTCTCCGCCGCCAACCTCATCATCACCCTCGGCACGGTCGTCATGGTGACTGGGTTCCTGGGTTGCCTGGGTGCCATCAAGGAGAACAAGTGCCTGCTGTTGAGTGTGGGTGTGCTACAATACCCATCATGCATCACTTCTTGTTGGATTTAAATATCAGTTTTAGCCAGAGGGTTCTTCTCAGTGTTGTGTTCAGGCTGTGTTGGAATTTTACATGTTGGAGAAACTTAATAGTGAAGTTAAAGTTAATTTATATTTTTCGTTACGTATTTAAACTTTAATACAGGTATTATTGTGCTCATAATATTGAAAAAGTCAGGATCACAACCAGCTTATGGGAGGAGGGAGCTCATATTAACAATGTTTTCACTTACATAAATTTAACATTAGTATATCCTTCATGTTTCTATTCATGTTTAATCGTCTTTTTCGTATGATTTTCTTCAGTTTTTCATCGTTCTGTTGATCATTCTCTTGGCCGAACTTATCCTCCTCATCCTGTTCTTTGTCTACACCGACAAGGTATGACCACGCAACGGCACATTCATATTTCATATTTAATTATCTACTCCTACTGTATGTGGGTGTGCCTACATATCCCAGGATCCACCTCTTTACTCTGCTCTTTGTTCCCAGGTGAGTGAAAATGCCAGACGGGACCTGAAGGAAGGGCTGGTGCTGTACAACACAGATAACAATGCAGGCCTGAGCGATGCATGGAACACCATACAGGGAGAGGTAATGCTACACACACAGAGACAGACGTCTTAACATTGAGCAATATATTGACACTATATATGTCTAGCCATTCTTCTTCTTTTGTTGTTCATCCAGCTCCAACCTCATATCATCCTGCAATGCTCTCTGTAACCTCAGCTGTACACAAGTTGTGTCATTTTTAAAAATAAAATGATTGTTACTCTCTCCTTTCTGTGCGCACCAGTGGCATTGTTGTGGAGTGATGAGTCACAATGATTGGTACGCTGCTCTGCATGAAAACGTGGTTCCTGACCGCTGCTGCCAGCAATTTTACCAGGGCTGTGGTCGCAACGCCTCCAACTCCTTCTGGACACGGGTCAGTGTGTGTGATGTCTTGAAAAAGAAGTTAAAGTTGTACTCTGTGATGTACACTATTACTGTAAATCTAAAGCAAGGGTGCCCACAGTTTCTCCCTTGGGGAGGATCCCAAGTTCTCATAAAGGAAAGACTTCCTTCCTAAACCTTTTCTCAGAAAAATAATGAATAATTATGAATCCTATTTATTCGAAAAGCATTTCAACTTTTGGCAGCCCTATATACAAGAATATGTCAGCATGTTGGGAAATGCACTGAATTACTATCTTGCCAGGAGTTGGATGAGAAGAGTGAATCCACTCGTGTTTTTATACTTTATATGATGCTACAGACAGACTAGCTTAGCATAACAACTGGAAGCAGAGGGAATCGAACAGCTAACCAGATACTGTCCAAGGGAAAAATGAACAAATAAAGCTACCTACTGAAACTTTGTATTAAGTAAACAAGAATAATGTGTTAAACAAACCTTAGGGCAAAGCAAGGGTAGCTGTTTCCCATCTTTATGCTACGCTAAACTAATTGTCCACTGGCTGTAGATAAATACTTACTGTACAGAAAGACCCCGAAAGAAAGTCAGTATGTCCCAAAATGTTTACTTTTTAAACAAAGGCAGAAAAACATAAAACCTCAAGCTCGTCGTCAAGGAAGATGTTTGTCTGTTTAACTCAACATCAAAACAACAGACACAAGAGTCATGGAGTCTGGGTTTTAAACTGGATGTGCAGTACTTGTCTTCCTCCCTCTAGCTAATGTTGGTGTGTGTTTTCAGGGTTGCTATGATAAGGTGGAGGAGTGGCTGGATGACAACAAACACCTTCTGGGAACAATCGCCATGTGTGTGCTGGTCATACAGGTGAGCAGCTATCGATGAGCCACTTATTCAGAGGCTCAAGTAGCATTAGTTGAATTCTTTTTTAACATGTATTTGTTTTCCCAGCTCCTTGGTATGGCCTTCTCGATGACGCTTTACCAACAGATCCACCGAGCAGGAAAGAAGTATGAAGCCTGAAGGGATTAACAACGTCATACTGTTAATACCAGCCTGTCACATCTGTTACCCTCACCTTTTGTTTGTAGGACAAACAAGACAATTATGTGCCACTACCGCCGTTTATCTCACATTTCTTCATTTATACAACCATTTATTGTTGTGAATAGTATTCAAACTAGTTTTTCTTATGGTTACCTTTTGAAAAAATCACATTATAATGTGTGTTTTCCTGTTAAGTATTGTGTGTAGAGGATTGGTGTCTGACGAGCAGCACTGAGAACAAAGACTGAGCGGAGGAGAATAGGGTTGTTTTAGTCGTCTAAAGCTATGCCTGTGGAAAAACCTATTGATGCATTTAGATAAAACAAGCGTTGTGTACTAACATGTTCAATAAAAGCACTCTTTACAAATGTTAGGTGTACTGGTAATAACTGACTCGTTGACCTCATTACTTTTCTTTCTCTCTCCTCTGCATGTGTTCTCACCCTGACAGTCAAACACCAGCTCTTTGATTGTAGCCTGTAGATAAAGCAGGGTCAGCAGCAGGTCTTTACAAACTTTAACAGAAGGTCGGATAAATCAATGAACTGATCACTTAAGTTGTGAAGTATTCAACCTGTTTCAGAAGTGATAAAGAAATGCCTCTAGTCACGCAATGACTGATGGCTTGACTTTAACTGAATCGTAGTGATAAAAGAGGAGTTAGAATTTAATCAACAGGTTTGTCATTTATCTAAAAACATATGTTTAAAGAGGAGTTGTTGATACTTTGAGCCACTTATTCTTTCACAAAGAAGTCAGGTGTGCTCTAACTATACTTCTTTTCAACTACTACTGACAAGCATACAGAAAAGTCTAAGCTTATATTTTAGTCCAAAGTAAACTTATAGTTAACTTTGTTGTTTTTTGTGTTGAGCTGGGATGTCAATTTTTGTGTCAGAAGTATACTTTTATAAACTACAAGTGGGCCAATTGAGTCCCAATGAGTATTTAAGTAGTATGCTTGAAAGAAGCCTGCATTACAATGATATTACTTCACTTAAGTACATAAAGTAGACTTGGGAAATGTACTTTAACTGTACTTAGCTTTACCTGATGAAATAAACTTTTTAATAAGCATTTTTTTGGTTCAGTAGCTTTAGTTTAGTTAAACAAGCTGCACAAACAGTGAGTCATTTACAACTTAACAGATTTACAGGTTAATATTCACGTATAGAAACATTTTGACATTCATGGAAAGACAATAAAGCTTCTCAAAATGTTGCTAATGATTAAAATATTAGCTACAGGCAGCAGCCGTTTAGCGTAGCTTAGTTGAACACTCTAGGTTGCCAGGCAACCAGCGCAGACTACCGGAAGTAACGTCTCTGGCTATGCTAGCTAGCTGTTAGCTTCCCTTCCAGCACTGTAATAATTTCTAGAAATGTCAGAGTATAAGCGTAAAAATGTCATCTGAATACAAGCTGTAGCTGTCAGTTTTGTCAATATAACCGTCACTAATCTGAATCGGTAAGAAATTATCTATTTTATGGTTATAAATTCATAGTTTTCTCATTATCACACACGACGTTTCCTTTTATGACGACGTAGCGGATTAGCTCCTGATGTCCTCCCAGCTGGTAGATCAGGTGCTCCCACCTGCAGCACAAAGGTAAAGGAAAGGGTCTGTTTCACATACAGGTAATTCATTTAAACACAGAGGGTTATCACAAGATTAATACTAAAGGTGAATCATAGTAGTTGTTTAAAAATAATAATAATAAAACATCCAGAGAAGCTGATGCTGTTGTATCTCGACCATGACAGAATCAACAGCTGCTATCACTGTTTATATCAGTAAAAATATTTTCTTACTCAACCCTCATGGAAAGAATGTGGGGTTAAAAGTCACGTAAACATTTTTAAAGCTGCAACTAATGACCAAATGTAGAAGTCAGCAGCACAATATTGACTTTTCCTGATGTATAACAGGCATAAATGAGCAGAAAATGTGGAAAAACTCAAGTAAAATTACTTCAGAAGTGTACTCAAGTAACTTGTACCCAAGTAAATGTACTTGGTTCACTCATTACTTTTCACCAGTGGCTGAAACTTGTATGGTTTTCCATTCACTGCTTTTCTATCTTACCTTGAGAAGTGCAGCTGACATTTGTCAATGATCATCTCATAATCAAAATATGATAATATAGATCCAGATATATTCTCTTTTCTGTGTACATCTTAACATCTTTTCCTGTCTTCATTTACCGTGTGGTGTTGAGGATGAGCAGGTCTCCATGTTTGTTGACTTCCAGGGAGCCGTGGGTGTGCGAGCACCCGAGGGCGTAGGCAGCGTTGATGGTGGCCGCGGCCAAAGCCTCCGGCATGGACATCCTCATGTTGACACAGGCCAGGTGCATGACGATAGGCTGAGTGAGGTGATAGGACAGAGACATGGGGTGAGTGGTTACCATCATGCAACACTCCTCTGTGTCTGTCTGGTGTTGTACTCACCATGGAGCAGCAGTAGGCGTTGGGGTTGAAGTCGCTGCCGAGGGCAACAATTACCCCAGCATCCAACATGTCTCTGGCCCGAGGCTGCGGCAGCCTGAACACACACACATTATCAGACAACTCACAGCTGTTAGGGGTGTATGAGTATGTGTGTGTTGCACAGTCATGGAGGAAGTATTCAGACTCTCACTTGCATAATATTTCACTGTAAAAATAAGCCATTAGAGTGAAAGTCCTGCATGCACAATCTCACTTAAGCAGAAGAGCAGAAGAATAAAGTGGCATGAAAAACAAACTGCTCAAGTGAAGTACAAGTGCCTTAAATTTGAACTTGAGTAAATGTACTTAGTTAAATTCCACCACTGGTGTTACAGTACCGTAGGATGTAGGCCGTAGTTGGCAGAAGGACGGCAGCCGTTCTTGCTGTTGCCATGGCAGCGATCCCCTCGTCTGTGACCTCCTCCAGGTGACTGATGGCCAACGCTCCGAGCTCTGCACCCAACTGACACACACACACACTGATGATTTTTTTTTCATATTTTGTGACACTTAAAAGGAGAAAAAACTAATAACTTAATCAACATTTCTGACAAAAACAAAAATGTAGTCTGCCATCACTCATATAAATAATGTAGACAACATAATAGAAACACAATATGTCAGAAGTAGTTTTTCAGCTCATTATGGAGTTCCACTGCTCCACCAAGTGGACAGAAACAATAAACTCAGCTTCTGGACGTAGTGATACCTGAGCAGAGTTCATTGGATGAAGCTCGTCTCCGTGGAAGTTGATGTTGAGGCCCATGTCTTTACCAGCCTGCAGGATGGAGCGAGTGGAGCTGAGGTCAAACACTCCCTGCTCACAGAACACGTCGATGTTGTCGACTCTCAGACTCCCAGCAGACATCTGTTGTTTGAGACGGGGCAGCTGAACCTGCAGGATGTCCTTTGTGGCTTCTGCAACTGTCTTCCCTCTGGACAAAGGACAGAGGAGGACAGTAAGGTTTCATATTCAGGATGTGATGTGAGATAAGATCACATTGAGGATGGTGCATACTTGGGCACTGCGTGGGCTCCACAGTAGGTGGAGGAGATGTTGATGGGCAGGGTGCGTCTGGCCTCCTCGATCACCTCCAGCATCTTGAGCTCAGTCTGCAGCTCCAGGCCGTATCCGCTCTTACACTCCACCAGGGTCGTACCGGCTCGCTGCATCCGCGTCAGCCTGCTGCTGAGGGACGCCAGCAGCTCAGAGGAGCCGGCTGCTCGAGTGTGCTCCACCGTGAAGTGGATCCCTCCACCGGCCCGGTGCACGTCCATGTAGGTGGCACCTGCCAGCTGTAAAAAAAAAAAAACATTACACTGCACATTTAGCTGCAGTCGAGAAGCAGGGTAAAGAAAGAAAGGCTCAAATTATACTTGCCTTCATTGCAAATTCATGCACCCTGTCTCCAGCCCAGACTGGATGGGTGTGGGCATCAACCAACCCTGAAACAAGAAGCTTCTTGAGATGGTAATCACTGATAGTGTGTTACTGTGTACACAGTCCAAAAGTGCAGTTTGTATGTAGCCCTTTGTTGCAAAAACTGGAGTAATACCGATTATGAAATGATTTTTTGAATCCAAATAGCTGAGAACCACTGTTTGTTTGTTATTCATTCCCTCTTTTTGTGCCAGGGAAGGATTTTACTTGATGTATTACTTCTTGTTCTTAATTTTGGAAAATATCTTCTTCAAACGCCTTTTCAGCCTGCTAAACAATTAGTTAGTCTATGAGGAGTTTTCAGGACTTACACAATCTTACATACTGGTGGCAGGGATGTCAATAACCGAAAGCATCGACCCCTACAATCAGTGAATGTCATCTAACTTGCTGACAGCAGTCAATGAAGCAAATACATGCCAATAAATCGATGCATATTTGGCAAAAACCATTACAAAGCCCAGCTGATACTCACCAGGCAGGACACACATTCCTGTAGCATCAATCACTTTCTCAAAGGATGCTTCTGGATACTGAGCTCGGATGGTTTCAGCAGGTCCCACAGCTTTAATCAGCCCATCACTGGATTTAGAAATGTGTTGGTTTAATGTAAACAGTCACTTGGAACTGAGCCTTCTGTTTGTCTAAATAAACAGATAATGTACAGAAACTTTAAACTAAAATTGTCAGATAGATGTAGTGGAGTAAAAAGAGCAGTATTTCCCTCTGAGGTTTAATGAAATAGGAAGTATAACATGGAAAACGCCTCAAATTTGTAATAATGGATGTACCTTTCCAGTACTGCAGGGTGCAATACATCACTACAGCCTGTAGGTGTTACCACTGTACATTTACATGAGAGGATCAGAACAGCAGATTCATCAAAACTAAAGATACGACCCAAATTTATTCACCAGTTTAAAGACTCTGGTCTGCTGGTCACCCTGATCATGAAGTAATCTCGGGTGACTGTTAATGTTCAGACTAATTTGCAGCGTTGAACACTTACCTTCCAATCACTACGCTCCCATTTTCAATCACACAAAGATTTTGCATCGCATGTTTGGTCATGTACTTCTCTCCGCTGCTGCAGATCAGAACCACCTGTTTGGCGTTCTTCACCAGGAGTCTGTAATTACTGGACATTTTGATTCATCCAGAGCAGAGACACTTGCTTCTGACTGACTGGCTTCCAACTAGTTTGGCCACAAGGCAAATATTTGACCAGGAGAGCAGAGTTTAAAGTGCACAGAGAGGGGTGGTGCTTCTGTCACGGACATTTAACTGGTGAATCTTGTAAAAAGGAATTTATATTATTATATACAAAAAAAACAAAAATCACAACAAAACATGCAGGTTTAAGAAAGGGTATAATCATTTATTGTGTCTGTATCACAATGTTACAACATAAAAATGGTCTTATACAGTAAAAAAAAAAAAAGCTTGAAAAATAACCAAAAAAAAAACCCTCAAGCGTTCATTTGTTTCACATGGTGAAAACACAAACACACATCAACTCAACTACGAGGTACAATCACACTCAGACAGATCAACAGGACGGGCCCTCTTCACCAACATCACTCCCTCATCTCGCCGTCTTCTTCCTCTTCTTCTACACCTCTGATGTACAAAACGTTATTGCACCTGTGGGTAGGAAACACACCTGTTAGAGCAGATACTACTGACACAACTGGCAGCAGGGAAAAGACAAAACACAACTGGTCGGTTATCTACTGCTCACTGCTTCACCCACAGATTTCTTTTGAAAATGACATTAATTATTAACACACGTAAGTTAAGGTAGTTAGGAATCTTTCAACTTTCTCTTCTTTAAACGAATCTGATTCTGCTTGTTCAGACAGAATGTGCTGTGATGCTTCCCTGGCAAAATCCCTAAAAATATATCATTACCTTATGTTAGATAACCTAGTTTTTGTAGGAGTAAATCTAAACTTAAATAATACAATACAGAAGCCTCTACTGAACTAGTCGAGATGTTTTAGGTTCACGACATACCTGATTAGCACTTCACCAAGATGACCCGCCAACGCTCCGTCCACATACTCTTCTGTGTTTGCCAGCTGTTGGGGAAACACGCAAATATAAAAAGGTCAGAAGGTTAAACATAAAGGCTGTTTTAGCACTGTTTGAAGTCAAAAATATTTGAGACACAGCTTGGGATAATAAAATCCCAAGAAATTATTAAAAAGAGAAACAAGCTTTCTGGACATGCAGAGACTGCGACACACAGAATAAGAACAAATAAAAGTGTCTGTAGTTGTTTTTTGCTATCAGCTATTAACACTCATGGTTTCTTTTCCACACAACAAATTGTATTTTTTGTCTTGTAATAAAGGAATGATTGCGTAAACACTTCACAGTCATCACAAAAGGAATAACACTCAATGATACATCTAATTGTAATCCTTGGATTAATAATCCCACAAAATCCCAAAAGAATGTGAGTTAAAGTAATTCTCACCTGCATATTCATGTACCCATCCACAGACACCAGGTAGCCCTTGTACTCCATACCCCACTTCAGCTTCACCATCACTGGCTTTCCTGTCAGGCCGTTCAGGAATGGCTTCGGGTTCAGAGGTAAACTCTGGAGAAAAGATGAGGCAAGTTATTAGACACATTTGACTATATTAACCTTTGGTAACATTAGATAATTACACATATTGTGACAGTATTTGCCAACATAAACCCAGGGGATTACTAATAGCTGCAACATATGGTGTACAGCATGTGCAAAGCGTATGCCAAAATCCAGACAAAAAAAGAAAAATTATCAAATAAAAACATGTTTCTAGTTTTCTTTTCTGACATAAGATAACAAGCAGATGACTGTGCATAAAGGCAACAGGTAATAGGTAAACCAACTCTCAGTCAATATTTACACCAAACTAAAAAGTGGCTTTTGGTGTAACCTGCATTTAAGAACATCCCCTACACAAGCTTTATTGCTTATTGAGAAGTTATACACCTTTTTAAATACCATTTTGTTAACTCTACAGTTTTCAGCAAAATGAGGTCAATGAGACTCCGTGTGTACAAACCAGACAATCAGAACAAATAAATGTCTTTGCAGGTAGAGACGAGAAAACAGGGGTTTATACGGAGCAACTTATGCGGAGTATAAACCGTGTTGATTATCAATTAGCTTAAGCTAGCTAAATTAGAGGATTTTTGAATGGAGTTTGGCGAAGAGCAACTTAATCGGGCATACTTTTAACGATAAATGAGAGGGCGCTAAACACTCTTTATGACCAAACAAAGAAATACATTTCACACATTACTCTGCCTGTGGGCATAAATGTGAGAGATTCATGTATTTACTTACACTAAACCTTATGAATGAAAAGCTAACGTAGCTAATGCTAACTAGCACAAGCGGCTACTATCTTGGCGCGGTTATAACGTAAACAATCCCACAAAACACCCGATGAATTGATAGCAGACATTAACAAAGCACACTCACCATCTCTGCTGTATTTAATCCTGCCTGTGGATTAGTAAATTTGACAACTTTTCGTCACAATAACGTTTGCACTTCGCACAGCAGCACACGCTTTACCGCCGAGCAGGAAGTGAAACACTTTGACCTCAGAGGAGTCTTCATGTTTCCACACAGCGCCCCCCGACGGCGTGGCGTGGGTACTGCAGGCAAGTCAGTTAAAACGAGAAGTTACTCAAAGTCCCTCATTTCCAGACAATTGTGTTTATATAACACGTAATCACAAAAGTTAAAAGCATGTAATACAATCTGGAAAGTGTAATTAAAGCATTAAAAGTGCTCAATGCAGAAAAATGTCCCTTGTGACTCTGTGAAATTAGATTATTGTTACTAATGCTTTCAAATAAAAGCAGGATTTGGTTGTTTTGCATATTATAATTAAGGCTATAAATGACTGAAACTAAAGCTTTTTAATTGTGGATCAAGCTGCTGATTTTCTCAATTAATAGAGTGATCGGTTGATTTTATATTTTTTTAAAAAAGAAGAAAACTCAGGAAAATTGTGAGAATTACCATCAATATCAACCAGAGCCCAAAATGACATAGTCTCAAGGCTTGTTTAATTCAACCAGTCCAATCCTATGAAAATACTTAAAAGAAAATGTCCGAATAATCTAAGGAAAAAGTGGCAAAATCTGGAATCATGAAATATTTGTGTGAAAAATGACTTTAATGGTTATAAAAATAGATTCTCTGTCAATAAACTGATTAAATAAATGACTTAATCGTCTCAACTGTAGGCCTGTATACTGCTTAATAGATATAAGAGACATAGAATAGCACAAAGAGGTGTAAAATTACCATAAAGAGACACAAACTAATCTTGAAGAAGAAAGAAAAAAAAAACTAACTTCAATGATAATGATAAAAATGAATAACTGACTTAATCATCTGAACTTTCCCCATGTATGCTGCAAAAGCATCATGAGTTTATGCAAATTGTTGATTTGTAATGTAGTTAAAGATGTTAAGGTACAATATTTCCTACTGAGGTGTATCGTAGTTGAGTAAAAGTTAAAAGTTACTTTTGAAGTCAAGTAATTAAATCATTTTGTTTCCAGCAGAACAACTGAGAGTGAGTCTGTGATCCTCAGAGAGTTTGATGTGACCTCATGTTACTTTATGACCTGAATGTTCCCTCCTGCAGCACAATAACATGCTTGAAAGAACATATTGTCAAGATTTGTCATCCAAGACGAATTAAATCCTATATTTTTTCTTCTGAAGTTTATCCAGCATCACTGTCAATCTCTCTATGTGCCCTGATTTGAACTATACTGTTCTCTATAGAATATTTCACTTTATCGCGACCCTTGCCAAAGAATTATTCAGTAATTAAAAACTTTGACCTGTTTTGGAGCAAGAAGCGAACTGACTGTCATATCTGGGTCGTGCTGGCTCTCTGTCTGGGCAGCTATTTCTCTCCAGGCACAAACAGTCTGAATATTTCACTCATTTCTCTGCGCTGAAGCGTTCAACTGTTACTAAAGCATCTGACAAGTTCGGACCTGATGCTCTGAATAAAACTAACATCTGATTTCCTACAGTAAAGGGATGGGTTCTGTCAGAAAATACCTCTCTTTGCGTGTTTGAAATACCCGTGTCCTTACATCATTTAGCCTATTTTTCTTCCCTCTCCTTTTGAGCTGCCCTGCGTGTAATTAACCAATCCGTCAGTCAGTCACGGTGTCAGTTGTGGCATGATAACAATGTGTGAGTGTGGGTGTGTGCGTGTCGGTGTATGTCGGGAGCAAGGGCAGGGCCGGCGAGGAGGCCAGGGGAGGCACTGACCCCCCTCCTGGAACCTGAACCACCGGTGACCCCAGAAGGCGATATGTAAGTTACTTGTTAGTGTCAGAGCCCAACGTGTGAAGTCACTGTTTACATTTCTGGCTGGAAAGTCAATGAAATAATCACAAACAGACACAGGATGACGGCAAAGAGATGGAACATGAACTCGATGAGAAGAAAAATGACCTTAAAGAGAAACAAACCAATTACAAAGAGATATAAAATGACTACAAAAAACACCACAACACCACAAAGAGGTGCAAATCAATCACTGAGAGATGCAAAATGACTGACAGTGAGGCATCAAACAACCACAAAGAGACAGAAATTACTGCAAAAGAAGCATCATGACTACAAAAAGGTTTTCAAAAGACCACAAAGAGACTCAAAATGACTAAAGAGGCGCAATATGACCAGAAAGAGATGCAAAATGTCTATGAAGAGATGTCAAACAACAACATAGAGATGCAAAATAACCACAAAAAGGCAAAAACAAACTACAAACAGACACAAAATGAGCAGAAATAGATGCAAACTGACTTCAAAGAGTCAAACATTGCCACAAAAAGGCAAAAAACATACACAAAGACATGCACAATGGTCGTAAAAAGCTCCGAAAAGAACACAAAGAGACACTGAAAAAGACTACAAAGACACCAGACGAGCGCAAAGAGAGACTAAATAATCTCAACACAAAATAAAATGACTACAAATAGATGCAACATGACCACAAGAGACAGAAAATGAACACAATTAGATGCCAAACGCTCATAAAGAGACAGAAAAGACTATAAATAGATGCCAAACGCACATAAAGAGATAACAAATGACCACAAAGGGACAGTAAAATAACTACAAAGAGACGAATAAAGACTGAGTCTCAGTATCTGTAGAGCAGTCTGTCTATTCCCCGGGGTTAAAAACTGTCTGCTGCAGCTTTTAACTTGTTGGTATCATCATTTGGAGGAAGACGGCTTTGTTGAAGAGGCCAGTCAGATCATTCCAGTCTGATGCCAAACGGCCCTTTGAAGTCTGCAGGCAGCTGAGAGCCGCCTGGTGCAGCTAAGTTAACAGTGGATGAGCCTGTGGAGTGGACGAGCTGCAGGAAGTGTAAACCATGAGACTCATCAAACCTCCCCGACTGTGTGGAAACGTCCACCGTTTGACAGCTGAAAGAGGCTCTAACATCGTTTTAAAGACTGATCCACCAAAGTCCTTCCCGGCTGAACTATCGCATGAATCAGAATAACTTCGGCCCTCCTCGGGATGAATTGTAATAACCTCTGACTGCTCCGGTTGGCAGCCTGTTAGCTTAGCTTAGCGTTAGGACTGTAAACATAAAAGCATTTACGCCTCAGAGAAAGGCAGCACTTTGTTCACCCTCACAAGTCGTGGTACCGGTGGCTGATCCAGGACAGAGAGAACAAAGTGAACAGGTGAGATAGTCTCATTTGGCTCAGTGCTTGTTGGACACGGGTCAGACGCCCAGAAAGCAGGTCATGGTCCGATTACACAGCAGACAGAGAAGCCAAAGCCATGCTGTGTTCAGTGGAGCTTGACCCAAAATGGGCCGGAGTGGAAAGAACAGTTTTCCAACATCGGTTTCCACAAATGTTCTTTTTTTTTGCTGTATTGTTCCATTACTGAGCACAGGGGGGCAGCCTGCAGCCTGAGCAGCGCTCCCTCCTTCAGGCACACAAGCTGGAGTTTGTAACGACTGTAATCTAAATTGTGCCTCTTTCAAGAGTTCATTTTCAGATATAAATGCCTTCATCCCGTCCCTCTTTTCTTTTTATAGTCTATTAAAGCGGCCATTGTTTGGAGTAGACGGCCGCAGCGGAATCAAAAAGCTTCGGAGTTTATTGGCTCGCATATTTCACCGGTTTTGTTTGGACACCGACAATGTTGTCAACAAAAGGCCGCGGCCGGGTTTCAGCCGAGCAGCCAATCGGCGTGAATCCGAAGTGCGTCAGCGGCTCGTCCGCCGTCACTTTCTCCGTCCAAAAGCCAATTAGTCAGAAATGTGGATATGAGCGCTCGTTTACGCCCCATATCCGCTTTTCACCGGGCGCCACGTGGTCTGTTCAGGGGGTCCCAGCCTCGGTCGTGTCACGGTTTTAATACCAGTACTGAAATATTTACTCAAGTAATGAACACGAGGAACAAAAAAAGGAATCCTTGTTTTCTCCTTTCATACCTCTACTCGAGTGAATCTTCATTCTTTGGGTGAACTGCTCCTTTAAAATCCTGGGTACACACTGATGAATATATTTTGCTGACACTACTTGTGTTTTTTTACTTAAGTTACTTTGCAAATGGCACACGGCATCCAACTCTAAATCAATTTGTTAAACCTTCAGAAAAATCTGAATATTGGATGTAGATAAATGTATAATGTACTTTTTACTTGTTGCTTTAGATATTTTAAGGCTTTTAATCAAGTACTGTTTGTGTGGGGGACTTTCATGTGTAGCAAAGTAATATTTTAGTACCATATATTTAGTTTTACTCAAGTAAAAGTCAACACTGAGTGCAAATATCAGAAATACTTTAGACTTTTCATACAACTGGTCATATTAATATACAAAAACACGTGATTTTTATGTTGTATTAATAATCTGATCTGCAAAGTAACTTGTAATGTTGTCAAAAAAGTACAATATCTTCCTCCCTCCCTCCCTCCCTGGCAGCTCTGCGCTGAACTGGAATGTTCCTTTAAGTCAGAGAGAAATGTGGAGGAGAGGCGGAGCTGCTGCTGTCACTACACCACCTCTCCGTGTCTCCGGCTCCTTAGAAATAGATGTGCGGGGCAGAGCGGAGCGGGCAGCAGCTCAGTGCGGGGAAATGAAACACGCTGCGGGTCCCGAAGCAGCAGCAGCAGCAGCGGCGGCGGCAGCAGACGAGCTGAGCAGATCCTCCTCCTCCTCCTCCTCCTCCTCCTCCTCCTCCTGCTGCTGCACCTCCTCTGCTCTTCCTCTCCTCTCTCAGCGGGACATCACGCACCGTCCGGGATCATGTTGTTTCTCCATGAGTTATTATCGCCTTGTCGGATCGCAGCTGAGTGAAAGAGAAAGTCCACACTGGATTTGAACCTGCGCACTTGTCTCGCCGTGGATGAGATCTCTGCACGCTTCGTTTTCTTCATCATCATCATCATCATCAACAACATCATCTCACAGATATATTTCGGATTATTCCTGCCACTAGGAGATATGCTGGTTCTACTAGTGATCGGCCTGGCCGTGCTGTCAGATGCAGGTTAGTGTTGGTTTTTTATTCATGAAACATCCTGTTGTCAGAGTTCTTGTCACTGGGGCAACAATGTGCTGGGAGGAGGCGCAGCAATACAGAACTCGCCTTAATTTTTAGGCAATTTAATCTCTCGTCTGAAAGCGATTCTGATGTGGATTTCTGACACTTGAGCCCACATTTATTAAAAGCTTGTAGTTAATCCAGAATTGTGAACTAAATTATTTAACTACAGTTTTCGTTTTAACCCCTGGTAGACAAAGAACAGGAGGGGATAGTCTGAGCCTCATTGTTGTTGAATTAGGCGGATTTAGATGGAAGTCTTGTATTGAAAACATGCTAGTGAAGATTTTTGTCTCGTATTTACATTTAGATGAAAAGTTGAATAATTAGGTTTGTTGAAGGTCCTGTGAAATTAAAAATAGTTCAATTTAACATACTTTACTCAATTATTTCTTATTTTAAATTCTGTTAATCAGAAACATGGGAGAATAATATGCAATCTAAAGGTTTAAATCTGACCTTCCCACCTACAGACAGTTATGTAATTCAACATAAACTCCAGTCTAACACCAAACATGCTTTACAGAAAAGGTTCCCCAGTGCTAAACTTAATTAATTCACCATCTAAATGTTTAATATGAGTCTGTCTGCGCAGTCTGTCATGGAAAAACAACAGAAAGCTCCAGGTTTGAGATAATAAATCCGCCCTGGAAGATGACACTGTGGCCCTCGGGGGGGTTGCAGAGCGTCTGGGAGGCGTCTGAGCTGCTGCTCATCCTCCCCGAGCTGCCAAACATTATCTACGTTAGAGTCCACGCTGGCTGCAGTCTGCGGCAGGCAGGTGCACAATGGCTCTATTATCCTTTTTGCATAACATTTCCGATCGAGGTAAATCACTTGACTTGTGTACACACACTCTCTCTCACACACACACACTCACACTGAGTCACTCTAAATCTCAGCTCGCCCACTCAGTAAAACACTTTATTCAGGAAAATGGGCAAAAACCCAACAACAGTTAAGGAAGCAAATTCAAAGGGGTCAAAGTCTAACTTTTCATGTCACTAACAAGACATTTTTATTGCTTTATATGGTAAATTATTAGACATTTGTTACAAAATGATCAGTTTAGATGGGGAGAGTTTTATTTAGTGTTCTTCCGTTGTATGTTTTGTTTGCATATGGACTTTAAAAAAGGCTTTCTCTTAAAATCTGCACTTCAGGAGATAAAAGATCGATGTTTTTTGGGTGAAAATTGTTCAGTTTTTGCCTTTTTCTGAGGCTTATTCCTCCTCTTCATCATCCTGCCAAAGAAATAGTCCAGGTGATGCTGCTGTTCTTCTTGCGCGTGAATATTTTCAGGTTTCCTTCCTCCTGTGTGACAGTAAACTGAATATGTTTGGGTTGTGATCAAAACAAGACATTTGAGGATGTCGTCTCACATTAACTGACATTCTTTAATGCATTTTCTGACCTTTTTATAAACAGATCAACCAATTAGTTAATTGAGAATATTAACAACAGATTAATCGACAATGAAAATAGCTTAATTTGCAATTAAGATGGCTCAATGTTCAGACAAATGCCTCTAGAGAAGTGTGATTTGGGTGAACTGACCCTTTAAGCTCAGGTACAGTGAGTGCCACACCTTGTCACACACACCTGACACACATGCTTTCACACTTTTTTCTTGTTTTCTCTAGAAAGCTGTTATGTCACCGTATTGACTCAGTGAACTGTTCTTCTCCTCCCGTCTGCTCCTCCAGGTGTGTCGGCAGAGGTGTTTCGTGCAGGTGTGGCCCCTCGCTGTGAGAGCCGAGCCTGCAACCCTCGCATGGGTAACCTGGCGCTGGGCCGCCGCGTCCTGACGCAGACCGTCTGCGGCAACAACGGCACCGAGCTCTACTGCTCCTACTCGGACCCCAACGCCAACCTGGCCTGCAGCGCCGCCAAGTGCGCCAAATGCAACGCCGGCCTCCCTCTCCTGTCCCACCTGGCCGGGGCCATGTCCGACTCCTCCTTCCGCCACCCCAACACCTGGTGGCAGTCGGCCGAGGGGGTGGAGTCTGAGACGGTGCAGCTGGACCTCGAGGCCGAGTTCTACTTCACGCATCTCATCTTGGTGTTCCGCTCGCCGAGGCCCGCCGCCATGACGCTGGAGCGGTCGCAGGACTTCGGGAGAACGTGGAAGATGTTGCAGTACTACGCCTCCAACTGCAGCGCCGCCTTCGGGCTGGAGGAGGGAACGGCGGGAGCGGGTCGGGACGGGGCCACCTGCACCTCCAAGTACTCCGGGGCTTATCCCTGCAACCGTGGAGAGGTGAGGAGGGAGCATTTAGTGTTTAAAGTCTATTTTTATGCTTCAAGTTTAGTTTCCTTCCATTTCACACATGCACACTGCACGGATTATGTTTTCATGTTGTGGCTAACTTGCTCCTGATGGCCTCCAACAGTGGCGTGCACAGACTTTTTGAAGGGCAGGGGCCAAAAGAAGGGCACTTTAGAGCGCTTTTTGGCTCCCATGAGGGCACTTTAGCGCACGTTTTTCAACAATTGGGCCACAAAGGGGGGCGACTGGCCCCCCTGCCCCCCCCCCTTGTGCACATCACTGGCCTCCAACTTAATGTTAAATAATAGATGAGTGTTTTTGCTGGTATGAAGTAAATGTTAGTCGTCTTCTTCCACTATAAGGTCACACAGGTGCCCTCAGGTATAAGTAGCCAAACAATCTGAATTAAATAATATATATTCAAACAGGAAAACACTCAGGAGGAGCAAAATTGGAGGGAGAGTAAAAAGAAATAATTTAAGTTTGGGTTTCACTGTCAAGTATAAACAGTAGAATCATATCTCTGTCTTTCCCCAGAGCTCGGATCACTCTGCCTTCTTTTACTCTTGACAATTCATGACTACTTGCCAGAAGTGCCTGAGGTGATCAGATTTGTATCAAGTCTCGGTTGAATTCCCACCATTTCTCTCGGTCCAAACACTGTCAGAAAGCAGGTTAACGCAGGTGGAAGCGAGGGCGGACACACACCTGCAGTGAAACGCCGGAGGGGGGCTGACAGAAAGTTTCCTGCTCTGGCTTTTTTTTTTCTTTCCTCTTCTGTGAATGAACTCCTAACAATGCCGTATAAAACACGTCAGGTGTGACAGGTAGACGCTGCCGCAGTGAGATCCATCTCTAAACAAACGGCTCTACAGCGCAACCTCGTCCTGCTGGAACAAATTCAGCTCTCTCTCTGCTGTGAAGTCACGCAACATGCGAGAGTCATATGGCGTCGTTAGCACGCTGGGCAGAATGAAAGAGCCAGGTGGGGGGAAGCTCTGCGAGTGTGTGTGTGTGCGTGTGTGCATGAGTGAGGATTTAATAGGCGTACTTTGACTGTAGCACGAGAGGGCTTCCTGAAGTCCATTGATGTTTAATTGAAGCAGTGTGTGTCAGGAGCTGCTCGGCAGATGTGTGTGTGTGTGTGTGTGTGGAGGCGCATGCCGAGCGTGGTGCTGCTCCTGGACCCCCTGGCGTGACTCTCATGTGTAACGTGTGTTTACGTCCTCCTCCGAGGACTCCTCCCGGGTGTTATGAGCCGATTCTGCCGCCGTGTGTCGTAAATCTTTCTGGATGTGCTCCTGCGCTTCCTTCGCACGCTCGTGTTTCGAGAAAGAAACTGAGAAATTGGCCCTTTGTTGCATTTATTCCGCGATTCGTCTCCTCGCTGTGTCGCTGTGCTCGCTGCAGCTCAGCCACCTGTGCTTGAAGGTTGTGACCTTTGCCCTTTGACCCCTCAACCGTTTGACCCGGAGGTTAAAAGAGGTCAAGTAGCGCTCTGACAGAGCAGCTGCTGCTGCTGCTTCCGCTCAGCTGTTCACACCTTCTCTGCTTCTGTGTGTTTGTGTTGCGATTGTATCACATCACCTGTAATGACAGTTACGTGCCTGCGGCTGCTGCAAGGTGATAAAAACAAAGCGCTGAACCGTGCAGAACGGATGAGTTTGTGTTTTAGTGTGGTTTCTTGTACAAATATGAAAAGATTGGACCAATTATTACTTTCTCCAGGCGTATATCTGTCCTGTAATTTAGTTTCAAGGTCAATTTAATGATTATGTGCCTTTCAAAATCGCATTTTTACTGAACATTGCTGACAAAAGGTTTAATTACTGGCTGTTTTCTGGCGCTTTCCCGCATCATTTGATGTTCATCAATGGATGGAGTTTGCTCAGATGTCATGGCGGATGAATAGAAAGTTGGGTAACGTAATAAGTGTTTGTTAACGTACAGGTTTTCAACACAGAACATTGTTATGATGTAATGAGTTTTGTGTGTAGTGAGCACCTACAAATGATTACAGACTTTGGATTTGTATCTACGACGAGGGTGTTGCACTCAGAGTCTGCACCAAATCGCACAAAATACCAATTTCTACATAATGTTGAGTTTTTTTACCCGTGTCTTTTGGTGTTGGTTGTTTTGTCAGCAGGATGACATAAAAACCACTGAATGAATTTCCATGAAACGGCCTCCAGGGCTTTTTTTCCCTCAGATTATGATGCGTGGATCCTGAACAAAACAATCGGACGTATTTCAGTCTCTGATATCTACGAAGATCTTACGTTAAAGCCTCAGAAGTATTACCTTCCGCTACGTCAGAGTAAGTCAAAAACACGACTGCTGCGACAACATGTACTGCCGTATTACAGCAGGGTAAATAAGAGGTATCACCTGACCGATAACTTGACTTAAAGTTTATCTGCGTGCACGTGTGTGATCGCTGCTGGCTCCGGTTAAAAAGATTTGAAGGTTTCGGGGGCTTGAACTGTGGCTGGGAGCGATTACAGCAGGTCTTCTCAGCTTTCTGCCTCTCTTCTTTCCCCCCGCTCACATGAAAGCGTGTCGTCTCATGCGCTGAAAGCTTTTCGTGTTCACCTGTAATGTGGGGAAAAGGTGGTGTGTGTGTGTGTGAGTGTGTGCGAGTGTGTCGAGCATGCAGGGCTCCTTGTCTTATTTATGAGGTCAGCCGGGCTGGAAGAATGTGAGTGTTTGTTGTAGAGACTGACCTCCTTAGGGAAGAGAGGGAGGCAGACTGGCCTACACACACACACACACACATTCTCTTTTCCACTGTTCCTCGAGCGCACACACACACACACTCTTGTCCGTGCCCTTCCAGATAAACTCATACAGTCAGCTCTCCGTCTGTCTGCTGGGAAGGAAGTGCCGTTGCTCTGATGGATGTTGGTACCGTTGGCTAGACACCCATCCCCCCTCTCTGTTTCCCTCTCCGTCTTTCTCCTTCCATCAATGCCCATTGTGCCTGTTTACCAGATTACAGTCCACAGCGCTTTGATGGAATTACTGCCCGTTAAAGCCAGACTTACTTTATTTTGCAGTCTGAAGTGGACACATGGCCCACAGTGAACCCACTGCCACAGGACTCAGAGAGACAAAACAGAAACCTGGCTGTGATTTATTACGTGTTATTGACTGCAGGTGTAAAACGTTTTCATCTACTGTATTTACACTTCAAGACCCCTCCGTAACCCACACTGATAGTCTCTAATAGCAGGTGTGTTTCATTCTCTTACTGTGGATACAGTTAAAGGTTCCCTGCTGAGTTTTCGTGTAAACAAACATCGGTATAAATGTTTACAGTCAGTGTGTCGTCTTCTTGTCTTCTCCCAGAGGCCCAACAAACCCGATGGCTGCATTTCCTGTCTCATGAAACATCTGCAAAGTGTTTTGAAAAACAATATTTCAAAACCCAGATCGTCGCTGTTTCCATTAAACATTCTTTCCTGTTTTTTTTTTTGTTGCGACGTTGCTACATTTTTTTGTGTGCAGCCACCAACAGTTGCATGTCCGTTAGAAAGTGTAAAATCGCAGGAATATGTGTCGCGTGCGCATCCATTCGAATACTCGTAATGTTTAAGTAAACGCGGGCTGCTTGTCAAAACGTTGCTCCACAGCGCCGCTAGTGGTCTTAAACTTCACAGGGTGCCTTTAAAGGACAGTGCACACAGAAAACACTTCTGCCGTACATCACTTTTTCTCTGGCATCTCCACAGACAGTTGTCACACAAATCTGCGGCTGTTTATATGTTTAAACTTGTTTGATCAAGGCCTTTGTTTCGCTTTGGGCTTTCTGGTTTAGTGTTTCACTTCTGCATAGACCCCAAAGAAAAAACATGAATCAATAAATGAAAGCAAAGGCTGTCCAGTAACTTTCCTGGTGAGGACAGTTTGGTAGACCACGGTCCTTATTGTCCGCTGGTTCTCACGACACTGACGGTCAAACGTGGGTTTGAGAGACTCTGTGGGTTGAACAGAGACACTTACATTTTGCTTTGTTTTCAGTTCTGGATTGGGTTACTACCACCAGCATCCAAGAGTACTGGAGTAATATCCAAGGCCAATAAAACAACTTCACTCTCTGAAGGCAGAACTAAGCATGTATACGTTTATAATGTATATTTAAGGTTCTCAGAAGAATGAAAGTAAAGCTGCGAAAATTTTAAAAACAATGACAAAGTATTGTTTTAATTTCAAAATTAGGAACGAACTCTGATAGCGTCCTCTGTTAGTTAAACTCATTTGCTTGGTGTCTTAAAACCTGTAACTTACATCGTATTAACATAAACGTGGGTCTCATCAGCATATCAGCGAATACTAACTGTTTTTTCTAACTTTTGTTGTACAAGCTCCAAGATGGCCTCCTGCTGAATGTATGTTGTGTGAAGAAATCCTCAGCGCTGATGTTTGTGTGCATGCCAGTGTGGTTGTGTGTGCGAGCTGGTGTTGCTGTGGTGTCACCGGGCTGTCGCGGGCCCTTTGTGCCGCCCTGAGTTATGTGAAGCTGCATCTCCGTCCCCGTCTTTGTCTGGCCCCTGCTCTCCGTGCTCTCCCGCGGACCGGCGCCCCTCGTCCTATTTGTCGTGTTCTCTTAATTGTGGACCACAATGCCGTGACCCCGCGACCTTTTTCAACAACGGGGAAATTAATAGCGCTCCTCCCATCACACTCTCGGCCAGTCATCCAGCCAATGAGGGAGCAGCATGGGGGCTTTTTCACTTGCATCTCCACCAAAAGCTTCAGCTAAAGAAAACACACACTCGCACACATAAACGCACACACACACACACTACTCATCGCATGATATCAATGACAGCCAGTGACAACAACACACACTTTGTGGAGAGACACACTGCAAACACACACATCTCTTTCACAGCAGGAGTTGGAGCAGACACCAACTTTTTTCACCCCGGCAACAGCAGCGGTGTTGGTTGCCAGTGGCAGCGGTAGGCATGGCGATGGCAGCCCATAAAGGGGATCTTCGATTTGAGGGATGTCCAGGGACCAGACAGAGTAAAGAGGGAGAGAGAGAGGGGGGGGGCAGAGGGAGAACTCATTTAAGGACACCCAGCAGCCTCGTGGTCACGTGAGGACGTGGTCGGTGACGATGGGGCGCGAGGTCAAAGTTTGGCGCGCAGATAAAACCAAAACAAACCCCCATTAACATGACAGACGCGGCGACATGAGCAGCGTCAATGAAACAGCTTGTGTCACTTAATAAACCCGTCTAATCCCTCTAAATCATGAAGTGGGGCCGCTGGAGAGAACAGCGTCTTCTCGTGCACTATTCAGAATTTTATTAACCTTTTTCAGTAATTAAAGTCATAAAGCAAAGAGGGAGAAACCACAAATACCCGAGCCCAACAAGCGGACGAGTTTTTGCTGTTTGTTTATCCTTAAAAGGACGAAAGTAAGGCTGCGTCCAACACCTACGCCTCGTTCCCACACAGTTTTGCATCAGATTGTCGTAACATTAAACGCAGAGAAATTAATTAGTTTACGAATGGATAAATAACACCACCATGAATATGGGAGGGAAGCTAACGTGACTTTTTTAGATCTGCATCATATTTCACTCACTCATAAAAAAAAGGCCGATCTCACAATGTTAACGAAAGTAAAATCAAATTCCTGGATCCGTCCCTTTATCCAGATCAGCACCAGAAGTTAATGAGGTCTGTTCTGGGCGGTTTAGTGGAAATCTGTTCAGTAGTTTTTGTGTAGTCTCCTGACAAACCAACCAACGAACAGACAAACTCAGTTGGAGGTCAGAGATTTTATTTGTGTAGAAAAATCTTTTGGAGTTTTTTTTGTGTTTCGTGGCTTCAAGGTGGACGAGTCTGGTGACTTGGTACCTCTTACAACTTCCCAAACTTCAACTATTCTGACAGTTTCTTACTTTAAAATGATCAAAAAGTTTAATTTCTGGAATTATTTGGAAGAGATATATAACATTTTCAGTTGGAAAATCAAAGATAAAGACCACTCACCACCTTACTTGAACTGAAGTATGTCCCAAAAATTGCATTCTATCACAATAAGACAAGTGAAAATGGAGTTCTGTCTTTGTTGGGCCACTTAATTGAATCTTGATGTGATTTCTGATCAGATTGCAGGTTTCTGTTGTGTCTTTTGCTGCCTGGAAAGAAGCCAACTTGGTGACAGCAGATCTCCCTCTCTGACTAACAGGTGATCTACCGTACGCTCCCGAAATGGGAATCCCTGGATCCGTTCGGGGCGGAGGGCCAGCAGCAGCTGAGGGTGACCAACGTCCGAATCCGGCTGCTGAAGCGGCAGGCGTGTCCGTGCCAGGCCAAAGACCTCGCCTCGGCACACGAGGACCTTCCCACCCGACACTTCGCCATCTACGACCTGATCGTGAAGGGAAGCTGCTTCTGTAACGGACACGCCGAGCAGTGTGTTCCTGCACCGGGGTACCAGCCCATCAGAGACCGGACCAACCATGTGGTGAGAGACGAGTTCCAACTTTCACATTTTCTTAAACTCTTTCTGACATGAAAGTTCACCCTAATCCTTTGGCGTGGCACTCATGCACCACTCTTCCTCTCTCCGCCTTGTTTTGACATCCTGGCATGCCTTTACATTCCCCATGCACACTTGTTCTAAGGAAATCAAGATTATAAGGCTTGATACTTGCAGGCTAAATGACTTGTTCACTTTGTGTTGGCAGTCATCTTAATAACAGACTGAAGGAGGGGTGGCGGGGGATCACCTTTCCCTCTCCTGCTTCCTCTGTTCTTCTGTCTGCTCAGATAAACAGCTGCCTTTCCGCTGATAACAAACCCCAGAGATGTGGATATTGATTCATCAGAGCGTTAATGGTGGTGCTGATGTGTGTGTGTGCGTGTCTGCGTGTGTGTGTGTGTGTTGATGAAGGTGTGATTCTGTGTTTTTCCTGGAGATCAACCGTAAGCGTTTCAGAGCCGGGCTCCTATCACAGCCATCTCCACAAACAGAAACGCTGGCTGACTTTGAAGCCTGTTCTGCAATCAGTGAGGCTCGACAGGGAAAGTGTGAGTCAACACGGAGTTTCCTTTACAATTTATATAAGCAAAGACGTTTAGACAAATAAACAAGAGTGCTACATCCACATATACAGTAGTAAAGCTCGACTGATGAGGCTGATAGTGAAAAATCAGATGCAAGTGTTCAGCCGGTACTTCTGTTTCTACGTAAACGTCTGACAAAACAAGCGTTTTTGACACGGATCTCTTGTTTTTAAAGATTTTCTACCATGATATGCACCATAAAAAAACAATTTAAAATGTAACAGCGTGGCTTTTTTTAATACCGCAAACATATCTTTCGCAGTCCGGTTGGACAATATTGGCCTTATTTAACATATTAAGTCAGGATGCAGGTTCGTTTATTTGATCCTTTGAAGAATCGAACATTTTGTGACAGAAAATTGAACATTTTGTGACACAAAATGTTCAACGGCTTTGTTAAACGGTTTTGGTTCTAATATCTAAATCTCATTTGAATTACACACATGTGAATATACAGTATTTAGAAGGCTAGTTGGCTCATCATAGTGGTAGTATTTTTTCGTCTTCCAGAGGAACATTTTGGGGAAGAAACTTTTTTAAGCCATGCTAGTTTGCAAATGTTTGCATGCTAAACTAAGATGCTGATGGTCTTTGTTGCCTTCTTTGGTTGCATTCTCCACGCTTTCATCAAACTCTTATTTTTCAGTGTAGCTGTAGTCTGCTCATGTCTATTTTTCCTGCAGTCCTCATACCTCTTCAAACCCGCTTTCCCAGTCTGCTGCTGCTCTTCTTCTCTCTTCTCAAAAGCTGATCCTCTGGTCCCTCATGTTGTCCAGCAGAGTACTAGGGCGACGGAAGTCTCTGTCAGATTTTTTCTCTGTTTTTGACTGAAAGAAGGCGTCTATCAGTGGAACTCTGACACTTTTCCTCACCTTTTCCTCTCGAAAAATGGATGTCTTGAGCTCAGGGTACCAGGACAATGTCTATTTTACATCCTGTTAGTCATAAAGTGTATGAAACAATAACAGGACATGTTGCCTACATAACTTAACACTCCGTGAAAATTGCTTTCTGACAAGCAGCTGAGAAAATCTCATATTTTACACCGATATGAAACATAGAGAATGTTCGGTATGATGCGTGATTGATGAACGCGACGGTTCACGTGTTTTCTTTGCTGATACCAGCTTTTTCTGTAATGAAGCTGCTGATAGCCGAGTTATTGGACGCAGTCTTTAAATCTTAAAATCTGATTATGTTCATGCCAAGAAATTCCAAGTAGCTCTGACGAGTGTTTTCATCAGGATTTCCTTATTATGAGGGTTGAAAATCCTCTTTAGATCGCAGAGCTGTAAAACCCTCCTCCGCACGCCAGGGTAATAATAATAATAGATCATTTTAATGCTCGCGTGTGTGGCTGGTGTCCATTTTTCACAGCAGATATGAGTCCTAAGACCTAAAGTTTGAACAGTAAATCTTTCTGTCCTCACAACATTACCTCAGGTCATAGGCGCGTCGTTCTGCTGTGTGCCATGCGGGAGCGTTCGGTAAACACACGGAGGTTATGTAAGTGCCTTTGCCTCCTATCAGCAGTTTGTTTTCGGTGTCTGTTTCGACCCAGAGCCTCTGTTTCTGGCAAAACCCAAACAAGCAGGGCTGCTCAAGATGGAAGATGAGGGCAGAGATTACAGATTACTCAGTGAAGGGAAGGGCGTGCAGTGGTGGAAGGTAACTGTAGTAATACCACGCTGTAGGAATACTCCACTAGAAGTAGAAGTATGCATTTAAAGCAGTACTTAAAGGATACGTTCACCCAAAAGAATTGTATTCAGTCATGATCTGCTCACTCCCATAAAGATGGAAAGAAAATCCACACAGCTTGTCTGGTGTAATCCAAATCACCGGAAGCCACAAAATGATTGATGGAATGATTTGAGGAAAAATCGAATCAAAGTCATCGAACTTGGAGATTTTAAATGGAAAGAAAGGGTATGAAACATAGTAATCTGAAAAGAAACAAGTTACTGAAGCTGTCAGACAAAAGTAGTGGAGAAAAAAGGACAATATTTACCTCAGAAATGTAAAAAATTGTAGTACAGTACTTGAAAATGTACTTATCTACATCCTGCCTCTGTGTGTGTGTGTGTGCATGTGTGCGTGTGTGTAGGTGTGTGTGTGTGTGTGTGTGCATGTTGGGATTATGTCATAAATGTGTGTGACCACCCTCTGCACCAAAAAAACAAAAAGTGTAGCATTTTTGTCTTCTCAGTACAGTGGGGCTTGTTTGTTTGGTCTGCTGTGTGTGAGGGGTGTGTGCTTAACCATGCAATGTTTTGTCTGCTTCAAGTGTGTGTGTGTGGGTGTGTGGGTGTGTGTGTGTGTGTGTGTGCGTGCAGTAATCGGTGGTGAAAGTGGTTCTGATACGTCAAGTCATTACTGACCCCAGACACCGAGTGTAGACGACAAGGACCAGTTTGTTTGTTTGTTTGTTGTTGTTGTTTGCCCCCACATAAGGGTTCTGTGGTTCAGGGTGATTACACTGTCTGTTAGTTAGCTACAAAGCCAACACACACACATTCACACACACACATTCTCACACACACACACACACACACACACACACACACACACATAACGACATCCAGTGACAGCTACTGGAGCGTTAGCAGCAATTAGTCCAGTCTGGGTTTGCGCCTCGTTTCCATAATTCTGTAGCTCTCTTACTCTCTTTCTTTTCATTTCTTTCACTTACATTTAAGTAATTAAAGGGTCAATCCACCTATTTTACACAGAAATGTCTGTTAAGAGGAGTATAAGTGCTACTTTGTGTCTTAAAACTGTTATGTAATGTCTTCAGAAGGTCTGGAGAACGTCCTCGAGTCTGAGAAGCAATAATTCTTAAAAAAATCTGTCTCTTGTGCAATAATGAAACACTTAAGTGATCAGATCTTTACATTATTTCAGTCACAAGATATGGAACATATAATGTAACATGCTGTCTCTTTTATTATTTGTATTTCCTGTTACTGGTTGGTCAATGTGGAAGAGGTTTTCTGTAAAAGAAAATCAAATTTAGTAAAATGGCATCGTACCCAGTGTTGTAAAATTGTGTAGCGTCTCTGGTTTTGGACCATATTTGTACAAGAAGGTAGAGCTGCAGAGGATTTCCTCATTGGATCTGACTTAGAACCCATCACAAGGTAGCCACACCCTAAAGCAGCCCTGCTGTGTCCTCTAATTTACTCTAAATGAACATCAGGCTGTGTTGGAGAAGACTTGAAACGGAGGTTGAGACCATAAACTGGTTATGAAACTGTTTACTGAGGTAATAAATCAAGTGAGAAGTAGGGTCATTTTCTCATAAGCTTATATACAATCTGACTTGTTTTTGGAACCAGCTCCTGACCGTTAGAAGGATTTAAGGTTTAAGACAGTTGTGTAAAAAATGAAACACAGGGGTGTGCAGAAAAAGGGCGGGAAAAAGACAGAAGCAGGAAGTGGAAAGTAAAACATGACCGACAAGGAGAGGTTTTCAACTTAAAACAGGAAATCCCAAAACTAAAACTGAGGACCAAGATAGTTTTCAGCTAAAACTCTTCTATTTTACTCACAGAGACCGTTGAGCCTGAATCAGTGTGCAGAAGGAAGCGTACATAAACTCATGGACGATAGCTTAGTTAGCTTAGTTAGCTTAGTTAGCCGGCTCAGTGGTGATGCATGCTTCGCTCTCTGCATCGATATAGTTTGTGGGTGAAGCTCCGACACAAAACTGCTCCAGACAATTTTTTGTGAATTGTCTCGAGTAACCAGCTCGTGGTTTCTGGAGAGAGTTGTTGCTGCTGAGCTTTCCAGATGCATTGTTTTGGCCTCTAGTTCTATTTTAGTGAATAAAAGGCAGACATCTCTACGGCCTCATCTCTCAAAAACTTGGCAACTCGATGGATACAAATATGCATTTTTCACTTTAAAGAGCCGTTGGCAGCTTCCAGAAGTGTTTCCATCAGCACTCACACGTTGCGTATCGGTCCTCCTCCGCTGTGTCCTCTGGATGGCTGAGCTTACATGGTTGCGTGTGTGCAACTCTCAGTGTGTACATGTGTTAATTGTCCCGTATCACGATATGGTAAACATGTGAAATGGGTTGAAATACCAGCTGCCTGGACCTGAGCCAGCTGCTGCTGTTGGCCATTTCTCTTCTTCTTCTTCTTCTTCTTCTTCTTCTTCTATATCTTCTTCTTCTGTATCTTTTTCTTGTTCTTGTTCTTCTTGTTCTTCTTGTTGTTGTTATTGTTCTTCTTCTTCTTCTCCTTCTCCTTCTATATCTTCTCCTTCTTCTCCTTCTATATCTTCTTCCTCGCTTTCCATTTCTTCTCTTCCTGTGCCCCTCTTTGTCTCCATTCTCTCACACATTAATAACTTCTTCTTCATTTTCCGATATGTGTCATTAGGTCTCCTGCCTCCTGTTCGCCTGGACCTCTCATTTAAGCAATTGCTCCCCTTATTAGTGTGATTGAGCTGCTGTAAAATCAGTCATGTGTGTTCACCTCCACATTGTCGGGCTGATCCGGGGTCAGTTCAGGCGGGGGGGGAACATGTTGCTTCAGGCTCCATTCTATAGCATGTGGCTGTGTTTAACTGTAAACTCAGTACAGTGTGTGCGTGTGTGAGTCGGAGCCAATCAGGAGGTAGTGACACATCACACACCGTGGGAAACAGACGCAAGAATTAGTGAGTGTGTATTTTCCAATTTCTGTGGGAGTGTGTGTCTACCTCTGAAATCATTGTATAATCGTGTGTGTGTGTGTGTGTGTGTGTGTGTGTGTGTGTGTCCTACATTACAGTTACACGGTGTAACGCAAACAAATAAAGAGCTTCCTCAGATGCCTTGCCCCCCTCCCCTCCCCTCCTTCAATCATTATCCAGCATGCATGGCATTCCAGCTCACAGGAATGACAAGGAGATTGTTATTGTGCTCTCAGCGCTGCATACTTGCACTCTTCTCACACACACACACCCGTAAACACACACACAATCACACTCACACACACACTCGCGCACACACACAGGCTTTTCAGACCGGAGGCCCGTTCTTGTTTCCAGTGATGAAGCCAAACAATCAATCTCCATTCACTAATTTCAGGCAAGGGAGTACGAGAGAGCGAGAGAGAGTGATGGGATGAGAGGAAGTTAGGATATCAGAGGAAGTGGAGAAGAAGAAGAGGAGGAAAGAAAGAAACCAGAGAAGAAGAACTGGAGATAAATCTAAAGGAACAGGCTCGTCCTCACATAGAAACTTCCCTCTCCGTCACACTGACCTCTTTGTTCCTCCCATCCTTCCTTTTACCTCTGTCTATCACTTTTTTTCTTGTTGTTAATGAGCTCCTTCTCTCTTCCTCTGTCTCTCAGGTTCATGGGAAGTGTGTGTGCAGACACAACACTGCAGGTGATCACTGCGAGCGCTGCGCTCCGCTGTACAACGACCGGCCCTGGCAGCCCGCTGACGGACTGACGGGGGCTCCACACGAATGTCGGAGTGAGTCGAACAAACGCAGTCGCACATTTTTTCCACCACAGGAACCTGAAGGGGAAAGTTCGGGTCTTTGGTAGTTGTATGAGGTTTCTCTCTGTCCAGGGATGCTTTGGTTTTATTCTGACAGACACACTAGATGCCAAAATAATCATTCATTATAATGACACCAAAAAAAAGGGCACACCCTTCAGTTCAAGTGTATACGATTCCCCTTCTTTACCTTGATGTCAAACCGCCATTTCTCCAAAACCACCAGACTTCTTTGACAAAATCACTAATTTTACCTCACACAGTGCAGGAGTTGCTGGTTTGCCGCTCGGTTAGTTTGTTTGTGTTGTTTGTTTGACTTCGGTGAATCTGAGCTAATGCTGTAAAATGCCAAAGTCAGATAATAAAGCAAAAGAACGAAACAAGCAGTCAGAGGCAGAATAGCAAGTTCAGAATTCTGTGAGGTAAAATGACTGTTTCTGTCAATGGAGTCTGGTGCTTGAAGGACCAATAATTGGTTCAGTTTCCAGTCAGAAAACACGACCCGCTTAAAAAAGATAAAGAAGAACTATCCCTTTAAATGAAATGTGCAGACCTGCTTTCATAACGCTTTGTCTCGAAAGTTCCCTGAGACACATGTTGGCTTTCCTCAGGATCAAGTTCCAGATGGTTTCAGGTGGTGCCAGCAGTGCTGTTGATGATGATAAGTCAATCAGATGCCGTGTCACATAGCAACAAGAGCAACGAGAACAAACAGCCAAACAGTAACAACTGTTTATGACTGCAAGTGCAAACACAGCCGCTATAAAACACATGTTGGGCAAATCATGAGCTCTGAGCCCTGATGAGGATTTAGAGGAGAATTTGGGTGTAACAAACAGAAAACACCTGCAGATGGAAAGACTAAGAACCGAAAACAAGATCATAACAAGATTCGGACCCTCAACAAGCTTCTACTTCCTGTGTCAAGTTTGTAAAAAGCAGCTATGATGTTAAAAAAATCTACCAGTCACTTGTTTATCACGTAGTTCCCGAAACATATACAAGAGGCTGAAATGTGTGATAAACATTTCATAGTTCTATCCACAAAAAAAGGTGGTCTCTTCATGGAGGGCAGCAGTTATAAAAATGTGTCAGAAGGGCTGAAAATGTCCAGGAAAACACGAAGCTATGAAGAATCATGTGATGTGAAAATACAGCCTGCTGAGAAAATGTGGAAATGTAAACTTTTCGGAGCTTCCGTACAGGCAGACTCTACTCAGATGTTTGGTGGAATATTCCTTTAAAGAGTTCAGTTGCCGGTCTGAGCTGTATAGTTCCTCCACTCTGCTTGTCTTCGTTGCTGATGTGTTCATTTCCTCCCTCTCGCTCCAGAGTGTAAGTGCAACGGACACGCTCAGAGCTGCCATTTTGACTGGACGGCGTGGCGCGAGTCGGGCCAGCGCAGCGGAGGCGTGTGTGACTGTCTCCACAACACCGAAGGACGCCAGTGTCAGAAGTGTAAAGCCGGCTTCTACAGAGACCCTCAGCGACCTCAGACCGCCCCCGACTCCTGCAAACGTAAGATTCACAAACACCAAATATGTCTGAGTAAGCTGTGGAGATGGTTTGTTACTGGCATCATCTGGTTATAAGGAGTCAATTTAAAGGTGCCAGACAACTAAAAGATAATTTAAAAAGTTTGTTTTTTGGAAATTTGTGATGGTTTTTTATTCAAAGTAGCTTTAAAAACTCTTAAATCCAGGTTGAATAATGTAGATACAGACTTCCGGCTCTTTTACTCATGAAGTCCGTCTATTTCTCACATTTTAAGAGGGAACACAACAAACAACCCAGTTTCCAACATGTCCTCCTTAAACTTCAAAAGTGATTTTGTTTTATATGCTGATTGTGAGCAAGTAAGGTTTTATTTCATAGTAAAACACCTCATAATACACCAGCGTTTAATGTCAAGAAATAGAGTAAATAGAGAGTCAAGCACGATTAGTCATACCTGTACAAGATTATATTAAATCTTGTAACTAATATCTGATATTTTCACTGTAACTGCCTCAGAAAAACAGACGTCACTCTTGTAAAATTCTTTTTTATGTATACTTTTTGGCAAACTGACACCAGTAAAACCCACAACCGCGACATGTCGAACACATTGTAAAATTACATGACTTGTCGTTAATCATACCAGTGTTGACAAAATGTTGCTGGTGTGAATCACAACATTAACCTCACACACACGCCACACTGGCACGGCGCGCTCGTTCGCTCAAGGAATGCTGAGGACTGAGATCGCAAGCCGGGACGTGCTGGATAGCGATGATTTCTGATGGGCACCTGGCTCTCTGTGTGTGTGTGTGTGTGTGTGTGTGTGTGTGAGAGAGAGACAGCAGACGGCCGACGCTACATCCACCATTTACACCATAGTTAATCATCAGATGGGGACATTCCTTCGTCTTGACTCAAAGCTCGACACACAACCCCTGCATGTCCACCCCGGCTTGTTTTGCCATATTTCACGTGTGACTCAGAGCTCGTGTAGCTTCGGGGTAATCATTGGTCGTTGTTGTAAATGTGTGAGGGTCCTCTATATGTGTGTGTGTGTGTGTGTGTCTGGGTTAAGAAGCAGCGTTCTGCCCTCCGGCGATGAGACGCGTCTTAAGTAAACACACGATAGTCATCCATAACCGCAGAGCAGTGGCTACATTCTCCCTCAGATTATCTGTCAGATTTGACCCAGTGAGCGCCGTCCTGCAGGTATGTCGGACTCACACATGATTCCTACAGTATGAGTGTGTTTGTGTTCACGTAGGCAGTGAATTCAAAACAACTGTCAAATTGTACCAGACCATTCAAAAACACGTAAAGGGGAGAACGTGTTGGCTATCAGCCCAATTGTACAGCTCAGTTTGGGTGTGTCCTGCAAATTTAATCTTATTAGGATATTGAGAGATTTATTACAAAAGAAATAGTATTTTAAAATAAAGAAATAAACAAAAACGTACACAAATTGATAATACAAACATTATGATGAATAGTGTTACAATAAATAAACAAGCTACAGCCATACGAGCAGTTTCTTTGAGGCAGTTCTGTTAGCGAAATGCTAACATTAGCAGGCTAATGTACTCACAATGACAACATGCTAACATGCTGATGTTTAGCAGGTGTTATATTTACCATCTTCATCATCTTAGTTTAGTGTCTTAGCTAACATTTGCTAATTAGCACTAAGCAAAGTCCAGCTGTGGCTGATTAGATTTGTTTGGTCATAAATCAACATGTTGGACAAAAACGAAACAGAAAGGAAGTGAATGTTTGAGCCGATTTTCATGACAATCCATCCAATATTTTTTTGAGAGGCTGCCTTCTCGCTGTGCTGCCACCCAGCCTGTCCGCTCTACCTAAAGAGCCCAGAGACACTGCAGCTGCAAGACACAAAGTGTTGGTGTGTTTACTGGGGCAACTACAGCTGCTCCACCGCTGGCTGTTCGTTTTAAAAATTTCCACTTCAAGAAAACCACAAGCACAACCGCTGAACATACAGCTAAGAAATAATAGCTTGGTCTCAAGCTAACCTAACTGTACGCTTAATCACTGTGCACCACCTTTGTGTATCATCTCTTATCTGTAGTAATATCACACAGGTGTTCTCATGAGCCACAATGAATTGATTGTTTTAAAAGTTATTGAGCAAGATGCTCAACTCAGAAACCCCCTCAGAGAAAAACAGAGATGCGGCGTGAAGCGAACGCACTTTAACATTAGCCAACTTGTTTATACATGGCACCGTCGGCCGTCCTACACATGTGGGCCCAGTTTTTAACATTATGACAGAAATTCCTCTACAGTATTTGTAACAGTGGTCCTTTCTCCGTCTCTCTGTCAGCTAAGGAGTCCTTGGCCTGAAAAATGTTGAAGACCTCTGCTTGTTTTACCCCATAAATCTATAACCTTGTCACACTCATTGAGCATGTACCAGCCTCTTATGACAGCAAGAGGCCTAAATCACTTTCTCGGAGTCGAGCCATTCTGCTCCATCAGCATCGATCTTATCAGGATCTCATAGATGATGAATTAGACTTCTTTTGGAGCAAAGGTTTGCCAACATGCCTTCACGTTTATATGCGCTGGCATCACTGATAAGAGCAGAGAAATTCAACGCAGCAGATTTTTTAAAAACAGACGTTATGCGGCTCTGATTTCAGCGATTGCCCGAGGTGAAAATCTCACCTGTTGGGTAACTGTGGAGGCTGAAGGGCTAATGAATCCTCCCTGACGGCTGATTGATAGAAACAAGGAGCGATGGAAAGCTCGGAGAACCCCTGAGACGAAGGTGCGGGTTGTGAAATCCCGCTGTAGCCCTCGCTGACAATGGAGGAATTTCCCTCCGTCGTGAGGAACATTTTTTTCATACCAAGCTCCGAGGGGCCCGGGAAAGAAAACACTCTTGTCAAGCTCGTACACACTAAACTCTTTAGCGTAGGGGGGAGTTACAGTGTGTGTGTGTGTGTGTGTGTGTGTGTGTGTGTGTGCGTGTGCGTGTGTGTGTGTGTGTGTGTGTAGTTTGTTGTCTGCACAGGTTGCTCAGGCAGGTGTCTTGTCATGTCTCAGCTCATGAAGTTTTCATTGTCTGTGCTGCTGCAGCTGTCAGCTATCTTAGATACACACACACATTTACACACAGGAGTCCTTGTGTGTTGACCCCTTCAAGTGCTCATAAATTCTCACGCAGATATTTAAACACACACACACACACACACACACACACCAAACACATCGTCACACGTGTTCCGGCTCTACGTGGAACAGAGGTGGTGCTGTAATCTCGTTAATTATTAACGTGCGGAGGCTGCTCGCGAAACAATAGTGTTGATGGTTGCACACACACACACACACACACACACACACACTTTTATACACAATGCTTCTCAACATCTATATCAAGGTCTCGTGTCATAATAGCCGCTATATATGTCAAGTGTGTGTGTTTCTTTTGTCTTCTCGCGTTCATGTTTGCATCTTTAAAGCCTATAAATGTGATATCTTTATTATTTTATTGATATTGCGCAGTTCAGTCTGGTGATAAGATTTATCTTATCTTTGTTGTACCTGGTCAGGGATTCACCCAATAAACCGTCTCGTTTTGAGTTCAGGACGGTTGATGCGTCGTTCTCACAGGCTGAAGACAAGAATGTGCATCATTCGCAGTTTGAGAAGTCGAATGCTGGAAACGTCGTGAGATGTAATTCCTGCTCCCTTTTTGTTGAGGAAATTCAGACAAAGAAACTTCTTTCATACATTTTTTAGAGTTTAGAGGAAGCTAAAAGCTCCAACTAACCACATACACCCACTGATTACCAAAAAACAAAGGAATTATAGAAACATGGATAACACTTAATATAAGACACACTCACCTAACAAATAATCATTTTAGACATCTGATGTTATTCCAATAAATCCTAACAGACAAATCTTCAGAAATTCAGGTCGATTTCTTGACTGACTACAAGCAAAAACACTTGTAGTCACTGTTTTTTTTTAAAATACTATTTTAACTGGCATTTTTTGCAGTGTGGCAATGAATTGAATCAGTTGATTAATCTGTTATTAAAGTTTGATTTTCATGGTATAACACAGTGAAAAGAAGCACATCTTCATGTTTGAGTAGCGACAGACTATTAATGTTTTTCTTGTGCCGTGAATTACATCAGTTGCTGTTTGACGTAAAGATCGTAAATTATCATCTAGTTTTGTGTTAAACTGCTCGGTGAAGACTCGTCACCGACACCAACATGCTGCTGATATGCAGGAGCAGGTTCTGGTCACTGGTTCTGGTGAGCGCTCAACGTCACTGACAAAGAAAAAAGTTCCAATCTCGTCGAACGAAAAGGGCCGTGACGTCGGCTTTCTAGTGCAAAAACACCTGCAGAACAGATGCTGAAACGCGGTGGGCGGCGCTGGCTCAGGCTTGTGAGAGCTGACCAATCAGAGCAGACGCTGCTTTACAGGAGACTGGATCGTTCAGACAGAGGGCGAATAGAGGTGCTGCAAGCATGAGAAAATAACATGTTTTCTATTAAACACTCAAAATAAAAGCGTGGCCCTGTGAGAGTTTGTATGGGATCAAAAAACAATCAAACCATTTAAGAGAAAGTCACCTCGGACCATCCGCTCTAAAGGTCTTTTAAACCAACCTGTAAAGTCTAATTTATTACCAGACTTAAGTATGTCATCTTTCATCAGTTGTTCCATTTGTCTGTCTGGTATTGTTGCAGGAGCTTGTAATACAAAGGCTTCTCTCTTTTTCTTATCACACACACACACACACACTCACACACACACACACACACACCCTCCCTCACGTCCCCTCTAATTGTGTGCTGATAGTGTGTTCTTTAAACAACCTCCAAAAACAATATACTCGCACTCACACCCACATGTTTCCACTGGCGGTCTGAGAAAACGACTGTCTGCCGTCTCTCTGCTGTTATCACTGCTGAGACCCGGGAGCCTGACGGGAGGAGGTGTCAGGCCTCCCCCATAAATCTGTCCCTATCTCGGGGGCAGACGGGGAGGGAGCTCGTGGTGAAGGGAGACAGAAGACGATGAGAGGGGAACAAAGCGGGGGGGCGTTGTCTGGGGCCATTTCTCTGCTGTTTAATGATGCTTGAACCTCGACTGGCAGTAAATGACTCTTAACTACTGACTGTACATACAGAGGCCGCTCTCCCTGCACTCTCACCTCCAGAGAAAGTCAGATCATAGCTGTAGTTCAGGAGATTGTGCTCAGAGTCTCAGTGCCTCCGTCTGCTCCATAGCGGAGAGTTATCAGCAGCTAACATTACATCTAAACTCTCTACGTCTTCTCCCTCCCAGCGTGCAGCTGCCACCCTCTGGGCTCGATGCCCTTCCACCTGGCCGACGGCTCTCTTTGCGACCCCTCCAACGGCAACTGCATCTGTAAACCTGGAGTGGGTGGAGCCCACTGCGACAGGTGCATGGTGGGATACTGGGGCTTCCATGAATACGGCTGCCGTCCGTGTGACTGTGCGGGAGACTGTGATCCTTTTACAGGAGACTGCATGTTTGGGTGAGTAAAAACACTTCTCCTGTCCGGGTACCAATACCAATACCTGATCAATTTGACATTTGATTAGTTTAGATACTAGTTTTTCATTTCCGTGTGTGTGTATGTTTGTGTGTGTAGCTCTGATCTGGACCTGTACAACTTGGAGGGAAACTCCAGCGAGCCGGTGAGGATCTTCAGAGCAGACGAGCTCTTCTCGGCCCTCCACTACTCAGGTGAGACTGACAGAGTGTGTGTGTGTGTGTGCGTGTGTGTGTGTGTGTCTGTGTGTGTGTGTGTGTGTGTGTTATTCATCCTCTTCCACAGTCCAGTGACCAAGCAGTAATGGTTAAGTAATGAAACTGTTGATAGGGCTTTAGAAGGACAAGGAACAAAGATGGTTTGTGTGTGTGTGTGTGTGTGTGTGTGTGTGTGTGTGTGTGTGTGTGTGTGTGTGTGTGTGTGTGTGTGTGTGTGTGTGTGTTTGTGTGCGCGTGTGGACAGTTTCCAAGTGTCCTTTCTCTTAGACCCCCCACCACCGCTGCCGCCTCCACCGCCATGTAACTGCAGCTTTCATAGGCACATTCCTCACTGGACACACACACACTGTGCTTGCATTCTTAGGACGCCGTGCACGGACCACACACACACACAAACACACACACACACACGCACACACATGCACACACATGCACACACATCATCAGTTATGCTACAAATATTAATCTGTGCCCGTGTGTGTGTGTCTCCTGCAGAGAAGTGTGAGTGCAAAGAACAAGCCCTGACCAACAGCAAACTCTTCTGCACCATGAATTATGCGTACGGTAAGTAAACATACGTGGATGTGTTTATTTGTCCTTGTCCTGTATGACAATCAATGGGTCAATTTGGCTTCTAACATGTGAAATTTCATCGCCGAATTGACAAAAAGTCTCAAGTAATTTAAAAATGTGATATTTGAAGTGTCTAGCGGAGCTTTTAAAGTTTCTTCTGACTCAGAAACTCTTAAATTAAGCAATTTTTTAAGGGAGTCTGGGGATTTTCTCCACCTGGGACAAAGAATCTGCCTACATTGGTTACTGCTAACTGTATTTGTAAAGTTTAACATCAACAGAAGTCTGCTAACACTTCAGTTCACAGGTCCAGACACGAACATGTACACTGAAAGTCTTATTACATCTTTTCTCTCTGCCTGTCACGCAGTGCTGAAAGTGAAAGTGCTGTCGGCCCACGATAAGGGCTCCCACGCCGAGGTGGAGGTCAAAGTTCAGAAGGTGCTCAGTCAGAACACCAAGGTGAAGATACAGCGGGGTCGGGTCACGCTTTACCCCGAGTCCTGGACCGCACGGGGCTGCACCTGCCCCATCCTCAACCCAGGTCAGACTCACACTCTCCCATAGTTCTCTCTTCTTCAGTCAGGGACGGAGAATTTTACAGACTGATAAATTATAAATACCCTTAAAACTTCCACTGAAGTGAAGAAAACATTGATATCATGTTGTCAATTGAAGCATTAAGTGTCCCTCACCTTTACCGTCCTTCCTCAGGGGTGGAGTACATCGTGGCGGGCCACTCGGACCGTAAGCAGGGCCGCCTCCTGGTCAACATGAAGAGCTTCGTCAAGCCCTGGAAAGCCAGTTTGGGGCGCAAAGTCCTCTCGCTACTCAAGAAAGACTGCAACTGGTAGACGGAGCGTCAAAGCGCTGGAGGACGGACGGACACATGGACAGACGAGACTGTAGATTTTGTGTCTTCTTGTCCTTCAGATGTGGAATATTGAATCGCAGCCGCCTCGGAGCAGATTTTTGGGGCGGAACTGAGAAGACTGAATTAAAAAAAACCCTGAATTTGTGGCGGACTCCACCAGATAAAAAGCACATGGGATATTATTTTATTCTCCTGTGTGGGATTTCTTCTGCAAGAAATGAGGAATTCAGCGCTGTGGCCAAGTGCGTTTCTATTCTGAGTGATGCCCCCTGGACCCACTGACGTACATTCTCACACACACACACACACACACACACACACACACACACACACACACACACACACTGAATCTCTTCCTCTGCAGCACTTTAGCCTAAGATGGACTGAGGGAATATGGACACACAAAGAGAGGAAGACTTAACACACACACACAACATGACCCCCTGACATGGGCTGCGTATGGAGCACGTCCATTCCCTCACACACACACACACACAGGCAGCAATGTGTGTGTGTGTGTGTGTTTGTGTGCTGCAGACATAATGTGCAGAGCACCCAGAGTGACGCTGAACAAGCCATACAAGCCACTACAGGTGGTTAAACCTTAGCCAGTCCAGGTGTGCCTGTGTTGAAATGACAGTGAATGGGATTTTACCCCGAACATGAATGTTTATGCCTGTTTTTGCAAATGTGTGTGTCAGAGTGTGTGTGTGTGTGTGTGTGTGTGTGTGTGCGAGAGAGTGGTTTGAATGCAGCGGTGTGTAAGGAGCACAGTCCAGACTCAGTCCAGCTCTTTTCTGTAGGTTTTTGCGTACGTACACTTTTCAAAACAAACAGCCGTTCCAGCGTTTATGATTCTGTATTTTGATTCATCCCATATTACACTTCAGAACGTATTCCTTCCTTCGTGCTCTTGTACAGTATTATTTGTATATATCTATATAAATATTATTGTTCATCTTTCTCCCTCTCTGTTCAATTGTTTTTGTATGTGGTAATATTAAAGGATCATTCCAGTTTATTACAACTTTGGTGTTGTTTTCACAGTGTTGGCTATTTCAGCATCTTTGGGCTCCAGTTGAACCACGAAACCAGTCTGTAATCTGAGATACGAAAGTCTCGAAGGATTGCGATGACTATACTGAAGTCAGGGAGTGAAAAATTAAGGCACACACACATTTTTTTGCTGTAAAATAAGGAACTTGTAATGATTGTCAGGATGCACAAAAATTGGACCCAAACACAAAACACAGACAGACAAGTGCTGAAGAAAAAAACATCCAAAATGTGCAAAAATACAAAAACAAAACAGTGTTATGTACAGATCAGAGGTCCTGATGATGTGAACAGGGATTTCTCAGGTAATCAGAATCTATTGGGTTCACCTGTGATGTTTCTCCTTCAGCTGGCTGCAGTCCGTCAGCTGGGAGGTTTTATAAGAGGGCTGCAGCTCACCTGCTCAGGTGGTTGTTTGTTTTCAGGGAGTCGACACCTTCAGTCGGCTCGCTGTGTTTTCTGTTTGGGGTGAAAATCTGGGTTGAGTGTTTGAGATTTCTTTCTTTTGGCCAGTTTTCTATACATCTTGTTGAATCAGTGGACGGCTTTTAGACACAGAGGGACGAGTTTGCTTTGACCCTTTTGTTATTTGTGCAGAGCCTTGTTATTTTCCAAACCTACGATCGCTGTTCTTCAGGTTTTTGTCTTCTGGGGAAATGTAACAACAGACAAAGTGATAAACACAGCAGGAAGCACACAGGCTGCAAACACAAGGGCTGATTGACTATCAGGACACAGGTGAACACAGAAAAAAGGGCGGGAAATCCCATTTAAGGGAGGAAATGAAAAGCTACAAACTCAAACTATAACAGTTATTATAAATGATTATACATCTGTTTTGTTTTGAAAATATGGAAATGTGATAAGAAGCCATAATCGTGCCAGTAGATTAGCTCACTAGCGGTACAGCTAGCTTGACCTCGCTGACTTTGCGTGATAATTTTAATGCTCAACCTTGTTTTCTCTCTCCAAAAATGTGTTTAAATCCTTTTAAATCTGTTCATGTTGTTTGTTTTCATACGTCAGTGATTAACCAAAGTTGTAAAAAAAAAAACAACGTTATCTTATAAAAGGTTGCAGCTCCTCGTCATTGAGACCTTGTTGCCGAGCGGATCTATTCCCAGACATGAACTCAGTCTCTCAACAACAGCTGATATAACCGTCCAGGCCTTGGAATACTTCCCATGAATTAGACAAAAATATCCTTATCACCCTGCTCTGTTTCTCACACCTCCCGTTCCTCTCTCCGTGTCCCTTCAGATTAAGTCATCCATCACTCTCGCTCCCAAAACACTCTCCCCTACATTCACACAGCGCCACAGAATGTAGACCATAACAGAGAGGCCGGGGCCAGCACACACACTCTGTTTGGGTTTTGGCGGCCGGCGTGTTCTCCACCGCCTCCTCGCCCGCTCTCCATGACGTGGTTGCCTGAGAGGTGTGGACACATTCCTGGCGCGTCGAGCCGCGCTCCGCGGCAGGCCGGGTCGGAGGTCGCTCACCTGTCTGCCGGCCTCGCCTCCTCAACCAGAGGTGAGCGGGAGTGGATGTTTTTTTCACAGCCGTGGCCGGATAGCCTCATGTACCCACGTTTCCTCGTTGGCGGCCCATTCACAGATCCGTGGCACAGAGGTCACGGCCCCTCCTCGTTTCTGCCAAGCTGTTTCCAGACAGCAGGGGAGGAGGTGAACGAGTGCATACGGGAAGAGGAATGTGACTGGAGGGGATGCCTCAGTGCCAGGGCTGAAAGTAACTAAGTATTCATGTACTGTACTCCAGCTACTCCACCAAACTTAAGAAGAAAATGGTGCTTTTTACTCCACTAAATTTTTTAGTTACTTGTGTCTCTATGGAAAAATCTTTTACATTTAAAAAGGATATTACATGACAGCTTATAAAATACAAAATACAACATCATTTTACTTGTGTTGTCTGCCTCCACCTCGGTCAAGTTGCTAAAACATTATGATGTCGCAGTGAAATCGACCTTTGACCCTTTAAAATAGAAAATGTCACAACATCCTCATTTTATCCACTTGGACATTTGTGTAAAATGTCATAATTATCAAAACAAGCGTTGAGTAATGGCTGAAAGTGTGTTTTGTGAGGTCACAGTGACCTTTGACCTTTGACCCCCTGATTTCTAATGATTTTTGCCAAGTTAAGGTGATAAGCAAGTACTAATTCTTTAGTTTGGTGCCACTAAATCAAAAACAACCAAATAAGATTGTTTGCCAGAGACTCCCAGAATGACATAAATCAACTTCTCCAAAATCTCGTGACCGTCAACGTATTGAACCTCCGTCATACGGCTGCAGTTTGATTATGTTTGGCGCTTAAACAACTTGGTTATGTTATATATCCGCCGCTCTTCACTTCCTCCTTTACAGCCGTAATAATAACTACGACCACTAGAGGTCGCCAACTTACAAGAAAATTTACAGGAAATAAACTGCTGTGGTCATTTTTCTGACGAGGATGGGCTGATTGTGTCGATGCAAAGAAGTAGAAACAATGAGATTAATGTGAGAAAGTCTCCTGATGAATCCGGACAGATGTGATGTTCTGGATTATATTTTGTAGTGTTATTTTTTTTTTACCTTTTCTGTGCATCTAAAACTGCTAGTGATGCATTTGTAGCGACGTGTCTCGGTGTGATCGGCCTCTCAAGTAGTTAGCAGTTCCTCCGAAGAGCGTCCACGCCTCGCTTGTCAGATTGTGTCGATTATGAGTTGGGAAAAAACTCACCAATAACTATTTGACGACCAAATGAGTCAATTTACTGTGTGCAATATTCCAGGATTAGCATCCAACAGTCTGGAAAAAGCTCCTGCCCTATCAATCGTCTTCTAACATCTCTGTTTTCTACGGAGAACCTTTTGGAGGAGGCCTGACTCCTGAAGGTCGGCAACCACTGGATTAAATGTATGCAAAGAATTAAAAACTCCAGTTCATGTTGTTTTGAGGAAGGAGGTGTTTATGTGATGGGAACTGGCCTTGAAGCAAAGACGCAACAGGGAGCCACAAACAAGTGAAGTGCAGCAGCTGAACCACAGACCTCTCCTCTCTCCTCTCTCCTCTCTCCTCTCTCCTCTCCTCTCTCCTCTCTCCTCTCCTCTCTCCTCTCTCCTCTCCTTTCTCCTCTCTCCTCTTTCCTCTCTCCTCTCTCCTCTCTCCTCTCCTTTCTCCTCTCTCCTCTCCCCTCTCCTCTCTCTCTCTTTCTCACTGTCTCTCCTGCTCACTCGCTCTCTCATTGTCCCCAGATTGACTGGCCATTCTCGGCCTGTGATGGAGACGTCCTGTTGGGGGGGTTTGCACGGTGTGGGAAACTAGTCGATGAATGAGCGTTTGGCATGCTCGCGCTAGATGCATGTTTGCCCCGATATAGTTTATGTGTGTGCGATTGTAGTGACGCTGAATGCATGCAAGTGTGTGCATACGTGTGTGTGCGTGCCTGTATGAACACAATGCCCCGCTTGTGTCGCTATAGAATGGAGTTATGGCCTTTGTCCCTTCAGCATTCTTGTGCTGCTATTGGCCTCGGAGTGCATGGCAGCTCCCGCAGGCTCTGGGACAATAACCCCCTTCCCTCTCCCTCACCCCGAGCCTCCCCTCCTCTCGCTGGGAGTCACAATGCCCCTCTTCGGTAGCACCCATCACCCCGAGACAAGACGCCCCCGGAAAAACTGGCCTGGCGGTGGGTGTCACACAGCTACCGGCACCCAGAGGTCCTGAGGAGGGCAGAGGGAGGAAAAAAATGTTTTAAAAAAAAGGCAGGGAATATGAAAAGAAGGGGATTTCTTCTCAGGAATATGGGGAGAGGAAGTGTGTGCTGGATAAGTGAGTCATGTGGTCAGTATTATCCCATCAGCTGTGATTCACTTACAGAGGAAATGAGGAGATTATGGTGGAAGGAGAAACCAGGTTGAAAATATTCAACTGCGTCCTCAGAAACCATCCACCGCTCCTTTTTAAGCTAAGTTTTTTTTTTTTTTTTTTTAACTTAATGGCCCACAAAAACACTCACACGCATGCAGACACGCATCAGGAATGTTTCTCTACCTGATTCGGAGCAAGCCAGAACAGGGAGGCCGGTGTTGACATAGCAGAGCGATTGAGACGCTACTGCTGATTATTATACGGCAAAACAAAAGCGCCTGATGTCAGGGAGTCGTTACGAGCGAAGCCCCACACATCAACGTGACAACAGACAGACGGCTTCGGGAGGGAAAAACAAGCGACTAGTCAGGACACTCTTTAAAAAACAGATTACACGCCAGAAGCTGTCAGGTAGCCAACGCTAACACTCAGCCTTCGCCAGCCGGAGCGAGCGAGTAGGCGAGCAGGCGGGCAGGCGGGCGGGCTGCAGATCTCAGGGCAGAAATTACAGGAGATGAGTTTGTTTACAGGCTGTAAAGCATTTCCCCCCGGCCTCACCGGCACCTGTGTTTTCACCCGCCACAAAACCAACACCGTATCCAGCTGCGTTAACACCACCATGAAACCACCGGAATGGCTTCCTTTCACTCAAATTATCAACCAGCCTCCACCTTTCATGGGGAACGCCGTGTGTGTTTGTGGATTTCTGCTCTTACGAGGTCCTTCTGTTCTTTCATGGAAGTTATTAATCAAAAATGAAAGTAAAAATCATTGTCCGCTTCACGTGATGTCGATGGAAAGTCCAGTCCACAAAACATTTCTGGACTTTGGACCATATTAAGTGTTGATCTGGTTGTTTTTTCTTATGTTTTGAAACAAGTCTCCATCTGCTTCAGTTGTGGAGGAGAGTGCTGCAACGCTGTTTTTGCCGTGAAGCTCCAGAAATGTTTTGTGGTCTTTTAAAAACATCCCCCAACTTTCCCCATCAGCGTGAGGGTGAAAAGTTAATGACTCAATTATCATTTTCGGGAGAAGTTATCCTTTAACTTCTGCTTGGCTAGCACAACATCAGAAGTTAATATTAAATGCACAGACGAGGATTTACGTAAGATTATATACAAGAGTTTCTTTCTTACGCTTTACACTCTCGAGCGAGCAGTCCCGTCTGCCCGAGCAGCAGAGCTGTTGATAGATTTATTTGCCTTGTTCAGTCGTGTGAGACAGTTTTCAAATGTATTCAAAACAAGACGTTGTTGTTGCTGCCCTGAACGTAACCTCGGGTGGCGGAGGATTGAGCGACTCAACATCAGCTGTTGACAACAGCAAATGTTAAAGGAATAGTTCAGGCATTTGGGGAAATGTGCTTTTTGCTGTTATTTCTACACTGTGAGTAATCAATTTATCAACAAAGCTACTGATATAAATTTATCAGGAAAGGCAGCTTGGTGCAGCTATCTGTCCAGAGTTGAGGAAGAGCAGGTGATGAACATCAGAAGACACTTTCTCCATAAAATATGATCCAATTACCCTGTTATGGTCAATAAAGTTAGAGTTACAGGATGAATCATTAACAATGTGTCGTTTTCCAGGAAGTTACAAACTCAATACAAAAACCTGTGTCATGTTGTCAGATTTCTACTTTAAAAGATGCAGTTTGTAAATATTGCTGCTTAGCTAGTTAGCACAGTTAGCAGTGCGGCTAGCGGTCTTATTATCTGACTCAAATCTGCCTGAAATGGAAGCTCCAAACACCAGAGGAGGGTTTACGTTAATATCTCGCTTAAAGGAGGTTTTTTCAGGCCAAAGGTGGTGGCGGAGCCGTTTCTTGGCTAGCTAGTTAGCATGCTAACTTCATAAACTTCTTTAACGCAACGTCAAACTTCACATTCTGTTAATGTTTTTAAGTTTGACAGAAAACAGGGGTAAAACCAGACCTCATAACTCTGAAACAAAAAGAGTCGGGGACTTGTAATTTTCCCGACTCGTGACGTATCTTCTGTCGTGTCGTCACACTGAATTTTTCCTCCGAAAGGACATTTCAAGTGGAAGTCACGCCCAGAAAACATGCCAGTAAATCCTGCCTACTCACTCACTCACACAAAACATCATTATCATCCCGTGTGAGTCATTTTTCTGGCAACCTGACAGATATAAATCAACTATTCACTGGCATTTTTGTCTCCCATTAAATCTCCACTAACGCCTGGGGGAAAAAAAATCCGCATCTCTTTAGCGTCTTGCTAACTTTATCTGTTTACAGTTTGAGGCCGGGGGGTAGCTAGTGTAAACTGGGTTTTATCGGTTGTGTTTGATGAAAACAACGGTCCGTGAGAAAAGGGGGACGGCGAGGCATACTGTAAATACGCTGCGAAACCAAAACAGCGAGCCGAAAGAAGCGCCGAGGAAAGGTCGAGGTGTGACACTGAGCGCTGAACCTCTAAGGTTAAGAAAAATAAAATGTTGACGGACGTTTTAAGCTTTAAAGATGGAAACGAGTGACACAACACGAGGACCTCAGAGGTATAGAAACAGAAAAATGTGTGTGTGTGTGTTTGTGTGTGTGTGTGTGTGTGTGTGTGTGGATGAAAAGGGGGGAAGAAGGGAGAGTTAGCATGTGTGGACACGACGGCGCTGAAGGCCCCGGGGGGACACAGAGGGAGAAAAACATTAGAGGTGATTCACAGGATTTGCATGGCACATCAACACATACCTCTTTCTTTAAGTCACTCACAAAAACGCCCCTTAATCTCTCCCTCGCACACACACTTTCATCAAAACACACACCTATCACCACACTCGGCCCCGTTCAGCGGGGGGGGTTTAAGAAGGCTTGTATGGATCAGTTCCCCACTAATCAGTACATGAGAGGGATTCTTCACATGCAGGCGTGTGGAGATTAAAACTTCCTCCTTCAGGCTGAATGAAAAATCAGCTACCTGCAATTATTCTCTGGTTGGGATGTTTACCTAATGTGGAATTACTGTAATAGTCACGCGGCGATTCACAATGTGTTATAATAACAGCGCTCGGGTTGGTTGTTACATTTTCCCTGATGTGTTTTCTGTGTGTGTGTGTGTGTGTGTGTGTGTGTGTGTGTGGGTGTGTCGGAGCAGCAGACATTAAAGTGTTGTGTCGTCCTTTAACAGCGCTGATAAGGATCTACATGGTGAGAGCCCCCAGCCCCCATTAACCAGCATGCAGCGCTGCACCTGCATCCCACAGCAGCACGCACACACACACACACACACACACACACACACTAACAGATGCAGCAGTATCAACCTGTAAAGACACTTTTTCATACGTAGACTTCCTGTGTTTTGCCCCTTTCACACTGTTTTATTACGATTATACATTTTTTACGACTGGATGTATTATTATTGATGCATTAAAGGTGCTATATGTAAGTTTACTCACTCAGCGTCTACAATGGTGTTTTAAAGAGGAGGATTTCCCCTGGAGAGCAAAGTCAGGTGCTTCAGTGAACGTCACAGCGTTGGTACAACCGACACAAAAGTCCACAACACGCCTACCAGCCTGCAAATCTCTGCATATAAACATGTTTATGTACGATAAAGTTATTGTTTTTTTTCTTCTGGTCGTCCTTATTACGATGCTAGCACCGTGTTGTACGGCTCCGTGCACTCAGACACTTCGATTATCAGCTCCTGCTTGTGTTTGCTTGTGGCTCAAGATGCCCATCCCCGTCTGTTTGATTAACCAGCACCAGCTTCAGCGTGTTGAACTCTGAACAGCAGAGCAAAATCTGTGCCGCTGTGATGGAAACCATTTGCCCTGAAATGACTGGAGGCGGCCAGTTACCAGGTGTTGGTGTGGAAACCCCTTCAAGTTAAATGGAGTAGCTCTCCCAGTCTACTGACAGCTCACCCGTTCACACGCTGACGCCGACAGTCTCATCAGGAGAAACTGGGGGTTCAGTATCCACCTTCCAATTATTGGACAACCTGCTTTACTTCCTGACCTTTAATTCTTTCCTGTTGAACATGATTCCTTTGGGTGGTTCTTCATCGCCCCATGTTGTCCAACGTCTGGTGTCGGTGATGGTCTTTGGCCATCGTTGTTGCAGTGTCTCCCACATCGTCGGTCCTCATCAGCTGTTTTTTGGCCTATTGAGTGTCTTGCATCAGTGTCTGAGCCCTTGTGTACCCTTCTTGATTCCCTTTCTTTTCTTTTTGGGGCCTTTTATGGCTTTTATTTTGATAAGATGCCTTGGAGATGGCAGGAAATTGGATGTGAGCGAGCGAGCGAGGGGGATGACAGGCAGCAAAGATCCACAGGTTGGACTCAAACTCTGGGCTGCTGCAGCGAGCAACAAGCCTCAACCAACTGAACTACTGGGGCACCCGTGTGTTTTTATTCTCTACTACTACTAGAAAATATTGTTTTTAATTGGCAGTTTCAGTTGCTTTGCATGATAAAGATGTTTCATATGATCACACTCAGGCTCTGGGCGACTAGTGAGAATTGTTTTTTCTCAGAAAATGGATCACGAGTCCGACTCACTTTCCCCTCAGGGCTTCTATATAATCAACACATATGGATACATTTAAATGGTTTCATGCTCATGTATGTAATGATCATCCAGTGATAATATAGACACTTCCGCATGAGTACTTTTGTTTTGGATGCTTTAAATATATTTTCCTGATAGCTTTATAAGGAAACTGTGACTGCAGGAATCTACTTTAATATTCTTATACTGTTGCATTGTTAATAATAATTATTTCTTGGTCGTACTTGGGGGTTAAATGATGCAACACATCCCTCTAGTGGTGTAAAACTGCTACTACTTCTACTGCAACACGAGTGCAGAGCTGTGATTTCTGTCCAGCCCCTCATCAGCTTGTTGATTGTTTTCAGAAAAGTGACACAACAAACAATAAACAACTACTGACACAATTACTTTACAACATTTAAGCGCAATTAGCTCCAACACGACTGACAGGAACACTAAAAAATAAACGAATAAACACTTAAAACACAATAAAACTAAACTAATACAAGCTAAACAGAACTAAAACCAGTGGAATTACATTATAATACGGTTTTGACTAAACATAAATAGTTTGATTATAGGATGAGTAAACATCTTCACCCCCCCTCGACATCACAACAACAACAACAACAACAACAACAAAACGTCACGTATCGAGAACGCGCTCCCAACACACCACGCGACGACGACTGACAAGATGGCGATCATTTTAGTAACAGAGGAGGTGCTGCCGTGAAGGAGAGGCTCGGTATGCTGTTTTCTTCTCACTCACAGTCATTTTCTCTCTAATGTGTCACAGCGCCGACGGTCGTGTGTTTGTTCTGGTTCGGGCTCAGCCGGCAGGGCGGGTTCAGAAGCCGAGCCGGCCGTTGGGAGCTGACCTCCGGGGCTAGCGCGTGAACTTGTTTGGATTACGGCTAGGCTAGCGCTAGGTAGCATGCTAGGCTAACGCTAGCAGGATCACTAATCTCTTGAATTAATACAGTGAAATCTGAATTGCTAACCCGGGTGGCGCTCGTTGGTGTGTGCTCTACTTTTACGCCACTACACGCTGTTTCATGTCATTATTTTTGTTCGATTATCGGCGGTTTGGATTTTCTTTGTGATTGATCACAGTATTTTGTAATCGCAACTCTGTAGCTGTATCAATTACGCGCTAGCGGCAGGTAGCTAACTTTAGCCGTTGAGATAACGCTTCTGGAAAGTTGGGGCTGTTTCGACGACCTGTATCCCGCGCGTCGCGTTGCTGTTTTATCGCACAGTTTGTTTAAAGGTAAAACAAGCTTATAGCGACTGTTGTGCTTTATTTAACCCGTGTTAATGTGAGGCTCTGGGGGTTGTTCAGCCACTTGAGACCATGCAGTCACAAGGACAAACCGGAGCAAAGCGCGCTAACTTGCTGATAAAACTTTGGTGACATTGGAAAACTATGGGACAACTCTGCCAGGAGTCCCCACACTCTTTGTTTTAATTTACACTATGTATAAATCACGTAAATGACTATATATCTAAAGCTCAGGGGTGATTTACTGTAACATACAGTGTGGATACTCCTCAGTGTGAGGCTGTGATGTGGACAGTAAAGTTGGGGCGACCACAAAGTGCCACGTTATTCTGAATCTTTACTGTTTATCATGATTCAACCTGAAGGGATTTAATTATCTCTCATGTGGTTTATCATTCTTAACAAGGCTAAAGGTTGGTCATCAACTCTGGGATCATTGACAATACAATAATAACTTTTATTCCCAAAGATCTGTGGTGATTACTGTACTGTACATTAATCCTGAATGTGAGGATGTGATGTGGACATTGAAGTTGCTGACTGACGCAACAACTAAGCGCCTCTGTGTCTGTACTGCGTCTGAACGCTGGACCTTAAAAGATGTCGTTCTCTAAGATTTATCACTCTTAACAAAGCTATCAACCCGTGGATCCGTGACAACAGTGAGATTTTATTTGTATCTCGAGCAGCTGCACAATCTGATAAACACTTATTGAATCAACACACCCACTCACGCATCCTGACTGATACACAGACACCCACTTTGACCTCGATTCTTGAAGCTTATTTTTCTTGTTTTTAATGGACTGAAGGGAAGAGGCAACAGAAAGAGAAACATTTCTGATGTCAGTTGTTTTTCAGCCCCTCCATCATTGCTCCTCTCTGTTACTAAAGCCGTTTCAGTCGATCTTCTTCCCTCGCCTCCCACTCTTTCAGTTCCCCAGCGAAGGTAGTCCTGTACCCAGACAAAAGGGTCCACCACTTTGCAAGCTCAGTCCCCCTTTTGTTGGATAATCTTACTTCTTTGACCTCCGTGGGGGGGTTGATCGCCCTCAGCCCACTCAAGGATCCCCACTTTCTACGCTGAGGTCCACAGACCCCCAGGGGTGTGAAAAGAAGCCAGAAGAGGCCGAGTAGAAACCGATTGTTTGGTTCTCCGCTCGAGAATAGTTGTTGTTCTGCCTGTAAACCAGGTTACAATTGATTGTTCACCAACTCTCCTGCAGTTTGAAGCTGAGATTACATCGAGCAGCAAATCCTGGAGCTTTTGTACCTTCTGTGTCTGTCACATTAGAACATTTTGATAGAGGAAGATATGTTCGTATCCCTGTGAAGATGCCTTGACTTTTGTTACTGTGTTTGTGTTTTTATTTCTTAGTTATCATCTCTGGGAAAGCTCCTACGGTTTCTGGTTTTCACGTTCAAAAGCCCATCTTAACGACACCTTTTTTCTGTTTTATGTGCCTGGTCACGCTCAGAGCAGACATGTTTATCAACCGGTTATTTTACTGTCGCACTCTGCTTCTGTGAGGAAATCTTATATCCTGCTGGCCGCCGGGCAGTTTGCCACCGTTTATTGTGTGTAGCTATGGCCTCATAAAAGAGAGTCGTGGATTAGATTAGTGGCTTTGAGATAATATTTTTATTGCGTGGGTTGATGTGTTTCCAGGAAAAAAAACAGGATGTCATTATGATATAAAAATAGGTTTTTTCCCTCTTTTTTGTTTAACTACATATTTAGCCTCTCCTGGTAGAAAGTGAAATGAAATGAACACAGGAAAGGCATTTTAATTATTTGGATTTTTTAGATCCTTCTCACTATTTTGAAAAACAGATTCAATTTGATTTCCCTGCACCTGCTTTCCTCTTCAATCTATTCATCTTGACCAACCAGATCTGTTCTCTCGCTCTCCTCTAGAAACCACCATGCCCTGGGAGGGTCCCATTTCTCAGCTCACCATGGTCACCATGGTGATATGAAGCCAGTGTGAAACGTTGACACACCTACTCAGACTCACACACAGACCGTCAGTTATTGACTGACACAGCCAGCCAGCCAGCTCGGCCGGCGGGCGTGTGTAATGGACAGGTGTAAGCATGTGGGGCGGCTGCGGCTGGCCCCAGACCACTCCATCCTCAACCCCCAGAAGTGGCACTGCGTGGACTGCAACACCACAGAGTCGATATGGGCCTGCCTGGGCTGTGCTCATGTGGCGTGTGGGCGCTACATCGAGGAACATGCTCTGCAGCATTTCCAGCAGCAGCACCACCCGCTGGCTATCGAGGTTAATGAACTTTATGTTTTTTGTTATTTGTGTGACGACTATGTCCTGAATGATAACGCCACCGGAGACCTGAAGTTGCTTCGCAGTACGCTCAGCGCGATCCAGAGCCAGCGCTATGAGGTCACCACCCGCAGTGGGCGCACACTCCGCTCCGCCAGCGCTGCCCCCGATGCCGTCATGCCATCCGGAGCCCGCGAGCTGCAGCTGAGGGACGAGGACAGAATGTTTACTGCACTTTGGCACCGGCGCAGGGCGCTTATGGGACGTGTATTCCGCTTTTGGTTTGCGCTGACTGAATGCGGAAAAAAGAGGGAGGAAGAAGATAGAAAGAGGGAGGAGGAGGAGGAGCAGAAAAGGGAGGCAAGGGAGAGGAGGCGTGCTCAAAAGAGGCAGCTACAGGAGGAGCTGGAGAATGCTCCTCTCAGGAAAAGTCGTCGGCTACGTAAGAAGAGCCAGAGAGCTGCAGATTCTGCAGTCACAACACCGTCTCTGAGGGTACGCCACAAAACAAAACCCCCTGTGCCCCCGTCCGTCACCCGCAGGCCGAGGGCTCAAAGCCCGGTCACTGCTACTCCCAAGAAAGCTGGACGGACGAAAAAAGTCCAACCGCCTAAAACCCGGAGCCGATCTTCTACCACCAAATCTAAACCCAAAACACCCTTAGCGACCCCCCATGCCACCCAAACACCTGTTCGCCGAAAGCCGAGTACCAAACAGGACGGCTCGCCCTTTAAACGACGTCCTACAGTCACGCCTGGAGTGACGGGACTGAGGAATTTAGGCAACACCTGTTACATGAACTCCATCCTGCAGGTGCTGAGCCACCTGCACGTCTTCAGGGAGTGCTTTCTGCGCTTGGATCTCACCCAGGCTCTGGAGCTACTAGCATCCGCCGTCCACGGCCAACTGGCGGGGAAGGCCTCGTCGCAGTCCAACCTGACCCAAAGGAAGGGATTCCAGGCCAGCTCAGGCTCCGGGGCGGGGCTGAGCGGCGGGGCCTCACGGGGCCGCAGCATGGAGCTGATACAACCCAAAGAGCCCAGCTCGAAGCACATCTCTCTCTGCCACGAGCTGCACACCTTATTCCAGGTTATGTGGTCCGGCAAGTGGGCGCTGGTATCGCCTTTTGCCATGCTCCACTCAGTGTGGCAGCTGATCCCGGCGTTCAGGGGCTACGCTCAGCAGGACGCTCAGGAGTTCCTGTGTGAGCTGCTGGACAAGGTGCAGCACGAGCTGGAGAGCACCGGCAAGCACACGACCACCGCAGGAGTCCCACAGAAACGGCTGATCAAGCAGGTGCTCAGTGTGGTCAACACCATCTTTCATGGCCAGCTCCTCAGCCAGGTAGGACACTTACACACACACACACACACACACACACACACACACACACACACACACACCTACCTGCCTGCAGTCACCTTTACTTAACCATTAACCAACTCAGCAGTGATCATAAGCTCCATCTGACTCACACGTCATGATGCCTGCACACATGAACCCACTCACAACCGCCCACACACACACACACACACTCACTGTGGTCGGGTTGTTAATTCATCAGCCATCATCAACTCTTGACTGAACTGTATCCACTTTATCATTCAAATTAAATTGTCCCTGATGGATTCATCTGTCACTTTAAACCCTGAAGTGAACGTTACGCCTCCAGCGCTGACATGAGTCTAAACTTCTTGATTATATTTTTAAGATTTAGTTGTTGTTCTCTTCTGAACTTCTAGCACATTCACACGGCATTGAACTTTGACACTGAGGAGAGCTGAAGCGTTAGTCAATGTGTGACTAGATGAATAATCTGCCTCTGCGTTGATAATCATTTAGCTTCATTGGGTGAAAATTGGTATCGACCTCGTCTATTTTGTGTTGCATGATTTGTGTGTGGGCACATTTCATGAGCTGGCTTGTGACATCAGTTTGTGCTGACACATTTTCGTTTTATTGGGTCGGCAGTTGTATAGCAAGTCAGAAAGACCTTTGAAACAATTATTGTTTTCATGTTAAAGGTTGTGTCATAAATGTGTGTCAGCTAGTTGTCACAAAAAACTAGTGTAAAAAGTCCTACATTGTTGTTATTTACATGCGAAGAGTGTGATCATGAGACCTGAGGGGTATTTTGCGAAGCCGGTTTAGTGGGTTAGCGAGCTCTGTTGAGTCTAAAGCCAGGCTCTCCTGTTCTACGAAGGTGGCTCTCTTTTAACCCGGCTAGATCACCATGGTAACTTATGCTTAGCTCATAACCTGGTCCCGACCAGGTTATGTTCAGAGTTTCGGCTTGAAATCGGCTATAAAAGCGGCGCTGTTTCACTGTGTAAGTCATTCGGAGATTGCGTCACCGTTCATTGAGAACCCGGTGGACCTGGGAGCAAGAATAATTCTGGCAGCACTGCGACGTGAGCGGCTTCTGCGAGATCGCGCTGATCCGCTGGCATTTCCTGATGAATTTTCAGCCGAGGAACTCGGTACATCTGCTCACTTATTGAGCCGAGTGTCGGGAATACCACTGAAGAAGCTGTGCGCTCACTGTCGGGCAAAATACTGACATTCACTTGGTGATGCAGAAAATCTGAGCAGAAATACTGCGTGTTGCGCAAAGTAGTTCTCGCTCTTACTGGGAAGCTGCAATCTGAAGATATGATATTAAAATAAAATGGGATACAGTATATTATCCACACACCTGCTGCCATGTCCGACTGCTGCTTCCACATCTTAATAAAATGCAATATGAAATATTAATTAGGCCAACCTAGTATTTATTTGTCACAGATAATGAGTAAAGTTAATTATTTCTTTGATGTGGCCATGAATAAACTGACAAACTGATCCATGTTTCACCCGCTGTAGGGCAGTGTAGCCCAAACACAAATCTAACAGGCTTGAGCTTTTTCACTGACAAAAAGGTCTTTACTGTCATTGTACAGGGACAGCAGCTACATTTGCTTGTTCATCCCGACACAGTTATACAAAAAAAAAAAAACACTGAACATTTAAGCCTGCGCACACTCAGCCTCGCTTTCAATAAAACACACGCGCACATTCTATAACTGAGATCAGTAAATGTGAAAACAATATAGACATCATTCAAAAATGAAAAAAGATAGTTGTTGCTTCAGTCTATTTATTTCTTAAATGGATGAGGGTTAATATGTAAAAGTTGCAAAATGTTGAGCTTTCAGAAATTAAAACACTGAGGGCTTAACATAATATCGATCATAACAGGCTATTAATCATCGTAAACTTGCGCATTTACATGGTCAGCAGTTTTCTCTCTCGCTCTATTGGCGGCAACAGTGTTACTTTTTGCCGTGATGGTTTCTTTGAATTGTTCATAGCTTTGCATAATAAGAATCTGCTCATCTTGAGTAAAATATGTGGCCCAGGATCTAAACATTTTCGCACGGAAGTAGAATAATATGACGTCAAACGCCCCCTTTTATGTGAACGCGCGCAGAGCACAAAGCAGAGAGCCGGACTTAACAAACTAAGTTGATAACCACCGTCGCAGAACCGTTTAACTCTGTTTTGGGACTTGGGGCTTTGTTGAGCTGCATCTTGAGCACAAAGCCTGGCTATGTTGAGCCCCCTTCGCAGAACAGGCCTCAGGTGAAGAAATGTGAGCCACGAGTTTTTTACCACCTAAAGTAACTGATGGAAGAGCGATGTGGGAGTGTGTGTAGAGTCGGAGGGAGGACAGCAGATTAGCGTCTACTTGTGGAGGCTGAGCACACACTGCGACACCTGCTGCTGCTGAATAGAGGACTGTGTGTCTGTGGAGGTTTGGGGTGTCTCGGCCCTGTGGCTGCTCACTACAGCACTGACTCAGACTGCCTCATCACCATACACAGTGTGTGTGTGTGTGTGTGGAGGTTGAAGTTTGTAGTAAATATGAAAATTAAAGCAAACTCCCACATGGTGTTTTATTCTTCATAGTTTTGAGACAGTATGAGAGACAGGAAGAGTTAGAGGACCACCATTAGATCATCTTCTGTGACCCCACTCGTGTTTTTACCCCCCTGCGTCTTGTCTGCAGGTGACGTGCCTGGCCTGCGACCATCGCTCCAACACCGTGGAGCCGTTCTGGGATCTGTCCCTGGAGTTCCCGGAGCGGTATCACAGTAATAGCAGGGAGTCGGCTGCTCAGGCTTCCTGCCATCTGACGGAAATGCTGGCCAAGTTCACAGAGACTGAAGCGCTGGAGGGAAACATCTACGCCTGTGACCACTGTAACTGTGAGTGAAGTCATGTCAACGTACACACTATATGCTTTCTCTCACGTTAGAGCTGCTACAAGTTGTCGGTCGTCAACTGAATTCTCTGATTCTGGCTTCTTAAATGTGAATATTGTCTGGTTTCTTCACTGCTCTATGACAGTCGACTGAATATTTAATTTTCGGGATGTCGTCTCTGGCTTTGGGAAAAAACTGATCAACATTTTAAACCATTTTCTGAAACTGTAGCAGACAAACAACTAATCTTAATTGGTAATATGAGCGTCAGATTAATCCACAACAAAAACAATCGTGAGTTGCAGCTGTAATATAAATCCAGACTGACTCGGTCTCTGTATTTTGTGTTCCCTGACTAATCCCTCTTGTTGTATTAAGCTCGTCCAAACATGTCCCGGATCTGTTTCTTTTGAATGGAGGCTTAAGTGATAATCATCGTCTCATTTATGACTGTTTACCCACAATTCTGGATGGAAACATGTCAAGCAAATGTCGATACTTGTCTGAGGAATCCTGCAAAACTATCAGGCACGTCAGTGAGACAAAACGGAGGTTTTTCTTATTGTTGTGGTTCGTCCTGACAGCAGCAATGTCACGTCACAACAGGGTTGTAGAAAGAAACGTGAGTTGAAGTGTCTTGATGGAGTCTGAGGAGAGAAGCTGCTCCTTAGTCTGGTGGTATGGCAGCAGATACTTCTTCAGAGGTGTCATAAGTACACGCATTAAACTACAGATTCAACTTCTGTACTCAAGTAAAAGTAATAAAATACAGGCTCTGAAATTTACTCCAAGTATAAAAGTAAAAAGTGTCCCGCTGAAGGACACTTCTACAGGTCAAAGCTAACTGAAGCTCACGTCATATTCATACAATTCCAAGACTATTAAAGTTAAATAGAATCGGTAGGATTTTGTCCCAGCTGTTCCTGAACGCACCACAAAGATAGTTGAACATTGAGTCTCTTTCCCAGGATGTTGAATAGCTACATTTTGGGTTGATAAAGCAGCAAAATAATTAGAAAATTGGAAAATCGAGGCAGACGGCTGCAGACACGAGACACTAACACGCCCTTTCTCCCCGTTCCAGTCTCCTTCTGTCTGTTTACGTCCTCTTATGTCTGCCATGCTGAAGAAAATCTTGTGATGTCGAGAATGTGGTGTGCAGTTACGCAAAATACAGATGTTTGATCATTCCCCTCAAAGCCATTAAAACTAAAGTAACACGCCTGTTATTGAAGGTGTAACGTCTCTCCTATAGCAGCGCACCGTCAGGCTGCGGCGTCTTATTTTTAGCCTTTAGGTTCAACTGTTAATATGACAACATTGCTGGCAGCAGGTCGTGTACCAGCTGTCACTGATTAACTGATTAATGTTCTGTGGGTAATTTGAGAACAGGCAAACATTAAACGTGTCTGTTTTCTGGGTTTGTGCGTCGTCTGCAGCTGGTGTCTGTGCTGCTGTCGGGAGGGAAGAGCCTCCACCCTGTAACAGTGCTGTAGTTCCTGACTGTCTCTCATATCCTATCAGTAATTTTAGCGTATAAACTTAATAGTTGTGTACCAGGAGCTCCAGTATTTGGATCAAGTAGCTCATGAAACATAAGATGAGTCAGATTAATTTGTCTGTAAGTGTCAGATACATATTTAATCGACGCTTAAGGTAAATAAAGGTGTCGGCTGAGACGTTGAATGTTTGGATTACGCGTTAACTCTCTCCTTTGCTTTGCAGCGGCCCGACGGCGTACCACCTCCAAATCGGTCCTCCTGACCGAAGCACAAAAACAGCTGATGGTCCACAAACTGCCTCAGGTCCTGCGGCTGCACCTCAAACGCTTCAGGTACGATAATGTCAATCTTTGTAGACTGTTAAATCAAATCCGTACAAGTCCAAACGTATACAGCCGCTCGCGAAGCAGGGCAACAAACACACACATATTTAAAGGCTGTGTTTTATGACAGCTGACCCCGCCTGATCTCTACCAGCTGCCGTGCTTTTAGCTGAAAACGCAACATAAATCTGGTGTGATTTGTATTTCATATATTTGTTTTATCCGTCCCTGAAACTACTCCCTCGCACTCAGACAGCAGGAAGCCAGTCTGTTTGCCAAACATTGGGGCCAAGTAGCTTTTATCAAGTGAACGATGACATGAAGTACATTTTCCAGTTGGAAAAGTGCAGCATTCAGGGGAAATAAATTTAAAATGATGTCATCTATTGCACAAAAAAGCAAATACTGCTAATTTAAAGCCCCTTTTTAAAATGGCATCAGCAGCTACTTTCACGCAGAACATCCGCTCAACTTTTGGTTTATATGTTCTGTCGAGAGCCTCGAGGCTAAAATCAGAGATGCATCGCAGTTGAATAAGATTAGATTTAGTCCCTGCAACGTTGACAGTGTTTAGATTTCTTTTCACTGTTTGGCTAACTGGCGTCCGGTCTCGTGGTCGTCCCTCAGGTGGTCTGGGAGGAACCACCGAGAGAAGATCGGCGTCCACGTGAGCTTCGACCAGATTCTCAACATGGAGCCGTACTGCTGCCGAGAGCCCTTCTCCACTCCCAGCAGCCCCAGCTCTACGGGCTCGCCGCGCCCAAAGCACTTCCTCTATGACCTCTCCGCTGTGGTGATGCATCATGGGAAGGGCTTCGGTTCGGGCCACTACACCTCGTACTGCTACAACACAGAAGGAGGTGAGTACAGAAGACCTGAAGTAGTTTGCGGATGATCTGGAGCCTCCGTGTAGTTTTTTGGTTCCCGTTCGTTCAGACCGACTTGTTGCTTCTTCTTCGTGTGTTACACCTCGCGTCATATTCAGCAGCTCTTCCTTGTTTTCTCCCTCCAGGCTTCTGGGTTCACTGTAATGACTCTAAGATGAACGTGTGTTCGGTGGAGGAGGTGTGCCGAGCTCAGGCCTACATCCTCTTCTACACACAGCGAGTAACTCAGGACAAAGACCGGCCGCTATAGGACCACAATCCCTTGAACCTCCTCCTCCTCCTCGAGAAGATATCAGCACAGCCCCACCTATCGCTCTTTCTCTCTTCCCTCTCTTTCTTTGGGCATTTTATATCCTGGGAGGATGGGTCTTTTTAGTCTATTTTTCTAAATAAGGAAAAAAAAAGAGAGGAAGGACTCCTTTTTAAAACCTGGTTCTGCTTTGTGAACTTCTTGTATATGATGTTTATATGTAGGTATTTTAAAAAAAACAAATGAAATGCTGATGTTTGTGACTTGTGTATAGTTGTATTTTATAAAAGAAGAAGAGTATCAGCCAAGATGTGTCTCAGTAGCAGCCAACAGACTCCGGCCGCGTCCTCGACAGGTCGCACAGGTGTTAGTCACATGTCTGCCTGCCTGCGTTTGGTGGCTTGTTGATTGTAAATGCTGTTTGTTTTGTTAAAAAAAAAAAAAATCAGCTGAAATGTTTCTCAGTCACTTTAGATAGTCGTCACAGAACTGGATGTAGAGTTATAAACACGTCGTTCACGCAGTAGAAAATGGCCTCCCTGTGTTCTCCACAGGTAGATGTAAACAAACATGGCTGTATATTTTTTGTTTTTTGCCACCTTTCCTGCCAGAAATGCACTAATTTCTACAGATTAGGCTGTCAGCGGTTGTTTTTACTCGGTTGATCCGTACACAAGTCGGGCGGGGAAGTTTATTTTTCACCCTGAAGTCCTCCTGGGTCTGTCAGGAGAAGAAGAAAAAAAAAATGGCAGACCTCAAGCCAAAGCCTCGGGGGGAAGTGTGTGGAAAAACCTCTCAGCATTTCCAAAACGGTTCAACATTTGCTGGATGTTTTTATTTTTTCCTCCCCTCTTTCACCGAGAGGAGGAGGAGGGGGGGAACAGTTTCCAAAGGGATGTATTTTTGGCTAAATGCTGCCACCTCTGTGCTCCAGAATGTAATTGTCTTCAGAGCCTGAACCATCCAGACAAACACTAGTAAACGTAGAGAAGTGCCCTTGTGTTCAGAAAGCAGATATATTTTTTATAGTTCATATCACATCAGCAAAAAGCGGCGTCTGCCCGTCTGCAGTCACCATCCACACCAGCATTTACATTATGAATGTATTTTTATAGGATCCCTCTCAGAGGTTTTTAGACAAAGAGGCCGCCGGCTGTTTTTAAAAAGTTTTATATACAAACGCTGATTGTTCAACACCACCAGCAGACGTGAGGTCTCTCACTGTTGTCCCATCATGTGTGTGTGTGTATTGTGTGTGTGTGTGTGTGTGTGTACATGCTGTGTTTTATTCACCACACTGTCCAGATTTAACAGGATGTCTGCAGTGAATACAGATTGTGATATTTATCTCCATACTGGAGAGAATTTGTACAAAAGGAAAAAGATATTCTCCACCTCAGCCGTGTTCTCTGTGGTTCCTCCGTCAGGGGGGAACTTCATGTTTTTGTTTTATTGTCCGCCGTCAGATGTGACGCGTTGGTTGTTGGCATTTTGGTTACAACTCCATGGATGTGTGTGTGTGTGTGTGTGCGTGCGTGCGTGTGTTTGTGTAAATTTATGGAAGTTATACTATGCAAATTGTTACCTCAATTTTTTCTAGAGAAAATTACCTCAATAAATGAGAATATTTTTTCATTTTTCTACAAAAGATGCTGCTGTCTTGTTTTTTTTCCTCCTTCATTTTGTACAGGAAGCTGCTGAAATCATCATTTATTTAATCATATTTTACCTTCATCATGAATTTAAACTTTACATCAGAGATTTTGTTTTTAGCAATGATGCCTTCTACTGCACACAGAATAGTAGTTTTACTTATAGAATTTAACCAAGTACATTTACCCAGAAGTGTACTGATGTGCAACTTTCAGGTACTTGTGTTTAACTTCAGTATTTTCATTTTCGTTTACTTTATCCTTCCGGTCCACGAGGCTACACATGGAGATAGGAATTGTACTTTTTACTTCACTACATGAATTTGATAACTTAAGTAACAAAGTCATTTCCAGATGGCACACTTACATCAAATCCGAAGTAGTCATTTCTAAAATCGTTGTAATTTAACAAAACACTAGTTCTGATGATCAGAAAAAGGCTGAATAATAATGATAATTTTTTAGTTTTTACTCATTTATTTGATAACTTCAGTTACTCTGCAGATTACTTCAGAGCCAAAGTAGCTTTTCTTAAAATTGTTTTATTGGCAATCAAGCAAATAACCAATTTGATTCTGATAATCAGAAAAAGGCTAAACTATTCATCTATCGGTCCTAATATGTCGTATAAATGTAAATGTATTATTTACTTGTATATTCGATGGCTACATAAGTATTTGTTTTGCCAGGAAAGCTACTTTGAGTAATATTTAAGCCCGATATCTTTACTTTAATTCGAGTATAACTTCTGTGTACTTTTTACTGAGTAGTTTCACCGCATACTCAGTTCAGACACGGGCAGCGACTGACAGTTAACGCCATTTAAAAATTAAGTAGTCTTCCTAATTTTCTCAATCAAGTGCTTTTTAGAAATTAGTGGAAAATTTAAGCCCAAGTTTACATTCTCAAATTTATTGTGTCCAGCCAACGGTCCCAAAGATCCTGATGTTAACAGGGATTTCTCAGGTGATCAGAAGATATTGGCTTCACCTGTGATGTTTCTCCCTCAGCTGGCTGCAGTCAGTCAGCTGGGAGGTTTAAGAAGAGGGCTGCAGCTCACCTGCTCAGGTGGTTGTTTGTTTTCAGGGAGTCGACACCTTCAGTTGGCTCTCTGCGAGTTTTTCACACATTTTGTTTCCTCCTGATCTGAGACTCCCAGGCTAACTGTGACTGCGAGCTCTTCTTTAGAAGCCAGATAATGAGTGCTGTTGATCTCATTAAACTAACGGCAACAAAGTGAAAACAAGAACTTCCAAAAACGTAAAACTAGCAACTCATTTTAAGCAAAAAATCATCTGATTACAGCTTCTCAACTGTTATATTTCCTGTTTTTAGTCTTAATGACAGTAAACACCTTCCAGCTTTCGATTGTTGCTTGGACCAAACAAGCAGAATGATTTGGACATTTTCCACATTGTTCTGACAGTTTATACACCAGACGAGTGCTCAAGAAAATAAAAAGCAGCTCAACCGATAATCAGTTTATCAAAAAACCTCAACATGCTGTTGTGAGATTGGATTTCTTATGATCAGACACACCAGAAGAAGACGGCGCCACATTGAGCAAAATCATTTTAATCGTCTTTTCTTTTCTTACAAAAAACATTTTCAGGGAGTTCAAAATGAAGCATTGTAATCGGGAACGAACAGTGGCAGCAACCGTTTCAAAGATATTTTACAAATATCAAAGAAAGGATGACGAGAGGGCCAGAGTGCAGAGTTCCCTCCTGTAGCGACAGAAGCCAAACATACAGCTGCAGATGCGCCGTGTCTGTATGTGTGAAGATGGCGTTTCTAACAACGACACCGCCGAGCTTTAAATGTTAGGAATTGTCTGTTTGCGGAGATTTCCTGGCCATGCATTTGGCCTGACCACGTCTTAAAACCATCAGTAGCATTTGTGCTTAATTTAACTCGAGCACTAAAGTACTGGAGGCTCAGAGTGGAGCCGTACAAACTTTGAAAATGAAAGGGGAGGTACGAGGGGGTTCCCACGCTCACCGGCTCTGAATACTGAGGGTTGCACTAGATTCAGCGGCAACTTAAATTAATATTTAACTGTGTGACAGTTGACTCTTTAAATGTGTAAAATGAGGTCCAGGAGGAAACAACAATGCTTCCTCTGACAGCAACGTGTTGGCTTGTTTACTTTTTCTTAAGTTGTGGTTGATGACAGAAAACTCAGAAAGCCAAGTCCTTGTTCCTTGCAAGCTGTGAGTGGTGCATTGTGGGTAGAATACAGTAGCATTTGGCATCCCTCAAAGCTGCTCTGAGACGACCACGTCCTGTTTTAGAAGCTCTTTTCTGCTGAAGGAGGACTCGCTAACGGGGTCTGGAGGTGCTGTGTGGTGGAGGTGACGGGGGAGGGTGTGGTGCTGTTGGAGGGTGGGTGGGGTTGGGGTGTCAGTAGTCGTCTCCCCGGCTCACCACCTCCTTGCAGGTGGGCCTGAGCAGGATGGTGTGCTCGAACTGAGCGGTGTAGCAGCCCTTGGTGTCGCAGAGCGGAGGGTAGGGGTCCACAATGCCCAGGTCGCACAGGTTCTTCAGGGCCATCAGGTACTTGCTCTCGCCCAGACGGTCCAGCCAGCGCCGGCAGAACGCCAACGTGCCGAAGTTCTCGTTGACGACGTTCAGCAGATGCTTCGCTCTGGGAAGCCTGGAGACGAAGGAGGGAAGGAAAGTTGATCAGGGGTAATTAATACAGAGTCAGAACATACAGATATAAAATAAGAGATAGACCGTCTGTCTACAGTATTACATCATGAGGACGGACCAGCTCTTACCTGATTGGGAAGTGGCCGACGTCAAAGTTTTTCATATAGTGAGAGCACTCCATGTCGTCGTGGACAACACCTTTACCTGTGCTGCCAAACGTCTCGATGGCGTAAACCTCTCCCTCCTGCAGGGGGGAAAGAAAACACATTAAACTTACTTAAAAGCCTCTCACAGCTAGAGAGATTATTAGGTATTTTAGACGAACCAGCATTAGTGAGAACGATGACGTCGTGATGAACTCACCTCCATTCTCGTAGCTTCTCCTCCTTTGACGATGGGCACCGTCTTGCCTGCGTGTATTCTGTACTGACCGATCGAGTGGCCGTTCAGGTTTCGGATCGGCTTCACTGTGACAGAAGAAAAAAAACAACCTCAGAAATGTTCAAGATTGATGAACAAGAGGAAAACAAACTATTACTCCATGTAAGAATGAAACAATGAAACAATATTAAGTCTTTGCAGCCCTAATTGAGGCCAAAACACCGTAAGCCAAACATCTCTAATGTCTCTTACTGCAGTGAGAAAAACCGACCTTGGTATGTTTTGCCATCGAGCTCGACCTCGTACGACTCCATCACCTCTTGAATCGCCTCTCCGACATCACACAGACGCACATCGATGCCGGCGTTCTGCAACAAAGAAACAGGAAGTCAAAACCTGCAGGCAGCGTACAGATCAAACGCATCAGAGCGAGAAGCGCGTGTTTGTTTGTCGTACTTTGATTCCAGTATTGGTGGCGTCTCTCACAGCCTCCAGCAGCTTGTCATACTTTGGATTAAACGTGACAGTGAAGGCACAGTCAATGATTCGCCCTGCAAACAGACACCAAGCGGAGAGAAGAGCATCTCTTAGGTGACGTAGACGGAAAATATGATTACCAACTCAAGCTGTTCAGCGTGATTAACGACCCGCCAGACGACTGATTTTCATTTTGTGTGGTAATGAACATTAACTCTTGGCTGCCTGTAATGTAAATCTCTACAGGCAGCTACTCTGAACGCACATTACAGCTACAAAGTGGGCCTTAAATGCATCGCTTATAACCGTCAGCACAAAACGCAGTCGAAGCAGCACTTAATTTATGGCGTACCGTTAATGTGCGTGCCGAAGTCGATCTTGCAGACGTCGTCGTACTGCAGGATGGTGGTGTCTCCGGCGTTGGGAGTGTAGTGGGCAGCACAATGGTTCAGGGAGCAGCCGGTGGGGAAGGCCAGGCCGGCGTTCAGCCCGTTCTCCTTGATCAGCTTACGAGAACAGTCCTCCAACCGCTCGCTGGGGAGATCAAATGAGAGGATTTAAAAAAACACCCAACAGAGGAAATAAGCTCAGAGTGCAGTGCTCTGCTCCATTTCAGCTCAGTCACGTATACGTGTAGATAATAATAGTGATGAGATGGAGGCAGCCTCACCAGATTTCAATCATGGTCAGTCCGGGTTTCATGAAGCCGCGGACGTGCTGGCGGACCTGTCTGTGGGCCTCGGCGGCCTGTCTGAAGTCGTTCCACACCTCCTCGCTGGCTTTATCCATCACCCGCTTCTCCTCGTGGGTCGTACGCCACGCCGCGCTGCGACTGGTGAGAGAGGAAGGAGGAGGACACACATTTTTATTACCGGCCTCAAGAAGAGAACGCCGTTTTTGTTCGTGCTGGAGCAGTTATAGATTAAAAGCGCCGATAGTTCAGGAGAGTCAGCGGTGAGAGTAAACATGTGATCCCTGCAGGCAGTGACTGGTTTTACATCATGACTCATCGCTTGGCCTCCAACACCTGACCACACCGAATGAGTTCATCTGCACAGAAGCATACATCACAACAAAACAGCCCTGCAGCATTCTCCGAAACAACCTCGGTAGATTGGACTTGTTTCAAAACATATTTAAAAAAACAACATAATAAAACATAAAATGGCTCCATAAGCTCGTCCGCTGGTCTCCAGAAGCCAAAAGATCCCAAATTTAGTAGAAAAGAAGCTATTTGCAACCTTTAATAAGCTGAAATCTGGAGGCCTTTTTGTGTTTTTATCTGTTCTGCTTTTTAAAAACACGTCTCTATCTTCTTCAGTTGTTCAGCAGAATGTTGTGAAACTGTTTTGTGGACTACGAAACTTAATTTGACATTCAAATAAAGATCAGCAAGAGAGTGAGAAGATAAAGACTGAAACTGAACTCATCCTTTGATGCTAATATAAAAACACATGCAAACAACAAACTAGCCTCACTGAACACTTTGTTTTTGCTCTCATTTTTCACGACTTCAAAATAAAAGGATCTAAAGACATTTTCTGTGCCTTCAAAAGTCTTATACCTCTGAAATATTGAGCAGAAATGTGTTAAAATCCATCAACACTTCTTTTTTGCCACACTAATCCACCCACCTTACAGCTCGTTATTTGGCATTTCAAGATGTTGACTAACATTGAGATTATTGCACAATAAAAAAAGAGGAAAATACAGAAGTGTTGCGTTATCTTTTAGTTCAACAACAGCTTGATATAAACAACAAAATGCTTCTTTCTTTTGTCTCGTTTTAGAGTTCAATGAGATATTTCTGACTACAAATTTAGACAAATATGCTGGATAAGATTGTATGTTTGTGAAAAAATCTGATGCATCTCAAAGATTGATCGCTGATTGGACCTCCAGAGTCGAGGAGCAACACCAGCAGCAGCCACATCAGTTTTACTTCCAACAGGATTAACGACCCTTTTTAGAAAACGAGCTGCCACAAACACTGATAGGTGAAGGTGCGAGCGCTTCTTACCCGTCCTGTGACGGCGGGTATTCACACTCCTGTCCGATGGGGAAAGTACCGCTCGGGTATAACTCACAGATGGGCACAGACGGGGGATCAGTCTGAGATTTGGCTGGAAGAAAAGAAAGAGAAAACAGCCCATCAGAGCGGCTGACTGATGTCTTACACTGAGTATTCTTCTTTTCAACGAGAACACAGTCAGGGATTTTCTCCTCAGCGATGCAGAATCAATCAGGAGCTTTACTCTTTTTTTCCGCAGCACTTAAAAAAAACCAAAACGCTGCCAACTTACGTCCTTTCTTCTTCTTTTTCTTCTTCTTCTTTTTCCCTGCCGAGTTTTCTCCGTCGTCTCCATCTGTGCAGGTGAAAACACCGTTGTAACACCAACTAACCAGGTTTAATGTTTACGTGGGCGTTACGACAAATCACCTTCCTCGCCGTCCTCCTCCTTCTCTTTGTCTTCTATCGCCTGCTTCTCCAGCTGTTTGGTCACGTCGGCCACTCCATCAGCCTCCGCCTCAGCGCCTGCAGCGGCGAGAGGATCATCATCAACAACAGGAGCACACACACAGTCCAACAAGCTGTCAACCCGCAGCAGTCAAAAAACTGCTGCATCAGCACAAGCAGTGGGATGTAGAGGCCGGCGTGGGAAAAAAAAACGTGGCGGAACAAAAAATACAAGCGCTGGTTCTTCTACTGGCATCATCCTTTAACACGGCTCTCTGAAATCTGTTTTATAGCAGCTGAGAATTAATGACTGTAAAAAATACTTCTAGGAAGGCAGAAAGAAAAGATGTTAACAACTCTGAGCTGCACACGTTCAACTTCCTCCCTCCTGAATGACAAAACCTCAACTCATCTATCTACCAACGCTGAGTACTAATGTAAAATCTTTACACTGGAACTAATCTGTGCCATCTTTAATTTAATTAACTCTGAAAAACTAAGACAGCTGCCAGTAAATGTAGCTGAAAGGGGAAACAGTCAGGGATGTGCACGATTAGTCGACCAGGCCGATTAAACAACACCACCCTCGCAAGCTTTGACCAGGAAACTAATGAGTTAAACTGATTATTAATGAAATATGTCGTGTATTTCTGGTTGAATGTTAAAAACAAGCACTCATGATGTTACGATTTGGTTAATAAAGAATGTGAGGAACGATATCAGATGTCTCTTACAAGTAATTCACGGTCAATATTTAACATTTTAGATGAAGTTATACAGAATTTCAGCTGTTTTTTTGAGTGTTTTCTTATTTCTAAACTTCGCTTTACACGTTCCAGTAATAAGTTGTAAGAATATCCCTTGAAACAAACGATGGCGTCACTGAAGAACAAACTGTATTTAACGTGGATTCATCACATCGCAGTCGACACATGATCCACTTAATAAACTCACAGGATCGGACCTGATACTGATCCAGCATCAGTGCATCCAGATAAAACACGTGAAACTTCACAGCGATGGTGACGACTGAGTTTTCGCCGTTCATGCAACTGTCAGCTGGGGGGAATTATTAGAGCGTGACACATCATAGACTCTGACTGACGGCGAGGGTGAAGGAGGGCAACATGGCGGAAAACTGATCGCTTACTTGTGCCGAGCAGTTCACCTCATTTTAAATCTTACGACCTGTTTTAGTGTCATTTTAACACGTTTCGGATGAATTCTTGAATCGTTCTTTACCAGATATTTAAAGGTTAATACAGCTGTGAACACGTGTTACACAGTTTGTTGCAAACCCAACACAAAATAAATAATATGAGTGTTAGAGGAACAAAACTTAAAGACAATGAGCTGTTAATTGTTTCAGTTTTGTGAAGGAAAACACTGAATGTATTGTGAAAGATCCCACTAATGTTTGACAGCTGTTCAATAATTACTGTTTACTCCAAGTGGCAGCTGCTCTAACTCTCCATTATGGACGCAGAAAGGCTTTAAACCCAGCTGAGTCGGTAAGAGAAAGTGGAGCTCTTACAATGAGTTGACAGACATTGATTGTTTTTGTCACTATAATGTCCTTTAAATGACGATTGTGTACAGAAACACATGTTACATGAACCTGAACATTTTGTCTCCAGCAGGTTTTCTTGAAGGGTGAACTCTTCAGTTAATGGTGTTTGTTTTCCTTTCTCCAGAAACAGGTTGGTTTTCAGGTAAAACCATATTTACACAGACTGAACAAACAGGACACATTGTTATCACTATTCTAAATATACCTAGGGTTTATTCTGGGAGTTGGGAAGTAAAATATCTCTAATTTTAATGTAATAAAATCAGATTAAAGGTGGATGAAAGCATTAAAAATGTATTGATGTGGTTGATTTATTAAAAATCTTCCTTTGGGTTTCTTCCTTACATAATAATTCTGACATAGGGGGAATTACGAAACAGCAAAACTTGGCTGAGGCTCAGCGCAGTCAGCAAACAGTTGCTGAAAACAGCAGCTCGATCTCCACATTCTTGTGTTTTCTCTCAGAAGCACCAATAAATCAATAATCGCATCGATTGTGTGGAGTGTCAGAGCTCCTGGACGAGGATCTGACTCAAGCCCGGCGTGTTTCATAAGGCCTGACAGCAACACCGTCCACACCGCTCCGACCCGCATGGCTAATGACGATCGGCGTCAAGCCACACGTGTTCCTGGAACACACTTCCGGCAGGACTTTCAAAATAAGCGTCAAGCGCTGAGCCAGCAGTTATCGAGGCATGAAATCCCATGTAGATCAACCAGGAGGAGAAAAACCTCATTACAGACTTTGAATGTAGCCGAATTACAAAGTGAAATGTAAATAGAAAATATATACATAAATGAGTGAGTGGGAATGAACAGGGAAAAATTAAAGGGGAAATAATGCAGAAATCGATCAATTTAAAACTTAAATACTTGACAAATAAAATGGAAATTTTATAAGATAGTAAATAAATAAACAAATAAATAGGAAAAACATATGAATTAAAGAAGCACATTAAACGGTACTCTTAATCTGTCATTTTATAAACTTTATTGATTCTTTCTTTCACTTTTTATTTTTATCTTGTGCATCTATTGACACGGCAAGTTATTTAATGAGACAACTATTTATTAATGTTGGGGGGTAATTAACCGATTTTCATTTTGGCAGTTTTAGTCTTCCATTCAGTACTCCAACTGTAGATGCCGATAAAATATTTACCACAAAAAAATGTATTCAAGAAATGTAGAGTGACACACTGACATTCTGACCAACTGAAATATCAATTAATTTGTAAATAACATAAACATAATAAGTACATTTTGAACGTGATTGCTGTCATGTAGTTTTTGATTTGATTTGTTGGAGTGTAAAAAATAAATAAATAAATAAAAAATATCTGTCCTGATATTTGGCAATTACTTGACGTCATACTTCCATATGTTGGCACATTTACATTATTATCTTTTTTTCAGTATTTTGGATTTGACTTTCAGAATTCATCAACTAGAATAACACTATTTTAATTGTCCTTGCCACGTATTTTCTACTTGATCGGCCATCATTTAACCAACGATGCAGTAAAAACGCTTGCACGCTCTTATTTTGAAGGCAGCTCCCTGACTTCCGCGTCAGTCGCGGCTAACTGTAGCTAGCTAGCCGCTGCTCTAATAAGTAACATTAGCTCTGTTAGCCTGTTAGCAAGGAGCTGACCAGGCCAGCCTCACCTGTCGTTGCTGACTTGTTCTTCTTCTTCTTTTTCTTCTTCTTCTTGGCTGTCTCCTCCACAGGGTCGGCCTCGTCTCTGTCCTCCACCTCCCCGTTCAGCACCGCTTTCTGGTCCGCTGCCTGCTCCGCAACCACGTCCGCCATGATCGCAGGCGCTGCTGGAAAAGGAAGCGCGAGGGACTGTGGGAGTGCTGTGTGTGATGCTGCTTTCAAGGGAATTCGGTGTTTTAGAAACTAATAAAATAAAGTATTATTATTATGATTATTATTATTATTATCATTATTATAATCATTACTATTATCTATCCATAACTATTAACATTTAAAGGTGCAATGTGTCAGATTTGTTTTTAAAAACAGCGATGTCTATGGAAGTTAGCATGCTTACTTGCGAGCTAATGGTGCTCTGAGCACCCAGTCTGGCTCGCTACCTGCATGGCTAACTGAGCTAACAGCGATAGTTAACAGCAGTTATAAGTTTTCTTGCTCTACCACCATTTCAAGGCTGCGGTAGATGCTTCAAGTGAAAGAAATAAAAATATTAATGACAGAAAATTATGGAAATAAATGCCTTTTAAAAATACAGGATCCCTAATTTTTCATTTTTAACATTATGACATCATTGGTACAATAGGTTTATTGTTTGTTGATTGTTTAGTTTTGGCCCATAACCTGCCATTAAGTTTTAGTTTTGGCCCTCCAAAGGAAAAAGTTGAGCATCCCTCCTCTACAGTTATGTTACCCCCTGTTAGTTGTGAGTATGAAATCCACAGATGGACAATTATAACATATTGCACCTTTAAAAAAGTTAGGTACAAATAATTAAAAAATATATATATATTGGCAAAACTGCATCAAAAAGCAGATTTTGAGTCACACTTTGTTTTTCCTCGATTCTTCTCTAATAAACATGACACTGCTTTTGCAAAATAAAATAACACTCCACAACAGTCAAGGTTTTGGTACCTGTTATAACAGGTGTGTTATTATTTTTCACGCCCTATTAAAAACATTTGATAGCATCTATAAATGAACTTGCGTATTCAGAAATCGGAGCCACATGTGAGCACTTGAAGGCAGCACGGAGTAAAACATGCCGAATCAGCTGAAGAGCAGCTTGTCAACTGAGCCTAATGAGGAAATAACGTGAGAAGTATAAATAAACTGTACTGATGTCATGTAATTAAGAATATCAGAAATCAAAACATTAACTGAGTGTGGGTGGAAAAAAAGAAATTAATTAAAGCTGTGAACTTAGTAAAGAAAACAAACATTTAACTACATATTATTATATTCATATATAGTAGGTTTATTTTTATTGATATATTAATTCATTTTTACACAAAGTTGGAGATGCTCGGACACACTTACCGGTGACAAAAACTGCATTACTGGCACAAAAAGAAAGAAAAGGACCTGCTGCAGTCACAGAAACGACCACTAGGTGGTGCAACCTAATCAAACAATGTGACTAATAAAGCTGTGTGGTGCTTTAAATTTAGAAGCAGCTAAACTCCCACTTGATGCACATTGTACTGTCTTCACAACACAGTTTGTACGGGTGCTTTTAGTAAGTTTGATCCTTTACTGGTGTGTTTAATACCCAACTAATATGTCAGCGCTTGAGTTACTGAATTATGGTGCTTCGCTTCTTAAATGTATTAAATCCCAAGACACGTTAAGTCCTTAGCCCCACTACATCACGTCCGTATGTAAGCCTCCAAAGGCATGAATGCTTTAAAGGCGAGCAGCAGCTGCTGTGCCAAATCCCACAAAACATATCAGGTGACTCACCAAACCAGTTTCTTTGCCCCCACAGCGTGAGAGTCTCTGAAACACGAGAGCCAGAAAAGACTTCAGGATACAACGAGCACTTCCAGAATGGTGTTTTATTTCACGTTGGAAAATGCAGGAGGGGGTAGACCTCACCCCGAGAGAGGGAGAGAGAGGGAGAGGGTGTAGGAAGGGTCAGAACAAGGCAGACATGGTGACAAGAAAGACAGGGAAGGTGGAGGAGGAGGGTGGGGGCATACATCAGGGCTGTCAGACTCTTATGACAACTTCATATGAAACATAAAGTTATAGATTGCCCTCACATGAGAGAAAATCAACCTCTTCTTTTTGTATTTATTACTATACCCGTACAGGTATTTGATTTTAAACCTCACAGCAGCACAGTTCAGTGAATTCATGCCACACGCTTCAGTCTTTAAAGTGTCGATTCACAAACAAAGTCGTCTTTATCCTTCCTCTGAGTGTGCCCCTGTAAACACAGATTCTCTTCAGTCTTTATGAATTATTCTCAGACACAACAGCGTCGTATTCCAAATAGGATTGTGAATGTGTGCTCGGCTACGTGTCCGCGTTACCGTCACCTAACCACCCACCCGACCCCATTGTGTCCGGTCAGACAGCAGTGAGATGGATAAAAATAAAGAGCTGATAGTAAAAATAGCCTCTCACTTCCTCTTCTTGCAGAGCTCCCTCTCAAATCTGTAAGAATTAATGTCTTCTGGGATCAACGTCCTGCTTGAGGTGTGTTCAGATAGAAGGCAAAGTGATCGAGTGTTAACTTCACCAAAACGTCTAATGTCCCAACTGCAGTGGTGAAAGAAAGTATTTTCTAAAGTACAATTTAAGGCCTCTGAAGTTTTAAACTTTAAACTTTGCTGTTGTTGTTCGATACACAACAAGTACTTTTGAGTTTTTGCTACATTTCACTTGCAATAATAATGTTCATTTGATTTCTGAATCCAGGATTTTGACTTTTAATAAGAGTATTTTTACATTTTGGTAAGTTACAGCTTCTTTTATTTGAGTAAAAGATCTGAATACTTCTTCTGTCGGTGTATCGGTTTCACAGTATACTGCAGTATGAAAATTTGCGGTTATCACCTCATGTAAATCTGCTTATCGTCAGTGTTGAATTCTACCATATTAGTGTTATTAAAAAAAATGTCAAGTTTATATCAACTTTCTGTCAGGTGCCTGTCAGGACGTAATGTTTAAAAAGAACTGCTCTGTTTTTATACTTTACTTTTAAGGGTCTCTGTGAATGATATTAATAATTGTGTAATACTTTAGTCTTAGGCCTTAGGTGTACTTTCACACCGGCACCTTTAAGCCCCCACGTTTGATTGATTTTGAGGGATAACCTGTTCTGGAGCAGAGTCAGCAAGCCCTTATCTAGAGTCGGGTTTAACCCACTTTGCAGGGGTATCATTAAAAAAAATTTAAAAAATTGAATCCAGTACAGATACGGTACCTTGAATTCGATAATGGTTCAGTTTTTAATTATTTCACATAGGTGTGGTGAGCCCCATCTACGGGAGTAGACTGGTGCCAGTGTGAAAGCATGCTTAGCCTGGGACTAGCAGCTCCTTTAGCCTGGAACTAGCGGCTCATTTAGCCTGAGACTAGCGGCTCCGTTAGCCTGGGACTAGCGGCTCCTTTAGCCTGGGACTAGCGGCTCCTTTAGCCTGGGACTAGCGGCTCCGTTAGCCTGGGATTAGCGGCTCCTTTAGCCTGGAACTAGCGGCTCATTTAGCCTGAGACTAGTGGCTCCTTTAGCCTGGGACTAGCGGCTCCTTTAGCCTGGGACTAGCGGCTCCTTTAGCCTGGGACTAGCGGCTCCTTTAGCCTGGGACTAGCGGCTCCTTTAGCCTGGGACTGATAAGGTTCTAAGAATGCTTTTAGCCAACTGGGCAATTTGCTCTACATTTGAGACAGTTGTCATACTGTGAAAACCAACTGAAACATTATAGATATTGATTCTTAGCTATCTAGCCACAGATGCAATGTCCATGTCTGGGAGAATGTGCCTGTTTGTTTAATTTACAACTTCTGTTCCTTCTGTTTTTTCCAAGTCCTCTTATTTGTTTCATGGAGCCCGGGGATAAACTCAATTACAGCACAAGAATAGATGTTTTATAATCACACGGACAGATCTTGGCCGCGCGGGCGATATCTTCGTGTTCTGTCTGAACACAGTTAATCCCACTGTATCTCAGAAAAACGCTCTCAGTCTTTCCGCTCCTCCAGCCTGCAACTTCTCCACAGTAATTCAAGACTGGAGTGCTTTGATAACACTGACTGATGAGAAAACTGCAATTAAAAATCTCATTTTTACATTTTTTTTTTTATGTATGGAGCCAATCACTTGTTTCTTACAATCTTTGTTTCCACATCTACTGCGCGTCTGTGATCAATGTACACTATGTGGATGTCACCGAGTAAACTGTCGACATTCTTCTGACCTTCACACTGTAAGGTCATGTTTGTTTTAGTGGTTCTGGTACCTGAGTTTTAACAGCAAAAGAGCAGAAGGAATTGTGGGTAATGTACAGTAACATGGACGGATGGGTGATAGTGGCGTAAATTCGAGATACCTCCACACCAGAAACAGTAAAGATGTAACACAGACCCATCGATAAAAGACAATCAGACATAAATACAGTCTCTGCTCAGTGCTCCGTTGAAGCAGCGTGGTTTCATTTTAGTCCTTCTCAGGCGCTCGTCTGTCGTTCTCTTCTCCATCTTCCTCCTCGTCCTCGTCATCTCCGAACGTCTGCTCCTCCATGTTGATGAGCGAGTGGGAGCGAGCCGCCACCTGAGCTGCGAGGGCGGAGCTGAAGCTGAGCGCCTCTGACCCGTGCATCTCCGTCAGTCTGTCCATTATAGTGACAGCGGGGACTTTAGGGTCCAGGAAGCAGTCCAGACCATTCTGGCTCTCCCCCTCCTCCAGGACCCCGTCGTACTGGTGCAGCTCAGATGCTCCTCCTCCTCCTCTCTCACAGACCGAAGTCCCTCCCACGTCCCCCTCCTTCGCCTCCAAACCACAGCTGAACTCCGTCAGCGGCTCTGTGGAGGGGTCAGGCCTCACCCTGCCATCTCTTCCTTCCTCTTGCTCCCCTTTGTTTCCTGCAGGGCACTCTGAAACGTGGTTTCCTTCTTCATCGCCACTTTCTACTGATCCCATAGAAGCCCCATCGTCTGACGGCTTTGAGGCGGGATCTGAACTCTCAGTGCGAGCTGAAGGCGTCACAGCAGCTGCAAGAAAGAAGAAGAAGAAGAAATACATAATTTAAGGTTGAATCGATGCATCAAGTTCCAGATTTAACTTTGCATTTAAAAACTGATTGATTACTAGAATAAAGGAAAGACAGAAAAATGACCAAATATTTTATGGGTACAGCTGGTCATCATGAATTAAACATTCTGGGGATTTGGACTAAAACAAGCCTCGAGTTCTTGGAGCCATTTTTTTTTTTACTGTATATAAAATGACTATACTTCCCGACAGAGATTTTATTTTCAGATGCTTGGGTGACACTTATATTTCTTTCTTCTTATATGCAATCAGCTTTGATAATTGGAAAAGTGAACCCAAAGACACAACAACAACAACAACACTTCTGCCTTGTTTTCCAAAGATAGTTACAAATTAGTCCTGCTTGGTCCTCGCTTTACAACACTGTGGAGAGAAGCCCCATTATCATTCTGCTTTGGGGACAAATACACTGTGGCTTGTTTGTATTTCTTTAAAACCATCACCGTCGTTGTGGGTGGCGCAGAGCCCAGGATCCAGCAATGGTGTCTCTGCATGCTCGTGTCAGGGAGGAAGTTTTCTTTTGTGGAACATTTGCATGTGGCGAGGAGAGCCCTGGCATTAAAACGGCTAAATCGCAGCAAAAGAAAAAAGGTAACAGCAGCTAAGCTTGTTTATGTCTGTACAGCTGGCGACCAGGTTAGGGGTTTAGGAAAACTTCCCAATTTCAGAGTGTGGGTTACTAGCTTTGTTGGTGTTGTTTCCAATAGAAACGGGGATTCTGTATACAGTAGCACAAAGATAGCGGAAGGAAAGGAGAACGCTGTCTGAAATAGTCGACCAATGGCAGGTTTATACCAACGGTGTACATCCTGTGAGTCACATTAGTTACGCACTGGTTCCAATGATACCTTTGGAAATACCCCATGTTTTTAGCAAGGCTGCTTTGATATTACATTTTAGTTTGTTTTTGGGTGTATATTTTGAGTGTAAGCAAAAAAATAAAAAAGCCTCATTCCAAAAATATGAACTATTATGACAGGAGAGAGGTGTCATGGGCGAGTGCCGACCTTGGTCGTTGAAGAGCAGCTGCTTCCTCTTCATCCTCTCCCCCTCTGACGCACGGAAACCCAGCACAGCTTTGAGCTCTGACAGGACGCGCCGGGACTCCTCCCTCTCCCGCCGCTGTCGCTCCCGTTCCTCCGGTGAAAACATGTCTGACCACGAGCCTCTGCCTTCGCCGTCAGAGTCCGAGTCGGACACGTAGGCCTCCCACTCCTGGTTCACATGAAGCATAAGCAGACTGACAACAGGGAAACAGATCTAATATGCAAACATGGTATACGGTGGATATCTGATCTCACCAGCTCTTCCGGGACAGGGTCTCTGTCCAGGATCAGCGGGTAGGATGGAGGAGGATCAGGGATCTCAGGTAGAAGAGGACCACACTGCTCCAGACCCTGAGAATTACCTGCAGAGATGATGTAGAATGACGTTACTGTAACAAAAACACAGATGACCTCAACAACTTGGTATTGTGTTGACTGCTCTGCGCTGATTGGTCCGTTTCTTGTCCTATATTCTGAAGGAGCTACTTCCTCCATGACCGGCTATAGTCTTGAGTCATTGCGAAGGAAGTAGGAAGTCTAAAAATAGGTTCAGTTTAAATATGGAAACCAATTTACTACTAAAGGGGGTGTCACTGCTCTGTGTTCTATATGTTTTATGGCATATTGAGAAGAACAGTTGTGAACTCGCACTGTACTCAAGTTCTGTATGTAGATTGTGAAGCTAATTGCAGGTCCCAATTTTTAAGAAAAAGCAACAAAGTTCAGATTTAATAGCGTTTATATACATTTAAAAAGGACTAGTTTATTTTTTTGGCAACAGTGAGACAAGAGGTATTAACTTTATCATCAAGTTGCCAATTCACCTACAGTGTCTGCCCTTAATGTCTGAAGGTTTTCTGTGTGTGTTTATGTTCCGCCCAGCCCACCTGGACAGGCGTTGACCCGTCTCAGCATGCGCTCCACCTGGGTGATGGTGTCTTCCCAGCAGCCGGCGCTGGCCTGCATGTGAGGCTGCAGCTGGTGGAGCCGGTCGTTGAGGTCCTGGTAGCCTTCAAACGTCAGATCCGGCTGTTCTTTGGACACCATCAGTTTCTCCAGGTCGTCCTCTAGGATGATCATCCTGACGAGATCGAGACGAGTTTTCAATATGTCATGTTAATGTAACATGTAACAGAGAGCTGACTGACCAGAGTGAAGTTTAGTTTTAAAGTCTGGGTGATGATGAAGTGACCCAGTTTCCCCACACTGGTTATTAAAGTCTCATCACATCTTATGGAAAGTGTAGAAAGAAGGCAGGATCGTGTGTGTGTGTGTGTGTGTGTGTGTGTGTGTGGTGTGTGTGTCTCACTCGCTGAGCAGGGCCTTGAGGTGCAGCTGCAGGCTTCGGATGGAGGTGTGCAGGGTGTTGAGCTCTCGGCATTTCTCCCTGGCTCTCCCCGTCTTGTCGGAGCCCGTCGTCCTCAGCTGGGTCTCAAAGTGTCTGTGGAAGTCGTAGCTGCGCTGCACTTCTCCGAGGCAGCTGGCCAGAGCGTGATGGAGGGGCTCTGTCACCGCGGCGATGGACCGGTGCAGCAGGGGAGGATTAGAAGGAGGAAGGGTGGAGGTGGAGGTGTCTCCTTTGGGCGCAACCTCCTCCAGCTCCTCTATTCTTTGTGGCGACAGGAGAAGAGCCAGCCGACGGAAACATTCAGAGCTTTGTCCCACCCACAGCTGGAAGAGCATCTACGGGAGGACAAAACAACAATCGATACATGAAGCTGAACATCAACATTAACAAAGTTGTGGATTATGCCCTTTTATGTTTGTTTTTTTGTTATCTTTCCACTCCTATACTTGTGTCTAACCATAAGCCTCAGGCTTTACCTTCAGGGCAGGCAGGCTGTAGTCATCCGTCAGCTCCTGAGCCTGCTCGTCGCCCAGGTGCTCGATCCCCAGGCCGAGCCCCAGCTCCTTCAGAGGCACCGCAGACACGTAGTTTGTCACGTTATCGATCTCAGAGTTCAGTGGGAACGTTCGCAGGGGGTTAAGGACACATCACACCTTTGTGAAAACAAAGTGTGCACCTATTTTTCTCTCATAAAGATATAAACTCACATAAAACTACATTTATTGAGGCTGAAGTCTTTCTGTTCAGGTAAAGGATATGCCTTGAGCATGTGACAGGTGGCTCTACGCGAGGCTCTGAAGGCCGTGCGGAGCGCCCGGTACAGGGCCTTCCTCAGTCCGATCAGCTGCTGGCCTCGTGGCATCGCCCCGGGCCCCGCCCTGCTAAAGGTGCTGGCCGCACTCACCCTGTCGAGCAAACTTGACAAGTGAAATGTGATACAACTGTGGAGACGTCCCAAAGAAGCAGGGGGCACACACAACACTGAACGATACTTCACTAACAACGAGACCAACAAACTGAGACATGTCGGACATGGACACTACACACAGGTGTTAGAAACACATGACAGAATGACATGCTATTAAAGGAACAGCTCGACATTTTGGAAAATCCAAACCCAACTCCAAAAAAGTTGAAAAGATGTTTTAAACATAAATACAAACAGAATGAAAACACTCACTAACAAACTCTGTTCACTGACAACAGTTTTACAGAGTGTTCCTGAGCCCATGTAGTAATATCCTTTATAAATCATGAGTTTCACAGAGTGTTGAACCTCGCCCCATCTTAGCATGTGAACGAGCCTCTTGAGTAATCACCCCTTTCATAACCATTCATGATACTACCACCTGTTACCAATGAATCTGTTTACCTGTGGAATGTTTCAAACAGGTGTTTTTCTGTTGTCTGTTGTTGTCCCTTTCCTAACTTGTGTGAGATACGATGCTGCCATCAAATTCAAAATTAGCATAAATTTACCGAATCAATGAAGCTGATGAGGTAAAACATTAAATCTATTGTGTTTTTGATGTAAGAAAAGGATCAAATTCTGCACCGGAACCTTTTTGGAATCAAGGTTGCACATATATTCGCTTTTTTACCAGGAGTTACATGACAAATTCGACAGGACTCTCATGTCTGTGCAGTGAATTTAAAGCTACAGCGGCGCCTGGTTAGCTTAGCTTAGCACAATGACTGGAATCAGGGGGAAACAGCGAAAACGGAAATACACCTACCAGCACCTCTGAAGGCCAATAATTAACACAATGTATCTAACAATACCGGAGTAGGAGGGTTTTGTTTAACATTCCAGTCTTTATGCTAAGCTAAGCTAATTAGCTTCTGGATTCACCTTTATATTCACTGCACAGACGTGAGAGTGGCGTCAATCTTCTCATCTATCTCTCAGCAAAATAGTGAACGTTTCCCCAAAATCATGAACTATTCCTCTGTTCTACTTTGTGATTGAAGTATAAAGCTACATAATTTTTTTCTACAGACAATGCTAAGGCTATACACAGTGACAAACACAGACAGTGATTTAAAATGAGTGCTAATATAAATAATTAAACACATCTAGACACGCGAGCCGAGGAGTTAAGTTAACTAAAAACAAAGGAGTGAATTAACTGAGCAGGCTTGAATCAGGCAGTGACAGTTGTAGTCATGATAAGAAATGCACATTAGCATTATGTGATTGGGTGAAATGCATATAGATGGATATAAAAGGACTTACAGGGTGAACCCTCTGGAGATGACCTCCGTCTCCTGCACCAGCCGCAGGGCTTTTCGGGACAGTCCGGTCAGGGTTTTGCTGTTGTGGATCAGCGTCTGGAGCTGCGTGGCCCGAGCGTGGACGGCTCTCTGCATGCGGCCTTGTCTCCACAGCATGACGCCCCTCAGCCCCACCCAGCCCAGCAGCGCCAGGCCCCACGGCGCCGCAGCCAGCGACCACAGGCCGTCAGATGCGGAGCAGAGACCCAGCAGCACCGCAGCCAGGCTGACCAGCCCCGCCATGTCCCTGTGGAAGGAGAGCAGGAGGGAATTTGATAACTACAAACTACAACCACTAACTGTTCATCTGGCAGTTTGGATCCCGGTAGGATTAAAAGGGACAATCCATCTTTATCTTGAAATCTTTCACAAAGATTCTGTGTTCACATAAGTCAAAAATCGTATTATAAATGGGATGGACTAAGAGAAACACTACACAATATAATAAAATAATAAAATAAAAGCCTTTTTCCCATCAAGACATCATATTTCAGAATCTTTTCCTTCCAGTTCCTTATTTACTTTTGTGAAAACTATCATGAGTTTTTAAAGCCATACTTTCAGTTTGTGCTTGAAAGCTTGATTTTCTCTGGCGAGCCAATTATGTTGCCCGTCGACTGTTCAGCTCTGTGTGTTTCTTTCCTAATAACGCACCATAGGGAAGGCCTGGCTATGAGGCTCGGTCTGGGCAGGGTGCTCGCTCGGCCGGACGAGCCAGAGGGCGACGAGCCGAGGGTGAGCAGACTCGGGTCCAGCAGCTCGATCAACTCCACATCCTCCTGCAGCAGCACATCCTGGTCCAGAATGCACCTCACCGAGTACTGGCCGAACACGCAGTCCTACGAGAAAAAACAGACGAAAGTGCTTAAAAAGAAACGACGCCTTCACAAATAAAACTGAAGTGAAGTTGCCAGCATTCCTTTCTGTTTTGTACCTACCAGGTGCTGGCCCAGCTTACGAGATGCAGCCGCCTGGTGAATCGGACTCCATCTCCACAAGGCCTCAGCCAGTCTCCACAAGCGTCCTCCCTGCGAATCACACACAGGGGAAAAGTTTCAATTCAGTCGATTAAATCAACTTTTACGCAGGGGCTTCCCGTTATTTTATGTCCCGCGCATCAGCAGAGTTGATAAACAATACTAAATGATTAACCTTCAAGTCCTTTCTGCTATCCGGGCTTTACTTACCAGGAATAACACATCCATTAAATAACAACTGTGTGTGCTCACAAACATGAGCGCTCACGGTTCAAAGGAGTATCCCAGGAGACAAACGCTTTCAGGCAACAACAATAAGTGCAATGTTGGTTTGTACAAACACCCACTCCTGGGTCTTATATAGCTCTTCTGTGGCCCAAAACCACATAAACGCTTCAGTTTGTTGAATTCTTATTTTGGTGTTACAACAGACTGTTTACATTTTTGGCATCAATAAAACTAAAACTTGTATTGTTCCTGACAGACAGGAAGAAGGGATTCTTTTAGTTCGAGGAAAGGGACCAATTTGTACATCTTTCATCCTCACACGCTTTATTTCTCGCATCCTACGAGTTATCCCCAGCGCTGTTGACTACGTCTGTAAACAGTGTGAGACATCCAAACTCACCCAGAGTGACGCTTCATATATTTAAAGTGCGCTGACATTTCCACGCAAAACAAACCTCCGGCTGTTTGAAATGTTGCAAGTGTTCCCTGCAAGTGCTAAGAGCCTAAAAGGAAACAGTGTAATAAAGCCTAATCATGAATAGGATCTACTATTCACTAATCCGCTTAGAGTGTTTCGTGCTCTGGGCCTCATTTTGAAAGGTGTTTGTATCTGGAGGCTTTAATAATGACACACACGTTCATTCTTTTCCTGTTAAAAGTTTAAAACTAAAAATCCTGCAGAAACCAGAATCACAACATCGTGTGACGGGCGTTTCCAGTTCATGGCGTTATTGATTCAGACCGGGCAGCCTGCGAGCTGACCCCTTTTTTTCGGAGGGTAGAGCACAAGTGTTATTAGTCTAAAGGCCGCCGCAGTATTGATTCCTGATTGGAGACCGAGCTTCAGGATTGGGCATTCACACAACAATGTCCATCAGCTCTCAAAAGTAGGCCACAACTCTGTTCTTCTTCGCTGTTTCAAAGGGGTTAATCCCACTCGAGATGATGCAAAGTATGTACAGATTAACTCACATATGTCCTCTCATCCTGTATAACATCCTGGTGCAGGCAGTTCTTGCTCATCAGTATTCTCTTGCTGTCACACAGAGAATAACTCCAGCTTCAACACACTGCAATGATTTCTGCTGTGTGAGAGAATGGATACGCTCAGAACAGACAGCTGTATGTGATAGCAAGCTGATAGCTGTGTGGATCAGAATCACGACAGCATCCAGGTTTCTGATCGTCCGCCTGCAGGTGTGTCTTGACGTCTCAGCCACTATGAGTATGTTAAAAAACCAGCATAAGGTGTCAACATGCCACAGTATCCTGATTTCTATCAGGATGCGCCAGATCGCATAATCACGTTTCTTACACAGCTACGTTGTTTAAAGGTAACAAAATTCACCTACCAGCATCTCTAAAGCTTAAACTTAAACATTATATCTATATCTATATCTTAATCTGCACAAAACCCCAAGTTAAGAATAACAAGTTGTAGTTTCATGGTGGGGTTGTGTGTCTGATTATTGAAGTGATTTACGAATCAAAACAAATGTCTCAAGTTTAAGCTTCTCATACAAAATGTATTGATTTTCTTTAGTTTATAACCGTGAAATTAATATAATTCTAATCTAGTCAGACAAAACAAGCAATATGAAGACTTCGCTTTGGGCCTTTTGCAATTTTGTCACTTTTTACAGACTAAACAAATCACTGATTAATCATTCATGAAAATAATCACGAGTTGCAGCCTAAAGGCATTTATACTGAGCACTGAGACTAGAGGAGGGACTGGAGAATTGTTCTGCAAGTTACACAAGTTTACTGTTAGCTGTAGCCCCATACTGGTGAGAAACAATTATCCAAAGTACATTTATGATCACTCACTTACTTACACAGTTATATCAAGAACAAACAATACACCAAATATGGTTTTATAATCAATTATTATCAAATTACACTAAATAAAACCATAAAACCTTATTTTGTCTTCTGTCTGTCAGCATCTGACACATACCTTTGATTTTCCATCTTTATTTATTGACGGAAAATCAAACTTCTATGGTGGTATGGTAAAAGCTTTTGGGATTACAATCCCAGTTTTGGCCTAATCTCACCTCTTAATGTAATTTAAATATCACCAGTTTCAACATACAAATTTATTTAAATGGCCTCCGAAATCTTAAAATTGTGGTCCGTCTACGTCGTCTACAAGGTGTCTTGCCTCGGCTCCGACTTTATCTGCGCTCCAGGAAGCTGATCACTGAGGGACAACCCAAAAGCTTTCCTGTCTCATCTGAATCCTCATCCTCCTTAACTCCTTAGAACAACAGAGTACGAGGGAGGAAGCATGACACGTACGGAAAGTTCCTGGACGGACGAAGCAAACAAAACGCCGTTTCCCGTCGCGAGAGGTGGGGGAGACGGAGGAGAATCATGTGATCCTGAGGACACGTTACCGGTCTGTATGAATCACAGGTCGACTCAAACTGCAGTCATCAACGGTTGGATTAATGCGAGTGCTATTTGAACTTCATTTGATGCATAGTTGAAGGGCGCACAGATCCATTAAAAGCTGACAAACACATGTAAATATCCGCAGAACACACACTATCTGTAAGAGGACGCCCGCAGAGGCAGATATAACGTCAGAGAGAAAGCAGACACGAGCGGCAGTAATCACATTTGGACTATCGCTTCAAAAATCTAAACAACAGCAGGGGAGAGATTCAAGAGAGAAGAGAGGTTTTCTTTTTGAAAAGGAATCTGCTGTGTGTGTGATCACAGAGTAAAGAGCAAGCAACACAAAATACCTGCAGGAGTGTGTAGGAAGAGCTTGTTGTCATGTCGTGTCTGACTGAAGTGAAGTGAAACAAACCAGAGCGCATCACGGTCTGTGTGTGTGGTTGTGTGCCAATATGTGTCACTGTTGGAGTCAATACTCAAATTAATTACCTTCTGTCTGACTGCACATATCAAACAGTGAACACATGTACACACACACACAGTCACAGCCCTTGGGCCAGACTGTTTGTTCGGGCTGCCCCCTGTTAGTCAGTTAGCTGGCTTATGTATTTAGTTATTTGTCAACTAAGGATTTTTTTGATTTGTTGTATTATATGATATACAGCTGAACAATTTATGTGATTAATCCAAGCAGCAGCCGACTGCAGATCTATCAATCTGCAGACAATCTCCAAAAAAACCCCATTACATTTCACAGAGTCCTTGTTGAAGTCATCAAATATCTAACAAACTGTGCAAAACCAAGCAGGGTTGTTTGGACACCGATACCAGTCTCAGATACGTGTCTGTGCCGATCCAATACCACATAATTTATTTATTGGACATGAGAATCTGCTACTTCCTGGCAGCATTCTGTTCACCTGTATACAACTTAAAAGATGTTTTACTGCGCAAGTTGTGTATCTTCAAGCAAGTCCGTAACAGTCTTTTGGTACATTTAGAGTTATCTTTATTGATGTGTACTTGCCCTGGATACTCACAGCCATTTGTCGTTGATAACCATGTCTCGAAAAAATAACATGTAGTGATATTTAAACCATTATAATGTCCAGTTAATCACCTAACTGTTTACAACTGGATTGTTTATGTATTCTGTCAGTAATAAACTTATGTAAGCTTGTTTTGTAGATGTTTTGAGTATCTTATTATATTTGTGTGTGTTCTGCGTTTCATCTTGCTGCAAGATACATTTTCCCCTGGGGGTCAACCAAATTGGAGCAATGTTTCAATCAACTCAATGAGCTGATTTGAAGAGAGCCAATATTATTTTACAAGGGGACAGTACTGAAAGGAGAAGAAAGAGAGCCATGTGTGAGATTTGTGTCGAGCGTGGGAGGAACTCACTGAAGTTTTCTGCTGATCTTCGTCAGGAGAGTTGAGGTCTCCCTCCTGTCCTCCATATTCGTCCTCCTGAGACGCCGTTGGACATGCCTCAAAGTCTGTGTGGCCTAGATCGTGCAGGTACTGGAAAAGAGGGGAGTTCTGCAAAGAGAAAGAGAGACAACCGGACATTTGAGCAGTCGTTGGGGAAAGATGCATGCGAAGAAGGGGAGAATGGAGACGGATAAAATAGCGCCAGATGGAGGAGAAAGCAAGAAAATGTGGTGATTAAGTCATGAGTCTGATGTGGACTGAGCTGACGCTCATCCCGATTCCGCCCTAGATTTGCCCCAGTGTGAATGCGAAGGTGTCATGCCTCTGATAAGGTAGGGAAAATCCATCACTGATTTGTCAAGCGAGTCTACTTTCCCTCAGGATTCATCAGCTGAAGTTGAGGCTCCACCCTCAGCTCCTCTCTCCTCCATGCAGCTTACTTCTCTGCTCGGAGAGGAATGCTGTAAAGCCTAAATGCCTTCACATGTGAATCTGTAAATCAACAGACACTCATACAGACACCAGGGCTGTCTTTTGAGCCTCTCCATGCACCGAAGATTTGCCTTAATCCTCCTCTCTTGCATGGAAACTGGAATAAATGTAAGCACAATTCATCATGTCATAATCTTCCCATGGAGGTATAAACACAGGCTATGCTGTTTCCTACCCTGAACAAAGAAAGCTCACAACCGAATCAGCCATGAAATAAGCAGAGCGGAGGAAAAAATATCCCGTGCTAGAAACCAAAACATGCCTGACCCAGTTCTCCCCTCCAGCTGCTGAACATGTCTGTGAACAGCTGCACAGGCTCAGCTCAGTTTAATGAATATAACCATCACAATGTACAGATAGCTGTCAAACAACTAAAATGCTACTCACATGCATTGTCACAGGAAGTCGCAGCTCATGTTGTCACCATCTAGATGTAGCTAGATGTGTGTGTGGAGGTAGTTTTTTTTTTTTCCCAGAACCGACGCATTGGACCTGGTCATCCCCACCCCACCTCTAACTACCAGTCCAGTAATGATGAAACGCCGACAACAATGCGCACCCTAGCCCGGCTCAGCACCTCTCATGACCACTAAAGCTCCTTGGCGGACGCACAGTTAGCAGCCTGCCAAATATGGGGATTTGTTTTGGATTGTCAATGCATGGCAACAAGGAAAAGCGGCTGCTTATGTGAGGCTAGCGTCCCTGCTAGCTTGCTACGCTATCAGTCAGTGTAAGCTAGCAGAGGGAACCAAACGTCTCCGGCTACATTTACCCCAGTATGACAAAGCATCGGTTACAAGTTTCGAGAACAAACAGCGGCGGGAATACAAACCTCAAATACCACATCTTCATCAAACTCCTCAGTCATTGCTCTCCGCCATCTATACGCAGCCCGTTTTGCATTCTGAAGTTGTAGGCACAGTAGTCGGGGGGCAGCAGCCGTTTAGAAGTTGGTAGTTAGCCGGTTGCTAAACTTAGCATAAAACTACAACTCCCATGATGCTCGTCTTCAACCGACGCTCACTCGCGAGCAAAAAGCAAAGTGTTCGTGCCACTTGTAGAGCGCCTCATGTGGGCGCGTGAGGCAGCGGTCCAACCGTTTGGAACGCCTGGCAAAGAAAAGGAGGGTGAAGTTAGCGTATGACATCCGGTTTAAAGCCGGAAATCACCTTCAAAATAAAAACTACATATTTTCAACACATTGATGTGAAAGGAAAGCAAGGAAACATAGCTTTAATAACATTTCAATTTGCTTTAAATTAGCATGTGAATGCATTCGTATGTTCGCCTCTGTGCTTTGTATCATTTTGAAACAACTAAAAAAAGATCTCCTTCGACAATCGATTTATTTTTACGCGCTCAACCGGACGTGTGTTGTTTCGTTGCGTCGTGCTTGACACCGCTGGGAAAAGCACCGTGGCTGAAACTGAAAACTTCGGGAAAAATGGAAAAAGTAACAGGCGTGAAGACTTTATCCGCGCATCCGCTGGCGAGATAAGAAACAACAGCGATGGATCTTCATGTTTTCTCGCTGCGGTGGTCTCCAAACTGACAATGGTGTCGACGGAAGGAAAAACGCAGATTTTCTCACAATTCCATTGAAAGTGTATTTACTCATGGAGAAAGGAGCAAGTCGGGAGTCATGAGCACAGGTTTGTTTCGTGGGGGAGCTAACTTTACTTAGCAAAAAATCCTGCTGTGCAAGCGCCTTTTGTGTTTAGATAAAACTGAACACATTTAACTTCTCGAGTTTGTTCGCAGAAGTTGAAAACCGTTTGAATTTGAACGTTATAACGGACGGTAGCATCCACTCTATTTTTACCCAGCCCCAGCTAATTACAGTTTTTGTTAATAACAGCTTTCAAAGATGTATAAAAGAGGACAGGCTTCAATTTGAGCGCTTTCTAAATACGCCATCATAACTCATAATCAAAAATGTCCCTTTCCGTTTTGATATTACAGCTACTGTTGCAGCTGGAGGGGGTTAAATCCTTTGTCTTAAAACATCTGTCCTGCTGTTGATGCAACAAGTCGGACTCGATAATAAGCTGCAGACTTAACATCTCATATAAAACGGCTAACATTTGCTCGTATAAAGAGTGGAGTGTTTGTGTCACCAAACTGGATAAGTGCCATTAAGTTTTTATGATTGTTCTTTCCGCGACATGAGCGGTTTGAGTCCAGATACCTGGCGCTGCCTACTACAGCGAAAACATAAGGCCAAAGTCCGTTCAAAAAACGGTCAGTTTAATGCTGCATGAGTTATAAGTAGGCGTATGTGTCCAAATACATAGTTTATTAACGTCGATGCCATCATTAGCATGTACTGGCAAATTCGGCTCACAGATAAAAGCCCACATTAAGAGTTGGACACAGTTTTGGATTGATTCTCCCTGCTCATCACCGCCATCCATGGTGGATTTTGATATAAATCTGGGAGAACAAGCTCTTGAAGCTGAAGTGTGTATGCCGAATTAAAAAGCTACTCTAAATGATAAGTAGTAAGCGTTAATTACAGTCCCATCGCGCAGATAGTTTTGATTGTAACGTCAATGACTTTTAACGTGGTGGTTTTTGAACTGAGTTCGGCGAGTGTGCAACGGCAGAGCAGCATGTATGGGGAGGCAGAGCGGTTTCTGGTCGTTGGCCTTTTCGGAAACATCCGCTCGATGACTCCACTTCTCGTGGTGTCGGCCAGCCAGGAGTTTCAGCCAGTAGAGCGGAAAATATGGCCTACAATCTCAATTCACAGCTTTTTATTAGTGCAGAGAGTCTGTTTTTTTTATTTAAACTTTATTTAACAAGGTTTATCCCTGTGAGATTCCCTCATAAACTTCAAATATCAGAATAGTATTGGTATTTATTATTGTACATATTTTGTAGTTTCATGTGGTGGGAGGGTAACTCAGTTCTGACAACAAAACCTAATTAAAACAGGCAATAAAGACTGATTTATACCATGGCTTCTAGAAACACAAGAACAGAAAGTGTTAGGGAGTATACAGTTTTGAGCAAGAAGAAAACTGTTGTCAGTGGGAAGACACAAGAGAAATATACTCATTATATCTGTGAAATTGGTCCTACCGATTTAATTTAGACAAGAAATACAGGCATTCCAAGCTCTCTCAACAACAGGAAGGAGAAATTCAATTTTGAATCTGAATTAAATAATCCATTTGACTTTTTATTTGTGCCACCAGTGAGTTGTAAACCCATTACTATTCATTCAGTAAATTACTTTATGATCAATCCAAATCAGATGTGACAGATGTGAGTTTCATAATAGTTTTTTTTCTAGATAGAGATCCTAATTTCGATCCCTGAATATATTTTGCACATCACTCCGACCCTCACTTCTTCCTCTCTGACCCTGAGTCTGACCTCTTGACCCTGGATTTAGCCACAGCTTGCAGCTGTCGATGCTTCTATTAAAGGAGGGGCTGCTGAAGCATGCTTTGTGCTGGTGTTGCATGATTCATGAGTGTGAGTAAATAATTTTTTCTCCTCTCTCTTCTTTACATCCAGGTGTGAAGAAGCCTCCACTAGCTCCCAAACCTAAACTCCCTTCAACCACCAAACCCTCTCCCCCACCCATCGCCCCCAAACCAGGCCTCCTCATCCAGTCTTCAGTCGTCTCCCAACCTTCCCCTGCCACTCTCAAGAGGACAAAACCGGCTGTTGCACCCAAACCATGCATTCGCAGATCCACAGCCTCGTCTCCCCCTGTTTCTCCTCTGCCTCCCAAACCCAGGGAATCCCTTATCCTATCTCAGGAACAGGAGGAGGCTTTAGGCAACAGCTTATCACTTCTCAACTCCAAAAATGGGATTTTATCAGAGACTAACAAACGTGAGTCGGATTACATCATTCCCACCTGCTCCTGTGAGCTCGAGGACTCTTCCCAGTGCCAGCATCTGGAAAATGGAAGTACAACTGAGTTTGAGAGCGGTTTGCACAAAGAAGTGTTGCAGAATGGGATTTCTACGGAAGGATTCACAGGGTCAGGGGGGCAAGAGAAACCAGAACACAGGGAGGAGGGAGTGGCTGTGGAGAGGGGTGAGGGTGGAGGGGTGAGCAGAAAGCCCAGGGATAAGCCTCAGAGACAGAGACACCTGGATAAGGTCTTCGTAAACAAGGGGGACCAGAATGGGAAAGCTTCGGAGACTGTAAAACATCAAGCCATTGCTTTTTCTGAGCCTGATGTTCCAAAAGTGGATGTACAGACTGTAGCCCAAAACACAGATTTAACAGACTCCAAGTCAGCCTGTGATGTTGCAGGCAGCATCATTTTCTCTTCAAGCAGTGCTTCCCTTGTGTCCCCTCCAGAACTCTTTCATGTAGAGCGCAGTGAGCCCATCAGCAAAGCATCTCCTACCAGATCACACCCTGATTCACAGGTCCCTGCTGCCCCCAGTAAGCCTCTCCCGGTCCCTCACCCACGTAAACTTAAAAAGCCAGCCCTGGTGAGGCAGGATGGCGTGGAGGGCAGTGCCCAGGATCAGGTTGTGGCGGTGGAGGAGCAAAAACTGGGGCTTGAGGTGCGAGAGGCTGAAGGGAAACTGAATCTAGCTGGTCTGTCTCTCAGTTCAGACAGCGAGGAGCTCAAACGGAACTCATGTCACAGTACTTTACCCCAGAAAGACTCAGGTTTAGGAGAGGATGAGGCCAACGCACCTATCCCCCCTCCTCGACAGACCTCCCTCTCACCTCGCCTTCACAGATCGGTCCCCTCTCTGAACAAAAACGCCTCCCACTCCTTAGTGATGCTGGCACAATCTGACTCAATGAGCCACGAAAAAGAGGACGAGTACCACCGAGTGGAGGAGGATGAGGAGGATGGGTATGGCGACTTTGAGCGCTACCCAATCACTCACAGCCTCCCCAAGCAGATCAAACTGGGCTGTCACCCTCCTCTGGTCAACGCGAGGAAAGCCCTCTCTGCCGAGGATCAGCAGTCACCGAGGGCGCCACCCAGAAAACCTCAGAGACACAGCCTGCCAGCACCCCCTCCACCCTCCTTCTGCCCTCCTGCACCTCCACATGCTAACACCCCGATGAGGGAGTTGCCTGCTCCTCCCCAGGAGAAAACAGCCTGGCGATTCACCCGACCCTGTGTGACCTTCTTCAGCCGCCAGATGCCCACCAGGAGCAGCGTGCCGCCAAAGGGCCGAGCTCCAGCTCTTGGGGGCAAGCAGAGGGCCCAGTCTTTCTCTGCAGCTGACCTGGCAACCCGGGCCGACTCTCAAAAGAGGAGCCTCTCCTTCCGGAAGCTGCTCGAGCTCAGGCTGTCGGTCAAGATGCTGCCAAAGCTGCTGGCCAAGGGAGGCCAGTCTCTGGACTGTACCAGCACGGAGTCAATACGGGGGGACAAGAGCCTGGAGCGACCCAAGAGCTGCATAGGGGAGGCTGATTTTCGTGGAGAAGGTGGAGAGGAGTCAGTGGAGTATGAGAACGTTCCACTGTATGAGGAGATCCCCGAGTACATGAACCTGCCGTTTCACAGTGCGCGGCTGGGCTGGCCACACGACTCTGACGCAGACGACTCGGACATCTACGAGGTGCAGGATCCCTATCACAGATACCACGACCACGAGTACGAGAGGTACGGTGATTCAAGTTAAACGTTGTCTTTAGCTAAAGATTCTGTTTGTTATTGATCCATGTGTCTATTTTCATTATTTTACACAACACCTCTCACTGCTGGACCAACTTAGAAGTTATCTATCCAACTAGTTAACTATTTTGATGATTGATCAATGAGTTAAATGTGCAATATGTAATATGGTTGATTGGTGACTCATTCCAAAGTCGTCAAATATCGACGCTTTGGGTCGGCAAGTCACAATTTAGCATCAATACTTTAGGAACTTGGAAAGAGACTCAACAGTCAACCATCTTACATGTTGCACTCATTGATCAGTTGTCAAAACAGTTGATGATTTTTTGTTATCAAACAGCTAATAGATTAATTAGTTGGATTAGATTGTTTCCGTGGTGATCCAGCAGTAACAGATGTCGTATCCAAAACTTATTTCCAATCTCATTCAGAACAATCTTTCAGTTTAATAAAAAAGGCTGAAAACATGCCTGTTTAACGGCAACTATCAAATGAATTTCCCAGAGAATTTGAAGAACAGTGACATTTTCATACAATAAACAATGGCTGCTTGTGTTTGTGTGTGTGTGTGAGCAAAAAGAAAGTGGAAGTAGGCCCAAGGTCCAGACCTGCTGTACAACACTTAACCCCTGCTGCTAGCCTGTAATTTCAGCTGACCCGTAGCTTCAGTGTGGGAACCGCACAGGTTGCGACAGGTTGCGCAGGTGACATTAGTGGTTTGTATTTACAAGAGTGTGAAAGTCAGCCTTTGAGCCAGTGGCAGTGAATTTGAATAGAGCATTGATGTGCAGCAGGTCGGCCTGTTTTCCTGTGGGTTATTTTCAGTGGCCAGGGCAGGAAATGTCTGAGAATCGCAGAAACGCCACACAGCTCTCTAGAACAGGGAAAATAAACCTCCAGCAACCACCAGCCTCCTCCTCCTCAGGCTGCCCGCCCTCGCACTCTCTTTAGCCTCTTCTTAACCTCATCACTCCATTTTTCTCCCCTGTGAGAAGATCTGACGTGAGTTTTGTTCTCATCCTGGTAAACGCACAAATGAATCATTGTTTCACATCACACCTTTGGAAAAGCCGCAGGTTCTAGAGAATCAAGTACGACAGGAGAAGTGAGCTAAGTGAAATATTTAAGATAAACATAAAATAGTTAATGCATAGATTACAATATTTTTAAAAATCAGACATGATTTATCGTGGGAGCAACAGCAATCACATTACACCTCCTCCAGCAATGAACCGGTTTCTAACGTGCTGTTTCATGACATTCATTCATCCAGTTAAGCGTTTCTTGCCCTAAGACATGGAGCAGCTGTTCACCAAGGTTTATGGAAATGTGTCAATTATTTCTTCATATTTTCACCCAGATATTTCCAATACTAGTCAAACTATTTGGCGAATGAATCACCTCTGTAGTGAAGATAAAACATCATAGGTGGTTTTAAATTAACTGCAACTTATGATTGTCACTCTTAGACTGAAGTGTTTAATCATTCGGTTTAAAAAATGTGAAGAAATGTCTTTGTAGTTATTTTCAATGATGTAAAACATTTAAAAGGACATTAATTTATTATGTTTTGGCCACTGAGGGCCAACAGAGCAAAATCTATTAGCACATTTGACATATTATCACCTTTTTAAGTTGCTTTTTGTGCACATCCAGCAACACAAGCATTCATTTAGAGTTGCGTTTCTGGCCACCTGATGAATATGTCTTATATCGACTCTACTCATAGCTCTGTTTTGTTCTCCACCAACTCTTAATTGTTGTAAATAATTGTCTTTTTTGATCCACTGTCTGACTAAACAGTGCAGCTCTACTGAAAACAGCCTGCGTCTTCTTATAAAACAGCACTGATGAGATTAGTGAGTCTGAACCAAAACATAAAAGTAGCGTGCTTAAACCAAAAACCAAAACATTGAACGCTGATTGAGCTGTTGAGTTGAATGATGATTCTCTGTTTGTAGCTACAGATAATCCTGTTCACATAACGTATAATAATTTGATCCATAGTTGATATTTTATAAACTGATTTTGGCAGCTTTTAGAATCTAAAACCTTTGCTCGGTAAATTACCGACACAGCCAGCAGATTTCACTCTGTCACCAGGTCACATTCATGCTATTAAGATCCCACTGAGTTAATCCATTCTTGATAGTTGTCTGAGACTGTTCCCATGATAGATGGCATGTTTCCTCTGTCAGACTGTGGCACTACTGTGTCCTACTAGTGGTGATATCGAGGCTACGTTAGGTGACGGTGAGGCACACCGGAGTGAAATCAGACGCTAAAACAATTAAGATGTCCCCTGCTTCTTAATGCTGTCTGGTATGCAGAGTGGTTGGCAGAGTGTTTGAATGTTTGAGAGGAAGAAGAAGAAGAAGGAGCGAGTGAATCTGTAGTGTTTCCCAGGCATCTGAGCCTGTTAAGTTTATGTAAGTAGCCTCAGGCTGTAAACAAGTGGCGCTCTGTGCCTGACCCAGTGTGTTGGAATTCTCCACTATAGAGAAAGAAGTTGAGGAAGAGGGAGTGTGGATTTCGATTTAGGTAAAAGAAACTGTCAGGAGGCTCTTAAGAAAAACAAGGAAGTGGAGAGAGTGGGCTATTGCTGATGAGAGTGAAAGGAAGTCCCACAGTCTTTCCTATCTCGTGTTTATTCCGAGCCATCGCTCCTGTTTTTGCGAAGGTACAACATCTAAAGGCCTCTGAACGGGAAAGCTGGGCAGGAAAAGACCGAAGAGGCAAAATCAAAACACATTAAATCCTCCTCTCCTGCCGTCTCACTTCATAAATCTTTGAAATCAGACAGCCTAAATCTACAGAACAGACGATGAGAGATAGATCAAGACATTAGTGACACACGGACACATGTTGCTACTTGTACAAACCTGGCAGACAACACTAGTGGCTGGCAGAGCTGAGCCAACATGTTGTCTGGCTGCCAGCAGCTGGATTGAAGACGCAGCAGAAAACAGAAATAAGTTTTAATCTCCTTGGCAGAAAAAGTATTGGAGATGGAGACCTACCTACCTAAAACATGATGATAACTAGCACTGTGCACAGTACTATATATCATGATAAGGCAATTGTACGGAACCAGTTAACAATGAAGAGCCTTACTTAAAAATACATTTCTAAATAGCTCTTTACTTTGATACTTAATTAAATCAAATATCATTTACTTTTACTCAACTATGATTTGAGTGCTTTTTATAACACTGCAGATAACTGTTGATACAAAAGTAGTTCAGTACGTTCAAAAGGAAGTGAATGCGTCACTGTTCCAACTTACTGTTTTATGATGTAACAAAGCAAAGGTTAAGATTTAGTTACGTAAAGGCAAAGATAAAGCATACGACAGCAAGTGAACACGTCATCGTTCGCCGGCTGTCGTGTTCGATGTTAAAGCAGACTTGTCTTTAGGTCGACTACCAGCTACAGCCACTAAATGATTAATTGCCTCATTGTTTCATCTCTAACAGGAATAACAATAGCACAAATCAAATAAGATGTTTTCTTTTTAGGGGTTGTTTGATTATTTTTTTTCCAAGAGCATTTTTATCTCTCAAAGGCTTTAAAATTCTTGTCAACCAGTGTACCATTTTCTGTAAACCTTGAAAGTTAATATGTTTAAATTATTCTTACTGTTGTCAGTTTTTTCCATTGTAAACAACCTCTGAATGAGTCTTATACTGACTCATACGCTTCTTATGAGTGTGTTTAATTATCAAGCGTTGCACAAAAGCTACACACGACTGTTTTTAATCTCTGTTTATCCAGGGAGGGATTTTGTGAACACACTCACGCTCTTCTTCAGCGCTGCTCTGCCTCTCATTCACACATTCTAACATTCCTTCTAAAGCGGAGCTAAATTCTGCTACATGTACCATCTAATTTTTCTCTGACCGGCACTCCATCGCCGTTTTGTTGTGTTCAATGTGTGGTGTTTGTGTTTTGGCGAGCAGCGGCTGGCCGATGCAGGACGTCCACTCCGAGGAGGAGGAGATCCACAGTTCAGACGAAGAGGACAACAGCTCCACGTCCAGCAAGGAGCACCTGGACGAGGCAGACCGACAGGTAATCACCTCCTCCTGAACTGTGAGGGCAGTTCAGCCAAAATACAGCAAATACTATGAAGTTAACTTGGTATGTGTAAAAATGAAACCAAAATGTTTTCCAGCACTGGGTGACGAATTGTTTTTATGCTTGCTTAGCTCGGTACCAAAACAATGGAAATTGGAAACAGCAGAGTTTACTCATTCTTGCAAAGATCTGGATAAACATCCTTGTTTGTTTTTCTTTTTTTTTTTTTATATATCTTCCGCAGCTCTGTCCAGAAACATTTTATGGAAATGAGCAGAAATTAATATGTTAGTTATTCTTACAAATGATGGCCAGTCATTTAAACAAAGATGGCCCACTGTAGCTAGAATTAGCAGTTGTATTTAACAAATAAGTTACGTTAGGGCTACAACTAACAGTTATTCTCATTGCTGACTAATCTTATGACTATTTTGTTGATTATTTGTTTTGTCTAGAATGACAGAATATTGTAAAAAATGCCCATTTTAGAGCCTAAGGGATCATTTTCATGTTGGTTTTGTTTGACCCGAAGATATTAAATACAGTCAAGCAGAAGTCTTCATATTTAATATATAATAATACATATTTATTAATAGCAGTCTTGATGTTATGATGTCTGTGTATTGTGTTGCAGAGATATCTGCTGATGTTAGTATGCTAACCAGCTAGCCCAGTGCTCGTAAGATCACAGTCTAGAACGCTAGCTGCACTGCTAACTGAGCTAAATAGCTAACAGCAGCTTCTGTGGTATTACTACTTTGACTGAAATACAAGATCTGAGTACTTTGTCCACCTCCACGTTATAGCATAATAATACCAACTTGCATCTTAACATTAATGTTCCCTTCACAGATTGTTTTTAAAAAATAGTTTTAGAGTCATTAATAAGTCAAAGAAGTCAATCACCTTCATGCGGGCCACACTTTAAATTCATGGAAATACACTTGAGAAAGATTTTCAGACATGATGCCGACATGTTAAACTGGCATGATGTTTACAGATTACAGTGACGTCTCGTATCACAAACTGTGACTGCGGCCACTGGAGATTGTGCACATGTCCGCTGCCAACTGTGTTTGTTGTCTGTCACAGCTTTAGAAGAGGGTGTGTGTGTGTGTGTGTGTGTGTGTGTGTGTGTGTGCGTTGGAAGGGGGGGATGGTGACCAAACACAGATTCAAGAATAGCTCTCTCCATGACTGAAAGAGTTTTTTTTCTCTCTCTCGTTCTTCGTCCGGTGTGACCCTCTCTATGATACTGTCAGCGCCTGTGTCTGATGCCACTCAAAGCTCTGGGGTATCACAAACACAGGCTCCGACGGGACCAGTGAGACATTTCAGGCAAGCGGGGGGCCAAGGCCGCCGTCCAAATTAAGTCATTGAAAGACCGCCCCATTACCATTCAACAACACACACCATCAGAGAGACACGGGGAGAGGAGAGAGGGAGGGAGAAGGGAGAAGGGAGAAGGGGAAGGTCGCTGCTCTACTTTCAGGCCTCATTGAGGTGTTGTTTTAAACTCAATCCCGATGGTTTTACCGAGTGAAAACGGGATCCTGTGATCATGGTGATTTGCAGTGAGCCTGTACGTGATCGGATTTAGTAAAGTCAGTCGCTGTTAGCTTTTCTGTCGCGTTGCTTTACCGTTTGTGTTTCTCTCCTTTCAGCAAGAGGACGAGATGAAGAGGAAGAAGGTGGTGCACATCGCCCAGGAGATAATGAGCTCCGAGAAAGTGTGAGTGCTTTTATATCAACCTTAAAGTGCAAATAAGTGAATGAAATGTGCTGAATTTTCTGTCTGTAACTAATGTATTTCTGCTCTTTCATCAGGTTTGTGGACGTCCTCAAGCTCCTTCACATAGTAAGTGTCTCATATATTACATTAAAGGAATATGTTGTTGACGATGGAAGAAGAGTGCCTAGCATAATAAATAGTCCTGTATGGTCTGATTGTTTTTGAATGGCGATCAAAGCTTTTTCTCTCAGATGGACTAAAATTAATGAGGTCTTGGCCAGTGTTGTCTTTGCCCAAGTGCCCGTTCTGAGTTGAATAATGCAGTTGTTGCACAGCTGAGGCTTTCAAAGCTGCTGCGTTGGAGGATTTTGGTTTCCTGGGGGGCGGCAGTGGGCAGGTAAATGCGCGGCCACGAGTAGGCGGGCGGCGCTTTGATCAGTCGCATTACGGAGATCACTGTCGGGGAAGAGAGTATGTGTGTTTTTTTGTGAGGAAATGAGAGCATAAAGGGAGACATTATTAGCTTGTTTTCTGTTCAGCTTCGGTTTGGATCCGCTGAGGTGTTGAGTGTGGTTTGTCTCCTGACTGGTGTCTGTCTGAATGCTACAATGTTTGTTTTCCCACTTTATTTTTCATTAAAATCAAGTTAAATGAGTGAGTTGAAAGAGGCGAACCTTACAAGAACAGGGTCAGTTAATCTTTTCCAGAACTTTATGTAGCAAAACAGCAACTTCTAAGTCACATATTTTAATATTACTCTATTAGTCTTTTGCAAGTATGCAAATTAAAGGACACTAAATACACTAAAATAACAATAATTTTACATATTTACCTTCATAAAAGCAAAAACAATAAATCAGTCACTAACATCAACATTCATATTTACAACCTGCAGGCAAATCTGATGTGTATCTTAAATCCAGACAGCACCAATTTATCAAGGTTTGCTGTGGTGATGTGTCGGCGTTGGCGTCGGTCACTGTGTACAGTGGCCACACGTCTTTTCAGCACACACGCATGAGAAATATAGATCCATCATCTTCTCCTCCAAACAATCACGCTGTCAAGTCGCAGGGCTAACAGTTTATTTGAGCATGACTGTCCGCGGACTGTTGTTGTCTTCGTACGGCTCTGCTAGTAGCCGCCCTGCCGGACTTCGTCTCTCTGGCCTTGACATTGTTGTGTGTGTCGTGTTTGGAGTGACGCAAAAGACACTGATGCAATATGTGCGGCCAGAGTGTGTCCCTACAGTTTACGCTCTGCTGAAAGATTTTGCTCCAAATAAATCTGCCAAAAATGCTTCATAATATTATCACCCATCATGTTGCATGCTTACTGTTTTGAATGAAGGCAAGACTAACAGGAACCATGTGACCGGGTGATGTCTGGTTGTAGACATGGCATGAGCGCGCTCAGGCCGGTCTTGTGACTTCTAATGTCACCATTTGTACATTTACGATTTATTGCTGAGCTCTGTGTTCATGTACTGCTGTTAGAAGGGATTTGATTGAGGCATTAAATTACACCGTCATGTTAACTCTTTGATATGATCAAATGGCCTCATGTGTTTCTTTTATACTGAGTCCTTTTTTTGCAAGCTCAGCCTTTTGTTTGAGTCAAGAACAGACTCTGTGGTCGGTCTGTCCTGAGGGGAATCCCAGGTGAGCGGGTTCACTGAGGGTGGAGGGTCCACCTGTCTGTCAGCCTCAGACGCGGCTTCAGTGAAACCTCCACAGGATTAGTAGAAAACGCCGTCCTGTGGCTGACGGGGGGGGAGGGCGAGGCGTGCAGCTCTGTCCAAGAAAAGAGGTCAGATCGCATTCTTCTCTGTGTGCGGACGGCCCGGCCGCACAGCAGCTGCTTCCTCAGGCCACAGAGACGACCTCCAGACACACACATACCTCAGATAATCCTGTGTGTGTGTGTGTGTGTGTGTGTGTGTGTGTGGTGGGTGCGTGGGTTGGTTACTGTGTGTGTTCATACTTGTGGCAAGTCATCTAAAGTGTTTACATTTTGCGTCCCCTTTTGAAGCGGTGTATTTGTAACCAAAGCTCCTTCGTGCTCGGTGAATATTAAGTCGGCTGTTTGTCAAGTTTACCTGGAGGAGTGAAAAAGACTGGACGTGGATGTTTAATTCAAATTTAACAAGAATAAGCGGTTGTATAAGCAAGAGAAAATGCCCGACAATTGTTAGATGTGTTTATTGATAAAGGATCAAGATAAACATTTATGTGGCCATGTTGAAGAATGACATCACCTTAGATTGCATCTATAAAAGGAGGTCACTGATAGGTGTGAAATTGAGTCGAACTTGTCTTTCATCGCGGGTTGTTTTTACTGCTGAATGAGCGCTGCTTGTCACCTAAAAGTTAATATTATTGTGTGTGTGTGTGTGTGAGAGAGATAGAGAGAGAGTGAGACAACATGTTAACCAGGACTTTAGGATCCTGCGTGGCCTCCCTGCTTCCTTCCAGGTGGATGTGTGTGTTGGCACGCAGGACAAAGTCAGGAGTGCTGACTCTGCTCTGAGTGCGTGTCTGTGTGTGTGTCGTAGAACACGTGCAGAGTTGCGTAGGAGGGGACACTTTATGAGGTGTTCCTGTTAAGTTGCAATACAGTATGTTGTCATGTGTCACCCCGCCCTGTACCCACACCCTCAAATAATGAAATCATTCCCCCTGTGTGTCTCTCAGGACTTCCGGGATGCTGTTGCCAAGGCGACCCGTCAGAATGGGAAGCCGGTGGTGGATGAGAGGATCCTCAGTCAGATCCTGTACTACCTGCCCCAACTGTACCAGCTCAACAGAGACCTGCTGAGGGAGCTGGAGGAGAGGGTGGCACACTGGTAAACACACACAAACCTGTTTTTATCATTGACGTAATTGATAATGTCAAAACGTATTTATAGAGCACAGCTTTACTTCTTATTACACTCACACAGTTTGGAACTACAGTTGCTCTGGGGAATTAAATCAGTTAGTTATGGTATGAACTTCCACTTGAACCCTATATTTAGCATATATTTGATTATATTCTGCAACATTTCCACATTAAAGTATGCCGAATTAGCTTTTAGCAGTTCTTGTTTGCAGTGTATCCATGGATGCACAGACAACTATCACTCAACTACTTTACTACTGAAAAACACTTAAAAGTGTGAAGATTCTCAATGAAGTTCTGCAGTTATAAATTCTATAATTTCTAAGCAACATTAATGGACATATTTTTGTAATGGACGCTGGAGACAATGAGATCTTTTGGGAAGTGTAGGTCACGCTGAATCTAAACTATGTGCATCATGTCTGAGCGTTCAGATTTGTAATTTATAGCACACACCTTAAATATCTCCCTGAGCCGTGCGTCACGGCCTCTGCTGCAGCTCCAACTGCAGACCTCATTGACAAGCAACCAAATCACCAGGACCAAGTATAACAACTAACTCAGTAGTGTCTTTGCTCTCCCACGCACACCTCACAGTTTGACAACCCCTCATTTGAACCTCTTGTTAGTTAGTTTATACAAAGTTAAGTCATCGTCCGAACTGTCCCATGTTTGGTTTTTGCTGAGCAGTTTCCTGGTTGAACGCTGACTGACTGTAATCACTGTCATTGTGCAGTTTTACAGTGCAATTTAAAAAAATGTAATGATCAGTTTTGGTAGAGTCACTGTTCTTCAAAATAAGTGTTCTTACTTTGTTTGTTTACAACCTCTGAGATCATTCCAGTTCTGAGACTCTATTGCACTGATTTTTGTAATGTTGCAGCATTTAGTCGAGTATGTGAGTGAAACATTAACATACACGCTGCAAAGAATATAGCCAAAAAGAACCCAAAAACTAATTAATTTTCCGTATTATCACCTTAGTATCAATAACTGAACACTGCTGTCCAAATACAGTTTGCTTTTGTGGCTATTTTTCTGTAACTACGATACTGAATGACTTGTTTTCGCTGACTGAAGGGAGCTGTTTATGTGTGTGTGCTTCCAGGAGCGATCACCAGAGACTGTCAGACATCTTTGTCCAGAAGGGTCCTTACCTGAAGATGTACTCCACCTACATCCGCCAGTTTGACAACAACGTGGCGCTGTTAGACGAGCAGTGCAGGAAAAACACCGCCTTCGCCGCTGTCGTCAAAGAGTTTGAGGTAGGGCTGGAAAAAGGGTTGTGTTTGCTTTTATTGCGTACTGTGTGTTTTCTTAAAGTCAAAATTAGAATATCATTATTGATTCTTATTTTATTTGTTAATTAAGGCTCCAGTTGACAATTTCAAAGTCTTTCCTTCTTCGTTTTTTCCGTACTTTATTGGTAACCAGCACATTTTTATTTTCGCGGTATCTAAATTAATCATCAGGCTTGACTTAGAATTTACGGCCAAACAAATCTGCAGCTTCAATCCAGACTTGTTGCTTTCATTAACGGTCATAAAAACACTCTACCACTATATCTAAAGCAGCTGACTGGAAGCTTCAGTGTCCGTGTGTGAAAACAACTTTTTTTGTTGTTTGTTTTTGTCTCAGATGAGTCCGAGATGTGCCAGCCTGGCTCTGAAACACTACCTGCTGAAACCAGTGCAGAGAATCCCTCAGTACCAGCTGCTGCTCACAGGTACAAACACCCTGACACACAATCGCTCCTCGTCCTGTTCTGTTCTACAGACCTCTGCAGTTTAAAGGTCCGGGGTTTATTGAATTATGGTGCTCTTTTATTGACAACACGTGGAGGAAACTTGGACTGAAGTCAGGTCTGTCTGTTCTGGCTTCAGTCAGGTTTTGGTACCATACTGACACCCAGTGGACAATCATAGAATCATGTTTGACACCAGGGACCAATTCTGCAAAACCGATTAACCTAGTATATTGATGTTTCACCAAATGTATTTTTTTTACATTTGAAAGAAATTGCTATGGCCCCAAAAGCAGAATAAATATTTGACTAAAACGTTCTGTTTAGCTCCCAGTGTTGAATGACAGGATAGAAAACAGGTTTTCACCATTTTGTTCTGCAAACACAAAACATTCCTTTTCGAAACCCTTCACTGAAAAGTCCTCTCATCCACCAAACTGTCGTGAATCCAGCTTTTGTTGTAATCAGTAGTGTAGATATATCCTGATGTTTGTCTCACAGGTTGAAACAGAGCATTAAAAAGTTCTTCTGGGATCTTAAAAAACATCCGTGGGTGGACGACCACTCCTTTTTCTTTAACTGTTTGTTTTTGTCCTGCAGTTTCTATAAACTGAAACCTTTGTGCTCTTTTCCAGATTATCTAAAGAACCTCCCAGAAGACTCTGAGGATTATAAAGACACACAAGGTTAGACAAAAGATGACACACACCAGGACGATCATTTGTGCCTAGTAGAGAGAAACGCTAATATTTCATCTTTGCTATCCATGCAGCTGCCCTCAGCATCGTGAAGGAAGTGGCCAACCACGCTAATGATATCATGAAACAAGGGGTAAGACCTGATTCCATACAGAGCTTCATGTTTTGTCGTCTTTAGCCTCTTGTTTCTTCACGTTTCTTCTGTGATGTTGTGTTTTTCAGGATAACTTTCAGAAGCTGATGCACATTCAGTACAGTCTGAACGGTCACCATGAGATCGTTCAGCCGGGCAGGGTGAGTCAGGACGAAGCTTTTCGAAAATCTCACTCAAACCAAAGTTTTGACACGAGTGTATTTTCTCACAGAATACTGCCGAAAAAGTCTGGTGTGTCAGCACGATCGCTCATAAATAGATGTTGTAAAAACAGCTCATTTAGACCAAATGTGTCCATGTTTGCAGGTGTTTCTGAAGGAGGGTACGCTAATGAAGCTGTCCAGGAAAGTCATGCAGCCGCGGATGTTCTTCCTGGTGAGCAATAAATGGATTCAGTCATTGTCTCTGATTAAATCCAGTTCCTGTTATGCCTTTACTGGATTTTCTTCTCAAAAAAGAGCCTTATATATGTTTACAATTACTGGCACTTAAAGTTGTATTGTTCCTGTGTTTCTTCAGTTTAATGATGCTCTCATGTACACCACTCCGGTCCAGTCTGGCCAGTATAAACTCAACAGCGTCCTCTCTCTGGCTGGGATGAAGGTTAGAAGCACCCTGAAAACTTCTTTTTTACTTGTTTGTGTTTGTTTTTGTTGTTTTTTTGTTCTCATGTGAGATGTTGTTGCTCTGTTCTTGATTTCCAGTCCATAAATGTGCTGGTGTTGATCCACACTAGCACATGAAATATGGGCTTTAGTGAATTATTGATGTTGAGTTGCAGCAAGAGTTTCAGTGTACACTGGTGCTAATTTATTTTTTTGATGGATTTCTGCTCTGTTCTCCAGGTGAGTAAACCCAGTCAGGAGGCCTATCAGAACGAGCTGAACATCGAAAGTGTTGAACGGTCGTTCATCCTGTCAGCCAGGTCAGCACACAGCGTCGGGTTTAAAACATCATGAGCTGTAAACAAATACTCGCTGCGTGTTTGCTCAGAGTTCCGATGTGTTTTGTGCTTGCAGCTCGGCTACAGAGAGAGACGAGTGGCTGGAGGCCATCGCCAAGGCCATCGACGACTACACAAAGAAGAAAATAACCTTCATATCAAGTCGGAGTCAGGAGGAGGTAAAACTATCAATCTGAGCAGCTGTGTGTTTGAATATGGAATCCTCCTGAATGCCTCCATGGTAACCCTCAGTCCCTCGATTCAGGCGGAGTGCGTTGTTGACAGCGGGGCCCCTTTAGGCTCAAAGGCTCCCATCTGGATCCCCGACCTGAGGGCCACCATGTGCATGATCTGCACCTGCGAGTTCACCCTCACCTGGAGGAGGCATCACTGTCGCGCCTGTGGAAAGGTCTGTAGCACTACCTCGACCCATACAACATGATTTAATGAACCTCCTTCTCACCACAGTTACATGTGTGTCTGATAGGTGGTGTGTCAGGCATGCTCTGCCAATAAGTACTACCTGGAGTATTTGAAGAACCAGCCAGCACGAGTGTGTGATCACTGCTTTGCCAAACTGCAGGAGAACAGTAAGTAAACGAGGATTTCATGTCGTTGTTACCAAATGTTTTAATGTGTTTCCTTTTTACAATCTTAAGCAGGAAAAATGACACGTGAAAATCAGCTGAACTGAAATATTGTGTCTCATTTCGGATACTGTTTTTAATTTATATCGTCAACAAATCCCATGAAAGCAAAACGAAGCCTTGCACCTTTTTCACCACTTGACTTTTAGTCCATTATTTACCAAAACAGCCAGTTAATACATTTGTTGTTTTAGGTGACCGCTGTGCCTCATCGTCAGTTTCTCCCATCAAATCTGGAGCTTTCTCCTTCACCAGGAAACAGAAGAAAATTCCTGCTGCACTAAAAGAGGCAAGAAACTACTTGTCTGTTCAACTTTCTACTTCCTCATGTGTGAGTATATGAATTGACTTACATTATCTCATCATTTTTTTTTACCAGGTTTCCGCCAACACAGAGAACTCCTCCATGAGCGGCTACTTGAACAGGTCAAAAGGCAACAAGAAGCAGTGGAAGAGGCTGTGGTTTGTCATTAAGAATAAAGTCCTGTACACCTACGCTGCCAGCGAGGTACGCATACTGTGTGATTTTTTAAAATGATTTTTTATTTTCTTAACTTTGGGAAGTTTTCGCAATCTTTGGCTGACTTGTTGTTTCTCCCTGCAGGATGTTGCAGCGTTGGAGAGTCAGCCCCTGCTCGGGTTTTTCCTGAGGGAGGAGAAGAACGGGCCGGCTCAGAAGCTGCAGTTTAAGCTGTATCACAAAAACACGCTGTTCTACATCTTTAAAGCTGACGACATCCCCACCGCACAGAGGTATCTGATCTAAGACGCTACCTTTTAAAAATGATAATCCTACAAAAGATTTCAGTCCTGGTTGACTTCGCTCGTGGTTACTGTGGCAACAACAAGTGCAGTTTAACACTCCTGCAGATGATCGTCGGGCAGCTGGTGTGTTCGAGTACGAGTGCAGCAAAACAAACTCGAGCTGTTTGGAGAAAGAAAACAGTACCTGCACACGGAGCGAGTAGAGAGCACAGACACTGTTGTTACCTCGCAATGTTAAAACGTTAAATGTCAATAAATGTTGAAAAAGGACTGCAGATGCTTTTTTTCTCCCATCTTTTTATCATAAATACATTTGTGTAGAGGCCTCATTAGCTGAGTTTAAAAGAAAAATAGCCAAAATAAATTACACTCCAAAAAACTTGAAACATGTTAAAATAGTAAAAAGTAAAAATGAGCCAAGTAAGAACAATTTAACATGCTGAAAGTATTTGACATGTTTGTCCCATCAGTTTCAAACATTCTCTTTTTCTTATTTTTGTCTCTAGATGGATCGAAGCCTTCCAAGAGGCGATGATTCTCGAACAATAACTTAGTTTTTACAGCAGTGAAGTCACATCACAGCCCCGGAGCCAGTTGATGGACGACTTACGACCCCTGATTGACGTCAGGTCGCGGGTCACCAGCTCAGGAAGGACTCCGGACGGACTGTTGTCTTTGAACATAAACCCACTGCAGAGCGCCACAGACTGGATGTGGAAAACCCAAACTGCTTTTCCCTCAAAGAACTGGATTCTGTTTCTCTAAACTTATTTTCTACCAACAACATCTACTGATGCTGTTTGTCGCAGCTGTGGGTCAAAGGTCAAGTCCAGAAGCAAGTGTGTGGAAGTGAGACAGATCCAGGGATATTTAAAGCCCTCGGAAATCCTTGGAAGTCTGGGAATTATTTTTTAACTGCAAACGGATGAAGGAATTACTTCTGTGTGAAACAAAATAAACAAAACTGTGCGCCTTCATTCGAGCACGCTGATATTGGCCACAAGGCAAAATCTAAAGATTGAGTTTTTAAAAACAAATTTGAATCATGGATGCAAAGTCTCACTGATGTGCGTTCAAGAGTGTAACAAGGTGGGATTTTACTGTGAAAATCCAGCTTCTACAGAGAAACAGGAAGATGATGTTCTGCTCTTTAGGTTAATCTCTCTGGTTAAGAGATTTTACTCCTGTAATTTTAAATTTAACATACAAAACATTAAAATCATGGGTTACAAACAGCATCCTGGAGAAAACTGGAACTATCATGAATATTGTAGATATTTTTCATACAGTTAAAATGTTTTTGTTTTTTTTGCCTTTTTAGCCAAGTTTAAAAAATGGTTAATGGGTAAAACTGTGTATATGGACATGAGAGAGCAACATTGACCTTTTTTATATGGAAGCCAAGAGCTAATATTTATAAAATAGGAAGATTTATTGTTTGATAAAAAGCACAGGCTGCCACTTATTTTGGGAGTCAGGGTTTGTTAGGAAATATTTTTTTCCATTTAAATATTTTTTTCTTTTAAATCTAAAAGAGAACTTACAGAAAAGGAGATTTTTTTTTTTTTAATGAGCAAATACTGTGGAATGTATTCGTGAACTACATTTCTTTAGGAACTGCTCAAAAGGAACAAAACATTTGCAGAACTTGTGCCTTATATCTCCTGTTTTGAGATAAATTGCAATAATATAGGTGCTCTTCACTAAGTAAGGACAAATTTAAGCATGACTACTCACTTTCTAACCAGGGTACTCTGGATTTATAGCTTTAAAAATACAATTTCTTCTTGGTTAAGTTGCCATATGTTGCACTACCCCGTTAAAGAAACCCAAATGTTACTTCCTTACAGAAAAATAAAACTTTTAATTCTGTCATTATGGATCTTTGGCTGTAGATTTAGTCTAGGGAGGTAGAGATGTGCTGCAGCCTGGTATGAAAACACATGTCTTCATGATTGTACATTAACAGCGACCACCTAGAGTCTCCTATAAGCAATGAGTCTAAACTGTCAGGCAACAGTTTTTAATAAAATATCTATAAATACAACTCCTGTCCTCCTGTGTTAATTTCCTGTTTGGTGACTTCACAGATGAAAAGCTGTGAGCTGTGGAGCGTCACAAACTGACTGTCGCTGCATAATTGCAGAGTGCAGACGGATGTATGTGGGAGTCGCTGGTTCAGCTGTCTGTCTTGTGTATCTATGATCCGGGTCTCCTTTGAGCAGCGATCAAGGCGCCGGTCGGAGAGATAAGGCATTTTTAATGAGCGACTGAATTTTACTGTGGCTTCATGCTCTACTTCCCCTCCATCTCCCCGAGCTGTGGCCGTGTTAGATCCTCCCTACTGGGCCGTGGATGGGATGCAGCTCGACAAGAGACCGTCCTTTAACTGAGTTCAAGTCTGTGTCAGCAGACAGACTCTGCTGCCGAAGTGCCCTCGAGCAACCCCGCCAAATATTTCAGGGTTGATGCTGAATTTGCAGATTAGCTTTTTTTATGTTCCACTTCTTTGTTAACATGTTTGTGTTTTACATGATGTTCTTTATGTTTAAAGAAAACAGTTCTTTAAACCATTTAAAGAAAACAGTTTTCTTGATGAAAATTAAGCTTGATGAAAAAAAGTCATATGGAAGTGAATAATTATTATATAATTATGGGATAAAGAAATTAAATTCTGCTATAAACAGACAATCATGAGATAAAAAGTCAATATTATAAGAATAAAAAAGTTCAAATTAAGAGACACAAGATAAAAAAAATTCAAGCGCATAAAACAAAATCATAACTATGGGTTTAAAAGTCATAAATATCAGATAGAAAGTCATAAATATCAGATAGAATTCAATAGTATATGATAAAAAGTCAAAACAATAAGGTGGAAAATCATAAATACGGGATAAAACATCGAAATTATGAGATAGGAAGTCATAAAATTAGATAAAACATCAAATTAATGATAGAAAGTCCTACTGATATAAAAAAAAAAGTCAAGATTACAAAATAATGACATTAATATGAGACAAAACGTCACAAAAATTATATA